>OY288277.1:33878052-35367991 GCA_958450335.1 Hibiscus tridactylites | reverse complement strand
TTCAAGAAACTGTTGTTGGCCTTATGTTAAAGTGTATGGTTAATCAGGGGCTTGAGTTTGATCCCTCACGATGCCAAATGTATAAATCTTTAATTTTAAATCAATAAAGGTTATCATGTAGTACCATTTAATTGATTGTGATTAATTTAATAATTTCTTAAGAAAACTTATAATTACTAAGAAACAATTTTTTGATGATTTATTATTATGTCACGTCATCATTTTTCACACATGGACATGTCACGTCAGTATTTTGATCTAGTTGTACTCATCAAGTCATTAGAAAATATTAATGTTAGTCAACTTACAGTTTCCATCAAACGAAGAATGTTTTTGTTCGAAATGAAACGTTGAGAACTAAAGTGCTTTAAAAAAGTAAGGGCTAAAGTGATATAATTGTGAAATGTGTTGAGAGCTCGAATGATCAACCGAATGTGCCAAGCGGGGGGTGAATTAGGTTTTATGCTTTGGTGGATGAAAAGCTAAGTAATAAAAATGTGACACGATGATTTACAGTGGCTCGACTTCTAAACCAAGTCTACCTCCACTACCTTAATTATCCACACTAAGGATTTTCCACCAATTCACTAATTTGTCTTTTTTTTTTCAGTATCAAGGAGATAACACTTACAAACCAAGACTTATACCCTAAAGTCTTGAAAACACTTTTTTACAAAGAGAAAACAAATAAACAAACAATGAAAACCCTTACAAGGCAAATGTGTTTGCAATTTAAGCTCACACCAAAAATCCTAAACACTTGAGCAAATATGACAATTTGACTCACTAGTGTTTTCCACAAGAAATATGACAATTTAAGCACAAAATTTGATTTCTGAATACATAAATGTTGACAAGTTGTTTCTTGTTGTTCTATAGCTACTTGAAGAGGTCTTTTAAACCTTCTAATGGCTTCATGACCGTTACTAGTCGTTGGGGGTTGATTAGAGCAGTTAGAGACTTTAAATGGAAAGAGTCGTCGGTATCGGTATGCATGCAAGTGTATCAGTACGCCTGCTTTAAATGGAAAGAGTCATTGGATATTTTTACAATGGGTATCGATACACGATACAGGTGTATCGGTATAGACCCTAGTGTATTGGTACGGCTGAAGCCATATCGGTACACCATTTTGCTACTGAAAAACTTGACTGTTGGGGACAAAAGGGCGTATCAGTACATAATTAACTTGTACCGGTATGGGCTCTTCTGGGTATCGGTACACTGTCAAGTGTATCGGTACACAAGGTCTGTTTTTGACTTTTGAGTTATTTTGAAAGCATTTAAACAAGTCAACAATCCTTTGAAAATCATTCAAACATATTTTTTAAGTTAATGGACTTTTGAAATATTTTTACAAATTAGTTTAAATTTAAAATATTTTCATTTAAGTTATATCAAAATTAAATATCTCAACAAAATGTTAGGTGCAAATTTAGACATTATGTCATTTTAATAAAGAAAGTCTTTATTAAACAACAAGTCTTTAATTGTACCCATTTTTTATGCTAGAAACTTAAAACTATTTTTTTTATCATATCAAGTACTTAAACTATAAATTATAAAAAATTTCTTTAAAAATTAGAATATTCTTGAATGTTTCTAAAATATGTATTTTTAAAAGAATTATAGATATTTTGAATTATTTACCATCTATGCATATATTTATTTATTATTTATTTTTAATTTTATAGTTTTCAATATATTTACAATTTATATTTTTTTTATAAATTTATAGAATTTTTTGAGATTTCTTCTTATTTCTTAAAATTTTATATCAACTTAACAGTTTAAGTATCAAATTTTACAAGTCTTTGAATGTTTTTAATATATATTTTAAAAAAGGTATAATTTAAAGGCTTGTTAAAGTAAGACTTTTAAGAAGAAATTGAACTTTTATCATTTTTGGGGGCCAAAATTCTAACTTGTCGCAGGGTTAGCTTTGTCCTTAAGTGGGACGTGACAAACAAATACCAAAATTGCTGTATCAGAAGTGGATTGGCTCGAAATCTATCAAAACAGTTTGGGTTTTTTCCATCCTAGCATAACGAAGAATACCAGACAAGCTTTCGGTTTTCTTACACCCACACCGAAAAATAAAAATAAAAATACTTGTTTAAAAAAAATAAAAACCATATGCTCTCTAACCATGTCTCCTTCTACGTCTTACACTAAAAATACACTAAAAATTAAATTTTAAACCCTAACCTTAATTTCTACATCTTAAATCTTAAACTCTAAACTCTAAAAAATACACCATACTCCTAATTCCCTAAACCCCTAACCACAACCCTTAATCTTAAACCCTAAACTCTAAAATTTAATCTCACCTTTTCAAAGTAGAGTAGCAAAAGAGGCATAATTTGGAGAAGAGTATTTTCATCCGTTTAAAAAATACTTCAAATAAGAGGCTTTGCACTTGATCTATCTAAACTCTTCTTGTTTGTAATTTACACTAATTCATGATACTAATAAGAACAAATGAAAGTGAAATACTACTTTTTTCACTTATATTTCATGTGTCTTCTGATAATCTAACCAACCCCATTACTATTTTAAGAAATACATGGAAATATAATAACCATAATGCATAAGAATTAAGAAACATATGCTTTGGATTGACATACACACACATATATAGTTCATCTGTAAATGGATGCTTCAACTTTTCCAGCTTCCATTTTCCTTTCATTTAGACAAACGTTTCCTAAAAAGAAAAAAACAAAGGCAAAAAGATGTACTGAAAGAGAGAAAAAGAAAAGAAACAGCAATTATGGTTCACTCACTAGCTCGGACTGAGGCACCCGGCAGCAAGACTTCGCATTACATCAACTTGAATTCTGAGGGATGTGATATAATCTAGAGTTTCCTCAATCAAACAGATTTCATTCATGAATTCCCCTCCTGGTATTAGGCTTTTCAAAACCTGTGTTCTTTTCCTCACCAGATGTTTAGCAATGGTGCTGGTTAGAGCCTTTGCGGGGGCTGCTGCAACACATTTTCTTCTGCCTCTCCTTCGTATCCGGCGACTCCTTTTCACGATCTTCTTGCACACCGATGCTCGTCTCGTCGGCGCCTTGTTCTCCATGGCTGGCCTGTTGGATTCTGTTTCCGGACCCAATATTTGTTCGACTAGGTGGTTATCGGAGCCGTCTTTGGAAGCGTTGGAAATGAGGGGCACGACTCCAACAAGTCGTGCCGTTCCTTACGGACGCCATGGCTACATCTGCTGACAACTTTATGGCCTTTTTTTCTCTCCAAGATGCTCATATTCTTGTTTGAAAAGCTGCATCTTTGAAGACCCGCCATCCATTTCTTGACAAACTCTTGCTTGAGTGAGCTATGAGGACGCATCCTACAAAGAAACAAAAGAAATCATCCATTTTTTCCTAATGCACATACAAGATTAAGGGTAAAAGTGGAGCTAGGGTTTACAAGGAAGACAATGGTATTTGCAGGCAGCATAAAAATACTATAGTTTAGAACGCTAAGCTATGAAAACACCCAGTAGTAAACTAAAGCAAGTACTTACCTTGGTTGAGCTTCTTCTATGGAAATAGAAAAGAGAAAGTAGTTTAGAAATGAAATTATTTTTGAGGTGAGAGAAGTATCAGAAACTGAGTTACTGAGTTCCAGAGAGTGAAACAGATCCAAGAAAGTGAATCAGAATCCAAGAGATAGAGGGAGGAATGTACATAAACTTTCATTTATTTGCTCAAAGGAAAACAAGTGGTGGGCCTAAGAGGGAAAGACAAAGCACATGCAAGCACATGGGATTCATGCCCCACCCCATAAACCTAGGGGTATATTTTAAACCCTTTTTTGTTCTTATTGTTATTGGAGTTTTTAATGCATAATGAAAACTATAAAAAGGGTCCCTTCAATCTTAAATTCTATGTAATCTAATGCAAATCCATCATGTGTAATTCTCTATGAATATAAACAAAAAAAACCCCAAATTTTACTCATCATTTCATGAACTCCTCCCTATCTTCCTACTAATCTATCTATATATAAATCATGAAACAAAAGTTTTAAAAGGACTAGGCAATGAAGAAAAGAAGCTAACTAGCTAAGCACTTAATCCACCTGCCCATCTCCTCTCCCTCCCACATGGTCTCCACATGGGAGTCTTCCTTTTCAATCATTACATCTATACATATACATGATATCCCCTTAAATCTTAGTCCTACATATTACTCTTTCTTTCTTTTTTACCCATTTTCATCAAAATTTATCACCTTGGGTTTATTGAGTATCTTAATTAAGTGATTCTTTCGATCTGTTATTGTGAAGTTAATTTAATGTCTTTTTTTTCCACGAAATATTTATTGATATAGACAAGGATTATGGGGTGTAGGACCATGTTGAATAAATGGTTACTTTAAGCGATGGATGTTCAGTTCAGGAGAAAATGAGAGGCTTATTAAAGAGTGGCGCAGAGCGCATGCTTGCTTGCATGCATGCCTGCCCCCTCCCTACCCTTTTCCATGCAACCCATTTAAGTTTTAAATAATAATTTAGTATTGAACATTGGGAGATACAAATGAACAAAAAGCTTAAGGGTCTAAAAATTTATTAGCTTAAAAATATGAATCGGCTTATTCTGTTAATAATTTTCATCAGTTGATTAATTTTAACCGTTAATGAACAGACAAAAACCAATGGAACGATGACATGTGATACACTATGTTATTAATTATTACAAATGTATAAAATTACAGCAACAAAAAAAATCAAACGAGTGCAACATGGGTCTCAAAGAAGCTGAATCCCTCTATCATCTTCACCTTTGTTTAGTTGTTTCTTTCGTTTGCTATAAAGTCTCCATTTCACATCGATTGGGGATAAGAATGAACTTATCTGTCCCTTTGCAATTGGGAATTTGTTGTACTAGTCCACGCTAATTTTCAGTTCATTAATAACATAAAAAGAGAATTTTAATTTTTTTTATAATTACTTGCTGCTTTATTGACGAACTAATTCATGTTGAGTATTACAGAGACTCATTATAAGGTTCAATACCTTATAACTTTTATTGTTTTATGAGAAAAAGTAGTGCAAATTCTATTTTAGTACGAGTTTTATTGTTTATCTCATGTTGCTGTCTTTATGTTTATTCTTATGCTAATCTTGAATTAGATTAAAGCTCAGATTATGATGGATCCTAGAGAGTTCTTTATGGAGCAATTAAAGTCGAAAAAAGTTGTTCCAAAAAAACTGTGCCTCACCTGGACAGTAAAATAACTTTAAAACAAAAAGAAGACATTTTTTTGACAATTTGTTTCCCGCCTAGGCTATGACATGAATTTCACATTGTTTCGACCTGAAAATTTCATGGTGCAACCTACAAGTGGCAATCGGGTGTGTAATAATCGAAAATTGCGGGGATCCGAACCGAAAGGCATGAGAAATAACTGAAATTTTCACCTATGGGGACGAGGACGAGGAAAATTTTATCATCGAAGCTCAAATGGGGATAGGGATTGCTATACCCGAACTGTGGGGTAACCGAACCATACCCGTATAAATCACCGTAAGGATCCTCGAAAAATATCCGCAGGGATCCAAATATATTTACAAATTTGGATGGCCATAAGGGTAATTTACCCATTTCTCAACAAAAATCTAATCTCCCATAACCTGAGTATGGCCAACTAGAGCAAGTTTGAAAATTCTCCGTAAATTTTGTAAAAATGATTAGAAAGTTGTTTATACATCTTTGTAAATATGATTCAGTTTAATTTTATTTAAAATACAAGGTGGTCGATTTCGATATGTATTTTTAAAAAATAAATATTTGAATGTTGAAAGGTCATAAAAATTTGGCAGCATGTTTCTTAGAAAACAGTTTTACCAGTGACTTTGAAAAATCACTAAAAATTCGACAAGATAAATCAAGAAGCAAGAATTATATTTTTATAACCATACGAAAGTCTAGATTCGTTTAAAACAAATAGTTCTTGATTTCGAGTTATATATTAGAAGTTACTCATTTTTGAGTGAGCAAAGGTCAGAAAAAATACTACAGACTATTTCCAAAAACAACAATGACAGTCACTTTAGAAATTCCCCATAAAATTGTACGAGTAAAATTTGCAGAGGTAATTTATATTGTTGGAAAGATTATCGAATCTAGTTCTTTTTAGAACAAACAAATCATGATTTAGAATTTTAGATTATTAGTTACATATTTCTTTCAAATGTAGTGCAAGATGTCATGTTTCAATAGTTAATATTTTAGTCATGTTTTATAGTTTTGAAATGGTTTGTTTGTTGTTGGTAAAATTAAATTTATCATTTATGTTTGTAGGTTTAGAGATTTAATGTTGAGTATTTGTTTTAATGTATTAAGTTTTGTTTTTTTAGACGGAGATTAACCAAAAACCACGAGGATCTGTAAGGGATGGGTATGGGGACGAAAAAATGTTGGGAAACACTGGTACACCCTATGGCACAACGGAAAAATTATCTGGCGTATTCCACCAGTGATCCATGTACAAGGAACGAATCTGAGGTGAAAAGGGATGAAACATTACCTTAATTAAATTTGAAAACCACAGGGAGTTAGGAGAATCCAATTCTTCTAGCATGATATCGAATCTAAGTCGTTACAATAGCGTTTCGACCTCTACACGGTCCACTCGAACAAAACGAACAATATTTTCTCTTCTCTAACTGTTTGAGAGGGTTTTTTGCAAAAGCATACTTTGGTTGCTAGACCTTATGCTTTTATATAGCATTTAAAACTCTGATTCTAATTAAATTCGAATTATTTAAATATACAATATATTTAACCGAATATAATTAAATATGTAGAATTTGGTTCTACTTCAATCATATTTCTTTAGGGATATATATTTTAATAGTATTTGATAATTACAATAATTATCTAGTATTAATATTAATATATATATATATATATATATATATATAAACGAAATCATCTATAATTACAATAATCATAATAATTTTGATTTTTACTTATTCCGTGCACAATAAGTTTGTACACATGCTATCTAATCGATATTTGTTCGTTTCAATCATAGAGTGTGACCCTTGTAGGTTCATGTAACGTTAGCAGTAATATCTAGAACAATTATAATATTGCAAGTAATGAGTGACATCTAGCAATACATCATTGCTACCTAAGTTACAGGAAGTCGTGGTTCGACATAACCTTTTTCATGATTAACTCTTTTTATGTATTACATCATTTTATCCTTATATCTAGATCGGACACAAGTCAAGGAATAGTCACACTTGTATAGTCCATCTAATATTTTTGGATATGTTGAGTAGACTATTATAAACGAATAACTATGATATCTCATATCAATTTATTCGAGCATGACCATGCATTTTTAGTCTTTTTTTTGCTCGGCAAAACAAGTTTTATAATAATAGCTTAAAAGCTCGCTCCCACGTTGAGTGCCTCGTTAAAAACCTCTCTAAACAATGTTAAACCATTTCTAGTCTCACTCAATCAATTGGCCTATGATATTGCTCCTATTATGTAGGAGGGAAAAATCCTATCTTGATCAACCATATTCCGCTACATAGATTGCAACATATCCAATATCAGTTTTTATAATGTAGTCAGTTACGACACACGTTTGATTGTATCAAAATATGTCACTCAATATGTTGAAATAATGATTATCTCAAGTCTGAGGATCATATATGTAGTTACCACTATGAGCAATGTTGTGATCGTCACATAATAATCCAAGAAACATGCTTATAGCGGGTCAATCCATCATGTCGTTCTCTAACACATACTTATGTATTGATTTTGACATCTCTATGTCAGTGACAACACTTTATCCACAATCAACTACATATTAGTATTAATATATTATTGTTGTTCATGCCCACAATAATACTCGACTAAAGACATTTTAAGAATAACTATATTATTTTAAAAACTTTATTATAATTCAGTTTATTTATAAACACATAGGATAAGAATGAAATAATAATAATAATGGTTTTATATTAATAAACAAGATAAAATAAGTATGTCTTTTACAGCCATCTCATGATAGGTCTTTGGGCATACTAAAACAAAAAAATACCCGAAACGTTTATTGGGGATTCCCCTAAATCGTAACCGCAAGTGTTGGGGACAGAGTGGGGAATACAAAACCGTCACCGCCCCGCCCCATTGCTACCTGTTTCATGAAGTAAATTTGAAAGAAAAAATACGGATCATTGTTGGTTGTTGAGGCTCGACACCAAACTCGGCCTGACGTGTAGGGACTGTTACAATAATAACAATGCGAGACGATAAAAAGAAAATAAAATATTATTTAAATAATCAAAATACAAAATGAAGAGAAATAAACTCTTGATTCGATTGAAAAAATCATAGGAAACGTGTTGAGGCCTGCAGCTACACAATTTCCTTAAGACATATTTCGACCACTCCAGAGTGCTCGAGTTCGTCGGTCGTCAATCTCCCAGGTTACAACAATAAGATAATCTTCAACAGTAGCACAGGTTGTAGAGATCACAAACTATTATCTTGAAATTGCCTATCACCGAAAATACTAGAGGAGAAGAAAAGGTTTTCGAGTTGTGTCTAAACCTTGAAGGTAGGCATAATGTTCATAGGGGAGTGGACGAGGAAAAACATGGAAATCAAAATATTCTGAATTAATGGTCATTAATTATGTGTCCGATTCAATTCAGACATTATCAATTAATACCATATTTAAACAGATATATATTTTCGTGAATTGCAATTGTTACCTCTTTAATATTCGAATTTAAAGAAACCAGAAATTATTCTTTTAAATTCGGAATATTAAAAAAGATATGCCATTTTTAAGGAAAAATTAATTCGAAGTAGGGATCATTGTTGGATATGGAGGCTCGGAACCAAACTTGGCCTAAGGTGTATGGACTGTTACAATAATAACAATGCGTGACGATAGAAACGAAAATAAAATATTATTTAAATAATAAAAATACAAAATGAAGAGAAAGAAACTCTTGATTCGATTGAAAAAATCGTAGGAAACATGTTGAGGCATGCAGCTACGCAGATTTCTTAAGACATATTTCGACCACTTTGGAGTGCTTGAGTTCGTCGGTCGTCAATCTCCCAGGTTACAACAACATGATGATTTTCAAAAGTAGCATGGGCTGTAGAGATCACGAACTATTATCTTGACATTGCCTATCACCGAAAATACTAGCGGAGAAGAAAAGGTTTTCGATTTGTGTCTAAACCTTAAAGCTAGACACAATATTTATAGGGGAGTGGAGGAGGAAAAACATGAAAATCAAAATATTCTGAATTAATGGTCATTAATTATGTGTCTGATTCAGTTCGAAAATTATCAACTAATACCATATTTAAAAGGATATATTCCCGTGAATTGCAGTTGTTACCTCTTTAATATTCGAATTTAAAGAAACACGAAATTATTCTTTTAAATTCAGAATATTAAAAAACATATGCCATTTTTAAGGAAAATTAATTCGAAGTAGGGATCATTGTTGGATGTGGAGGCTCGGGACCAAACTCGGCCTGAGGTGTAGGGACTTTTACAATAATAACAATGCGAGACGATAAAAAATAAAATAAAATATTATTTAAATAATCAAAATACAAAATGAAAAAAAAACTCTTGATTCAATTGAAAAAATCGTAGGAAACATGTCGAGGTCTACAGCTACGCAGATTTTTAAAGACATATTTCGACCACTCTGGAGTGCTCGAGTTCGTCGGTCGTCAATCTCCCAGGTTACAACAACATGATGATCTTCAACAGTAGCACGGGCTGTAGAGATCACGAACTATTATCTTGACATTGCCTATCACCGAAAATACTAGCAGAGAAGAAAAGGTTTTCGATTTGTGTCTAAACCTTAACGGTAGACACAATATTTATAGGGGAGTGGAGGAGGAAAAACATGGAATTCAAAATATTTCGAATTAATGGTCATTAATTATGTGTCTGATTCAGTTTGGAAATTGTCAATTAATACCATATTTAAACGGATATATTCCCGTGAATTGCAGTTGCTACCTCTTTAATATTCAAATTTAAAGAAACCAAAAATTATTCTTTTAAATTCGAAATATTAAAAAAGATATGTCATTTTAAGGAAAAAATTAATTCGATGTAGGGATCATTGTTGGATGTGGAGGCTCGGGACCAAACTCGGCCTGAGGTGTAGGGACTTTTACAATAATAACAACGCCAGACGATAAAAAGGAAAATAAAATATTATTTAAATAATCAAAATACAAAATGAAGAGAAATAAACTCTTGATTCGATTGAAAAATCTTAGGAAACGTGTTGAGGCCTGCAGCTACGCAGTTTCCTTAAGATATATTTCGACCACTATAGAGTGCTCGAGTTCGGCGGTCATCAATCTCCAAGGTTACAACAACATGATGATCTTCAACGGTTGCACATGCTGTAGAGATCACGCACTATTATCTTGACATTGCCTATCACCGGAAATATTAGAGGAGAAGAAAAGTTTTTCGATTTGTGTCTAAGCCCTGAAGGTAGACACAATATTTATAGGGAGTGGAGGAGGAAAAACATGGAAATCAAAATATACCAAATTAATAGTCATTAATTATGTGTCCGATTCAGTTCGAAAATTATCAATTAATACCATATTTAAACGGATATATTTCTGTGAACTGCAGTTGTTACCTCTTTAATATTCGAATTTAAAGAAACTAGAAATTATTTTTTCAAATTCGAAATATTAAAAAAATATGCCATTTTTAAAGAAAAGATTAATTCGAAGTAGGGATCATTGTTGGATGTGGAGGATGGGGACCAAACTCGGCCTGAGGTGTAGGGACTATTACAGTAATAACAATGTGAGATGATAAAAAGGAAAATAAATATTAGGGTAAACTATACTAATGACCACCAAACTATGGGGTTGGTGTCAATTTGACCATTATATTTTCAATTGTGATAAATATACCATATAACTATTTAATTGGTTCCAATGTAGCCACCTGCCGTTAAAAAACGAAAAAATTAACGGGACTGTTAAAATAATTGGTATACTTACAAATTTAGTCCCCTTTATTTATACAATCATTCAATTTACTCATAATTTTAATCTAATAAAATAAATTAATTATTCAATTAGGTGGTGACACGTGTCACCACCAATTGGAGTAAGAAAAATGAAATAGTGAAAGTTGGCCCCAAAGGGAATCGAGCCTAAGTCATTAGGAAAAGAAAGGAATGCTCTTGCCACTAGGCTAAGCATGTTTCTAGTATATGAAATACCAAATATAATATATGTGATATATGTGTTATCCGATTGGGGAAAGAAAAATAAAATCCATGTAATTGGCAATGGTAGGATTCGAATCTTGGAATCCTTGGTGGAAGTGGCAAAGGTTTACCACTAGGCCAGATATGAATTTGTAATATGAAATACTACCTATAATATATGAGTTATTCGATTATAATGGTTATAAAAGAGAAATAAATGTGATTTTAGGGGACTCGAACATGACACACTTATGTTGCATAAAAACATATTACCCAATTAAATATAATTTTAAAATTTTGATTTTTAATATAATTATATATAATAATTTAATTATTTTTTAATAAATATTAAAATTATTAATTAAGTTAAAAAATCAATTCAAGGAAAAATTTTAATAAATACTAATTAAGTTAAAAAAGATTAAAAGAATAACGAACATAATATAATAAAAAATAATTATAAAGTTATATTTAATTGAGTTATACGTTTTTATGCAACATAAGTGTGTCATGTTCGAGTCCTCTAAAATCACATTTATTTCTCTTTTATAACCATTACAATCGAATAATCATATATTATAGGTAGTATTTCATATCACAAATTCATATCTGGCCTAGTGGTAAACCTTTGTCACTTTTACCAAGGATTCCTAGGTTTGAATCCTACCATTGCCAATTACATGTCTTTTATTTTTCTTTCTCCAATCGGATAACACATATACCACAGATATTATATTTGGTATTTTATATATTAGAAACATGCTTAGCCCAGTGGAAAGAACGTTGCTTTCTTTCCCTAATGACCTAGGTTTGATTCCCCTTGGGGCTAGCTTTTACTATTTCATTTGTCTTACTCCAATTGGTGGTGACACGTGTCACCACCTGATTGGGGAAGGAAAATAAATTTAATAAATCTAATAAAAATAGATAATCCATCAAATAAGGTGGTGGCACGTGTCATCGCCTATTGGATAATTAATTTATTTTATTAGATTAAAATTAGGACTAAATTGAATGATTGTATAAATAAAGGGGACTAAATGTATAATTATACCAATTATTTTAACAGTCATGTTAACCTTTTCAGTTTTTAATGGACGATGGCTACATTGGAACCAATTAAATAGTTATGTGGTATATTTAACACAATTGAAAATATAGTGGTCAAATAGACACCAACCCGATAGTTCGGTGGTCATTAGTATAGTTTACCCTAAATATTATTTAAATAATTGAAATACAAAATGAAGAGAAACAAACTGTTGATTCAATTAAAAAAATCGTAAGAAACATGTTGAGGCCTGCAGCTACGTAGTTTTCTTAAGACATATTTCGACCACTCATTAGTGGTTTAGTTCGTCGGTCGTCAATCACCCATGTTACAACAATAAGATGATCTTCAACAGTAGCACGAGCTGTAGAGATCACAAACTATTATCTTAAAATTGCCTATCACCGAAAATACTAAAGGAGAAGAAAATGTTTTTGAGTTATGTCTAAACATTGAAGGTAGGCACATTATTAATAGGGGTGTGGAGGAGGAAAATATGGAGATCAAAATCTTCTAAATTAATGGTCATTAATTCTGTGTCCGATTCAATTTGGACATTATCAATTAACTTTATATTTAAACTGATATATATTTCCGTGAAATGCAGTTGTTGCCTCTTTAATATTCAAATTTAAAGAAACCGGAAATTATTCTTTTAAATTTGGAATATTAAAAAAGATATGCCATTTTTAAGAAAAAATTAATTCGAAGTAGAGATCACGAACAATTATCTTGACTTTGTCTATCACCGAAAATACTATAAGAGAAGAAAAGGTTTTCGAGTTGTATCTAAACCTTGAAGGTAGGCACAATATTCATAGGGGAGTGGAGGAGGAAAAACATGGAAATCAAAATATTCCGAATTATTGGTCATTAATTCTGTGTCCGATTCAACTCGGAAATTATCAATTAATACCATATTTAAACGAATATATTTCCTTGAATTGCAGTTGTTACCTCTTTAATATTCAAATATAACGAAACCAAAAATTATTCTTTTAAATTCAGAATATTAAAAAAGATATGCCATTTTAAGGAAAAATTAATTCGAATCTACAAGTCCACGAAGGGCCTAACTAGTCCCGACATTCACGTCACCCACGTCGTGCGGGTGCGCCCTGACCAAAATGGGTTCGATGAGCTTTTATTCGCACCCCCTGCTTTTGCACGCGAGGCACAATTTCCATCCAAGTCAATCAATGACTAGCAAGTAGATTGGTGTATTTAAACATTTCTCATGCTTGTTATCCCACAAATGTGAAATAAGGGGGTTTTATTTTCCTTACACAATTCACAAGTACCTTACTTTGAACATAAATTTCCCATTCATCACTCAACCATTTTGAGCATATGAGATACCATTGTAAGGTCTCATCAAGCAGAATATGAACCAATAAATTCATCATTCGAATCTCCAACTTTACCCATAGAAAAATGGATCAAAGTTACCAATTTATCATATTTTTCCAACAATCCACCACATGAATGAAATTGATGATTTTATCAAAACATTTTGACTCGATGTGGCGATTGGTAGGTTTCTTTTTTTGAACCTTCCCTTGTGAAAGTATATTTACTTTACTAACTAACTAGTAGACGTGATGTCCTTGAACTGTTCTGACGTTTGTATAAACGATGATATACTTCTCACAACTACCTCTTTGACCAAAGTATTACTTCTCATGGTTATTTCCTTATGGACGTGGACATCGCCTGATTCTGCAAGAGTTTGAAAGAACTATGCCTAATAGTCTCCTTGAAGCGGCCCCACTGCACTCTTACATATGTGACTTATGTTGGTCAGCTCACCAAGCACACAATGGTCATTAAAAGATTTTTCTTAGCCTATTCCAATTTGATCATTGTTTACATTATAGGAACGGGCTTGGGGATAAGTACCCCTGCAGTGACCGGACAGGTCTATGCAATTAGGTTTTCCCTTTGAACCTAGGTCTTGGGATCTCCATTCAGCTAGGTAGGGGTTTCCTTCACATACCACCTTTACTTTTCATGGGCTTTAGTTCTATTCCTTTAGATGTTTTCTCAACTTGATCTCGATTTAAACCTTTGGTTAGCATATCCGCAATGTTATCCTTTAATCTTACATAGTCACTAGAGATAACTCTATTTGAGATCAGTTGTCTAACGATATTATGTCGACGACATATATGTCTCGACTTACCGTTGTACATGAAATTTTGTGCTCTAGCAATTGTTTCTTGGATGTCACATTATATGCATACTTTGGGCACATGTTTCAGCTATTTATGAATATCCTCAAGAAATTGTCGAATCCATTTGGCTTCTTTCTCCAGATTTGTCCAGAGCAACAGACTTAGATTCCATTGTGGATCTGGTTATAATATTTTGTCTTGAGGATTTCCACGACACAATTCCTCCCTCCAATGTGAATACATATCCACGTGTACCTTTGGCATCTTGAATATCAGATATCCAATTAGCATCGGAGTATCCTTCTAAGACAGTAGGGTCTCTAGAATAATGCAATCAATAGTCTCGGGTATATCTGAGATATCTCAGTACCCTCACAATTGTTTTCTAGTGGCTTTTCCCTGGATTGCTTGTGAATCTACTTAGATTGCTCACTGTAAAAGCGATGTTTGTTTAGTACAGCTCATGAGATACATTTAGCTGCCTATGACTCTTGCATGTTCCACTTGGTGAATACTTTCTTCAGAATCTTGTTCACATAGTGTGATTGAGTCAATATGAGACCTTCAGTTAACCTTTTGATTTGGATGCCCAGCATCTTATCGGCCAACCCCATATCTTTCATGTTAGGTCTTGAATTTAACACATTTTTGGTACGTTTTACCATTTCATTATTACTTTCAACAATGAGTATGTCATCAACATACAAACATAGAATGATATATCCAATGTTTGTAGTTTTGACATATACACATTTGTCACACTCGTTTATCTTGAAGCAGTTTGTCATCATGACACTATCGAACTTCTCCTGCCATTGTTTTGGTGCTTGTTTAAGTCCATACAAAAACTTCACCAATCTACATATTTTTCTTTCTTGACCTAAAACTACATGACCCTCAGGTTGTTCCATGTATATTTCTTCATCAAGATCTCTATTTAGGAAAGCTATTTTAACATCCATTTGATGTACTTCTAGATTTCGCAAAGTACCAATTGCAATTTATCATTCTTATGGATGTTACTCTTGATATAGGAGAGAATGTATCAAAATAATTAAGGCATTCTTTTTGTCAATATCCTTTTATTACCAATATTGCCTTGTACTTTTCAATTGTTCCATCTGCTTTCATTTTCCGATTGAAAATCCATTTTGAATTTAGTGGTTTAATTCTAGGAGGATGGTTCACTAATTTCCATGTATGGTTTTGCATTATGGAACCAAATTCACTTTTAGCGGCTTCCTTCCATAAGGTGCCTTCAGAGGAGTGTATAACATCACTATACATTTGAGTTTCAACCTCTAGCATAAAGGTTAGAAAATCATATTCAAAGGATTTTCCCACCCTTACTCGTTTGCTCCTTCTTGGCTCTATTTTAGTTTTAGCCTCTTGTTGATCATTTGGACTAATTCCGTCTAAAGTTCATTTTATTGAACTTTGATCAACCTCTCTAGATTTATTATGGGAATATATTTTCAAAGAATGATGCATTCTTTGATTCCATTATCGTGTTCTTGTGAATCTCAAGATTCTTTTATTCATACACAAGAAATCGATAAGCATTGTATGTTCTGCATAGCCAATGAAAATATAATCCACAGTTTTACAACATATTTTCATTTGTTTTGGTAATGAGGTCATTACCTTGGCAAGACACCCCTACATTTTCAAGTGTTTATTGGAAGGTTTTCGACCTTTCCACAACTCATATAGTATCTTATCCTTTTTTCTTTCGGGGAACCTTATTTAAAAGGTAATTAGTTGAAAGAATAGCTCCCCCCACATGTTCTATGATAACCCAGAGCTTCCTAACAAAGCATTCATCATTCTTTTAGAGTCTAAATTTTCCATTCGACTACTCCATTTGATTGAGGAGAATACGGCGGTGTTACTTCGTGAATAATACCATGTTATGAACAATATTCACAAAATGGTTTAACGTATTCACCACCACAGACACTTCTTACCATCTTAATCTTTTTATTAAGTTAGTTTTCGACTTCCTGCTTATAGAGTATAAATTTTTCTATAGCTTCTTCTTTTCTCTTAAGCAAGTACACATAGCAATACTTTATAATATCGTCGATGAAGGTAATAAAAAATTTATTTCCTCCTCTAGTTTGAACAAATTTCAAATCACAGACATTGATATGTATTAGATCACGCGGTTCAATACTTCTTTCAATAGTTTGAAACGAAGACCTTGTCAATTTTGCTTGAACACATGTTTCAGATTTATGATTATAATTAATATGAAACGAAGGGATGTGTTCCAAGTTAATTAATCTAGCAAAGTTTCATAATTAATATGTCTAAGTTTACCATGCCATAAATTAAATGACTCAAGCATATAAATGGAAGAAGGCGCAATATTCTTATTCATGGTTTTGGATTTTACAGAGATAACATTGAGTTTCTACATTCCATTTAATACATATCCCCTACCCACAAACATCCCCCCTTAGACAGAATCAACTTTTGGGATTCAAAAACCATTCTAAAGCCGTGAACACTTAAAAGTGTTCCAAAAACAAGGTTTTTGCGTATGTCAGGAACATACAACACATTCTGCAGCTTGAGTTCTTTTCTAGAAGTCATCTTCAAGACCACAATTCCCTTCCCCTTGATCTTAGAAGTCTCCGCATTTCCAATGTAGAGCTTATCCCCATTGTCGCTAGGTATCATCTTAGAAAACGAGTTCTCGTCACAGAAGATATGACCAAAACCACTCTCTACATCGTCACCATCCGAAGTGGAACTCAGCCCGAAGGGTGGAACCACTGATTCGAAGTAGGCTTCGACCTGAAGGAAGAAACCGCTAAACTTCCCTGTACAATTTCCCAACCCAATGATATGACATGTTATCTGATTTTTTGAACCCGAATGCATTCTTGTTTATTAACGAAAATGCATGTTCACATAGTCTGATATTACACAATCCGATTCTGATAGATGTTGCATGGTGTACCATCATACTAATCATGTCATATACAACAAATCAACAGAACAGATCATAACCATACAACAAACAGATCATGCCATAATCACAAATCAGACCATCAATCATGTATACATACATAGCACTGTAAAACATATAGCACAATAGAGAACACACCTCAGACAACTAAAAGTTCAACGTCAATGATAACGTCTCCCACGCTCAGCTCTAGCACTAGGTCGGACAGAGTCAACACCTACGATAGTAAGCATTACATAAGTTCACTACTACCGCACCATGTCACTGATAATAATAATACCGAACAATATTAATTAAACTCACGAGCAGATCCCAAAGATTGAGCAATAGGAGGTCGCCCAGGTGGAGGAGGAAGAAGAATCTCAGTGTCTGAATCAACGTCGCATGAACACAAGAATAATTCGAATTAATTTCCGATATACATAATTATTAATATACTAAATACAATTGAACAAAATTAGCAAAACAGTCTTTCGGGTTCGAATTTGGGAAAACAGACAACAGATTTGGAATCAGGATGTCGAAAAACATAGAGTTGACTTTGACTGAAAAAGTCATTATTGACATCAATCCTGACATCATTCAGTTCGGTCAACCACGGGTCAGCGGATCGGTTCATGGGTCGGGTCGATTTACACAGTTTGGTTCAAAGGCTGGGCTAGGTTCGGTTCAGTACACTAGACCGGTTCAGACTAATAGGTTCGGTTCAGCTAACTCGAGTCTGGGCCCATTTCCTGTCACGCGGGATCACAACATAGGCAAATCTCAACAGCCTAAAACCTACACAACACTCACCCATATCCCCCTTAGCAACCGAACCTTAGGGTTTAATAACCCGCGGCGACCAACAACACAGCGGCGGAGGCGCCAAAACCACACTTCGATGACCTTAATAGGTCAAAACCAACATGACCACGAACGAAATCACAAAATTACCAGAAAAAAATATATAGAGAGACCCGATTAAAAGCTCACCCAACGAAAATAAAAGAGAACGACGGAAAGGACGGCAGAGTAGGGTTTTCGAAGGGCGTTTGTACGATTTCTAAGTGAACGGACGGTAACTAGGATTATCGGACGAGTGGGTAAGGGTCGGACGAAGACGGGGAGTCCAATGAAAGTCTTGGATCGTTGAACGGACGTCGGAAACACCCTCATCGGAGCAAAATTAGAAAATGAATGGGGGTTTGAGTTTGGTGGTTATTCGAACGAGAGATTGGGGAGTGAGAGAGAGAGGAACGGCTGAACACTTGGAAAAACAAAACTGAAAAGCCTTAGGCTTGTGAGGGTTATTACCCTAAATATTGGGTAAATTACATAATAAGGGTCTACATTTTACCGACTTTACAAAAGGGCCACTGAAATTTGATTCTTTCCAATTTAGCCCCTAAATTAACTTAGGTTTCCAAAACAAAATTCCCAAATTACTAGGGTTCTAATTTAAGGATTAAATCAATTTAAAGTTTTTAATTTAAGGAAAAATTGGGGTGTTACAGATATGACGTGTGGCTTCATTCTCAAGTCACCAATCTATTGGGTTGGAGTCAACCAGTTTGACTTCAAAGATCATAGCATATAGATCCTCGTCCTCCACAACATTGGCTTCCTTGTCTTTAGCTCTCTTTGGATGTTTGCATTTAGAGGACATGTGCCCCACCTTGGCACAGTTGTAGCACATTCCTTTTGAATTTTTTTTCTTGGAAATTCCACCATTAGGTCCCAACTTCGACCTGTTTTGGGGTTGTTTTCCCTTCATGAAGTCCTTGACTTCAACAGCGTTTGCATTATCCACCTTGAATGTTTCTTTATTGAGCTTTTTGGCATTGCTTCTGTTGTCCTCTTCTGTTCGAAGTCTGACAATCGGTTCCTCCACTAAGATTTCTTTTCTTTTGTGCTTCAGGTAATTTTTGAAGTCATTCCATCCATGAGGTAGTTTTTCAGTGATAGCTGCTACCTAGAAAGATTTTCTTATGACCATTCCCTCAGAAAGGATTTCGTGAACAATCAGTTGGAGTTCCTCCACTTGACATACTATTGATTTGGAATCAACCATAGTAAAATTCAAGAATTTGGCGACTAATTTTTTTTAGCCCCGGCATCTCCAGCTTTATATTTGTGGTCCAATTCTCTCCACAGCTCTTTAGCTATTTGATAAACAAAATACACCATATACAAAGAGTTGTAATCCGTTAAGGATGTAGTTCCGACATAAAAAGTCGGAGTTCATCCAAGCTTCAATGATATTGAAGGCGGTGATATCATCCACCTCTCCTTCTACCTCTCCTATTTTAACAATTGGAGGATCTTCCTTCAAGAATTTTGCCAAATTCAACATGGTAAGATAGAATAGCATCTTATGTTGCCATGTTTTGAAATTTTGTCCATAAAATTTTGCCGGCTTCTCATTGTGGCACAATGTCACTGTCGGTGAGGTTAGATTCAGAGCTTGATTCGAAGTCTGCCCCGCGATCAACACCTTAGCTGTCGAGTTAGGTGAATCGGTAGAATCTCCCATAGTCATTGTTTCTGTTAAAAAAGAAACGAAACCGAAATTAGTAATAATTCCAATAATTAGAGAAATGACAATTTCTGTAAACATATTTTTCCACTTTGAGATTAAGCAAACCCGTTGAAATGGCAGGATAAATCCTGAAAGCAAATTTATATGCTATCTCGATATCAAAAAGATTTCCTATTCATCTCGGCACAAAAGAAAGGTAGAAGAAGTTTGTCTTAAGATTGTTACAATAATAACAATTCGAGACGATAAAAAGGAAAATAAAATATTATTTAAATAATCAAAATACAAAATGAAGAGAAACAAACTCTTGATTCGATTGAAAAATCGTAGGAAACATGTTGAGGCCGACAGCTATGCAGTTTCCTTAAGAAAGATTTCAACCACTCTAGAGTGCTTGAGTTCATCGGTCATCAGTCTCCAAGAATACAACAACATGATGATCTTTAATAGCAGCACAAGCTGTAGAGATCACGAACAATTCTCTTGACTTTGTATATCATCGAAAATACTAGAGGAGAATAAAAGGTTTCCGAGTTGTGTCGAAACCTTGAAGGTATGCACAATATTTATACGAGAGTGGATGAAGAAAAACATAGAAATCAAAATATTCTGAATTAATGGTCATTAATTCTGTGTCTGATTCAATTCCAAAATTATCAATTAATACCTTATTTAATCGAATATATTTCTGTGAATTGCAGTTGTTACCTCTTTAATATTCGAATTTAAAGAAACCATACATTAATTCTTTTAAATTCGGAATATTCAAAAAGATATGTCATTTTTAAGGAAAAATTAATTCGATGTGGGTAAAATATTTGTAGTTCCATGAAGGGCCCAACCAGTCCGAACATTCGCATCACCCACATCGTGTGGGTACGCCCCAACCCGAATACGTTCGATGAACTTTGATTTGCACACCCTTGCGCTTGCGCGTGAGGCATAGTTTCCCATGCTTGGTATCCCACTAATGTGGGATAAGGGGTTTTTTATTTTCCTTAAACAATTCACAAGTACCTTGTTTTGAACATCTCTTTCTCATTCACCACTCAATCGTTTTGAGCATATGAGATACCGTTGTAAATGTCTCATGAAGTAGAATATGAACCAATAAATTCATCATTCGAATCTCCACCTTTACCCATAAAAATTATGGCTCAAAGTTACCAATTTATCACATTGTTTCCAACAAGGACAAACCCCTTGCAACTATTATGTTATTTTTCGGGTTGAAAGTTGGTGTAAAAGGATATAAGTTTTGGAGTCTGGGAGCCAAAAAATCAGTGATCAATAAAGATGTTATTTTTTATGACATTGCTATGTTGCGAGTTTAAACACTTAAAGATTCCTCCAACAAATACCAACAAAACTATAAACGCCATTGAAGAAGGTGGAGCTCAGGTTGATAAAAAGATCGTCGAAGGAGATATCTCTGCAAATATGTGTAGAAACATAGAGTACATCAGAGATAACTCTGCAAAATATGTCATAGACACGGAGTACAACTGAGACGTTTTCGTAGAATAGTACAAAAATGTAGTCAAAGACTCATCCGCCACATATAGAACCTTCGTATTCCATTGCAAGTGACAGACTCATAAGGGATAACAAACGTCCATAGAGGTGTACGGAGGCTGATCTAGTAGCTTGTGTTGATCGTAGTGGAAGATATAGATACAAATCGAGAGCCATCAACTTAAATTGAAACAATTCAATGTGAAGGTACAAGCAAAAAGATGTTTTCTATACAAAAATAGAAGGAACCACTGCACCTAAACAGTACACAAAACCTAGTAAGGCTTCCTAATGATAAAAGGGTTGCTCGTGTAAATGGATGTTTAAGAAGAAAAAAGAGACCCTAAGAGTTGAAAAATCCATGTACATGGCACGACTAATGGTAAAAGGCTACAGTTCAATTCCACGTATTAACTTCATAGATACATTTTAGTCTTCTATAGATAAGATGACTATGTCATATTCTACAACCAAGTTTGAGCAGTGCTTGAACTTGATCAATGTTTATTGCTAAAGACTACCCCTCAAAAGGATTTCGTGGAAGAAGTAGAGATATTATTTAACAAGAATTTGTGCCAAGGTAGAGATTTGTTAGAGTTTTGACCCAAATCTTGTTTTAGAAGAGAAATATGTTCTCCGCTAGCTGGTGTCCTTTAGGCTTATGTTCTTCGGGTTGGTGTCGTCTGTTTGTATCCTCTGTAGAATAAGGTCCTTCGTAGATTGAAGTCCTCCATTTTTATACTATGTGGTACGAAGGAATTCAAGTCCAAGTGAAACTTTACTTTCTCCCTCTGCATATTTGACGAAGAGTAAGAAATCTTTGTTGACTAGAATTACTTTATATGCATGTTTCCTTTATAAGCATGTAATATGTCCCTATAAATATACACTTAAGGCGCGTTTGGTTCACAAAATGTAATATTACTTCTGGGAATATGATTCCTAGAATATAACATTCCTTGACACATTACTGGAATGTTACATTACCTTGTTTGGTTTACTTGGTAGGAATGTAAGATTATTGTGTTTGGTTAGAGGAATATAAGATTATCTGTAAGTGAAATTTACCAAATTGCCCATGTATTATATTTTCTTTTTAACATGTTAAACGTTCAATATTAAATTAAAAATCTTTGCATAAAAAGTCATATAAATATTTTTTGTACACAATCTAAAATTTGAAAAAACTATATATGTTGGGTTTATAGCACGCTCGAATCGAACACCGAAACCGTCAATGAGGGTTGTAAATGTTTGGTGGTTGAATTGGCTAAAATCGAAATAAAGGTAGACAAGTGACACAATGATTTTAGAGTGGTTCGGCCTTCTAACAAGCACCTACATCCACTACCTTAGCACACCACTAAGGATTTCTCAATTCACTCAACAATGAATTCGTCCCCTTTTCCCGATTTAGGAGGAAACCGTTACAACCCTATCTTTTGGACTTGGCTAAGATAGAACCAACTCTAGTTTTTCTCAAGGCTAAACTAGAACCTCTCCTTTTACAAGGGATTTGTTTGGTAAACTTAATACCTCACAAGGTGGGTGTTTACACAAATTTAAGCTCATACGAGAACAAAGGATTTACAATTAAGCTCTCTCTAAAGACTATATACAAGAGAATAGTTAAATAAAGATTTAGACTCTAATTCTCTTGACCATATTGTTTGGATGTTGTCTCTAACCTTCTTTAAGTGTTCCAGCCTTCAATTTATAGTCCCAAATTGAGCTTGTGGCCGTTACTAGCCGTTAGGGATGTTTTGGAGCAATTCGAGACTTTATTTCCCTCATTAAATGCAGTTCAGCAAACGTCCGTTTTGAAACACTCGAACTCGTTTCGAAACGCCCTTCTTCAGAACTAGTCGTTGAAGTCTGATGCAGCAAGCTGAATCGAAACGCCTCTAGCCGTTTCGAAACCCTTCAAGCTGTATCGAAACGGTTACAACCTGTTTTAGTACGAGTGACAGTTAAGCTGCAATTTAAATTGTCATTAGGGAAATAGCCGTTGGGGAGGTTTTGACCATTGGGCGTATCGAAACACCAAAGGGGTGTTTCGAAACGAAGACCCTCTGTATCGAAACGGGCAAGCCCTGTTTCGGTAGGGGTTTTGGCAATTTCAAAATGTTTCGATACAAGCCCCCCTTTTCGAAACGGTTGCTTTGAAAAACCTAGTTTGGCTACTTAAAAATGTTTTAAATCTTGCCAAAACTATTTAAAACATCCACAAACTTATTTTCAAGTTTTTTTTGACTTAAAGGTACTTTTGAAATCTTTTCAATTTAGTCCAAAACTATTTTTCAATTATTATATCAAAACAATAGTTCTTCAATCTCCCCCTTTTTGATATAATAAAACCAACTTGAAAAATTGTTTGGGATTCTCCCCCTTCAAGTTTAAAATTTTGAATAAGAGATTACAAAATTGACAAGTAATTAAGGTTCCCCCTTATTCATTTGAAAATGCAATTTTTCAAACCAAACTCTCCCCCTTTTTGTTATATCAAAAAGAATTTAGATAACTTTAAGTTCAAAATAACTTTAGAGGAAAAAAATTGACACAAAAAGAATTTTGGTTTTAAAATGGCTCCCCCTTACTCAAGCATCATTGTTAGGCTAAACTAGAACCTCTCCTTTTACAAGGGATTTGTTTGGTAAACTTAATACCTCACAAGGTGGGTGTTTACACAAATTTAAGCTCACACAAGAACAAAGGATTTAAAATTAAGCTATCTCTAAAGACTATGTACAAGAGAATAGTAAAATAAAGATTTAGACTCTAATTCTCTTGATCATATTGCTTGGATGTTGTCTCTAACCTTCTTCAAGTGTTCTAGACTTCAATTTATAGTCCCAATTGAGCTTGTGGCCATTACTAGCCGTTAGGGGTGTTTTGGAGCCGTTGGAGACTTTATTTTCCTCATTAAATGCAGTTCTACAGACGTCCGTTTCGAAACATTCGAACCCGTTTCAGAACGCCCTTCTTCAAAACTAGCCCTTGAAGTCTGATGCAACAAGCCGTATCGAAACGCCTCTGGCCGTTTCGAAACCCTTCAAGTTGTATCGAAACGGTTAAAACCGTTTCGGTACGAGTGACAGTTAAGCTGCAATTTAAATTGCCGTTGGGAAAATAGCCATTGGGGAGGTTTTGACTGTTGGGCGTATCGAAACACCAAAGGGGTGCTTCGAAACGAAGACCTTCCGTATCGAAACGGGCAAGCCCTGTTTCGGTACGGGTTTTGGCAGTTTCAAAATGTTTCGATATAGGTCCCCTGTTTCGAAACGGTTGCTTTGAAAAACCTAGTTTGGTTACTTAGAAACGTTTTAAACTTTGCAAAAACCATTAAAACATCTACAAACTTATTTTCAAATTGTTTGGACTTAAAGGTACTTTTGAAATCTTTTCCATTTAGTCCAAAACTATTTTTCAATTATTCTATCAAAACATTAGTTTTTCAATATATTTACCATATTATTAATATAATCTAAAAGCTGTAAAATACTTATAAAATTTTTAGATCATAAGTTTAACGTACTAAAATGTTTTATAAAATGAACATCTTATAAATCAAAGAATAAAATTAAAAATATAAACTCCTAACTTATTAACTCTCAATTAAGCAATATGCAATCTCAACATATAATCTATAAACACCATAAATATAATATTAAAAAATAAATTAAATATAAAAAATATGTGTAACACTATTAAAATATTAAATTAATATTTAATAAAAATTATAATTAATGTATCCCTTAAATAATTAATCATCTAATTAAAAATCCAACAAATGATTCACATGAACAAAATTTATTAACTTGGGAACAATATAGTCCAAAGGGGTGAAAATTGACAAATACCTAAGAAATTGATGGAATGAAATTCCCACCATTTAGGGGGAGAAGTGACATTGTTGGGAAAAGAGTATGCTTAGTGGAAATTTTCTCAAACCAAAATCTTTTCTACGAACCAAACGCACCCTTAGGCAGTGACGGATCTATGTTGAGGGTGGGAGGGGCAATTGCCCCCCTCAACTTTGATGGTCTAATTACATTTTAGGCCATTGATAGTTTTAGAACTATTTCAATTAAGTCTTTGCCCCTCCCAAAATTGACTGGTATAATTTGTTTTTAGGACTTTATTAGTTTTAAAATTAATTAAATTAAGCATTGACCCCAAATTTTTATGGTTTAATTGCTTTTAAGACCTTTTAACTTTAAAATTAGTGAAATTAAATCATATCTCATTTAATTTTTATGCTTTAGTTACTTTTTAAAATCTTGTTCATTCCAAAGTTAAACATCTTGCCCCCCTCATGATTCAATCCCGGCTCCGTCTCTGCCCTTAGGGATTAAAGTTTTGGATTAATTGTATAGTACATTGTGAGCAAGTCGTGGTACGACAGACACACTGTAATCCATAACGCACTCTTGTAATCTCTTCCTTCGACATAATAAAAGTTCAAATCATTTTTCAATATATTTTAATCGATTGAATTTTTCACGTAAATTATAGAGTTTTTTGTTTACTTTATTTGCAATTGTATTCTTCATTGTTTCCTCGTTATCGTTGATCTCCAGTTCATCTCCGGCATAACACTAACAAGATAAAGTAAAACTAAAGGAAATGAAAATAAACTAAAATCAACACTGCTTTAAGACAAAATAGGATATTATGTTTTCTATTACATGCTTTCATCAGGTGGTGTCAAACGAAATTTTGCCTTCATAAGAACACCGCCAAAGTTGTTGGATACAATATTACTTAAAAAAATTGTAAAAAAGAAGAAGAAAGAACTATCGCACATAAATTCTCCTTTTACTTTCACACTTTAATAATTAAGAAATTAAACATTTAGAAAAAAGGACATGTTATAGAATTTTAATCTAGTTTATAAATTAAAATATTTTATTGTTATTGAATTAAAAAATAAAAGGTTAACTACTGTAATGGTCACTTATGTTTCCCTTAGTACAGAGTTGGTCACGAATTTTCAAAAATGACCAATGTAACCCTCTAGACCCGCCTATGCGTTAGCACGGATCCTAGAAAGTCATATTATGGTCACCAGAGCGACCCACATTCAAATTTCATGTAAAATAAATTGTCAAACCATTTGAAACCATAAATCAAGTTTAAAAATTAAAATACAATTTCAATAATCATTTAGACGATAAGACAAAAAGTGTAATACAAGTTACCAATACAAGTTTCAGACTCAATATGAAACAAGACAAGACATACATGCCCCCTAATTACACAGGTACCGTATTCCGCAAGCAAAGCTGAAGAAACTCTCATACCGGCGTTGACTACTGCGACATGGTCAATCTTCTAATCTGTGATGGTAAAAACAACGTGAGCTTCGGAAAGCTCAGCAATACAGACTACCAAGGGATGCTAAAAGTACAAGCAAGTATGTGGCAAGCTTAACACTGTCATGATGAATTGGGCAACGGTAAGCTCAAATTACGATTAGACATTTTAGTGGAGCATTATACCAGAAGGTAACATAGTTGTTCTTTATTTGATCACCTGAACCTTGAGAGATGAGTCTAAAGCCGGAGATTCAAAGAGATTTAGATTTCAGAAGTTGAATCAAGGAGTTCGGAGTGGTTCATTAAACGCGAATTGTAAGTTTACGGAGAGTTCAACTTTGATACATAAATTTAGTAGGGTATGTTTTAGAAGATGTCAGAAAGTTTTATTAATTGACTTAACTACCCTCCAACCGAACTCCAAAATGCAATTCCCCCTAAGCTGCAAACAAAAGGTCTTACCCGAGGCCTGAGGCGTAGGAGCCTACCTAAGGGAATGCCTTAGGTCCAGAAAGACTTACCCTAGGCCTGTGGGCGTAGGAGCTTAACAGAAAGGCTTACCCTAGGCCCATTGGACGTAGGAGCTTAGGTCTAGAAGAACTTACCAGCGTTGAGCCTACAAATCTTCATTCATATCCCAGATAATATACCCCAGATGATTTCAATTTATATTCAGAAGATAGTATTACAGAAAATAGATATCATATCTACTTTTATTCCAGAAGACAAATGTCAAATTTATTTATTTATTTATTTATTATTATTATTATTATTATTATTATTCAAAGCCATGTATCATATATATTTTGATATCAGAGGACAGAAGACATGGATTGCTTTCCTTTCGAATAATAGTGTCATACTTTTGAATTTTAGGTATATGGTGTTTTGGTTTAGAACAGAGAGTAGTTACGGATACATGGTACGCGCCTTACAGCCTAATTTATTTCTCAGAAATAGTCGATAAGCATCAGAAAGAGACATTCGACAATCTTTGGACGAATTTCAGAATGAGGTCCCTACGAATAGGGGAGTTCTATAAAACGACTCGGACCAAACATCGGAAATTGATGCATCATGATTATCGGGATTTCAGATATATCGCGAGCATATCAAACATTACAACTTACGAGGGTATTATAGTCGTTTTGACCTTCATGGGTAATTTGATAATTTAGACCAACCAGGCATAAGCAACGACACACTGAATTCAAGAATTCAAGTTGCTCTTTAGGTTTTCGAGTCCCTTGAACTGGTCAGAACCCAACAGTACTGTTGAGATTTAAGGGGCTCGATTCGTTCAACCGATATGGCTCACCAAGTGGTGGAGAGATGGATTTTTGCGTGGAAGGGATGTGGAAGCTAAAATGGAAATGACACAATGATTTTAGAGTGGTTCAACCTTCTAACCAAGGTCTACATCCACTACCTTAGCTCCCCACTAAGGATTTCCAAACAATTCCACTAATTGTTCTTCCCCTTTTCTAGGCTTAGGAGGTAACCCTTATACACAATCAAGCTTTCTACCCAAAGCCTTGATTGAAACCCTCTCTTACAAAGAGATAAATAAAGCAAACACAAATTCCGCTAAAAGGTGTTTGTTTGCACAATTTAGCACTCACCCAAAACCTAAAACACTTGAGCAAATTTGACAATTTTGGCTCACTAGTGTTTGTCTATACAATAAATGACAATTTAAGTTCTAAGACAATTCTTGATCATTTGATGTTTGACAATATGAGCATTAGCCTTTACTTGATGCTTGGAGGTCCCTTTTATACTCCCAAATGAGTTTGTAGCCGTTACTAGCCGTTGAGATCAAATTGGAGCCGTTGAGGACTTTATTTTCCTTTATTAATGCTGTTCTGCAGCCTTCCGTATCGATACGCTTGGACCCGTATCGGTACGGCCTTCATCAGAAACTAGCCGTTGGGCTCTTGCCAGCCTGGGCGTATCGGTACGGGTTCACTTTTAAATGACTGTTGGGAAAGTAGCCATTGGGGTGGTTGAAAGGGGGATCGGTACGCTTACCAGGCGTATCGAAATGATCCCGATTTGTATCAAAACGGCCAAGCCTGTTTCAATACGGGTTTTGGCAGTGACCAAACTGGGGCAAAAAGGTATCGTTACGGGTACAGCCGTATCGATACGGGTAGCTTGAAAAGTCAAGTTTGGCTCTTTAAAATTAGTAAAAACATTGCCAAAAACCTTTTAAAATACCTCAAACATAATTTTAAGTTGTTTGGACTTAAAACCAAGTTTTAAATTCTTTTCAAATTAGTCCAAAATATTTTTCAATTATTATATCAAAACATTAGTTCTACAAGTACGTTGTTTATTATTTAACCGGATAGATACGCCTTAAACATTTATTTCGCAGAACTAACCACAACGTATAACCAAAAGTAGTTTGCCTTCCCTAATCGTCCGTTAAACTTATTATTAGGAATCAAACATATATTCGAACGGTATTTTCTAAGTATTCGACATGTGCATTGCATTTCAACTCAATCCAAAACATCGTATGTGCCTTACGAGAACAGATCTCTCTCACTATTAACTATGTACTTTCTCTAAATAAATTATACGCCTTCATATGGTATTCCTCCAATATCATCTTAGTATCAGAAACAACCAACAGACGCAGGTCGTATATTACCACCTTTTTTTAATCCATTACATGGTTGGCTTTAATTGGAGTTCTCAATTCCATGTCTTAGAAATATTCTCATTCATTATAATATTCGAGGGTATTTCAGACAATACGACGCTCGAAGGTGTTACGATTGTTCAGAGTCATCTGATCCTTCCAACTATTCATTTGTTTCAGACCTCGAAGATATATCACATATGTCAGTTGATTGGCAATTAATGCATGAGGAAATTTCAGTCTTTAGCGTCATTCAATCTTAACAATATTTTCAATCCTTTTTAATCATTGCAATCAATTCCATTTTTACGCCACTTTGATCAATTCATACATGCGAATATTCCCCGAATATTTAAATTCAGAAGATTATTCAGAATTCAAGCAAACTCAAGTACTTTAAAAACTCGAGGGTTAAGTCTTGTTACCATGACATTTTAGTAATATGTGGTTTTCAAATGTATCAGATGTCTTACCGGATCAAGTATAGCTTCTCGGGTTGTTTTTATAGGTAGGGGTATTTTCGCCATTCGTTAATCAAACATTTTCGACATTTCTTTTTAATCAAACGGATAATAAGACTTAGAGATTAACCGTCTAATTAATCGCGTACTAAACTCGAAAGTCGTTTCAATTTATTAAACCTCTTATTTGAATATTTTCCTTAGCCATTATCATTTTTATTTCATAATTAATCGACATAATCAGAAATAATCATATGCACAAACATGGTCGTGCAAACATTAACCGAATACCAACGTGATTCAAAAGAAAGAAGAAGGTAGTAAACTATTACCTTGGCTCCGAGCTACAACGATCGATCTGTGAATGACATTCGAACACCCTTGAACCTGGATTTAACATCCCTCAACAATTCGTATTCCAAGAACTATGAGTACCTTAAATTACACAAATCCCAATATCAGACCTCATTCACAAAGCTCTTAACCAATTAATTAAATACATAAGCACTCTCGGGTTCAAGGTTAGATTAAGAGGCCTTCGGGTCAGAATTTTGCGAAACGGGCTTCAAAATCGGACTCAGGACATCGAAGAACATCAAATAAGAGTTTTTGGAAAATTTGACTTTTTGGGTCAAGGTCAAAGTCAACACTAACGTCATGCTGACGTCAGTAGTCAAAGTCAACGATGGCGTTAGCGATCCAGTATACGCTAACATCACGCTGACGTCACAGGTCAACTAGGTTGACTCGGCTGAGTCGACTCGACAAACGGGTCGGGTCGAACTCGGGCAGATGGGTCGGGTCGGACTCAGGCAGATGGGTCGGGTAAGACTCGGGCAGACGGATCGATTGGGCTGACCGACTCAACCGGTCTAGTCGATTCAGACCGGTTTGGACGGTTTGAACACAGCTCACTTACCCAAAAATTGAAGCTCGTCGGTGGTACACCAGATTCTTTGCCGGTGACTCCAATGGTCACGATTCTGCCGGAAAACAAAGATCAGGAGTTTATAAACTCAATCAAGCCGAACATTCAATGATTTAAGCCGGAATATGCCCGAAACTTACCTCAAATAGTTTGAATGGCCTTAATAAGCGCCGCTCCAACGAGGACTTCTCTAGTGACAGAACAATGATTCACGGGTAGGGTTTTGCTCGGCCTGAGACGGAGAGGACAGTGGTGCTGGCAGTGACTCACATCCCCGATAGAGGCGGGCGAAAACGTACAAAGCTGAAGGGTTTTTCCCCGGGCCTTCAACTGGGATTTCACGATAACCGACGCTGCTACGCTGCGAGTGAAGGCTATGAACATGCTCGGCGTGCGACGGTGGTGTCATTGACGATGGCGGTGACAACCACGGTGGCGCGGTGAGGGAGATCGGACGGTAAGCACATTTTGGCTTATAGAGGAAGAGTCTGGAACTCTTTCTCTAGTTCGACTCTCGAAGCAGGATACCAAAAATATGGGTAGCTGAAAGGCCAGTTTGATATATTTAATTTGGGTCAGAACCCCATATTTTTACTTCAAGGTGTTTTCCCTTCTAATACTTAACAGATATGAGCGCTTGGCTCAAATGGTTAAGGCACAGGGTAACATGGCCAAGGTCACAGGTTCAACACCCCATGGCAGCACTTATATCATCTTCATTTCATTTTTTTAACATGTCAAAACTTAGGGTGTTACATCTCTCTCCCCCTTAAAAGAAATTTCATCCTTGAAATTTACTTGAGCCAGAGAGATGCAAAAGCTGCTCTTTCATCCCTTCATGTACTAAAAAAATTCCATCAGAGTATCCTTGTTTTCTCAGGATTCTCGGACAATCACTGATCAATATGATAGTGTTCTCAATCACCCGAATTGTCTTTGGACCCGAACTATTATACATCTCAGACCAACCAATCAGAATACAATATATGAATTCATACGGAACTTACAAAGTCAAAGGAACACTAGTCTCATAATTGTTTTTATAATGGTCTCAGCCATGGGCCAGAATCTTCCCAACTACCACCAAAGTCAATCTTACAACCCTGGAGTATCTTCTCTCTAATCTTAATCATTCTACTAGGTTGAATATCAATTTACAGAAGAAAAACGGTACCTGAAATAAGAGACGAGTACTCAAGGCCTCCACCAGGGCCTTCCAAAATCAAGATGTAACACCAAATTTCAGTCAAGGATGATATAACGATACACCATGCCACATTTTCATATAAGAGGTCTTTCTTCAAGCCGATCAGACATAACCAAGGTTTTCAACGAATAACACTTACTTTCAGCATAACATTCTGATGATTGTTCCCTTCGTGTACGACAGTCACCCCGAAATTTATACTTTTATCAATATCACGGACACAATTCTTTTAAATTCGTAAGACTTTTCTTAAATCCCATCAGAATATTCTCAAACATAGTCATGATCTCCAAATAGCCTTACATGTAATCTAATATTGGTTACCTCACAAAATTAAACATTTAATCTCAATCTAATTCATATCTTCAATTTCACATGCATGTACCATCTCAGTTTTTTTTCATCCAGATTCAAGTCCATCAATTTAATCCAAAACACAGATGAACATTATAGACATTTCCTGCTAGTACAGATCGATATATGAAAGGCAGAATGCTTAGATTCACTTAATTTAGAAGAAGGGATTTGACATCGGAGTTTCGGCTCGGAGGAGTACGGTTATGCTAGGGGCATGCACAGATCAGACACTCTATGACAGACGATCGGCCAATCTACCCAGAATGACGCAACACTAAGCTCTGATATAACTAAATGTAACGCCCTAGACCCGCCTATGTGTTAGCACAGATCCTAGGAAGTCACATTAGGGCCACCGGAGCGACCCACATTCAAATTTCATATAAAACAAATTGTCAAACCATTTGAAACCATAAATCAAGTTTAAAAATTAAAATACAATTTCAGAAATCATTTAGAAGATAAGACAAAAACTATAATACAAGTTACCAATACAAGTTTCAGACTCAATATGAAACAAGACAAGACATATATGCCCCCTAATTACACAAGTACCTTATTCCGCAAGCAAAGCTGAAGAAACTCCCATACCGACGTTGACAGCTGCGACATGGTCGATCTTCTAACTTGTGATGGTAAAAACAACGTAAGCTTCGAAAAGCTCAGTAATACAGACTACCAAGGGATGCTAAAAGCACAAGCAAGTATGTGGCAAGCTTAGCACTGTCATGATGAACTGGGCAACAGTAAGCTCAAATTACGATTCGATATTTTAGTGGAGCATTATACTAGAAGGTAACAGAGTTGTTCTTTACTTGATCACCCGAACCTTGAGAGATGAATCTAAAGTCGGAGATTCAAAGAGATTTAGATTTCAGAAGTTGAATCAAGGAGTTCAGAGTGGTTCATTAAACGCGAATTGTAAGTTTACGGAGAGTTCAACTTTGATACATAAATTTAGTAGGGTATGTTTCAGAAGAGGTCGAAAAGTTTTATTAATTTACTTAACTACCCTCCAACCGAACTCCAAAATGCAATTTCCTCTGAGTTGCATACAGAAGGTCTTACCCTAGGCCTGAGGCGTAGAAGCCTACCTAAGGGAATGTCTTAGGTCCAGAAAGACTTACCCTAGGCCCGTGGGCGTAGGAGCTTAACAGAAAGGCTTACCCTAGGCCCATTGGACGTAGGAGCTTAGGTCTAGAAGGACTTACCAGCGTTGAGCCTACAGATCTTCATTCATATCCCAGATAATATACCCCAGATTATTTCAATTTATATTCAAAAGACAGTATTACAGAAAATAGATATCATATCTACTTTTATGCCAGAAGAAAGATGTCAAATTTATTTTATTATTATTATTATTATTATTATTATTATTATTATTATTATTATTATTATTATTATTATTATTATTATTATTATTATTATTATTATTATTATTATTATTATTATTATTATTATTATTATTATTATTATTATTATTATTATTATTATTATTCAAAGCCATGTATTAGATATATTTTCATATCAGAGGACAGAAGCCATGGATTGCTTTCCTTTCGAATAACACTGTCATACTTTTGAATTTTAGGCATATATTATTTTGGTTTAGAATAGAGAGTATTTACGAATACATGGTACGCGCCTTACGGCCTAATTTATTTCTTAGATACACTCGATAAGCATTAAAATAGACATTCAACAATCTTTGGACGGATTTCAGAATGAGATCCCTACGAATAGGGAAGTTCGATAAAACGACTCAGACCAAACATCAGAAGTTGATGTATTAAGATTATCGGGATTTCAGATATATCGCGAGCAAATCAAACGTTACAACTTACGAGGGTATTATAGTCGTTTTGACCTTCATGGGTAATTTGATAATTTAGACCAACCAGGCATAAGAACGACACACAGAATTCAAGAATTTGAGTTGCTCTTCAAGTTTTCGAGCCCCTTGAACTGGTCAGAACCCAACAATACGATGTTTATTATTTAACCGGATAGATACACCTTAAACATTTATTCCACATAACTAACCACAACGTATAACCAAAAGTAGTTTGCCTTCACCAATCGTATGCTAAACTTATTACTAGGAATCGAGCATATATGCGAACATTATTTTCCAAGTATTCGACATGTGCATTGTATTTGAACTCATTCCAAAACATCGAATGTGCCTTACGAGAACAGATCTCTCTTACTATTAACTATATACTTTCTCCAAATAAATTATACGCCCTCATATGGTATTCCTCCAATATCATCTTAGTATCAGAAACGACCAACAGACGCCGGTCGTATATTACCACCTTTTTTAGAGCCATTACATGGTTGGCTTTAATTGGAGTTCTCAATTCCATGTCTTATAAATATTCTCATTTATTATAATATCCGGGGGTATTTCAGACAATACGATGCTCGAAGGTGTTTCGATTGTTCATAGTCTTCCGGTTCTTCCAACTATTCATTCATTTTGGACCTCGAAGATATATCACATATTTCGGTTGATTGGCAATTAATGCCCGAGGAAATTCCAGTCTTTAGCGTCATTCAATCCCATTCAATCTTAACAGTATTTTCAATCCTTTTTAATCAATTCCATTTTTACGCCACATTGATCAATTCATATATGCGAATATTTCCCGTAAATTTATATTTAGAAGATTATTCAGAATTCAAGCAAACTCAAGTACATTACAAACTCGAGGGTTAAGTCTTGTTACCATGACATTTCAGTAATCTGAGGATTTCAAATGTATCAGATGTCTTACCGGATCAAGTATAGCTTATCGGGTTGTTTTTATAGGTAGGAGTATTTTCGCCATTCGTTAATTAAACATTTTCGACATTTCTTTTTAATCAAAAGGATAACCAGACTTACAGATTATCCGTCTAATTAATCGTGTACTAAACTCGGAAGTCCTTTCAATTTATTAAACCTCTTATTTGAATATTTGCCTTAGCCATTATTATTTTTATTTCATAATTGATCGACATAATTGGAAATAATCATATGCTCAAACATGGTCGTGCAAACATTAACCGAATACCAACGTGATTGAAAATCATGCAGAAGGTAGTAAAGTATTACCTTGGCTCCGAGCTACAACGATTGATCTATGAACGACATTCGAACACCCTTGAACCCGGATTTGACATCCCTTAACAATTTGTATTCCATGAACTATGAGTACCTTCTATTACACTTATCCCAAGATCAGACCTCATATACAAAGCTCTTAACCAATTAAATAAATACATAAGTACTCTCGGGTACAATGTCAGGTTTGGAGGCCTTCGGGTGAGAATTTTGTGAAACGGGCTTCAAAATCGGACTCAGGACATCGAAGAACATAAAATAAGAGTTTTTGGAAATTTTGACTTTTTGGGTCAAGGTTAAAGTCAACGCTGACATCAACAGTCAAAGACAACACCGATTTCAGCGATCCAGTCAATGCTGATGTCACGCTAATGTCACAAGTCAACTAGGTTGACTCGGCTAAGTCAACTCGGGCGAGTTGACTCAATGAGTCGACTCGGCAAACGGGTTGGGTCAGACTCGGGCAGATGGGTTGGGTTAGACTCGGGCAGACGGGTCGACTGGGCTGACTAATTCAGCCGATCTAGTCGATTCAGACTGGCTCAAGCCGGCTCAGATGGTTTGAACCCGGTTCACTCACCCAAAAATTCAAGCTCGTCGGTGCTACACCAGATTTTTCGCCGGTGACTCCAATGGTCACGATTCTGCCGAAAAACAAATATCAGGAGTTTATAAACTCAACCAAGCTGAACATTCAACGATTTAAGCCGAAATATACCCGAAACTTACCCCAAATAGTTTGAATGGCCGGAATAAACGGCGCTCCAACGAGGCCTTCTTCGGTGACAGAACAACGATTCATGGGTAGGGTTTTGCTCGGCCTGAGATGAAGAGGATTGTGGTGTTGTCGGTGACTCACATCGCCGATAAAGGAGGCTGGAAATGTACAAATTCAAAGGGTTTTTCGTCGGGCCTTCAACTGGTATTTCACGATAACTGACGATGTTACGCTACGAGTGAAGGCTTTGGGCGTGCTCGGCGTGCGACGACGGTGTCATTGACGACAGCGGTGACAGCCATGGTGGCGTGGTGAGGGAGATCGGACGGTGAGCACATGTTGGCTTGTAGAGGAAGAGTCTGGAACTCTTTCTCTAGTTCGAATCTCGAAGCAGGATACCAAAAATAGGGGTAGCTAAGAGGTCAGTTTGATATATTTAATTTAGGTCAGAACCCCATATTTTTTTCTTCAAGGTGTTTTTCCTTCTAATACTTAACAGATATGAGTGCTTGGCTCAAATGGTTAAGGCATGGGGTAACATGGCCAAGGTCACAAGTTCAACACCCCATGACAGCACATATATCATCTTCATTTTATATTTTTTTAACATGCCAAAACTCAGGGTGTTACAACCAGTAAAGTCACTTACGTTTTCAGGGTGTAAGCTTTTGGTCACTCAACCGTTTGTTGTCGTTAAACGTTAACGGGAGGCTGATCTGGAACAATAAAAAGAATGATAAATTATCTAAATAGTCCCTTAACTATTACTTCAATTTTATTTTGACCACCAAAATAAAAATAATTTGTATAATTACACATTTAATCATCCATATTTATTTTTATTTTTTTATTTTTTCTCCCTCCACCATCTTCCATATTTACATAGATGTATCCACTCAGCTTCTCGTCTGTTTGATTCTCAACACTGAAATTCACCAAAGCATCCTCTCCAAACACACTCTTTGCATACAAGTTCGCAGCCATGAATCCACACTTTCCATCTAGTGCAGATCTGAAACATAAACCAGCCAGAAGCAAGAAGGTTTTAAGATAGCCTATAAGGATCTTAGTCGAGAAATTTATTACCATGTTACAACAGCAACTTGAAAACAATATACATATGTATTTCAAAACCAACATACTACATACAGAGCATGATCAGAGTCAAATACCTTTTCACAACAATTAAGCGACCACATTATAAACCACTTTGCATGTTGTATTACTAATAATGTGCAACCTTCAGTATGGTTTGCTGAAACCAAAACATGCTTAGTTTATTTTTAAATGTAAATATATTGCCAGACAAGGCAAACTCACGATGTAGTTAGGTACTTTGTAACACCCCGGTTTTGGGCCTAGATGTTTTAAGAATCAGTTTAAGTTGGTCGAACCTAGAATTGGATATTCGAGCTTTTAGAATCGGTTTAGGGAAATCATGATTTGGGATAAGGTAAAAATATGGTAAAAATTTCTAAAATCATATAGATAGATGGGCTTGGTAAAATCAATTTTACAAAATGAATTTTAGGACGTGTACATTTTGAGCAGTGACCAAAATTTAAAGATTTAAAATTTTGGAAAAAGTGTGATTTTCAAAGGAGAGTCAAATTCTTAGAATCTTTAGGAAACTTTTTGGAAATTAATCCATTTCTTTTAATTGGCATGTGATTATAATGTTTTAATTAAAATTGAAGAGGGAGGTTTTATCAAAATAAAGAGGTAGTTATTTTGTAAAACCATTATTGACGTAACTTTTCCATTTCTCATTATCTCTTCAGCCAATCATTCCATCTCTTTTCTCTCAATTTCCAGAATTCCTTTTCATTCTTTTGCTCTATTGATTTACAACTCTTTTCCAAAGATTTTTCTCAAAGATTACAAGATTTTCTTAAAGCTTCATGAGTTGAAAACTTGCCAATTGGAAGAAAAGCAAGAATTGGAGGTAATTTCGTACTACTCCTCTAATCAATGTTCTTTAATGAAATTCCAAAGTATTTGACTCTGGATTTGTGTTTTTAATTGAGGTTTAATGTTGATTTAGTAAAAATACCGAAATCTTACTAAAAGAGGAATTAAAATGTCATTTTTGAACTTGCTTTTTTTGGTTCAGTTGAGGTGGTTTCTAATCATGTTTTGGAAGATTAATGATGTTGATAATGAGTTTTGATCATAATAATCCCAAAATTATTGAGATCTCTAATTGTCTAGGTTGTTAGTTTTGGGTTTTTGGCTTGCAAATGTGAAATCTGAGTTGCTAGAGGTATAAGGATTATATTAGGATGTTTTTGGATGTTGATTTATGGTTAAAATGTGATGGAATTGTTTGTTGATGGTTGGGTTGAGTTTAGTTGTCAATCGAAGGTGATTTCAGTTGTTTCGGATGGGTATTTTGGTGCCTTTGGGCAGAACTGCGGGTTTTTAGTGTTTGTTGGTGGTTTTAATGCATTGAGATGCATTAATCCTCTGTTCTTGTGTGGTATAAATAGGGGAGGATTCTTTGGAAGCATTTAGCGAAGTTCCGGGGACTTCGGACGCTTGATTTTCGCGTCGACAATTGAGGTTTCGCGAGTCGGTGAGTGGAAATGAGATTTCCAGCTTTGAAACACATTTAAAGTGGTTTTGGGAACTTAGTGTAAGCTTGAAACGCTTTACTAAGTTCGGAAGTAAGTAAAGTGATTTTCTCCCTATGATTGTGCTATTATAAGCTTGTGGATGCACTTGATTTTATATGTGTTTACCTACTGTTTTAAAGCATGATTTTGAGTAAGTGGTTTGCTTTTTATGATGCCATATTGTTGAAGGATGCACTAGGTAAGTGATCCTTGTATGTATGTGTTTATACATGTTTTATGAAGCATGGTTTGATGCTTGGAAATATGGCTTGTTGTGAATGCTTTGAAAATAGTGAGGTTTATACTAAATGAGAATTATATTGTCAAGTGATGTTGTGTAAAGTGGTTTACAAATGAAATCGGATATAGTTAGCCGACTATAGGATTGAATGCACTATAAACAAGTTTCCTTGGATGTTGAATGGTTGTGAATGTATCGAAAACTCCATTCAAGTACCCCTAACATTTGAGGAAATTGAGTTGTGTTCCGTCTCTCGTTAGTGGGGTTATACATCTACCGATGAGTGGTGTTGAGGGGTTGTAAGGTACTGAATACTCCACCACGGGTATCACAACGCTGGAGGGTAGCTCCCGTGTTTGAACCTTGAGATGCCGGTGAGAATGTATGAAGTGTTGGGACAACACTTGGAAATCCGTGTATCTGATACGTTTTGAGAAATAGGAATGTTGTTGATCACTTATGAGCCAATGTAATTGATTTATTGTTATGGAATGTATAGGGATGCATAACATGAAAATGCATGTTTTACTTTTAAGCTTTGAATATTGGCAACTATGCATGGAAAGCTTGAGTTATGTGTTAGCAAATGGATTTTGCTGTTGAAGTATTTGACACATGTTGCATGTGGTATAACATGTTGATTTTGTTAATGAAATGCATGGATTTCAAGAAAGCATGATGGTTTTCAAATGTGTAAAATGGTTTTAAGCATTGATGGTGTTTTTTTTTTGGGTTTTGAGCACTCCTCACTAAGCTTGTATGCTTACGCTCTCTTTTGTCCATCAATGCAGATAACTAAGTGTTGGAGGAAGCAACTCGCAAGGAAATCCTGAGAGACTTCACTTTGAAAGTATGTTTCGGTTATGAACTAGAGTAATAAGGGCAATGAGGGATTTCATGTTTTGTTTGGGTGATGTGTACGAACACCCTTTGAGCATATTTGCTACATGCTTTTATACTTGTAAAAGGCCTTTAATTGGAGTTTGGAGATTTGGATTGTGTTTTGACTCTTGAATGGATGATTTGCTAGGTTGCATGCCTTTAGATTTCCATTTATATAATTAGTCATGCTTTGATGCTAATTATGCTGCAAATGTTTGAGGATTAGTGTCTAGATATGATGTATGCATGTTAGAAACATGTTGGATTGGTTTAGGTTGATTTTTAGAGTGAAAAACCAGCAAAATCTACCATTACAGGCCCAGGTGTTCCGAGACACTCGAGCCTGTATCGAAATGGTATGCCTGAAATGGTCTTAGTGTTTCGAAACGGGTAAGGTCTGTTCCGGTACGATTTGCTACTGGAAACCATGGTTTTGAAACACTTCAAAGGCGTTTCGATACGAGCCCGTGTTTCGAAACAGGCCTTAGTGTTTCGAAACGGGTGTCAGTTATGTTAGTTAATGGAATGTTCTGAAGTTCTGATTCTTTATGTTTTAGCCCCTGAATGTTGTTGATGCAATTAAATGAGCATGAATGATTATTTTGAGCTGAGTTTTGACTGAGATGCATGTAATGAGACTAATTAAAGGACGGTAATACTAAACTGCTTAAGTCCCTGTGAATCGGAAAAATTACAAAATGGTCCCTAAAAGCCGTAATTGGATGAAATTGATGTATGTTTGAGTTACGATTGATCCGCTGAAATGTTAAACACACGGGAACCTAATTTGCACCTAGATAAGATAAAAAAAATAGGGTTGTTTATTGAGGTAAACATTTCCGGTTTACTTCAATATTCCCTGTGTGACTCGTTCGGTTCGATCTACCAGTTAGGCCAGATCGAGGGGTTACATACTTCGTGTTAGTTGACTTAATAATATGGTAAAGGAATTCCTTCTTATTTTGAATTACAGTGTGTTAACAGCAACCTGTATCACAAACAAAAGAATTAATAATAAATCGAAACATCAATGCAGATAAGAACAAAGGTATAAAATTACACTAAACTGAAATATCAATATTGGGCTAGATCACTAAAAAACAGGGAGACTGTAAAAGCAAGGTGGTAATAGTAAAATAGGAAATAGTTTGAAAAATACCTTATTTTCCCACTCAAATTCTGCCCACGTAGTTCTGAATGCAGTATCAGTACAAACAACATGAGAAATATAGTCCACGATATCAATATGAATGTCATTTAGAACAATAACAGTCATCACCCTAATTTGAGTGTTGAGAAGCACACAGATGAGAGAAAAAATAGAAAACTTAGTAGAGGGGAGAAGAAATAAAAACAATTGTAAATATGGAGGATTAAATGTGTAATTATATAAATTGTTTTTATTTCTGTGGTCAAAATAGGAGTGAAGTGACAGTTTAGGGTCTATTTAGGTAATTTATCCTTCTTTTTATTGTGCTAGATCAGCCTTACGTTAACGCTTAATGGCAACAACGACTAAGTGACCAAAAGTTTATACCCCGAAAATGTAAATGACCTTACTAGTCGTTTTTTTTAAATCGGTGACCAACTCTGTACTGAGAAAAAACAAAAGTCACTATTCTAATAGTTAACCTAAAAATAAACGACTAAAAACATATAAACGAATGAGAAAGAGAAGATAGAGTTAATATAAAAAGTTATGTGGAAATATAAAGTAATTTTTTTTGTATCAATGAATCAAACTCGACACGGGCAACTTGAGAGAGCATAATTTCACATTAAATTGATATATAAACATAATACATCGGCATGGATGAAGTCATAATACAACTCTGAGTACGACGCCTCCCGAGTTTTGTATTTTCGAAACTGTCGTCTGTCGCAACCGCATTTACATCCTTCTTGTCCCGATAAAAAGTTTAACGATTCCAGCTTCCATAAATGTGCTTTCTACTCGTGTTTTTTACGATGATACACTTGTGACTTTAAATAAGACATTGTAATCAATTAAATTTTTAAAAATTCACAATTTAGTCCCTAGTTGTCATAATGATCCTTATACCATTTGGTGACATTGTTTTAAGCTCTTTCCCTCCATGCATGTATGATTGTTATTATTGATCTGTAATTGTTCTCAATTGTTTATTAAAATTCAAAGTATGCATGGTAAATGGATCACTCAAATCTATACTTCCTTAAGATGAAAACTTTAAAGAATAAAAGATATAAATTTGTTAAAATTATCCACGTAAAAGATATAAACTATTGCTTAAGGATTTTCCTATTAATTGATTAAATTTGTTAACTTATGCACCGTCTTTGCATCAAATATAATCCCTAAAAGAATTTATATTCCAAACTATTATTTATATATCTAACTTATTTTTTAGTTTTGTCTATAATCTTTAGAGTAGGTGGTTATAGCTCTCAATTAACACCTTCATTTTCCCAAGTTGTAGGTTCAAGGCCCATTATGAACAAAATTCTATTTCTCCTCCCATAGGCCATGACGGAGCCACAGCTCCCATGGGAGGGGCTGTGGCCCCCCGGTAGGGGGAAATTTTTTTTTTTTACCCTTTGATTTTTTATATTTTTTAGAAAAAATTAGGATAATTGTGAATTTGCCCCCCCACCTTTCAAAATTTATGTTTTGCCCCCCCAACTTCAAATCCTAGCTCCGTCCCTGCCCATAGGTAGTAATTGTTCAAAAAAAACTTGTTTTTTTAGTTTTAAGACTTATGCACTAGGGTTGTGTCAAATACAAATTATTGTTTATATATATTACATCTAATTTTTTTTAACAAGAGCAAGAAGTTGAATTTCATTTTTTAAAAAATAAGGAAAGGTACAACCAATACAACATACTCCAATCATAGAGAACCTTGGTGGATCAAGTCCATCAAGAAAACTCATAAAGAAAAAAAAATAAAACATGTAAACTAAATGGCGTGAAAGAAAGAAAAAAATGCCTAAGCCTTCTCTTAAATACATCTTTCACCTTTGATAGAAAACCCAATAACAATTACCAAATTTTTAAGTCTCTTCCAATTAGATGTTATATTGATGTATGATTGGAGATTGAAAAAATTAATCTTGCAGATTATTTTATTAGTTGTTTTGATTGTATCGAAAAATTATCATATAAGAAGATTTAACCATACTAGACTGTCAACATTTATGATCAAAGGGTGTGTCGTGATAATCACTACACAAACGTCAAACTACCGTAAATTAGAAATATTTGACGTGTTTGTGGTGATTATTACGACACACTCTCTGATCAGAAAAAATAAATCCAAAATAGAGAAAAATCTTATTTAAAAAATAAAAAATAAAATGACTACAGTTAAATACAATATTTTTAAAAAATAAAAAACACTTTGAAGAAAAATTTAATTATTTTTATGTTATATTCGTGTCCAAAATGGCTTCCCCTTATTCAAAATATTAAAATAATTCTCTATTTCATTCGCATGAAGTACAATAATTATTGTTTATCTAGACTAGATGTGTCATTTATAATTTACATTAGAAGCCATTTTTTTGGTCTCTAATATTTTATTTAATTTATCATAATAATCCAGTTTTAACTCGTTCATCATTACAAACTCAAAAGTGGTCTAAATAGAAAAGCAGATTATATTCATCCTAGGAAAAGCGGATTATATCGCAATATCTATAAGGTGTGTGCATTGTCAAAGGGATAAGAATTTGTATGAATAGATATTACCTTATAATCACTTTTAGACTATTAAAAAACGGATGAGTCTGTCAAGCTCGACGAGCACCGATGAGTACCACTAATGACGAGTATCGATGAGCACCATTAATTCAATTTATAAAGATTAAAAATCTAAAGGACTCACCGTAAAATTATAAATTATTTAAAAATCAAAAGGTAAATTAATTAAAATATATTATTTTATTTTTAATTTTCTTTTAAACATAAATCAAAATACCTATGTACCCATAAATTATAAAACTCTAATTTTTATTCATTTGAAATTCAAGCCGCCGCCGTCACCGCCGTTATTCAAATGTTATTAGATTTATATCCAAAGGTTTGATACAATGCCATTAGATTTTATTTTATATTTTGTCAGTAGACCTGGATCCTGATAATGAACAAAAATTAAGGCCGCCGCTGGTGGCAGGATATAAATATGTCGTTACCTTATAAGGTTCAGGACTTATATCATGTTTTGTTAGATTTTTATGTTTTGTCAGCGGATATAAATCCTTATAAGGTTCAGGATTTAGGTCGCCGCTGGATATAAATCTAATGGCAGGAGACAGAACTGGTGACGGCTTGAATTTTAAATGAACAAAAAATAGAGTTTTGTAATTTAGGGGTAAATAGGTATTTTGATTTATGTTTAAAAGAAAATTAAAAATAAAATAATATATTTTAATTAATTTACCTTTTGATTTTTAAATAATTTATAATTATACGATGAGTCCTTTAAATTTTTAATCTTCATAAATTGAATTAATAGTGCTCATCAGTACTCGTCGTTAGTGGTGCTCATCGGTACTCGTCGAGCGTGGCAGAATTTTCCTAAAAAACGAGTTCATAATTACATATATGACAGGATAAAAATCATCTGCCCCTTTTCGGTGCCTCTATATATGCCCCAACACTAAAAAAAATTAAATTTCAAGCCCTAACTGTAAATTCTAAATTCTAAACCTTACATCATATACCCTAAAAAATATACCTGCCCTAAATTTCCTAAACCCTAAGCATAAACCCTAACTTTAAACACTAAACCTTAAACGCTAAACCTACTTTTGAGTGTGGGAGCATAGGTGAGGGTGAGAATTCCCATCCTATATGATATGCCTAGTACAAATATCATGATCAAAATCTACGTTGATAATAAATTAAACATATAAGTACGTAGAGGTATTGTGGAGAGGCCTCTTAACTCTATGATAAGTCTTTAAAGAGACGTCTACAAGACAAGACAACCGGTTATGGACCGATGTTTTGTGCTTAGTCTTTAAACATATAAGTACAATACCATCTTATATACCTTAGGAGATGAATTCTAACCCCACTGTGATCCGTCAGCTAATAATTTAGTTACCCTTGTGGGTTGCTCGTAGGACTTGAATCCATGACCTAAAGCTCAAAAGGTCATTTTTGGGGAAGCATGGTACCACTTGGTACCATGTTGTTGAGTATAGCTGAGCTGGCGGTTGGTTAATAACTAAATCTAACCGGCTAACCAAGTTTGTTAAAGGAGCAGTTAGAGTTGTTGAGCTGAGCTAGGGTTTATGTAGCTATGTATAAATAAGGAGTTAAGCAAAATGTATTAGCAATGTAATCAGTTTCATCTTCTCAATAAAATCTTCTTGATCGTTATCTTCTTTTAGTTTTCAAAACAACAATTTCCTTAGGATTTCCAACATGGTATCTTTTGCCATGGTCCTTGGAGACTTTCTTCTGCTAGTCACAAGCTCTGTATAGCCCTTTCTGGGATTTCCTTTCTTCTTTTCTATCAACGAATTCTTTCTTCTTTTCTCTTCTTGATTGTGATGAGTTCTTCTTAATCCTCCAGCAAGATGTTTACAAATAAGAAGATCAGTGTTGTGCTAGATGAGATGAACTTTCTACTGAGGAAACAACATGTGTTGTTGACAGATCGAAGCCACCGTTTGGAGAAACTGCTCACTGGGAAGCTCAAACCTCCACCAGAAACAGTCATTGATGGTGATGGTACCACGGTTTCAAATGACGATTATGAGGTGTTTCTTGCACAAGATAGTGCGCTTGCATCATGGTTATTATCAACCATTAGTAGTCACTTGTTACCTGAGTTTGTTGGTGCAGAAACAGCCTCAAAAGTGTGGGATATTGTTGTTAATTCTTTGCAAATCGTTCCACGACTAGTGTCATGAGTTTGCACTGCAAACTGAGATCCATCAAGAAGGGTGATGAGAGTATGCGTACGTACCTCACACAAGTGAAGGAAGTGTGTGATGCCTTGGCGGCTTGTGGGAGCAAAGTTGCTGATATTGAACATATAGCCACAATCTTGAATGGCTTGCCCTCCGAATATCAGCCCTTTATGGCAGTTATCACAGCCAGTAAAGAATCGTTTACCTTGGCGGGTGTAAAGTCGGTTTTGGTAGATGCTGAGACACGCTCAAAGGTTTCAATTCTACTAATCAATTGCCAATTGTGGCTAATGTTGCACATGTTCACACGACTGCTCCTCAAGATTCAAGAAATTTTCAGCCATATAATGGTGGCAGATCAGGAGCTCGAAGGAGGGGGCGTATGCGTCTTCAAAGCCAACTTTGTGGCAAGAATGGACACTTTACTGATAGATGTTGGCGTCGATTCGATAAGGCATTTCCCGGAGTTCTGGCAAATGCTAATTCTTAGAAAGCTGATTCAGCAACGGCTCACATGAGCTCTTTGGAAGCTAATAGTGCTAACTTTGCTTGTTGTGCTCACAGTGGTGGTGCAGCTTCCTCTGACACGTGGGTGGTTGACTCTGGTGCAACACACCATGTCACTCCTGATGCAGCTAATCTGGTGAACAACACAGATTATAATGGCCCAGGTAAATTGGTTGTGGGTAATGGGCATAACCTGAATATTTGTAGTACTGGACAAGCCATGTTGCACTCTTCTTCTCGTCCTTTAGTACTAAATAATTTGTTTCATGTTCCTTCTGTGACTAAGAACCTCCTGTCTGTATCTAAGTTTGCTAGTGACAACGATGTATACTTCGAGTTTCATGCAACAAAATGCTTGGTTCGTGATGAAATGAGTGGAGAGTTGTTGTTACAAGGTTCACAGCACAATAGATTGTACATGTTTGCTGTTGAAGTAGATAAAGAATGTGGCACTATTGAAGCAAACTCGATTAGGAAGTCTCATGATAGCTATGATATGTGGCATCAAAGGTTGGGACACCCTGCTCACAGGACCTTGATGCAAGTTTGTAAAAATGCTGAAATTGTAATATCTTCACAATGCAATAAAGATGATGTTTGTGTTCTGTGTCGTCTTAGCAAGAGCCATAAGTTGCCCTTTAGTGATTCTAATACGGTGTATACGATTCCATTTCAGTTAATATACACAGATTTGTGGGGACCCTCTCATATTGTTTCAGCTGATGGTTATAGATATTATGTCTCCTTTATTGATGCTGCAACTAAGCATTGTTGGATGTATTTACTTAAGACTAAAGATCAGTCACTTCAAGCCTTTCATTTGTTTCATAGCATGGTAAAAACACAGTTCGATGGAGTTGTTAAAGAGGTGCAGAGTGATTGGGGGGAGAGTACAGGAAGTTGTCCGTAGTGTTGGCCTCCCTTGGTATTAATCATCGGAAGACATGTCCACACACATCTGAGCAGAATGGTGTGGTTGAAAGGAAGCACAGACACCTTGTGGAACATGCCTTGGTGTTACTGGCTCAAGCATCTCTTCCCTTGAAATATTGGTCTTATGGGGTCAGCACGACAGTATACCTCATTAACAGGCTTCCCACACAGGTTTTACAAGGCAAATCACCCTTTGAGGTGTTACATAAGAGACTCCCAGATTATAATTTTATGAGGGTCTTTGGGTGTCGTTGTGTTCCGCATCTTAGGCCCTATCAAAGTCACAAGCTTAGCTTCAAATCAGTTGTCTGCACGTTCCTTGGCTATAGTTCTCAACATCGTGGTTACGTGTGCCTTGCTCCTGATGGGCGTGTATATATCTCATGTCATGTTGTTTTTTTGATGAGAAGTGTTTTCCTTTTGCAGAAATATCTAGATCTTCTACTGGGGTAACTCGTGAAGAAGGAACAAAGGGCACCAGGTTGTTAGTGATCAGTGGGGCTTCACGTGTCTGCATGGTCATGCAACGTACGAGTCCAAGTACTGCCATCCCAGCTGATGAGTCAGGATCCTGTATGAGACTTGAGTCACCTAGTCCTGAGGGTGCTACTCCTAGTGTTTTAAGTCCTGAGGTTGTTGCTCCTAGTCCTTCAAGTCCAGGCTCCTCTCGTGTTGCTTCGATGTGTGGTGTCCAAGCTGCTCAGCCCCAGCCACCAAGTTTAGGAGGTGCTGCTATACCTGATATACCTCCTCGCAATGATGGCCCTGTGCAATTTGAGTCCTTCGCAGTTGCTTCGTCTACCCACTTGGGGGTACCTAGATGCTCTTCTCAGACTCTTGTTCAGCCACTGGTGTCTTGTGAAGAGGCACCTGCTATGTCTGGATCTAGTTCTCGTGAAGTGTCAAAGGTCAATGGTCACTCTATGGTTACTACGAGCAAGAATGGTATTTTTAAGCCAAAAGGGTATGTGGTTACCCATGATGTTGAAGAAATTGAGCCGTGTTCTATCAGTGAGGCACTTGCTTCAACAAACTGGAGCCTTGCTATGCATAGTGAGTACGATGTTTGGTGAAAAATGGTACCTGGACACTAGTCCCTTTACCAGAAGGACGGTCGACAGTGGGCTATAAATGGCTCTTTCGAGTGAAGAAGAATGCCGATGGATCTATACAGCGTTACAAAGCCAAGCTCGTAGCCAAGGGATACTCTTAGGTCCCTGGTCAGGATTTTCGCGATACCTTCAGCCCCGTGGTCAAGTCCGCTACAGTGAACGTTATCCTTGCACTGGCAGTCTCTTGCAAATGGAGATTGAGACAAATCGATGTCAACAATGCGTTCCTTAACGGTGATCTTGAGGAATAAGTCTTCATGCAGCAGCCACTTGGATTCGAACAGTTACCCCTAGATGGTTCTCAGCTTGTTTGTAAACTTCAAAAGGCACTCTATGGCCTTAGGCAAGCTCCACGCAACCGGTATTCGAAGCTACAAGATCATTTGTTGAGCATTGGTTTCAACAATTCAAGGGCAGACAGCTCTCTCGTCATCAAGAAAACAGATGCAGGGGTCACTTATGTGCTTGTGTATGTGGATGATATAATCGTGACAAGAGGGTCAAATGATGAAATTGAATCTGTTGTAAATTAGCTTGGTCAGCAGTTTTCTTTGAAAGATTTGGGTTTGTTGAATTTCTTCTTAGGCATTGAAATGAAACAAGTTGGTGATTCGATCATGCTCAGTCAGAAGAAGTACATAATGGAAGTTCTTGCCAAAGCCCAAATGCAAAACTCAAATCTTGTGCCTACTCCCATGGTTACCTCGCCAAAACTTACACAAGAGGGAGCTGGGAGTTCACTGGTTAATGCAAAAGACTACATGAGTATTATTGGTGCTCTGTTGTATATTTGTCACACGAGACCTGACATTGTCTATAGCGTCAACAAGCTTGCCCAGTTCATGCACAATCCTTGTGAACTTCATATGGTTGCAGCCAAACGTGTACTGCGATACCTTAATGATACACTCGATTATGGCTTGGTGTTCACTGCAAATCAGGATCCTTGTCAACTTGTCGCTTACATTGATGCAGATTGGGGTGGCAACCTGGAGGGTAAAAGATCTATATTAGGGAACTGTGTGTATCTTCTGAGGAATCTGATCCTATGGAATTCAAGGAAGCAGAGAACGGTGTCCAGGTCAACTACGGAGGCTGAATATCGAGGTTTGGCTGATGTAGCTTCTGAGGTAACGTGGCTAGATGCTCTCCTGGGTGACATGGGAGTTCAGACTTCTGCATCACCTGTAATTTGGAGTGACAACTCTGGTGCAATTGCCATGAGTGTCAATCCGGTATATCATTCAAAAACGAAGCATGTGGAGCTTGACGTTCACTTCGTTCGTGAAAATGTGGCAGACAACAAGCTTCAGGTGAATTACATTCCTACTACTCATCAAATTGTCGATGGCTTCACCAAGCCACTTTCAAAAGCGTACTTTCAGTTATTCAGACAACGTCTGGGAGTGTGGTCAATTGAAGAAACAAGAGCAGGAAAAAGCAGGGAGCATGTTGAGTATAGCTGAGCTTGCAGTTGGTTAATAACTAAACCTAACCGGCTAACCAAGTTTGTTAAAGGAGCAGTTAGAGTTGTTGAGCTGAGCTAGGGTTTATGTAGCTGTGTATAAATAAGGAGTTAAGCAAAATGTATTAGCAATGTAATCAGTTTCATCTTCTCAATAAAATCTTCTTGATTGTTATCTTCTTTTAGTTTTCAACTACAGTTTTCTTAGGATTTCCAACACATTTTTACCAACAATTGTCCTGCATGTTTTAGTATATGAGTTTGAATCCCACCATTAGTTATTAGAGACAGATCTTTTGTGGCTCTTCTCATGATCAAAAATCAACACTAATCCTCGAAAGCACAATATTTATTATTGAGAATTGTATCAACCGTCTAGCTAATGATATTTCGAAGATTTCTCTTGACACCTCAACAAGTATAAACCTAGAGGGGGAGAGAGTATGTTCGCAAGAACAACTAGAGAAGGAAGTAAAAGCTATACAACAAGATCCAATAGTGCAAAGACAGCACTAACCTACATACTAAAAATAAAACCCTAATTGCTTATATCAAAACTCAATGCTAAAAACAAAAATAAACAAACCAGCCCTCAAAATTTGTCTCTGGAAGTGTTTCTAAAAGCACAGCAGGCAAAAAAGTAGACAAGGATGAGGCAAACGAAGAATACGATATTGATAACCATTACTTTAGAAGATTCGGTCCTTAGGTTATCTATAAACCCAGCCTTACATGCTTTGCAATTGAAGCACAGTGCATCCAAATCATTTTCCCATGTATTGCAATCATTATTCGTGAATACGCCCTTGCCTTTGGTCCAGTTAGTCGGTCCTACGTAGGTGAATTCACAGTCGTTTGATGGCTTACAGCAACCAGACTGCAATATTATACATATAAACATACACCGATATCTTTAGAAGATTCGAGTTTAAAAAATACGAATAACATGCTACATTTACAGAAAAATTAAAACAAAACTTTCAAAAGGATCAAACTAGGTAAACCATGATAAATTATTTGCCAGCTTTGACGTAAAAAATGAAAAATGATCTCAAAACAAAAGAAAATCACAATTCGAGAAAATCATAATCGGAGTCTGATAAATAGAAAGAAGCACGTACTAGATTTGTATATAATTTGATGAAAAGGAAAATAGAATACCTGGAGGGCGGACAAATGCGCCTTATAAAACTCCTGGACAGTATCATTAAGATGGTGGGTATGGAAATTAGTGCAAACTTTACTATCAGCCAAACAGCTCTTGATCGTAAACCACGTACTCTCATTGTTAACTCTCTTTTGCATCCATTTTGAGTAATCCTGCAGTCGGTATTCCTTGTAACCTTTTCCAGACAACTCTTCTCCCGCCCCTTTGTTCAACACCAGCAAAGCGAACACGGTGTTGTAGATGCCCAGCAAGACGACGAGGAATATTATGACGAGATAAAACCAGATCAGCGCCGTCACGCGATAGCACGCGGCGATGAGTCCCGCGACTGAGACGATCATGAGGATGACTCCGACGACGATGATGGGCTTGTCGAAGAACTTTTCGCATTCGTTTATGCCTTTCCGGCTGAGCCAGACGCCGCCGCCGAGGATGGGGATCGAGAAGAGGAACGTTACGAGGTTGAGGATTCCGAGTAGGTTGTTGCTCAGGCGGAACGTCATCGTTTTCTGGGTTTTTGTTGGTTCTCTATTACTAATATTTTATTTTTGTTTGATGAGAAGAAAGGGTTTGTTACTTATTTTTTGTTATTGTCATGCTCTGTAGTCTGTACACGCTTTTTAACTGATCTGTTCCACGTGGTTATGTCCAATTTAATTTAATTTTTAAATACGTGAAAACTAATTCACATACAATTATTTATAGGCTTAAATATATCTTCGGTATCTAAACTATGCGTTTTCTCTTAAGTTAGTATACATAAAAAAATTTGTTCCCAATTTGCTACCTCCATTAGGTATTTTCTCTCAAGTTGATATTTAGACCCGGCAAATTTGACCCGAGATTCGAACCGATTTACCCGAAATCGACCCGAACACGATGACTTGAATTTGATCCAAAACTTGTAATAAACCGAACTAAAATCAACCAGAATTTTAGTTGAATCGAACCAATTTTCAATCGAACCGAATGGACCTGAACCGAAGACAACCCGGAATAAAGAAAATATATTAAAATAAAGAAAGAAAGAAAGATGAGATGTGAATTGTCGCATAACTCACCAAAAAGCTAAATATACATGTTATATAAAGTCATATATAGGGTGGAAAAACCTAACTCGGAATAAAAACCCGACTAAAATCGATCGATCTCTTAACCCAATCTGGAATCAATCAACCTAATATTAACCGAATCAAAAGTAAACCGAGCTGAAAATCAACTGACCCTACCCGATACCCGAACCGAAATTAACATAGACCCGAACTATAACTGAACCAAACTCGAACCAACCCCAAACGAACTTAAACTAAATGTACTCATACCCGAAATGATCTGAACCCATATTTTTTCAAACGAACTACTTGACTAAAGATTTTTTTAAACATATTTTTCCATATTTTTTCAAAATTTTTATGTAAGTTTTTATAAGTGCAAATGTTTCAGCAAATGTGTACACTGAAGTCTAAGAAGTACGTGGGATTTAATATTATAACTTTCGTAATTAATAAAATTTCATGAGAATTTAAAATTTTCAAAATACAAAATTAAATCATTAATCTAAAATAAAAAATATGAAAGAATTTGATATTTTGAAAAGTACGAATGCCCTACCATCCTACAAGCCATCAGTAATTCTTTTAATAAAATAATTTATTGAGTTTAATGGTATAAGTTAAAAGCCAACGAAACAGGTTGGTGCAAAAGGATAGTTATTCTACGCTCGATGAGTAACGATGAACACTACTATTGACAAGCACCGATGAGCACTGATAAATTATTTTATAAAATTTTTAAATCTAAAATATTTTATGCTTAATTATAATTTTTTTTAATTAAAAGTGTAATTTAATTAAAGTATTTTTAGTTTTAAATTTATTCTAAATATTATTAATCAAAATAAACTATCTCAAATCAAAAAATCCTAAGTTTTTTTTTTTTACTTTGAAATTAACCCAATTGTCGCCGCACCCATCGCCAACCGCCGCACCCATCGCCAACCGCCGCCGCCGTCGACAACCTTTGCCGTCGCCGACAGCCACCGCCACCGTCGTCAACAGCCGCCGTCATTCCTAATTTTTCGCGTACCGGTACGGTAAGTTATCACTGAATTTCCATTGGCTAAAAATTGTATCGGTACACATAGCGTATCGGTACAGTATTCCCAGGCGTACAGGTACACGAAGAATATCGTACCGATACGCGCGACGAATAACAAAATTGGCGGTTTCGGATCGACCATTAATTTTATGAATCAATCAAAAAAATTGGCTTGATGTAACTGATTTAGGGATAAATTACCTAATTACAACAAAGAATTAGGACTGACAACGGCTGTCGGTGGGTGTGGCGACAATTGAGTTAATTTCACAGCAAAAGAAAAAACCTAAGGTTTTTTTTATTTGAGATAGTTTATTTTGATTAATAATATTTAAAATAAATTTAAAACTAAAAAAATACTTTAATTAAATTACACTTTTATTTTTTTTTTTAAAAATACAATTACGCATTAAGTACTTTGGATTTAAAATTTTTATAAAATAATCTATCAGTGTTCATCGATACTCATCAATAATGGTGCTCGCCGTTGCTCGACATCTGCTATAAAATTTTCCGTCTAAAATAGAGTAAAGATGAGTTAAAATAAGAAATTACGTACAAAAGCATAATTCTTTTTTATCCGATAAAAGCATAATTCTTAAATCGGGTAATTGCATTTTTTAAAAAAATGACTATAAATTTTTAAATTTATCTTAAAAAAGAATAAATATAAATCTAGCTTGAAGTAAAAAAGATGTAACACCCGGGTTTAGGGGTTAGGTGAAAATAATATATTAATATTATTTTGGGCTCGGTCTTATAATTAAAATGATTTCCAAGAATTTCGGGTTTCATTTTTAAATGTGTTAATTTAATGTGGATCAAGTTTTGAAATTTAATCCTAAATAGCCCCTAATGGTGTGCCCTTGTGAATGCCCCATTTCATTAAGGGCAGTATGATCTTTTAGCCTTGATTTCAAAGAAACAACTAAAACACCCAATCTCCCTATTTCTCTTTTTCCTATTCATCTTCTTCTCTCAACGTGAAGGAAGCCCTCCCTCTCCAATCTACTATTCCATCACCCCTCTTCTTCATTTCACCTCCGTTTCGAAAGGTAATAGCATTTCTGGCTTTCCCTCATCATTCCCTACATGAAAGTACTCTTCTTTTTCATTTTCATGAAGTTTTTGGAAAATAGGGGTTTTGAATGTTTTGATTAAAAATGGCGTCTTTATGTTGCAAAGTTAAATGTTTTGAATTAATATGTTTAGTAATGTTGAATAGAGGCCAAATGATACTACATATATGAATTTCAAATGAATTGGGGCAATTTTCGGAATTTGGTTTTGAGAGGGGTTTTGGAGGGTTTTAAAGTGGGTTTTGGGGTTGTTTGAGGTTGGTTCTTGAGGGTTGTAGGTAGTATGATATATGAGGATCATTTCGGATGAAATTGAGGCCTGTTTGGGTGCTTGAAATGGAAGAAATCAGTGGGCTATAGAGGCTACTCGAAAATTCTGTTTTGTGACTTTGTTTGGGGTGTTAAATGCTTGTTAATGTTAATCCGGGTTGTTTCCGATGATGTGTTATTGATTCGAACGTTTTGGTTGTGTTTGAGATGATTAGAATCGAGCTTGGGCATCGGTGAAGCATCGGGAGTAAATCCGGAGAGTTGAAGGTTGTGGCTTGCTTGGTCTTGTGCTTGGAAGCTTAGGTGAGTGGTTGATTTCCTTGAATGATTTTAAATTAGTTGGTTCGAGTATGTGGACTAGGTTGGGCTTGGTAGACCCACCTAGAGTTAGGATTAGGGTGGTAGCCTAATCCTAAGCTTGATCTAAGCCTTTGGATGAACTCGATTGTGTGAATGTATATGCCTTGTATGTCATGTGAAATGAATGTTTATGTATATTGTTTTATACATGTGAGTTGTGGCATGGATTGTATTGCTTAAAGCATGCATGGTGATGGTTCATGGTTGTGTCCATGGTGAGTACGTGCTAAGCACGGAAATGATTTAAAATGTGTGTTGTGGAATGGGTAAAATATTGGCACTAGTATACTTAAATACAAATGATCGATCATTAGGATGTTAGTGTGTACACATGAGTCTAAAGTCGCGCGTGGCCTTGGTGGCGTTGAGTCACCAAGGAGGAGTACGGGTACGCCCGAAAATGGTATTTAAATATAGTCGGTGATGAGTGGAATCCCATCGACGGGGCGTGAGGATGAGTGGAATCCCCTCCGCGAGACCGGTGATGAGTGGAATCCCGCCGAGGTAATGTGGTTGTTGGATATGAGTTTCCAACGAGTCTATCCGCGTATTTGAGTCATATCTAGGTGCCAATGTTGATTGTTATATGCAACAATGTATTGAGATATATGAGCTGTTGGATGTTAAATGTGATTACATGTATGGTTGTGTTAAGCTCATGATTATGACATATATGTGAGATAATTGCTCATGCATCTATATCTTGTGGACTCTTGTTATACGTGTGTTGATGTGGCTAGATCGTGCTCGGACCCTGCAATGTTGAGGTTTGTTTCTAGAGCTTGCCCTCACTAAGCATTATTTGCTTACGCTCTCTTTGTTCAACATTGCAGATCCTTAGTTCGTGGGTTGCTCGGGCAAGAGGAGGGCCTCCAAGTGTGTTTGTGACTTGAGTTTCCCCAAGTATGGGTTTAAAATATTAGACATGTAATGGTTGAGCAATGGGATATGAGTGTTTTGTGGTGATTGTTGGTTGATAGGAGCATGTGTAGACTCCTTTATATGTATTGCTTTTGCATGGTTGTGTTGCCATGATGTGTGTATTAACTCATGCCTATTTACTTGCTTGCATTGTTAGCCATTGCCTTAAGAGTTTTACATGTGTTTGATTATAGCATGAATGAATGCATGATGTGGATTGTTGCCTTTGTATTATACATGTTGAAGCCTTGTGGAAGCATGCTTTATGGTTGGTTTGCCTTAGGGATTGATGTTAGTGTGTTGGTTTATGAGTTAGAGGGATTTAGGGGCCTCCTTGTGCTCTAAATCAGCTCAAACCTGCAGATTCGTAGCTGGAGTATCGATACCGTTTGTCTGGTATCGATACTGCCCTGTGGTTTCAGGCCTCGTGTATCGATACTCGAGGGGGAGTATCGATACCTTTTTGGCAACTGGAGCCACTGTCGATTTCGGTATCGATACTGGCCTCTAGGGTATCGATACCGTTGTCTTAGCTTTGACCGTGGGAAGTCAACTTTATGAGAGGGTATCGATACCCTCATTGGGGGTATCGATACTATTTCCTCAAGTTGACCAAACCTTGTTGACCAAGTCCAGGGGTATCGATACCCCCCCTTAGGGTATCGATACCGCCTGCAGTTTGACTTTAAAATTGGGCTTTTAAATGTTAGTTTGGGTTCGTTTAACTGCTTCGTAAACATCGTTCCGCTGTATGATCACTTAGGATGTAATTTTCATCTAGACAATATTAAAATGAAAAAAAAAGTATAGGGTTGCTAACCGAGGGAGAGTTCCTTAGGGAGTTTTCACTCGGTTTTCCCCGTGTAGCTCACTCGGACCGGTCATCCGGCCAGACCGGGACGAGGGGGTTACACTTGTTGGTATCAGAGCCTAAGGTTACCGAGACCTTGGGCAGGTAAGTGAGGTAAGTTTAAGTTTTTAAGTTGAATTGCACGGTGTTTGCTTGTTCTACAAGAATGGTTGCTTATGTGACAAGTATGCTGATTGTTTTACTTTTAAGCATGTGTGTGTGGGTCCCATTGCTACTATTACATTGAAAAAAAATGATTTTTTTAAGTGAGGAAACATACTTGGACACTTGGGAGCCTCACCTTGCTAACCCAATTTGTGTGTTGTTGTTGTGGTTGTAGTTAATATCTGAGAGAGTAATGTCTAGACCGAGAGGTAGACCGAGGTTGGTTCGTCAGGAACCGCGAGTTGTGGCTCCCGTTGAGCCGGTAGTTGGTGCGCGAGCTCACATAGAAGGACCAGGGGCAGCGGGAGTTGGCGCTCCTCCACCCCCTCCACCACCACCACCTCCTCCACCGGGAGTTGGGGGCGAGGATGGAGCCGGGGGAAATGGACCTCAAGGTGGCCAAGGTGGCCAAGGTCCAGCTGGAATTGATATGACTCCGCTTGTGCAAGCAATAGCGGGAGCGTTCCAGGCCGCAGTCGCGGGAGCCCAGGCTGCAGCTCAGCCTAGGGGTGATGATGCTAGCTTACCGTTGGAGAGGCTCCGTAGCTTAGGGGCCGAGGAGTTTAGAGGATCTACTCCGGAGAGGTCGGAGTTATGGTTAGAGAAGACGGTTCGTATTTTGGCTCAGATGGGTTGTGCGGGCGCACGTAGATTGGGTTGTGTTATCTCACTGCTTCAGGGTGATGCCTACACCTGGTGGGTCACCATCACTACCGGGATCCCAGAGGCCGAGATAGATTGGGATTTCTTTGAGTCTGCTTTCCGGAAGAGGTACTTAGGACCGAGGTACCTAGATGAGAAGAAGAGAGAGTTCATGGCTCTCACTCAGGGAGATGCTTCAGTGACTGATTATGAGATCCGCTTTGTTCGCTTGAGTCAGTATGCCCCAGAGTTGGTTCCTACTGAAGTGGAACGCTGCAAACGATTCCGATACGGATTGAATGAAGAGGTTAAGAGGTACACTTTGGCTTCTGACTACTCAGACTTTGATGTGTTGGTCGCGAGGGCCAAGGATTTGGAGCATAGTTTGGGCTCAGCCAAACGAGCTGGTGGTTCTGGTTCTGGAAAGAGGCATAACCACTTTGATGGTAGAGATGCTAAGAGGCACAGAGGTGGCGGACATCAGTTTGAGCAGAGACGTGGCGGTGGCCACCATGGTAGAGGCCATCAGGGCCATAGAGGAGGAGGGCGCTTGCCCGAGTGTGCACAGTGTGGGAGACAGCACACTGGAGAGTGCTGGGGTAACTTTCATGCTTGTTGGAACTGTGGTTCGAGGGACCACTTTAGGAGGGACTGTCCACGTCAGGCAGCTCAGGCACCGAACATAGCTCAGGCTCCTGCGAGAGGTAATGATTTTCAGAGAGGCCGTGGGCACGGTCGTGGCTACTTCCAGCCGAGGGCTGATGCACCTAGGGTAGATGCTCAGAGGAACCTTGCTCATGTTGTGGCGGTGCAGCCAGAGGCAGGAGGACCAGCGAGGGTCTATGCTCAGAGAGGGGCCGGGAACGACACCGATGTGATAGCATGTAATTTTGAGTTACAGTCTATGTCCTTACTTTCTTTGGTTGATTCGGGTTCTACACATTCCTACATTCTGAGTGAGCATGCACAGAAGTTAGATATTCCTGTTGAGATCTTAGATGTAGGTATGCATGTTACTAGCTCCTTTGGTGAGACAGTTGTAGTTAGACGTATGTATAGGAGGTGTCCACTGAAGATTCAGGGTCATGTGTTCTCAGTTGATATGATGGAACTTCCCTTCTACGGTTTTGATATTATTTTGGGTATGGATTGGTTAGTTGAGCATCGGGCTAGTGTGGATTTTGAGACAAAGAGAATTTCTTTGAAGCTTTCCGATGACTACGAGGTAGTGGTAGTGGGCGAGAACGTTAAGTTCTTGTCTAATGTGGTGTCAGCTTTAGAGGCACATAGGTTGATGGACTCTGGATGTGGGGCCTATTTGGCTTATGTTATGAATCCGGATATGAGTGAAGCTAGACCGAAAGATATCAGAACAGTGTGTGACTTTCCAGATGTGTTTCCTGAAGAGTTGCCGGGTTTGCCACCTGACAGAGATGTTGAGTTTGTGATTGAGACAGTTTCAGGGTCTAACCCAGTTTCGATAGCTCCGTATCGTATGGCTCCGAAAGAGTTGAAGGAATTGAAGAGCCAGTTGCAAGAATTATTAGACCGTGGTTTCATTAGGCCTAGTAGTTCTCCATGGGGTGCTCCAGTGTTGTTTGTGAAAAAGAAGGATGGTAGCATGCGCATGTGTATTGACTATAGACAGCTGAATCAGTTGACTGTGAAGAACAAGTATCCGTTGCCGCGTATAGATGATTTGTTTGATCAGTTGAGAGGTGCTTCAGTGTTCTCGAAGATAGATTTGAGATCCGGGTATTATCAGTTGAAAGTGAAAGAGTGTGATGTTCCGAAGACAGCTTTTAGGACTAGATATGGTCACTATGAGTTTCTCGTGATGCCATTTGGGCTCACGAATGCCCCAGCAGCATTCATGGACACGATGAACAGAACTTTTAGAGACTATCTAGACCGGTTTGTGGTTGTCTTCATTGATGATATACTTGTGTACTCGAAGACAGAAGAAGAGCATGATGAGCACTTGAGATTTGTCCTACAGAGGTTGTTGAGCAATCAGTTGTATGCGAAGCTTAGTAAGTGTGAGTTTTGGATTCGAGAGGTTGTATTTCTTGGCCATGTTGTTTCGGCTGAAGGCATCCGTGTTGATCCGTCGAAGATTGAGGCTATTGTTGAGTGGAAACAACCTAAGTCTGTGACCGAGATTAGGAGTTTCCTAGGATTAGCTGGTTACTATAGGAGGTTCGTTGATGGCTTCTCTAGAGTAGCTGCTCCCTTGACTAAGTTGTTGCAAAAGGGAGTCAAGTTTGAATGGTCAGATGCAAGACAAAAGGCCTTTGAGAAGTTAAAGGAAGCTCTGACAAATGCTCCGGTGCTAGTACAACCAGTTTCAGGTAAGGAGTTTGTGATTTACAGTGATGCTTCCTACGTAGGCCTAGGGTGTGTCTTGATGCAAGATAAGAAAGTTGTTGCTTATGCTTCTAGACAGTTGAAGATTCATGAGAAGAACTATCCTACTCATGACATAGAGCTAGCCGCAGTTGTGTTTGCATTGAAGATTTGGCGTCACTACTTGTATGGTGAGAAGTGTGTTGTTTACACCGACCACAAGAGCTTAAGGTACTTGATGACACAGAAGGAATTGAATTTGAGACAGAGGAGATGGCTAGAGTTGTTAAAAGATTATGATTTGACTATTGAGTACCATCCGGGTAAAGCAAATGTGGTAGCCGATGCTTTGAGTAGAAAAGTGGCCGTTGAGCTGAGAGCTATGTTTGCTAGATTGAGTGTGTCCGATGATGGTGGTTTGATCACCGAGTTGCAAGTGAAGCCTCCTTTGATTCAGTTGATTAGAGAGAAGCAGTTACAAGATGCAAGCTTAGTTTCTCATGTTCAAGACATAGCCGAAGGAAGACCGACTGAGTATAGTTTCAGTGGTGAGAGCTTGTTGTGCTTTAGGGATAGAATTGTGGTACCGGAAGACGTTGAGCTGAGGCGACAGATTTTGAGTGAAGCACATTCGAGTCCCTTTTCTATGCATCCGGGTAGTACCAAGATGTACCGAGATTTGAAGAATGATTATTTCTGGGTTGGTTTGAAGAGAGATGTAGCCGAGTATGTGAGTCGTTGCATGGTTTGTCAGAGAGTGAAGGCAGAACATCAGGTTCCTTCAGGTTTGCTACAGCCTTTGAAGATTCCGGAATGGAAATGGGAGAGAATCACCATGGATTTTGTATCAGGGTTGCCTTTGTCTCCTTCGAAGAAGAATTCAGTTTGGGTGATTGTTGATAGGTTCACTAAGTGTGCTCACTTCTTAGCAGTGAACACTACGGATTCCTTAGACAAGTTGGCAAACTTGTACATTCGTGAGATTGTGAGACTTCATGGAGTTCCGAAGTCTATAGTTTCTGATAGAGATCCTAGATTTACTTCGAGGTTCTGGAGTTGCTTGCATAGTGCTTTGGGTAGTCGTCTGCATTTCAGCACATCTTATCATCCACAGTCCGATGGGCAGTCAGAGCGAGTGATACAGATTCTAGAGGATATGCTTCGTTGTTGTGTGATTGATTTTCAAGGTTCTTGGGAGAAGCACTTACCGTTGGTTGAGTTTGCTTACAACAACAGTTATCAGTCTAGTATTCAGATGGCTCCTTATGAGGCTTTGTACGGTAGACGGTGTAGAACTCCGATTTGTTGGGCTGAGACAGGTCAGAGGTTGTTACCTATGCCAGATTTGCTTAAAGGAACCACAGAGAAAGTGAAGTTGATTTGTGACCGTTTGAAAGCGGCTTCGGATCGTCAGAAATCTTATGCAGATTTGAAGAGGAAAGAGATTGAGTACACAGTGGGTGAGAAAGTGTTTCTGAAAGTATCTCCGTGGAAGAAGGTAATGAGATTTGGCCGTAAGGGCAAGTTGAGCCCGAGGTTCATTGGTCCGTATGAGATAGTTGAGCGGATTGGACCCGTAGCTTATCGTTTGAGGTTACCTTCTGAGTTAGAAAAGATCCATGATGTCTTTCATGTATCTATGCTTAGGAGATATAGATCAGATCCTTCGCATGTGATGCCCGTTGAGGAAATAGAGTTGAATCCGGATTTGTCCTATAATGAAGAGCCCATCGAGATACTTGCTTCTGATAGCAAGGTGTTGCGTGGCAAGACCATAGAGTTGGTCAAGGTGTTGTGGAGACATAGGGGTGTGGAAGAGGCCACGTGGGAGAGGAAAGCTGATATGGTTGAGCAGTTTCCGTATTTGTTTCCACCAGGTAATTTCGGGGACGAAATTCCTTAAGTGGGGGAGAGTTGTAACACCCGGGTTTAGGGGTTAGGTGAAAATAATATATTAATATTATTTTGGGCTCGGTCTTATAATTAAAATGATTTCCAAGAATTTCGGGTTTCATTTTTAAATGTGTTAATTTAATGTGGATCAAGTTTTGAAATTTAATCCTAAATAGCCCCTAATGGTGTGCCCTTGTGAATGCCCCATTTCATTAAGGGCAGTATGGTCTTTTAGCCTTGATTTCAAAGAAACAACTAAAACACCCAATCTCCCTATTTCTCTTTTTCCTATTCATCTTCTTCTCTCAACGTGAAGGAAGCCCTCCCTCTCCAATCTACTATTCCATCACCCCTCTTCTTCATTTCACCTCCGTTTCGAAAGGTAATAGCATTTCTGGCTTTCCCTCATCATTCCCTACATGAAAGTACTCTTCTTTTTCATTTTCATGAAGTTTTTGGAAAATAAGGGTTTTGAATGTTTTGATTAAAAATGGCGTCTTTATGTTGCAAAGTTAAATGTTTTGAATTAATATGTTTAGTAATGTTGAATAGAGGCCAAATGATACTACATATATGAATTTCAAATGAATTGGGGCAATTTTCGGAATTTGGTTTTGAGAGGGTTTTTGGAGGGTTTTAAAGTGGGTTTTGGGGTTGTTTGAGGTTGGTTCTTGAGGGTTGTAGGTAGTATGATATATGAGGATCATTTTGGATGAAATTGAGGCTTGTTTGGGTGCTTGAAATGGAAGAAATCAGTGGGCTATAGAGGCTACTCGAAAATTCTGTTTTGTGACTTTGTTTGGGGTGTTAAATGCTTGTTAATGTTAATCCGGGTTGTTTCCGATGATGTGTTATTGATTCGAACGTTTTGGTTGTGTTTGAGATGATTAGAATCGAGCTTGGGCATCGGTGAAGCATCGGGAGTAAATCCGGAGAGTTGAAGGTTGTGGCTTGCTTGGTCTTGTGCCTGGAAGCTTAGGTGAGTGGTTGATTTCCTTGAATGATTTTAAATTAGTTGGTTCGAGTATGTGGACTAGGTTGGGCTTGGTAGACCCACCTAGAGTTAGGATTAGGGTGGTAGCCTAATCCTAAGCTTGATCTAAGCCTTTGGATGAACTCGATTGTGTGAATGTATATGCCTTGTATGTCATGTGAAATGAATGTTTATGTATATTGTTTTATACATGTGAGTTGTGGCATGGATTGTATTGCTTAAAGCATGCATGGTGATGGTTCATGGTTGTGTCCATGGTGAGTATGTGCTAAGCACGGAAATGATTTAAAATGTGTGTTGTGGAATGGGTAAAATATTGGCACTAGTATACTTAAATACAAATGATCGATCATTAGGATGTTAGTGTGTACACATGAGTCTAAAGTCGCGCGTGGCCTTGGTGGCGTTGAGTCACCAAGGAGGAGTACGGGTACGCCCGGAAATGGTATTTAAATATAGTCGGTGATGAGTGGAATCCCATCGACGGGGCGTGAGGATGAGTGGAATCCCCTCCGCGAGACCGGTGATGAGTGGAATCCCACCGAGGTAATGTGGTTGTTGGATATGAGTTTCCAACGAGTCTATCCGCGTATTTGAGTCATATCTAGGTGCCAATGTTGATTGTTATATGCAACAATGTATTGAGATATATGAGCTGTTGGATGTTAAATGTGATTACATGTATGGTTGTGTTAAGCTCATGATTATGACATATATGTGAGATAATTGCTCATGCATCTATATCTTGTGGACTCTTGTTATACGTGTGTTGCTGTGGCTAGATCGTGCTCGGACCCTGCAATGTTGAGGTTTGTTTCTAGAGCTTGCCCTCACTAAGCATTATTTTCTTACGCTCTCTTTGTTCAACATTGCAGATCCTTAGTTCGTGGGTTGCTCGGGCAAGAGGAGGGCCTCCAAGTGTGTTTGTGACTTGAGTTTCCCCAAGTATGGGTTTAAAATATTAGACATGTAATGGTTGAGCAATGGGATATGAGTGTTTTGTGGTGATTGTTGGTTGATAGGAGCATGTGTAGACTCCTTTATATGTATTGCTTTTGCATGGTTGTGTTGCCATGATGTGTGTATTAACTCATGCCTATTTACTTGCTTGCATTGTTAGCCATTGCCTTAAGAGTTTTACATGTGTTTGATTATAGCATGAATGAATGCATGATGTGGATTGTTGCCTTTGTATTATACATGTTGAAGCCTTGTGGAAGCATGCTTTATGGTTGGTTTGCCTTAGGGATTGATGTTAGTGTGTTGGTTTATGAGTTAGAGGGATTTAGGGGCCTCCTTGTGCTCTAAATCAGCTCAAACCTGCAGATTCGTAGCTGGAGTATCGATACCGTTTGTCTGGTATCGATACTGCCCTGTGGTTTCAGGCCTCGTGTATCGATACTCGAGGGGGAGTATCGATACCTTTTTGGCAACTGGAGCCACTGTCGATTTCGGTATCGATACTGGCCTCTAGGGTATCGATACCGTTGTCTTAGCTTTGACCGTGGGAAGTCAACTTTATGAGAGGGTATCGATACCCTCATTGGGGGTATCGATACTATTTCCTCAAGTTGACCAAACCTTGTTGACCAAGTCCAGGGGTATCGATACCCCCCCTTAGGGTATCGATACCGCCTGCAGTTTGACTTTAAAATTGGACTTTTAAATGTTAGTTTGGGTTCGTTTAACTGCTTCGTAAACATCGTTCCGCTGTATGATCACTTAGGATGTAATTTTCATCTAGACAATATTAAAATGAAAAAAAAAGTATAGGGTTGCTAACCGAGGGAGAGTTCCTTAGGGAGTTTTCACTCGGTTTTCCCCGTGTAGCTCACTCGGACCGGTCATCCGGCCAGACCGGGACGAGGGGGTTACAAAAGATGCGTAAAACTAAGTGAAAATAATATATATCCAAGTAAGTACTCCTTATTCATGCATATGAGTGGCTAAAAGTTTACCAAATAACTTGAGTTTATTATTATTTTTTGAATAATTCAAACTGAATTTTATTAATAAAAACAATGGAATGAATTAAAATTACAACATACTTAAGCACAGAGAGAAAATTGGATACTTGTCACCAAAAAACTTGTACATAAAATTACAATGTTAAACCTAAAGAGATGAAGAAAAACCAAATCTTCCCTTGAGAGTGACGTCTAACATCAAAAGAGCCAGTAACCTTCATAAAAACTCATTGTCCCTGTCGAACGAGATGTTTTACGAAGTGATAAAGAAGTAGTGAGCGAACCAAACTATGTGGCAGGCTGCTTCGCTACACAATTCTACTTATATCGGTAAAAAACTTTTTACCAAAAATGGAATATGACTATATGTGATCGGACACTGAAAAACCAATCAGAAAACAGATATCGTGAGGATCTTTGTGCGACCACCAAATGACCGCAAATGTATGCGAAAAACGTACTAAAAGCTATAAGGATCATGCCAGAAAAAGCGTGCCACACGAGCAGGAAAAAGCATGTCACAAGAACAAAGATTCTTATTCAAAATTGAAAAAAAAACTCAAGAAAAAAACGGACATAATATGAAAAAACAAAAAAGGTAATAAACATTGTCGGTCGGCAAACAAAATTAAAATTGGCGCCGCCGTCGGCTAAACAAAAATAAAAAAATAGAGGAAGACAACACAAAAATATTAAGAAAAATTTAAGTTAAGGAAAGAGAAAAGTGGCTAGGGTTTTTTCTTAACAAAATGTACTTCATTTTATTATTGACTCGTATACTAAAACATGAGAATTAAATAACACTCTAACCAAGTGTGACAATAGATTATTGTATTTTACGAAGTGATAAAGAAGTAGTGAGGGAACCAAACTATATGGCAGCCTGCTTCGCTACACAATTCTGATTATATCGGCAAACAAACTTTTACTAAAGATAGAATCTGACTATATGTGATCAGGCACTGACAAACTAATCAGAAAACAGATGTCGTGAGGGTCTTTGTGCGACCACCAAATGACCGCAAATGTATGCGAAAAACGTACTAAAAGACATAAGGATCGTGCCACAAGAGCAAAGAGAAAGCGTACCACAAGAGCAGAGAAAAACATATCACAAGAACAAAGATTCTTATTTAAAATTGAAAAAAAAAAACTCAAGAAAAAAACAGACATAATATGAAAAAACAAAAAAAATAATAAACATTGTCGGTCGACAATTAAAATAAAGATTAGTGCTGCAGTTGAATAAGAAAAATTAAAAAAGAAATAGAAAGATGATACAAAAATATTAAAAAAAAAACTTAGATTAAGGAAAGAGGAAGGTGGCTGAGTTTTTTCTTAACAAAATGTACTTCAGTCTATTATTGACTCATATACTAAAACATGAGAATTAAATAACACTCTAACCCAAGTGTGACAATAGATTATTGTATTTTCAAATATATTGTACTAAATTATATGATACTCTTAGTAATAAAAATATTTTATTTTAGAATATATTAAATTTATTTAAAACTCAATAGTTAACTGAGCCAAAAATCAACCGACCCAACTCGACCCGATATTAACCGAACCAAAAGTTAACTGAGCCAAAAATCAACCGACCCAACTCGATATCCAAACCGAAATCACCATAGACCCGAACTAAAATTGAATCAAACCCGAACCAACCACAACCGAACTTAAATTGAATGTAATCAGACCCGAAATGATTCGAATCCAAACCAAACAACCCGTCTGATATCAAGCTGGCACCCGAACTTTAATTTCATCCATTGTTTTGTTACCTTTATTAATAGTTTTAGTCTGTAAAACTTATACATCATATCATTTTGATCATAATTAAAAAAACAATCAAATAAATTTAAACATTCATATGTAAAATATTAATTTGGTCAATTTTAAGGATACTGTCAAACCAAGTGAGTCTATCGGATCAAAACAATGCTTGGATAATTGCATAATACAATAAAACAACAAGTTACTGTTAAATTTTAATTATACTAGGGAAGTAATATAACATTTCTGAGAAAGAAGAAAAAACAATTTAAGAAAATAACAAAGAGTAAGTTGATAGACTTTTTCAATATAGAGGGTTTAATTTACTGATTTGTTTCAAATTAGTACCAAATTGCTAAAATATATAAGTTTTGATAACAATTCGGGAGAATGTGTCTAGTTCAAGTACCAGCTTAAGAGTAAAAAAAAATTAGATACCAACTTGGGAGAATGTGTCTAGTTCAAGTACCATTAAACTCCCTTTATTCCGCTAAATTTATCCAGCATTGACTTTTTAAAAGTCAAAAAATTTAAACTTTAACTATAATTATTTTAAATATTTTAACTAATTAAATTTTATAAAACATATATTTTTTAAACTACTCGATTGAAGGTTTTTTAAACATATTTTTTCATATTTTATCAAAAATTTTATTTAAGTTTTTATAAGTGCAGAAGTTTTCAGCAAATGTGTACAGTGAAGTCTAAGAAGTACGTGGGATTTAATATTATACTACTAACTTTCATACTTAATAAAATAGTTAGTACTTAATAAAATTTTATGAAAATTTAAAAATTTCAAAGAAAACAGAATTAAATCATTAATATAAAATAAAAAAATATGGAAGAATTTGATATTTTGAAAAGTACAATGCCCTACCATCCTTCAAGCCATCCGTAATTCTTTTAATAAAATAATTTATTGAGTTTAATGGTATAAGTTAAATGATTAATATTTTATACACTGGCGGTGGAAACTGAAAATTTCCACAAGCGCTTTAATTTTAGGGTATATGGAGTTAATTTAGGGTATAGGATTTAGGGGTTTAGGTGTAAGAGTTTAGAATTTAGGGATACTTGTTTCAATTTAAGGTTTAGGGTTATAATTTAGGGTTTATAGGTTAGGGTTTAGTTTTTAGGGTAATATGGTGAGGGTTTAGATTTTAACCTATAAACCATAAATTATAACCCTAAACCTAAAATTGAAACAATTATCTCTAAATTCTAACCCCCTACACCTAAACCCTATACCCTAAAACTAAGGCGTTTGTGGAAACTTTCAGTTTCCACCGTGGTGTATAAATATTTATCCTAAGTTAAAAGCCAAAAAAACAGGTTGGTGCAAAATAGAGTGAAGATGAGTTAAAATAAGAAATTACGTACAAAAGCATAATTCTTAAATCGGGTAATTGCATATTTTTTTTAAAAAATGACTAGAAATTTTTAAATTTATCTTAAAAAAGGTTCATATCCTTCAGTTTATATGTGTATAATTCAACAATATATTTCGCTAATTGCTATCAACATTGTTCATTATATATATATATATATAATATGAAAAGTAGGATTTTATTAAACTAATTAATGTAAAATTAAAATAGTTTGACAAACTTTTATAGTTTTAATATTTCAAAACATTTATGTTACGTTTGGTACCTAAGTAATAATATAAAAAAAAATTAATTATTACATGATTTTTTAAATATTTTGTTAGAACATAACAAGAATTAATATAAATCTAGCTTGAAGTTAAAAAGATGCGTAAAAACTAAGTGAAAATAATATATATATCCAAATAAGTACTCCTTATCCATGCATGTGAGTGAGTAAAAGTTTACCAAATAATATGAGTTTATTATAATTTTTTTAATAATGTCAACAGAATTTCATTAACAAAAATAAAAGAAATAATTAAAATTACAACACACCTAAGCATAGAGAAAAATTAGAGACAATAGTCACACAAAAATTTGTACATAAAATAACAATGTTAAACCCAAAGAGACGAAGAAAAACCAAATCCTCCTTTGAGAGTGATCGTATAACATCAAAAGAGCCAGTAACCTTCATAAAAATTCATTGTCTCTATCGAATGAGATGTTTTACGAAGTGATAAAGAAGTAGTGAGGGAACCAAACTATATGGTAGGCCGCTCCGCTACGCAATTCTAATTATACCGGCAAACAAACTTTTACCAAAGATGGAATCTGACTATATGTGATCAGGCACTGACAAACTAATCAGAAAACAGATGTCGTGAGGGTCTTTATGCGACCACCAAATGACCGCAAATGTATGCGAAAAACGTACTAAAAGACATATGGATCGTGCCACAAGAGCAAAGAGAAAGCGTGCCACAAGAGCAGAGAAAAACATGTCACAAGAACAAAGATTCTTATTCAAAATTGAAAAAAAAAACTCAAGAAAAAAACGGACATAATATGAAAAAAAATAAAAATAATAAACATTGTCGGTCGACAAATAAAACTAAGATTGGTGCTGCAGTCGGATAAGTAAAAATAAAAAAGAAAGAAAAAGAAAATACAAAAATATTTAAAAAAACTTAGATTAGGGAAAGATGGTGGCTGCGTTTTTTCTTAACAAAATGTACTTCAGTCTATTATTGACTCATATACTAAAACATGAGAATTAAATAACACTCTAACCCAAGTGTGACAATAGATTATTGTATTTTAAAATATATTGTACTAAATTATATGATACTCTTACATTAGTAATAAAATTGTTTTATTTTAGAATATATTAAATTTATTTAAAACTCAATAGGTAGTATTATTTAGGTAAATGGAGTTTTTAATCTAAATATGCAAAGAAAACAGATTCTTTAACTTTTTCCCTACAATCTCTCAATTCCTTTCTGTTTTCTCTCCAACGAAATCCGATGGTTAAGCCAAAGCAAAGAACGAGACTTGGTAAAAACTTGACACACAGGATTGTCCCCAAAATCTCTGCATAAAAAACATGGCAGGCGATCACTTTCCTAGATACTTTGCCCTGCACTAAACACTAAACCCTACTGTACTAGCTCAGCTCTACTGTGTGACCGTCAGCTCTAGTGCTCTACCTTTCCTTTCTAGTCTTCAATGGCGGACGAAGCAATGGCGGATACTGAACACAACAAACCAGCTCAGGGTTCGAGGAAGAACATCTTCAAACTCTTACGAGTGAAACACGTCACGGGCATCTTATCTTTGACCTCCTTCGTTTTCTCTATTCCGATCCTCGCCTCCGTCACCTGGTTGCTCTACATGAAAAGCTACGACTGCGAGTGGCTTTTCAAGTTGCCCCGTCTGCAGATCGGGATCAGCATCGGGTTGGTCTTCGTCTTCTTTATTTGCAACGGCGCGCTCTTCTTGAGAACCCGGTTGCCTATGGTGGGGATCGTCGTCGTCGTGGTGCCTTTGACTTTGATGTTCACCGTCGGCCTCGCCCTCCTCGGAGCCAACAGCTTGGAATCCAGGAAGATCCCGGCGTCGCCGTTGTGGTTCAAAATGAAAGCCGACGATGACGGCCTCTGGAACAACATCAAAGGTTGCATTTACAACGTTCATGTCTGCCAAGACTTAGCCGCCGCGTCAGTGCCGGTGAATTCATACGATTTCGATAAGAAAAAATTATCACCTGTGGAGGTACAAAATCAATTTCAGTTGACATTTAAGTTTAACACTAATTATCATGCATTGATGTGTGGTTTTTTTTTGGTAAAGTCGGGATGTTGCATACCACCGGAAGAGTGCCACATGCAGTATGTGAATTCGACTTTCTGGCTAAAAGATGCGGGTTCATCGGGCAACGCCGATTGTGATGCATGGAGCAACGAGAGGGATGTTTTGTGCTACAATTGCCAGAGCTGTAAGGATGGTTACGTCAAGGCATTGCATAGCAAATGGTCTAAACTTGGGGTGTTTTTAGTATCCATGTCGGTGTTTCTTATCACTTGTCATCTTGCTCTATTCCTTGCAACAATGTGGGAACTCCACTGTACATCTTAGATGCAACAAGACTTTATTCATTTCCTTTTTGGTCCTTCATCTTTAGGGTTTTATTTTGGTTAAATAACTTTGTTTTAATTGCTAGCCGTCTCTCAAGTTTCTAGAGCAACCTAGTCATTTTTTACTTTCTTTTCAGTGTCTTTTAGATTTATCCATTTTGTTCCAATGCTAATAGATCTCAATATTCTTATGTTTCGGTGTGTGATTTTAGGTTACCAATATTGTATTATCTTATATTTTTATTTCCTTTTATCAAGGTAAATAATCACTATTTAAATATACATGATTAATATTAATTATAAACTGGTTTAAAGGGATAAAATATCAGATTTTTAAGAAAAGTTAAAGTTCATAAACAGGGTTTGGAGGGTCATGGACATGTCTAGTTGGATTTTTAGGCTAAATGAAAGTAAAAATTTAAAAATTTAAAATATTTGAGGATATAAGCTATTTTTTACAGTACATTGTCCCCTGCACATGGCGAGGTTTGAAAAAAATATTAAAAAATTAAATCTCGTCACCTACACATGGCGAGGTTTGAGAAAAAATATTAAAAAATTGGACATCGCCACCTGCACATGGTGAGGTCCCCTCGTATACTGTAAAAAATGACATATATCCCCAAATATTTTTCAACATCCCCTACATTTTAAATATTTATTTTTATTTGTATTATTCTTCAAATTTCTCCTCATGGACATATGTAATACACATGCTTTTAATTTAATTAATAAATTTATGATTAATACTAATTTCATGAGTGTAAACGGATGGGACATTATGGTCTTTAAGAAAAGTTAAAGTTCGAATCTTGACATTGTGAGGAGAATAAACAAAATTGAGACGGTCATTTTCATAAGAGACATATGTAATATACACAATCCATATTAGTCCGTTAATGAATCGTATATCGATGATTACACCAAACAAAATATATGGTTAATTAGCCGCTTGTCAACATTTTTTTCTCTCTAGTATCGCCATCACTTGTTCTTCCCTTTTCACTTTGATTGATCGGCGGCGGCATTAATTTTAGTGTTGGTTGCCGAATGTTGGTATTTTTTCTATTATTTTCTTACGTTTTATTTTATTTTTTAACGTTTGATTTTTTTTTAGTTTTTTAATAAGTATTCCTTTGTTTTGGATTCATATTTTGTAATCTTGTTGCATTTAGTTTATCTGCCTCTATGGCACGCTTTTCCTCTATCTTATGGCACGTTTTTTTCTACCTTTGCGGTAGATCTGTGTTCGTGTAGAGTTTTTCACGACGCTTGGTTCTGATTTGCGTTTGTCGACTTTCTTCAGTAGTTTGATCCTCTTTTGCAGTTGGTTGTCATTGCATTCAGATCTGTTCCACGAAATAGCCTACGAGATTGTTTGTTTCTCCCATCACTCCTATATCCCATTTTAAGCGTCTAGTTGAATCGAAACAAGGGGTATTATTGACGATTACTGGGTTTTTCAAAGGAATGTATCATTTTTTGTGCCTTTGAGATTTATCTGTAAGAGTTTTTGGCGGACTTAGTCCCCAATTCCCCTTTGGATGAGTTGTATTATCCATATTGTACCTTCCTTTATTTTAATAAAATTCAGTTTATCGTTTTTAGTTCAAAAAATATATGGTTAGTTATTTTTATTTATTTAATAGTTTCTTTTAATTTCATATAACAAAAACAATTTAGTGTAAGATATTATTTTTTATAAATTTGAAGGGCTTAAATTAGGTTAAAGTATAGTAGAAGTACTTTTATTATACCTAAAATTTATTTTAGTCCCTATAAAAAATAATATTTTAGTCTCCGTTCGTTTGAAAAGTTAATATTTCCTCAACTGTAAAAATGAACATTTTAGTCATGTACGTTTGAAAAGGTAGCATTTTGGTCCAAAACACTAAAGTTATTGACGGTTGACTTAATATTTTGGTTTAAACACCCTTTAAGTCCTTATAAGTTTTGAAATTGAGCAATTTGACCCTCTTGGTATATTTTAATAATAGTATTTTTTAAAGTAGATAATTTATTAACAATTGACAACGCGATGTACATTTTTCCTTTTCATTGAAGTTAAATACATGGATTAATAAATTATTTATTTATTAATAAATGAATTAATAAATATAATTTTATAATATGTTTTCATAATTTTGAAAACTTTAATAAAATGTCAATTTTTTTATGATTTTCGTATCATCTATTTCAATTAAACCCTTACTCTCACTTCGAATCTAAAAGTTTTAAGAAAAAATTATGTGCACTTTTTAATTAAACACTTTTATATTTTGGCTTGTAATTGTAATATTATTGTAAGTGAAGACAATGAAGTTTGAAGTTAGAATATGAATTAATTTTGCATTTAGATTTTATAACTGTTTAAAAATTCGTGTAAAAATTCATAAAAATGTTTTGAGAGATTAATTTGTTGTAGTTTAAAATTGAGAGGACCTAAAGATTGTTTAAACCAAAATATTTAAGTCAACTAACAATAACTTTAGTGTTTTGGATCAAAATGTTAATTTTTTAGATGTATAGGGACTAAAATATTTATTTTTGCAATAGAGAGACTAAAATGAACTTTTAAGTATAATACAAAGATTTAAATATTCATTTTTATAGCAGGGGAACTAAAATAAACTTTTAGGTATAGTAGAGGAATTTCTACTGTACTTTAACCCTTAAATTACAATGAAAGCTTAATTCAAAGATAATATAAAGTGTAGCTCAATATCTATTGGGCTTTTATCTATTCAAATTTTATATTTTTTTGTAATATAATAATAAAAACAATAGTTTAAATTATAATTGAGTGTAATTCAAAATTTTATTGGAATTGATTCATTCAAAAAATAATTTTAATGTAATGATAAAAATATTTTCGCATATTCATGTAAGAAATAATTTAAAAAATAAAGATTTTGCTTATCTATAAATGTGAATACTTTAAATTACAATATAAAGATAGAATATAAAGTGCAATTCAATAGTAGAATTACATATATAATAAAAATGAGCAAGTGTTGATTGTCTGCTGGTCAGAGTTGTTCATCTACTTTATTCTCTCTCCCTTAGGTTTCGGGTTCAAGACTCAATAAGAGTATTCTTTTTCCTAGAGTTTCTCCCTCCCCTCTAGGTAAAAGTAAAACTAGTATTTCTAAGAAATATATATAATAAAAATATTTTTTATGTTTAAGTAAAAAAATTTTGAAATTATAATATATTGCTTATACATAAATTTAAATAGTTTAGATTGCAACGAAAGTGCAATCCAAAATGAATATAAAGATTTATTTAACATTCATTAGATTTTATCTATTCAAAATTTGTATTTAGTTGTAAATTTGTAATACAATAATAGATAAGTTTAAAGGGTAAATTGCCTTCAAGACCACCTAACTATTGGTCTGATTCTATCTTAACCATTAAACTTTGAATTTTGTTAATTTGACCACTAAACTATCAAAATGGTTTCAATCAAGATTTTGACTATTACTTTTAATGAAATTGTTGATGTGGAAGTTAAGTAACTTTGTAAAATTACACATTTTTCTTCGTTATTTATACATCTTATCAATTTGATCATCATTTTAATTTAATTAATGAACTTAATCTTTCATTCTAATGGTGACACATGTCGAGTGTTTGATTGGACGAAAAATTATGAAACCAAAGTGGCTCGAACAGGATTCAAACTTGGATTGTATAGGAGGGGTGGAGCAACGCCAAGTCTCCAAATAGATAAAATTTCCATGTTTAATCGCATCTAACATGATTTTGGAACAAACCTAAAGTGCTCCATTTTATGCCAACATGATATATCATGTAGATCATTACCGTACGAAGTTGAGATGTTGAAAATTGAAGTAACAATATTGGAGATGGAGATTGCAGGGGCCAACCTAGTAGTAGAAGCATGGCCTATTAAATTATATGGTTGAATCATAAAAAATAAAAACAAAAACATATGCGGTTGAGAAGCATGTAATAATTTATTGAAATTGATTATATGGTGCATGCATCAATTGTGAAGATAGAATATGTAAATGTCAAATTTGTGGTTGAGTGTACGCAAATCGCAATAATGTTGAAAGTTCCTATTTCCTCATGCAATTCAATAACATTGAAAAATGTAACCACGGCAATAATGAGGTACGAATTAAAAAATAATGAAAAAAATATGAATATGAGATTTTTTTTTTTGAATAATAGCCACTAAATTTTTATTAAAATCATAGAAAATAATACAATTACAACGCATCTAAGAAGAAGAATAATAAGGCTAATTTACCAAAAATTCTTACAACTCAAAAAAAAATAATACTTCTATAGAGATAAGCATATCATCAAAATTCAGAAACTTTCATGAATCTCCTTATCTCTATCCAATCGAGATGCATAACGAGTGAAAAAGGAGTGGTGAGCAACCCAAACTATAGACAACAAGTTCCGCTACCCTGGACTAATTACATCGGCAACCAACCATCAACCAAATGGGGATTCATCTTTGCAAGACCACCAACAGAACCATAATAAGATATTAGCGCTGTGAAGATCTCTGTGCGAGTATCAACGGGTCGCCAAGGTATGCTGAAATCATGCCACAATGACAAATGAAACAAACCCAAAAAAAACAAAGAAAAATGTGTCAAAAACATATAAAAACTTGCATCACAAATGTAAAAATTCTTATAAAATATAAAAACAAGAAAATAAAAAACATCAGCGATCGACAATCAAAAGCTAATTATTGCACATCGCTAATTCTACATTATATGTATATTAACTAAAGAAATGAGAGTATATTGATTGATACATGTCATTTATAATAGATATTACAATTAATAAAATATAAAGCTAATGGGTCATTGTGTAACTTATAAACCATAACTTATAGGGTTAATAGTATAAATGGTCTTATACTTTGGTCAAATTCTATATTAATTCTTAAACTTTTGAAAAATATCCCAATTACAAACTTTAAGGGGGCGTTTGGTTCACGGAATGTAAGATTATCTCTGGGAATAGGATTACGGGAATGTAATATTACCTGACACATTACTGGGAATGTTACATTACATTGTTTGGTTTATTTAGTAGGAATATAAGATTGTAGTGTTTGGTTGGAGGAATATAAGATTAATTGGAAGCAAAATTTACCAACTTGTCCTTATGATATATTTTCTTTTTAACAAGTTTAATTTTTAATTATTAAATTAAAAATATTTACATAAAAATTTATAGAAGTATTTTCGTTACATTACCTAAAATTTACAACAAAAAAATTATAATATAATTAATATTATTAAATTATTTTTAAAAACGTTTTATATTTATATACATTTATTCCTTTTTAATTTTTTGAACATCAAAATATTAAACGTTTAATATGCTTAGATTTTAAATTTTTTATTACTTTCGACTATTTATTATTAAACGTTTAATAATACCTCCTAGTGAGAATCTTCCTAAATCAAACATGGGAATGTAAGTCTGGAAAAGATTATTACCTCTGGTAATCATCTTTTCCACGAACCAAACACACCCTAAAGGTAGTCATTCTGTTAAATTTTCATTAGTATTATTATTTATATACTATTATTAAGTCTCTAAACGACTCAGTTAAAAAATATTAAAATGTCATTTTCTTTAAATAGTGATTAGTATTATCATACTAGTGTTTTTGTCATTTTCAAATATTAACCTAAATTAGTTTATAATAAATTAATAATGTTAATGAATATACATAACTTTTCAAAGTCGTACAAATATAAATGACTTGCATAATAATAAAAATAGTTATACAAATTAGTTTTATTCAACAAAAAAAAAGTATACAAATTAGAAAAATATATATTTGTGATGAAATATGAACCTAAATTATGGTGGTGAGAGTTAAAAGGGAGGCAACCAAAATTTAACCCACTATATATAACTTTTCCTGACCTCGTTTGACAGGTCTAGGAATAATTAAAGCTCGCCCCTCTCCTTTTTCTTCTGCTTTTCTTATTTATTTCCTCCCTCCATTTCCATTTATGATTAACCTATTCTCTTTCTTTTCTTATCCTTCACCTCTGCTCATCCCGTAATTCCCAATCGGAAATATCCATTTTCTGAGAAAAACAAACAAACAAACAGGTAAAGTTGGGAATTGGAGAATTATAGAAAAAAAATGCCATCCCTGGAAGATGAGTTGTTCCCATCGACGCCAGGGAAGTTCAAGATCGAGAGAGCCCACAATTTCAACCGCCAGTTCCAACGTTGTTTCGCTTCCACCAGCACCATGTTTTTATGGGCTTTGTTCTTGATCGCATTGACGGCGTCGTATTTGAGCTTTCAGAGTTTCGTTGACTCCGGTAACCGCTATTTCACCGCTTCCTGGGGTGGAATCCAATGGGAGAAACAAATCCGTAACTCCGCTCAGATCCAACGTCCCGGTGGTATGTCTGTTCTGGTGACCGGAGCGGCGGGATTCGTCGGTTCCCACGTTTCCCTTGCCCTCAAGAAACGCGGAGACGGCGTCGTAGGGCTCGATAACTTCAATAACTATTACGATCCTTCGTTGAAAAAGGCCAGGGAATCGCTGCTCAACAGCCAAGGCATTCTGGTCGTGGAAGGTGATTTGAACGACGCCGGGCTATTGGCTAAGCTTTTCGACGTGGTGGCTTTTACTCACGTCTTGCATTTGGCGGCTCAAGCCGGAGTCAGGTACGCCATGGAAAACCCCAACTCTTACGTTCATAGCAACATAGCCGGCCTCGTTACGCTTCTTGAAATTTGCAAATCGGCTGATCCCCAGCCGGCTATTGTATGGGCATCTTCAAGTTCGGTTTACGGGTTAAACGAAAATGTCCCTTTCTCAGAATCAGACCGGACCGACCGGCCGGCAAGCTTATACGCCGCCACGAAAAAGGCAGGCGAGGAAATTACCCACACATATAATCATATCTACGGTCTTTCCATCACCGGGTTAAGATTTTTTACCGTTTATGGTCCATGGGGAAGACCCGATATGGCGTATTTTTCGTTCACGAGAAATATTTTGCAAGGGAAGCCAATCACGATATATAGGGGAAAGAATAAGGCAGATTTGGCACGAGATTTTACCTACATTGATGATATCGTGAAAGGTTGTTTGGGTTCGTTGGATACGTCGGGTGAAAGTACCGGGTCGGGTGGGAAGAAACGGGGCCCAGCACCGTACAGAAACTTTAATCTGGGGAATACGTCGCCGGTTAAGGTGCCGACGCTGGTGAATATTTTGGAGAAACTTTTGAGGATGAAAGCCAAGAGGAAGATTGTGGAGATGCCCGGAAACGGTGACGTTCCGTTCACTCATGCGAACATTAGTTTAGCTCAAAGAGAATTCAGGTATAAGCCGACAACCGATTTGCAAACCGGGTTGAAAAAAATTGTTAGATGGTATTTATCGTACTATGGTTATAACCGCAAAGATGTACACTGATTTATTTTCTTGTTTTTTTTAATAGTAATTTAGGAGCTTCTTTTTTTCCATTATAGGGGAAGATGCAATGGAAAGAAAAAAGAAATGAGGATTGTACATTTTTTTAGGGAAGCAATGGAAATATATATCTTTAAAATTTTACACTTTCATCATATTAATTAATATGATTTGCTTAATATCTCTATTAGATGAGTTCAGACATTATTTAATACTGATAATGATATAATTAGTATACTACAATGAAGGTCACTCAATTAGTTACATTTGGGTCACTTAATTATTAAAAGTTACACTTGTGTCAGTCAATTATGGCTAAGGTTATATTTGAGTCACCCAATTATTAAAGGTTACACTTGGGTCAAGCATTAAGAATAAGGTTACATTTAGACCACTCTTCATATTTAAAAAATACATCAACTTAATTAGTGGCGAATATAGGGGTGAGCCTACCTAGGCCATGGCCCACCCCATGCCCAAAAAATATTTTCTTTTAATTTTGTCTTAAATATAAAAATTTAAAGGTTAGATTTGTTATTATTTTTTGTTTAATTTTTATGGCTCTTAAATTAAAAGCAAAAACTTCTATTGTTCTCAAAATCAAACTTGAAAATTACCATAATTTTTATCCTTCCATTTTATAGGGGTGTAAATGAACAAAACATTCGATGAACTATTCATATAATACTTTTTTATTAAGTTAAATAAATAAGTACGAACAAATTTTTTATGTTCATGTAATAATTAATAAACGAACGAACACGAATAAATATGTGTTCGAATTGTTTATGTAACCCCCTCGTCCCGGTCTGGTCGGATGACCGGTCCGAGTGGGCCACACGGGGAAAACCGAAGCGAAACCCGTTAAGGCTTCCCTTCGGTTAACGACCCAGAAAATTTCTTTTAACTTTAATCTTATCTATATGCATATTTAATTCCTATGTGAAGCACAACAGCGGAAGATACAAACAACGAAACATTCACCGACCAAACAAAACATAAACAGTCCATTTTACTTCATTACAGCAGGCCGTTTCGAAACGCCCATAGGGTGTTCCGAAACGCCTTGACTTAGTCAAAGGCCAGGGTCAACCATAAGGTGGCCGTTCCGAAACAGGGGAGACCCGTATCGGAACGACCTTTACGGTCAATATCTCGTGCTCAACGAGATTTGACCGTTTCGGAACTTCAGAGGCCCGTTTCGGAACGGCTTCGTCTCGCCAATTTCTCAAAATTCCAGTAGCGAAAACGTTCCGGAACGACCCTCATCCGTTTCGAAATGGCAGGCCATATACACAGGGGCCGTTTCGGAACGCGGGGACCCGTTCCGAAACACCCCCCTGTCTGCAGACTTTTCTGGGCTGTTTTGAGGCACGAGGGTGCCCCAAAACACCACCAAAACACCATACAACAACAAATCAATTGAACCCAAGCTATACCAACAGTAACATCATGCTTGAACAAGACTTAAACATGTCTAATACTAAGGCAACAATCCACAACATGCATTCATTCAAGCAACAATCAAACACATGTAAAAACTCTTAAGGCATAGGCTAACATTCAAAGTAAGCAATTAGGCATGGATTACAACTTAGACATGGCATCACAAGCCACACAAAAGCGACATAACATGGAGTCTAAACATGCTCCTAGCAACCAACAACAAACAACAAAACCTTACACATCCCATTGCTTAAACTATTACATGTCTTAACATTAAACCATACTTGATGAACTCAAGTCCAAAACCACACTTGGAGGCCCTCCACTTGCCGAGCAACCCACGAACTAAGGATCTGCAATGTTGAACAAAGAGAGCGTAAGCAATGATGCTTAGTGAGGGTAAGCTCTAAAAACAAACCTCAACATCGCAGGATCCGAGCACGATCTAGCCAAGGCAATTCACATCTACCAAGAGTCCACAAGATATAGATGCATGAGCAATATATATATCACATATATGCCATAATCGTGAGCTCAACGCTACTATACATGTAATCACATATAAATATCTCAATAAGAACCATGAACCTCAACACATTGATATATACATCAAACAACATTGGCACCTAGTTAATACCCGAATACGCGGATAGACACGTTGGAAACTCATATCCAACAACCACATTACCTCGGTGGGATTTCACTCATCACCGGCCTCGCGGAGGGGATTCCACTCATCCTCACGCCCCGTCGATGGGATTCCACTCATCACCGACTATATTTAAATACAATTCCGGGCGAACCCGTACTCCTCCTTGGTGACTCAACGCCACCAAGGCCACGCGCGACTTTAGACTCATGTGTACACACTAACATCCTAATGATCGATCATTTGTATCCAAGTTTACTAGTGCCAATATTTACTCACATCACATTACTCATTTCATCAACCTTGTGCTTAGCACATATTCACCAACAACCATCATCATGCATGTCTCAAGCATCATAAGTCCAATCTCATTTCACATGTATAAAGCAATGCACATAGACATTCATACCACAATATATACGAGACATACACGACCATATAGTGAGTTCAACCAAAGGCTCTAGATCAAGTTTAGGATTAGGCTACCACCCTAATCCTAACTCTAGGTGGGTCTACCAAGCCCAACCTAGTCCATATACTCGAACCAACCAATTTAAAACCGTTTAAAACAATTAACCACTCACCTAAGCTTCCAAGCACAAGACCAAGCAAGCACAACCTTCAATTCTCCGGATTCACTTCCGATGCTTCACCGATGCCCAAACTTGACTCTAATCAATCCCAAACACAAAAAAAACATCCACAATCAATATCTTGTCATCAAAATTAACCCGGATTACATTACCAAGCATCCAACACCCAAAACAAGTCCAAAAATAGGATTTTCGAGCAGCCCACTTGACCCACTGTTTTCTCTCATTTCAAGCGCCCAAACAAGCATCAATTACACCCAAAATGGTCCTCATATGTCATACTACCTACAGCCCCCAAAACCCAACATCAAACAGCCCCAAAACATACTTTAAAACCCTCCAAAAACCCCCTAAAAGCCAAATTCCGAAAATTGTTTAAAATCGTTTAAAATTCACATATGTGACATCATTTGACTCCTATATACCATAACTAACCATAATAAATCAAAATATTTGGTTTAGCTACACAAAGGCACCACTTTTATTCAAATATTCAAAAACCTCTATTTCCTTAAAACTTCATGAAAACGAAAATAAAATGTACTTTTGAGAAGAGGGAGGTGAGGGGAGTTCAAAATTACCTTTACCTTTCAATTTGGAGTTGAAATGGAGGAGCTTTGGGAATGGAATAGTGAATGTGGAAGAGAGTTTTGGTTTCCCGTTGGTAAGCTTTTGAGATGAAGATGAATAGTAGAGAAAATTGGTGTTTTATTTGACATGTGACTTATTTAGGGCTCAAAAGACTTCTTTGCCCTTAATGAGTTTGGCTATTCACAAAGAGGATTAATCCATGGTAGATTGGAGTTTTAAATCTTAAAACATGGTTAACTCGAAATTAATAAATTTTGAAAACAAACTCGAAATATTACTTAGAGTATAAAACCGAGCCCAAATAATATTAAAATATTATTTTCATCTAACCCCTAAACCCGGGTGTTACAGTTTATGTTTATGAACAAGCACATTTATTTATTAATGATATTTTTTTATAAAAATGTTAAAATACTATCTCTGTAATTTTATATTTGAATTTCAACTCATTAATCTAAGAAATATATATATATATATATATATATTACATTTGTAATCACTATTTATAATTTGAGAAAATAAATTATGGACAATGTGCTCTAACGTCTTGTTTGGTACCAGCGACGAAGCCATCAATAGGTTGTGAGGGGCAACAACCCCTCCTAGATTTTTTTTGTATAGTTCTATTTTAGGTCCTTTTAAATTTAGATTTTAGTCAAACAAAGTCTTTTCCCCTCCTAATTTTTAGATTTAAAGGCTTAATAGACTTTTATTCATCTCGATGCTTGATCATATCTTCTTCCTTGTTTGGTACATTAGATGTGAAAGCGAAGTGTTGTGTATAAAAAGATGGATATAATATTTGTTACTACATCAAGGTGTTTGGTTTGTTCAAAATTGTGATATATATTATTGACACTATATTCAGTTTTAACTATACTATATTTTATTTAATAAACAAATAAAATAAAATAAAAAGCTCCACAATCAAAATCTGTTCAAATTTTTAAATATTATTTTTAAGACAAACTCATAACCATAAGTTTTTGAATAAAACTATATTAAGTAGAATAAAGTTTAAGTTATTGAATAAGTAATCATTTTTATGACATCCAAAATAAGCACACACAAAAACTAGCTACTGATACTAATATTTAAATGTATCCTTATAAATAATAGTAAATAAACATAAATTTTAAATACATTGATACTTATTTATATCAATGTAAATAAATTATTTTATTTACATCGTTGTAAATAAGTACCATCAATTTATTTACATCTACTTATGTTTGTTAACATGTAATCATATTATTTAAATTGTTACTCTATTTTTAAATGGGAAACTATATATACGAGTTATGTTAGATACATTTTTTGTTCTATTTATATTGGCTCAGTCAACGATATTTTCTAGATCTGCCACTGAACTTGGTCATTTTTTCTTCCACATCACTTGTATATTCTCGTTAACACTAGAGTACCTCATTTAAAATTATTAATTAATCTAATACATAAATTAATGTATATTTTTTAAATATTATAATCACTAATTTTGTACGAGATAACATTTTTATTTTGTTTTATTATAATGGGCTTATATGGGATGTTGTTTATTTTTTTAACTATATAAATGTGTGTAAGTGGCTATTATTAAAATTCAAAAGCAAAAAAGTATTACTAGTAGTATGTGTTTTATTGTATTTGCCATATGTGATTATTATTATTATTATGTAATTTAATATAAAACCCCCCAAAAAATTAACCTTATAAGTATATTAGATGTTCGGTGACAAGTTATTTCTATTTAATGTAACTTATATTGATAAAATTAGAATATATATATATATATATATATTAATATTAAGCTAATTTAAAGTGAGTAAGGCCCAACTTATTAGTCCAATTTGAAAAGCCAAAAAATATATATAGATAAATTTATCAGCCCAATATATAATTAAATAAATAAAGCCTAAATTCATTAAAAATGTCCATCTATAATTTTAAAAAAAGCAAAGCCTAAAAAATATATAACATATTACCTAAGGCCCGATAAGAGCCCAACTAAATAACCCTAATTTCGAATATGATATCCTAATTTCATCTCTACGCAGCCTGCTCACAACCGTTAGATTTGGGATAGATCTAACGACCTAGGATCAAAACCCGGAAGGTTTCAGAGTCCTAACGAGGCACGCCCGAGCCTCTTCAGCTCTTCCCACGTGCCCACGTGCGGCTCTCGAAATTCCAGGAGCGCGCATGCAATCTATCGCTCGCCCATTCATCTCCTAGTGACGCTTCACCACCTATATGCAGCATGCGAAGCCAATGGCTGAATACCACATCACGACCGTTCATCCACGTCGACCGCCACGTTGGCCAGAAGCCATCTCTCTCTGGCCCCCTCTCACCAGTCGGCCAGCACATGCAAACAAAACAAACAAAGAATGTCAGAATAAGGACGACGTATTTCAACAGATTTCTTAGAGGCAAAACCAACAAAAATCAAAGCGGTGATATGAATACAAACAAGGAATTCCAGATCAACCAATAGCAAATTTAGGATTGTTTTTTTATTTTAAAATGATGTTATTTCGGCTATATAAAGCCGAACCCAAACACTGCAAAGACTAAGTTTTGAACGGGGGGGGGGGGGAATTTTCTGAGAACAATCAATACAAAAGCAGTCTTCTGAGGTATACCCTCTTCTTTTTATTTACGAAGCATATCATAAACAAAAAAAGGTTTATGGTTTCTGTTACCTTAGTCGTTCTCGTCTTCCTGCGCGTCGGTCCGCCTTCATTCGCTGATAATAAACCATCGGGCAATCGTAAAGCCATGAAAGGTGAATCGGTGGAGAGACGATCGGAAATGAGCTTTCGGTTTAAAAAAGGATTTTAGTTTCGGTTATTCAAGATAGAGATATTTTTCATCATTTTTGAAGGGTCTAAGTTTAGATATGGGTTTTGAAAGTAAAAAATGAGCTATTTTTAGGTGTTTGGGGGTTCGCCGACCGCCGACTAGTGACAGCTGACGTGGTGAGTTTGGCGGACGATGTCGAGAGAATGAGGGGAGTTTGAGTTTTAGGGTTAGCCAAAATGGGGTTAAAACTGATTAAAACGAGCTTTTAAAATGTTTTAATGTTTTCGTATCTTCATAATCACGCGGTCAGCCCTTCTGCGTTATTAAATCACGTTCCTAGTCCCTGGAATTTTGATGAGCTTTACGATTTAGCCCTTGTTTCAATCGTAGCCTGTTTTTAGATGGTTTAACCACCCCTTGAGTCCCTAAAGTTTGTTTCGGGATCAATTTAGTCCCTTTTTCAGTGCTTTATCCCCTTAATCATGCATTTTTAATTTCTGTTCTATATTTACCTTTCTTTAATTTCAGTCCTTATTTTAATTATTTGTTTTATATACGTTCGTATAATGTGTTGGCCTTGATGTATATATTATGTTATGTTTTATATTGCATACTGTATATTTCGTATATACATATATATATATATATATATATATATATATATATATATATATATATATATATATATATGGTTTCATTATAGGTATAATATATGATTTAATATGTGTTTGATATAAGGTATATATATTTATGTCTTTTATTTATATGTGCATAGTATAGTTTGATCATGTTCTTTTAATGTTATGTGACACACATTTTTAATTTTCATCATAAGCCCCCTAAGATTTTGATTGCATGGTAATTGATTTTAACTTTAAAAGGATGTATTTATTAATTCTAATATTTTCGCCGTAACAGCCCTGCTTTAATGGATGTTAGCCGAATATTTGGATTAATTCTCACCATCCGAAGGTAAACGTTATTTTAAAATCGACAATATCATGACATCATTTCTAAAATGATTGCGTCATGCATAAAGGTGACGTACGAGAGTTGAACCGTAAATTAACACAGCAGTCAGACTTATATGATGTCGGTTTAAACTATAGTCCGATGTATCGTCATCCTTATTAATTAAATGCCTAATTAATTCTAAAGCAACGGTTTGATAAAGCCCGTACAATTAGAGTCAGATTTTCAGTTAAGAACATCTAATTAAATGCACTTTAAACTTTAAATAATTTCCATCAATTAAAGGCAACAAATATTTTGGTACCGATTTTAGGGCGTGATGGGGGTGCTAATCATTCCCCACACGTAACCAACTCCTGAACCCTTTTCAAAATGAATCTCTAGTCTTTATGGTGTTCGGCCTACCTAAGTGGCTGGTGGTGACTCCAAATTTTTACTGTTTTTCTGAAACTCGAATTTTCCAAAAGAAAATCCCCTTTTAACAAATCTTTTTCAAAGCGGGATACTTTAAAAGTTTTTTTTCAAAAGGTTATTACAGTTTGGCGACTCTGCTGGGGACAAATTTTTTGTTTTGCAAAACAAAAGAGAGTTAGACAAAGAAAATACTTGTTGCCTTTAATCGATGGAAATTATTTAAAAGTTTAAAGTAAATTTAATGAGTTTGTTCTTCCTTGAAAATGTGACTTAAATTGTATGGGCTTTGAAAATTAGTGGCATTCGAACTAATTCTTCATTTAATTTCTAAGGAGTCACCGACATGTGCCTTTAATCATGTGTTGCCCTTAACTAGGAGCGAAATGCCCATACCCACGTGAGTATCCCTCAACGGGTCGGTAATTCACTTTTTGAATCCATGCTTTTGACACGTGAGCAACCCTCCACGTCACTAGGTCGTGCTTTCCCTCGAACCGAAACCAATTCGCAAGCTTGTAATGGGCCAGAATTGGGGTTCTTGTTGCCTTAGTAGGTAATAAGATAGGTTCGGGTACCCTTGTTAGAACCAAATCAATGCGTGAGAATCTAAGAAGCCCACCCCATTAGAGCCATGTGGATAACCGTAGAACTAGAATTCATGTTGTAGGTTTTTCATTTATCTGTCTTGTTTTGATTAATTGATTTTCTCCTTGTGATTGATTTTGCTCACTTAATTATTTACCTTTTTACTAACACGTTCGTTCTCAGTACTCTTTTACTTGTTCTATTTATTTGTTATGCATATTCATGACATTTTCATATGAAGTATTGATTCGAGAACAACCCATAATTGAAGGCTTTTGTAATGGGAAAGAGTCCGTCATAACGAGTTGAAAAATCTCAAAGCTCAAGATTGATCAGAGGACAAGCACCAGTTAATCCGATTATTGGCATATAAGGAATCTAGTTGTGTTTTATGTGGTATATATTTCTATTTCCCGTTCTAATGAGCTTGATCTCCATTGTGGAAAGTTGTTTAATGAGGATGTTCGTCGATCAACACTTTTTGCATTATTCCTTGTATACTTGTCTTTAAATTATCTCATTTTCATACATATGATACATTGCATACATTAATCAATCATTAAATTAAATACGAGAAATATTATGGCAAAAAGTGAAAGTTTAATCTGCAATCATTCAACATTCATACGCCACCCGTTTGCAAACCCTAGCAATGGAAGAGAGATTGGCCAAGGTAGAGAAAGAGAAAAAGGACCTCGAAACTCGTTTGGATGGGGTCAGTAAGAATATCAGCGATTAGATCGCACAGTCACAAGCTTCTATATTGCTCAGATGACTGACCTGTTATTGAAGATGAAAAACGATGAAAGAGTTTCTATGGATAGCTCATACTTTGAAGAACATGAGGGTACTGCATCCCATGTGAAGGATCAACTAGTAGTGCCAAATCCCGGAAAAGGAGTCTACGTTAATCTCACGGGAGTTTATGCCAATCCCGCTATTGGAACGCCTGTTTGCCACTACGGGGGAACCTCAACGAATCAGCTCCTTGACTTAGGGGCATGATATGAGAATGAAGTTGAGAAGTACGACGAAACTACTTGCCCCTTAGCGCACATTACTATGTATTGTCGGAGGATGGCAGCTTTTATAAAAGATGAGAAGCTACTTATTCACTATTTCAAGACAGTTTAACTGGTCCCGCAACCCATTGGTATACTCAACTTAGTTGAGTTGACATCAAGTCATGAAGAGATCTTTCAAAAGCATTCGCAGGTCATTACAAGCATGTAACTGATATAACTCCAAATCGGCTCATGCTACAAGGTTTGGAATAAAAGCACAATGAGAGTTTCCGTGAGTATGCCCAGCGTTGGCGAGACGTGGCAGTTCAGGTGCAACCCCAATTTCCAGAAGGTGAAATCATTCCTATGTTTGTGGACACTCTAAAAGGAGTCTTGTATGATCACTTGATAAGCAATCCCGCCAATAGCTTTGCGGACATGGTCATGACGGGAGAACATATTAAGGATGCTATCAAGAAAGGGAAGATAATATATCCCCATAGCACAACCGCTCACAATGGGCATGGGTCCCAAGTTCATATAGTGGGTTCTCGCCCAAATAACCAATCTTCTAGTTGCTACCATAATCAAGTATCCTGGTCTGCAAAGCCTCAAAGGGTTCTTCACCCGGTTCCTATGTCATACACCGATTTTCTCCCAGTGCTTATTGAGAAGAAGCTTCTGACCCCAATTCAGTCTAAACCAAAGGATCCTCCCTATCCTAAAGATTATGATGTTAGTGTCATATGTGGATACCATGTGGGAAGCACGAACCACACCACGGAGAATTGTGGGGCACTGAAAAACAAGGTTCATGGACTAATCGAGAACAGTCTGTTGAAGTTTTGAAAAGAAAGAATGATGAGCGCGACTTTTGGGAGGTGTTGTTTCCCGGGTTTTTAGGAGCTCGTGTGTTCAAGTTTTATTTCATGTTGCATTTTCTCTTGAAGTAATGCATAGAACAAACATTGCTATCATTTGCCCGAAGATAGCAATGATCTTTTTTAAGGGCACTTGTTATGTTTGCGAATTTTCTTTCTAATGAAAATGCATTTTGCTTAACGTACAATGACCTTGAAATCATATATATGTATATCCCTCCTTACCTTCGTAGGTCCTCGGATATCACATGCATGATGTGGCATTGATTCTAGTGAAAGAGATTGATCGAATGGCGTGATAACGATAAAGTATGATTTCCTGCTCCGTCCGCTCTGGTCGGTAAAACGAGAGAAGCAAGATTTCTATTCACTCGATGATGTTTGATGATAAGAAAATCTCCTAGAAAAAGCACTCCAATTTTCGAAACTTGGTAATAGGAATTTTCAAATATGAGTGTGGAATTTTATGGGCACTCCACTGAAGCCTGAAACTCTTCGCTTCATGAGTGATGGTTATCTTTTCAAAATCGTGATCATGTCAAGTAACTCGGGGTATTATTGTATGCTCTATGATTTTCCTCGAGACAAAGGATTGTGACGAGTTGAATTCCCTTTAAAAAAGAAGAAAGAAGAAAAAAAAAGAAAAAAATTAATGAACAAATTGAATAAGTCCCGGGGAGGAATCCTTGAGAACACCGACACAAAATCAATGATAATCATAAGCACACACTTATATATAAAGTCCTTAGAATGACATGTTCCACGTTCCATGGGCTAAACAAAAGTTGAAAGTTTAAACTTACATATGAATGGAGAAACATGATGAGAACTAGAAGGACTAGCAATCGAACAAATCAAGCAAGTACCCTAATCATTAGGATGAAACGAGCGATTTGGGATGAGTTTTACAACTTCAAATATCGCCACAACATTCAAAGTCTTCGTAGACACAAGCTATGCTTGAAATGATCACTAGAAGGTTGAATGTAAGGCGCTCTTGCATTTGATATTCGGGGCATCCTATTCTGTTTTTTCTTCCAATCAAAATTTTGGTTTAAAGGTTCTGTATATTAATCTGAAAATCCATTCTTCATTAGAATGACGATCATCGAATTGATATATTTTAAACAAAGAAATTTCCTTGTATTACTTCAGAGATAAATGCATCGCCGTCAGTGAGGACCAAAATTGAGAGGCACTACATGATGATGAAGGGCCATTGGGGCATCATTGTCTACAGAACAACGAGGGCTTTTGCACATAGGATTTCGAATCAGAATAGATGGGAGATGGCATACAACTTTAAAGTACTTGGGTAATGATTCTGATTATGACTAAGGTCATTGGACTCAGGGAATGAGCAACACAAGTTGAGGGCAAATTTTGTCAAGACATGTGACCGATGAGTGGTCGTGGTCCCAAGATGATGACCACCAACCTTAGAGAACGGAGACGAGCTAAAGCCGTGCATCTTTGCATTCTCAAGACCACACACATCTTTGCATCATGAATCACGCTCATACATCATTAACAGCTAGATATCCCTATGTTAGGAGCATGCTAACTCATTCCATCATAGCATTTTGTTTATTTTAAAACATGTATTTGAAGTTTGATAAAGGGGTGGATCTACCACATCATGAGAGGAGAAATAGATCTCACAAGAATCAAGAGTCCTTCGACTTGCATAAATAGGACTTCTAAAGGTCTTCCAACCCTTAGTTTCACCCCTTTCCCAAGGATGTTTTTCTTAAAATTCAAAATCTCTCAATTCTATCCTTCTCATGGGATGTTTTCCTAAACTTTAAATTTCTCAATTCTACCCTTCCTATATGACACTTTTCTCAATTTTAGTCCTACCAAAGGGATGTTTTTCTCAAAATTCAAATTCCTCAATTTTAGTCCTTCCAAAAGGATAATTTTCTCAAAATTTAAATTCCTCAATTTTATTCCTTCCAAAAGGATATTTTCTCAAAATTCAAATTCCTCAATTTTATTCCTTCCAAAATGACATTTTTTCTCAAAAATTCAAATTTCTCAATTTTATTTCTTCCAAAAGGAAATTTTTCTCGAAATTCAAATTCTTCAATTTTATCTTTTCCAAAAGGACATTTTTTTAAATTCAAATTTCTCTATTTTATCCCCCTTTAGGATGTTTTTTTCTTTCAAAATTTGGGTTTCCTGTTTTTTTTAAAAACTCACAGCTTCAGGATTTCAAAGCGAAGGAGGCATATACCCAAAGCTTAAGGACTTCAGGCGAAGGATTTCGAACTCGTCGCATTAGGATTTAAGAGCAAAAGAGCTCAAGGATTTTCATGCAGGAAAACAGGAAGGCCTACTCGGTTTGTTTTTTCCGTTTCAGGAAAGCAAGTCGTTTGGGTTTATTCTCTGCCGCTTCAGAGGAATGAATCAATTGTTATCTAATCTGTCCCTTGCTGTTCCGGAAGGATATGCCAACGCTACCCACTTTGTTTTTGTCGTTTCGAGAAAGCAAATTGTTTGTTCATTGCCGCTTCGGAGGAACAAATCACCCAAACAATGAAGTTGAACAAAATTAGTGCTTATGGTCTTTGCTTTATTATTGTTCCACAAGGGTAAGCAAAGAGGGGCAACTGTATTCACTAATTTTTTCCGGGATAACCTTTTTATTTTCTTTTATTATAATGAGCTTATATGGGCTGTTGTTTATTTTTTAAAACTATATAAATGTGTGTAAGTGGCTATTATTAAAATCCAAAAGCAAAAAATATTACTAGTAGTGTGTGTTTTATTGTATTTGTCATATGTGATCATTACTATTATGTAATTTAATATAAAAACCCCAAAAATATTAACCTTATAAGTATATTAGATGTTCGGTGACAAGTTAATGTTATTTAATGTAACTTATATTGATAAAATTAGAATATATGTGTGTGTGTGTGTGTGTGTGTGTGTGTGTGTGTGTGTGTGTGTGTGAGAGAGAGAGAGAGAGAGAGAGAGAGAGAGAGAGAGAGAGTAAGGCCCAGCTTATTAGTCCAATATGAAAAGCTAAAAAATATATATAGATAAATTTATCAGCCCAATATATAGTTAAATAAATAATGCCCAAATTCATTAAAAAATGTCCATCTACAATTTAAAAAAAAACAAAGCCCAAAAATATATAACATATTACATAAGGCCCGATAAGATCCCAACTACATAACCCTAATTTTGAATCTGATATCCTAATTTCATCTCTACGCAGCCTGCTCACAATTGTTAGATCTGGGATAGATCTAACGACCTAGGATCAAAACCTGGAAGGTTCCAGAGTCCTCGCGAGGTACGCCCAAGCCTCTTCAGCTCTTCCCACGTACCCACACGCGGCTCTCGAAATTCAAGGCGCGCGCGTGCAATCCACCGCTTGCCCATTCATCTCCCAGTGACGCTTCACCGCCTCCACAAAGCATACGAAGCCAGTGGTTGAATACCACATCACGTCCGTTCATCCACGTCGACCGCCACGCTTGCCAGAAGCCATCTCTCTCTGGCCCCCTATCACCAGTCGACCAACACATGCAAACAAAACAAACAAAGAATGTCAGAATAAGGACGGCGTATTTCAACAGATTTCTCATAGGAAAAACCAACAAAAATCAAAGCGGTGATATGAAAACAAACAAGGAAATCCATATCAACCAATAGCCAATTTAGGATTGTTTTTTTTTATTTTAAAAGGGTAATCTTCACCAGTGTTCCCTTTCGTTTAGGGTGTGTTCTATTTTGGTCACCAGAATTCAAAAAGATTATTCTGGTCACTTACGTTTAGAATCGTTTCTATTTTGGTCCCTTAGCCGTTAGTCTCCGTTACTTCAAAAAATTAGTTTCTAATTTAACCCCCAAACTTTCAAAATTTTATTTTTCACCATCTTCTCCAAAAATTATAAAACTAAAACCCCAGAAAATTAATTCAAAACCATAACCTCTGCCTCCCCTCCCCTATAAATTCACTGCACACAAAGAACACAGAAAATCACACAATCGAAAATTCGTAGGGAACAACCTAAAACCATTGATTTTGAAAGCTTAACCTTTGAAAATGGTTATCTTTTGTCACATTGGAGCCAATGAAAAATGAATTCCATCTATGCTATGATGCTATCAAAGACTAATGACAAACATCCTCATGGTATTTACAATGTCAAACTAATCCCTCTGTTTTCCGTGTTCCCCCCCCCCCCCAGAAGTTATCATAAGCTTGAAACTAGTAACTTTTTTGGATCTCCTGCAACTCATCCATAGATATATGGAGCTGAATTCGATGATTCGATCTTGGTTCAAACAAGAAATACTATAGAACCTTACTTTGATTGGATCATTTGATCCTCTTTTAAAAACCATGAAATCACCCGCAAAACACGCTAACTTCATCCAACATGAATGATATTGACTTGAGTCCTGCCTTCAAAAGCTGCATCATTCAACATAGAAGACGAAATGTCTATGAGAATGACAAAAAATATTCCCCCCGAAATCGCTTGCTCTCATCTGTCATCGGATCACACAAAATGAGAAAGTGAGACGAAGAATGATTCAAGAGAATTGATTTTTCAATTAATGGACTTGAAAATTATAACTCTTGCAATGTGGAATTATAATATTAGTAATAAAGAAAAACGGGTGATGGAGAAATAATAGGCTAACTGGCATACAACACAAAATATCAAAGTGACAAAATTCTAGAGCCTTCGATGATAAGTTTGAACGTCACCAATAATCACCACACGAACAGCTCTCGTGTTTGAAATGGTGAAATCTACTAGCATCCCTCACGACAATTTATCGTTGAGCAACCAGAGTTATTAACTTAATAGCATTGTGGCAGTCATTTCAAATTAGATGGCTCTACATGATTTACAAAGGTGATTTGTTCATAATATTTATTAAAACAAAAGCCACTGCTAATTTCTCACTGTGGTACAGCAATACACGATGTTCTTTTTTATCCACGCCAGGAAGCAAAGTTTTCTCCTCTGGAACATAACCACGCTTCGAAATTTGGTGAACCAAGCTATCAACCTTTCGGTAAATCTCATCTCTTTTGACATGGGATTTGTCTCCAGAGAGGAAAATATGTGATCTTTTATTAATCCAACTGCAGACATGAAGCATCCGTAAGCCCTTTCTTCTCAAAGTCTGCAAAATAGATGCTGCTTCTTTTAACCTGCCTGATTGGGCCTTGCCTACGAATTTCTGTGTTCTTTGTGTACAATGAATTTATAGGGGAGGGGAGGCAGAGGTTATGGTTTTGAATTAATTTTCTGGGGTTGTAGTTTTATAATTTTTGGAGAAGATGGTGAAAAATAAAATTTTAAAAGTTTGGGGGTTAAATTAGAAACTAATTTTTTTGAAGTAACAGAGACTAACGGCCAAGAGACCAAAATAGAAACGATTCTAAACGTAAGTGATCAGAATAATCTTTTTTGAATTATGGTGGCCAAAATAGAACACAACCTAAACGAAAGGGATCATTGGTAAAGATTACCCATTTTAAAATGATGTAATTTCGGCTATATAAAGCTGAACCCAAACACTGTAAAGGCTAAGTTTTGAACGGGGGAATTTTCTGAGAAAAATCAATACAAAATCAGTCTTCTGAGGTATACCATCTTCTTTTTATTTTCGAAGTATATCATAAACAAAAGAGAGGTTTAGGGTTTCTGTTACCTTAGTCGTTCCCGTCTTCCTGCGCGCCGGTCTGCCTTCCTTCGTCGATAATAAACTATCTGGCATTCTTAAAGACATGAAAGGTGAATCGGTGGAGGGACGATCGGAAATGAGCTTTCGGTTTTCAAAAAAGGAATTTGGTTTCGATTATTCAAAATAGGGACGTTTTTCATCATTTTCGAAGGGTCTAAGTTTAGAACTGGGTTTTGAAAGTAAAAATGAGTTGTTTTTGGGTGTTTGGGGGTTCGTCGGCTGACGTGGTGAGTTCGGCGGACGATGTCGAGAGTAGGGGTGTAAACGAGCCGAGTCGAGCTCGAGTAGTGCTAAGCTCGACTCGGCTCGTTAAGATTTCGAGTCGAGTTCGAGCTTGAGTAATTTCTAACGAGCCTGAGAAATCTGAGCTCGACTCGGCTCGTTTAGAACTCGAGTCGAGTTCGAGCTTGATACGAGCCCAATCGAGTCAAGTACTGATCGATCTTTGACTGCATTAGACTCGAGTAACTCTTCATCTGTCACGTCTCATTTAAAGTCCTATGAAGAAAAAACTTTGATACACAAGTTGTGTAAACTCAAGCTTGTTAATTTTAGGGTTTATGGTGTTAGTTTAGGGTTTAAAGGTTTAGGTTGTTGGGTTTAGAGTTTATGATCTAGATTTTAGGGTTTAACACTTATGTTTAGGGCTTATATTTAGGGTTTTAAGTTTAAGAATTTAGATTTTAAATTATAAAAAATAAATTTTTTTAGTATATTATATTTTCGAGTAGCTCGTGAGCTTTTCGAGTCGGGTATCAAGTAGCTCGGCTCGGCTCGTCAAGAACTCGAGCCGAGCTCGAGCTCGAGTCAAGTCCAATCGAGTCGAGTTTTGATTGAGCTTTGACCGAGTCGAGCTCGAATAGCTCGCGATCTGTCTCGTCTCATTTAGAGCCCTAGTCGAGAGAATGGGGAGTCTGAGTTTTAGGGTTAGCCAAAAAGGGGTTAAAACTGATTAAAATGAGCTTTTATAACGTTTTAAAATTGGCTTAATCATATTTTTTATCCTTCCGCATCTTCATAATCACACGGCCAGACCTTCTGCATTTTTAAATCACATTCCTAGTCCTTGGAATTTTGACGAGCTTTACAATTTAGCCATTGTTTCAATTGTAGTCTGTTTTCAAATGGTTTACCACCCCTTGAGTCCCTAGAGTTTGTTTTGGGATCAATTTAGTCCCTTTTCAATGCTTCATCTCCTTAATCATGCATTTTTAATTTCCATTCTATACTTACCTTTCTTTAATTTCAATCTTGTAATCACTAATTTTGTCCGGACTTTGAACCCCTTTTTGTTTATGTTAGTATTGGGCTTAGAAGTATGTGCTTGACGAAAAAGAACAAAAACAGAAAACAGAAAACAGATAAAAAGAAAAAATAATATATATATATGTATATATGCCTACTATATCTTCCTTTAAAAAATACACATATATGTATGTATATAAATATTAAAACCCTTATTATCTTATACTATTATTATCATTATTATTTCATCATTGTGTGTGCTAACGCTATAGCTTGGTATATTATTGTGTATTAGTAGTATTATTAGCATATTGTTATTATTATTCTTGTTGCTATTACTGTTTGATTTTACTATATTTATCGTTTATTGTTACCATTATTATTTATATCATTTGTTATTAGTAGTATGATTTTATTATTACTATATCTATTATTGATATTATACTTATTATTATTCATTATTATTGTTATTGTTATTATATTTATTATTGTTTATTATTATATTTATCTTTATTATTATTATTATCGGATATTATTATTATTATTATTATTATGAAAATAAAAATTGAACATGCTAAATAAAGTCCAAAACATTGATTAAATAATAATAATAATAATGATAATAATAATAATAATAAATAAAAGTCCATTAACATAGTCCATTACATAAAATGAAAGCCCAGAATAATAAAAAATACATTAAGCCCGTTTGTCCCATGTTAACCGAAACCCTAATGTTCCCTTTATCTTTTGTTTGGTGATGCAGTGTAACACCTTAAAAACACCCTAGAAGAAATCTTAAGAAATTAAAAAGAAAAAGTGTAAACAATTATGTTTAAACCTAATGTGACTATAAGATTTAAAGAACTAATAGGTAAAGTTATAACATAAACAAAGGATAATAACAAGTTAATATTAAAGTGTAAATTATAAGTTAAAAAAAGTCAAAGTATTAATATGTATACATATATATACATTCTCGGTGGGATTATGTACGTGTATATATATATGTATGAAATCATAATGTGGTAATTAAAATTAAAATGGATAAATGTTATATTATACTAATGTAGTGGAAATATAGTGGAATTACATGGATGAAAGTAATCCCACGTGTCATCTACTCTAGCAAACAGCCGGCTAAAGCTTGGTTAAGTGATAACCAAGTGTTATCTCATTTGCTTCATCTTTCTCCACCCAAATGAATCACCGAAACAAAGAGAGAAGAAAAGAGAGAAAATCTGGAGAATTCATAGGCTGGAGAACACACATTTTTACTGGAAATTAAGTTAGAAGCTCATATATGTTCATGCATGTAGGCAGATTTTATGCAAGTACATTTCTATTGTACCCAATTGTTCTACTTGTTATTATCTATGTTTTGATGAAATCTGGATTTGTTCAATGCTGGAAAACATGTTTAAAATGTTTGATTGTTCATAAACAATGCTGGGTTTGTGTTAGTATTGAATTTGAACTGAAAATACAAAGTAGAAACAAGTTAGAACACCTAAATTGCCCATATTCGTACTTGTATGATACCCTGTAGAAATCTGAAAAATTGAGCATGTTAGAGTCATTTCTAGAAAAAGTGTTCTTATAAAAAGTTGTAGAGGAAAGTTTTTTACATGGAATAGAGGTATGAGTTGCTCAAAAATGTTAAGTATAGGTCTCTAAATTGTTGTTAGAAGTTGACTGGACTGAAACTGAATGAATTTGGAATCTGCTAGACTAAATTGTGAAATTTGAAATGTTTAGGGGTCAAAATGGTGTTAATAAATTCTGAAAATTTATGCTTGAAACAGGGAGTCATAAAATGAATAAAAATTTAATGGCCAAGCTTGAATTAAGTCCCAATTGATAGGTTAAATGCATTTAGATCACATAGAGGATTAAAATGGATTAAAAGTGGCTGTTTTGTAAAAAAAAAGTTAAAATGAGGACTTGAATGCTCTATTTTTAAAGATGTTAGAACTTCATTGTTATGTTAAAACATGTAAGTTAATATGGTTACTAGCTTAGAATCAAATGAATTGTGAAATATAGGATTTAAATGCACTAAAGTCACTAAGTTAAGCTTGGACAGATTAGGCCCTGAAATTGGCCTGTTTTCAAATGTAAAACTGTATTAAATGAGAAATGCTAAAAATATGAGCCATACATAATTTTAAATGTGTGTTTATAAGCTTTCCAGAATAGTATGATATGCCTTATTTGGATTATGGAATAAAAAGTTATGGACAGATTAGTGGACAATGCTCAAAACTGTCATGTTAAGGACAACTTGTGTGTTTATTGTTGTTTGCTTGATTTGGTTGGATTTTTGTGCTAAGGTTGATACTAATGGATGTTATATATGTTTTAATATGATTCAAGAGCATATTGGTGAAGAGATATTAGAGGAATCAAGGGGTGATCAAACCAAGAAGAAAGGGAGAGGCATCATCATTAAGGAGACAAACTAGCTTGAAGTATTGTGAGTGTAGTTTTGTTTAAAGTGTTAGGATTAGTATCCTAACCTTGTTATTTTTTATTATTAGATAACATGAAGGAAGTATGAAATGAACCTAATAATGGTTGGTAAAAATTAAAATGCTAAGGAAAAATGATTAAAGGAAAGACTTATGATATGTTGACTATGCTAGTTAGATAAGCTTACTTTGGCCTAGATATGTTACACTGTGTTGATGATTGAATAAACCATATGACATGAACTTATATGATGAGTTTAGCTACTTTATTTTGATGTTTACATTATGAAAATGATAATATGTGCTTGCTGATTTTTATGTTATCATGAATTGAATGATTGCTCTGAAATAAAGATCGATATTGTTACATGTTTGGTGAATTGTTGAATAACAAGCAATTGGTTTTGTTAAACATATAAGTTAAGATAAGACCTTGGTTTGATTAGTGTCTATATGTAGAAGGACATGCCTTAGAGTCATTGAGCTCCTCTGATTATTGTTAAAGGATGGTGGTTAGTCACCAATATTCCTTAAGATGGTAAGTTACCTTGATGCTATGGCATCCTTTGATTACATGTTACAAGTTGGTTACAAAGCATTGATACCTTTGGGTATCCAAAGTCATATGTCACACGTAGACTCGATTACCTTGTTCATTAATCATCCAAGGCAACATATTTAAAAGTTACATGACTTGAAAGATAAGTACATAAATGATAAGTATCAATGAAATGAAATTGATATGCCTACTTGCCTTGTATATGCTAATACTTTTAAATGATGCTTGTTGTTGTATATGATAATGTTTTGATCGATACTTGCTGTATGAATGAACATAAAAGTATGTTGTTTATGTTGCATCAATGGTTACTTGAAATGGTTACAAGATTAGCTAAGTCTACTTATGCATGATGGACTAGCTAGGTGAACTTTGATTAAAGCCTAGTTAGGTAACTTTAAAGATTGAATAATGCTCTAAAAGATAGAAATTAATAAATTTTAGGGCTGCCTCACTAAGTACACACCTTGTACTTATCACTCTTCTGTTCCCTTCTTCCAAAAAGTTCAGGTACTAGTCCCGAAAGCTAGTCGATTGTCTTAGAGAGATGACCTTGAAGTCCAAGCACAAGTATGGCTCTTTTGGATATCTTAGTTGGTGGCATAGATGTATATAAGTGTCACATGCATATGATACATGTACTTTGGGTGTTTGACATGTAATTGTTAAGTTTAAGACTTGGCTTGGTTATGTATATATATAAGTAAGTATAAGCTTGTTTTGTAATAAGGGTAAACTACTGCAAAGGTCACTTTCGTTTCTCGTTTGTACATATTTAGTCACCACTTTTGAAAAGTGCCAATAAGTGGCCATCTACGTTTTCGATGTGTAAAGACTTGATCACTCCGACGTTATAGTCCGTTAGTCCCCTAACGGATTGCTGATGTGGCATAATTAATTAACGAAAAAATAAGGGTAAATTACTGCAATAGCCATTAAAATTTATCTCATGTACATTTTTTCTCCTCAATTTAAAAAAGTAAACATTATAGTCACTAATAAAAATGTTTCTTTATAATTTCACCCTTAAAATTTTAAAAATTCATTTTTCAATCCTAAAGCTTTACAATCAATTAGTACAATAATATTATAAATGCTTAGATGAAAAATAGGTGCCCAAAGTATACACTTTGAAACTTAGGTGCCCAAATTGCTCCTATTTAATAATTCGAACTTAAAAATTTAGTCCACTAACTACTAAAAAATTCGAGTTATTGGAATTTCTATTTTATAATTCAAACTTTATTTTGAATTTTTGAGTCGAGTTTATGAAATTATGAGTCGAGTATTTTCACATCAAACCAAAAAATATAATTTTTTCGAGTCAAGTCGAGTGTTGCACTTCCCTTCACTGATTACAACCCAGGGGGAATACGAAAGCAAATATTCCTTCCAAAAACATCTCCAAAAATTAAATTCAGTTCAAGTTAAATACTCGCTCAAACATCTGAATATTTACATGGTCATCATTAATATAGTTATTAGTTTTTATTAACACAAGATGATAATTTTATCCAAATTCAATAAGTTCGATTCGATCAATTTTATAGGATCGTATTTTGAAAAAACGGTTTTAGGATTGATTTTTTTCTCTAAACAGTGGTTGGATTTGATACGAATCAGAATTTTAATTTTATTTTCGGTTCGGATTAAGATCGTGTAAATGTATTTTAAAAGGGGGCGGATCGAAGTAATATTTTGTTGTGTAGTTGTCGAGTCAGGTTTGGGTCTACTAAAAGCTCGACCCATTGTCATCTCTACCCAAACAGAAGGAAATGTTATATTGAACATATTTTTATTCTAGTAGAATGAGACACTAGGTCCTTTAAGCAAGATAAGATGTTCACTAACTTAGGTTTGTGTGTAGGGAAGAAATATAATTTTTAATTTAATCCGTGTTTGTATGTAGGGAAGTGCAACACTCGACTTGACTTGAAAAAATTAATTTTTTTTTGGTTTGATGTGAAAATACTTGACTCATAATTTCATAAATTCGACTAAAAAATTCAAAATAAAATTTTTAAAAATTTAAGAGTGAAATTATAAAGAAACATTTTTATTAGTGACTATAATGTTTACTTTTTTAAATTGATGAGAAAAAATGTACATGAGATAAATTTTAATGGCTATTGCAGTAATTTATCCTTATTTTTTCGTTAATTAATTCCGCCACATCAGCAATTCGTTAGGGGACTAACGGACTATAACGTCGGAGTGACCAAGTCTTTACACATCGAAAACGTAGATGACCACTTATTGGCACTTTTCAAAAGTGGTGACTAAATCTGTACAAACGGGAAACGAAAGTGACCCATGCAGTAGTTTACCCTTGTAATAATTATATGTTGACATATAATGGTTGCATTATATATATATGGGTTGTGTATGATTAAAGTGTTGATATGTGATCTACAAATGCTACGTGTTATCTAGATATCATGTTATTCAAATGGATGAATGTGAACATGTAAGATCGTGCTTGTTTAGATTATCAAATTGTACCTAGATTTCCTAATAGGTTATATGCTTCATTCGAATGACTGCTTATGTAATAGTGTTCATGGTGTATGATTCTTATATGCCTATGTTGTCATAGCACCATTCGAATATAATGTTTTATGTATATGATGTATGCTATGGTTTGTCTTGATTACTAAGGAGAGTGATATATGTATATGCTTCAAATTGTGAAAGTAGAATGTCTATTAATATGCCTTGATTTAGCTTGAGTTTTAGATGGTTATATAGAAGTGTACATGTTTTTTTAATGGGTTGATATGAATATATATCATGATTCTAAGAATAAAAAGTTAGAATTTGAACTTAGAGGTTGTATTGATGTAATTCGAACATGGTCTTATTAGGCTTAGGTGATTTGATAATGTTAAGAATTGTATACATGTGGTTATGCTATGTTATGGTATTAGTCCAATATGTTATAAGTATAAACTTGGTTAGTATAAGATACTTAAATTTTGTGGATAACATGTTTTTAAGTTCATATGTTAGTATGTCAAGTTTGATAATATACAAGCTGCATGGCTTTGATTGATATTGTTTCATGTTTTGTTTCGATTGTTTATTTGTTCTGAACCGTTCGTTATAGGTCGTAACATCTCTCGCTCCTAAATTGGGTGAGGGGTGTTACTTGTAGTCGCCACGATACCTAGCCATTGGATTTGGTTCGGGATAAACGGCCCGGATCGCATCCGGACCAGAAACCCTAGCAAGGCACCTTTTCTTAGCGTCGCACATTAGGAGCCGTCAGATCTGGCGAAGCAGATCCAAGGGCTCAGATCAACCGCGTCAAAGAAACCCTAGCAGAGCCCCTACTCTTCTCGCGCCACCTGATCCACAGCCGCCAGATCTGTTTAGATCTGACGATCCATATCAACACCAAGGAAACTTCCAAAAATCCTACATGCCCACGCGCGCGCGTAACCCACATGTGGGGACAATTGACCCTTCGACTGCCACAATCACATGTCTGCCAGTTCACCATGCCGTTGTCTCCACCGATCGGGAAAAACCCGGCATGCACAGAGAGGAAATCAATAGTCAGGGACCCAAAAACAAGAAAAATAGCAACAAAAAAACAAGCAGAAGACAAAGCAATTCAGAAATTTCAGTGCACACAAACAGATCCAAAAAGGCAACATAGGGCTTTTGGACACATTATCTTACTTTGCGTGTAACCTTTGGTTATATAGGAAACCAAAAACAAGCAAACGAGAGGGAGATATCAGTGAGCACAGAGAGATTGTAAGTAAAATTTGTAAAAACAAGTTTCGGAGAAATCAATACAATAACAAAAACCTTCTGAGGTAGCTTATCTTTTACTTTCGATTGCATGCAAACCAAACAAGAAAAAAAAGGAAAGTTTATTTTTTACCTTTCGGAAGCCAATCCTCCCTTCTGTTTCTTGATTCGAGCCGGCGGTAAGCCCATCGGCTTCCGTCTAGGGAGTCAATCGGGTGAGCCATCCGAATCACATGGGGGCTCTCTTTTCTTTTTAGGGTTTTGAACCCCGATTGTCTGAAAAGTTTGGGTTTTCATTTTAGGGTATTGAAGGAACAAGGTTTTTGTCGTCGTTGACGGCTTTAAGCTTTTTTTAAGGTTTGAACGGGATACTTCCGTTGCCGATTAGCGGCAACCGTCCGACATAGCTTGCTTTTTTCTTTTTTGGGATTCGAATGGTCGGCTAGAGAAGGGGAAGAGGAGAGGGTTTACTTTTTTACTCAAATGGCAAAAGGGTCTAAGTTTTTTTAAAAGCCTATTTATGCTGTTTTAACGTTTTAAAAAAGGGTTGTTTGCTTCATAAGGACTTTCATCCTTTCACTTTCACCCTAGGAAGGTCTCCGTGTTTCTAAATACCGTCTGAGGTCCCTCGAGTTTTTTTAAGCATTTTCAATCTCGTCCCCTAATCTGTTTTAATCGACGCCGAATGATTTAATAACCATTTTAGTCCTTACAAGTTTCAACGTCATTTAATTTTGGTCCTTAATCAAGGAATTAATTGTTTTTTACGGTTATATCACACATTTCGCCCCTGCTCTTTTAACACGCTTTTAATTTCCCCCCCAGTTTGTTTCTTTGGTTTTGAATTGGGTAAATTCCCTTTTAAGTCTTTAAGTTTTTTATTTTCTGTTCGATTTAGCCCTTGAAGCAGTGGTAAATTACCCAAATTAACCCTATTAATTTAATATTGTTTGTATTTCAGTTTGCTCGATGATCATGTTCTTTTTACCTGATTTTATTATTTTACGCGAATACATTAGAATGTGTCTTAAATCCTTGTTGTTGCATGTCGTATGGTTTTACCTAGGAGTATGTGATATTGGATTTGTATACATAAATAACATATTGGTTTTTCATTTAATCTTGTTCATGTTATATGACCTTGTCCGTGTTTTTTCAAAATCGTATAATTTGTGTGAATTCTTAATCTTTTTCTTGCATGCTTATCCTTTCTATGAATATCGTTTACGTTGCCCATATTATAATATGCCTTTTACTATATGCCTCTATTTCTTTTATTTAATCGTATAAGTTTATGCTTCATAAGTTGTATCCATATCTAAAAATTGAAATGCGAATGTCTTTTTATTCGGGAACAAACGAGGCCAGTACCAGTCGTAGTGGTGGTGATTCAGACGTTCCTTCTCGAATATTAAAACTTTTAAATTTTACTCAATCGTATAACCAAATTTCGATACGAATCGTCACTTTAATTCGCAAAAATTAATATTAGCTAAGCGGTAATGGTTTTGGTACCGATTTTAGGGCACGACGAGGGTGCTCATCCTTCCCCACGTGTAATCGACTCTCGAACCTATTTTTTTAGAAAAATATCTGGTTTTATTTCGGTGTCCGGTCTACCATTTTTAAGTGGCCGGTGGCGACTCTTCTTTTTTCAAATTCCGATTAAATTTTCAAAAACCAAATTAAAACCCGGTTCTTCCAAGTGACACCAGAGGTATTTCCTAAAATTTATTCGCAACAGATGTTGACTCCGCTGGGGACAAATTTTTGTTTTCAAAAACAAAAAAGAGGGTCGAGCCAAAAAAAGAAACTTTATCGCTTAATTAATATTAAAAGTTGCGAATTAAAATGACCGAATCGATCGATATTTGTTTATAAGTATGAGTTTATTTTAAGCGCATTTAAAATTGACATTTAAACTCTTTTGTCTAAGTGGGAGGGGGGGGGAACGCTAGTGCTTTCACGAGGATATCGTTCCTCTGTATGGGCCTAGAAAGTACCTTCGGGGCTCGAATACCCTATATCTCCGTGGGAATACCATTTCTCCGTACGGATATAGCTAAAGGTGTGAAACCGATATTTTAATTTTGATATAACTAAAGAACCTAAGGACTAAATTGAAAATGTCAAAACGAATTTTTAAGTCCTCAAACATCCCCATATAATTTAAAGAATATGCCTAAGTTAAAAACTAAGATTTCCAAATATTTTCTAAGTGTTCTTAAAGCCGAAACAGTGTTTTTCAAGTCCCTGTTTCGAAACGGCCTAAGGCGTTTCGAAGCGTTTTCACCACTGCCAACCCCTGTTCCGAAACGGGTATCGAAACGGCTTTAGAACATAGAGAACCCGTATCGAAACGACTTCACGTGTTTCGAAACGGTTCTTCATTTTGATTTGAAAAATATGACCGTTGCAAAGTTTTTAACTGATTTTTCAGAAACCGTTAAGGCGTTTCAAAACGACCCTTGACAGTGGCAAAAGTGTTTCGAAACGAGTTCAATCCGTTTCGAAACGGGCTCTTAAATGCACCCCAACGACTCTTTCTATTTTGGTCCGTTTCGAAACAGGTTCCCGCGTTCCGAAACGGGTGGTTGCAGACTGCATTTATGGAGGTGAGATAACACCACCAACGGCTCTATTCAAGTTCCCAACCACCCAAACGGCTAGAATTAATAAAGGAGATATAAATTGAAGTTCTTTGAAGGTCAGCAACAACCATTCAACCTACAAGCATCATCAAAGCAAAAATCCAAACCCTTGTGCTCTTCAAAGTCAAATTCTTGTACCCAAATCTAGTGTTTTCAATTGTTATTTTGTATTGTGAGTTTTGGGTGATTGAAATTGTAATTGGGTAGACATTTATCCTTTGTAAGGAATTATTTGAGTTTACCAAAACCTCTCTTTGTAAATTGAGTGGATTAAGCTTTGGGTAGAAAGCTTAATCAAATTTGTAAGGTTATCTCCTCATCCAAGAAAAGGGGAAGAATTCAAGTAGTGAATTGGTTGAAAATCCTTAGTGGGGACTAAGGTAGTGGATGTAGAGTTCATTTGGAGAACTTGAACCACTCTAACTACTTGTGTCAATTTTTATTTTTCACTCATTCTTCCCACCAAAATTTTTATTGCCAATTCACCCCCTCTTGGCCATTTGCAATTGTGTGATCAACTCAACAATTGGTATCAGAGCTACACTCATTGGAAGGATTACAACCCTCTTGAGTCGATTCTAGGAGAGTTTGATCAACAACTAGTCAAGCAATGGCATCCACCTCCAACTATGAGTCCCAATCTACCACCAAGCCACCATTCTTCAATGTGGATAACTACCCATATTGGAAGAATAGGATGAGGCTCTTCATCAAGTCTACCGACTACATGGTGTAGGATGTGGTTGAAGAAGGTCCATACATTCCTATGAAGAGAGATGGAGAAAGACTTGTACCAAAGGTAAAAGCCGAGATGACGGATGATGAAAGAAGAAGGATGCAAGTGAATGACAAAGCTCTCCATGTGATATTTTGTGCACTTGGTCCGGATATCTACTCCAAGGTGTCTTCAATCGAAAATGCCAAGGAGGTTTGGGATACCTTCGAGACAACATATGAGGGAACTAGTGATGTCAAGAAGACAAAGAATGGGCTACTCAATCTAAGCTATGAAAATTTCAAGATGGATCCCGATGAAAGTGTCTCCAAGATGTTTGATCGATTCTCGGTCATTGTCAACGGATTGAAGGGGTTCGGTGAGATCATCCCCGAAGACAAACTAGTGAGGAAATTGTTGTACTCTCTTCCGGAGTCATGGGATGGCAAGAGAACGACTATTATTGAAGCTAGAGATTTGAAGACTTTCAAGCTTGGTGCTCTTGTTGGATCTCTACTCACCCATGAGATCATGAGGAAGGGAAGAGAAGAAGAGAAGTAAACGGTTGAGAAGAAGGATGTTGAAAAGAAGAAAGTGGGAATCGCTCTTAAAGCTTCACATCAAGAAAGCGATTCAAGTGAAGATGAAGATGAGGAGATGGCCATGTTGGCCAAACGGTTTACTCGGTTCATGAAGTCAAATCGTGGAAGAAAATTTATTAGAAAGGGAGACTTCAAGAGCAAGAGTAAGGAAGAGGAGAAAGACCAAATCACTTGCTATGAATGCAAGAAGTCGGGTCACATCCGTTCCGAATGTCCTCAATTGAAGAAGAAGAGCTTTAGGAAGAAGAACAAGCTCAAAGCTCAAATAGCAACTTGGAGTGACGATGAGTCATCCGAGGAAGAGGAGGAAGTGGCCAATCTATGTCTCATGCCCATTGATGATGAACCAAAGGTAAATTCGAACTTATCCAATTTTGATTTTACTTTTGATGAACTTCAAGATGCTTATGATGAATTGCAAGAGGTTTACGATGAGTTAGTAGGAAAATACAAAGAATCCATTTTGAAAAATAAGAAAACCATTTCCGATTTGAAAAATCAAAATGAGACATTTTCTAAAGCTAACTCCGAATTGGAAAAGAAAGTTTTGTTTTTAGTAAATCTTTCAAATGATCTTAAAACAAAAAATCTTGAACTTGAAAAACTTCTTTCCGATTTTCAAGATTATCACACAAAGGAAGTGGATAATATTAAAACATCTATTGCTATTGGGAAAACAATTTTGAAAAAGGAAATCATTCTAAATCTCAATATGTAAAAAGAAAACCTTGATAGTGGATGCTCAAGACATATGACCGGTGACAAGAGTAGATTTGTGGAACTAAAGCCAAAGAGTGGTGGAGAGGTAACTTTCGGTGACAACTCCAAAGGCCACATTGAAGGAATAGGCTCCATTGGTAATCACTCTTCTATTTTCATTGAAAATGTTTTGTATGTCAACGGTCTTAAACATAATTTATTGAGCATTAGTCAATTATGTGACAAGGGTTTTAATGTTTTATTTGATAAAAGTGGTTGCAAAATTGTAAACATTAAAACAAATCAACTAATGCTCATTGGTCATCGCATAGGGAACATATACATGGTGCATCTAGATGACATTCATTCATCTCATACATGCTTAGTTGCATATGATGAACATGACTCATGGCTTTGGCATAGAAAATTAGGACATGCTAGCATGAGTGTCTTAGAGAAATTAAATTCCCTAAATCTAGTTAGAAGTTTACCCAAACTTTAATTTTCTAATAATAAAATTTGTGATGCATGTTCAAAGGGTAAACAACATAGAACTTCATTTAAATCCATTAATGATGTCTTTACTAGTAGATGTTTACAATTGATTCATATGATCTTTTTGGGCCTATTAGAACAATGAGCTTGGGTGGAAAATCATATGCTTTTGTGCTTGTAGATGACTAATCTAGGTTTACTTGGGTTCTATTCTTAAGTACAAAAGATGAGGCTTTAGAAAAATTCATCACATTTTCAAAAATAACTCAAAATGATCTTGAACTTAAAATTTCTCACATTAGAAGTGATCATGGAACCGAATTTCAAAATCTAGGTTTTGATGAGTTTTTAAATGAAAATGGGATTAGCCACAATTTTTCCGCACCTCACACTTCTCAACAAAATGGGGTAGTTGAGAGGAAAAATCGAACTTTAGAAGAAATGGCTAGAACCATGCTTTGCGAAAATAATTTACCTAAATATTTTTGGGCGGAAGCCACAAATACCGCTTGCTATATTATAAATCGAGTAATGATTAGGCCGATTTTGAAGAAAACACCTTATGAGATTTTAAAATCTAAGAAGCCTAACATTAGCTATTTCCATCCTTTTGGTTGCAAGTGTTTTGTTTTGAATAATGGTAAAGAAAACTTAGGTAAATTTGATGCTAAAAGTGATGAAGCTATTTTCTTAGGGTACTCTTTAAACTCTAAAGCCTATCGTGTATTTAATAAAAGAACTCTAGTAGTTGAAGAGTCTATACATGTTGTTTTCGATGATAACCTCCTTCCGAGGAAGGAATCTTGTGATGATGATGATGTAGGAATCCTTGATGCCATTGATGGAGGACAAACGTCAAAGGTGGATGAGGTTCCAACTAAAGATGAGGACGCACAAGATCCACCTCTTGAAGCCTTGAAGGACTCGGCTCTTGAGGAAAAGGAGGTGTCTTACCCAAGGGAGTTCAACTATGTCAAAGGTGGTGAAATCTTGGGTGATCCATCCAAGGGGGTAACTACTAGATCCTCTCTCAAATTAATGAATTATGTTGCATTTCTCTCATGCATTGAGCCTAAAAATATTAAAGAAGCTTTAACAGATGATTTTTGGATTTTGGCCACGCAAGAGGAATTAAATCAATTTGAGAGAAGTAAAGTTTGGACATTAGTTGAAAGGCCTAATAATCAATCTACTATAGGAACAAAATGGGTTTTTAGGAATAAATTAGATGAAAGTGGTAATATAGTGAGAAACAAGTCTAGGCTTGTTGCTCAAGGCTATACCCAAGAAGAGGGAGTTGATTTTGATGAGACATATGCACCTGTAGCTAGAATGGAAGCCATTAGGATGTTGCTTGCATTTGCATGTTATCATAATTTTAAGCTTTTTCAAATGGATGTGAAAAGTGCCTTTTTAAATGGTTTTATAAATGAAGAAGTGTATGTTGAACAACCACCAAGTTTTGAGGATTCAAAATTTCCAAACCATGTGTTTAAACTTACAAAAGCTCTCTATGGCTTAAAACAAGCTCCTAGAGCTTGGTATGAGAGACTTTCAAATTTCTTAATTAAAAAGGGTTTTGAAAAAGGAAAGGTGGATACCACACTCTTCATAAAAAGATATAACAATGACATCTTAGTAGTACAAATCTATGTTGATGATATTATTTTTGGTTCTACTAATGAGTGTTATTGTAAAGAATTTTCTAAGCTAATGCAAGGTGAGTTCGAGATGAGCATGATGGGGGAGCTCTCATTCTTTTTGGGACTCCAAATCAAACAAAGGAAAGATGGCACCTTCATAAATCAAGCTAAGTACGTGAATGATATGCTCAAAAAGTTTGGCTTGGAGAATGCAAAACCTCAAGCCACACCTATGAGTTCTTCCATAAAGCTTGACAAAGATGAAGGAGGTAAGTGTGTTGATTCTAAGCTTTATAGATCCATGATAGGTTCTTTGCTTTACCTTACCGCAAGTAGACCAGATATTATGTTTAGTGTTTGCTTGTGTGCTAGGTTTCAAGCTAGTCCTAGAGAATCACACTTAGTTGCCATTAAGAGAATTTTTAGATACCTTAGAGACACACCTACCTTAGGCCTTTGGTATCCTAAAGATTCTTCCTTTAGCCTTCATGCTTATTCGGATGCGGATTATGGGGGGTGTAAGATAGATAGGAAAAGTACTTCCGGGACATGCCAATTCTTAGGTAGTATGCTTGTATCTTGGTTCTCTAAGAAACAAAATAGCGTAGCCTTATCTACCACCGAAGCGAAGTACATATCCTTAGGGAGTTGTTGTGCTCAAGTCCTTTGGATGAAGCAACAACTCTTAGATTATGGTGTTGAAATAGAAACCATACCCCTTAAGTGTGACAACACTAGTGCCATTTGTCTCACTAAGAATCCCATCCAACACTCTAGAACTAAACACATAGAAATTAGACATTATTTCATTAGAGATCATGTTTTGAAAAATGATGTTGTTATAGAATATGTTGACACCTTAAACCAATTAGCGGATATATTTACAAAACCTTTAGATAAAGAGCATTTTTGGTCCCTTAGGAGAGAGTTAGGTCTAGCTAGCCTATCTTGACCTTTTAGGACCTCTTTTGTGCTTAAAATTGCTTGATCTTGTGAAATACCATGTTTATGTGTTTTTACTCCTAATTTCATCCATGCCTATAGCTAGGGGGAGTATGTTTATGTTTGCATATGTTTTTCCTGATCATTCATGTCATTCATACAAGTTAGGCCTTAGAAAAACTCAATTTTCTGCACTTTTAGAGCCTCATCTACACTTTCAGGCCCATGTGTATCAAAACGGGTCAACCTGTTTCGATACGGATGCTTTAAAATCATGTCTGAGAGAAGGGCGTTTCGAAACGCCTTAAAAGGGTTTCGAAACGTTTTGGCTACTACCAAGGGGTGTATCGAAACAAGTTTCGATACGAGTCAACGGGGCTTCGATACGGTCAACCCTGTATCGAAACGGTCAGCTAAGATTCTAAAAACGGTCAAACTCTCGTGCTCGCGTTTCGAAACGGTCAGGACCGTTCCGAAACGGTTTCACAGACAGCTTTAAGTAGGGCTTTTAATGATAAAGTTCACTTTTATTTAAACTCTTCCAAACCCTAAAAACCCTAACCCGAATTTTTCCCTATAAAACCCCTCTAAACCTCTTTGTTTTTCACAAAATCTTGAAGGGTTTTTCTCTAAAACACTAGTCTAAGCAAGATTCATCAATATTGTGCAAGGATTTTCATCCATTCATCCAAAATCCCAAACTAAGGTATTTTTCCTCTTTTTCTTTTTCCTTCAATTTATGTTCGAATCTTAGGATAGCAAATTTTATTTTTGTATAGCTTATATGTTTTTATGCTTGGGTTTTTCATATCTTGTAAAAAAAATTCAAAATCTTAAAATTTATGATTCGAATATAAAATTTTTTACTCGTATTTTCTTTTACTGTTTTTTTTCTTTTCTGTTTTTGTTTTTAAATTTTTTTTAAACCTAAGTGGGATTTATCATTGGATTGAATTTAGAAATCTATGCATACACTTAATTATTTTAAAACTTGCTTAATGTTTTTAGGATGACTTCGGAAAATGTTAGCAAAAAACGCAAGTCCGTTCAATCCGGTGAATCGAGTATGCGTCCGAATCTCGCTCAGCTCTTTCAAAAATCTCTTCGAACTCCAGAGATGCGAGCTCGTTTCAAATATGTCAAGGACTACGAAGTTCGTCGGGAGCGTGTGATTGATCTCGAATTCCTTAACTCCGAGCGATTTCTTTTCCGTTACCTCGAGCGTTTGAGTGAATGGGATCTTCTTCCTTTGTTGAGCATCCCGGACATTTGCTACAAACACATGGTACTCATCTTTTACTCCAATGCTCATCTTATTAATGACGAAACAAATACCGAGGTTGTTGGGATTGAGTCTTGTATTTTAGGGAAAAAGTTTGTCGTTAACATTCCTCTCTTGGAGTCTACTTTTTCCCTTAAAGATGAAGGAATTGAGAATGAGAATCACTTTGGTTCTCACACCGGTCAAGTGCTTACCTTGGATGCGCACGATCGTTTTCTTCACTTGATGGTATCATGGTTCCTTCGCCTCTCCGGAGGTAAATACTCTCGTATCCGTCAAGTTGACTAATTTTGGCTTGAGTGTTTCCGTCGTGGTGAGCGCCCTAATGTTTCTAAGATCATATTTTCCGAGATGGTTAATAATGTTAAGCTTGACACCGATGCCTTGAAATCCTTTACTTATGGCGCGATCTTAAGTCACATCTTTAGCTCGATTGGTCTCGATTGCACATACGACCATCCGGAACCTCGCAAGTCCAAAATTGGTGAGTCCTCTCTCCGCAAGTCCGGTTTTCACTATGTGAAAAATGTTTGGGAACGTGTTGATAGAGCCGCACCTCCTCCTCCTCCTCCCTTTGAACCTCAACCGCAAGCTCAAGTTGGAAACAATGAAGCTCTTACGACTCTCATTACCGAGCGGTTCAATGCCATGGATACTAACATGGCTTCGGGTTTTGGTGCCATCAACACTCGCTTGCAAAATGTAGAGGATCACCTTCTATCCCTTGAGAATTCACACTCGGCCATGGACATATCCTTCTCTACCTTCTATGGCCAATGGATGAAGTTTCGTCGTTCTCAAGTCAAGAGCGATGATGAGACTTCGGATGATGATGGTGATGACGAGGCTTAGGTTTTTCATATTATCTATGCATTTTAGGATTGAGTTTGCATCTTTATGTTTCATTTTGTTTTGTGAACCTATGCTTTCAGTTTTATTTTGGATTATGCTTTGAACTTAATGTTGATTTATGCTTTGGATATTTTAATTTTATGAATTAATATTATTGTTGCTTATTGCTTATTGGTACTAATCCTTTCTCTTCTCTATGAGCCTTATTTATTATTTTTGATCTAACAAAAAGGGGGAGAAGAAATTTAAGAGCCAAAAATTCGTTTTAAATGTTTAAAGTGTTTTTAAGTTTTAAAACTTGAATTTCAAAGTTAAAACTTTTTTAAAACTATAAAAACCTATCTTAAATTAAGGGGGAGTGACACGCGTCGTATAGTGTCAAAAATAAAACCTTAAACTCAAAATAAATAAGATTTAAATTAATATAGCGAGAGTATGGGTCGATCCGCAGGGAATAGGAACTCTAACACCTTTCTTCTGATTTAGACCAATAACCTGTAGAAAATAAAGGGGGATTTTAGAATAGTGATTTGAATGAGAAAAATAGTAAAACCGTAAAAATAAATGTTGAGAATGAATTATGGATAGAAATAGCCTCAAGCCACGCTTTGCCACGACATCTTCGATCACTGAAGTTGATTTTTCTTCGACTTTCCTGCAGGTTACAGTCTACAAGGCCCAACCCTTGTAACTTACTTCTCGTTGGTAGATTCGACTCCCAGGGCAATCCTTGAAGTCAAACTTTAGTGAATTAGCCACGGCAATCGATGCTAACTCAAATCTAAGTTAGTGCTGGAGAAGCCCGTGCTCGGATATTCGTCTCGATGAGAATTGTTTCCGATTTTGATTCCCCTTAGTGGACCGCCACTAAGTTTGTTCTTAGGGAGTTGAATTGGCTACAAGCTTTTCCTCGTCCCCAACGATGGATCTAAATCACTTCAAGCCGATGCGCGCTCTCGGAATGAAACAATTGCGATGCCTAAAGATTAGGCCGATTGCCTAATCAATTTTACAGAGAATCTAAAAAGGAGTTGTTGAAGGATTGAAGTATTTTCCTAATCTCACGAGGTTTGTCGGGTTTGGCGTTGCTTTTGGCTAAAGGGAATTTAGTTAAGCATGGTTTGTGAAAAAACCATATTTAATAAAATAAATAAAGAAAATGGAGAAAAGAAATGGAGAAAAATGGAGAGCTTTATTACTCAAGGAAGAAGAGAACAATGGAAAATGTTTGATGAATAATTCACCCCCAAAGTGGGGTATTTATAGTAGTTGAAAAACCCTAAAAACCTAAGATGATAAATCCTAAAAAATTTAAATAAAATTACATAAGATAAATATCCAACTTTTGAATTTAAAGATAAAAATCGGATGATAAGCTATCTTAATAAGTGGACTGATAAGTTATCGGGCTTGATGACGTCATCTTCTAGAAGATGCTGACGTGGCGCCCAGTCAGCATTCATGCCCTGGTTCATGCCCATGAATCTGCCCACGACTTCAGTATTTTCTGCAGCACTTCAACTCATTTCCAGCATTACGTAACCTGCACGAGAACAACACAAAAACAGCCCAATTAAGTCCTTCAAACATATATATTCGATCAAAACAAGGACTAAAAACATAACCAAAATAAATACTTATCAAATTCCCCCTCACTTATCCGATGCTTGTCCTCAAGTATCTCAAAATTAAATAAACTTAAGTTCAAGTTTTCATCCTTAATTTTACGAAGTCTCAAAAGGTCTCAATATGATTAAGCATCTAAATATGAAAGAAAACTAAGGAGCAAAAATAGATAAATGGCAAGACTAACAATTTAAAGCAAAAACGACATTCTAAAACTCTACTAACATCAATGATGAAAACCAAGTACCCTCACAAGGAATCGCTCGTGTCACTCAAAGTGTTTAAGGGTAGAGAAAAATCACTCGAGCTAAAGCTAATTAGAGCATAATCATAAGCTTGTGTTTAAATCTAATCTCCACTACTAACATGAATATGATGCAAAAATCAAGAGGTCTTAAAGAAGGGTTGTAATGGGGCTAAGGTAAGGGTAGGATAAAGGCTGAAAATAAGGGCTAAAATTCAAGACAAAAAAATCATCCCAAAAAAATATATTCTAAACTGTTTTTTTTGCATTCGAACCAAAAATGTTCGGCAGTGTACCTTTTTTTCGAACTGTACTGTTTTTTATTTTTCTGCAGACTCGAACAAGTTCCTGCACTTTTTTTCTGCACTGTATATTCGAATCAACTCTGCACAGTTTTTTTTTCTGCACAGTATATTTTCTGCTACTGCACTTATTCGAATCTGTTTTTTTAAGACGATTTTTGTCTTGAAAAAGGGAACAAAAGTAATGGAATTGAGAAGAAAAATGGATTAGGCTTAAAATGTGGTGATTTTCAAGAAAAAGGCTAAGGCTCAAAAATTGTTTCACTAGGGGAAATTAATTAAAGGGTAGGTAATTTATTTGGGAAGAGAAATGGTTAAAACCTAGTGCCTCTATCATATTAAAGCATCATAATCAATCAATGTAATCTCAAAAAGAATTTAAAGACAAGTTCTAGAATGCAACTAATTTAGCTAGACACACTCAAAGAAACAAAGAGCAAATATCATGCATGCTCATTAGGCTCAAAAACTCACAAATATGTCTTGTGTACTTAGGTAGACATCATGTGAATTAATAGAGAAAGAAAATGTCATATAAAAGATTTTAATCAAAAATTAATCATGCCAAAAATCTACAATGCAACCTAGAATTTTCTAACAAGATAGATACAAAGCCATATGAAAACATTGAAACAATGCAAAATTAAGGATTAAACGAAGAACTTTAAATTAATAAAATCAAGATTTCAAGCGAACAACCAAAACAAATAAGCAAGATAAAAATTGATAAGCATATCTCCCTCCCCCTCACTTAAATCATTTTGCCTCAAAATGAACATAAAATATAATACAAAAGAGAGAGGGTGAAAATACTCCCCGATTGCAGAAGAGCATGTTTCGGTAGTGGGCTCCGAGTCTGGTGTAGGGGCGGAGGCGAGCTTGCTCTCGAGTTCGGATCATGGTGGTGGTAACGGTGGGCGATCAAGTGATGAAGGTTGAAGATGAAGTGAGAATGGTGGCTGGTGATATTTGAAAAAGAATAAAATAAGAAAAAAATGGTTTATTGGAAAGGGATTGTTGAAGAGTTGGACGTGGGTGTAAAAGCAAGTGGGGTCCAGGGGAAGGTAAAATATGGGTTTAATTTTTGATTAAGTTTAAAATATGGGTGAAGTGATTGGGTGGAAAAAAAGGATAAAGGGAAAATCCGAATTTTTATTTAAGTTCTAAAAATTGGGCACACCAAATCTTGTTGAAAAAGATAGCTTCTCATCCTTTTATTCGATCTAATTTATCTGCAAATAAAATAAATAAGAGATCAGATAAAAATAAAATTCAAAATAAAAAAGATAAAATAATTAAAATGAGATAATAAAAATAAATTCAAAAGGATAATTAAAATGAGATAAAAAATAAATTCAAAAGTAGATAAGAAAATAAATTCAAAATAAATATGAAAAGTAATAAAAATAAAATTGAAAAAAATAAGATCAAAATTAAAAATCTAAAATCAGATTTAGATAATTTCGATTATCTCTTTTCTTTTTTCTTTTTTTATTTATTCTTTTTTTTTGTTTATTTTAACTAAAAATAAAATTCAAATGACATTAAACTATGGTAGTTTAAAATGGAATAAAATAAATAAAATAAAGAAAAGAAAAAAATAAATAAAAATAATTAAAGTAAAAAGAAGAAAAGAAATGGGTTGCCTCCCATCTAGCGCTTGTTTATCGTCATTAGCTCGACGACCTGGTTCAGACTACAGGCATTGCGACAAATACTTCTTCCAGTTCTTGCACTTTATCCAACTAAGTATTTCCCTACGAGAAATTTTGCGATTATGGAGTTTTTTTACTGGAAAAATTTCTCTTTCACTCTTCAATTTATCTAGAGGTAATTTTAACTCCAAATTCAATTCCTACAAAATGAAAGAAAACATTTTAGATTTTGATGGAGTTAGGCGTAAATCAGAATGAACAGAAGAAACATTTTTCAACTCCTTAATTCCTTTGTCGTGATCCTTCAAATCCTTGTACGAATCATCAATAGATTTAGATTCTATAAATTCTTCAACGGCGGGCTCAATAACATCTATAAAATTTATACTAGCAACATTATCAGGATGTCGCATCGCTTTGTAAACATCAAATTTTACCACCTCGCCATCGAACTCCATTGTAAGGATCCCGCTTCTCACATCGATTTTCGTATTTGCAGTACTTAAAAATGGACGACCAAGGAGGATTTCGGAAGAATTATTAGTCCGATCGTTTTCCATGTCTATGACATATAAATCTACCGGAAAGATTAAATCTTTTACCTTTACCAGGACATTCTCTAGTAATCCTTCTGGGTAAATTATGGATCTGTCCGCCAACTGTATGGTTACCTTCGTATCCTTCAAAGGCTCAACAAAAAGTGAGTTATAAAATGAAAGAGGCATACCATTAATAGAGGCCCCTAAGTCACACATTGCTCGTTTAATACCCACTTTATCGATTTTGCAGGGAATGGCGAACATACCTTGGTCCTTCAATTTTGGTGGCAACTTTCGCTGGAAGACCGCCGATACATGCTCTCCTAGATTAACCTTCTCAATTCCAATAAGACGGCGTTTATTAGTACATAAATCTTTAAGGAACTTAGCATACCTTGGGATTTTTCGGATTACGTCGAGGAGTGGAATATTGATCTCTACTTTTTGAAACACATCTAGGATCTCCTTTTCTTCTGCTTGTTTGTCTCTTTTCATTAATCTCGACGGGAAGGGTGGTGGTGTAGCGTAGGGAGAAGGTACAAGGGTTGGATCGGGCATACCTTTTCTAGTAGGGGGTGATTGTTTTTTTTCTTCTTTCTGTACGCCATCTTCTTTAGCTTTAGGTTCGATGATTGTACCGCTTCGTAGAGTGATGGCGTTCACATTCTCTCTTGGATTAGGCTCCGTTTGAGAAGGTACTTTCCCTTTGGATTCTAAGCGACTTACTGCTAACGTCAGTTGACTTATTTGTTTGTCAATTGCTTCAAAGTGAGCTTCGGTCTTTAGTTGAAATTTTTCTTGGGCTAGCGCTAACTTTTCAACAATTGACTCCAACGATGGCTTCTGCGGTTGATATTGTTGTGGTGTAATTGGTTGATAAGCTTGATTTGGCCTTTGGTTTTGCGTGTAACCGAAGTTTGACTGGTTTCTCCATCCCTGATTATATGCATTTCCTATGGCATTGGCTTGGGTGACATCATCTTCTTGAATCATCGAACAACAGTCTGTCGGATGTTCTGGGCTGGTACAGATTCCACAAAGTCTAGCTGTTTTTCTCTTATCTGCAACAAGAGTTTGCACTATTTCAGCTAATTTATCGATTTTGTTTTCTAATGAAACTGTACTTACCTCGCGAACCCTTCGAGATGGTTCGCTAGATTGATTGAATCTTTGAGAGTTGGCGGCCATGGTTGATATCAGTGTTTTAGCCGCTGTTGGTGTCATGTTGACTAGAGCTCCGCCACTTGCCGCATCTATCACCTTCAAGTCCATAGGCGTTAATCCTTCATAAAAATATTGGAGGAGGGTTTGTTCCGACAACCCATGTTGTGGACAATTTGCACACAACTTTTTAAACCTCTCCCAGTATTCATACAAGGATTCAACTTCTTTTTGTTGAATGCTTAGGATGCTGCGCCTTATTTCGCTTGCTTTCGCTGCAGGGAAGAACCTGTCAAGAAAAAGTTTAGCCATGTCAGTCCATGTTGTAACAGAATTAGGGGGTAAATCAAATAACCAATCTTTCGCTATATCAGCTAAGGAAAATGGAAATGCTCTAAGTTTGATTTGGTCATCGGATACTCCCTGTGGCTTTGTACTTAGACAAACCATGTGAAATTCCTTCAAATGTTTATGAGGATTTTCTGTCGGTAAGCCGTGAAAGGTAGGCAAGAGATGGATCAAACCCGTTTTTAGCACGAACGGTGTTTCGCCATTCGGGAAAGTTATACACATAGGTTGTTGGCCATCGGGCGCCGCATTTAGTTGGCGTATGGTTTGATTGTCGTCTCCCATCGGATTGGGCTCGTAACTCGATTCTGCTTCGGATGTGATTTCAAGATCGCGTTCGAATCTCTGTTGGCGTCTTTTGTTTTTCTTTTCCCGAAGTGTTTGTGCGTTCAACTTTCGGGCTAGTGCTTCGATTTCCGGGATGAGAACAAATTGTTCTTCCGGATTGCTCCTGGTCATAAATCAAATAAAACGATATTAGTAATTTGTCGTATTCCCCGGCAACGGCGCCAAATTTTGACACGCGTCGTATAGTGTCAAAAATAAAACCTTAAACTCAAAATAAATAAGATTTAAATTAATATAGCGAGAGTAAGGGTCGATCCGCAGGGAATAGGAACTCTAACACCTTTCTTCTGATTTAGACCAATAACCTGTAGAAAATAAAGGGGGATTTTAGAATAGTGATTTGAATGAGAAAAATAGTAAAAACGTAAAAATAAATGTTGAGAATGAATTATGGATAGAAATAGCCTCAAGCCACGCTTTGCCACGACATCTTCGATCACTGAAGTTGATTTTTCTTCGACTTTCCTGCAGGTTACAGTCTACAAGGCCCAACCCTTGTAACTTACTTCTCGTTGGTAGATTCGACTCCCAGGGCAATCCTTGAAGTCAAACTTTAGTGAATTAGCCACTGCAATCGATGCTAACTCAAATCTAAGTTAGTGCTGGAGAAGCCCATGCTCGGATATTCGTCTCGATGAGAATTGTTTCCGATTTTGATTCCCCTTAGTGGACCGCCACTAAGTTTGTTCTTAGGGAGTTGAATTGGCTACAAGCTTTTCCTCGTCCCCAACGATGGATCTAAATCACTTCAAGCCGATGCACGCTCTCGGAATGAAACAATTGCGATGCCTAAAGATTAGGCCGATTGCCTAATCAATTTTACAGAGAATCTAAAAAGGAGTTGTTGAAGGATTGAAGTATTTTCCTAATCTCACGAGGTTTGTCGGGTTTGGCGTTGCTTTTGGCTAAAGGGAATTTAGTTAAGCATGGTTTGTGAAAAAACCATACTTAATAAAATAAATAAAGAAAATGGAGAAAAGAAATGGAGAAAAATGGAGAGCTTTATTACTCAAGGAAGAAGAGAACAATGGAAAATGTTTGATGAATAATTCACCCCCAAAGTGGGGTATTTATAGTAGTTGAAAAACCCTAAAAACCTAAGATGATAAATCCTAAAAAATTTAAATAAAATTACATAAGATAAATATCCAAGTTTTGAATTTAAAGATAAAAATCGGATGATAAGCTATCTTGATAAGTGGACTGATAAGTTATCGGGCTTGCTGACGTCATCTTCTAGAAGGTGCTGACGTGGCGCCCAGTCAGCATTCATGCCCTGGTTCATGCCCATGAATCTGCCCACGACTTCAGTATTTTCTGCAGCACTTCAACTCATTTCCAGCATTACGTAACCTGCACGAGAACAACACAAAAACAACCCAATTAAGTCATTCAAACATAAATATTCGATCAAAACAAGGACTAAAAACATAACCAAAATAATTACTTATCAGGGAGTTAGAATGTGTTCAAAATTTTCAAAACTCTTAAAAATTCTAACTTTGGTTTTGTTATATCAAAAAGAGGGAGATTGTGAAACTGATATTTTAATTTTGATATAACTAAAGAACCTAAGGACTAAATTGAAAATGCCAAAACGAATTTTTAAGTCCTCAAACATCCCCATATAATTTAAAGAATATGCCTAAGTTAAAAACTAAGATTTCCAAATATTTTCTAAGTGTTCTTAAAGCCGAAACAGTGTTTTTCAAGTCCCTGTTTCGAAACGGGCTAAGGCGTTTCGAAACATTTTCACCACTGCCAACCCCTGTTCTGAAACGGGTATCGAAACGACTTTAGAACATATAGAACCCGTATCGAAACGACTTCACGTGTTTCGAAATGGTTCTTCATTTTGATTTGAAAAATATGACCGTTGCAAAGTTTTTAACTGATTTTTCAGAAACCGTTAAGGCGTTTCGAAACGAGTTTAAGCTGTTTCGAAACGACCCTTGACAGTGGCAAAAGTGTTTCGAAATGAGTTCAATCCGTTTCGAAAGGGGCTCTTAAATGCACCCCAACGACTCTTTCTATTTTGGTCCGTTTCGAAACAGGTTCTCGCGTTCTGAAACGGGTGGTTGCAGACTGCATTTATGGAGGTGAGATAACACCACCAACGGCTCTATTCAAGTTCCTAACCACCCAAACGGCTAGAATTAATAGAGGAGATATAAATTGAAGTCCTTTGAAGGTCAGCAACAACCATTCAACCTACAAGCATCGTCAAAGCAAAAATCCAAACCCTTGTGCTCTTCAAAGTCAAATTCTTGTACCCAACTCTAGCGTTTTCAATTGTTATTTTGTATTGTGAGTTTGGGGTGATTGAAATTGTAATTGGGTAGACATTTATCCTTTGTGAGGAATTATTTGAGTTTACCAAAACCTCTCTTTGTAAATTGAGTGGATTAAGCTTTGAGTAGAAAGCTTAATCAAATTTGTAAGGTTACCTCCTCATCCAAGAAAAGGGGAAGAATTCAAGTAGTGAATTGGTTGAAAATCCTTAGTGGGAGCTAAGGTAGTGGATGTAGAGTTCATTTGGAGAACTTGAACCACTCTAACTACTTGTGTCAATATTTATTTTTCACTCATTCTTCCCACCAAAATTTTTATTGCCAATTCACCCCCCTCTTGGCCATTTGCAATTGTTTGATCAACTCAACAAAAGGGTCCCCTCGAATTGAACTCGGTTGAGAGGAACCTATAATGGGTGATGACCGGGGGCCTTACTACTCTTAGAAGGGGACTGCGAGGACAATTCGAGTACCTCCTAGAACACAAATTGCATTTAGAGAACTAGAATGCCCACCCCTGTTAAAGCCATGCGGACAACCTAGGTTTATTAGACAGGATAAATAGGGTTGCTTGCTTTCATGCTTGCCTTATTCCTCTTATCATGTTAACCGTGTTTATCCGGCACTAACACATTTCTTTTGTGATCTCTTGCATTTATTCTTGCATGCATTTCATGACACAAAGATGTTGAGTAAAGGTGGTTTTACCCATTTTTAGGGTTGTCATTATGGACGATAGGTTGCTAGAAAGGATAATGTCAACTAGCAAGTCCGACATCGGTCAGAGTTGAGCCAGAAAGGATAAAGGGGCAGTGTGCCGAGCGAACGCACAGTCAGGTCATTTAATGCCCACCATTGAAGAAAGCACAACCCTTGTCCATCCCGAGGAAGTCAAGCAAGATCGGATCTACTCCAAATCTCCCGAGCCACAAAATTTAAGGGTTGAACCGTCTATCGGATCAACATCTTTGGATCGCAAGCAAAGGCGTATTTGTCAAGACTCTGCTATGACTATCTTGTAACAAGAAACCTCATTCACGTTCAAATGATAGTTGACCTAAGGGGAATCACCTATAGGACCAACACTTTTCATTCGCATACATATGTGCACGTATTTTATCGCATCATCTGTTTCATACATCACCCCACAACATAACATGCATTGATCAACTAAATAACAAATTAATGTTGGAAAAATATTATTACAGCGGTAAAAGGTGAAGTTTCCAATCTACAACCATTCTACGTTCGTACGACACCGTTCTTAGCCACGAGCAATGGAGGAAATGATGGCCAGGGTTGAGCATGGTCAGAAGGACCTCGAGGGTCAATTGGATAGGATCAAGCAAAACATTAAGGATCAGATCACGCAATCACAAATCACCACCATCACTCAGATGACCGAGTTGCTTGAAAAGAAGTTTAGCAAAGAAGGAGGATCAGAGGACAGTTCGAATGAGAAGGTAGTATGAGAGACTACATCGCATATCCAACTAGGAGCGCCGACCATCGGGAAAAGAGTGCATATAAACCTTGGGGGAACGCCCGCTAATCATCCTACAGGAGCACCGGCTAACCGTCACATGGACCAACCTGTTGAGTTAAGGGAAGGACTCGAGATTGAAGTACACGATCTAAACATGTTGAATGAGGCAGAAGAAATGATTAGGGCCAAGGTGGAAAAGAAGTACGAAGAGAGGTTTCGTCTCTTTGAAGAAAATTTCAAGGCCTTGCAAGAAGTGGATACGCAAGGGAACGATGCCAGTGATTTGAGCCTTGTAGCGGATTTAGTTTTACCTCCGAAATTCAAAGCCCCCGACTTTGATAAGTACGACGGGACTACTTGTCCTTCATCTCACATCACCATGTATTGCCAGAAGATGGCGACTTTTATAAAAGACGAGAAGCTACTTATCCACTGCTTTCAGGACAGTCTAACCAGTTCCGCAACCCATTCGTATACTCAACTTATGCGAGTCGACATCAAGTCATGGAGTGATCTTTCGAAGGCATTCGTGGGTCAATACAAGCATGTAACTGATATGACTCTGAATCAGCTTATGCTATAGGGGATGGAACAAAAGCATGATGAGAGTATCCGTGAGTATGCCCGGCGTTGGCGAGACGTAGCAGCTCAGGTACAACCCCCACTTTCGGAAGGTGAAATCATTCCTTTGTTTGTGGACACTCTAAAAGGAGTCTTGTACGATCTCTTGATAAGCAATCCCTCTAGTAGCTTCGCAGACATGGTCATGAAGAGAGAACGCATTGAGGACACTATCAAGAAAAGGAAGATAGTAGATCCCTATGGCGCAACCGCCCACAAGGGGCATGGGTCCCAAATTCACATGGTGGGTTCTCACCTGAACAACCAGTTTTCTGGCCGCTACCATAATCAAGCATCCAGGTCTGCAAAGCCTCCAAGGGATCTTCATCCAATTCCTATGTCGTACACCGATTTTCTCCAGTGCTTATTGAGAAGAAGCTTCTAACTCCGGTTCAGTCCAAACCAAAGGATCATCCCTATCCCGAAGGCCATGATGTCAATGACGTATGTGACTACCATGTGGGAAGCACGAGCCACACCACGAAGAATTGTGGGGCACTGAAAAACAAGGTGCAGGCTCTGATCGAGAACGGTCTCTTGACGTTCTGAAAGGAAAGATTGGGGATGTGACTTTTGGGTGGTGCTCATACCCGGTCATTTTCAGGAGTTTCGTGTGTTTAAGTTTCTTGTATGCTGCATTTTCTCTCAAAGTAATGCATAGAACAAACATTGATATCCTTTGCCCGAAGATAGCAATGATTTTTTAAAGGGCACGTGTTATGTTTACAAATTGACTTTCTAATGAAAATGCATTTTGTTTAACATATAATGACCTTGAAATTATATATACGCACATATCTCATCTTATCTCTGTAGGTCCTCGGATGTCATATGCATGATATGGCATTGATTCTACTTAAAGGGATCGATCAAATGTTGTGAAACCGATGAAGTGTGATGTCCTATCTGCTCCGGTCGGTAAAGCGAGAGAAGCAAGATTACTTTTCCTTCGATGATAAGGAAATATCCTAAGAAAGCCCAAATAAAATTACTCGAATGTGCTAAAAAATAATAATAAAAATAAAAATAAAAATAAAAAAGAGAAAGGAAAGAAAAAAATATATATTGTTTCAAAACAAAATAAATGATTTTAATTTTAGAGCCTGGTAATAGGCATTAACCAAAAAGCACTCCAATGTTCGAAACCTGGTAATAGGCATTTACGGATACGAGTGTGGAATTCTTGGGGCACTCCGTTGAAGCCCGAAACCCTTCGCTTTATGAGTGATGGTAATATTTTCAAATCGTGACTATGCCGAGTAACTCGGGGTATTGTTGTATGCTCCATCATTATCCTCAAGACAAAGGACTGTGACGATTTGAATTCTCCTAGAAAAAAGAAATGAATGAGCAAATTAAATAAGTCCTGGAGGTTTTTCCTAAAATTTAGTCGCAACAAGTCCCTCTTTTATTTATTTGTTTTATATACGTTTGTATAATGTGTTGGCATTGATGTATATATTATGTTATGTTTTATATTGCATAGTGTATATTTCGTGTGTATATATATATATGGTTTCATTATAGGTATAATATATGATTTAATATGTGTTTGATATAAGGTATATATATGTATGTCTTTTATTTATATGTGCATAGTATAGTTTGCTTATGTTCTTTTAATGTTATGTGACACGTATTTTTAATTTTCATCATAAGCCCCCTAATATTTTGATTGCATGGTAATTAATTTTAACTTTAAATGGAGGTATTTATGAATTCTGGTATTTGTGTCGTAACAGTTCTGCTTTAATGGATGTTAGCTGAATATTTGGATTAATTCTCACCATCCGAAGGTAAACGTTAATTTAAAATCGACAATATCATGACATCATTCCTAAAATGCTTGCATCATGCATAAATGTGACGTACGCGAGTCGAACCGTAAATTAACACGACATTAAGACTTATATGATGTCGGTTTAAACTATGGCCAGATGTATCGTCATCCTTATTAATTAAATGCCTAATTAATTCTAAAGCAACAATTTGATAAAGCCCGTACAATTAGAGTCAGATTTTCAGTTAAGGTCATCTAATTAAATTTACTTTAAACTTTAAATAATTTCCATCAATTAAAAGCAACAAATATTTTGGTGCCGATTTCCGGACGTGATGGGGGTGTTAATCCTTCTCCACACGTAAACAACTCCCGAACCCTTTTCAAAATGAATCTATGGTCTTTATGGTGTCCGGCCTAGCTAAGTGGCCGGTAGCGACTCCAAATTTTTACTGTTTTCTGAAACTCGAATTTTCTAAAAGAAAATCCCCTTTTAACAAATCTTTTTCAAAGTGAGATACGTTAAAAGTTTTTTTTTCAAAAGGCCATTACAAATATGAAGTGTGAGCTAAATGTAATCTTACCCATAATTGAATAACCCAAGTGTAATTTTTTAATAATTAGATGATCTAAATATAACATTACTCATAATTGAGTGATCTAATGTAACTTTTAATAATTGAAATTATCATAAAATATCTTACGCTTAATGAAATAATCATGACATACTTATGTAATTATAACATTATATTTAAATCAAATTATTCAATACTTTTTTAATATACTTTTTAAATATTTTAATCTATTTCAGATATTTAAATAATTTTAGCCCATAAGTAATTTCAATTATATATCAAACAGAAAAGCTAAATACGTGCTTTAAAAGAAATTGTGCAGAGATAGGGCAGAGGCATGCTTAATGATGGTATATGAATGAGTTGGCAAAGATAAGTTTAACTTTTGAATATGTAAGCTTTGTATGTCGGGAACATAAATATCGTACGATCAAAATTAATCGAGGACGGTTAAGATATTATTGAGGACGTTTTGGGGACGACAGTTGACTTTCACCGGCATCCTTAAAATTATTTTTCAAATGAGAGAATCACGGACTTCGATATAGATTCTGACAATAATCTTACCGGCGGATGAGAAGCGACCAACGGAAAAAAATTTAAAAAAACAAAACCAGGCGCAGTTGCAGAGCAAGGAAGAAGAAAGGGTTGAGAAAGAAAACGCATAATATTTTTTAAAAAATTTATTTCTCATTAATTGGGTCTATTTCAACTTTTGTAGGCCCAATAAGGTGTTTTTATTATTATTTTTAATAAGAGCGCTTTTACTTATATTATTATTATATATATATGAACATTTATTTAATTATTTTATTTTTACTGTTTTACTGTTTTATTTTCATAATTATATTATTATTATTTTATTTAATTATGAAAAATTTATTAAAAAATAAAATTATTTTCTACTTTAATTTTTTATCAACATTTTGTTTTTATTGGTTACTTTAGATATTATTATTATTATTATTATTATTATTATTATTATTATTATTATTATTATTATTATTATTATTATTATTATTATTATTATTATATATATATATATATTTATATTTGACGTACTCTTGCCGTATCCCTACCCTGTAATTTTAAGAATTATCATTTTTCGTCCTCGTCTTCGTCCCCGTCCCCGTATCCGTCTCCGTATCCGTATCCGTATCCGTCCCCGTATCCGTATCCGTATCAGTACAACATAGATCCCAACATACATAATGCAATGTTTTCTTCTCCCAGATTCGTTTTGTAAGGATCTTAATTCACTTCTGGTTGAGCCAAGGACTAGAATTCATTGGATTCGATGGGATAGATTGGTTAAAGGAATGAGATTGTTGTCGCTAAAAAGGCGTGGAGATTAACTCAAAACCCAAATTCCTTATGGGCTCAGATTTTGAAGGGTAATTTATTTATGGCTCGGAATGGGAACTCTCCTTCTTGGGCATGGACGAGCATTATGGAGAGGCGAATAAAAGGGTTCTTTCTTCTTCTTCTTCTACTGCTGTGGAAGCATTAGGTTGTCGCTTGGGAATTGTTGCCGCTCGGAGACAAGGTTGTCGAATCTGATCCAAAGACTGATGAGTGAAAACCAGTCTTGGTGGGAGACTGCTACTACTGAACGTGATCTGTTGTCCATTGCTGCAAACTTCACCTCTTGCGCCTTTTCCTTTATCCCAAGAGCAGCTAACATGGTTGCTGATTGGGTCCAGGGAATTGGATGTTAGTCCAACCTTCTTGTTTAAGACGTCTTTTGTAATCTCCCTTCTTGTTTAATGAAAGCTCTTTATGATCAAAAAAAAGTTTTGAATAACTGAAGATTAATATTTATATTCATGTAGAATCCTTTGATATCGATAACAAATAAATATATAAATTTAAATTTATACTTGCATAAAATCTTAAGCAAAGTTAATGTCACTGAGTATTAACGGTGATATTGGTGGAATATTGTTGTTGGAAAAAAATTAGCTTAATACACTTTTTCCTCTTAAACTTTACTTGTTTTCCCAACCTGCCTCCTAAAGTTCATTCTGACCACTTTTGCCCCCTAGTATTTTCGTTGTTACCCATATTGCCATGTTGAGTGCATAAATATTCTATATTTTACCCTCATTTACCCATATTATTGATGCACTCAAGCATGTTTAGTTGCATTTTAGGATAGATTTTACATACACATCACAAATGGAAAATATTGCACAGATACTGCTGATTTTGGTCTGTTTATGCAGGTACCTGTCGTGGCAGTATTCAGGGCAGCAGAGGAACAGAAGATAACAGCAGAGCTGGAGTGAAGGATTGCAGGAGACGACCTACTTCAACACTGTCGTGACAACTGTCGTGGCAGAGGAGGCGACAGTGAAGACTATGGTGATGGAAAATGCAAAGTGGAGTTCGATCGATAGAGCTTTTAAAGCCTGAATTTTGTAGACCACTTGCATAACTGTCCGAGCCCAGAAGCACAAGAAAGGCCTTGCCCAAAGTTTGAGGAAAAAGTCAAAGCAAGAAGATAGGGCGAATTAAAAGACATCTACTCAAAGATTTAGTCTTTAATAGAGTTGTACTTTAATTCAAACTAGTATTCTTGGACATTAAGAAAACTCAAGTCCAAGGCATATATATATAAATGTAATTCGACAAGGCAAAGGATATCCAGCTCCTAGTCGTCTTCCCCCAAAACCCTAGTCGTTTTTCTCTCTTCATCATGTTCTAAACATCCCCTAGGGCTAAGGGTTGATCTTGTAAGGTAGTTGTAAGGATTGTACTGTTTCTTAGGAATTTTTCCGTTCAATTAATAAAAGCTTCAAGTTTATTTACTCTGGTTTCAACAACTCATAAGATTTTCGGGAGAGCATTGTGAGGTTACCCATTTACTTAATATCGGGAGAGTTAAGTATACGAAAGAAGTGAATACAAGTTTTTCAGTTTATGGTTAAACCATCTTGGCCTAGGGATAGGTACAAGGTTAATGGCTAAAGAAGAATTCACAAACATCGGTGCTCATACTTTGATTCACGCCGGGAGGTATCATCCAAGACGTGTTCATCGACAGAACTTGGGCCTAGGGATAGGACAAGTCACAACAGAGATTCTTGCCAAACTTGAAGTACAAAGTTGTTGGCCGCTGCCACGACAGGCGCAACGAAAGAAGCAACATAAGTTCCTCTGAATAGTGCAATACTTGCACTACTGAGCAAATCAATACCAGCTTATTCTCTCAATATGGTTTCTTCGTTTACTTTAGTTAATCTACAAGTTTTCCAACATCACTTTCTTAAAATTATTTATTTTCTTGTGCAAAGATTTAAGGATAGAAGTATTTCCAGTCACTGTGGAGACAATATCCGATACTTCATATCACTTTATTACTTGCGATGTGTATACTTGCACCCAATTGCGATAGACTATTTTACACACAACAAGTTTTTGGCGCCATTGACGAGGACTGGTAACATACCTTTACCTTTAATTACTGCACCTTTTTATTTTTGTTTTTATTTCTTTTCTGTTTTTAGTTATTTTATTTCCCCTTTGCTTTTCACAAAGGTTCTCCTATTGCTTATGCGTAGATCGAGACGTAGTAAAGAACCTGAATACGAATTAGATCCAGAAATCGATCGAACATACCACCTTAGGAACCATGTAAAACCTATGTTTGATTTTGATATAATTAAATCTTTAAGGATGAATTTGAAAAACTTAAAATTGTTTTATAAGTCCCTTAATAAGTTTTAAATCACCAACACTTTAAAACTGATTTGAAAAACTCAAACTCAAAATATTTTCTAAGTGTTCCAAGGCCAAACTATTGAAAACCGTCCAGGTGTATCGATACGCTTCCAGCCGTATCGATACCTTTTTTACAAAGTTGACTACTGCCGGAACTCGTTTCGATACGCACTTATCCGTATCGAAACACCGTATCGAAACAGATCCAATCTGTATCGATACGCTTCTTCGTAAAAGTCTAAAAGAGTTTGAATGTCGTACCGATACGATCTCACCTGTATCGATACGATTTTAATGAATTTTAAATTCAAGTTGGTTTAAATATTTCGACCGTTGGTGTCAGTTGGTTAGGTAACCAAATTTTAAATTGGTCGTTGACCCGTATCGATACGGTAAACCCTCGTATCGAAACGGAAATCGACAGTGGGCTAAGTTGAGAAAAAGGTATCGATACGGTCTTATCCGTTTTGACACCCCGTACCGATACGCCTACGTGCGTTTCGATACCCCCTATTTATTGTGCACAACGGCTCTTTCTTTTCTGAGACAGGTATCGATACGGCTCCCCGTGTACCGATACGGGTAGCTGTAGTAGTGCATTTATGGTGGTAAGAGAGGGTTCCAACGGCTCTATTCAAGTTCCCAACCACCCAAACGACTAGAATTAATAGAGGAGGTATAAATTGAAGTCCTTTGAAGGTCAGCAACAACTATTCAACCCACAAGCATCATCAAAGCAAAAATCCAAACCCTTGATCTATTCAAAGTCAAATTTTTGTACCCAACTCTAGTGTTTGTCAATTGTCAATTTGTATTGTGAGTTTGGGGTGATTGAAATTGTAATTGGGTAGACAATTATCCTTTGAGAGGAATCATTTGAGTTTACCACAACCTTTCTTTGTAATTTGAGTGGATTAAGCTTTGGGTAGAAAGCTTAATCGAATTTGTAAGGTTACCTCTTCATCCAAGAAAAGGGGAAGAATTCAAGTAGTGAATTGTTTGAAAATCCTTAGTGGGAACTAAGGTAGTGGATGTAGAGTTCATTTGGAGAACTTGAACCACTATAACTACTTGTGTCAATTTTATTTTTCACTCTTTCTCTCCACCAAAATTTTAATTGCCAATTCACCCCCTCTTGGCCATTTGCAATTGTTCGATTAACTCAACAATTGGTATCAGAGCTACACTCATTGGAAGGATTACAACCCTCTTGAGTCGATTCTAGGAGAGCTTGATCAACAACTAGTCAAGCAATGGCATCCACCTCCAACTATGAGTCCCAATCCACCACCAAGCCACCATTCTTCAATGGGGACAACTACCCATATTGGAAGAAATGGATGAGGCTTTTCATCAAGTCTACCGACTACATGGTGTGGGATGTGGTTGAAGAAGGTCCATACATTCCCATGAAGAGAGATGGAGAAAGACTCGTCCCAAAGGTCAAAGTCGAAAGGACGGATGATGAAAGAAGAAGGATGCAAGTGAATGACAAAGCTCTTCATGTTATATTTTGTGCACTTGGTCCGGATATCTACTCCAAGGTGTCTTCAATCGAAAATGCCAAGGAGGTTTGGGATACCCTCGAGACAACATATGAGGGAACTAGTGATGTCAAGGAGACAAAGATTGGGCTACTCAATCTAAGCTATGAGAACTTCAAGATGGATCCCGATGAAAGTGTCTCCAAGATGTTTGATCGATTCTCGGTCATTGTCAACGGATTGAAGGGGTTCGGCGAGATCATCCCCGAAGACAAGCTAGTGAGAAAATTGTTGTACTCTCTTCCGGAGTCATGGGATGGCAAGAGAACGGCTATTATTGAAGCTAGAGATTTGAAGACTCTCAAGCTTGATGCTCTTGTTGGATCTCTACTCACCCATGAGATTATGAGGAAGGGAAGAGAACAAGAGAAGAAAATAGTTGAGAAGAAGGAGATTGAGAAGAAGAAAGTGGGAATCGCTCTAAAAGCTTCACATCAAGAAAACGATTCGAGTGAGGATGAAGATGAGGAGATGGCCATGTTGGCCAAACGGTTTACTCGGTTCATGAAGTCAAATCGTGGAAGAAAGTTCATTAGAAAGGGAGACTTCAAGAGTAAGAGCAAGGAAGAGGAGAAGGACCAAATCACTTGTTATGAATGCAAGAAACCGGGTCACATCCGTTCCGAATGTCCTCAATTGAAAAAGAAGAGCTTTGGAAAGAAGAACAAGCTCAAAGCTCAAATAGCAACTTGGAGTGACGATGAGTCATCCGAGGAAGAGGAGGAAGTGGCCAATCTATGTCTCATGGCCATTGATGATGAACCAAAGGTAAATTCTAACTTATCCAAATTTGATTTTACTTTTGATGAACTTCAAGATGCTTATGATGAATTGCAAGAGGTGTATGATGAGTTAGTAGGAAAATACAAAGAATCCATTTTGAAAAACAAGAAAACCATTTCCGATTTGAAAAATCAAAATGAGACATTTTCTAAAGCTAACTCCGAATTGGAAAAGAAGGTTTTGTTTTTAGTAAATCTTTCAAAAGATTTTAAAACAAAAAATCTTGAACTTGAAAAACTTCTTTTCGATTTTCAAGATTATCACACAAAGGAAGTGGATAATCTTAAAACATCTATTGCTATTGGGAAAAACAATTTTGAAAAAGGAAATCATTCTAAATCCCAATATGTAAAAAGAAAACCTTTTATTCCTAAACAAAGAAATTTTAATAAGCAATCTAGAGGTCAAAGAGTTAGGAGTGTTTGGGTTCCTAAGGAACTCATTATTTCTAATGATATGAATGTTATTGCTTCTTGGATTCCTAAGGGAACCAAAATGTTGAAGGCTAACACTCATCGACCCAAAATGATTTGGGTACCAAAAATCAAGGCCTAATTTCTTTGTTTGTAGGGGGAGCATTGCTACAAGGCTAAAGCTTCAAGCAAAAATTTTTGGTACCTTGATAGTGGATGCTCAAGACACATGACCGGTGACAAGAGTAGATTTGTGGAACTAAAGCCAAAAGGTGGTGGAGTGGTAACTTTCGGTGACAACTCCAAATGCCACATTAAAGGAATAGGCTCCATTGGTAATTACTCTTCTATTTTCATTGAAAATGTTTTATATGTCAACGGTCTTAAGCATAACTTGTTGAGTATTAGTCAATTGTGTGACAATGGTTTTAATGTTTTATTTGATAAAAGTGGTTGCAAAATTGTAAACATTAAAACAAATCAACTAATGCTCATTGGTCATCGCATAGGGAACATTTACATGGTGCATCTTGTAACCCCCTTAACCCGGCCTAGACGATTGACCCGAATTAAGAAAGTCACACGGGGAAAACCAAAGTCAACCCGAAAGTCAACCTTGATTAACGACCCCTTTTTTTCATTTAATCTTATCTAGATGCACATTAACCCTAATGGTGATCACACAAACATCATACTCAAAGATCACAAACATCAGAGATCAAACAGGGACCCAATTGAACAAATTACAACTTTAGGGATCAAATTGTAATTTCTGATAATTAAAAGGACTTAACCCAAATTAATCTTACCAACTTGAAATTAGTCAGGTTTCATACTCCTCTGTGAAATTTCAGCTCAAAAGGACTTCCCAAACTCATACAATTGAACAAACAAGATTCAGGACCAAAATGCAAACAATTCAAAACATATAACCGCCCATGTCAGCCCCCAACGGTCGACCGTTCCGAAACAGGTAGACCCTGTTTCGAAACACGGGCCGTTCCGCAACCAGTACCGCAACGGGGGTCTGGCAGAGACCAAACCGTTTCGAAACGGTGCATACCGTTTCGGACCCCTGGGTTCATTCAAGGCACCCGTTCCGAAACGGTGCACACTGTTCCGAAATGCCCTGCACAGAATTGCTCCAAAAGCGTTCCAAAACATGCAATTGATCATTCAAACATGCTCCAAATGCTACCAAACTTTACCAGCATGCAATTCAACATATATAGGACACACTTGCATCAACAATTCATCAAAACAACATCATATGCAAAAAGCTCCAATTCTATAGGCATGCTTCCTACACAAGTTAGCTATTCAAGCACAAACTTCCACAACAAGCATATAATGATCCAATCCAAAAACTAGCATTCAAATCATCATTCAACATACTTAGGGAGTTCCAAATACCTCCCAAAACATACACATTGGTCCCCCATTGCCAAATTACCCAAAAGCTAAAAAGTACTTATAAAACCTTCCATACATTGAGCTTTACTTGAACTAGAATGCTTGCCCTCCTTGCTGCCCCTCAAGGTTCTTTAATGCTCTGCATTATTGAATTAAGAAAACGAAGAGAGCGTAAGCAAAAGCTTAGTGAGGAATGCTCTTAAAAACCATTCAATAATGCAATTAAAAACATTTACAAATCATGCTTATAATCAACCTTTGCACATGCTCAAAAGCATACTTAAGACAAGCAATCTCATGCTTCAACATAAACATAACATGTCATATTGGCTCAAGTGACAATTTCCATTTTCTTAAAACAAGTTCATCAACTTCCCAAGGACTTTTAAACACCTTGGCCCCAAGGACTTTTAAACACCTTGGCCATGGACTTTTAAACACCATGAATGAGGACCACACAAGGACTTTTAACCACCTTTGTGTCCATAGCTTGAATCACCCCAAGGACTTTTAAACACCTTGGCCCATGGACTTTTAAACACCATGGAAAGGATCACCTAAGGACTTTTAACCACCTTAGTGTCCGCAACAAGAATCATCCAAGGACTTTTAACCACCTTGATGTTCTTAAGTAACAAGGCTCACTCAAGGACTTTTAACCACCTTAGTGACCTTAACATTTTCAAAACATCACTTGCCAATATACATCTTTTACATCATTTAATCCACTGTTTTAAAGCATTAAACCAAGCCATATTCAACATGCACTTCAAAGCTTCAAATCCACATTTAATCAATGAACAAAAGCAAGGAACTCCTACCTAGAGTTACCTTCAACATATGGCTTACAACATCAACAAAAACCATGCTAAAACATGCTTTCAAAACAGTAATTAAAAACATGCAAATAACCATTTTGCATCACAACAAATTCATGGCCACCACTAGAGAGAAATTCCGAAAACTTACACTTGAGCTTAGCAAAGTTGTTTAGACTTAGACTAAGCTCCCAAAACCTTCAACCTTGGTTTTAAAATCTGAAAACCCAACTTCACTCACCGATTTCCACTTTGCTTCAAGCCAAAGCACCAAATCAAGCTTCCGGATCAACAACTCTTGGATCCAAAGATGCCTCCCCTGTTTCAACACATCAAAGCAGAGGATTAATGCATCATCATGCATTAATTGCTTCAATGAAAGCACCTAAACTCGCTGCTCTCATTCAACCTCCATTTTCGGCCACCAAACACAACCGAAAATGCATCCAAACCACTTCTAAACAAAGCCCAGCCATAAACCAGCAAAACCACACTTCCATAAACATCATATAACATCTAAAAACAACCTATTAACATCCTTATACCTCCAGCAACATCAGATCACCAAGATCACCTCAAAAACAACCTTGAAACACAAGCTAAACTTAGGAAACTCAACCTATCCGGGATTGCATCAATCAAAACTCAATTCCTTATCAATTTAGAGTTCATTTAACATCAAAAACACATCTCAAATCACAGATTAATCAGATCTAACGAAAATCATCAAAAATCATCAAAATCTTGCATTATAAGCCAAGATCCATTTCACCACTTTAAAACCTTTAATTAAACATCAATTTAGGATTGAAAACTTAGGAATTTCAGTAAAGAACTGATAGTTTAGAGGAGAAGGACGTTCTTACCTCCAAACTTGAGTTTCTCCTCTTTTTGGAATCAAAATCCTTGTTGAAACAGGTAACAATTGAAGAGGTTTTGAAGATATGTTGATTAGGAATCAAATGAGAGTTGAAAGGAGGGATTTAGGTGAAGAAATCAGAAGCAATTCTCTGGAAATGGAGTGTTTGGGTTGAGAGAAAAAGAGAGAAAGAAAATTAGGAGAAGTTGGTTATAAAAATCTAAAATAGCCAAATGGCTTTCCCTCCACTTTTAATATCCTTTAAAATCAGATTTTAGACTTAAAATATCTTAGAAAAATCTGGAGAAACTCCATTTGGGTAAATAGCTCCTTAAAGATTCAAAGTTTCAACCCGTTATAAAACAACCACCAAACTTGCGAAAGTTACATTTTGGTCACTAGCCAAAATGTCACCCTTCCAAAACTCATTTTCCAAAATTGATTTCACAGTTCACTTAATTATATTCAAAGATGATTTTAGAATATTTTTCCATATTTTTAATGCAACCCAAACTAGGCTTTCCTAAATTCACCTCTTAAGATTCGAACAGCACTTTGACCGATCCGGTCAACGCCCAAGACTTCTAAGCCCAAAACCGGGGCGTTACAACTCTCCCCCCCTTAAGAAATTTCGTCCTCGAAATTTACCTGAAGGAAAGAGATAAGGAAACTGCTTCAGCATGTCTTCCTTCCGCTCCCACGTGGCTTCCTCAACACCTCGATGCTTCCACAGCACCTTCACCAACTCAATGGTCTTGCCACGAAGAACCTTGCTATCCGAATCCAGAACCTTCACCGGTTCCTCATCATAGGTCAAATCCGGATTCAAAACCACTTCCTCCACAGGCATCACATGCGAAGGATCAGATCTATACTTCCGGAGCATAGAAACATGGAACACATCATGAATCTTCTCCAGCTCCTGAGGTAACCTCAACCGATACGCAACAGGACCCACTCGCTCAACAACCTCATACGGTCCAATGTATCTAGGGCTCAACTTACCCTTCCGACCAAACCTCATCACCTTCTTCCAAGGCGAAACCTTCAAGAACACACGGTCACCCACCGCATACTCTATCTCCTTACGCTTCAAATCCGCGTAAGATTTCTGCCGGTCAGAAGCAGCCTTCAACCGCTCACAAATGAGCTTCACCTTCTCGGTGGTTCCCTTCAACAAAGCTGGCATCGAAACCAACTTTTGACCAGTTTCAGCCCAACAAAGAGGAGTCCTACACTTCCTCCCATACAGACCCTCATAAGGTGCCATCTGTATACTCGCCTGATAACTATTGTTATAAGCGAACTCAACCAAAGGCAGATGCTTCTCCCAAGAACCTTGGAACTCAATCACACAGCATCTCAACATATCCTCCAAAATCTGAATAACTCGCTCAGACTGACCATCCGACTGAGGATGATAGGATGTACTGAAATGCAACCTTGTACCCAGAGCTTGATGCAAACACTGCCAGAAACGCGATGTGAACCTAGGATCCCTATCTGACACAATCGACTTAGGCACACCATGCAACCTCACATTCTCAGCAATGTACAGCTCTGCCAGCTTATCCAAAGAGAACGTAGTATGCACAGGCAAGAAATGCGCACACTTCGTCAGACGATCCACAATCACCCAAACAGAATTCTTCTTCGATGGAGACAAAGGTAAACCAGATACAAAATCCATGGTAACCCTCTCCCACTTCCACTCAGGGTTTTTCAACGGTTGCAACAAACCAGAAGGAACCTGATGTTCAGCCTTAACTCGCTGACACACCAAACACTTGCTCACAAACTCTGCAACATCCTTCTTCAAACCCACCCAATAGTACTCATCACGAAGATCACGATACATCTTAGTACTACCAGGGTGCATAGCAAAAGGACTACTATGACCTTCAGTCAGAATAGCACGCCTCAACTCAACATCATCAGGCACTACTATTCGACTCCCAAAACACAACACTCCATCATCATTAAAGCAGAAATCCGAAGGCCTACCCTCCGCGATATCCTGAACATGAGACACCAAGGAATCATCCAGCAACTGCTTATCCTTGATCAACTGAACCAACGATGGTTTCACCTGCAACTCAGCAACAAGACCACCATCTCGCGATATGCTCAAGCTAGCAAACATAGCTCTCAGCTCAACAGCTACCTTTCTACTCAAGGCATCCGCAACAACATTAGCCTTTCCAGGATGATACTCTATCGTCAGATCATAATCCTTGAGCAACTCCAACCAACGCCGCTGCCTAAGATTCAACTCCTTCTGTGACATCAGATACCTCAAACTCTTGTGATCCGTGTACACAGTACACTTCTCACCATACAGATAATGCCTCCAGATCTTCAGAGCAAAAACCACTGCAGCCAGCTCAATATCATGCGTAGGATAATTACGCTCATGCACCTTCAACTGCCGCGACGCATAAGCAACCACCTTACCCTCTTGCATCAACACACACCCCAAACCAACATAGGATGCATCACTGTAGACCACAAACTCTTTCCCTGATTCAGGCTGAACCAAGATAGGAGCTTGCGTCAAAGCCGCCTTCAGCTTCTCAAAAGCCTGCTGTCTCGCTTCTGTCCACTCATACTTAACATCTTTCTGCAACAGCTTCGTCAAAGGAGCAGCAATCTTGGAAAAACCATCCACAAACCTTCGGTAGTATCCCGCCAAACCAAGGAAACTACGGACCTCATGAACAGACTTAGGAACCTTCCAGTTCATCACAGCCTCAATCTTCTGAGGATCAACACGAACCCCCTCAGCTGAGACCACATGCCCAAGAAACACCACCTCCCTAAGCCAGAACTCACACTTGCTCAGCTTAGCATAAAGCTGATTCTCCAACAAAGCTTGCAGCACAATCCTCAAATGCTCTTCGTGCTCTTCCTCAGTACGCGAGTACACGAGGATATCATCAATGAACACCACAACGAACTTGTCCAGGTATTCATGAAACACACGATTCATCATGTCCATGAAAGCAGCAGGAGCACGCTCTTGGCCACCAGCCAACCTCGGACAATCTCGCCTCAAGTGGTCTGCAGAACCACAATTCCAGCATCCAAAACCAGCTGCCGCAACAGGAGCTTGCACCTCCCTCACAGCACGAGGGCAGTCACGCTTCAAGTGACCACATGAACCACAGATCCAACAAGCACTAGGGTCAGCTCTAGCATTGCCACCCCTAGCAGGTGCACCTCCACCTCTCTTAGCTGAGGACTGATACCTCTGATCACGCCCCCTCTTGTTCCGTCCACCTCCGGAACTATACTCAGCAGCTCTCTTCACAGAACTTGCTCCAGCACCTTTCGCAGACAAACTCAAATTCATCTCTATGTCCTTGGCTCGGCCCACTAATACATCAAAATCATCATACTCAGTGGCCAGCACGTACATCTTTACCTCCGTTATGAGACCATAACGAAACCTTTCGCACCTCTCCCGCTCATCAGGAATCAGCTCCGGTGCATACTGACTGAGTCGCACAAACTGCACCGCATACTCAGCCACACTCATGCTCCCTTGGGTAAGAGTCATGAATTCACGCTTTTTCTCATCCAGATATCTCACTCCCAGATATCTCCTTTTGAACGCATTCTGAAAGAATGTCCAAGTGATGTCAGCTTCAGCCATTCCAGAGATTGTGGTCGTCCACCACGTATAAGCATCGTCCTGCAGCAAGGACACAACACATCCCAACTTTTGCACATCCGTGCAGCTCATCTGTCCCAAGATACGCTTGGTACTCTCTAGCCAAGCTTCCGAACTCTCAGCAGACATACCCCTAAACTCAGTCCCACCAAGACTGCGCAGACGCTCTAAGGGTAGTCTAACACCAGCATCTCCCTGATGCCCAGCTCCTTGAGCTCCAGCTACTGCTGCTCGAAAAGCACCCGCAATAGCTTGTACCAGCATCGTCATATCAGGCATAGCTTGCCCCTGACCAACCTCAGGTCCCGCAGCTCTAGCACCAGCTGCTGCAGCTCCAGCTCCTTCCCTCTCCGCACCACCACCACCAGGTGGAGGAGGAGGTAACACTGCACTACCCGCATTCTCTTCATTCTCATTCCCATCCGGGGTCGTAGCTCTCACGCTACTCCTTAACTCTCTACGTGGTGCCATACTTTTACCATGCATATCAATACAAATAAAACATAGTCAGGCCCAGCAAGGTAAGCAATCCAAGTATTCCAGCTCAATTTCTTTCAAAATCAACATCATTTCATTAGCTTTTGTTTGGCAATGGGTACCCTCAACATGCAACATCACAACATACATCTCAAATGCATCAACATCTCAAGCCACTGAACATGCTTTCATACAACAAGCATACAAGCCAAACATACTTCAATCATGCATACAAACATTCCCAATTACTCGAGAACTCAGCTCTGATACCACCAAATGTAACCCCCTTAACCCGGCCTAGACGGTTGACCCGAATTAAGAAAGTCACACGGGGAAAACCAAAGTCAACCCGAAAGTCAACCTTGATTAACGACCCCTTTTTTTTCTTTTAATCTTATCTAGATGCACATTAACCCTAATGGTGATCACACAAACATCATACTCAAAGATCACAAACATCAGAGATCAAACAGGGACCTAATTGAACAAATTACAACTTTAGGGACCAAATTGTAATTTCTGATAATTAAAAGGACTTTACCCAAATTAATCTTACCAACTTGAAATTAGTCAGGTTTCATACTCCTCTGTGAAATTTCAGCTCAAAAGGACTTCCCAAACTCATACAATTGAACAAACAAGATTCAGGACCAAAATGCAAACAATTCAAAACATATAACCGCCCATGTCAGCCCCCAACGGTCGACCGTTCCGAAACAGGTAGACCCTGTTTCGAAACACGGGCCGTTCCGCAACCAGTACCGCAACGGGGGTCTGGCAGAGACCAAACCGTTTCGAAACGGTGCATACCGTTTCGGACCCCTGGGTTCATTCAAGGCACCCGTTCCGAAACGGTGCACACTGTTCCGAAATGCCCTGCACAGAATTGCTCCAAAAGCGTTCCAAAACATGCAATTGATCATTCAAACATGCTCCAAATGCTACCAAACTTTACCAGCATGCAATTCAACATATATAGGACACACTTGCATCAACAATTCATCAAAACAACATCATATGCAAAAAGCTCCAATTCTATAGGCATGCTTCCTACACAAGTTAGCTATTCAAGCACAAACTTCCACAACAAGCATATAATGATCCAATCCAAAAACTAGCATTCAAATCATCATTCAACATACTTAGGGAGTTCCAAATACCTCCCAAAACATACACATTGGTCCCCCATTGCCAAATTACCCAAAAGCTAAAAAGTACTTATAAAACCTTCCATACATTGAGCTTTACTTGAACTAGAATGCTTGCCCTCCTTGCTGCCCCTCAAGGTTCTTTAATGCTCTGCATTATTGAATTAAGAAAACGAAGAGAGCGTAAGCAAAAGCTTAGTGAGGAATGCTCTTAAAAACCATTCAATAATGCAATTAAAAACATTTACAAATCATGCTTATAATCAACCTTTGCACATGCTCAAAAGCATACTTAAGACAAGCAATCTCATGCTTCAACATAAACATAACATGTCATATTGGCTCAAGTGACAATTTCCATTTTCTTAAAACAAGTTCATCAACTTCCCAAGGACTTTTAAACACCTTGGCCCCAAGGACTTTTAAACACCTTGGCCATGGACTTTTAAACACCATGAATGAGGACCACACAAGGACTTTTAACCACCTTTGTGTCCATAGCTTGAATCACCCCAAGGACTTTTAAACACCTTGGCCCATGGACTTTTAAACACCATGGAAAGGATCACCTAAGGACTTTTAACCACCTTAGTGTCCGCAACAAGAATCATCCAAGGACTTTTAACCACCTTGATGTTCTTAAGTAACAAGGCTCACTCAAGGACTTTTAACCACCTTAGTGACCTTAACATTTTCAAAACATCACTTGCCAATATACATCTTTTACATCATTTAATCCACTGTTTTAAAGCATTAAACCAAGCCATATTCAACATGCACTTCAAAGCTTCAAATCCACATTTAATCAATGAACAAAAGCAAGGAACTCCTACCTAGAGTTACCTTCAACATATGGCTTACAACATCAGCAAAAACCATGCTAAAACATGCTTTCAAAACAGTAATTAAAAACATGCAAATAACCATTTTGCATCACAACAAATTCATGGCCACCACTAGAGAGAAATTCCGAAAACTTACACTTGAGCTTAGCAAAGTTGTTTAGACTTAGACTAAGCTCCCAAAACCTTCAACCTTGGTTTTAAAATCTGAAAACCCAACTTCACTCACCGATTTCCACTTTGCTTCAAGCCAAAGCACCAAATCAAGCTTCCGGATCAACAACTCTTGGATCCAAAGATGCCTCCCCTGTTTCAACACATCAAAGCAGAGGATTAATGCATCATCATGCATTAATTGCTTCAATGAAAGCACCTAAACTCGCTGCTCTCATTCAACCTCCATTTTCGGCCACCAAACACAACCGAAAATGCATCCAAACCACTTCTAAACAAAGCCCAGCCATAAACCAGCAAAACCACACTTCCATAAACATCATATAACATCTAAAAGCAACCTATTAACATCCTTATACCTCCAGCAACATCAGATCACCAAGATCACCTCAAAAACAACCTTGAAACACAAGCTAAACTTAGGAAACTCAACCTATCCGGGATTGCATCAATCAAAACTCAATTCCTTATCAATTTAGAGTTCATTTAACATCAAAAACACATCTCAAATCACAGATTAATCAGATCTAACGAAAATCATCAAAATCTTGCATTATAAGCCAAGATCCATTTCACCACTTTAAAACCTTTAATTAAACATCAATTTAGGATTGAAAACTTAGGAATTTTAGTAAAGAACTGATAGTTTAGAGGAGAAGGACGTTCTTACCTCCAAACTTGAGTTTCTCCTCTTTTTGGAATCAAAATCCTTGTTGAAACAAGTAACAATTGAAGAGGTTTTGAAGATATGTTGATTAGGAATCAAATGAGAGTTGAAAGGAGGGATTTAGGTGAAGAAATCAGAAGCAATTCTCTGGAAATGGAATGTTTGGGTTGAGAGAAAAAGAGAAAGAAAATTAGGAGAAGTTGGTTATAAAAATCTAAAATAGCCAAATGGCTTTCCCTCCACTTTTAATATCCTTTAAAATCAGATTTTAGACTTAAAATATCTTAGAAAAATCTGGAGAAACTCCCTTTGGGTAAATAGCTCCTTAAAGATTCAAAGTTTCAACCCTTTATAAAACAGCCACCAAACTTGCGAAAGTTACATTTTGGTCACTAGCCAAAATGTCACCCTTCCAAAACTCATTTTCCAAAATTGATTTCACAGTTCACTTAATTATATTAAAAGATGATTTTAGAACATTTTTCCATATTTTTAATGCAACCCGAACTAGGCTTTCCTAAATTCACCTCTTAAGATTCGAACAGCACTTTGACCGATCCGGTCAACGCCCAAGACTTCTAAGCCCAAAACCGGGGCGTTACACATCTAGATGACATTCATTCATCTCATACATGCTTAGTTGCACATGATGAACATGACTCATGGCTTTGGCATAGAAAATTAGGACATGCTAGCATGACTGTCTTAGAGAAATTAATTTCCCTTAATCTAGTTAGAGGTCTACCCAAACTTAAATTTTCTAATGATAAAATTTGTGATGCATGTTCAAAGGGTAAACAACATATAACTTCTTTTAAATCCATAAATGATGTCTCTACTAGTAGATGTTTACAATTGATTCATATGGATCTTTTTGGGCCTATTAGAACAATGAGCTTGGGTGGAAAATCATATGCTTTTGTGCTTGTAGATGACTATTCTAGGTTTACTTGGGTTCTATTCTTAAGTACAAAGGATGAGGCTTTAGAAAAATTCATCACATTTTCTAAAATAACTCAAAACGATCTTGAACTTAAAATTTATCACATTAGAAGTGATCATGGAACCGAATTTCAAAATCTAGGTTTCGATAAGTTTTTAAATGAAAATGGGATTAGCCACAATTTTTCCGCACCTCGTACTCCTCAACAAAATGGGGTAGTTGAGAGGAAAAATCGAACTTTAGAAGAAATGGCTAGAACCATGCTTTGCAAAAATAATTTACCTAAATATTTTTGGGCGGAAGCCACAAATACCATTTGCTATATTATAAATCAAGTAATGATTAGGCCAATTTTGAAGAAAACACCTTATGAGATTTTAAAATCTAAGAATCCTAACATTAGCTATTTTCATCCTTTTGGTTGCAAGTGTTTTGTTTTGAATAATGGTAAAGAAAACTTAGGTAAATTTGATGTTAAAAGTGGTGAAGCTATTTTCTTAGGGTACTCTTTAAACTCTAAAGCCTATCGTGTATTTAATAAAAGAACTCTTGTAACCCCCGTAGCCCGGCCTGGACGGTTGACCCGAACTACGAAGATTACACGGGAAAAACCAAAGTCAACCCGAAAGTCAACCTTGATTAACGACCCCTTTTTTTTTCTTTTAAATCTTATCTAGATGCACATTAACCTTAGATGTGATCACACAAAGACCATGCTCAAAGATCACAAACATCAGAGATCAAACAGGGACCCAATTGAACAAATTACAACTTTAGGGACCAAATTGTAATTTCTGAAAACTTTAAGGACTTAGCCAGATTTTAAGTTACCAACTTAAAATTAGTCATGTTTCATACTTCCCTGCCAAATTTCAGCTCAAACGGACATCCCGAACTCACACAATTGCACAAACAAGATTCAGGACCAAAACGCAAACATTTCAAAACATAAAAGATACTTTTAACTGATTTTAACGGTTCGGTATCGATACGCCACGAGTCGTATCGATACTCGGGGAAGGCAGTAACCAAATTCTAGCAAGGGTATCGATACCCTCCCCCCAGTATCGATACTCCACTCATATGGTATCGATACTTGTTCATCAGTATCGATACCCCTGGCCTGAAACTTGCATAATTGGCTCAGGTGTATCGATACCCCAAGCCCGAGTATCGATACCCCTGTCTGAAAACAACTCAAAAACAGCATCAAACATGCTTCAAACATCAAATTAACATCACCAAATCATACCACATGATCATACAACATGCAGGGACCATAAATGCATCATCAATTCAACATATAACCAACACATATGGAAAGCCCCAAATTCAAAAGCATACTTCCTACTCAAGCTATCCATTTAAGCATAAACTTTCCAAAGCAACCACAATTAAGCCAATTCATGTTCATCAACATTAACAACAGCATTTAACATACATGATCAACATATACGATCACAAAAACAACAACAATCCGAGAGATTCTACCCCATTGCCCTTATTAACTATAGCTATTCACCGAGACATACATCTCCATTGGAGTCCACCTTGAATCCCTTGCTCCTTGCTGCCCAAACCTCAAGAATCTGCATTGATGGACAAAAAGGAGCGTAAGCACATAATGCTTAGTGAGGAATGCTCAAAACCAAAACACCATCAATGCAGCGGGTCCTTAAAACACTTTAAAACCAACCCGATTTGCTTTCCAAAACCATGTTCGAAAACTCTTTTCAACATCAATCTCAAAACCATGCATAAACACTATATGCCAAGCTTAATCAAAACCATGGAAAACACATCCTTTTCACAACATACCTTTCTTTAACTTGAAACCACATCAAGCAAGAAACCATTTAAACCATAGTTCAATCCAATCTTTTCATGCATTTAATCAAGGCAACATAAAACCATAATATCATCACATGCCTTTAACAACAAGTCATACAAGACTCCAATGCAACATAGGTGATCCATGCTCTCATGCATCATTTATCAAAAGACAACCAACACTTGTTCAACATACAAGTAACATGCTTTCACTAGCATTATACACATTTCATGCAACAATGCATCTTACCAAGCATCTCATGCTTCTCATGCAAACATGCATCAACTCAAGCATCTCATGCTTCACATGCAACCATGCATCATTTCAAGCAATCCCATGCTTAACATGATCAAGAACATTATATTGGCTTCCAAGAGATCAACCATATTCACTTTCCAACTTTCAACCCGATCGGATACGCGGATCACAAGCGTGTCCCAACGCTTCCTACACACTACCCAATCCAAGGTCTTCCCGTGGGCAACAACCTCCACTGACCTCAATCTCCTAAGGTTCCCATGTATGGACTTTTAAACACCATACAACCTTAGCTTTTCCTCAAGGTTACCATGTATGAACATACACCCTTGACATGCACAAGGTCTTCCCGTATGGACTTTCAACCACCATACAACCTTTGCATAACCGATTGGTAGTTGTAGACATCATCTAACGAGATCCGGGACATCACACACAAGATCCACACATGGACTTAACCATAGCCATTGTGATCTTAACAAGTACAAGGTTCTCACATAAGGACTTTTAACCACCTTATAACCTTTACTTAACCAAGGTCTACCGTGAGCAAAAACCTCCACTACGACCTTAAGCAACCGAGGTCCTCCCGTGGGCACACCCTCCACTGACCTCATCTCGTTAGGAATACTTGAGGGGAGTTTATCCGGTCCACACTTGACCACTCCGCCATCAAGGCGACTTAATTCACGGTGCACCCAATCCTATAGCCGGCTAATTATACCCGATCAACGAACCAAGAACCATTCACATCTCTTGCCAACATAACCATCTTACCATAATATCCAATGTTCCACATGCATAAACGCAATGCAAGGCCATTACATCATTAGCTCAATGATTCACATGCATACTCATAATGCAAAGCCATCACATCATCAGCTCAATGATTCACATGCATAAACAATATGCTAACCATCATTAATCCAATGATACACATGCATAACCAATATGCAAAACCATCATTAATCATCATCAATTCACTGTTTTTAAGCATCATACAAAGCCAATGAACAACATGCATCACTATGCATCAAAATCACAAATTCCATAAACATAACCAAGGATCTCTTACCTTGAGCATCCTTTTCAATTGACTTTCAAAACCAGCATTAAACCATGCTAAAACATGCTTACAAAACAGAATTTAACCATGCAATAACACATGCAAATCAATCATCAACCACAATTGATTTTAAAGCCAAAACATACACAATCCAAGAGCAAAAACCTCTTCACTTACTCTTGAGCTTAGCAAAGTTGTTTAGACTTAACTAAGCTCCCAAAAACCTTCAAACCATGTTTCAAAAGCTGAAATCCCAACTTCACTCACCAATTACCAAACCAAGCTAGCCAACAAGCTTTCCAAGCTTCCGAAACTTTCCGAAAACACCTCCAAAGCTCAAGGATCAACCTCCTCTGTTTCAAGCACATAAAAACAGAACATTAATGCATCCATATGCATTAAAACACCAGCAACATCAACACAACTCGCTGCTCTTCACAAAACTAGCAATTTGGCTACCAAACACAACCGAAATCATCTCCAAACACTTCCAAAACTTAACCCAGCCAAGATCCATCACTTCTAACCATTTTTATACATCAAATAACATACAAAATGATCACAACCACGTCCTTATACCTCCAGGTATAACAGATCACCAATTACACTCCAAAAACAACCAAAAACTCAAGCCAAACTTAGGAAATTCAACCTATCCGGGATTGCATTGATTAAACCTCAACTTCTAATCATTTTAGCATTCATTTAACATCATTTTAACACCTCAAAACCCTGCTTAAACAGATCACACGAAATTTTCACCAAAATCATCAAATCTTGCATTTTAGCCAAAAATCAAGATCTCAATTGAAAAGCCATTAATAAAACATGAATCAAGGATTGAGAACTTAGGAATTTCAGTAAAGAACTGATAGTTTAGAGGAGAAGGACGTTCTTACCTCCAAACTTGAATTTCTCCATTTTAGAGCCAAAATGCTTGATGAAACAATTTGCAAATTGAGAGGTTTTGATGATGAGATGATTAGGAATCAAATGAGAGTTGAAATGAGAGATTAAGATGTCAAAATCAGAGAAAGAAATCTGAGGAAATCTTGTTTGGGTAGAGAGAAAATGAGAGAAAAGAGAATTTGAGAGAAAATAGAAAAATTAGTTAAGAATTGGTTAAAATGATTTCCCTCCTTTTCATAACCTTTAAAATCAGATTTTTGACTTAAAATATCTTAGAAAAATCTGGAGAAATCCTTTTTGGAATAATAGCTCCTTAAAGATTTAAAGTTTCAATCCTTTATAAAACTGTCCCGCAACTTTCAAAAATTACATTTTGGTCACTAGCCAAAATGTCAACCTTCCGAACCTCATTTTCCAAAATTGATTTCACAGTTCACTTTTATATATTAAAAGATGATTTTAGAATATTTTTCCATATTTTTAATGCAACCCGAACTAGGCTTCCCTAAATTCCCTCTTATATATTCGATCAGCACTTTGACCGAACCGGTCAACGCCAAAACTTCTGAGCCCAAAACCGGGGCGTTACAACTCTCCCCCCCTTAGGAAATTTCGTCCTCGAAATTTCAACCGGCGAAAAGAGAACAGAACCTTCTCAAGCAACACACAAAGCAACACAAAAGCCTTAACCAACACCACTGATCACATTCCACACAAAACCTCCACCATACACTGTTCACAAATCCAAACTCTCAAAGGTAACCACGACTTAACCTTCCACACAACCAGATTATGCACAATCCCAACATCAACCTGAAAAACTTCAGCTCTTACAGCAAACAACACTGTAACACACAACTCCCAAGACTGGTTTATACAGAAACAACAACTAAACCAACTTAGCCACACTAGGCAAACCCCTCAACCTCTAAAACTCTTGCAAACTCCCCAAACCTCTTCCAAAGATTTCCCAACAAGCAGAAATCCTTAAACATCAACTGTTTACTCAAGCTCTCTAACGAAGCTGACAATCCTTCACATCCGCCAAAGGCATTACCATAACAGCTCACCAGCACTATTTACCCAAATATCAAAAATTACATCTCAAACCCAACTTGAAACCTTCAACCGTTCTACATACCATCAACAGACTTCAAACAGAACTTTCTTAACCACAACTAGCCAACCACTGCTTCACAAGAATCCAAACAACCAACGAAAACCTTCGATCTTTCACAGTCCTTTCATTACAAACTCAACCAGAACACTTGCACTACCAGAACATTACTGAACCAAAACACACATAACAGCTTCAGAACTCTTCAAAGATTGCCAAGAACAAACATAACCCTTTCACAACAACTTAAAAGCTAAACCACTTCAGCACCTGGAAACACGACTTCAAACTGCAACAACACTTAGCACCAAAGAACAACCACTTCCTTTAAACTAAACAAACCACTTAGCAGATACCAACCTCAAACAGATACCCTTCACCACCAAACCACTAAACTCTCAAAGCATCCAACACCATCCTTTTACCAACAGGCCATTCCACTCTTACTATCACTAACAACTAGTTTAACAAACTCCAGCACTTCTAACTTCTACTCAGCACCAACAACCTCTAAAAACCATCATCCCACCTAATCTAACCACAACACCAATAGATTCAATTAGTTATTAGCGAGCGTGAACATCGTATGCATGATCACCTACATGCCCTATCAATGTCTGATGTACATGTATGCAAAACCTCTAATGTCATGCCACATGTATGCATGGACCAACATATATATAATATAGTATATATCAATGATTTTAACTGTGCATGAATGCCAGTTCACACCCTCCAATAACATCCTCAAAATCTGTCTAAGAACAACCTCCTTACTCACCTTTAACTTATCCAACTCCATCATACCAACAACCACTAACCACAAGATATTCACTAAAGCCTTCTTCACACCAAAGATATCACCAAATCACAACTACCCTTACTCCAAACATACTAGCAACAAGACTAAACTTACCACGCAAGGAAAAACCAACAGAAACCAAACTAAGGCAACTAAAGCAAAGATCACTTAACAAGGTTACCTGAAAACACAACACCACCCTGAAGCTTCATCGAACGAGCTCTCTTCCTTGCGGAACCAACATCCTTCGGTTGCACCCTTACAGCACCAACAAACACTCCTGGGTCACCACCAACTCCTTGCGATAAGAAACCTTGACTGTTCCGCGCCAACATCAAGCAATCACGCTTCATGTGTCCAGCAGACCCACACTTCCAGCAAACTTCATTTCCCAAGCTCTTCACAACCTTCTGCTTTTTCTGCCACTTCTGAACCTCGCCTCGGTCGCGCCCACGACCTTTCAAAGATCCTTTGGCCAACATCAAAGCTGACTTCACTCCAAGAGGACAGTCACGCTTAACATGCAACTTGGAACCACAATTCCAACAAACACCTGCACCCCAACAATTTCCAACATGTTGTCTTTTACAACGGTCACAAACAGATAACTGAGCCTCCACTCCTCGCTCAAGCAACACTTGCTCACCAACAGCATTAGCCACACCTTGCTTAACCCTTGGAAATTCCCTTCCAAGATACCTTTCATAGAAAGCAGACACGAAGAAATCCCAATCAATATCAAGGATATGTGACGCCACAGCCACAGATGTCCACCAAGAACAAGCATCCTCCAGCATCAGAGAAACAACACTCCCCAGCTTATAGGCATAATCACAACCTTCCTGATCCAAAATCAGAACTACCTTGGCCAACCAGGCCTCAAACATCTCCGGGGAAGAACCATGGTACTCCTCAGCACCCAAATCAAGCAAACGCTGCTTCGGCAAGCCCACACATTTAACCAGCACATCCACTGATTCCACCTCAACCGTAGCTTGAGATGTTCCCAACACCTCCTGAACAACAGGTAAAGAACTTTCCATCCCGGAACCAGCTTCCTTCCCTTGTCTTACCAACTCAACTTCAGTCACAGAAGACTGAGACAAAACACCTTTACAAAAGGGTGAATTCTTTGCCTTAACAACCTGCCCCAAGGCAGCAACCATCTCCCTCAACCGCCATTCCTTCATCAACTTTGCCATACCACTAACAACAACAAACATACAATCACAACATACAAACAAAACCAGTTAGACCAGCATTAAGCAAGGATTCAAACTCCAACTCCAGAACAACACAATAGCTATATTAATAAGGCAATGGGTATCCCGAATCCTCCCCTTTACATGACATAACAGCCAACACAACATGAATATCACAACATCAAGCATATCAATAACATACCTTGATCATGCTTACACCAAACAACATCCAACAGCACCAGCACATTAACAACATAACATGCTCAAAACACATTCATCATGCATAGCACCAGCTCATAGCATCAACACATATCCACATGAACTCAACCAAGATTCATAACCTCAAATCACGCTTGCATACATCAGCAACATGCTCAAAAACATCAACAACATACTCAGAAACACATGCTTCAACCAGCTTTCAACCATACAACAAGGTAAACATCAAACACACTTACCACAACAACTTACCGTTTTCCCCAACCTTCGCAACTCAGCTCTGATACCACCAAATGTAACCCCCGTAGCCCGGCCTGGACGGTTGACCCGAACTACGAAGATTACACGGGAAAAACCAAAGTCAACCCGAAAGTCAACCTTGATTAACGACCCCTTTTTTTCTTTTAAATCTTATCTAGATGCACATTAACCTTAGATGTGATCACACAAAGACCATGCTCAAAGATCACAAACATCAGAGATCAAACAGGGACCCAATTGAACAAATTATAACTTTAGGGACCAAATTGTAATTTCTGAAAACTTTAAGGACTTAGCCAGATTTTAAGTTACCAACTTAAAATTAGTCATGTTTCATACTTCCCTGCCAAATTTCAGCTCAAACGGACATCCCGAACTCACACAATTGCACAAACAAGATTCAGGACCAAAACGCAAACATTTCAAAACATAAAAGATACTTTTAACTGATTTTAACGGTTCGGTATCGATACGCCACGAGTCGTATCGATACTCGGGGAAGGCAGTAACCAAATTCTAGCAAGGGTATCGATACCCTCCCCCCAGTATCGATACTCCACTCATATGATATCGATACTTGTTCATCAGTATCGATACCCCTGGCCTGAAACTTGCATAATTGGCTCAGGTGTATCGATACCCCAAGCCCGAGTATCGATACCCCTGTCTGAAAACAACTCAAAAACAGCATCAAACATGCTTCAAACATCAAATTAACATCACCAAATCATACCACATGATCATACAACATGCAGGGACCATAAATGCATCATCAATTCAACATATAACCAACACATATGGAAAACCCCAAATTCAAAAGCATACTTCCTACTCAAGCTATCCATTTAAGCATAAACTTTCCAAAGCAACCACAATTAAGCCAATTCATGTTCATCAACATTAACAACAGCATTTAACATACATGATCAACATATACGATCACAAAAACAACAACAATCCGAGAGATTCTACCCCATTGCCCTTATTAACTATAGCTATTCACCGAGACATACATCTCCATTGGAGTCCACCTTGAATCCCTTGCTCCTTGCTGCCCAAACCTCAAGAATCTGCATTGATGGACAAAAAGGAGCGTAAGCACATAATGCTTAGTGAGGAATGCTCAAAACCAAAACACCATCAATGCAGCGGGTCCTTAAAACACTTTAAAACCAACCCGATTTGCTTTCCAAAACCATGTTCGAAAACTCTTTTCAACATCAATCTCAAAACCATGCATAAACACTATATGCCAAGCTTAATCAAAACCATGGAAAACACATCCTTTTCACAACATACCTTTCTTTAACTTGAAACCACATCAAGCAAGAAACCATTTAAACCATAGTTCAATCCAATCTTTTCATGCATTTAATCAAGGCAACATAAAACCATAATATCATCACATGCCTTTAACAACAAGTCATACAAGACTCCAATGCAACATAGGTGATCCATGCTCTCATGCATCATTTATCAAAAGACAACCAACACTTGTTCAACATACAAGTAACATGCTTTCACTAGCATTATACACATTTCATGCAACAATGCATCTTACCAAGCATCTCATGCTTCTCATGCAAACATGCATCAACTCAAGCATCTCATGCTTCACATGCAACCATGCATCATTTCAAGCAATCCCATGCTTAACATGATCAAGAACATTATATTGGCTTCCAAGAGATCAACCATATTCACTTTCCAACTTTCAACCCGATCGGATACGCGGATCACAAGCGTGTCCCAACGCTTCCTACACACTACCCAATCCAAGGTCTTCCCGTGGGCAACAACCTCCACTGACCTCAATCTCCTAAGGTTCCCATGTATGGACTTTTAAACACCATACAACCTTAGCTTTTCCTCAAGGTTACCATGTATGAACATACACCCTTGACATGCACAAGGTCTTCCCGTATGGACTTTCAACCACCATACAACCTTTGCATAACCGATTGGTAGTTGTAGACATCATCTAACGAGATCCGGGACATCACACACAAGATCCACACATGGACTTAACCATAGCCATTGTGATCTTAACAAGTACAAGGTTCTCACATAAGGACTTTTAACCACCTTATAACCTTTACTTAACCAAGGTCTACCGTGGGCAACAACCTCCACTACGACCTTAAGCAACCGAGGTCCTCCCGTGGGCACACCCTCCACTGACCTCATCTCGTTAGGAATACTTGAGGGGAGTTTATCCGGTCCACACTTGACCACTCCGCCATCAAGGCGACTTAATTCACGGTGCACCCAATCCTATAGCCGGCTAATTATACCCGATCAACGAACCAAGAACCATTCACATCTCTTGCCAACATAACCATCTTACCATAATATCCAATGTTCCACATGCATAAACGCAATGCAAGGCCATTACATCATTAGCTCAATGATTCACATGCATACTCATAATGCAAAGCCATCACATCATCAGCTCAATGATTCACATGCATAAACAATATGCTAACCATCATTAATCCAATGATACACATGCATAACCAATATGCAAAACCATCATTAATCATCATCAATTCACTGTTTTTAAGCATCATACAAAGCCAATGAACAACATGCATCACTATGCATCAAAATCACAAATTCCATAAACATAACCAAGGATCTCTTACCTTGAGCATCCTTTTCAATTGACTTTCAAAACCAGCATTAAACCATGCTAAAACATGCTTACAAAACAGAATTTAACCATGCAATAACACATGCAAATCAATCATCAACCACAATTGATTTTAAAGCCAAAACATACACAATCCAAGAGCAAAAACCTCTTCACTTACTCTTGAGCTTAGCAAAGTTGTTTAGACTTAACTAAGCTCCCAAAAACCTTCAAACCATGTTTCAAAAGCTGAAATCCCAACTTCACTCACCAATTACCAAACCAAGCTAGCCAACAAGCTTTCCAAGCTTCCGAAACTTTCCGAAAACACCTCCAAAGCTCAAGGATCAACCTCCCCTGTTTCAAGCACATAAAAACAGAACATTAATGCATCCATATGCATTAAAACACCAGCAACATCAACACAACTCGCTGCTCTTCACAAAACTAGCAATTTGGCTACCAAACACAACCGAAATCATCTCCAAACACTTCCAAAACTTAACCCAGCCAAGATCCATCACTTCTAACCATTTTTATACATCAAATAACATACAAAATGATCACAACCACGTCCTTATACCTCCAGGTATAACAGATCACCAATTACACTCCAAAAACAACCAAAAACTCAAGCCAAACTTAGGAAATTCAACCTATCCGGGATTGCATTGATTAAACCTCAACTTCTAATCATTTTAGCATTCATTTAACATCATTTTAACACCTCAAAACCCTGCTTAAACAGATCACACGAAATTTTCACCAAAATCATCAAATCTTGCATTTTAGCCAAAAATCAAGATCTCAATTGAAAAGCCATTAATAAAACATGAATCAAGGATTGAGAACTTAGGAATTTCAGTAAAGAACTGATAGTTTAGAGGAGAAGGACGTTCTTACCTCCAAACTTGAATTTCTCCATTTTAGAGCCAAAATGCTTGATGAAACAATTTGCAAATTGAGAGGTTTTGATGATGAGATGATTAGAAATCAAATGAGAGTTGAAATGAGAGATTAAGATGTCAAAATCAGAGAAAGAAATCTGAGGAAATCTTGTTTGGGTAGAGAGAAAATGAGAGAAAAGAGAATTTGAGAGAAAATAGAAAAATTAGTTAAGAATTGGTTAAAATGATTTCCCTCCTTTTCATAACCTTTAAAATCAGATTTTTGACTTAAAATATCTTAGAAAAATCTGGAGAAATCCTTTTTGGAATAATAGCTCCTTAAAGATTCAAAGTTTCAATCCTTTATAAAACTGTCCTGCAACTTTCAAAAATTACATTTTGGTCACTAGCCAAAATGTCAACCTTCCGAACCTCATTTTCCAAAATTGATTTCACAGTTCACTTTTATATATTAAAAGATGATTTTAGAATATTTTTCCATATTTTTAATGCAACCCGAACTAGGCTTCCCTAAATTCCCTCTTATATATTCGATCAGCACTTTGACCGAACCGGTCAACGCCAAAACTTCTGAGCCCAAAACCGGGGCGTTACAACTCTAGTAGTTGAAGAGTCAATACATGTTGTTTTCGATGATAACCTCTTTCCGAGGAAGGAATCTTGTGATGATGATGATGTAGGAATCCTTGATGCCATTGATGGAGGACAAACGTCAAAGGTGGATGAGGTTCCAACTAAAGATGAGGATACACAAGATCCACCTCTTGAAGCCTTGAAAGACTTGGCTCTTGAGGAAAGGGAGGTATCTTACCCAAGGGAGTTAAACTATGTCAAAGGTGGTGAAATCTTGGGTGATCCATCCAAGGGGGTAACTACTAGATCCTCTCTCAAATTAATGAATCATGTTGCATTTCTTTCATGCATTGAGCCTAAAAATATTAAAGAAGCTTTAAAAGATGATTTTTGGATTTTGGCCATGCAAGAGGAATTAAATCAATTTGAGAGAAGTAGAGTTTGGACGTTAGTTGAAAGGCCTAATAATCAATCTACTATAGGTACAAAATGGGTTTTTAGGAATAAATTAGATGAAAGTGGTAATATAGTGAGAAACAAGGCTAGGCTTGTTGCTCAAGGCTATACACAAGAAGAGGGAATTGATTTTGATGAGACTTATGCACCCTGTTATCATAATTTCAAGCTTTTTCAAATGGATGTGAAAAGTGCCTTTTTAAATGGTTTTATAAATAAAGAAGTGTATGTTGAACAACCACCGGGTTTTGAGGATTCAAAATTTCCAAACCATGTGTTTAAACTAACAAAAGCTCTCTATGGTTTAAAACAAGCTCCTAGAGCTTGGTATGAGAGACTTTCAAATTTCCTAATTGAAAAGGGTTTTGAAAAGGGAAAGGTGGATACAACACTCTTCATAAAAAGATATAACAATGACATCTTAGTAGTTCAAATTTATGTTGATGATATCATTTTTGGTTCTACTAATGAGTGTTATTGTAAAGAATTTTCTAAGCTAATGCAAGGTGAGTTCGAGATGAGCATGATGGAGGAGCTCTCATTCTTTTTGGGACTCCAAATCAAATAAAGGAAAGATGGCACCTTCATAAATCAAGCTAAGTACGTGAATGATATGCTCAAAAAGTTTGGCTTGGAGAATGCAAAACCTCAAGCCACTCCTATGAGTTCTTCCATAAAGCTTGACAAAGATGAAGGAGGTAAGTGTGTTGATTCTAAGCTTTACAGATCCATGATAGGTTCTTTGCTTTACCTTACCGCAAGTAGACTGGATATTATGTTTAGTGTTTGCTTGTGTGCTAGGTTTCAAGCTAGTCCTAGAGAATCAAACTTAGTTGCCATTAAGAGAATTTTTAGATACCTTAGAGACACACCTACTTTAGGCCTTTTGTATCCTAAAGATTCATCCTTTAGCCTTCATGCTTATTCGGATGCGGATTGTGGGGGATGTAAGATAGATAGGAAAAGTACTTCCGAGACATGCCAATTCTTAGGTAGTATGCTCGTATCTTGGTTCTCTAAGAAACAAAATAGCGTAGCCTTATCTACCACCGAAGCGGAGTACATATCCTTAGGGAGTTGTTGTGCTCAAGTCCTTTGGATGAAGCAACAACTCTTAGACTATGGTGTTGAAGTAGAAATCATACCCCTTAAGTGTGACAACACTAGTGTCATTTGTCTTACTAAGAATCCCATCCAGCACTCTAGAACTAAACATATAGAAATTCGACATCATTTCATTAGAGATCATGTTTTGAAAAATGATGTTGTTATAGAATATGTTGACACCTTGAACCAATTAGCGGATATATTTACAAAACCGTTAGATAAAGAGCGTTTTTGGTCCCTTAGGAGAGAGTTAGGTCTAGCTAGCCTATCTTGACCTTTTAGGACCTCTTTGTGCTTAAAATTGCTTGATTTTGTGAAATTGCATATTTGTGTGTTGTAACTCTTGAAAATATCCATGCCTATAGTTAGGGGGAGTATGTTTCTATTAAAACATGTTTAGAACTATTCATTCATCATTTGCATACCTTTAGGAGATGTTAAAATCGAGCATATGGTTGTTCTTTAGGCCCAAATATGTATTTCTGGGCATAGGGTATCGATACGGTTATACGCGTATCGATACGTGTTCTTCATTAAGATTCCCAGGCTTCTTTTTGCCTTAAATGGGTATCGATACGGTTAAACCCGTATCGATACGAGCTTCAATCGTTTTGATACGGATCTCATCCGTTTCGATACGATTCTCCAACAGGCATTTTTAAGGAAATGACGTTTCTACCCCTGTATCGATACACCTTCAGGCGTATCGATACTCGATTGCGCAGACAGCTTTTAATTTGACATTTAAAGTCTTCAACTTTTACCAAAACTAAAATTCTTCAAACCCTAAAAAGCCTAGCCGTTTTTTCCTATAAAAGGGCTCTTCCTCCCTCATATTTTCACACCACAACTCAAAATCTTAAAGAGGTTTTCCATCAAGCAAAGTTCTAAGATCCTTCTCATCAAATTTGTGCTAGATTTTTCTTCATTCTCTAAAATCCCAATCAAGGTAAAATTCTTTCTTTTTCTTTTTCAATTTTTTTTGTTTTTGTTTTGCTTTTATGTTCATCTTTTTAACAAAATTCTTTGTTCTTCAAATTTTTTTTTAAAATTTTTATTTTCAAATTTTTTACCTTGGTTCTTAACTTAAATGAAGAAATCTAAATGCATGATTTTTTTTAGATCATGGCACCCAAGGAATCTAGGAATAGATCAAGGGTTTCTCAAACCGGTGAATCATCCAATCTTGGAGTTGTTGCACGTCCGAACTACACTTCAATCTATGAACACTCTTTTGAAAACCCCACGGCTCCCGCATATTTTCGTCAATTCGAGAATTACAAGATTCGTGCGGAAAGGGTAATATCCATTCCTTTTCTCAACTCGGAGCGTTTCAAATTTGAATATCTTCCTTTGCTCCAACGTTGGAATTTCTTGGATTTTCTCTCAATTCCCGGTTTTTATTACCGTCTTTTAGTTTTGATTTTTTACACTAATGCCAAATGTGTTTCTCGCAATGGGGTTGTTACCGCCATTAGTTCTTATCTCATGGGCAAGAAAATTATCATTGATGTCAAATCCATATGTGAAGTTTTTAATTTGGAGGATGAAGGCCTTGAAGATGAGAACGCTTTAGGCCATGTTCTTAGTGGCTCCGTAACCGCCCTCAATGCTCAAGATCGGATCCTCCATTTGATGGTGTCTTGGTGGTTTAGGCCCTCCGAAGGAAAATACTCTACCATCCGTCAAGTGGATGATTTTTGGATCCGTTGCTTCCGTGAGCGAAAGCGTCCCAATCTTGCTCGAATCATGTTTGCGGAGATCGTCTATCTTGTGCAACATCGCCACACCTCTCTCGTCACCTTTTTTTACCTATGGTACGGCCTTAAACTATTTCTTTATGAAAAAGGATATTGATTGCTCTTTTGACTACCCAACTCCCCTCACCGATCCTATTGATGAACGATCTCTTGCACGGGGTAAGTTCCATTATTTTAATGGTAATTGGGTACGTCTTTCCGAGCTACCACCCGAGGTCGCGGCAATTTTTGAAGAACCTCAAGGTGATCAAGCTCCTCAACCCTCCATGGATGCTCTTATGACATTCCTCAATGAGCAATTTATCGGGTTGCGCACGGATATGGGAAATCGTCTTACCGCCCTTGAAACAACTTTTGACACAAGGATGACGAACATGGAGAACCGCCTAACCTCTCTTGAAAGCGGTCATAACTCTTTGAATATTTCCCTCTCCGCTTTCCATAATGAATGACGCAATAGCATGAGGAATGATGATCTCATGGGAGTTGACAATGAAGATGATGAAGAAGGCGATGATGATGCCTAGAAGCTTCTCCTTGCATATCATGCATACCATCTAGGATATTTCTATTTTATGCATCTTTGATTTATGTTCTTAGGTCTAAGTTTATTTTTCTTTTGAACCTATACTTTGATTTTATGTTTTCTTTGTTGGATTTTTAAGATTGATGCTATGCTTAATAATATTTATGTTGCTTATTTATACCTTTGCCTATGTTATGCACTTATATCTTGTCTCAATATTTTTTATCTAACAAAAAGGGGGAGAGAAACTAGCTCACAACACTTTAAAAATTTTGATTTCAAATTAAAAGTTACCTAGCTTATATTAAGGGGGAGTTAACTTTGTAAAGTTTTTCAAAGTGTCAAAAATTTGAAGTTTTAGTTTTGTTATATCAAAAAGGGGGAGATTGTAAAACCTATGTTTGATTTTGATATAATTAAATCTTTAAGGATCAATTTGAAAAACTTAAAATTGTTTTATAAGTCCCTTAATAAGTTTTAAATCACCAACACTTTAAAACTGATTTGAAAAACTCAAACTCAAAATATTTTCTAAGTGTTCCAAGGCCAAACTATTGAAAACCGTCCAGGTGTATCGATACGCTTCCAGTCGTATCGATACCTTTTTTACAAAGTTGGCTACTGCCGGAACTCGTTTCGATACGCACTTATCCGTATCGAAACACCGTATCGAAACAGATCCAATCTGTATCGATACGCTCCTTCGTAAAAGTCTAAAAGAGTTTGAATGGCGTACCGATACGATCTCACCCGTATCGATACGGTTTTAATGAATTTTAAATTCAAGTCGGTTTAAATATTTCGACCGTTGGTGTCAGTTGGTTAGGTAACCAAATTTTAAATTGGTCGTTGACCCGTATCGATACGGTAAACCCTCATATCGAAACGGAAATCGACAGTGAGCTAAGTTGAGAAAAAGGTATCGATACGGTCTTATCCGTTTCAATACCTTGTACCGATACGCCTACGTGCGTTTCGATACCCCCTATTAATTGTGCACAACGACTCTTTCTTTTCCGAGACAAGTATCGATACGGCTCCCCGTGTACCGATACGGGTAGCTGCAGAAGTGCATTTATGGTGGTAAAAGAGGGTTCCAACGGCTCTATTCAAGTTCCCAACCACCCAAACGACTAGAATTAATAGAGGAGGTATAAATTGAAGTCCTTTGAAGGTCAGCAACAACTATTCAACCCACAAGCATCATCAAAGCAAAAATCCAAACCCTTGAGCTATTCAAAGTCAAATTTTTGTACCCAACTCTAGTGTTTGTCAATTGTCAATTGTCAATTTGTATTGTGAGTTTGGGGTGATTGAAATTGTAATTGGGTAGACAATTATCCTTTGAGAGGAATCATTTGAGTTTACCACAACCTTTCTTTGTAATTTGAGTGGATTAAGCTTTGGGTAGAAAGCTTAATCGAATTTGTAAGGTTACCTCCTCATCCAAGAAAAGGGGAAGAATTCAAGTAGTGAATTGTTTGAAAATCCTTAGTGGGAACTAAGGTAGTAGATGTAGAGTTCATTTGGAGAACTTGAACCACTATAACTACTTGTGTCAATTTTATTTTTCACTCTTTCTCTCCACCAAAATTTTAATTGCCAATTCACCACCCTCTTGGCCATTTGCAATTGTTCGATCAACTCAACAAACCAAGCCTGACTCTTGATAGAAAGAAATAACTATCTTGAGGAAAGACTTGAAGCAATGGTGAACAAAAGACAACGCAATGGGGAAGATAACAACAACACCAACAAAAAACCCAAGGTTGATGTTGATCCTCCTATTGATGCCCAAAACAATCGGCAACCCCCTGCTGCCCCAGCAACTCGATAGACTTGCCGAGATTACATGGACAACGATCACGTTGAACTGCAAACTACATTGCCAGATGTGGAAGCTGAGCACTTTGAACTTAAACTTGTGATGTTCAGCATGATAAATTCAGCTGGACAATTTGGTGGATCTGCTACAGTGGATGCGCGCGAACATCTAAAAACCTTCCATGAGATAAGAGGAATAAGCCCGGAAGTACTGAGACTCCGACTATTTCCTCATTCATTGAGGGATAGAGCGAAAACCTGGTTGAACAAGTTAACGCTGGGCTCAATAAGAACTTGGGCGGATCTCTGTTGTGAATTTCTTTCTCGTTTTAATCCTTCTCTTTTAACTGAAAGATTGCGTAACGAGATTGCCACTTTTCAACAGGAAGATGGCGAACCAATGTACGAGGCGTGGGACCACTTCACAACTCTCTTACGAAACTGCCCGATGCATGGATTCTCTATATGGAATCAGGTTGTCAAATTCTATATTGCTGCCAATGCACACACTCGGATGAGGATAGACTCAGCAGTGAACGGCTTGTTACTAGACAAGGAACCAGAAGATGCAATGCTGGTGTTAAAAAAGATATCAAAGAACGATGAACATTTCCCCATAGCTCGAAGAGGAGGGAGACGAGGAGCATCTGACAAGGAGTACGAATCTGACAATTCGATAAAAACTCAAATTCCATACCTCACCAAGGTAGTTGAAGAGCTGCAGTGAAAAGAATCTAAGGCTGTATTTTCTGCCGACGAGGTGTGTGAAAATTGTAGTGGAAACCACAGTACAGAAGAGTTGTAACCCCCTCGTCCCGGTCTGAACGACTGACCGGTCCGAACAGGTTATACGGTGAAAATCGAAGAGAAACCCGTTAAAGTCCCACTCCGATTAGCAACCCTATTTTTTTCTGTTATCTTTTCTAGATGCCTTTATTAAATTCTATGTGTTAGGACACGCAGCGAACATACACGGATACAAAACCCACAAGACATGCAATTAAACAGCCCATTTTAACTTTTAACATGCCGTATCAATACGCTAGATGACTGTATCGATACGCCTAGACCTGGTCAACGCCCTAAAGTCAACCTAGAGAGACTGTATCGGTACACAGCAAGATCGTACCGATACGCCCTCAACGGTCAACTTCTCTCGGTCAATTTACAAGGACCTTATCGATACCATTAGGACCCGTACCGATACGCCAAAATCTCGTCGATTTCTCAGATTTCCAGAGAGGTTTTGGCGTATCGATACACCCTCGTGTATCGGTACGCTCTGCCTAAAATGAGCCCCAAGGCAAGAACCGTATCGATACAGCCCTTGGGCGTACCGATACGCCCTACACTGCAAGTATTATTTTGGCAGCTAAAAACACAAGGACCCGACTCTAGATGCATTTATCGACTCGACTAGCGACATACCAACTTACATACTTCACCAAGCAACTATAGATAAGCATACGGAACGGTCTAAATATACAACGAAGCGACAACCACCAACTAAGCACACATAGAGGAAACTAGCAAACGAACATGCTTAGCAAACCAACAAAGAGTTAAAGGCCATAACAAACATACTCCCAAACCACAAGAAACATGAAACAACAAACATAAACGTAATCTAGAAGCATTTCACCCTACTTCAAGCATGATCAACACTTATCATACATTCAAGACCATCCATTCAAAAGAACATACATCCAAGGCTAACCAAAGCTAAGCATACAATGCTACCTAACCAACAATTAAGGCAACCAACACTAGATGAGAATTTAGATAGGAACTTGCATACAATCATGCATACTAAACCACTTCATTTATAGAAAAACAAACACCTACCTAAACATTGCATAACAAGGGTCACATGCCCTTGAAACAAACACTTAAATATTCAAGGCAAGCAAAAGACATACATTTATATCCTTCCAACACAAGTAAAAACATCAAACCATCAAACTTGATATATATATATATATAAGGCAATAAAACATGCGTAACAAAACCATTTAGCCAAAAGAAACATATGTTCACCTAAGCAATGCACCATCAAGGTTTACATGCCTTCAACAAAAACATAAGCATTCATAAGACATGGTTAGAAACCTTCAATACAAAACACTTAGGCGTCAACATAAACACTCAGCTTACAAACATCAACACAAAAGCATAGGCATCTCAAAGAACATGGTTTACAAATCCATCAACACAAAGCATTAGCAACATAAAGCCAACACAAAGGAGTCTAGATACACGCTCCTAAAACACGTAGCATTTCCCATTGCTAAACTACTACATTATTTACCAAACCATACTTGAGCAACTACCACACGATTGGATGCCCTTTCCTTGCTCCTTGCTAACTCCCCGCTAATGATCTGCATTGTCGAAAAATGAGAGCGTAAGCATAAAGCTTAGTGAGCGGAGCTCTAAAAACACATCAATAATGCAGTTTTCAAAACATAAATCTTAGTTGAAAAGCAAACCATTTTAAAGTACGAAAGGAGACACAATCATCACAATTACATGGTATGCACATGCATGACAAAAACCCGGTGGGACCACACATCACCGTTCGACTAGCAGGTTTCCGATGGGACCATACATCACCGTACTCTTCTACTAGTCACTACCGGTGGGACCACACATCACCGTAGTCTTCGACTAGTTACTATCAGTGGGACCACACATCACCGTAGCAACGACAACCATCACGTGAGGTTCGACACCAACAACGACTACACAACAACATTAAACATAGAGTAAAAGCAACCCACACTTCACGCCATATTACAACAGTCACACACACATTAACACCTAATGAACAAGGTGAAATAGCAACTTACACTTGGGTTTAGGCTAGCCCCTTAAGGCTCCACCCAAACCCACAAGAAACCACTTGGAACATATTTAAACCTCAAACAGTTTCCACTCACCATTCGTACACCAATGCAAACCACAAAGTCGTTTCAAGCTTCTAAACTTCCCGAGACCGCGTCTGAACCACCCAAGGTCGAATCTGCTATTTCTAACCAATCAAAAACAATGTATTAACCTCTTAATCAACCACAAATTTACTATTATACATCAGCTCACAATCCCACAATATTTTCTCAACAATTCAAAGCCGAAATCCTCCCAAATAATCTCATTTTCGTACTCCAACAAAACCCAGCCATTACCCCTCAATTTAAACACATAAAACACTCCAAAACATCACCCTAAGGCTGTACAACCATCAGCTCTTCATTTCCCCATATAAACACCTTAAAAACTCTTATTTTCTACTCCTACAAATCACCTACAATAGTAGTTTCAGGAATCCAATCAAACCAGAACTATCACCACTCAAAAATCATCAAAAAACATCTAAAAACACCTATCCAATGTCCACATACCTCCAGCCCTCTTTTCACCACAAAATCAAGCCAGAAACTCACTTATTTCACTTCTAAAATCCACCCTAAGACTAGTTTCAGGTATACTATAATTAAGCAACATTTTTAACATGTTATGACTTCAAAATAAACTTTAAAAACACCCCAAAACACTGCCCTAAAAGACCCATACGAGATTTCACCCAAAATCCCCACTTTTCATAAATCTTGAAATTTCAAGGTTGAGAATCAATGGGTTTTGCAAATACAACTTTAATTTAAGTTAAATTTAAGTAAAACAAGGAAAAGAAAAGAGGATTTACCTTCTAAGGTCTTCAATGGAGGAAAAGAGATGAAAATGAGGGAATAGGGTTTTTGGAAGAAGATGAGTGATTTTGAAAATCAAAACTCTCTTAAAATTTCATTAATGGCACAATCGTAAATAATGAGAACTTTTATAAAAATCAGCTCTTTAATTTAAATTTAACCTGAAACTAATCTTAGGTCAACACCGATAACTCTCGGGCCTAAAACCGGGGCGTTACAACTCTCACCCACTTAATTAATTTCGTCCTCGAAATTACCTGACGGAAAGTGATACGTAAACCGTTTCTCCATATCTTCCTTTCTATACCCCAAGTGGCTTCTTCCACACTTTTGTATCGCTACTTAACCCTGACAAGCTCGATAGATCTCCCACGCAACACTGAAGGTCAATAATGCACATCTCAACATGTCCTCTAATATTTGAATATCTCTCTCTGACTGATCATCGGACTGAGGGCGATACGATGCACTAAAATTCATATAGGTACTCAAAGCAACATACAGACATTCCCAAAATCTAGCTGTAAACCTCGAATTTCTACATGACACAATCGACTTCGACACACCACGCAATCTCACAATCTCACTGATGCATAAATCGGCCAAATTATCTAGAGAATAGGTCGTATGAACGGCTATGAAATGAGCACACTTTGTGAAATGGTCAACAATCACCCAAACTGAATTCTTCTTAGAAGAAGTCAAAGGAAAATCCGATACGAAGTCCATAGTAACATTTTCTCACTTCCATTCTAAAATTCTCAACGGCTGTAACAAACCAGACGAAAATTGATATTCTGCCTTAACACACTGACAAACCATACACTTGCTTACAAAATCGGCAACATCTCTTTTCAGACCAACCCAATAGTACTCATCTTCGACCCACGATACATCTTTGTACTATCTGGATGTATAACCAAAAGATTGTTATGAGCTTCACTCAAAATAATACGTCTCAAATCACTGTCATTCGGCACAACTATTGTGTCTCTGAAACACAAAACCCCATCATATCTGAAACTGTATTTTGTATGTCTTCCTTCCACTATATTTTTCGCGTGAGGTGCCAAAGATCTGTCTTGCAACTGTTTCTCACTAATCATCTGGCTCAACATAGGTCTAACCTGAAGTTCGACCACTAAACCACCATCTGTTGGGTTTATAGCACGCTCGAATCGACCACCAAAACCGTCAAGGAGAATTGTAAATGTTTGGTGGTTGAATTGGCTAAAATCAAAATAAAGGTAGACAAGTGACACAATGATTTTAGAGTGGTTCGGCCTTCTAACAAGCACCTACATCCACTACCTTAGCACACCACTAAGGATTTCCCAATTCACTCAACAATGAATTCGTCCCCTTTTCCCGGTTTAGGAGGAAACCGTTACAACCCTATCTTTTGGACTTGGCTAAGATAGAACCAACTCTAGTTTTTCTCTCAAGGCTAAACTAGAACCTCTCCTTTTACAAGGGATTTGTTTGGTAAACTTAATACCTCACAAGGTGGGTGTTTACACAAATTTAAGCTCACAAGAGTACAAGGATTTACAATTGAGCACTCTCTCTAAAGACTATGTACAAGAGAATAGTAAAAATAAGACTTAAACTCTCATTCTCTTGATCATGTTGCTTGGATGTAGTGTCTAACCATCTTCAAGTGTTCCAGCCTTCAATTTATAGTCCCAATTGAGTTTGTGGCCGTTACTAGCCATTAGGGTTGAATTGGAGCCGTTGAGGACTTTAATCCCCACCATAAATGCAGTTCTACAGCTCTCCGTTTCGAAACACTCGAACCCGTTTCGAAATGCCCTTCAAGTAGAAAGAGCCGTTGCAGTCTGACGTAGGACCCGTATTGAAATGCTCTAGTCCGTTTCAAAACACCCATTTCGAAACGCATGACCCCGTATCGAAACGACCTACATTTAAAAGTTAGTTGGGAAATAGCCGTTGGGGTTTATGACCGTTGTGGTCGATTCCACGTAGGCGTATCGAAACGACATAGCCCGTTTCGAAATGCTAGGCAAAAAATCACATCCAGGGAAGGCCCGTTTCGATACTCGTATAGAAACACTTTTGCTACTGGAATCCCCCGTATCGAAACGCCCTAAGGTATTTCGAAACGCCTGGAAGGTTTTGTGTAATTTGGCTTTTGAAAACATGTAAAGCCTTTTTGAAAACATCCCTAAACATAGTTTCAAGTTATTTGGACTTTGGAAATAATTTTGAATTCTTTTTAAATCAGTCCAAAACATTTTTCAATTATTATATCAAAACATTAGTTATACACCATCATTCGACAAGCTCAAACTAGCGAACATAGCTTGCAATTCAACTGCCACTTTTTTACTTAAAGCACCGGCTACTACGTTGGCTCTCCCAGATTATACTCAATCTTGAGATCATAGTCCTTAAGCAATTTTAACCACCTACGTTGTCTAAGATTCCACTCTTTCTGTGTCATCAAATATTTCAAGCTTTGGTGGTCTGTATACACTATGCATTTCTCACCATACAGGTAATGCCTCTGAATCTTCTTCAAAGCAAACACAGCTGTAGTTAACTCTATGTCACGTGTCGGATAATTACGATTGTGAGTCTTTAGCTGTCTCGAGGCATAAGCCACAACTCTTCCGTCTTGCATGTGTACACAACCTAATCCTACATATGAAGCATCACTGTAGATCACATAGTCCTTTCCTGACTCTGGCTGAATCAAATTCGGTGCATTGGTCAAGGTTTCTTTCAATTCCTCAAAGGCTTGCTGTCTCGCATCTGACCACTCAAACTGAACATTCTTCTGAAGTAACTTCATCAAGGAGCGGCTATCTTCGAGAAACCATTCACAAACCTCCTATAGTATCCGGCTAAGCCTAGAAAACTAAAAATTTCTGTCACAGACTTCGGTTGCTTCCACTCAACAATGGCTTCTATCTTCTTTGGATCAACTCTAATCGCATTGGCTGACACTACATGTCCTAGGAAGACTACTTCTTGGATCCAGAACTCGCACTTACTCAACTTTGCATACAACTGGTTGTCTAACAAGGTCTGCAAAACTATCCTCAAATGTCGGTCATGGTCTTCCTCGGTACGCGAATACACCAAAATATCATCTATGAAAACAACCACAAACTGGTCTAGGTACTGATGGAAAATCCTATTCATCATGTCCATGAAAACAGTCGGTGCATTCGTCAACCCAAACAGCACAACTAAGAACTCATAGTGACCATATCTAGTCCTAAAAGCTATCTTCGGAACATTAACCTCTTTTACCTTCAACCGGTAATACCCGGATCTCAAATTTATCTTTGAAAAGGCTGATGTCCCTCTCAACTGGACAAACAAATCATCGATACGCGGCAAGTGATACTTGTTCTTCACCGTCAACTGATTTCGACTGCCTATAATCGATGCATATTCTCATACTATCGGCTTTCTTCTTCAAAAACAATACCGGTGTGCCAGAAGGCGAAGAACTCTGACGGATAAAACCTCTATCTGACAACTCTTGCAACTGAGTCTTCAACTCTTTCAATTCTTTCGGTGTCATACGGTTCGGAGCAATCGAAACAGGAGCAGAATCTGAATAAGTCTCCATAGCAAACTCTACCTCTCTATCAGGCGGTAAAACATGCAACTCTTTTGGAAACACACTCGGAAAATCACAGATTGTTCTGATATCATGTGGTCTGACCTCGTTCAATTTCATATTCATCCCTAAGCTAGGTAGGCCGGACAACCATACTCAAACGACCTCTGAGCCTCTAAAACTAAAACAACATTCGATAAGAAATTCACATTCTCACCTACCATTACAATCTCATAGTCATTCGCAAGCTTTAAGAAAACTCCCTTTGTCGCAAAGCCTACCCTAATTATATGTTCTACAAGCCAATCCATGCCCAGTATCACATCAAAACCGTAAAAGGCAATCCCATCACAATTACTGGAAACACGTGACCTTGAACCACCAATAGACATCTTTTGTACATCTTTCTGACCACAACTGCATCCCCGAAGGAGCTAGTAACACTAACACCTACCTCTAGTACCTCACTAGGTAAATTCAACAACTTTGCATGCTCACTCAAAATATACGAATGCGTAGATCTAGAATTAATCAGAGAAAACAAACTCAATGACTATACCGAGAAGTTACCTGCTATAACATTGATATCATTTTGAAGCCAACTCATATCAGGATCAGTCACATTGTTCTTTCTCAACAGGAACCAACTCATATGCACGCTGACCCAAATAGACAAACTGTACCCCAAACCCTGGTACGGCCATACTGCCCAGAACTAGAGCATGAACTCTAGACCCAGACCCATGCCTCGGTCTTATACTTGCCAAAAGCAATAATAGAAAACAAACAAAACACTCAAACAAAAATATATGGTGTTATCAAGAGCAAGGGTCCAAGGTGCTCAAGTACTCCTTTACTCAAAATCTATTTAATTAAGTAATAGTAGCAATGGGAACTCTACACTACGCTTCAACACAACCATCATGCTAACACATGCTTTCAAACACCGTACTAGCAAGCAAACTTCAAGCATACGTGGCAAAACATTCACCAAAACATAGCAACAACATAACACATCAAACTTACCTACCCGAGGTCTCGGAACCTAAGGCTCTGATACCACCAAATGTAACCCCTCGTCCGGGTTTGGACGACTGACCGGTCCGAACGGGTTACACTAGGAAAACCGAAGCGAAACCAGTTAAGGTCCCACTCCGATAAGCAACCCTATTTTTTTCCTTTATCTTTTCTAGATGCCTTTATTAAATCCTATGTGTTAGGACACGTAGTGACCATACACGGATACAAAACCCACAAGACATGCAACTAAACATCCCATTTTAACTTTTATAACAGGCTGTATCGATACACTAGATGACCGTATCGATACGCCTGGACCTGGTCAACGCCCTAAAGTCAACCCAGGGAGACCATATCAGTATACAACAAGACCGTATCGATACGCCCTCAATGGTCAACTTCTCTCGGTCAAACTACAAGGACCGTATCGATACCCTTAGGACCCGTACCGATATGCCAAAATCTCGTCAATTTCTCAGATTTCCATAGAGGTTTTGGCGTATCGATACACCTTCGTGTATCGGTACGCTCTACCTAAAATTAGCCCTAAGGCAAGGACCGTATCGATACAGCCCTTGGGCGTACTGATACGCCCTGCACTGCAAGTCTTATTTTGGCAGCTAAAAACACAAGGACCCGACTCTAGATGCATTTATCGACTCGACTAGCGACATACCAACTTACATACTTCACCAAGGAACTATAGATAAGCATACGGGACGATGTAAATATACAACGAAGCGACAACCACAGACTAAGCACACATAGAGGAAACTAACAAACGAACATGCTTAGCAAACCAACAAAGAGTTAAAGGATATAACAAACATACTCCCAAACCACAAGAAACATGAAACAACAAACATACACATAATCTAGAAGCATTTCACCCTACTTCAAGCATGATCAACACTTATCATACATTCAAGACCATCCATTCAAAAGATCATACATCCAAGGCTAACCAAAGCTAAGCATACAATGCTACCTAACCAACAATCAAGGCAACAAACACTAGATGAGCATTCAGATAGGAACTTGCATACAAGCATGCATACTAAACCACTTCATTTATAGAAAAACAAACACCAACCTAAACATTGCATAACAAGGGTCACATGTCCTTAAAACAAACACTTAAACATTCAAGGCAAGCAAAAGACATACATTTATATCCTTCCAACACAAGCCAAAATATCAAACCATCAAACTTGATATATATATATATAGGGCAATAAAACATGCTTAACAAAACCATTTAGCCAAAAGAAACATATGTTTACCTAAGCAATGCACCATCAAGGTTTACATGCCATCAACAAAAAATAAGCATTCATAAGACATGGTTAGAAACCTTCAATACAAAACACTTAGGCGTCAACATAAACACTTAGCTTACAAACATCAACCCAAAATCATAGGCATCTCAAAGAACATGGTTTACAAATCTATCAGCACAAAGCATTAGCAACATAAAGCCAACACAAAGGAGTCTAGATACACGCTCCTAAAACACGTAGCATTTCCCATTGCTAAACTACTACATTATTTACCAAACCATACTTGAGCAACTACCACACGCTTGGATGCCCTTTCCTTGCTCCTTGCTAACTCCCCGCTAATGATCTGCATTGTCGAAAAAGAAGAGAGTAAGCATAAAGCTTAGTGAGCGAAACTCTAAAAACACATCAACAATGCAGTTTTCAAAACATAAATCTTAGTTGAAAAGCAAACTATTTTAAAGTACGAAAGGAGACACAATCATCACAATTACATGGTATGCACATGCATGACCAAAACACAGTGGGACCACACATCACCGTTCGACTAGCAGTTTTCCGATGGGACCATACATCACCGTACTCTTCTACTAGTCACTAGCGATGTGACCACACATCACCATAGTCTTCGACTAGTTACTACAGCGTGAAACCACACATCACCATAGCAACGACAACCATCGCGTGAGGTTCGACACCAACAACGACTACACAACAACATTAAACATAGACTAAAAGCAACCCACACTTCACGCCATATTACAACAATCACACACACATTAACACCTAATGAACAAGGTGAAATAGCAACTTACACTTGGGTTTAGGCTAGCCCTTAAGGCTCCACCCAAACCCCCCCAAGAAACCACTTTGAACATATTTAAACCTCAAACAGTTTCCACTCACCATTTGTACACCATTGCAAACCACAAAGTCGTTTCAAGCTTCCGAACTTCCCAAGACCACGTCTGAACCACCCAGGGCCAAATCCGCTGTTTCTAACCAATCAAAAACAATGTATTAACCTCTTAATCAACCACAAATTTACTATTATACATCAGCTCACAATTCCTCAATATTTTCTCAACAATTCAAAGCCGAAATCCTCCCAAAATAATGTCATTTTCGTACTCCAGCAAAACCCAGCCATTACCCCTCAATTTAAACACTTAAAACACTCCAAAACATCACCCTAAGGCTGTACAACCAGCAGCCCTTTATTTCCCCACATAAACACCTTAAAAACTCTTATTTTCCACTCCTAAAAATCACCTACAGCAGTAGTTTCGGGAATCCAATCAAACAAGCACTATCACCACTCAAAAATCATCAAATAACATCTAAAAACACCTATCCAAATGTCCACATACCTCAAGCCCTCTTTTCACCACAAAATCAAGCCAAAAACTCACTTATTTCACTTCTAAAATCCACCCCTAAGACTAGTTTCGGTATACTATAATTAAGCAACATTTTTAACATGTTATGACTTCAAAATAAACTTTAAAAACACCCTAAAAGACCCATATGGGATTTCACCTAAAATCCCCACTTTTCATAAATCTTGAAATTTCAAGGTTGAGAATCAATGGGTTTTGCAAATACAACTTTAATTTAAGTTAAATTTAAGTAAAACAAGGAAAAGAAAAGAGGATTTACCTTCAAAGGTCTTCAATGGAGGAAAAGAGATGAGAATGAGGGAATAGGGTTTTTGAAAGAAGATGAGTGATTTTGAAAATCAAAACCCTCTTAAAATTTCATTAATGGCACAATCGTAAATAATGAGAACTTTTATAAAAATCAGCTCTTTAATTTAAATTTAACTCGAAACTAATCCTAGGTCAACACCGATAACTCTCAGGCCTAAAACCGGGGCGTTACAAGAGTGCCCTATACAACTGGAAGAGGGAATGTATGTTGGAAATTACAACAAGAACAGAAGTTATGATTCCAACAACTACAAACCAAATTAGAGGAAGGACCCCAAATTTTCCTAGAATGACCCAAACAATGAATTGAATCCTCCAGTTCAGAATAACCAGAATCAAGGAGGTCCCAGAATTCTGTCACGACAGCAACTACAACAGCAGCCGACAGCCACCACAAGCATACTAGAACAGACCCTAGTAACTTTCATGTCTCAAACTGGAGCATATATGGCCAACATGGATAATTTTGTCAAGAAAACTGAAACCTTCATGGACAAGACAGAGATGAGAATGACAAACCATGAAGCTTCATTAAAATCTCTAGAGACACAGATGGGTCAAGTTTCACAGTTCATCAACACAAGGCAGAATGGAGGATTCCCTAGTAAGGCCATTACAACGAGAAGTGGGAAACACCTACAAGGGCCGATAATGAAAGAAACATCTAGTAAGGAAACGACCCTACAGACACCTGCCGAGAACACTGCCCCGGTAGAAAGAAAGCAACATATTGTCGTCGCCCTTGCCACGACAGCAGAAGAAGTAGAGGAGGCGATAGAAGAAGCTGAAGATTGTGAGCCTCCTCAAATTCGATTTCCATGTGAAGGACAACTCGAAGATTATCGCCATCCACCCCCTTTTCCACGGCGGTTGAAAAAAAACATGAGTACCATCTTAACAAGATCTACGATGTTTTTAAGCAAGTACACATCAACATTCTGTTGTTGGAGGCCATTAAGCATATGCCCGATTATGCAAAATTCCTAAAAGATGCAATGTCCAAGAAATCCATACTAGTGGAATTTGAAACTGTAATGATGACGGAAGGATGCATGGCAATCCTTCACAAGCGTCCACCCCCAAAGAAGAAGGATCCTGGAAGTTTCATCATACCATGCATAATTGGTGACAAGTTTGTGGGTAAGGCACTTTGTGATCTTGGTGCTAGTATTAATCTAATGCCCAAATCTGTTTTTTAGAAGCTAGGTATTGGACAAGCAAGACCCACAACAGTCATGCTGCAATTGGCAGACCGCTCTTACGTACAGCCGGAGGGAAAGATTGAGGATATTCTAGTAAGAGTGGATAAATTTATATTCCCTGCTGACTTTCTTGTTTTAGACTGTGAAGCAGATGAGAATGCACTGATCATCCTAGGGCGACCCTTCCTAGCCACAGGTAGAACAGTGATCGATGTAGAGAAGGGAGAACTGACTATGAGAATCAATGACCAGCAGATAAAGCTCAATGTTCTCCAAGTCATAAAACAAGCTGATGCAGAGGAAGAATGTAAGACAATATTAGAAGTAATTGTTGACCAACCCTGCATCAAAACAAGCTGTCATGACAGACAATTTGGTCACTGTCACCACAGTCACCTAGAAGACTACCACGATAGCATTGACGATAACGACTCCTCAGACAATAATACATCTGATACTAAAGGTCCTGATGAGGTAAATTAGATATGCATGTGTTCAGGTAAATTCTTTGAACCGTTGAACTATACCTCTAATGAACATGTGATTGAAAAGCCTTCCATATATCAACCACCTGCCTTAGATCTTAAACCCCTGTCAGGGTAACTTAAATACGTTTTTCTTGGTCTTAATAATGCGTTGCCGACAATCATCTCTTCTAAGTTGATGCGGGAACAAGAACAACAGCTGATCAGGATTCTACAACAACATAAGAAGGCGATTGGATGAACCATTGCCGATATCCAAGGCATCAGTCCGGCAATTTGTATGCATAAGATCCTCTTAGAGGATGACTATAAGCCGAAAATTTATGCCTAGAGAAGACTAAACGAAGCTATGCGAGAGGTGGTACAAAAAGAGATTATCAAATGGCTTGCTGCTGGAATTATCTACGCCATCTCGGATAGCAAGTGGGTGAGCCCAGTGCAATGCGTACCCAAGAAGGGAGACATAACTGTGGTGACCAACAAGGACAACGAGCTAATCCCAACCAGGACTGTGACTGGTTGGAGGGTTTGTATGGACTATCGGAAGCTTAATAAAGCTACCCGAAATGACCACTTCCCCTTACCCTTTATTGATCAAATGTTAGATAGATTAGCAGGGAAGCCTTATTATTGTTCCCTTGATGGTTACTCAGGTTACAATCAAATAGCAATTGCACCAGAGGATCAGGAGAAAACAACCTTCACATGCCCATACGGAACATACGCCTTTTGAAGAATGCCATTTGGATTATGCAATACACCATCAACTTTTCAGCGGTGTATGATGGAAATATTCTCATATATGGTGGAAGATTTCTTGGAGATCTTCATGGATGACTTTTCCGTCTTTGGAGACAGTTCCAATGATTGCCTAAGTAATTTGAAGAAGGTGCTTGAAAGATGTGAAGAGGCAAACCTTGTATTGAACTAGGAGAAATCACACTTTATGATGGATGAGGGTATAGTGTTGGGACACAATGTCTCCTACCGCGGCATAGAAGTAGACAGAGCAAAAATCGAAGTTATCGAAAAACTGCTGCCACCCACCACAGTCAAAGGCATTAGAAGTTTCTTGGGACACGTAGGGTTTTATCGTAGATTTATTGCCAATTTTTCTAAAATTACTAAACTCATGTGTCTCTTGTTGGAACAGAATAGGGCCTTTGACTTCAATACTGAATGTACTGAAGCATTCAAGACACTGAAGGAGAAGCTGGTAACAGCCCCAATAGTGCAGCCACCAGACTGGAGTTTACCGTTCGAGATAATGTGTGGCGCCAATGACTATGCTGTTGAGGCAGCACTAGGGTAGCGGAAGGAAAAACTCTTCCAGTTATATATTATGCCAGCAAGACCCTAAATGATGCCCAGATAAACTACACCACAACAGAGAAGGGGTTGCTAGCAGTGGTGTTTGCCTTTGACAAATTTAGACCGTACATACTTGGAACAAAAGTGGTGGTCCATACAGATCATTTAGCACTAAAATATTTGTTCACCAAGAAGGACGTAAAACCACGATTGATACGTTGGATTCTGCTGTTGCAAGAATTCGATATAGATATCAAGGACAAAAAGGGGACAGAAAACCAAGTAGTTGATCACTTGTCAAGACTGGAGATGGGAAAGGATCAAGACAAAAACAAAGTTAACCTACAGGAAACTTTCCCAGACGAGCAGTTATTCACTGCCACCAGCACTATCGCGACAGCCATGGCGACATGTACACTTTCTTAGATCCCTTGGTATTCTAACATAATAAATTACCTTGTTAGTGGTTTATTACCTTCTAAACTTAACTACCAAGCAAGGAAGAGGTTCCAAAATGATGCAAAACATTATTATTTGGACGAGCCTCTTCTATTTAAGCACTGTGCAGATCAGATCATTAGGAGATGCATACCACAGGAAGAATAGGAAGAAGTGTTCCACCACTGCCATGTTGCTCCTTATGGAGGACACTTTGGAGGAAACAAAACTACTGCCAAAGTTCTGCAATCTGGTTTCTTTTGGCATACACTGTTCAAGGATGCACAAGCCTATTACAAGCGTTGTGACAAATGCCAAAGGACTGGAAATATCTCTAGAGGCATGAGATGCCCTTGCAGAACATTCTTGAAGTCGAAATTTTTGATGTTTAGGGAATCGACTTCATAGAACCATTCCAAGCCTCTTGTGGGAATCTGTACATACTGTTGGCAGTAGACTACGTGTCCAAGTGGGTAGAAGCTATCACCACGCAAAAGAATGATGCCAAGATCGTGCAAAGATTTCTCCACAAATATATCTTCACAAGGTTTGGCATCCCAAGGGCGATAATTAGTGATGAGGGTAGGCACTTTGACAACAGGGTAACTGCTAGTGCGTTGAAGAAGTATGGAGTTAAGCACAAGATTGCAACAGCATATCACCCTCAAACCAATGGGAAGGCTGAAATCTCAAACAGAGAAGTGAAGAACATCCTAGAAAAGATGGTTAAACCAACTAGGAAGGACTGGTCTCTTCACCTGAATGATGAATTATGGGCCTACAGAACTGCATTTAAGACACCATTAGGAATGTCACCGTACCGCCTCATCTATGGAAAAACATGTCGCCTACCTATCGAGATAGAACATAAAGCATATTGGGCTATCAAAACAGTTAACATGGACTAGGACAAAGCAGGGCAGAAAAAGGCTACTGGACTTAAATGAAATTGAAGAAATTCGAGTCATGGCCTACGACAACGCCCGAATTTATAAAGACAAAACAAAGAAGTGGCATGATAGAAAACTGCTGCCATGACAGTTCACCCCAGGACAGAAGGTGTTGTTGTTCAACTCTAGGTTGAAGCTTTTTCCAGGAAAGCTAAAGTCTAGGTGGTGTAGACGCTTCCAAGTAGTCCAGGTTTTTCCTCATGGTGCCATCACAATAAGATCACTCAAGGACGAGCACCAATTTAAAGTCAATGGACAAAGGCTAAAGCACTATCAGGGGACTGAAGCCCCAAGAGAGCAGGAAGTAGTTACTTTAGGAGATGCCCCTCAAGGCATCCCTAATTTAACTTAGTTTTATTTTATTTTTGTAACCCCCTCGTCCCGGTCGGGCTGGATGACCGGTCTGAGTAGGCTACACGGGGAAAACCGAAGCGAAACCCGTTAAGGTTCCCCCTCGGTTAGCAACCCTAGAAAATTTCTTTTACTTAAATATTGTCTAAAGGCATATTATTTCCTAAGTGATCACGACAACGGAAAACATCGAATAAGATACACAACCTAACCCCAAACAACATGTTAACAGCCAAATTTTTCCTTTTTAAGCAGGATGTATCGATACACCAATCAAGGGTATCGATATGCCTTGACCAAGGTCAACATCCTTCAGTCAACACAGGAACACCGTATCGATACAGCCCTTGAGTGTATCGATACGCCCTTCTCGGTCAACATCTCATGGTCAACGAGATAAACCCATATTGATACGCTAAGACACCGTACCGATATGCCAAAGTCTCACCAAAAACTCAAATTTCCAGTGAGCATTGGGCGTATCGATACACCCCCGAGTATCGGTACCCCTTGTCGATCCTGTGTCCCAAAGTGTAGGATCGTATCGATATGGCCCTTAGGCATATCGATACGCCCTGCACTGCAAGACACTAAAATGCAGCAAAACAACATGAAACTCAACTCTAAATGCATTTTAAGACTCCCCTAACCATATACAAGCACTCATACAACATTGCACGACCAAGAGCAAACATATAGATCGATCTAGATGGACATTAAGGCATATATCATGGAATTCATATAAAGGATAGATAATACATTATAAAACATACTCAAAAACTTAAAGGCCAAAAGCACATGCCTTCTCATAAAGGTTTACATGCATCACTAACACATATACTCATCCAAAAGCATAGCATCTCAACAAACATTCAACAAGGCTTAACATGGTTTACAAATCCAAGCAAGACATAAACACCAACATCTATGAGTCCTACAACGCTCATACAAAACACACAGCATCCTCATTGCTAAACTACTACTTTATTTACTAATTCATACTTGAGCAACTACAAGCTTGGAATGTCCCTTCGCCTTGCTCCTTGCTAACACCACGCTACTGATCTGCATTGTCGAAAATGAGAGCGTAAGCTAGAAGCTTAGTGAGGATGCTCTAAAATCAAAAACAACGACAATGCAGGGTTCAAGCATGCAATCCTTAATATCACACACAACATACATATGCATCAACATAGCAAACTAGCTAGCAAGACAAGAGTCAGTAATATGGCATCTTACATCATATTAAGCTCAACAATATAGATCAAATATCTCATCATCATAAGCATATGAACAAGTACATTGGCCACTATTAGTTTACTCGGATATGCGGATTTACTCTCAACAACAACATTACCTCGGTGGGATTACACTCATCATCGGGCCTTGCATGGGTGGGATTCCACTCATCACCACATGCCCTACGGATGAGATTCCACTCATCATCACGTATAATATAAATAATTTCCGGTGAAATATTACATCACCGTACTCCTCCTTGATGACTCAACGCCATCAAGGCCACGCGGGAATTTGACTCAAACGTGTGCACACAAATCCTAATGATCGATCATTTATACCAGGTAAATTAACTAGTGCCAATTACTTTTAAACCACACCACAACAATCATCATTTGAATCATACAACCATCACCACACACACAACAATGTATACACATACAAAGTCAAATCATACTTCACAAGATCAATATAGGCATAGGCAATCTAAGGCATCATTAACCATCAAGAAGTTAAACTACCAGTTTAACTTCTACCTTGGAATGGTCTACCAAGCTCATTCCAATACCTCCACTACACACTTGAACCAACTTTAAAACAATTTAAAGTTTTACTCACCACCCTTCCTTAGCAAACCAAGCAAGCGAGTCAAGCCTCCTCAATTCCCGGATTCGATCCCGATCCTTCTTTGATGTTCCCTCTAGCTTCTAACCAATCAAAACACAAATATTACTCACCAATTCAATGCTAAACTCAGTCACAATTCCAACTCACCAACACAAGCCAAGACTTCACCATTTCAAACCCAAACTAACCACAAAATTCTCATTTTCGTGCTCCCTAAATACCCAGCTGAAAACCACAATTTCCAACACCCAAATGACATCTAAAGGCTTTCCAAAACACTTCCCTAACTACCCTATACCATCAACCCTTCAACCCAACACAAAAACACACCAAAAACTCAACTTTTGACACTTTGAAAAATGCCCCAAAGACCCACTTCGGGATTTTTCCCAAATCCTTCCATTTTAAGATATTAGATTTATCTAAGTGAGGTTAATTCAAAACCCAACTCAACAAATCAAAAACAAATGAAAAACCCATTAAAAATCCAAACTTTCCTTAAACTTGAAAAACACAAATATTGATAGTTTTAAAATCTAAGACCATGTAAATGTTTGGGATGATGAGGAGAGTTGAGAAATGAATTTACCTTCGAAAAATCTCTTGATTTGGTGAAGAGATTGAATGGAATAGTGAATTGGGGTTTTGGGAGAGGTTTGGTTGTATTTCACGTTGGAAACTAGAAAAGGGGAGGAAGATGGCTTTATTTTCCTTTTTGTTCTTTTGATTCAAAAAGGGTGTCTTCACTTTTCAATTTAATTACAAAAATGTCACTCTTTTAATTTTTAATCTACTTTAAATTAAAACCAAGGCCAAGTTAAATAAAATCGATTTTGACGACTCGAACCAAACACACGCACCTAACTCCTAACCCCAAAATACGGGTGTTACAACTCTCTCCCACTTAAGGAATTTCGTCCCTAAAATTACCTGACTGAAAGAGATAGGGAAACTGCCTTTCCATATCCTCCTTCCTCTCCCAAGTGGCCTCGTCCACCCCTCGACGTTGCCACCGCACTTTTACTAACTCAATTGATCTACCCCGCAACACCTTACTGTCAGAAGCTAAGATCTCAGCTGGTTCTTCCTCATAAGTCAAATCCGGATTCAATTCAATCTCTTCTACAGGCATAACATGTGATGGATCTGACCTATACTTACGAAGCATCGAAACATGGAACACATCGTGTATCTTCTCTAGCTCGGATGGCAAACGCAACTAATAAGCAACGGGACCAACCCTCTTCACAATCTCATACGGTCATATGTACCTCGGACTCAACTTCCCCTTTCGGCTAAATCTCATTACTTTCTTCCACGGAGACACTTTTAAGAACACCTTCTCACCCACTGAGAACTCAACTTCCTTCCTCTTCAAGTCGGCATAGGACTTCTGCCTATTCGAAGCAGCCTTCAAGCGATCGCAAATGAATTTCACCTTATCGGTTGTCCCCTTGAGCAAATCCGGCATAGGTAACAACTTATGTCCCACTTCGGCCCAACAAACTGGAGTTCTACACTTTCTACCATACAAGGCCTCATACGAGCCATCTGAATGCTCGACTGAAAACTGTTATTGTAAGCAAACTCAACTAGAGGCAAGTGCTTCTCCCACGTACCCTAAAAATCAATGATGCAACAACGCAACATATCCTCTAAAATCTGTATAACCCTCTCTGACTGACCATCAGTCTGAGGATGATAAGACGTGCTGAAATTCAAACGGGTACCCAAAGTTGTATGCAGACACTCCCAAAATCGAGCTGTAAACCTCGGATCTCTATCGGACACAATAGACTTTGGCACACCATGCAGTCAAACAATCTCACCAATGTACAGATCGGTCAATCCATCTAACCTATTAGTCGTATTGACTGCTAAGAAGTGAGCACACTTCGTGAAACGATCTACTATAACCCAAACTGAGTTCTTCTTCGTGGGAGTCAAAGGCAAGCCCAAAACAAAATCCATGGTAATGTTCTCCCATTTCCATTCCGGAATTCTCAACGGTTGCAACAAACCTGAGGGAACCTGATGTTATGCCTTCACTCTCTGACATACCATACACTTACTCACGAAGTCGGTCACGTCTCTCTTCAAACCAACCCAAAAGTACTCATTCTTCAAATCGCGGTACATCTTCGTACTACTAGGATGCATAGCAAATGGACTACTGTGCGCTTCAGTCAAGATCGTATATCTCAAGTCACTGTCTTCTAGCACAACTATCCTATTTCTGAAACACAAGACCCCATCGGTACTGAAACTGTAGTCTGAAGGTCTACCCTCGACTACATCTTGCACGTGAGGTGCCAAAAATCTATCTAAGAGTTGCTTCTCCCTAATCAACTGACCTAGAGTAGGTATAACCTGAAGCTCGGCTACCAAGCCACCATCTCCGGACAAACTCAATCTAGCAAACATGGCTCTCAAATCTACTTCTACCTTTCTACTCAAAGCGTCAGCCACTACATTGGCCTTACTCGGATGGTACTCAATTGTAAGATCATAGTCTTTTACCAACTCTAGCCACCTACGCTGCCTGAGGTTCAAATCTCGTTGAGTCATGATGTACTTCAAACTCTTGTGATCTGTGTACATTGTGTATTTCTCATCGTACAAATAATGTCTCCAAGTCTTCAAAGCAAACACAACTGCAACTAACTCTATGCCATGGGTCGGATAGTTACGCTCGTGAGTCTTCAATTGTCTTGAAGCATAAGCCACCACTCTCTTGTCTTGCATGAGAACACAACCTAGGCCTACATAGGAAGCATCACTGTAAACTACATAGTCTTTTCCAGACTCTGGCTGAATCAAGATCGATGCTTGGGTCAAAGCTTCTTTCAACTTCTCAAAGGCTCTCTGTCTTGCATCTGACCACTCGAACTGAACACTCTTCTGAAGTAACTGTGTCAATGGAGCAGCTAACTTCGAGAAACCTTCTACGAATCTTCTATAGTATCCAGCTAAGCCTAGAAAGCTACGAACCTCTGTTACTGACTTCGGTTGCTTCCACTCAACAAAAGCTTCTATTTTCTTCGGATCAACATTAATCCCATTGGTTGACACTACGTGTCCTAGGAAGACTACCTCTCGGATCCAGAACTCACACTTGCTCAACTTCGCATACAACTGATTATCTAACAAAGTCTTCAAAACTATCCTCAAGTATCGGTCGTGGTCTTCCTCGGTACGCGAATACACCAAGATGTCATCTATGAAAAAAACTACAAACTGATCTAGGTACTGATGGAAGATCGTATTCATCATATCCATGAATGCAGCCGGTGTGTTAGTCAATCCAAAAAGGCATGACTAAAAACTCATAGTGACCATATCTAGTCCTAAAGGTCGTCTTCGGTACATCAACCTCTCTTACCTTTAGCTGGTAGTAACTTGATCTCAAGCCAATCTTCGAAAAGATTGATGCCCCTCTCAACTGGTCAAACATATCATCAATTCTCGGCAATGGATACTTGTTCTTCATTGTTAACTGATTCAATTGTCTGCAATCTATACACATTCTCATGCTTCCATCTTTTTTTCTTCACAAACAAAACTGGAGCACCCCAAAGTGAAGAACTAGGTCGAATGAAGACTCTATCTGTCAACTCTTGCAACTGAGACTTCAACTCTTTCAGTTCTTTCAGTGGCATATGATACGGAGCAATTGAAACAGGAGCTGAATCTGAATAAGTCTCTATCGTAAACTCTACCTCTCTATCAGGTGGTAAACTCGGCAACTCTTCTGGAAACAAACTAGGAAAGTCACACACTGTCCGGATATCTTGAGGTCTAACCTCACTCATATTTGGATTCATCACATAGGCCAAATATGCTTTGCAACCCATCTCAACTAACCTCTTAGCCTCTAGAATTGAAACTACATTGGATAAGAACTTCACGTTCTCACCCACCACCAATATCTCATAATCATCCGTGAGTCTCAAAGAAATCCTCTTAGTCTCAAAGTCTATCCTAGCTCTATGCTCAGTGAGCCAGTCCATACCCAGAATCACATCAAAGCCATAAAAGGGTAGCTCCATCATATCCACTGGAAACACATGTCCCTGAACCATCAACGGACACCTTATGTACATCTTTCTAACTACTACCGTGTCCCCAAAGGAACTAGTAACACTAACTTCTACCTCTAATATTTCACAAGGAAATTTCAAAAACTTTGCATGCTCACTCAGAATATAAGAATGTGTAGACCCGGAGTCAATCAAAGAAAGCAAACCCAAAGACTGAATCGAGAAGTTACCTGCGATCACATCTGTGTCATGCTAATCCCCACGCTGAGCATAAACTCTGGCCTGGCCTCCGCCCTCTGGCTGGACTGCAACTACATGTGCTATGTTCCTCTGGCCATCATTTTTCGGAAGTTACCTCTATCGCACCCGCGGCCTCACTGAAAGTCATTGGCTCTAGCAGGAGCCTGAGCTAGTGCCTCTCCCACCTGATGTGGACAGTCACGCCTAATATGATCCCTAGCTCCACAGCCCCAACATGAGTGGAAATTTCCCCAACACTCACCGGTGTGATTTCTCCCGCAACTAGCACATGTGGGCAACCTCCCACCAATCCTCTGGCCCTGTTGGCCCCTACCGTGGTTACCTCCACCACGTCTATGGTCATAGTGATGCCGGTTGTCCTGATGCCTCTTGGCATCACCTCTATCAAAGTCACTATATCTCTTCCCAGAACTAGAACCACCAGATCGTTTGGTCAAGCCCAAACTGTGCTCCAAGTCCTTGGCCCTAGCGACCAAGACATCAAAATCTGTGTAGTCAGAAGCTAAAGTGTACCTCTTGATCTCTTCATTCAACCCATAGCGGAAACGGTTACAACGTTCCACTTTAGTAGGAACAAGCTCAGATGCATACTGACTCAGCCTGATAAATCGAATCTCATAGTCTGTCACAGTCATACTCCTCTGAAGCAACGCCATAAATTCCCTCTTCTTCTCATCGAGATATCGAGGACCCAGATATTTCTTACGAAAAGCTAACTCAAAAAACTCCCAAGTGATCTCAGTCTCTTCCATACTCGTAGTGATGGTGACCCACCAAGTGTAGGCATCACCCTGTAGAAAAGACTCAACACACCCTAACTTGCGTTCCCCGGTACATCCCATCTGTGACAAAATACAGACGGTCTTCTCTAACCACATCTCAGACCTCTCCGGTGTCGACCCTCTAAACTTTTCACCTCCCAAATTGCGGAGTCTCTCCAATGACAAACCAGCACCCTCTCCCTGGGGTTGTGCTGCTGCCTGACCCCCAGCCACTGCAGCCTGGAAAGCCCCAGCTATCGCCTGAACTAGGGGAGCTAAATCTATTCCGGCCAGTCCTTGGCCAACTTGAGGCTCTACGCCCTCGGCTCCCACCTCACCTCTCTCTTGATGAGGAGGAGGTTGAGGAGTCTGCGCCCCACCAATCTACTCAACTCTCGGAGCTTGTGCCCGTGGTTCCGGCTGAACCATTCTAGGTGTTGAGTGGATCGAAAGATCGATATCTACCAAGAGGGGGGTGAATTGGAAATTTAAAGAGTTGTAGTGGAAATTGGCAAATAAAAATTGAAGAACAAGGGATTTAGAGTGGTTCAAGTTCCAAATGAACTCTACATCCACTACCTTAGTCTCACTAAGGATTTGCAACAATTTCACTAAATTGATCTTCCCCTTTTCTAGGACAAGGAGGCAACCTTTTACAATATCGGTTGATTTTTCTACCCAAAAATCAACCCAACTCTCACTCAATGGAACAAAGAAATTTGAAGGCTAATTAGGTATCTCTCAATACAAATGATAGCCCCAATACAAGCACTCAACCCAATTTTACAAAATAAGAATGAAGAACACAAATTGGGATTTTACACAAATTTGGGATTTTTGCTCAAATGCTTGAATTTGATGTTTGGATGTTTGCTTGAAGTTCAATAGTTGTTGCTGATGCTTTTGGATGTCCCTTTTATACCTTCTCATTGATTTCTAGCCGTTTGGGTGGTTGGGAACATAAATGGAGCCGTTGGAACCCTCTCTTGCCACCATTAATGTTGTCTGCACCAACCCGTTTCGGAACACGGGAAACCTGTTTCGGAACGGACTAAAATAGAAAGAGCCGTTGGGGTGCATTTAAGAGCCCGTTTCGAAACGCCTTAAGGCCGTTTCGGAACGGTTTTGCCACTGGAAAAGGGTCGTTTCGGAACGGTCCTAGCCCGTTTCGAAACGCCTTAACGGTTTATTGAAATTCAGTTAAAACATACAACAGTCATTTTATTCAAAATAAAACCTAGCCCTTGTTTTGGAACGGGAGTGATCCGTTTCGAAATGGAATGGCTACTGTCAAAGGGTCATTTCGGAACGGGCTTGATCCGTTTCGAAACACCCCTTATATGTTTGAAAATATGAAATATTTGAAATAAGATAACCCATTTTAAATCCTTCATGAAGAACAGTTTCGAAACGAGTTTATCCGTTTTGAAACGCTTTCAAGTGTTTCGATACACGTATCGGAACGGTGGTCGACAGTGGTGAAACTGTTTCGAAACGCCTTGAGGCCGTTTCGGAACGGGTACGTGAAAACCACTGTTTTGGCTTGAAACACTTAGAAAAATAATTGGAAAAGTATGTTTTTAACTTAGGCATAATATAAAAATTATATGGGGATATTTTTAGGACTTAAAATTCGTTTTGATTTTTTTTAATTTAGTCCTTAGGTTTTTAGTTATATCAAAATTAAAATATTTGTTTCACAATCTCCCCCTTTTTGATATAACAAAACCAAAGTTAGAATTTTTGAGAATTTTGAAAGTTTTGAAAATATTCTAACTCCCCCTTAATTTAAGATAGGTTTTTAAAACAATTTTGATTTGAAGTTTAAACCTTTTAAAAATTAAAAACGAATTTTAGTGTTGTGGCTCTTAAATTTCTTCTCCCCCTTTTTGTTAGATCAAAAAGAATAACATAAGCTCATAGAGAAGATAAAAGATTAGTACCAATAAGCAATAATAAGCAACCATAAATTCATAATCAAAATATCCAAAACATAATTCAAAACATTAAGTTCAATATAATTCAAACAACAAAATCCCAAAATAAAATAGCCATAAGCATAGGTCCTAAAACATGATAAAACATAAGATGCAATCTAAATCCTAAAAAGCATAAATAATATGATATGAAATGAAGATCCTAAGCCTCGTCATCATCATCCTCATCATCCTCATCATCATCGTCCTTGGCTTGAGAACGTTGAAACTTCGTCCATTGCCCATATAGAGTGGAGAAGGAAAGATCCAAGTTGGAATGAGAAGTTTCAAGAGAAGTAAGACGATCCTCGACATTCTTCAACCGATTTCCCATAGATTCAAAGCCCGAAGTAAGGCGAGTGTCCAAAGCATCAAACCGAGAGTCCAAGGCATTGAAACGCTCGGTAAGGAAAGCCGTGAGGGCATCATTGTTCGTGGCTTGAACTTGCGGTGGAGGAGCAACAAGAGGAGGATCCGCTTCTCTATCAATTCTTTCCCAAATACCATTCACATAATGGAACCCGGACTTGCGAAGGGATGACTCACCAATCTTGGTCTTGCGAGGTTCCGGAGAGTCGTAGGTACAATCAATACCGAGATGGTGAAATAGGGCGCTCAAGACAATGCCATAAGTAAAGGATGTCAACTCATTTGTGTCAATAAGCTTGATATTATTGACTATCTCGGCAAAGATGATCTTAGGCACATTTGGGCGCTCACCCCTACGGAAACACTCTAACCAAAAATGATCTCTTTGACGGATATGGGAATATTTACCGCCGGAAGGGCGAATAAACCAAGAGACCATTAAGTGAAGAACACGATCATGCACATCCAAATTAAGTGCTTTCCCGGTGAAAGTGCCAAAGTGGCGTTCATCCTCAAGACCCTCATTTTTAAGTTTAAGAGCAGACTCTAAAAGTTTAACATTTATGACAACCTTTTTGCCTAGCAAGGATGACTCAACCCCTATGATCTCGGTTTTGGACTCATCATAAAGAAAGTGAGCATTAGAGTAAAAGATGAGTACCATATTTTTGTAGCAAACATCCGGAAGACTCAAGAAATTCATGAGATTCCACTCATCCAAACGAGGAATATAACGAAAAAGGAATCGCTCGGAATTGAGGAATTCAAGATCGATAACACGTTCCTTACGAACCGCGAAATCCTTGACATAAGCAAAGCGAGCACGTGCCTCCGAAGTTTTGAAGGATTTCTGAAAAAGCAGAGTGAGATTCGGACGAATGCTCGATTCACCGGATTGAACGGCCTTGCGCTTTTTGTTCGATTGATCCGCCATCTAAAAACATTAAGCAAGTGTTTTAAAATTGAGTGTATGCATTGATAATTAAAATCAATCCAATAAGAAATCCCACTTAGGTTTTTGAAAACAAAATTAAAATAAAAACAGTTTAAAAAAATACGATTGAAAAATTTATATTCGAATCAAAAATTTTGGGATTTGAAAAAATTTTCACAAGATTTTGAAAACCCACAACAAAAACGTATAATTTATACAAAAATAAAATTTTCTAACCTAAGATTCGAACATGAATTGAAAGAAAAGAGAAAAATTGAAAAATTACCTTAGTTTGGGATTTTGGATGATTTTGAAGAAATCCTTGCACAAGATTGATGAAACTTGCTTAGACTTGAGTTGAAGATTAAAACCCCTCACAATTTTGTGAAAATCAAGGAGTTTGAGAGGGTATTTATAGAGAGGGAGGCGGTTTAGGGTTTTAGAGTTTGATAAAAAAGTGAATTTGTATCATTAAAAGCCCTAGATAAAGCAATCCGCGATGCCGTTTCGGAACGGTCAAGACCGTTTCGGAACGGGCGGCTAGGGTTTTGACCATTTTAAAACCATAAACAGAACGTTTCGATACGCTGTTGACCGTATCGAAACTCCCTTTGACCCGTATCGGAACGCGTTCCGATACACCCCCTTGGCAGAATCAAAAACGTTTCGGAACGCTATTAGGCGTTTCGAAACGCCCTCTTCTCAGAACTTGATTTAAGGTATCCGTATCGAAACGGGTTCACCTGTTTCGATACACCTGGGCCTGGAAGTGCAGATGAGGCTCTAAAAATGTAGAAAAATGATCTTTTAAGAGGCCTAACATGCATAAATGTCATGAATGAGCAGGCAAAACATATTTAGGCATAAACATACTCCCCCTAACTATAGTCATGGATGAAATTAGGAGATTAAACACAATAACATGGCATTTCACAAAATCAAGCATATTTAAGCACAAAAGAGGTCCTAAAATGTCAAGATAGGCTAGCTAGACCTAACTCTCTCCTAAGGGACCAAAAACGCTCTTTGTCTAAAGGTTTTGTAAAAATGTCCGCTAATTGATTCAAGGTGTCTACATACTCTATAACCACATCTTCCTTAAGGACATGATCTCTAATGAAATGATGCCTTATTTCTATATGTTTGGTTCTAGAGTGTTGGATGGGATTTTTAGTTAAGCATATTGCACTAGTGTTGTCACATTTTAGGGGTATGGTTCCAACTTTAATTCCATAATCTAAGAGTTGTTGCTTCATCCAAAGGACTTGAGCACAACAACTCCCTAAGGATATGTACTCGGCTTCGGTGGTAGATAAGGCTACACTATTTTGTTTCTTAGAGAACCAAGATATGAGCATACTACCTAAGAATTGGCAAGTTCCCGAAGTACTTTTCCTATCAATTTTGCAACCCCCATAATCCGCATCCGAATAAGCATGTAGGTTGAAGGTAGAGTCTCTAGGATACCAAAGGCCTAAACAAGGAGTGTCTCTAAGGTATCTAAAGATTATCTTAACGGCTATAAGGTGAGACTCTCTAGGACTAGCTTGAAACCTAGCACACAAGCAAACACTAAACAAGATATCCGGTCTACTTGCGGTAAGGTAAAGCAAAGATCCAATCATAGAACGATAAAGCTTAGAGTCAACACACTTACCTCCTTCATCTTTGTCAAGCTTTGTAGATGAGCTCATAGGAGTGGCTTGAGGCTTTGCATTCTCCAAGCCAAACTTCTTGAGCATATCCTTTATGTATTTTGCTTGGTTGATGAAGGTGCCATCCTTCTTTTGCTTGATTTGAAGTCCCAAAAAGAATGAAAGCTCCCCCATCATGATCATCTCAAATTCACCTTGCATTAGCTTAGCAAACTCTTGACAATGACATTCATTAGTAGAACCAAAAATTATATCATCAACATAAATTTGAACTACTAAAATGTCATTTTTATACATTTTTATGAAAAGTGTAGTGTCCACCTTACCTTTTTCAAATCCTTTTTCAATCAAAAAATTTGAAAGTCTTTCATACCAAGCTCTAGGAGCTTGTTTTAAACCATAGAGGGCTTTGGTAAGTTTAAAAACATGATTTGGAAATTTTGAATCTTCAAAACCCGGTGGTTGTTCCACATACACTTCTTCATTTATAAAACCATTTAGAAATGCACTTTTAACATCCATTTGAAAAAGCTTGAAATTATGATAACATGCATATGCAAGCAACATCCTAATGGCTTCCATTCTAGCTACGGGTGCATAGGTTTCATCAAAATCTATTCCCTCTTCTTGAGTGTAACCTTGTGCTACAAGTCTAGCTTTATTTCTCACAATGTTACCACTCTCATCTAGTTTGTTCCTAAAGACCCATTTAGTTCCTATTGTAGATTGATTACTAGGCCTATCAACTAATGTCCATACATTACTTCTCTCAAATTGATTTAACTCTTCTTGCATAGCCATAATCCAAAAGTCATCTTTCAATGCTTCTTTTATGTTTTTAGGCTCTATGCATGAGATAAATGCAACATGGTTCATTAATTTAAGAGAAGAACGAGTGGTTACCCCCTTGGATGGATCACCCAAGATTTCACCATCTTTGACATAGTTCAACTCCCTTGGGTAGCTCACTTCCTTTTCCTCAATAGCCAAGTCCTTCAAGGCTTCAAGAGGTGGATCTTGTGTGTCTTCTTCCTTTGGTTGAATCTCATCCTCTTTTGAAGTTTGACCTCCATCAAGGGCATTTATGATTCCTACATCATCATCATCATAAGAATCCTTCCTAGGAAGGAGGTTATCATCGAATACAACATGAATAGATTCTTCTACTACTAAAGTTCTTTTGTTAAATATTCGATAGGCTTTAGAGGTTAAAGAGTAACCTATAAAAATGGCTTCATCACTTTTTGCATCAAATTTACCTAAGTTGTCTTTTCCATTATTTAAAACAAGACACTTGCACCCAAAAGGGTGAAAATAGCTAATGTTAGGCTTTTTAGATTTTAAAATCTCATAAGGTGTTTTCTTTAAAATTGGCCTAATCATTACTCGATTTACAATATAACAAGCGGTGTTTGTGGCTTCCGCCCAAAAATATTTAGGTAAATTATTTTCACAAAGCATAGTTCTAGCCATTTCTTGTAAAGTTCTATTTTTCCTCTCAACTACCCCATTTTGTTGAGGAGTTCGAGGAGCCGAAAAATTATGGCTAATACCATTTTCATTCAAAAATTCTTCAAACCCTAAATTTTGAAACTCGGTTCCATGATCACTTCTAATGTGTGAAATTCTAAGTTCAAGATCATTTTGGGTTAATTTTGAAAATGTGATGAATTTTTCCAAAGCCTCATCTTTAGTACTTAAAAAGAGAACCCAAGTAAATCTAGAAAAATCATCAACTAACACAAATGCATAAGATTTACCACCCAAGCTCATAGTCCTAATTGGCCCAAACAAATCCATATGAATTAATTGTAAGCATCTACTAGTAGAAACATCATTAATGGATTTAAAGGAAGACTTATGTTGTTTACCCTTAGAGCATGCATCACAAATTTTGTCATTTGAAAATTTAATTTTGGGCAAACCTCTAACTAGATTTAGAGAGACTAGTTTTTCCAAAACACTAATGCTAGCATGTCCTAGCTTCCTATGCCACAACCATGCATCATTTTCATTTTGAGCAACTAAACATGCATGAGATGTATGTATGTCATCTAAATGCACCATGTATATGTTTCCTATGCGATGACCTATGAGCATAATATTATTAGATTTAATGTCAACAATTTTGCATCCATTTTTATCAAATAAAACATTAAATCCTTTATCACACAATTGACTTATGCTCAACAAATTATGTTTAAGACCATCGACATATAAGACATTTTCAATGAGAATGGTAGAGTGATTACCTATGGAGCCAATACCTTTAATGTGGCCTTTGGAGTTGTCACCAAATGTTACTACTCCTCCACTTTTTGGCTTTAAATCCATGAATCGACTCTTGTCTCCGGTCATGTGTCTTGAGCATCCACTATCAAGGTACCATGAGTTTTAACTTTGTGCTTTGGCCTTGTAGCAATGCTCCCCCTACAAACAAAGATATTAAACCTTGGTTTTTGGTACCCAAATCATTTTGGGTCCATGAGTGTTAGCTCCCAAAACCTTGGTTCCCTTAGGAATCCAAGATGACATAGCAATAATATTATTAGATTTTACAAGTTCCTTAGGAACCCATACACTTCTAATTCTTTTAGCTCTACTATGTCTAGGGTAGCTACCTTGTTTGTAGTAATTAGTCCTTTTCTTAGGTTGGTGTGTTCTAGAGGGTTCTCCTACTTCATGTTTGACACTACCAACATTTTTTAAGGACTTTTTGAGCTCATTTAGCTCACCTAACACCTTTTGGTGTTCACTATTGCATTGAGACAAAAGATTATTAAGATCAACATTTTCATCTTGAAAGAATTTAAGTTCATCTTTTAATCCTAAAATCTTTTTCTCAAATTCAGAATTAGCTTGAGTGAGTGAGTCATTTTTCTCATTTAGCTCTAAAATGATTTTCTTGTTTTTAATGACCGACTCTTTAAACTTCTCAACTAATTCATCATATACCTCTTGTAACTCATCATATGCATCATTTAATTCTTCATATGAAAAATCTAAAGTAGATGAGTTAGAGGTTACCAAGGAGGAATCTTCCTCAAGTGCCATGAGACAAAGGTTAGCCACTTCTTGTTCGTCATCCTCCGATGACTCCTCATCACTCCAAGTAGCAAGCTTGGCTTTGAGTTTCTTCTTCTTCTCAAAACCCTTCTTCTTGAGTTGAGGACACTCCGAACGGATGTGACCAGATTGTTTGCACTCATAGCAAATGATGGGATCCTTCCCTTCTTCTTTGTTCCTTCCTTTGAAGTCCATCTTTCTTTGGATTTTTCTTCCCCGGTTGGACCTCATGAAGCGTGAGAATCGTTTGGCTATCATAGCCAATTCTTCAAGTTCATCCTCCTCACAAGATGAGCTCTCATCATGTTGTGAAGCTTTTGCCTTGAGAGCTATTCCCATCTTCTTCTTCTTTTCAACTTCAAGTTTCTCTACTCTTTTCTCTTCTTTCTTTTTCTCATCTTCCCTTCCTTGCTTCATGATCTCATGAGTAAGGAGAGAACCCACAAGCTCATCAAGCTTTAATGTCTTCAAGTTCTTTGCTTCGATGATGGCGGTTCTCTTCCCATCCCAAGCTTCGGGAAGTGAATAGAGTAGCTTCCGGACAAGCTTGTCTTCCGGTATGATCTCTCCATAGCCCTTTAGCCCGTTGACAATTGTGGAGAATCGATCAAACATCTTTGACACCGTCTCATCGGGCTCCATCTTGAAATTTTCATAACTAAGATTGAGAAGTCCAATCTTAGTTTCCTTGACATCATTGGTGCCTTCATAAGTGGTCTCAAGTGTGTCCCACACTTCTTTGGCATTTTCAATGGAAGAGACCTTTGAATAGATGTCCGGACCGAAAGCACAAAAAAGCATGTGGAGAGCTTTATCGTTGACTTGAATCTTCTTCCTCTCCTCTTCACTCATTTCGGCTTTCTTCTTCAACACCATCTTGCCTTCACCATCTTGCTTCAATGGAATGTATGGCCCATCCTCAATGACATCCCATACAAGGTAGTCACTTGACTTGATGAATAGCCTCATTTTGTTCTTCCAAAAGGAGTAGTTGTCACCATTGAAGAAAGGAGGCTTGGTGGTTGATTGTGACTCGTACATGCCGAAACCGGAGGTTGAAGCCATCTCTTGATATTTTGATGATCACACTCTTCCAAGGATCTCCTCTTGTGGTTGTTAATCCTCAAAGAGTTAAGCTCTGATACCAATTGTTGAGTGGATCGAAAGATCGATATCTACCAAGAGGGGGGGTGAATTGGAAATTTAAAGAGTTGTAGTGGAAATTGGCAAATAAAAATTGAAGAACAAGGGATTTAGAGTGGTTCAAGTTCCAAATGAACTCTACATCCACTACCTTAGTCTCACTAAGGATTTGCAACAATTTCACTAAATTGATCTTCCCCTTTTCTAGGACAAGGAGGCAACCTTTTACAATATCGGTTGATTTTTCTACCCAAAAATCAACCCAACTCTCACTCAATGGAACAAAGAAATTTGAAGGCTAATTAGGTATCTCTCAATACAAATGATAGCCCCAATACAAGCACTCAACCCAATTTTACAAAATAAGAATGAAGAACACAAATTGGTATTTTACACAAATTTGGGATTTTTGCTCAAATGCTTGAATTTGATGTTTGGATGTTTGCTTGAAGTTCAATAGTTGTTGCTGATGCTTTTGGATGTCCCTTTTATACCTTCTCATTGATTTCTAGCCGTTTGGGTGGTTGGGAACATAAATGGAGCCGTTGGAACCCTCTCTTGCCACCATTAATGCTGTCTGCACCAACCCGTTTCGGAACACGGGAAACCTATTTCGGAACGGACTAAAATAGAAAGAGCCGTTGGGGTGCATTTAAGAGCCCGTTTCGAAACGCCTTAAGGCCGTTTCGGAACGGTTTTGCCACTGGAAAAGGGTTGTTTCGGAACGGTCCTAGCCCGTTTCGAAACGCCTTAACGGTTTATTGAAATTCAGTTAAAACATACAACGGTCATTTTATTCAAAATAAAACCTAGCCCTTGTTTCGGAACGGGAGTGATCCGTTTCGAAACGGAATGGCTACTGTCAAAGGGTCGTTTCGGAACGGGCTTGATCCGTTTCGAAACACCCCTTATATGTTTGAAAATATGAAATATTTGAAATAAGATAACCCATTTTAAATCCTTCATGAAGAACAGTTTCGAAACGAGTTTATCCGTTTCGAAACGCTTTCAAGTGTTTCGATACACGTATCGGAACGGTGGTCGACAGTGGTGAAACTGTTTCGAAACGCCTTGAGGCCGTTTCGGAACGGGTACGTGAAAACCACTGTTTTGGCTTGAAACACTTAGAAAAATAATTGGAAAAGTATGTTTTTAACTTAGGCATAATATAAAAATTATATGGGGATATTTTTAGGACTTAAAATTCGTTTTGATTTTTTTTAATTTAGTCCTTAGGTTTTTAGTTATATCAAAATTAAAATATTTGTTTCACACTAGGCCTCCCTCGTGGTCTCATGATACAGCTAGCAAGATAATAACTACAACAAACAACAGATAAGGATTAAGTTAGCAAAGGAAAGGATCCAACTGTGCTCAAGTACTTTCCTTTACAAAACCTTTTTAAATTAAGTAATAGTAGCAATGGGTACTCGACACCACACCAAACGCAACAATCATGCTTCCAAACACCATACACCAAAACATATCAATTGCTTAACACATCAAGCTTACCTCACTTACCTACCCGAGGTCTCGGTAACCTCAGGCTCTGATACCAACAAATGTAACCCCCTCGTCCTGGTCTGGCCGGATGATCGGTCCGAGTAGGCTACACGAGGAAAACCGAAGCGAAACCCGTTAAGGTTCCCCCTCGGTTAGCAACCCTAGAAAATTTCTTTTAATTAAATCTTGTCTAAAGGCATATTATTTCCTAAGTGATCACGGCAGCAGAAAACAACGAATAAGATACACAACCTAACCCCAAACAACATGTTAACAACCCAATTTTTCCTTTTTAAGCATGCCGTATCGATACACCAATCAAGGGTATCGATACGCCTTGACCAAGGTCAACATCCTTTAGTCAACACATGAAGACTGTATCGATACAGCCCTTGAGCGTATCGATACGCCCTTCTCGGTCAACATCTCGTAGTCAACGAGATAAACCCGTACCGATACGCTAAGACACTGTACCGATACGCCAAAGTCTCACCAAAATCTCAAATTTCCAGTGAGCATTGGGCGTATCGATACACCCCCGAGTATCGGTACCCCTTGCTGATCCTGTGTCCCAAAGTGTAGGACCGTATCGATACGGCTCTTAGGCGTATCGATACGCCTTGCACTACAAGACACTAAAATGCAGGAAAACAACATGAAACTCAACTCTAAATGCATTTTGAGACTCCCCTAACCATATACAAGCACTCATACAACATTGCACGACCAAGAGCAAACATATAGATCGATCTAGATGGACATTAAGGCATATATCATGGCATTCATATAAAGGATAGATAATACATTATAAGACATACTCAAAAACTTAAAGGCCAAAAGCACATGCCTTCTCATAAAGGTTTACATGCATCACTAACACATATACTCATCCAAAAGCATAACATCTCAACAAACATTCAACAAGGCTTAACATGGTTTACAAATCCAAGCAAGACATAAACACCAACAACATCTATGAGTCCTACAACGCTCATACAAAACACATAGCAGCCCCATTGCTAAACTACTACTTTATTTACTAATTCATACTTGAGCAACTACAAGCTTGGAATGTCCCTTCGCCTTGCTCCTTGCTAACACCACGCTACTAATCTGCATTTTCGAAAATGAGAGCGTAAGCTAGAAGCTTAGTGAGGATGCTCTAAAATCAAAAACAACGACAATGCAGGGTTCAAGTATGCAATCCTTAATATCACACACAATATACATAGGCATCAACATAGCAAACTAGCTAGCAAGACATGAGTTAGTAATATGGCATCTTACATCATATTAAGCTCAACAATATAGATCAAATATCTCATCATCATAAGCATATGAGCAAGTACATTGGCCACTATTAGTTTACTCGGATATGCGGATTTACTCTCAACAACAACATTACCTCGGTGGGATTACACTCATCACCGCACCTTGCATGGGTTGGATTCCACTCATCACCACATGCCCTACGGATGGGATTCCACTCATCATCACGTATAATATAAATAATTTCCGGTGGAATATTACATCACCGTACTCCTCCTTGATGACTCAACGCCATCAAGGCCACGCGCGAATTTGACTCAAACGTGTGCACACTAATCCTAATGATTGATCATTTATACCCGGTAAGTTAACTAGTGTCAATTACTTTTAAACCACACCACAACAATCATCATTTGAATCATACAACCATCATCACACACACAACAATGTATACACATACAAAGTCAAATCATACTTCACAAGATCAATATAGGCATAGGCAATCTAAAGCATCATTAACAATCAAGAAGTTAAACTACCAATTTAACTTATACCTTAGAATGGCCTACCAAGCTCATTCCAATACCTCCACTACACACTTGAACTAACTTTAAAACAATTTAAACTTTTACTCACCACCCTTCTTTAGCAAACCAAGCAAGTGAGTCAAGCCTCCTCAATTCCCGGATTCAATCCCGATCCTTCTCTGATGTTCCCTCTAGCTTCTAACCAATCAAAACACAAATATTACTCACCAATTCAATGCTAAACTCCGTCACAATTCCAACTCACCAACACAAGCCAAGACTTTACCATTTCAAACCCAAACTAACCACAAAATTCTCATTTTCGTGCTCCCCAATTACCCAGCTGAAAACCACAATTTCCAACACCCAAATGACATCTAAAGGCTTCCAAAACATTTCCCTAACTACCCTATACCATCAACCCTTCAACCCAACACGCAAATACAGCTTGTCACCACGTTGTCGCGACAGACACAGTAACGCATAACAGACGCACAGCAGACACGTAAACGCGTAACAGACGCGTTAGAAAACCGCGTGAAAGCTTGCTCCATTTTTCACGCCACTCGTTACGGCTTCAACGGGCATAACCCCGTTCTATATAAACCACCATCCCCATTTCATTTTTCACCTCATTCTCTTCTCTCTACTTTGTTTCCGAGCATTTTAGCCTTTCAAGCATTTTCTTTTATTTCTACAGTTCCTTACAATGACAATAAGATCGACCTGAAGAAGTGTTGCCTCCACATCTTCCGCAGCAGTCTCCACTCCTAACCACAGCAAAATTCATAGAAGGTTCACCTCGGCAGATTCAGAGAAAAGATACTATGATTCTTTTCAAAAACGGGAGATGTGAGAGGAAAGAGGCTTCACCTACACAAAGAAGACATGAGATCTAGGGCTCGAAGGGTTCATTGCCAAACGAATCATTGAATTAAAGTGGCAGATGTTCGCAGCACAACCCAAGGAGATGAACGTTACTCTTGTCCGCAAATTTTATGTTGTCGTCACATCCAAGGATGCTACGACATTCACTATTAGGGGTAAGGAAATCTCTCTCGAGCCAGCCTACATTAATAGTCTATATGTCATATATGTGGGCAGGAAAGAGGATGCACACAGCAGGTTTATCAGCAATCTGTGGCCGGCAGACTATGACGGTTTCATGGCAGACCTGACAGAAGAGGGCACCAACTGGAACGAAGTTCAAAAACATAGATGGACGGTGCGAAGAACCCAACTTAAACCTACTGCCAAACTGTGGAACCACTTTGTGAAAAAGCGTCTTATGCCAACGTCTCATAACACAACAGTGGACCGACATAGGCTGCCCTCGTACACTCCATCCTTAATGAGCGGCAGATCAACGTAGGTAAATACATTATCGATGGCATCCATGAGTGTGCATTAAGAGGAATGGGTTCCCTCTTCTTCCCCTACCCAATCACATCCCTCTGTCGAGCCCACAATGTGCCCGAAATTGATGAAGACGTAAAGATACATGGTAAGGGGTGGACGCAGCAGAACATCTACACCATGATGGAACTAAAGGCAGCCACCCCAATGGCGTATGTTGATCCCTCTATCACAACAGAACCGGAGACATAACCAGATTCCACAAAACCTGTCGTGGCAGAGCCCGAGCCGACAAAACATGCACAATCAGAAGCCACCTCCTCCAACCAAATAATTCAACTGTTGAAAAAGATGGAGGCACGACAGCTGGGATTCATGGAATACATGAGGGACTTCACCACTGCCACAGTAAACTTTATAAAAGTTGAGTTAAATTATCCAAACGTGCAATTTCCCTCTTTTCCAAAAACCCTTCTCTCTACCCCTACACCTACTGCCAGCCCTAAGACGCCCACACCGACAGCTTCCTCTGCTTCACCCTCTGCCACGGCCGGAGATGGCGACAGATGATCTACCACCCCTCGAGGAACCAAATGAAAGGAACCACTGCCAGAAAAAGGCCCAAAATATTTAGAAGGTTTCTCCTCCTCCTCAGTCTGGTAGGATGACTCTGACTCCGAACCCTCTGTCGTCCAGACGATAGCAAAGGATTTCCCTCAGATGAAGAAGAAAAAGCTTGACATTGACGTTGAGGGACCCTGCCGCGACAGAGAAGGCGACAATAGCGGTAGCAGCAGCAGCAATGACAGTAAGCTCGAGGTCATGGACAAGGCACCAAAAATTTCACCCACTAGAGTCCAGCCACCTCGAGAGGCAAAGAAGAAGGTAGCCTCACCCTCTCTAACTCCAAAACTAGCCTCTGTCATTAAAGCAACCGCCTGACGATAGCTCTGCATTGACAGAAGTAGCAATGACAGCTCCTCAACTTAAGTTCTTTTACTTCTCTGTCGTCTGTGTTTCATTTTCTATTTTGTGATGTTTTTATTTTTCTGTTTTGTGTCATGCATTGAGGACAATGCAACCCTCGAGTTTGGGGTAGGCATTCCTCTTTATTATTATTAATGAACTTATTTTAATTTGTGTCATTTTTGTGTCAATATATATATATATATATATATATATATAATATTATGGCTTAAGTCTTTGAACTACTCTAACATGTCGCGACATTCTCTGTTGTGACAGTATCTTTAGAAATGTTTTAGGAAGTATTTAGAGCCTTACTATAGTTCTGAACTCTTAAAAACACCTTTGTGACTTACATGATGTTAAGATTCTATTAGCAACTTAGAATATGAAGCTTAAATACTTGAGTTAGACAGAAAACTTAGAATTAGTTTACTTCTAGAGGTGCCTAACATTGGCTCTAGAATATTAAACTAGAAGTACTCATAGAGGTGCCTAACACTGGCTCTAGGAAATTGAAACTAGAGGTGCCCAAAAACCTGCTCTAGTAAAAATAGAAAAACTTTAGAAATCAAGCTAGAGGTGCCCAAAATTGGCTCTAGTTAAAGAAAATTTTCAAAGGAAAACTCAAGTAAGTAAAGTAACTATTCTGGCTATTAAAGAGTCCAAGCTCATATTTGTTCACAAAGTATGCACACACTCACACAAGAATTATAGTATTGCTCCGATTAAATCCATAAACATTCAAAATGGTATTGATCTTGATGGTGAATGTGTCGTAGGTAATGATTGTTCATTGAGTTAAGCCAAAACCAAAAAGATTCATTTTTTAGACAGATTGCATTTGCTTGAGGACAAGCAATAACTTGAGTTTGGGGGTGTGTTGAGTGCATAAATGTTCTATAATTTTACCCTCATTTACCCATATTATTGATGCACTCAAGCATGTTTAGTTGCATTTTAGGATAGATTTCACATACACATCACAAATGGAAAATATTGCACCGATACTATTGATTTTGGTCTGTTCTTGCAGGTACCTGTCGTGGCAGTATCCAGGGCAGCAGAGGAACAGAAGATAACAACAGAGCTCGAGTGAGGGATTGTAAGAGACAACCTACTTCAACATTGTCGTGACAACTGTCGTGGCAAAAGAGGCGACAGTGAAGACTATGGTGATGGAAAATGCAAAGTGGAGTTCGATCGATAGAGCTTTTAAAGCCTGAATTTTGTAGACCACTTGTATAACTGTCGGAGCCCAGAAGCATAAGGAAGGCCTTGCCCAAAGTTTGAGGAAAAAGTCAAAGCAAGAAGATAGGGCGAATTAAAAGACATCTACTCAGAGATTTAGTTTTTAATAGAGTTGTACTTTAATTCAAACTAGTATTCTTGGACATTAAGAAAACTCAAGTCCAAGGCCTATATATATGAATGTAATTCGACAAGGCAAAGGATATCTAGCTCCTAGCCGTCTTCCCCCAAAACCCTAGTCGTTTTTCTCTCTCCATCATGTTCTAAACTTCCCCTAGGGCTAAGGGTTGATCTTGTATGGTAGTTGTAAGGATTGTACTGTTTCTTAGGAATTTTTTCGTTCAATTAATAAAAGCTTCAAGTTTATTTACTCTGTTTTCAACATCTCATAAGATTTTCGGGAGAGCATTGTGAGGTTATTCATTTACTTAATATCGAGAGAGTTAAGTATACGAAAGGAGTGAATACGAGTTTTCCAGTTTATGGTTAAACCATCTTGGCCTAGGGATAGGTACAAGGTTAGGTGGCTAAATAAGAATTCACAAACATCGGTGTTCAACCTTTGATTAACGTCGGGAGGTATCATCCAAGACGTGTTCATCGATAGAACTTGAGCTTAGGGATAGGACAAGTCACAACAGAGTTTCTTGCCAAACTTGAAGTACAGAGTTGTTGGCCGCTGCTGCGGCAACAACAGACCGTTGCCGCGACAAGTGCTGCCGGGACAGGCGCAACGAAAAAAGCAACAGAAGTTCCTCTGAACAATGCAATACCTGCACTACTGAGCAAATCAATATCAGCCTATTATCTCAATCTGATTTCCTCGTTTACTTTAGTTAATCTTCAAGTTTTTCAACATCACTTAATTAAAATTATTTCTTTTCTTATGCAGAGATTTAAGGATAGAAGTATTTCCAGTCCCTGTGGAGACGATATCCGATACTTCGTATCACTTTATTACTTGCGACGTGTATTGTTGCGTGTAAAAGTGTCTATCGCAATTGTAGTGCAAGTGTACACGACGCAAGTAGTAAAGTGATACTGAAGTATCGGATATCGTCTCCACAGGGACTGAGCCAATAACTTCACCTTGAATTACTGCACGAAAGTAAAAAGAATAGTTTAAGATGTTGTCACAAAAATAATAAAGAATACTTAAATAAAAGAGTGATAGAATCAAGATAGAGAGAATGGGCTGGTATTGAATTGCTCAGTAGTGTAGGTATTGTTAAGTCTAGGAAAGTCTGCTCTGTCGTCGTCCCTGTCGCGACAGCTCCTGTCGCGGCAGCGGTCCGTTGTTTGTCGCGGCAGTGATCACACAACTATGTACTTCAAGCTTGGCAAGAATCCTTGATGTGCCTTGACCTATCCTTAGGTCCAAGTCTGTCGATGAACACGTCTTTGATGATACCTCCCGGCGTGAATCGAAGGATGAACACCGATGTTGTTGAATTCTTCTTTAGCCACTTAACCTCGTCCTATCCCTAGGTCCGAGATAGTTCAACTATAAACTAGAGAACTCGCACTTATTCTTTTCGTATACTTAACTCTCTCGATATTAAGTAAATAGATAACCTCGCAATGTTCTCCCGATACTCTTGCAAGATGTTAATAATCAGAATAAGAGAACTTGAAGTTTATTTTATTGAATAGAAAATTCCTAAAACAAAAGCAACCCTTGCAACTACTTTACAAATCAACCCGTGGCCCTAGGGGGATTTAGAACATGTTGAGAAGGGAAAAACGGCTAGGGTTTTGGGAAGAAGGCTAGAGATAGATGATGTCCTCTCCTAGGTCGAATTACATGTCTTTATATAGGCTTTGGGTTCAAATTTTCTAATATGGCAAGAATACAAGTTTAAATTAAAGTACAGTTCTAATAAAGACTAAATCTTCAGAGAATATAGCTTTAATTCGTCCTTCCTTCTTGCTTGGAGTTTTCTTCCTTCAACTTTGGGCTTGGCCTTCATTCTGATCTAGGGCTTGGAAAAATATAGTGGTATTCCACGACAGACGGGCTTAATTTTCTCTTTCTGTCGAGCTCATTTTGCTTCTTCTCCTCCAAACTGCTGTCGTCCTTAGTTGTCACGGCGGCGGCCATGGCAGTATCGTCCTCCTTGTCTGCACGTCCAGTTCCAGCTCTGCTGCAATCCTGCCCAGTGTCTGCTTCTCCATCTGCTACAGCAGCAACCTGCAAAAGCAACCAATTTCAGTAGAAACTGTTCCATTTAATATATTTGTGATGTATATCTGAAATCTAACCTAAATGCAATAAATTATGCTTGAATACAGCAGAAACATGGGTTAAATAGGGGCTAAATAATAGAACTTTTACACACTCAACATGTATACTTGCACCCAATTGCGATAGACTATTTTACATGCAACGGCCCCCTACCGTTAAAAAAAGTGTCTTGACCAATTAGAATGCGCCATGTCATTTTCTTTATTTATTTTTAAAATTTAAAATAAAAACAAAAATAAATATATTAAAATATTTATTAATTTAATTGTATTTTCCATAATACCCAAAACACCTCATCATCTTCTTCCCCAATCTTTCCATTTCTCTACATTTCTTCCCACTTCCTAGCCTTTTTCGCCATCGTCCATCACCAAATCCGAGCGTCCTCTTTCTCGAAAATAACCTGCAGAAAAACACAAAGCATAATCAATGTAAGCCAACAAACAACAACAACGAAGTTAAATGCAGGGGAAAATGATGTTTTCCTTACTCGTATAGTGGCCTCTGGCAAAATATTAGCAACATCCTCCTTCCCGGAAATAAGCTGCTCGGGATGGAAAAGTTGCCGGTAAAGGCCGGTTCGAACTTCATCGATGACAGTGGGTTTCAGATCTACAAACACAGCTCTCGGCACGTGCTTTCCCGAGCTAGTTTCACTGAAGAAAGCGTTGAAAGCATCGTGCGCCACGCCCACTAAGGTATCACTACAATCACACCATTATTTAAGGGTCTTTTGCATTCTTACACTCTTATTTTATCTTAAAATAAAAGAAAAAAAATATTTTTTAAGATTCAAACATGAAATTAATGAATTCATACAAAAATATTTTACCGCTTCACCCATAATGAGTGGTGTTCAAAAATATTCAACTCAGATGACCCGATCTGTTGACCCGTCGACGTGATTAAAATTTTGAGTAATTTTATAAAATAAAATAAAAAATCACCTTCTGGGTCGGGTACCCAACCCGTTATTTTATGGGTCGGGCCCAGATTAAGAAATTCTAAATTTTTGGGTACTCGAGTACCCGAATGTATTTGAAATTAGAATTCTTTTATATTTGTTAAATACATATTTTATATTAAAATAATAAAACATATTAAAATATTTTTATATTTAATAAATACATTTTTATAGGTTTTGCTTTATTATCCAAGAAAGCTTCCAAAAAATACAAGGAACACATATTTTTATATTAAATTAATAAATACATATTTTTATATTTTGTATTAAACTAATAAAATATTTTTATATTTAAAAAATACATGTTTTTTTTATATTCAAGTACTCAATTATCCGGTTTTGCGGGTATCTACAATATTCGAATATCGGATTAACGGATACCTGACCAACACGGGTCTAAACACGGACCGACCAAACTATTACTCGAAGACCCGAGTACCTGGTACTTTGAGTACCGAATTTAAACACTCCTACTCATAATCATTTACTAAACAGTTTTCAAATAATGTATTCATTTAAATAATTTCGCTTACTTTGTGATAAAATATAATATTATCTCGAAGGCTTATATAAGAATTTGACTTTGAACTTGTTCACTTCTTCAATTTTAGTATCTAAAGAATTTTCATATGTACTCTCATTCCATCAACTATTATCCATCAACTATTATAGTAGTTGACGTTAACCTCGTTTTTTTTAATAATTTTTACTTAGGGAGGAAAAATAAAGGAAAATTTGCTCATAATGAGTTTAGAACTCACAATCTAAGAGAAAGGGGATGGTGTCAACTGAAAGTTTTAACCACTTACTCTAGAAATTGTTGACTTGACGTTAACCTTGTTAAGTCTTGAACATTTGGCGCTATAAGATTGTGACACATCATGTTGATCATACATCATCCAAAAATTCATAAATATTTTAAAAAATTATATATACATAATTTTAAAATTAATTTATGACTATCAAATTAAAATATTTCAATTTATAAAATAATATATACTTTTACAAAATTTAGAATTTTTAAGGATATTTACATTTTTTTATTTTTATTTTATTAAAAAGTAAATATTTGAATGCTTTAGGATATAATTTTCATTAGAATTTTTAAAATAATTTTTAAATCATAATAAATCCTATATTTTTATTAACTTTAAGACAAATATATCAAATGTCATGAATTTGAATTTAACAATAATAATGTCAGACATCAAAAAAGTTTACTAAATAAAAAATTATGTATAAAACTAAAATAAAAATATCTTTAAATATCAAATCAACAAATTCAAGTGTTAAATACATACTCAAATCTTTTTAAATCTATAATATGCATTCTAATCATATGTTTATGGGAAAATTCTAAAGTATATGTCATGTACCAATATGTATCACTAATCATATGCATTGATATGTGTCATTAATTATTTTGGGAAAATTAGTATCTTTTGAAATCATAGGAACTAAATCGTAATTATGCCATTTTGAGAATTTTCAAAATATGTTAAAATTTTGAAAATTTTGGGAAAATTAGTATCTTTTGAAATCATATTCTAAAGTATATGTCATGTATCAATATGTACCACTATATTTTCAATTGTGTTAAATATACCACATAACTATTTAATTGGTTCCAATGTAGCCACCTGCCGTTAAAAAAACGAAAAAGTTAACGGGACTGTTAAAATAATTGGTATAATTACACATTTAGTCCCCTTTATTTATAAAATCATTCAATTTAGTCCTAATTTTAATCTAATAAAATAAATTAATTATTCAATTAGGTGGTGACATGTGTCACCACCAATTGGAGTAAGAAAAATAAAATAATGAAAATTAGCCCCAAGGGGAATTGAACTTGAGTCATTAGAGAAAAAAAGCAATGCTCTTGCCACTAGGCTAAGCATTTTTTTTGGTACATGGAATACAAAATATATTATATATCGTATATAATAATGTTTGATTTTGGCAAGTGATGGCCTCTGGTACATGGAATACCATGCATGATTCCATTGTTTCCATGGCAGTGAAAGCTTGATTTCAAGCAACAAAACTGAAAACAATGGGGATATTAACAAAGGGTTCTCTTCATTTTCTGATTTGCTTGCTTCTTTCCATGGATTTCTGCGCCGGAGACGATGAAGCTTCTTCAATTCAACTCAACGACGATGTTCTTGGCTTGATCGTGTTCACATCGGATATCAAAGACCCTTCCTCTTATCTTCAATCGTGGAACGAAGATGATAACTCGCCCTGTTCCTGGAGATTCATCAAATGCAATCCGATCAACGGCCGGGTTTTGGAGGTTTCTTTTGATGGGTTACGATTATCGGGGAAGATCGGCAAAGGGATTCAAAAGTTGGAGTTTTTGAAGGTATTATCACTGTCTGGTAACAATTTCAGTGGGACAATTGGTCGAACACTTGGTGTGCTTCATCGTCTTGAGAGGCTTAATCTTAGTTATAATAATCTCTCAGGGTCGATTCCCAGCTCTTTTGTTAACATGAATTCCATTAGATTTCTCGATCTTTCTGGGAATTCTTTTTCAAGTTCACTCCCTGATGATTTGTTTCAATCTTGTTCATCAATGAGATCTCTTTCTTTAGATGTGAATTCATTTGAAGGCCAACTTCCAAGCACACTATATAGATGTTCATATTTGAACAATCTTAATCTTTCCAGAAACCATTTCTTCGGTAACATAGATTTTGTCTGGGATTTGGTCGATGAATCGGCTTCGAGCTTTGGATCTTTCGTATAATTCATTTTCAGGGCCAGTTCCCGGAGATGTTTCATTTTTCTTACTCCAATTGGTGGTGACACGTGTCACCACCTGATTGGGGAAGGAAAATAAATTTAATAAATATAGATAAATCTCTCAAATAAGGTGGTGGCATGTGTCACCACCTAATTGAATAATTAATTTATTTTATTAGATTAAAATTATGACTAAATTGAATGATTGTATAAATAAAGGGGACTAAATGTGTAATTATACCAATTATTTTAACATTCCCGTTAACTTTTTCGTTTTTTTAACGGCAGGTGGCTACATTAGAACCAATTAAATAATTATGTGGTATATTTAACACAATTAAAAATATAGTGGTCAAATCGACACCAACCCCATAATTCGGTGGTCATTAGTATAGTTTACCCTTTTAAAAAAGAAGAGTTACCTGGTGAACCGATTAGGGTAAAAATGGAGTAAAAAGGCTAAATGGCGAGGGTGAGCGGGAAAACAAAAGCCATTTTATTGTCTGAAAACTTGGAAGCAAGAAGAAGCGGTTGAGGAAGAAAAAAAGAGGATTTAGGGTAGTTTTTGAGAAGGTTCGAAAGAAGAAGAAGCGGGAAAACATAACCCTTACGCGTTTTATTCGGTGAAAAAATGGAAGCATCGAAAGAAGAAGCGGTGACGGAAGAACGAAAAGGATTTTGGGTAATTTTTGAGAAGGATATATTAAAAGAAGCAAGATATAAGAACGGTATTCGAAGGTAAAATTCTTGTTTGTATAATTTTAAAAAGTGTGAAATTATGGCTTGTTTTTTTGAGATATTTGAAAATCCAGGGAAGTGTTATGGGTAGTGAAAGTTACATTTTGGCTGTAAATGATGTAGAAAATTGAATATGATGTTATATTCTTAAGCTCGTAACTTAATCGAATAGTTGATGGAGTTTTGCAAATGTTAATATTGCTCACAAATGGATTTTATCCTCTCCGCTTACGGTTTCGACTGTGATTTTCACTTCCAGGGAAGAAAGGGGAATTTTTTTTCTTGTTACTATATCATCACTGCCAGGGAAGTTGTAAGTAATTTTCGGAAATATGAAAATATTAGGTTTTTTGAAGTTTTATCAAGTGTTAGTTATGGTTAAAGGTAGATATGAAATTTTTATAAATTTGATATATTAGTTAATGTTTTGCACATGTTCTAAGTGATGCAATAGGAGTAGAATAGACTGTTTATTATGCTTTACTTATGTTCTTGAGTTTAGTCATCGTGAAACTTGTACACATATTTTTCTGAATTTTGAATATGTATATATAAGTATATATGCGAATTAAGACTGTTTTGAGCTTCTAGTAAATTGTATGGACTATTTGGACACATATATGTTAGTATATATGTTTATATAAGATCCCTCTCTAACTTATGAAACATGTCTTAGTATTTAAAAAATTAGTAATGAGTTATGTTTATAAACATGGAAGTTTATATAAGTTTAGTTTGAATAATAGTAGAATGTATGATGTTTGAACAAACTTTACGTATTTGTTAAAAGACTTTTACGTTTTGGTTGAATGGTTACATAGTAGATCATGCATATTGTTGTTATGATAAAATCAACATAAAAGCGATGAAGTAAGTATAATTTTGAATGTGTTGGGATCATGTGGATATTTGTTATTTGAATTGATACATAATTGTAGGTTTAGTATATCGATGTGTCTGGATAATTTGGGTGATCACCCTATTGCTTAGATTTAATTTAATTTTAGGCTTGTAGTTCATATAGATTGTCACATTCTCTCTTGTTTTGCTTGTGTTTTAATCATTGTTTACTGGTTGTTGGTTCTTGTTTGGTTGGAATATTTTTAATGAAGTAATTATCCTTTTGTATTCTTGATTCATTTCCTCTTTCCTTCATTTATTATTTAGTTTACGTGAATTGTTTATTGTTTGTTTGGAAGTTGTTAGGAATAGTTGTCTTTAATTTATTGAAGTAGTAAGGATATTGAATTTATTTTGGTGTATTATTATATGATGTTGAGCATTTAGCCAATTAACAAAAGCTAATGTCACGTTTATTTTAGATAGAAGTAGTTGGTAATAGATGCACCTATTAAAGGCGACATAGTCAGGGTAAATGATGACATAGTTGGGAACGATGAGGCACAAAAATCATTGTGTGCATATTTTAACTTCTAGTAAGTTAAAGTTTAATCAATAGAGCATTCTTAAAAGTGTTACTTGGTTAGCGATATGTATTGCATACTCATAACTTTTTAATAATGTATTTACAATATAAGTGAATGTAAAGGTCTGAAGGGAGGAAGGAAGAAAATGACCAATGCGGTAAGTGAGAATTTTGAAATGTTATTATGTGTTCTGTATTAGCTTGTAAAGTGTACTTATTAAAAAATTTAACAATATTTGGGAGAGTGATACAGGCGAGAAAAGTACTAGAATTGAAATGGGCAAAATGTTTAATGTGGAAAAGAAGCCCTACTTTGATATGCAAGTGGAATAGAATCATGCCTATATGGAATGGATAGCAAAAGAGAAAGTGAAGACGAAAGTTAAAAAGGCAAGCGTAAGTATATTTTTGTAGTTAGAGAAAGTTTTTAGTGTTAAAAAAAACTTTGGTACATAAAATATTTATGCATCTCATTGAAGTAATTATTGTTATATTATATGTCGTAGGAGATGGCATCAAGATGTAGCATGAAGAAGGTGTCTATTTTTTTAAAGAGATGCACATAAGGAAGATTGACGGTGTTGTTGGGGGATTAGAATTTAGTCCTTTGCTTGGAATGAAAAGTAGAGCAATTCATCGCGAGCTAGCAGCGAACTTTGGTTTGGAGAGGTCAATGATGGAATATAATGGACACAAAATTTCATTAATGTTGAGGCTATATTGGGGTTAAAGAATGAAGGTGTTGACGTTGAAGACGTACTGAGAAAATATGATGGAAAAGAACTTGCGCTGAAGTACAAGATCAATACAAATGTAAAATATCAACAACTTGAGAGGAAGATACTTAATGGTCAATTTGAGGGATGGATTGAATGGTCGAGTGTTATTGTACATTGTTGTTGTTTTCTTATGTCCAAACGCAAACATCGTGGCTTCTTTAGAATATATGAAGTTACTGTGTTCAGCTGGGTTGAAGAGAAAACTAAATTGGTGTAAATTTGCGTATGAGAGATTGATTGATGGGCTACGCAAATTTAAAGATCGTGCATGTAAATCTTTGACCGGATGCATTGCTATCTTAGAGATAATCTTTTTTTTAAAAGGATATTTCATTGAAGTAGAACGTAATTTATGTAAGTTTTGTAATGATAATAATATTGTGAGTAATATGACATGTAGGTGAGGTTCTTTTTTTATTGGAGTGAAATTCCGAGACGAGGCTATGCTGCTGCTGACCGTGTTGGTCGCATGCATGCATGGAGGAAGAAGGAAGTAGGCAAGTTTGTTTCCCGCTTAAAGGGAGATCATCCCGCTATAAAAGTTAGAGTAAGTAGGTTATTGAATTTTGTATTATATATTGGAAAGGAATGACATTAAATGAATTAATGATGAATTTTGCAGGAACTTGGGTTGGATGATGATGATTGCGATGAAGGGGGAGATAGTGGCAGGAGGACTAGTTTTAATGATGTTATTATGGAAGTGTTGGAGAAGGTAATTTCAAAACTTAGTGAAATCAAAGGGACTCTCCAAGCTGGTGGAAAGAAGCAAAATAAAATTGAAGAGACTTTAGAGACACTTAAGGAGGATTCAAAGAACGTGGTTGAGCAAGTTTCGGGTTTGGCTGCAAACATGATGTACATGAAGAAATATTTGCATAAAATTGATGCTAAATTTTGCATTGGCCTTGAGGAATATGAAACAATGGTACAGAAAACTAAAGGTGAAGAGGAAGACCCAAAATTTAAGTTGACCCTGATCTTGATGTTGAAGTAATGATAGATAATGTGACTGTGCTGCAGGGCTAACTTTTTTGTCAAAAGTCCCGAACTAACTTTTTTAAGTCAATTGTTCTTAACATTTTTCTAAATCATGCCTCCTAAAACTAAGCCTACTAGAACTAAACGCCATCGTCTTGAAAGAGGTCAAAATTCTCGTAATAATAAACCTCAACCTTAATCTAAAAACTCAAACTTCTTGAATATTTGTTTTAAAGATTCTGAATATCTTCAACGCTTTCATGAAATTTATGAAACCAAAGAGATTAGAGCATAACGAACTATAGATTTAAACTTTTTAACTTCCGAGCTCTACAAATTTGACTTCTTTCCTTTGTTTGTCGAATGGAATGGATGGATTATCTTGACATTAAACCTCGTTTTTTCATAATCTTGTTAGAGCATTCTATGCCAATGCTACTCTTGTTCATAATTCTTACTATAAATCTGAGGTTTTTGCCATTGATTCAAATCTAATGGGTGTCAAGATTCGAATCACTGCAGAGAGTATAGCCAACCATTTAGGTGTCCCTTATAGTGGCATCTTTAATGAATCTAAGGGTGTTCCTATCGAATTTCCTGATCATAGTCCTACCCATCTTCATATATATGATAGGCTCTTACATCTTTTCACCACATGGTTCTTTCGCCCCTTTGGTGGACGATGCACTCGCATGCGTCATATCGACTATTGATGGTTACACTAACTTCTTACTAGTAACCGATCCAATATTGCCCTAATCATCTTCACTTCTCTTGTCAAAATTGTTAACAACCCTTCTAAAGTCTCTCTCAATTATGGATGTGATCTAAGTCACATATTTGAGAAGTTAAACATTGACACTTCCTTTGATCACGTCATTCGTCTGAAGAGCAAGATTGATAAGACAACGACTAAAAAGACTGGTTGGAGGTTCATTAATGATGAATAGGTTCAGAAAAAGGATGAAGATGAAGCTCACGTTGATCCAAGAAATGTTGTTGCTCTAGATGCTCTACCTACCATGACCATTGATTCCATGTACGCGGCTATGCTCACTCGGTTCGACAACATTGATGCATTTCTTCGTAGCTATCATGAGCAGACTACCAGCATGCTTCGCACCTTAGATGGTCGTGTGACATCTTTGGAGCATGATATGCATGATGTTCGTAGTCATCTTTTCCCGGCTACATCAGCTCATGATGAACCGAATGCTTAGCCTTTATGCTTTGTTATTTTGGACTTATTTTGATGCACTTGTTTGGATTATTTGTTTAGGCTTCTTATGCACTTTGGATTAAGAATTTGGTTTTAGTTGCAAGTCTATAATAGTTTAGGCTTCTTATGTACTTTTGGTTTTGGTGATCTCATGTAATGATTTTAGTACATACCATTTCCTTACAAATTGTGTAATAAATTACGTACAACGTGTAATAAATTAAGTACATACTCGATTTCTCATTTTTTGGTAACAAATTAGGTTTTCATGTAATAAACTATGTATGTACATACTTTCTTACCCTTGTTTGGGGTACTTTTGGTTTTGGTGATCTCATGTAATGATTTCGGTACATACCGTTTTTTTTTTACAAATTGTGTAACAAATAACGTACAACGTGTAATAAATTAAGTACATACTCAATTTCTCATACTTTTTGTAACAAATTAGGTTTTCATGTAATAAAATATGTATGTACATAGTTTGTTACCCTTGGTTCGGGTACTTTTGGTTTTGGTGATCTCATGTAATGATTTCGGTACGTACCGTTTTTCTTACAAATTGTGTAAACAATTACGTACAATGTGTAATAAATTAAGTACATACTTAATTTCTCATACTTTTTGTAACAAATTAGGTTTTCATGTAATAAAATATGTATGTACATAGTTTGTTACCCTTGTTTGAGGTACTTTTGGTTTTGGTGATCTCATGTAATGATTTTGGTACATACCGTTTTTCTTACAAATTGTGTAACAAATTACGTACAATGTTTAATAAATTATGTACATACTCAATTTCTCATACTTTTTGTAACAAATTACGTACAACGTTTAATTAATTACGTACATACTCAATTTCTCATACTTTTTGTAACAAATTAGGTTTTTATATAATAAACTATGTATGTACATAGTTTCTTACCCTAGTTTGAGGTACTTTTGGTTTTGGTGATCTCATGTAATGATATCGGTACATATCGTTTTCCTTACAAATTGTGTAACAAATTACGTACAAGCTGTAATAAATTAGGTACATACTCAATTTCTCATACTTTTTGTAACAAATTAGGTTTTCAAGTAACAAACTATGTATGTACATAGTTTCCTACCCTTGGTTTAGGTACTTTTTGTTTTGGTGATCTCATGTAATGATTTCGATACATACCGTTTTCCTTACGAATTGTATAATAAATTACATGCAACATGTAATAAATTAATTACATACTCAATTTTTCATATTTTTTGTAACAAATTAGGTTTTCATGTAATAAACTATGTATGTTCATAGTTTCTTACCCTTGTTTGGGGTACTTTTGGTTTTTTTGATCTCATGTAATGATTTCGGTACATACCGTTTTTCTTACAAATTGTGTAACAAATAACGTACAACGTGTAATAAATTAAGTACATACTCAATTTCTCATAGTTTTTGAAACAAATTAGGTTTTCGTGTAATAAAATACGTATGTACATAGTTTTCTACCCTTGGTTTGAGTACTTTTGGTTTTGGTGATCTCGTGTAATGATTTCGGTACGTACCGTTTTTTTCTTAAAAATTGTGTAAACAATTACGTACAAGGTGTAATAAATTAAGTACATACTTAATTTCTCATATTTTTTGTAATAAACTATGTATGTACATAGTTTCTTACCCTTGGTTGAGGTACTTTTGGTTTTGGTGGTCTCGTGTAATAATTTCGGTACATACCATTTTTCTTACAAATTATGTAACAAATTACGTACAACGTTTATAAAATTACGTACATACTCAATTCTCATATTTTTTGTAACAAATTAGGTTTTTATGTAATAAACTATGTATGTACATAGTTTCTTACCCTTGTTTGAGGTACTTTTGGTTTTGGTGATATCATGTAATGATTTCGGTACAGACCGTTTTTTTACACAATGTGTAACAAATTATGTACAAGCTGTAATAAATTAGGTAACTATCGTTTTTATTAAAATAGTTGTAAGAAATTATGTATATTTTATAATAATCTCGGTACATATATATTATTTGTTGTAATGTTTTATGTATATATCGTTTTTATTACATTTTCTGTAATCAATTATGTACAAACCTCGTTATAAATTATGTACAAACTTATAACCTGAAGAACCGGTCAGCCTTAAATTAGCCTTAAATTAAAGATTTCACCCTAGAATCTCTCCATTCTTTCCACCCCTAGATGAGCATATTCACTTTTTAAACATAGCTTCTTTAGTAGCTTAATTTTAAGGGTATGTTCTAATTCGTTTCATGCAATTAGCAAAGTTAATTGAACAAGTAGTTAGATAAAAATAACCAATCAATAATAAAATAAAAAACCTCATAATCCATTAGGTTAAGAATTTATTGAGTTGAAACAATTACATATTATAGTGTTTATTATTGTTTTACTAATTTTTTATCATTTTTGAATTTAAAAAATCTGAAAATATGGTATAAAAATGTTTCAACATATTTTATTCTGAAAAAGGTATAATCACGCTTTAAGTTCTCATAATTTAAAAAAGGCTTAATACACTTTTCCTTTTAAACTTTACATGTTTTCTCAATTCATCCCATCATCTTCTTCCCCAATTTTCTTTAACAAATTTTCCATCGATTCTCATCCATTGTGATTTTCATTATCAATAAACAAGTTAGAAGTTTCACCTATTAAATCAAATTAGGAGTAAAAATCAACCAAACCACTGAACAAAATAGGGTTATGATCAAACCCTTACTTTATCATATAACCTTGAACCCAAGTCTCATACTCAAACTCTCCCAAAGCTGAACTCGAATGCAGCACTCTCGACAACGTAAACTCATTCAAGCATTGCCCAGATATTAGCATAGAATCGAAAATATGAAGGGCCAATTCACGGTTTCCGCTCTTTATATAAGCCGATTAGGATCACAGTCCAAGATACAACGTCTTTTTGCAGCATTTCGTCGAGCAAGTGGAGTGTTGTGTCCACTCCAAAGCATTTTGCATAGAGAGACAAGAGGGTGTTGTTCAGATACAAAAGGCGTTGAAGGCCCAATTTTATTATGGGGCTGTGGATGAATATACCTTCTTTGAAAACGTTGGAGTTGAAGAATGACAGGATTCTTGAACATGTTTCTTCCAAAAGTGTTGTTGCTTTCATTTCTGTTAACGATCTTGTTGGCCGTCGGGTTTGAAACATGGACAACAAAGGAGGCACTACAGCAAAATATGTTTTTAGCGGCATTTTTAGCGGTGTTTCCTCAGCAAACGCCACTATTGTTGTACATTTGGCGGCGTTTACTGAAAAACGCCGCAAAATGTCACCTTTAGTGGCGTTTTACTAAAAATGCCGCAATTGTGAATACTATATTGGCGTTTGTAAAAGAAAACACCAAAATACGTTAATTTATACTAGCGTTTTTCTATTAAACGTCGCAATATCCTTGTCTTTTGAGTTAAAAAAAGGTCTACCGAGTTTGAGTTTAATGTACACCACTAACTTTTCAGTCGCCTCACACCACTCCGTTCTTTCAAGTTCCCTCCCAAACCCTAGCTCATTCCGTTCTCCCACCTACGACGCTCCCTCCTCCGACCACCTTTGTTCCGTCGACTCCCTTCGACGATGATTCGACTAATGTGACCCTCGTTTTTCGGTAAACCTTGCATCTCCAACCATTAGTCGAAACCCCTGCCCCTTGGTTGCACTTTTGGATGCTGAGATAGCTCATACATTAGCTCGTGTGGGGTACTCAAGGAGAAGAGACCCCGATCTTTTCGAATCTGGAATTAGAAGTTTAGGGAAGGAGATTTTCAAATCCTATAGGTCTTTCTGCAACCCCTGTTCCGTAAAAAGGTAATCCAAAGCCACGCATCTTTAGACTGCGAAAATAAGGGTGACGCCTAATTCTCCTTTTTCCACTATTTTTTTTAAAATATAAACTTACCTATTTTTTTGTTTCTCAATTTGATTTGGGGTGTTCATGCCTCGTAAAGCTAATTCGTTTCTTTTATTTTTCTTAATATAATGATAGTTTTCTTTATACTCTTTACCTTTTCTTTTCTTGAAATCTTAGTTTTTTCTGATTCTAATTTGGTCGTGCATTTGATCTAGTAGACCCAAGTATAACAAAAATGAATTTGTCAGTGTTTTTTCCCTTAATTTTGTTGGCTGAATCTAAAGCTCAAGTTAGTGTAATTCAATTTTTAATCAATAAAAACTTTGGTTATCATCTCAATTGAACTAACTAGATTATACATATGGTCAAAATTTGAAAGTTCATAACCCTCTTGTTGCCCATCAGATCTTTTTGTACTAAAATTTTCTGCTTTCTGACTTTTATTTCAGTTCAAGTTGTATTCTTGATTTATGGATATATATTAGTGCTCTTGTTATATTCTTATTTTTTGTTCTTTCCATTTATCATTGCATGACTTCTTTTTCCAGTTCATTTACTGATGTACACATTTTAGCCTTAGTGAAATTATAGGATTAAAAAATACTACTTTGTGGAATTGTTCAACTTGAACCCAAATCTTTGTGTTTTCAAAAATTCATTTATGTGTGTTATCTAATAATTTTGAACACTTAACTTTTCTGATGGAAATAACTTATTAGAATTGATTAATTCAACTTATATAACTATGTGCTTGTAGATGCAAATTACCATGACAAGCAAGGATTGTCGTTGATGCATTTGGTACTCTCTCTCTCTCTCTCTCATGTTTATAGTTTGTTGCACATGACTGCAATCATTTGTATATGTTCATGAAGGTTGGCTGATTGGATGCATAATATTTTTTCAAAATTATTACATTGATGACAATATTAACTTGGTGTAGGCGACGTTGTTCAATCAAGCTGATACAGCATTTTCCCTCATGTATTATGGAGCAAGCATGAACTACAAGAATGCACAAAGTAATTGAATGCATTACGAGTTTGTGTTAAATTAGCTTTGTTCATATATATGATTATATATATTACTCTAGGATTGCATATGATTAAATTTCATGGCTTGCATTAAAGTATAATGAGTTGCAATGAAGTTACATATAATTAAATCTATAGATTGCTAATGGTCATGGTTATATCTGCTATTTGTCTAATGTATTAAGATGAAAAAAAATTTATTCCTATCTTTTAATATGGTTTGGTGGATTGGTCCCATATCTGATTTACTTTAAGTCTTCATATATACATGTCTTGGTCTAATAATTATCTCCAAAGCAAATTAACCTTTTTAGATCTAAGAGATCTTTTTCTTTGATCAAAGATGAAACGACTTCTGAAATTGTTGGTCTTATGGAGATAGATAACATTAATGATTGAAGTTCATGTTTCTTATTTTATTTTACTATTGGATCCACCATTTAGTAAAAAAGTTAACTTTTGGAATCTCTTAAAATTACATCTGTTTTCCATATGAGTTGGATATGGAATGTGATAATTAACCGGGAGGCTCTAACTTGATGGTAACCATAGGTGTGCCTCATAAATATATTCATTCTTTTTTCTGTAAATTTGAATTTTAGGGTTTCACCAATGTCGACAAACATTTGCTAAGACACTTTCAAAGAGCAAAAAAGAGGTGAATTTGTATTTACTAAATGGTTTCAAATCTTGAAAATTAATATGGTTATTTTATTTTTTACAGTGTGAAATCTGCTTGAAGGGTGAGACTACAATGTTTCAAGAGGTTTATGAGAAATTCTGCAAAGAAAAGGCTGCTCATCTGCAGGCCCTAAAATGAAGTTAAGGGCTATGGGAATTTAGGTCATATTTTGTGGCTTTAGTTGCATTCTAAGCTGCTCATCTGCAGGCCCTAAAATGAAGTTAAGGGCTATGGGAATTTAGGTCATATTTTGTGGCTTTAGTTGTATTCTAAGCTGCTCATCAGCCCATATGTACATAGATTATTGTTGCGTTAGCTAGTTCTTTGTAAAATTCTAATAACAATGGTTCTTTTTCTCCTCTCAAGTGAGAAATGAAGTTAAGCTTTGATTTTATTTTATTTTTTGTAATTCTTACTTTCTATAGTTTTTTATGAGTGTTGAATTTGATAGAATGTAGTGTAAGAAGTATACGCGCGGTTCAAAAATAAAAACATTTGTTTGTAAAAAAAGGTAAAACCTGCTAAAAATTGGCTGATTTAGCCTGCAAAAAGTTACAATATATAGTGGCGTTTGTTGAAAAAAAAACGCCACTAAAGACAGGTCATTTGCGGCATTTGTAACTAAAAATGCCACTAAAGATAGGTCATTTGCGGCGTTTGTAGATAAAACGCCACTAAAAAGAACATGTCATTTGCGGCGTTTGAAATAAAAAACGCCACTAAAGACAAGTTATTTACGACGTTTGACATACAAAACGCCGCTATATATCTTGACCTATTGCGGGCTACTTTCAGAGGCGATTCTTGCTGTGCTTTTTTTTTAATACCGGAACAGTTTTTAGCGGCGCTAAAAAATGTCGCTATAAGACTAAAAACGCCGGTAAAGACTTAATTTGCTGTAGTGAGGGATCTTTTTGTAGGATTAAAATGGCAAAAGCATGTATTTTTTGGGGTGAGATGTTGGTGATCAGTAGCCGCAAGAGTTGTTGTTTGAGGGATGAAGATTGGAAAAGAAATGAAAATTAGGAAAGAAGATGAGGTGTTTTGGAAAATATAATTAAATTAATAAATATTTTAATATATTTATTTTATTTTAAATTTAAAAATAAAGAAAGAAAATGAACTTTATGGGGGCAAGTTAGGGGGCAATATGGGTAACGACAAAAATTTTAGGGGGTAAAAGTGGTCAAATGAACTTTATGGGGTAAGTTGGGAAAACATGTAAAGTTTAGGGAGGAAAGTGTGTTAAACCTTTAAAAAATTATTTAAATAGTTTTTGTAATATGGCAACTGGATTTTTATTATGATCATAGAAGATATCACAATTACAACCCATCCATGAAGGAAAATAATGAGACTAATCTACTCAAATTTCTTACAACCCAAAATAAAAAAAAATTGAAAGAAAAAAATTCTATGGAGATAAACATACTATCAAAATTCAGAAGCTTCCTGAATCTCCTTGTTTCTATCCAATCGAGACTCATAACTGATAAAAAAGGAGAGGTGAGCGATCCAAACTATCAAACATATTGTTTCGCTAAAATTTATTTAAATAGTTAATAGTACACACATAATTAGTGATACATATAGTTACACGACGTTTATTCTGAACTCATAAACATGGCACTCTGAATAGTTAGGCCCAACAAATAGTTAGGCAGTTGTAGCTCAAATGTTCTTTTCATTTTTTTTTTGACAAATGTCATTTTTCATTTAATTGTTAATTAAAACTTTTAAAGTAAGTTTTAAAATATAGATTTGACTTTTTTTTAGATAATTTGATAAATTTTTGAGGTAATTATTTTATACACATGTAGTGAAAATAAAAAGTTTTACAAGAGTTTTAATTTTAGGTCTAAGGACTGAGTTTAGAATTGAGGCTTATGAATTTAAGTTTAAGTGTTTTGAATTTAGGGGTTGTGGTTTGAATATAGGGTTTAAGGTAAAAAAATGGTGTTTATAGGTTAAAACTTCAATACCTAACCATATTACCTTAAAACCCACCTGTAAACCCTAAATTCTTATCATGAACCCTAAAATATAAACCCCTAAATCTTAATTTCTAAAATGAGTTCATAAATTCTAAAACTAAGATACTTGCAGAAACTTTTTGTTTTTACGGTCACTGCATGAAAATTCTCATTTTAAATATTTTATTTTTTATTATTTTTAAATTATATAAAAGATATGAATAATTATTTAATACATAGGACAATAATTTCTTAATTTTACAAGTGAGGTTTATACGCCATAATGCATTGTTCAATTATATTAAAAAATAAACCAATAAATATTGAGTGTAATGATAAAATACATTATATTTTCATAAAAAAAAAGTTTCAAGTTCAAATTTTAAAAATGACATTGTTGAGAGATAATTATAAACTCCGAATATGAAATCACAAATAAGTATGGCTTAGAATATCGAGATCAATACTTAAAAAATAAAAGGAGAAACAGTAAACAAATAAGATAAAAATTGGTTTTTGAGAGTCGTCGCAACACCACAAATCACAGTGGCCGCATCGTATTAATTTTTAAGGTCGTCGCAACACTGCAAATTATAATCACATTATGCCGTAACGGTCGCAATGTCCGCGGTTGCGGTGGCAATTTAACACTATTTGCTTGGTTATTCTTTCTCCAAGAATTTGAGGTTCGAGGCATCCAAGTAATGCTTATTGGCAATGCATACCACTCAGTTCAATAAATCAACTCAACAAAGCCATGAGAAGTAATGAAAGATGGGATATATGCGCATATTATCAACAACTACTCAGTTCTACATACATGGAAAACCTCTAATTCTGCATCATGTTCATTTTATATGCAAAACAATCTAAGAAGGGGGAACAAAAACAACTTATCTATTTGATCACAACACTCACTAGGAAATCAAAAGATACCATTTTACACAAATTTCAGCCCCCTCCTGCCTTGTTTGAATTCATTCCAGCATCATATGCTTAATTACAACCAAAAGTACATCATTGCCTGTGCACATAAGATGGTCATATTATTAGGCTTTGAAGAAATGGAATACAAACCATAATGAAACCCAGAATGCAGATCAAAGTCATACCTCTGTGAGAGGAACTAGAGACACCTCGTCCGAAGCAGAGGACGGTTTCGAACTTCGCATTTCAGATTGTATTGAATTCAGCTGCTCTCTTAGATCCTTCAACAAATTCAGTTCCTCTTCCCTACTTTCTACAATTTCATGCCTTGTATTGCTTCTTCCCCTCTCAAGGTTCTCAACTCTCTGGCTAAGTTGTTTCAACTCAGATTGATAGTCGCTAACACCGGCGGCTATGTGACGAAGAGCCAATTTGCAGTCAGCATCTGTAATCAGCAACTTATTTACCTTTACGCATTCAGTTCCATATTCAGCAGGCAATTTCCCCTCAGGCTTTGCACTTAGAAAGCTGTTCATCTTTATCCAGTCAATTTCATCTTTAGCAGCCAATCCCAAGTTATCTTCCTGTATCAAATCCGGCTTTGTAAGCCGATCATCGCCCGACTTACCGTTACAGTTTTCCCCATCAAAGCAAGTTCTGCTTTTTGCACTGGTTTCAGGAACTTCAAATATATCATGAACAACACTAGAGGAAAAAGCACAACTTGGAATGCTCAATTCTGTTGAATCCTCATGAGATTTCATCTTATGACATTCGTTCAATGATCTAGAATTTAGGGACACTGATTCAACCTTAGCATTTGAAATTTTCTTTGGATCAACTTCTTTACAATCTGCAATCTGTTTCACCTTTTCATCCAACAATCTGATCTGTTCCAAGTAAGAATTGAATTCACCAGCAGCTGAATTTACCGAATTTCTCCTCGAACCCAAGCCTTGAATGCGAACTACCGTGTCGGAGTTTCCGGCATCCGTGCTTGAACACGAACCCTGCTCCGGCGCCTGAATGTTTTCTCCACCATTAGTATTCTTCTTTGAAGAGAAATCTATTGGTAAACTTGCAGGCAAAGAACTGAGTCTTTGAACAGTAGATTTAATACCTTTTTCTCCATTGAATGCATCATTTCTTTCTGCAAATCGGTTCGATGTGAACTGCGTTTCGAAATCATTCAAATCATCACACCCCAAGCTTAGAAGCTTATACCTATAAGCCTGAACTTGGAACTCAAGGGAAGAGATCTCCATTTCTTTCTGATATATAAATTCTTCAAGAATTGCAAGAGATTCCTCAGCATGACCAATCTTTTCTTCAGCCAATCTCTTGTACTGGCTTGCTTCCATCTTCATTGCCGCCTTCTCGCTTTGCAGCCGCAGTATCATCGCCAGAGATTCGTTCGTGGCGGTGGCGGAGGATTCTCTTTCGACTTCGAGCTCCGAATACAGCTTCTGAAGAAGCTGCTGTTGAGAGCGAAGCAATTCTTTTACAACTGTAACGTCCGTTTCTTGAATCGCCAGAGTTGCAGAGGTTCCAGCCATGGCGGATTAGTTGTTTCAGAATTCTGAAAGATAAATTCACCAGTTTCTTTTTTCCTCCCAAATATTAAGCACTCAGAAAATTATGGTTCATATTCATCTGAAAAGCATGGAAAATACTTTGTCAACAAAGAGTGCAAAACAAGATGTATAATTTTGTTATGAATGCCCATATATCTATGCTTAATTACCAAGTAAAAATAAATTACCATAATCAAGAATTTAGTAGCGTTTTTATTGCATTTATAAAATTACCATAATCAGTAATTTAATCTGACTCATCACACGTTTTTTATTGTGTCACGTTTATAAATGCTACTACCATTTGGAGAGTAATTTTAGATATTTGGATGAAATTCACTTTGAGATATTTATTATTAGGGTAAATTACTTATTTAGCATTTTACTTATGCTCCTGTTTCTATTTTGATACTCTAACTAATTTTTTTTGGTAAAATAATGTCTAACGTTATGTTTTTATTCTGTTTTGTTATCCTAGATGATGGCGTGAGTATTTTAATTGGGGTAATACCAGTTTTAGTTCTTAAAACTTGTATATTTCTATCAATTTGGTCTAAAATTTTAATTATTATCTAAAATATTTGGGTTAAAACTACAGATTCTCCTATTTTATCAAGTAAATTATTTTGGGGTCGGAACTAAGAATCGTTTTCAATGAAATAATTATATAAAAGTTAAAAAGAAGAAAGAAAAGCAGGAGAAAGTGAATAGGTGAGAAGCAAGTGTAATGGATGATCTTTTAATTCATGATAATTGGAAACAATCAAAAACCTATTAGTATTACCGACAAGATTCAGAAACAAAATTCAAATAACAAACGTAAAAGTTTAAGAAAAAAACGAAAGGTTTAGGTACCTGCTAGTATTCTGCAGAAAAAGGAAGCAAATTTGATCCTCGGAGATTTGAAAGGGCACCCATATTTTGCATTCATGAAAACTCCAGTTTTGAATTCTGCGGAGAAGAAAGCTTAGCTTTTGCTTTCCATTGCATTTAGGAAAAAGAGAGAAAGAGAAGGGGCCGAATTGTTGACTTGTTTGGAAACTGCTTTGGAGTTGGAGGTTTAAAATGAAACGCATGAATAAATTTCGGAAACATAAAAAATCCAAACAATGCTCTGGGTTTTATACATTTGGATCTTATGTTTTAAACTTAACAGATTTGTTTATTAATTTTAGATTTTTATTTAATCCGCAAAATCCTCACCATTTTATTATAACAAATGAAATTAAAATTCGCAAAGGGTTGGTCCAACTGGTAAACAGTTTGGTATCGTTTAAGCAAGTTTTAAGTTTGAGGCCTTGCTAATATAGAAAATTCATGTTGAAATATTCACCTACCAAAGTAGAATGTGTACGCGGATAAATTAAGATTAATTAGAGCAAAATCTTGAGAACCGAAAAAATAAATTAAAAGCATCATCATAATAATACGTTTGATTAATTTTTAAAATGAGGAGTGTGTGAGTTATGATTAGGAATTATTTCTTTTTTGCAAGTATGTGTTGAAAAAGAAATCAGGCCTGATTGTTTATCATTAGGAATTACTTCTTTTTTGCAAGTATGTCTTGAAAAAGAAATCAGGCCTGATTGATCATGTCGATTCTTTTTGTTCATATTTTGATTATGTTCGATTCGGACAGTATTTACTATTTAAGAATCAGAAGTATTCGAATTTATCAGAATCGATAGTAAAAAAATATATATTCGCCGAGTGTAAAGGAGCTGTAATAGTTAAAGTTTTTTTTTGGCATATTAATAAGGGGAAACTATATATTTAGTACTTCAATTATGTATGCGTTATTATTTTAGTACCCCCAATTATTATTTTTGATAAAATGGTATCTAATGTTGTGTTTTTGTTCTATTTTGGTACCCGGTCGTTAAAAACTACGGAGATGGTGATGTGGTTTGGTATAGTTACAGTTTTAGTCTAAAACACTTATATATATTTTCAGTTTAGTCAAAGTCCATCAATTTAAAACATCATATTAATTTTGATTGAATTTTGTCTCATCCCTTTCCCACCCCCCTCGTATTCTCGTCGGTATCCCGATCATGGAATTTGGGTCCTCCAATAGACCGTGCATTAGCCCCGCATTGATCCGAAAATCCTAAAATTTTGATTGTCCCTAGAGTATTTTTTAAACTTCAAAACCCAAAAAATGTTCGATTGGAAGAAGAAAAATGATGAATTTACAATTTTAATCAAAAAAATTAAAATAATATTTAAATTGATAGAATTTTAAACTATATGATAGATTGTATAAGTTTTTGGACTAAAATTGTTATTAACCCAAGCCACATCACCATTTCTGTTAATTTTAAACGGCGAAGGTATCAAAACAGAACAAAAACGTAACATTATGTATCATTTTGCCAAAAATAATAGTTAGGATACCAAAACAGTAACGCATGCATAATTAGGGTGATGAATATGTAGTTTTCCCTTTTAATAATGGGTAATTATTCCATGCACAAGCGCTTTGTGTAAACTTTGTTTCTACATGCGCATTAGTTTTAGGGGTTATAAATTTTGTCTAGGGTTTAGTGTTTAGAGGTTTAAGTGTTTGAGTTTTGAATTTAGAGGGTGTGATTAGAAGTTAGGGTTTAGGGTTAAAATTAAGTGTTTATAGGTTAAACCTAAATCCTTTAACATATTACCCTACACTTAAACCCTAACATCTAAACTCTAAATTCTAATCATGCATACTAACCATAAACACTAGACTTTAACGCATACACTTTACCCCAAAATCTTAAACCCTAAAGTGAGTCCCTAAACGCTAAAACTAAAGTTCTTGTAAAAACTTTCTGTTTTCACCGCCAGTGTATGAAATATTTTTCTTTTAATGATTAATATTTAAATTTTATTTCATACTTTTAACATTATTAATGTGGTTTGTAATTTATGACAATATTTATTCAATTTTTACCACTAAATAAAGTTTATGTACATTTTATAGATAAAACTACTCAAATTCATATTATAACAACCACATACCATCAAAACGTTTGTATTTAAATATAAAAATGTTTATTAAATTTTTATTACAAAATGATCATCAAATCATTATTTGTCTTTAAGGAAGTAACGTAGGAATTAAAATTTTTATATAATAGTACATTTGGTCATTTTAGCAAAATCTCTATAGGACTAGAGGGGGCCATGCCCCCACCCCAAATTTTTTGTTATTCAATTTTCAAGTGTTACAAAATGTTTATTAAATTTTTGATTTTATTACAAAATGGTCATCAAATCATTATTTGTCTTTAAAGAAGTAACGTAGAAATTGAAATTTTTTATATAATAGTACATTTAGTCATTTTGGCAGAATCTCTATAGACTAGAGGGGGCCATGCCCCCACCCCCAAATTTTTTCGATTCATATAATTTATTTATTCTATTTTTTCATGATTTAGTACAAAATTATACAATAAATTGGTAATTGATAATTTATTATAACAACCACATACCATCAAAACGTTTGTATTTAAATATAAAAATATTTATTAAATTTTTATTACAAAATGGTCATCAAATCATTATTTGTCTTTAAGGAAGTAACGTAGGAATTGAAATTTTCATATAATAGTACATTTGGTCATTTTAGCAAAATCTCTATAGGACTAGAGGGGGCCATGCCCCCACCCCAAATTTTTTGTTATTCAATTTTCAAGTGTTAGAAAATGTTTATTAAATTTTTATTTTTAATACAAAATGGTCGTCAAATCGTTATTTGTCTTTAAAGAAGTAACGTAGAAATTGAAATTTTTTATATAATAGTACATTTAGTCATTTTGGCAGAATCTCTATAGACTAGAGGGGGCCATGCCCCCACCCCCAAATTTTTGGTTATTCAATTTTCAAGTGTTACAAAATGTTTATTAAATTTTTGTTTTTATTACAAAATGGTCATCAAGTCATTATTTGTCTTTAAGGAAGTGACGTGGCAGTTAAGAAATTTTATATAATAGTACATTCATTTTGGCGGAACCTTTATAGGACTAAAGGGGGCCATGCCCCCTAATTTTGAGAAATTCAAATTTTGCATCTAAACTTTTTAAAAATTTAATTTGGCCCCTCAAGATTTTTAAAAATTCATATTAAGCTTTAAAAAATTAAATGTTTTTAATTAAATTCTTCTTAAAATTTTTAGTTAAACCCTTACATTTTTTGAGAACTTTCATTTAAACCTCCAAATTTGTAAAAAAATATTTTGGCCCCCTCAAACTCCTACTCCAAGTCCCACCATTGGTCATTCATATTTATACATTCAATCATTTTCATAATATTTTAAATTTTCAATAAATTTAGTCCTCTATATTTAATTATTAGTCAAATAAATATTAAATAATTAAACATTAAGTAATATTAATTTGATTCTTATGAAAAATATTAAATTATTTTAAAGTAAAAATATATTCCAAGGAAGATAATGAATATTCAAAAATTAAATGAGTAAAATAAATATATTTGATATATTTTAATGAGCAATTTGTTAACTTTATCTTATATATATGATATATACAACCTCATATTCTATTATATTATGTTCCCTTAAAAAAGTGGTTTTATTGGAAGATAATGATTAAATGGTAAGTAATCATTACACTTGTCCAAAGCCTTCATAATTAATCTGGGAATGCCCGTTAAAAGCTAAAGAAAGAGCTGGTATATCTTAACGGCTACTAGAATTTGGAAGCGGGTCCCACATGTCTTGTCTTGCCTTGCAGTTGCCGCCGACCATGTCTTCTGGTAAGCATTTGCACTCCCACACGGTTTTTCATGTCATTGGACACTTGCATGACGAAGTTTTTTTTTTTTGGCTTAATGCACAATTTGTCCTTAAAGCTTTATTATTTGTTTCAATCTGGTACTTAACGTATTCTTTAGGTTCTTTTGTCTTCTAAAGTTTGCACCGTTACTCAAAGTACCTCAAATTTTTGACGCCGCTTAAAAACCAGTATAAGAAGTCTTCACTCTTCAGTGTCAATTGTTTTACTTTATCAATGGAGGTTGAATGTTGGAGGCAAATCAAACATTCACTTGTTTTTAGCAATGAAGGAGAGAGCGGGAGAAAAAAAAGGAGGGGGAAACAATGTTTTATTAAATGTTTTTTATAATATTATATTTTTAATTAATTACTTTTTATGTTAATTTCAAAAATAAGAAAAATAAAATAAATGAGGTGATGTGGCCCGATCCAATTGGTTCAGATGTTTTTTTAAACGGAGTCAAAAATTTGGAGCGATTTAAGTAACGACGTATATTTTAGGGGGCAAAAGAGTCCGAAAAATACGTTAAATATCAAACTTAAAAAATAGATAAAAGTTAGAAGGCAAATTGTGCATTAAAACTATTATCTTTTAAGAAAAAAAAACTTTAATTAATTTGCACTCATATTTAAACTTTGAAGTATATCATGGCATGAATTATGTTTTCTCCTCGATAGACCGACATTATAAAAACTCGTAAAATTTATGAGCCACCAAGAAGTTAGCATGTAACAAGATAGTCCCACATGGTCGCTTCACCATCACAAATTGACTTTAATATTTTAAGATGACAAACCCCCCATGATCTGCTTGCTATATTATGATTTTGTATTTATTCTAGATTTTTATGATAAATTCGTATTAATCCATTTTTTCTGAGATAAAATTATAAGATTTATATCATAAAAATTACGTTGAAAAGTCATCTTTATAATAAATTTTTACAATATTTAATTTAAAATAAATCTATCAATAAATTAAATATTAATGATTTTATCAATAAAAAATTCTTATAATATTCTTTTATTTATATGCGAATGTTGTTTCAACAAGATTTGTTGTGAACGATAATGTTTTTGGACTTTAAAATAAGTTATGAGTGTTGGCATGACAAGTTAATGTCTATAGATAATGATAAGATTAAGGGGATGGCAAGAGGGATAAAAGGCTAAGCAAAACCTTGGGGGATGAAAAGTTATATTTCTTAGAAGTTCGTAAGCTTTTCGAGTCAGGAATGAATAGCTCGGCTACAGCTCGTTAAGATTTCGAGCTTGAGTCAATTTCAATCGAATTGAGTGTTGGCCATATAAAATTCGAGTAGTGCGCGATCTGTCTCGTCTCATTTACGGTCCTACATGTAATATCGAGGAACCACGATAAGGAGGCTACAAAGGACAGTAGAAGTTGCAAGTCATATGGGATTAAACTAAATCAATTCGCCAGGCAGGAATTGATTCTAGTCCTTGCTACCCAATCTGCAATCAGATTACAATTCCTACGAATAAAAGAAAAACAAAGTTGGAAAAAGAGACATTTTTCAATTGATTACTCCAATTAGATGGTGGCGTGAATTAAAATTATGGTGAGGGCGGTGGCGATTGAACAATCCATGTTGGGGCAGAGACGATTTGAAACAAAATTTCCTTTGGCAGCGACACTGTTGCTATTGTTTGTAGGTTCCATAGTAAAAACTATTCAATCATTATTTCAAAATTAAATACAAACGTAGGAATGAAAATGAGTGAGACAAGGAGTGGTGACCGTAGGCGAAAGAGTTTTACGCTATATGTCCCAAATCTTCCATATCATATTCATTGGCAAGGGCTTTGTAATGTTTTTGGAAATCATGGTGATGACGTTGATGTTTTCGTCCCGAATAAACGAACGATGTCAAGTTTACGGTTTGGGTTTGTGCGTGTAGCCAAAAAGGTGGATGCTTGGCGTATGATTGAACGTCTTGATGGCTTTTTTGCTATTTATAGTGACGATAAGGGTTTCTTTTGCAAAATATAACGTTCGATCAACTTATTGACAAAAGAATAAGATTTCTGAAAATATCTATGAGGGATGAGTACAAAATGGGGATCAAATTGTGCCATTACAACTTGGATGCGATGGGGTTGACAACCTTCAGAGTGAGATCCAAGGGATAGTAGATGCGGATAAACTATCAGTTCTTCAGTTGTGTGCAGTTGGATGGTACATGATGATTGGAGATTTGACCTCAGCATTGAACTCTGTGGGTTATACAAGAAGTTGTTGAGATACAAACAACAGATGATGTTGTGGCATGTATGAATAGGGACGATGGAGAGTTTGGATTAGGCGGGTCTTGAAGAGATGGTGATAGGACCTCAGTTGCAGTCCTGTAATGCCCATTTGAAGGTGGGAACTAAGCTAGCAGTTGTAACCTCTCCAAAGGAAAATATAGTTCATAATAGGGTTGGACGCAAGGTGCAGGCAGTGACAAAAATAGTTGTCACTTCTTTGTTATATAGACAAAGGCAAGCTGTTGATGATTTTTATGAATAAGAGAGGACACCAAATGGCCACACTAGAACCGACGAACACCAACAACAACGCAAACAAAGCTGACCTAGAATAAAAATTCACAGGTCACACCCTCCTTTGCAAGTGCGTCGGCGAGCCCATTCGCCTCGCGATAAATGTGATGAAGAGAGACATTGCGAAGTCCTTGGAAAGAACGATCTATGACCCCAAACACCTCCCAAAGACGCCAAGGCCGAGCATGTGACTGCAACACTCACCCAATGCAAACGCTCGAATCTTATTCAACCACTAAGCAATGATCTACCCATTTTGATTTAGCAAATAAATCCAAAGCAAACGCAATAGCGCATAACTCAGCTTCATTAGAGTCTAAAATCTCCTTGGGGCCTGAAAACAAAGCTAGAATTTGACCATCTGCATCGCGAAGAACACCACCAAATCTGGCTGGCCCAAGCTTACCCCTCGTCGAACCATCGACGTTGAATTTAAGAACCTCCATAGAAGGAGGTTCCCAATGAATCCCAGCACGAGCTAAACCTGCAGACGAGCTCACAACAAACTGACTTAGACAACTCCACCACGTAGACTCAGTCAAATTAACAACCCTCTTCGCAACCTTCACCCAATAAAAAGCGTGTAACTCAATCAAAAAATAAATCTCAAACATCGGAACCTTTTCTTATTAAAAACCCACTTATTCTGCGCAAGCCAAAGTGACCAAAATAGAGCAGCCACACTCGATATCCACCAATGTCGCCTCGTGCCCATAAACGAACAATGAAAGCTAGGGATAAAAAACTCAACAAGGGAACACGGCAACGACAAACTCACTCCCCACCACGCCAAAAACCAATCCCACAGCAGCCACAAGCATGGACAAGAGAGCAAGAGGTGATCAATATCCTCATCAGCAATCCCACACCATAGGCACACACCCTGGTCAGCACCTATAGGAATGCCTCGAGCCCGCAAGAAAGCTAAAGTCGGCAACCGTTGTAGCCATATAAACCATAAAAAAGCTTGAACCTTTGGCGGAACAAAAACAACCTCCAAAATCACCATCACCAAACCTTATCCACCATTAAAAGATTAGACAACACCCGAACCGAGAAATTGCTATGAGGGTCTGGCTTCCAAATCAACGTATCACAAGTCCCATTTCTAATTACCAACAAGCCAACCAACAATTGCAAATTCAAAACCATTATAGATTCAAACACACGAAGATCCCACCGGAAAAAGGAGAGCCACATATAATGATCAAACAAACCATCAACAACATACTCACAAACCAACACAGACTTATTCTCCGCAAGTTGATGGATGGGTTGGAGGGGTTGTTTGTTTCGAGTGATGATGTGTAACAATGTATGGGAACTAGTTGCTTAGGCAAGTTACGATCTTAGAGTTGTTGGTTTCAGGTTGTTGTGTATCGAGTTTTTAGCTTTTCTACTATCGTTTTGGTGTTTTGTTACTTTTCTTTTGTTTTGGTGTTTTGTCGTCTTAATATTTTCGTATTGTAATCTTTTCATCCATCATAAGTTTTAGGGAGGTTTTTAATAAGGCACGCGATAATATTTGTTTGTATGATTTTTAAATCTAATAAAATCATACTTGCTGATAAAAAAAAAGAGGCTACAAGGTTGATCAAGGCCTCACTACACCAAAACAAGCTTTTAGCGGCATTTTTAGCACTATATCGGTGCTTTTAAGCATCATTAAAAACCTTCCTGGTGCTAGAAAAAACATCGCAAGAAGTGCTACTAGATCAAACGGTGCATTAGTTAGCGACGTTTGTAAACAAAAAACACAAAAAAGGTCGAGTTATATAATGACTATTTTTTATCCCTATAGCGGCATTTTTAAGCGTCGCTAAAAACCTTCATGGCGCTAGATCAAACGCCGCAAAAGGTCGAGTTATATAGCGGTGTTTGTTCCTCTAAACGCCGCTATATACATTGTTTTTAGTGCTAGTTTTTTTTCAAATGCTGATATATACCTTGTCTTTAGTGGTGTTTGTTCCTCCAAACGCCGCTATATACATTGTCTTTAGTGGTATTTGTTCCTCCAAGCGCCACTATTGACTATGTATCTTCCGCTCAGCTCATTACTTAGCTCGTTGATCTATACACGCGCTTTGCTTATTTATAAAGTTTTAATAAGAAATAAATGGGGTCGAGGTGAGATTAAATATTTAAATAATATTAGACAAACGCCTTTAAAGTATGCATCTATAGCAAGTTTGCTTAAAACGCTGCTAAAATACATGTCTATAGTGGTGTTTGGCTAACAAACACCACTAAAGTACGCGTCTATGACGATGTTTTCTCAATAACACAACTAAAATACGTATCTATATCGGTGTTTTATCAAAACACTGCTATATATTAGTTTATCGTGACATTTATTCAACAAACGTCGCTAAATTTGTACGTTTAGCGGCGTTTACTCTAAAATGCCGTTAAAAACCTATTTTGTTGCCTTGTGCCTTCAATTTGGGACGCCATCATGAGAGGGTATTGAAAGGAGTAAAATGGTGTTTAAGATTTTGTCTTGTCCATCATGGAGTAGACCTGTAGACCATACTCGTTAGAGGGCGAGACGCATTCCTATGCTCAAGTCAATAAACTTACAATAAAAACTGAGTCGATGGTTAAATCGATCAAGACTCTTAACTTTCAATTTATTCGTTTGAACATCTATTTATTATTAGTTAAATAAAACAATTAGCAATCATACAATTCATTTTTAATGGTTTGAACTTCATTGTACCTTTTTTCGTCATTATTTATCTTTTATAATATAAAGTATATTTCATTTTTTCATAAATTTAAAAACATGTTTTTATATCAACATCCAAATCTATGTTTGAAAAAAGTATATGATATAAATATTTTAAGAAAGATAAAAAGTCAGAATAGTAGATGAAGTGAACTGAGTAGAAAAACGAATGATGTTCATCCTAGGATATTTGGGTTCAACCACAATGTTATATATGTATGTCAAAAATTAACAATATCTATGAACATATACTACCTAGTAACCATTTTTAGAATATTCAAAAAAAAATATAGTAGATGAAGTTGTTACTTAGACGCCCGCATACTATGAACAACAATTTGCATGGTATATGACCGCCAACAATTTGTTTGTTCCTACCTACTTAAAAAATTGTTTCATAATTTTTCTTTTTAAATTTTGACACCCAAACAAAATTTCTGGCTCTACTCCGTTTAATATATTTGAAAAAAAAAAGTTAAAATTTATATTTCCCAAACAAGCACGAAATTTAAAAAGTAAAAAAAATAATAAAAGTAAATAAGATATGATAACACTCCCTTCTAAAATTATGTTTTAGATAGACGCGTGTCTGAAATTGGTAACACTTAATTATTTTTAGTAACCTAGACGACGGAGAAGAACACCAAGTACTCGTTGTTGTGTAATTGGATACTCGCAGTACGAAATAAGAACAAGATGAAAAAAAAGGTAAACTACACAGATGACCACTGAACTATAAGTTTGGTGTCAAAATGACCAATATATTAATTTTTGCCGCAAATGCACCACACAGCTATTTAAATGATTCCATTTTAGCCACATGCCATTAAAAAAAATGAAAAAGTTGACGGAACTGTTAAAATAATTGGTATAATTACACATTTGGTCCTCTATATTTATACAATATATCAATTTAGTAATAATTTTAATCTAATAAAATAAATTAATTATTCAATAAGATGGTGACACGTGTCACCACCTGATTGGAGGGGGAAAATGAAAAACAAGGAATTACCCTTGGTCAGAACCGAACCTAGGACCTTAGGGGTGTAGCGCGCACAAGTTTGCCACTAAGCTAAGAATATACTTGTGATATACAATACTAATAATAATATATGTGTTATACATATGAAGAAAGAAAAAACAAACAATATATTTAACCTTAGCAAGATTTGAACCTAGGAATCCTTAAGGGTGGTGGCATGTGTTTACCACTAGGCTAAATAAGTATTTTTGATATGCAATACTAATTATAATATATATCTTATTTGATTGTAATTTAGTTTGGAATATTATATATAATAATAATAATAATATTAAAATAATTAAAATCCCTCAATAAGGTGGTGACACATGTCACCATCTTATTGAATAATTAATTTATTTTATTATATTAAAATTAGGACTAAATTGATATATTGTATAAATATAGAGGACCAAATGTGTAATTATACTAATTTTTTTAACAGTTCCGTCAACTTTTTTGTTTTTTTAACGGCGTGTGGCTAAAATGGAACCATTTAAATAGTTGTGTGGTGCATTTGCGGCAAAAAATAATATAGTGGTCATTTTGACACCAAACCTATACTTCAATGGTCATCTGTGTAGTTTACCCATGAAAAAATGAAAAAAAAACTATCATAAATACTTTTAGAAGAAATAACTATATTGAGTTGAATCAATTGAATCTTGTTGTATGATTTTTACAAAGGAAAGAAGGCTATTTATAGGTTAGTAAAACCATAGATTACAAAGAAACAAAGTTTAATTTAATCTAAAAATTAACTAGATAAATAATAATAATAATAAAATAGAATATTATTGTGAAACTGATATTTTAATTTTGATATAACTAAAGAACTTAAGGACTAAACTGAAAATGTAAAAATGAATTTTTAAGTCCTCAAACCTCTCTACATGTTTTAAACAATATGCCTAAGTTAAAAACTAAGTTTATCAAATATTTTCTAAGTGTTCTTAAAGCCAAAATAGTGATTTTCGAGTCACCGTTTCGAAATGGCCTAAGGCGTTTCGAAACAGTTTTGAAACTGTGAGTCCATGTTTCGAAACGGGTATCGAAACGTTTTCAACACTGCCAACCCGTGTTTCGAAACAGGTTTCGAAACGGCTTAAGAACATTGAGTAACCGTATCGAAACAACATCAAGTGTTTCGAAAAGACTTTAAAATTGATTTGAAAAATATGACCGTTGAATGTTTTTAACTGATTTTAAAGAAGTCGTTAAGGCGTATCAAAACGATCTCAAGCCGTTTCGATACGGTCCTTGACAGTGGCAAAATGTTTCGAAACAAGTTTCGAAACGGGCTCTTAGCGTATCGAAACTGGTCTAGCCGTTTCGATACGGGCTCTTAAATGCACCCCAACGGCTCTTTCTATTTTGGTCTGTTTCGAAACAAGGTCGGGCGTTTCGAAACGGTTGGTTGCAGACTGCATTTATGGAGAGAAGATAACACCCCCAACGGCTCTATTGATGAATGCAACAACCACAACGGCTAGAAATCAATGAGAATGTATAAAATGGACCTCTAAAAGCCTCAGCAACAACTATTGATCCAAAAGCAAACATCCAAACATCAAATCCAAGCATTTGTGCCTAAATCCTAATATTGTCTTGTAACCCCAATTATATTTTTTATTCTTATCATTTCAATTGGGTTGAGTGCTTGTAATTGGGCTACAATTTGTATTGAGAGATACTTCCTTAGCCAACAAATTCTTTGTTTTAATTGTGTGAGGATTGGGTCAAATTTTGGGTAGAAAATTTGACCAGAAATTGTAAGGGTTACCTCCTTAGCCTAGAAAAGAGGAAGAACAATTAGTGAAATTGTTGCAAATCCTTAGTGAAGTTAAGGTAGTGGATGTAGAGTTCATTTGGAACTCGAACCACTCTAAAATTCTTTGTCTATCTTTTTATTTGCAAATTTCCACCACCAAAAACTTTAAAAATCCAATTCACCCCTTTTGGTTCATTTCGATCTTTCGATCCACTCAACAATTATTTTAAGGGTAAGCTACTGCAGGAGTCACTTTCGTTTCCCGTTTGTACAGATTTAGTCACCACTTTTGAAAAGTGCCAATAAGTGGTCATCTACGTTTTCGATGTGTAAAGACTTGGTCACTCCGACGTTATAGTCTATTAGTCCTCTAACGGATTGCTGATGTGACGGAATTAATTAACGAAAAAATAAGGATAAATTACTGCAATAGCCATTAAAATTTATCTCATGTACATTTTTTCTCCTCAATTTAAAAAAGTAATGTTTATAGTCACTAATAAAAATGTTTCTTTATAATTTCACCCTAAAATTTTTAAAAATTCATTTTTCAATCCTAAAACTTTACAATCAATTAGTACAATAATATTATAAATGCTTAGATGAAAAATAGGTGCCCATAGTATACCGTTTGAAACTTAGGTGCCCAAATTGCTCCTATTTAATAACTCAAACTTAAAATTTTAGTCTACTAACTACTAAAAAATTCGAGTTATTGGAATTTCTATTTTATAATTCACTTTATTTTGAATTTTTTTAGTCGAGTTTATAAAATTATGAGTCGAGTATTTTCACATCAAATCAAAAAATTTAATTTTTTCGAGTCAAGTCGACTTATTGGAATTTCTATTTTATAATTCAAACTTTATTTTGAATTTTTGAGTCGAGTTTATAAAATTATGAATCGAGTATTTTGACATCAAACTTAAAAATTTATTTTTTTCGAATCTAGTCGAGTGCTTAATCAAGTCTCACCCGCCGTGTTTTTCTTTATTTAATTTGTGCTTGTTTCCCTACTGATTACTGAAGTTGATATTGAATTGCAGAAGACAAGTCAAAAGCTGGGCTTTTAAAGTCCCTCCCCGGTGCCTACACCAGATTAGTTTTGTTTCAAGCAGATATATACAATCCCCATGAGTATAAACACGCTATTCAGGGGTGTGAATTTGTGTTTCACGTCGCTACTCCGCAGCAAACTGCTGGCTGTTCTCATACTTCTCAGGAAATCGTTGAAGCAGCAATTGCAGGAGTGAGGAGCATCGCCGAGTCCTGCATCAAATCACAAAGCGTTAAACGCCTTATTTACACTGCCTCCGTGCTGGCATCCTCTCCGCTAACAAAAGATGGAATATTCAAGTCGAAGTGCAACACTCGACTTGATTCGAAAAAATTAAATTTTTAGGTTTGATGTGAAAATACTCTGACTCATAATTTCATAAACTCGACGCAAAAATTCAAAATAAAGTTTGAATTATAAAATAGAAATTCCAATAACTCGACTTGACTCGAAAAAATTAAATTTTTTGGTTTGATGTGAAAATACTCGACTCAAAAATTCAAAATAAAGTTTGAATTATAAAATAGAAATTCCAATAACTCGAATTTTTTAGTAGTTAGTGGACTAAAATTTTAAGTTTGAGTTATTAAATAGGAGCAATTTGGGCACCTAAGTTTCAAAGGGTATACTTTGGACACCTATTTTTCATCTAAGCATTTATAATATTATTGTACTAATTGATTGTAAAGTTTTCGGATTGAAAAATGAATTTTTAAAAATTTAAGGGTGAAATTATAAAGAAACATTTTTATTAGTGACTATAATGTTTATTTTTTTAAATTGAGGAGAAAAAATGTACAAGAGATAAATTTTAATGGCTATTGCAGTAATTTATCCTTATTTTTTCGTTAATTAATTCCGCCACATCAGCAATCTGTTAGGGGACTAACGGACTATAACGTCGGAGTGACCAAGTCTTTACACATCGAAAACGTAGATGACCACTTATTGGCACTTTTCAAAAGTGGTGACTAAATCTGTACAAACGGGAAACGAAAGTGACCCCTGCAGTAGTTTACCCTTATTTTAAAAAGATATAAGAATATTATCTCAATCAAAATAGATAATATTATTATGATTAAAAGAGAAAATAAAATTATCTTAATTTAAAAAAAAATAAACAAAATTCAAATAAATGTAGAAAATATCCTAATTAAACATGTTTCAATCTCATCCAAAAAAAACCGTCGCAAACCAACCAATGTTATTGCCTTTAAAACATCTTTAATTTCTTGTGATTAATTTTACCCTTCCTATTCTTATATCAGGTTTCCTCCCGTAAATCTCCAAGTATTAGGAAAAGCCTCTACTGCTTAGAGTACTGTAGGAAATTACTTTGCACCCAGGAAGCTATTTTCCACTTTAAGAAGCTAATATATACCATATAAAGTCATTGTGCTCCTTAAGAATATCTACTTAAACTGCTCTATAGAGGAATAAATATACAACTTTGAATATATTAATTTAATATTTAATATATTAATTTTATATAAAATATTAAAATAGTAATAATAATATTTAAAATAATAATAAAATAGTATTACTATTAAAATCATATTGGAATCATATTAATATTTATACAAAAATATAATATTAATATAATATAAATAAAATTAATATATGAAATATTAAATTATGATTATAATTTTTATATTAAATATTAATAATATATTCTTATTGGACTAAATAATATATTAATAATTAACATATTAATATATTAAAATATTGAAATATTATATTAATATTAGGGAAAACTACCCCTGACCACCAAACAAATTGAGGATACCTATTTGGACCACTGAACTATAAAAATCGTCAATCAGACCACCGAACTTATAAAATCAACCTATTTTGATCACCGTCGTTAAAAACCTAACGGTGGAGTGACGGAACTGCCACATGGCAATTGATGGAAAAATTTAAAAATTACACATTTAGTCCTTATTATTTACACATTCTTTCAATTTAGTCCTAATTTTAAATTAATAAAATAATAAATTATTTAATTAAGTGGTGACACGTGTCAACACCTTATTGGATGATTTTAATTATTTATATTAATTTATTTCCCCCTCCAATCAAGTGGTGACACTAAGAGATATATATTATATCTGGAGAATTATAGCATAAAGTTGTGCTTGGTGCAGTGCCAAAGCCATTGGCTTTACCCTTTAGAGTCCCAGGTTCGAATCCTTCTTGCGCAGGTGAGGAAAAATTTATTTTTCTCCTCTAAATTGGTGGTGACACGTGTCACCACCTAATTGGAGGGGGGAAATAAATTAATAAAATTAAATATAAATAATTAAAATCATCCAATAAGGTGTTGACACATGTCATCACTTAATTAAATAATTTATTATTTTATTAATTTAAAATTACGACTAAATTGAAAGAATGTGTAAATAACAGGGACCAAATGTGTAATTTTTAAATTTTTCCATCAATTGCCACGTGGCAGTTCCGTCACTCCACCGTTAGGTTTTTAACGACGGTGGTCAAAATAGGTTGATTTTATAAGTTCGATGGTCTGGTTGACGATTTCTATAGTTCGGTGGTTCAAATAGGTATCCTCAATTTGTTTGGTAGTCAGTGGGGTAGTTTTCCCTTAATATTAATATATGTGAATAATATGAATAGTAAATATTAAATATATTAAATAAAAATATAAAAATATTATTAAATATATATTAATTTCATATTTAATATTTTATTACTTAATATATTATCAAATAATAGTGGAATAAATTATAAAATAAACATAAATATGAATCAACTTTAGCTTAAATAGTTTTTTAAAAGGTTATACTAAAAAAGGTATAAGATGAGAGATTTAATATGTTATTTATCATTTTCTATTGGTTTAATAGTCAAAATGGGACCAACATATACTCTCTTTTTTCAGTTTGGTGCCTAACTTTTTTTGAGACCATTTTGGGGCTTAACATTTCATTCCGTAACTCAGTTTGGGTTTTTCCGTCAACGGCTGTTAATTTTTTTTTCGTTATTTAATAAAAACATGTCACGTGGCCTATTTTATCTATTTATTTAATTTCTAAATTTTTTTAAAAATATAATCTTCTTAAATAACTCCAAAGTTTTAATTTCTTTCAACCAAACCTTCAAATCACATCTTCTTCGATGTCCAGCATCCCACACACGTCGGCGGTTCACCGTTCACCCCTCAAGCATCTAGTACCTCACCATTCAACATCCTCCATCGTCTAGTCGTCGATTAGAAGCCCAAATAATTTTTTCTTTATTGTTGGATGTTTGTCGACGAAGAAATCGTCGTTTCATTCGCTTGTTTTCAATGGCGGGATGATGGGGGTTTCGGTAGTAAGGGGCTGATGAAGGCAAGAGTGGCTGATGGTGGTTGAATCGGTGGTAGAAGGGAAGAATTTAGGGATCTAGGGTTTGGGGGTTTTAGAGAAATTAAAGATTTTAGATTTTTTTATAAAATTAAAGATTTTCTGATTTTGTAGAAGAGTAAAAATTAAAGAAATTACCAGAATATGCCACGTGTTGCGTTTTTAATGGATAACGAAAAATTTTAACGGTCGTTGATAGAAAAATTCAAACTGAGTTACGGAATGAAACGTTAGGCCCCAAAGTGACTAAAAAAACGTTAGACACCAAATTGAAAAACGAATATTGGTTGAGCCCTTTTTACTATTAAACATTTTTATTTGTCATAGGCATCACAGACGTTTTAAAAAATATAATAATAAAGTCATGTTTTTAAATTGAGAGACTGATCGCTTTGTCTACATGGTGTATGCGCATTGTCAAAAGGGTTAAGAATATTTACGAATAAATATTACATTGTAACCACCTTTAAACTATTTAAAAAATTAAGAGAATGAAACGTCTTAAAAACACAAAAATCTTTTGCCTCTTTCTATGTTTTAACATTAAAAAAATCTAATTTTAATCTCTAACCCTATATTCTAAATTCTAAACCATAAACAATACATCTTATCCTAAATTTCTTAAACTCTAATCATAAACTAAAATTTTTAGTGCGAGAGATAAATAGAGATACCGAAAAAGAATAGGTGATTCATATTCCTAAAAAATATGCGAGAGGGTAATTAGGTAAAAAATTATACTTTTAAGAGGGCAATCAGGCTTTTAAACATTAAAAAATAACATGCAAGCAGTAGTTAGAAAGTGGATTTGGTTGACATGGGCCGGGTTAGCCGGAAGTAAATCAAAGAGGTTAGCCTTAATGGAAATTGTGATATTAATGATAAAACAAGGCCCAGGCTAAAGAAATATAACTGTAAATATAAAATAATGGGCCACTGTTCCAGCCGAAAGCAGAGTTTTTTTTTTATTAGTGGTGATTACAAGGTAGTATCTGTTTATAGATATTTTAAACTTTTTGACAATGTACATAACTCGTGTTTCTTGGGATGAACACCATCATCTTTTTTACTAAGATACTCGTTGGGTTCAAGCAGGAGTAAATTTATATATACACAATCACATTATATAATTATACTGTTAGGTTTTCTTTAAAAATAAGCCCGGTTTTTTTTACATTCATTCAAAAACATCACTGATTTTATTGGTAATAGGTCATTATGAATCCTAATTAGCAAGGGACTTCGATTTAGGATATTTTCCCCTTTTAAATTGAAGAAGGTGGAGTTATAGAAGTCTTGATTATCAATATTTGTAATATTAAGCAATCATATGGTTAATTTATTCCGAATCTAATCTACAAGTATTCATAATAAATTGTGTGATCACTTTACGTTGATAAAAAAGTTCTAAAGCAAAAAAATCAATGGGGGGTGTTGGTAATGCTTCAAGGAGTTACCAAAGGCAAAGCTATATCCCACATTGGTTGGGAAAATAGCTAGGGAAGGGTATTTATACCCATGCTTCCTCCCTCCCTTGTTGAGTGGGAAAGAACAAGGGAAGTCCTCGCGCGCCGCCGCCGTCCGGCCGGGTTCGGGTTCGGGTTCGGGTTCGGGTTCGGGTTCTTTTTCTACGAATTTTCTGATGAATAAAAGATTATATGTGAAAGAATTTTTTCTTATTTATAGGCTTGATAAAACTGTGCAGAACAGTTATATTTCGAACGTTCAGAATTTTATTTCGCGCGCGTAGGAATTGATTCGAACGTTCAGAATTTTATTTGATTTAATTCGAACGTTCAGAACAGTGCAGTTTATTCGAATTAATTCGAATATATACAGTCTGTTCAGTAGATGAATATAGACTGTTTTTCAGTCAGGTTCAAAGTGTAACAGCATGATTATTACAGAATTAAAACAGTGTTTATTAGAGTCTGTTACAGCAGAATTAAGATGGCTGTTATACAGATTAATTTCTGTAATTATTGTGCATGTGAAATGTCATTTATAGACATGGTTTTCAGCCTATAAATAGAGCTGCTGCATGCAGCATTTGGTACACACAACAATCAAACACATTCCAGCTTCTCTCTGTTTTCTCTCCATTTGTTCGAGCCGTTCCACTGTTGTTCACTCCGAGAGTCGAGTGTACGATTCAAGGAGCGTCCGTGTGCACCTCGGGGGACAGCCTGCCCATGAAGCGACTACACTGTTCGGGGCAGTTTTGTTTCTAAGGCAGTGGCCACCATACCACGACACGGTCAACCATTTTACGTTCTGTTTTTGTTTACTTTTTCCAGTCAGTACTAACAGCTGTTTTGCAGTTCACTTTACCAACAATTTAGAAACAAAACTGATTCCGATTCTGCAAAATGGCTGCTTCATCCGCACTACAAAGCAAGCTAATTCCCGATCTTTCCAAGCTCGATGCTTTAGATGGCTTCAATTATCGAAGGTGGTCCCAACGTATTCTTATCTTCTTTGAGCAATTGGACCTCGATTATGTGTTGCTCAACGAACCACCAGTTGCACCACCTACCGTTGCTGTTTCTGCCGATAATCAAGGCCAAACCGATGCTGCCGCCGATGCCCTTGCTGCTGCCACCTTTGCCAAATATGAGAAGGACAACAAGACGGTCCGTGGCCATCTCCTTAGTCACATGTCCAACAAATTATTTGACATGTATCTAAAGGAGAGGAGTGCAAAGGCGATATGGGATTCCTTGGACACCAAGTATGGCACCGATGATGCGGGAATCAAGAAGTACGTCGTGGGAGAATGGTTGAAGTTCCAGATGACCGACAACAAGACTATCATGGACCAAGTTCATGACTATGAGAATCTTGTCTCGGACATCATAGCGGAAGGCATGCAAATGTGTGAAGTTTTGCAAGCAAACGTCCTTATCGAAAAGTTGCCAAAGTCATGGTCAGATTACCGCAACTCCCTCAAGCACAAGAAAAGGGACATACCACTTCAGGAGCTGATCGGTCACATGAAAATCGAGGAGGCCAACCGTTTGAAAGATAAGGTTACGAACAATTTTAGTCACTTATCTTTTAAAACTAATATTGTTGAGTCTGGTGGTGCTTCAGGGTCCAAAAAGCCCTTTAAGAAAGGCCCTCCAAACAAAAGGCCCAAACCACAAAAGACGACAAATTTCAAGAAACCCATGAAGGCTAAGCCCGATGTGAAAACCATGAAGTGCTACGTGTGTGGGCAAGCTGGTCACAAGGCGTACCAATGTCAGCACCGTTCGGACCGCCAAAATGAGACTAGACCACGCATGCATGTGACAGAGAACATGGATGATGATGTCATAGCCGCGGTGGTTTCGGAGGTCAACCTCGTAGAGAAGAACACCGAGTGGGTCGTAGACACCGGAGCTTCTCGACACTTCTGCGCAAAGAAGGAGTTCTTCACCGAATTCGAGGACGTGAAAAATGGTGAACGTGTGTACATGGGGAACTCCAGCAGCTCTCAAGTGGTGGGCAAAGGCAAGGTTTTACTCAAGCTGACTTCCGGTAAAACTTTGGCCCTTAATAATGTCCTATATGTGCCTGCCCTGCGTAGAAATTTGATTAGTGGTGGCCTCTTAAATAAGGCAGGCATTAAGTTAGTTTTTGAGGCAGATAAACTTGTACTTTCCCGTAACGGTGATTATGTCGGGAAATGTTTTTTAAGCGAAGGTTTATTTGTCATAGAAACTCAACTTAATGAAAATAATAAAGCTACAACTTCTGCTTATATTGTTGAGTCTATTGATATGTGGCATGCTAGATTAGGTCACGTAAATATTCAATCCCTAAAGAAAATGATGAATATGAATATTTTGCCTAAACTAGACATAACAAACTATAATAAATGTGAAGTTTGTGTAGAAGCAAAGCATGCAAAACCTACCTTTAAAAATGTTTCTAAAAGAAAGACTGAACTGTTAGAACTCATTCATACTGATCTAGCAGACTTTAGAAACACTGAAAGTAAAGGAGGAAAACACTACTACATAACTTTTGTAGATGACTTCTCTAGGTTTACAAAAGTTTATCTCCTAAGAACTAAAGATGAAGCTGAAAATTTCTTTCTTATTTATAAGGCAGAAGTTGAAAATCAGTTAGATAGGAGAATAAAACGTGTTAGGTCTGATAGAGGTGGTGAATATGGATCTAATTTTCTAAAAGAGGTTTGTGAGACGAATGGCATAATACATGAAACTTCAGCCCCTTATTTTCCTCAACAGAACGGTATAGCCGAGAGGAAAAATAGAACTTTAAAAGAGATGATGAACTCATTGTTGATAAGTTCTGGGTTGTCTGACAACATGTGGGGGGAAGCCATTCTATCGGCTAATCATATTCTGAACCGAGTACCTCATAAGAAAATTGATTCTACCCCTTACGAACTATGGAAAGGGTATGCCCCAAATTTACAATACCTGAAAGTGTGGGGGTGTCTGGCCAAAGTGGGGTTGCCAGACTTTAAGAAGTCCACCATTGGACCTAAGACCGTTGATGCAGTGTTTATAGGCTATGCTTCTAACAGTGCCGCATACAGATTCATGACTCTACAAGACTTCTCTATTTGTGAATCTAGGGATGCTGTTTTCTTTGAAGAAATCTTTCCTCTCAAGAAACCTAGATTAAATGTTGAAACACAAATAGAAAACTTGCCATCCACTTCTTCTAGTGTGCCTGCTAGGTCTTCTCAAGAGATTGAATTTGAGCCTAGAAGAAGTAAGAGACAAAGAGTTGAAACCTCTTTTGGACCAGATTTCATAACTTCCTTCATTTCTGAGATAAATGACTTAGACACTCTTTCTGATCCTATAGCTCAAGCATACTTGTTAGATGAGGATCCTAAAACTTACGAAGAAGCTATACGATCTATTGATGCTAGTTTCTGGAAAAGCGCTATAAAAGATGAACTAGAATCAATAATGTCTAATCATACCTGGGAATTAGTTGACTTGCCTAGAGGATTTAAAACCATTAACAGTAAGTGGGTCTTTCGAAAGAAACTTAGACCAGATGGTTCTATCCAAAGGTATAAGGCAAGGCTAGTAGTCAAAGGGTTCACTCAAAGATTTGGTCAAGACTTCTTTGATACCTACTCTCCCGTCACAAAAATCTCAACGATCCGTGCATTGTTTGCACTAGCCTCCATTCACAAGTTGCAAGTACATCAAATGGATGTAAAGACTGCATTTTTGAATGGGGATCTAGATGAGGAGATCTATATGGAGCAACCTCTTGGCTTCGAGGCGCCTGGTATGGAAGACAAAGTATGTAGACTTAAAAAGTCACTTTATGGCCTGAAGCAAGCTCCTAAATAGTGGTATGAGAAATTTCACAAAACTATTCTTAGTTTTGGTTTTGTTGTGAATGGTTCGGATGCATGCGTGTATTCGAGGATGTTTGGTACTGATTGTGTCATCATAAGCTTGTATGTTGACGACATGCTGATTTTCAGTACTAACATTGAGTCCATTAACAAAACAAAAAGTTTCTTGTCCACTAAGTTTGAGATGACTGACTTGGGAGAAGTCGATGTAATCTTAGGAGTCAAAGTAATCAAATCTGAAAAGGGATTTTCTTTAAGCCAGGCACACTATACTGAGAAAGTGTTAAAGAAATTTGACAGTTTTGATGTCGTCCCTGTTCGAACTCCTTATGACTCTAGCATACATCTCTTTAAGAATGAAGGAAGTAGCGTTTCTCAAACGGAATATGCCAAAATAATTGGCAGTCTAATGTTCTTAATGAACTGTACTCGGCCAGATATTGCCTATGCTGTTAGCAGACTCAGTAGATATACTCATAACCCTAGTGGTGAGCACTGGGTTGCTCTTAGACGCTTACTTAAGTACCTTAAGGGTACTATGGACTGGAGACTTGAGTATGTTGGCTTTCCTGCTACATTAGAAGGATATTGTGACGCCAACTGGGTTTCCGATAGTGATGAAGTAAGCTCTACGAGTGGGTATGTATTTACTTTGGGAGGAGCAGCAATTTCTTGGAAGTCTTCAAAACAGACTTGTATTGCTCGCTCTACTATGGAGTCAGAGTTTATAGCTCTTGACTTAGCTGGGCAAGAAGCTGAGTGTCTAAGGAGTTTGTTAGCCGATATTCCGTTGTGGGGGACTCCGACTCCTCCTGTTTCCTTGTTGTGTGATTCACAAGAAGCGATTTGTGTTGCCAAGAGTCATGTTTACAATGGCAAAAAGAGACACATTCGCATAAGGCATGAATCTGTTAGACACTTAATAAGGAATGGAGTACTCTCTTTAGAGTATGTGAAGTCGGAAAGAAACCTAGCAGATCCGCTTACCAAAGGGTTAAGTCGGAAATTGGTCCTTGATTCGTCGAGGGGGATGGGTTTAAAGCCCATTGGTTGAGGAATTCATGGTGGATACCCAACTTAGTTATCTAAGTTCAATGTGGTCAAACGAAACCATGGAAAGACTCATAGTGTACATTTCTCACTGCCTATCCCTATGACGAATAATGTACATGCCCAGGTTGAGTACTATTACTCTTAATAAATTCATAGCCCAGTTTTTGGGTGGTCTTTGTGAGAAAGACTTGATGAATTTACCGAATCATGGTTGAATACTTATTCTTAATAAGTTCATAACACAAGTATGAATGTGTTGTCCTATTGAGAAGGACAAATATGGATTTACCGCCAGAAAGGTTGAGTTTCGAGAAACTCTTAATGAATTCAAAGTTTAAATGATCCTATTGAGAAGGACATTTTGAATTCACCAACAATGAGGTTGAATATTTATTCTTAATGATTTCTTATCCCAATACTGGGTGGTTCATTTTAAATGGACTTGAAGAAATCATCATAAGTCTATAAGAGGTTGAACCATTACAAATGGTTCTTAATTATTTCATAGCCCAGATTCAGGGTGGTTTATATTGAGATAAACCTGATGAAATAACCTATGTAAGTGAGAAGGATTAGCCACCTTCTGTGAAAAACGTTGGGCCGTTTTTTCTAAAAACACTTACTAGAATCCTGAGGGTAAGATGGCCAAATATACACTTGTGTATATATATCTTACACATCGAGAACTTCGGTGGATGAAGGAGTTAGTTGTGTGTTATGAGTTTACCCCTATCTTAGAAAGTTCAAGACTAGTTTCACTTATCTAAGAGAAGGATCGCTCATTATCACTATGTACTAGTTCAAGATACGTTCACTAGTGCTTAAGCAACTAATTCCGCAACTGCTCGTCTGAGGAGGGCTGTGTTTGAGATACAGATGATTTCTTTCGCATTAGTGGGGGAATGTTGGTAATGCTTCAAGGAGTTACCAAAGGCAAAGCTATATCCCACATTGGTTGGGAAAATAGCTAGGGAAGGGTATTTATACCCATGCTTCCTCCCTCCCTTGTTGAGTGGGAAAGAACAAGGGAAGTCCTCGCGCGCCGCCGCCGCCGTCCGGCCGGGCTCGGGCTCGGGTTCGGGTTCGGGTTCGGGTTCGGGTTCGGGTTCGGGTAACACGTGTCTTCGACACGTACGCGCGCGTATATATTCTTTTTGGAGAAAATTCGTAGGAATTTTCTGATGAATAAAAGATTATATGTGAAAGAATTTTTTCTTATTTATAGGCTTGATAAAACTGTTTGAATTGATTCGAACGTTCAGAATTTTATTTGATTTAATTCGAACGTTCAGAACAGTGCAGTTTATTCGAATTAATTCGAATATATACAGTCTGTTCAGTGGATGAATATAGACTGTTTTTCAGTCAGGTTCAAAGTGTAACAGCATGATTATTACAGAATTAAAACAGTGTTTATTAGAGTCTGTTACAGCAGAATTAAGATGGCTGTTATACAGATTAATTTCTGTAATTATTGTGCATGTGAAATGTCATTTATAGACATGGTTTTCAGCCTATAAATAGAGCTGCTGCATGCAGCATTTGGTACACACAACAATCAAACACATTCCAGCTTCTCTCTGTTTTCTCTCCATTTGTTCGAGCCGTTCCACTGTTGTTCACTCCGAGAGTCGAGTGTACGATTCAAGGAGCGTCCGTGTGCACCTCGGGGGACAGCCTGCCCGTGAAGCGACTACACTGTTCGGGGCAGTTTTGTTTCTAAGGCAGTGGCCACCATACCACGACACGGTCAACCATTTTACGTTCTGTTTTTGTTTACTTTTTCCAGTCAGTACTAACAGCTGTTTTGCAGTTCACTTTACCAAAGGGGGGGAGTGAAACATTTGGTAATGGAAAATGACTTTTTCTCATTAATATTTGCAAATTGCTTGTTAGTGGTAGACACCATGGTTGAAGTCAAATTTTTATTATTATTCATATATTTTAAAATTTGTATGACACGAGAATTAACGTTGAATTATAAATTTTTGAAATGATCGAAATAGAACGTTACTAACGATTCAACGAATAATAAGTTATATATTTAAGTAGTGTTTAAAGCAATGAGTCAGAGTTGAACTCAACAAGTGGTCCCATTGAAAAAAAAAGATGATGCTCATCCAAAAAAATTTGAGTTCGAACAGCTTTGTCGTCAAGGTGTGTGTGCCTTATCAGAGATTAAAAAAAACATGAACAAATATCTTCTTGTAATTACCTTAAGACTATTTAAAAGAAAGAATGAGTCATAGTCTCAGCTTACATCCCTAATTTCGTCTCTGATTATAATTAAATTTAAATATATATTTTATTAATTGAAAAATAATATGAACTAGTGTCAACATGAGTTGATTAAATTAGTTGAGTGCTCAATAACATTTTGATAAGTTCTAAGGTTCAAGTCGCATCGATCATCTTATTTAGTTTTATCGAAAAAAATACAAATTGAATGAATAGAAATGTAAAATATCATATCTCAAATATGATGTAAATTTATTGTAAAGCTAGAAAAGGGTAGGACGTGAAGAAAGTCCATATCTAAATTGTACCTTCGCTCTCAAGCACAAAGTTACAAAGTTTTAGTTACCTTATTATTGTACATCTTTTGCACTCAAGGGTTTATTTGCATCTCTTAGCCTGTTTTCCCCATAATACAATTACAGATTTAGAGATACTTTCATTTATATTTTTTAGAAATATATATTATTTTTTAATTACAATTTTTATATTTTTTTCAATAATTTAGAATCTGTAACGACTTAAGTCTCAAACTCAAAGAGTAAGTATTGATCATGACTCTGATTTTAGAGCCTTTTGAAACTTATATTTTTTTAATTATGTTGCGATGAATTGAAGTGTTCCCATCATCTAAGTTGTTAAGGTGAAATATACTTAGACAATTAGACACTTCGAAAGCTTTTCTTCTTTTCTTTTTTAAAAATTATAATAGTATTTTTTTATTAACTTCTGTTTCATATTTGTAAATAGTTCCTTTTGTTTACATCCTGATACGAAAAAATGATAAGATATTTGAATCCACAGTTCAAATTACTATTATTATATTCACATCATATTTTTAGCAAATCCAGAATTTTAAAAAATAACATATACATATATTTTAGGGGATAAACCTATAAAATTTTGGAAGATTAATTTATAAAATTTAAAAGAGTAAAAATAAATTTTTAATAAAAAATATATAATTTTTTTTAAAAAAATTTAAATTATATACGAATTTTAAATTTATATAAAATAACCGACCCTTCCAACCCCTGAGATATAGTTTATTAAAATCCAAAAACAACCTAACCAATGAACAAGACTCAACATCCACCCCACGTACCCAAACCTAAAGGACAAATTAAGTGAGCCACTCCATCTTCCCCATTTTTTTTACATAAACCACACGAAACCTGCAATCCCTTTAATCATATACTAATCCCCAATTTAATCATATTGGATTACTTTTATATACTAGTAATCGATCTAAAAATTTAAAAATAAGATTTAAAATATATATTTTTTTCATCTATACACTAAACTAATTTTTTTTTTTAAAAATTAAGACTAAACTAATTTTCTCCCCTAAAATGGGTGTGCAATTGCACCCCTCCAAGTCCATCCGCCCCTATTATATATTCGGTTAACCATCTCCTTTTAATATATATATATATACTTAGTCGATTGAGTATAGTTCGGTTGACAATGTTGCTGGTACAATATACAAAAAGACGTGGGCTCAAAGATATTTAAGCGTTCAATATTTTTCGATTTATATGTAGGGAGGGTTCTAGATAGTATAGATATTGTAGAATGAATGTTAAAAAATAACTTATACTTAAAATTAAATGTGCGTTTAGACATCATGATGCAATTGTATAAAAATATGATTATTATCCTAATAATAATAATCCTATCGGGTGAACTACTACTAATAATAATGAGTTGACGAGTGTAATTATAGTAATACTTATCCCTCTCCCTAAGAATTGAAGAGTATAATTGGAGGTCTATAATTACACTCAATTCACGGAGACTTGCAAATTACAATTTACAATGATTGTCCAAACTCACTGTAACAATACGACCACACCCAAATAAGTGGCTTTCCAAAAATGCCCTAAAAGATTTGTGTAGGTCACTTGCTGAAGTTCAATGTTTCCCTAGTAAGGTTCGGGAGTCCAAATCGAATGGGTTTTAAGATCATTTTTCAAGATTTAGGGTTATCTATAAGAAGAACAAAGTTTGATAAATCTGGAGAGAAAGAAAGAAGGATAGGTGGGAGATATTAATGGCTTTTGAATGGTAGTAGGCAGTAGCTGGTTATTTGAATGCAATTTAAGTAATGTTTTTAATTAGCAATGATTTCAAGTCTTGTTGGTAAGGCTAAACCCTCCGGATTTTGGAAATTTATATCTAACTCAACTTTTCCATATGTAAATCACCTCTATAAACTCTAAACACTTCTTATTAGAGTATAAACCAATATATGGTTCATCAATGCAAATTAAATGACAATAATAATAACAATAATAATAATAATAATAATAATAATAATAATAATAATAATAATAATAATAATAATAATAATAATAATAATAATACAATTTTTTTAAATCCCGCCCTTATTTTGTGTTAAATTTATTGTTCAACATAAATCATTTTACTATTACACTAGATTGATATATTTATTTTATAAATAAATTATATCAATTGTATTTTTTTAACTTTCACCGTACAATTTTTTTACAATATATAACAACTTGATTTTTATTAAAAAATTATAAAAAAATATCACAAATACAACACATCTAGAAAGGATAATAATGAAGACTAGATCACCGAATTTTCATACAAAAACTCAAAAGTGCAAAGAAAAGTAAATACTTCCGTAGAGATTAGCATACCATCAAAATTCAGAAGCCTTCTTGAATTTCTTTGTCTATATCCAAACGAGACGTATTACGGGGTGAAAAAAGAGTGGTGAGCGAACTAAACTATGATCACCGACTGAATCATAATCAGAAATTAGTGCAGTGAAGATCTTTGTGCGAGCACCAAACGACCGGTAAGGTATGCTAAAATCATGCTAAAAGGACAGATGAAACGAAACCACAAAAAACAAAGAAAAACGTGCCATAAAAACAGGGGAAAAAGCATGCTACAAATGCAAAGGATCTTATTAATATATATATATATATATATATATATATATAAAAAAAATAATAAACTCAGTGGTTGACAACCAATATTAAAGCTGGTTACAAACCCACCGGGTAAGGAAACAAAAGAAAAGAGATTGCGACGCTAGGAATGGTGCAGAGAAAAAATTAGGTTAGAAATTCTCGCTTCTAAATCGAAGGATATTGATCTCTTAAGCATGTTCGATCTTACATCCTAGTGTATATTATATCAACGATAATATCAATCGAACTATATTCAACTACAAATTCAATTAGTAGGTTTGTTAAAAAATGTAAATGAAATTTTAGTCATCTACTACTACAAGATTTGCATGTGAACAATTCTTGTCCATTAGACGAATTCATATTTTGAACTTTATTAGGCTTATTTTAAGCGTTTATGGCTTACTCGGTCATATAATATTTATAGAAATTCTTCCGTTCGATTCCCAGTAATGTAGATGGCGCCAAAACAACTTCCTTTCCTCCCTTCTCTCTTTCAACTCAAATAACACTTCCATTTTTCTTTTCAAAACTTCTTTTTTAATTCCTCGAATTTACCGCTATCTATTTTCTTTCCGCTTTTTCCTTTGTTAAATCTCTCGTCCCGCAACAAACTGACCAACTCAATAGGTTTTTCCATGTCCCGCCGGAATATTCGTTCTCCGATCATCCCCCGGCCACCTGGCCTCTCCTCTCCGGCGATCACTCTTTCGCTCCCTTTCTTTCTGTAATTTCAACGAATTCTCGATTTTCTCAGGGTTGATTTTCTGTGATTGAATCGCTTTGGAAGATTTTTTCTTCTTCAGATCGATAAAAAGGTGAGATTTGTGTCGTTAGTAATTTGCAGCTTTCTGCCTTGATTTGTTTCTTGCTTTGTAGATCACTCTATTAGCATTAAAAAAAACTAGTTTTAATGTGTTCTCTTTTTTGTTGCTATTTTTAGCACTCAGTTTTAAACGAATAATTTCTGCAACTTTGCAACCGAGAGATTTGCATAAAACCGTTTTTTTTTTTTTCTATCGCTGTATTCTTGTCTTCAATTTTAGAGACATAACCCTGTCAAATCCAGACACTGCATGAATTTGGGTTCTTTTCATTAAAAAATTAAATCCCATTTAAATTGTTGCAATCTTAATTTTAAACCTTTAATCTTTCCTGTGATTTCCATCGATTTGTGTTCCTCAATCTGGAAATACAAAGCAAAATTATTTTCTAGGAGTCAATTACAACAACGTTTTTATCTGTATATCCACGTTTTTTTAATTTACATAAAACAATTACATTATTATTTCACCTTAAAGTTTTTTCTGTTAATTCATGGGGATGGACACTGGTCTTCCTTGCACGTGGTACTCCATATCTTCACCAACATTAGCCCTGCAAAAACTTCAACCCTCTTCTTTTCTCATCCCAATTATTCAATTTCTCAAACCAATATGGATGCAAACAAACAATCTTACATTATGACCTAATTTGTTTAACTGCATTATTAGTTTTTAATTGTCATGTTAATTTTACTGTCATTTAGTAGGTGATTATGGGAAGATAGTAAATATGGACATTTTTAAAATGAAAATTTGATGCAATTGTTTGTTGGGATCATTTTCATTGAATTCCTATTCATGGAAAGCAGGTAAGGAGGAAGGGAAGAAGCCAGGGTTAGCTGCTTATTTATTTCTGTGAGTAAAAATCAGTGAACCTCATTGTGGTTTTGGTTTTTCCAGCCCAGCTAACCATGCATTCCCCTGACTAGGTCCAGATATTAACATCACAAAATTATTGACCATTACAGCGAGAAGGTTTTCTTATTACGCTAGTGATGGTACAAGTATAGTTTTGACAAAAACTTTTTTTTAAAAAGAGAATTTTTTTTATGTATTTGAAGAACTTATGTATGTATGTATGTATGTATGTATGTATGTATGTATGTATGTATGTGTGTGTGTGTGTGTGTCTTCTTTCACTCTCTCTCCTACGCACCTTTCTTCTACCTGCCTTCTTATCCTACACCCCCACCACCAGGAAACAAAAACCAGTGGAGACTGGGACAGTATAGTTTCTCAAATCTTCACATGGGGTAGGTTAATTTAACCAAAAGCTTTAGTGATGACCGTTAATTTGTATTGGATGGAATTCTACTGAAATTTCTAAAGGACAGCCCCGGACCCCCCCCCCCCCCCCCCTTCCCCTCCAATTGTACCCGATGCTGTTTTATCACTTCTCAGTCTCATTCTGATGGCTTGATCTGCTTGAATTTGGCTTTTCTTGATTAATAAGCTATGCCCATTTCAGTTAATTTCTTGCAATTCTTTAATTCTTCATAAGTCAGATCTGGGCATCTATAAAGATGTTTTCTTCCTTCTTTTTCTCCTATGGTGTTGATAATTATACTTTTGCTTTCTGCCCTTCTGTAAGCATCTAACTTTTGGTTTATGCATTTGTGTCAGAGTTATTGCAGGGGAAAGTATCTTCTTTTTGAGCAGCTGGCGTTAGTCCGATTGTATGTGGAATTCATGTAATGGTTGGGCTGTTAAATTTAGTTTAGTGTTCTTTATGGAAAATCCCATCAATGTGGTCTAGATTGGAAAGTTTGGATGGATACATGTGAATCAGAGCGACGATTGCAGAAGCTTGCTGCTGTTGATACCTCAAGGCGACCCCTTGTTCCTGCTGAAAAAAACAATGCATCACTCACAACTCGACAACCTCGAACTAGGGAAGTTAGTTCGAGGTATAAATCACCCAGTCCTGCTACACCTTTTGGTTCCAGGCGTTGCCCATCTCCAAACCATACTAGAACAACCTCTACTCCTTCCCGGTTGGTGCAAAATAGAGCTGTATCGGCTGAGCGGAAACGCCCCTCCACACCAACTTCACCTCGAAGTCCATCTACACCGGTTCAAGATTCATCAGTAGGTGTGCAGATATCATCTAGAAGGTTATCAACTGGCCGCACACCTGAAAGTTTATGGCCATCTACCATGAGAAGTCTTAGTGTTTCATTTCAGTCTGATACAATTTCAATTCCTGTTAGCAAAAAGGAAAAAGAAAAACCAGTTAGTAATGTTTCATTGGATCGTACTTTGAGACCTTCTTCAAATGTGGCTCATAGACAACAGTCTGAAAAATCTACTTCATCACGTAAGCCTACTCCAGAGAGAAAGAGAAGTCCTCTTAAAGGGAAGAATGCGCCTGATCAATCTGAAAATGCTAAACCAGTTGAAGGTTTGCCTGGCCGAATAATAGATCAGCGTCGATGGCCTAGTAGAATTCATGGGAAACTATCTTCCAATTCATTGAATAGAAGTGTAGATCTGGTTGATAATAAGATTGTTAAAAGTTTATCTACACCAGTTCCAGGAACCGGGTTATCTTCACCGAAGAGAATGCCAATTTCCCATAGTTTGAGTATACCACTAAAGAAATCTGCTAATGATGCCGCCAGTTTGTTATCACTCGATGAAATTGGTCGGATAGGACCTGATGCAATTCCAATTGATGATAAGTCTCCACGGGTATCTGGACCTGCAAGGCTCCTTTCTGCAAGTGCATTGGACAAAATTTCACGGACAACTCATGCACACAAATCTCATTCTTTGTCTTCTCCTGGATCACGACCTCATACTCCAAATAGAACTTCTGTTTCTAGGGGTGCCAGTCCTTCTCGGGCAAGACCTTCCACTCCACCTTCAAGAGGAGTCGGTGCAACTCCAAGGGGAGTGAGTCCATCTCGCATGAGGACATCCACCTTATCTGGTCAATCCCATAGCTCAACTTCAGTTCTTAGTTTTATTGCAGACTTTAAGAAGGGAAGAAAAGGTGCAAGCTACATAGAGGATGCTCATCAACTGCGGCTTCTTTACAATCGATATTTGCAGTGGCAATTTGTTAATGCCAGGGCAGAAGCTGTACTGTATATTCAGAAAATTACTGTGGAGGTAGATTTCTTCTCAAAATGATCAACTTTGCATCAACTAATATTAGTCCATGTAATAAGGGAGACCTTTGATGTTTAGAATAGAAAAATTATACTTTTGCGATGCATTTATCCAATAATTAAAAAAAAAATCCAATTGTTTGATTCTTTGCATCACTGTCCACCGTGATCGGTTCCTACCGTGATGAATTTTTTGACAGTTAGTATCCATATATGCGCATAGAGCTTCAGAAATGGCAATGATAGTGGATTGTCTCTTCTATATAGTATGTTAAATCTTTTATCAATGAAGATTTTGATCTGTTGTTGCAGGAAACTTTGTACAATGTCTGGATTGCTACTTTGGGACTGTGGGATGCTGTGATCAAGAAAAAGATCAATCTCCAACAGTTGAAGTTAGAGCTCAAGTTGAACTCGGTTTTGAATGATCAAGTAATGGTTGCCTCTATTTCTCTTTTCATAGCAAATTTTTTGTTCCCCTTGTACAGGTTCAATGTTAGAAGTGCTTTTATATTTAAGTTTAGGATTATATTAATAGTTTATATGCATTTTCAATTGTGCTACTCCTGGTGAAGAGACAGGGAGGTAGTTAGTGCATACTTATGTATCTTCTTTATACCTTCAAGTCACCAAGCTATGCATTGGTCCATTCTATAGGTCTAAATTTTATAGTAATAGAATATTTACTGTCATATCAGCATGGCATTTTGAAGCATCATTGGTCCATTCTTTATACCAAGTTCTGGCCCGGTCCACGATACCTCTTTTCCGAAGTGGCCTTCACTTGATAACTATTATGTTGGTCTTCTAATTGTTACTTTTACAAGTACATCATAGTTACAATTTTTTGTTGTACTTTTTATGTCGTCGATTAATATTGAATAGATTGAAGAGAGAAACAAATTTATTATCTACATGAGTGATATATTTCATGTCTCACATTGCGAATAGTTGCTTATGATCAACTGCTTATGTCTTCCAAAGTTTGATTTAAGGTGTTATCTTTAGTCCTTGTGGAAACTTCTCATTTAAATACTGGACAACTTAAATATTCTCTCATTTCAAGAATATTTTTTAACAGTCGGCATATCAGTATAGATTCTTTCCACTGAATTTCCTTTATCTAAATGCATGTGTACGTGATTCATGCAGATGGGATATCTTAACAATTGGGCATTACTTGAAAGAGATCATGTGAGTTCTTTAGCTGGAGCAGTAGAAGATCTGGAGGCAAGCACTCTGCGTCTTCCCGTAACTGGAGGGGCAAGGGTAAGTTTAATAAAATACTTTGGATTAATATCGGAAAAGAGAAATATTGACATCATTGCTGGATTTTGTACTCATCAGGCAGACATTGAATCATTGAAAGCTGCTATTTCCTCTGCTGTTGACGTGATGCAGGCTATGGGATCCTCCATTTGTTATTTACTCTCAAAGGTGTTTTTCTTTCCCAAGCCAGTTATTTCCCCTGTTTCTGAACATAAATGCCCGACATTATAAGCAGAAAGAACAAAAAATCAATGCTGTTGTCTTTACTTACCGCTGTGGTTATCTGATATTTAAATTTAAGATGCCAACTGCTGGTATATTTTCCAAGAAAATTTTAGTTTTGGTTCAAGTAGAAGTTATATTTCTGTTTATTTTACTTTAAGGTGTCGAGACAAGTGTTTCTCGAAATTTCAGCTTAGATGATGCATGTAATTTTAAAAAGAAATTTTCTTCTTACCCCTTTTTTGTCTAATGCAATGCTCCGCATCGACCACTTGGATTTTGTCCCATGCTGCTCCAATGTGTGACAGATGGTTGACTCTGAGATTAGCTTGCAGTTTTGTTGCTGATATATCTTGATTTCATTCTGGAAGCTTAACTGTATTTAAATATACATGCTTTAGGTGGAAGAAATAAACAATTTGGTTTCTGAGCTTGCTGCAATAGCTACACTAGAGAAAAGTATGCTTGATCAATGTGAAGCTCTCGTGGCTTCAACAGCGGCTATGCAGGTAAGGACACATTAAATGCTTGCTGAGCTTCAAGTTCTTGGATTAAGTATAACTATATCTGGTAAATATTGTATATGTAATGAAAAATCTGACAAAGCATGAGGATAAGATTTAAAGCAATTTTCCTCTTTAGAGAGAGAAGTTAGAGAGGGTTGAATTTGATTTTCAAGTCCACATGGAACATGACATAGTCCGTTCGTTTAGCCAAAGCCGACCTTCTGGGAGAAAGGCTTTAATTGAGTATTAAGTCAAGTCAGTTTAGTTGGTTAAGCTGAAGTGGGAATTTCTTCCATGTTTGATTATATCTAAGCTTTTCTATGTATTTGGAGGATTCTTAGAAGAACATATCCCCGTACCGATGTTTAGATATGCTCCACGCAAGGATCGGAAATAGGTAGTGAAAATAAAAATGAAGAATCATAGCAACAATTAGGGGTGTTCATGGTAGGTTAACCGTACCGTTTAGCTTAAACGGTTGGTTAACCGTTATAGCGGTTATTATTCGTAATTTAACCGTTACTAACCGTTAAGAAATGGTTAACCGTTAATTTTTTAAATGGTTAACCATTATAGTGGGTAACCGTTAAGGAACGGATCGGTTACAGGTTAACCTGTAACCTATTACGATTTTCTTTTCAAATGTTCATTATTTCTTTTTTAGAATAATAAATATATCTCTCCGATAAATATTGTATTAATTTTTTTAAAAAAATTAACTTAAATAGCGAAATTTTAAACACAAACTTTACACTTAGCTAAAATAAAGTACCTATAGGTTAACCTATAGGTTAACCATTAACCGTCTTTTTTAGCGGTTCGGTTAACCGAAACCGTTTAATTTTAACGGTTAGGTTAATTAACCTATAAAATGAACGGTTATACCGATTAACGGTTACGGTTAACGGTTACGGTTTATTTTGCACACCCCTAGCAACAATAGCTTGAAACTGACTCAACCACTGTAAATGTGGCCAATCCATCCCTTATATCCCATCACTATCAAACTGGGTGGCTAATGTCAGCTCATCCTATGCATGTGCCAACTGAGCTGGCTAGAATAGATTTCTGCAAATTGTAAACTTTTGTTTCTATATTCCAATGCATATAGTTACTTTGTCTTATTGTATATATATACACATTTGACAAGGTTTTTGGTGGTGTTATTGAACAGTTAGAAGAGTACAGTCTTAGGTCTCATCTCATACAAACAAAACAAGCTTTGGAGAGGAATAAGCAGCCAACGATGGCAACCAAAACATTATTCCCATGGCCATAAATCAGCTGGTAAGCTAATAATAATCAGCCAATATATTATCCTTTTAAGTGAGATAAATTTATTACAAAATCTGCTCTGCCAGCCCCAGTAAATGTAAATTTTTCCCTTTTTATTTTTCTTTTAACTTCAATGGTAATTTTTTTCTTCTTTCATTTTTTTCACCCTTTCAAAAGATTGGAGTTTTGGGCTCTGATCTTTTTCCAACGTGTAATTTTTGTATAACGCATATGGAAAGGAAAAACAAGAGAATGCAAAGGAAACGAAATATTTGATCATCCAATGTAGAGGCCGAACCTAATTGGATTTAACATAGTTGATTAACGCTCTTACCTTTAAAAGATGATAACTGGTTGGCATTCGAATTTGATGATTGTATTATCTATCATTTTAGGTAAGGTGTCATTGATTACTTATAAAAGTATCATTTATAAAAAGTTTGTGTTTTAACCAAAGAAAAAGTTTAATTCAATACTTGGTTATGAGGGAAGTTAGAGTAAGTGATGGCCCGACCCCCTACAAATTTTAAATTCTTATACGATTTAAAAAAAAGTTAAAGTTTTTTATGTATTTTTTATTAAATTTCTCTTTAGAAATTTATAGGTTCACCTCCCTAACTTAAAATTTTACGCTCGTCCCTGATTAAAGCCCGATGATATCCAAAACAATAATTAATGCAATCACTCTGAATAAATATTTTCATTGATTTTCAATATTTTTTCAAATGTTCACTTAATTGGGATAAACTACATAAATGACCACTATACTACGAGTTTAGTCGTGATTTGACCACCATATTTTTTTCCGAAGTAATTAGATCACCATACTATTAAAATAAACTCAATGTGACCACCTGTCCTTAAAACCTAACAGAGAGTGTGACGTGGCAGTTAGTAAAAATTTATACAATTACACATTTGGTCCTCGTTACCTATACATCCTATCAATTTTGATCATAATTTTAATTTGATAAAATAAATTGAACATTTAATTAGGTGGTGACGTGTGTCAACACCTTATTAGAAGAATTTAATTATTTATACAATTTTTACTAACTGTCATGTCACCCCTTTAATTAAGTTTTAACAGCATGTGGTCACATTGAGTCCATTTTAATTGTATGATGGTCTAATTGCTTCGAAAAAAAGTATGATGGTCAAATCGCGACTAAACCTATAGGATAGGGGTCATTTAATGTATTTTACCCTTTATGAAAGACTTTTTCTATTACAAATAATTAACGAGATCGTGCTCTAATAAAATTGGAGACTCATTGATACTCGAAAATGTTTAAGGAAATGAAAAAAAAACTTTCTTATGTGATGCATTTTTTTTTCAAAAATGTTTCCAAGAAATTCGATATTGATGATAATAATAAAGTTTAATACACTTTTTCCCCTAAACTTTACTTGTTTTCTCAACTTATCCTCTAAAATTTATTTTGACCACTTTTGCCCTCTAACATTTTCTCCTTTACTCATATTGCCCCTGTCATTAAAAAATTATCTAGACCAATTAGAACGCATCACGCTATTTTTTATTTATTTTTAAATTTTAAAATAAAATAAATATATTAAAATGCCTAAAACACCTTTTTCTTCATCCGGTCGTATTCTTCTCCAATAATTTCCAAAGTCACATACCCGAGCATAAGTCTGAATATTTTAACGAATTCTTGGGTAATGAATATTTTAACGAAATTTTCTTCCCCCATCTCTATTAACGATTTTTAATATGTTGTCAGTCTCTTTTAAAATGCAGTATAAGTTTCAGAACAATATCAAGTAAATTAATAGTGAAAGAAAGAAGAGGCAGAGGAGAGGTAGATCAATAGTACTGCAGAAATATTAGGAACCATTTTTCTAAATCAAGACTGAAGTATTTAAACCAAAAAAAATTACAGAACATGAAAATATGTTGCCGGACACATCATAGTTCAAGTGAAAAGGAAAGGAAATAAAATTCTAGTATCTTAATTTAAATAAGGGTAAACTATATAAATGATCATTATATTATTATAAAAGTCGCGATTTGACTATTTTAATTTTTTTCGAAGCAATGAAACTATCATACTATTAAATTGGGTGCAATTTGACCACCAGCCGTTAAAGGTTAACGGCAGGGTGACGTGTCAGTTAAAAAATAAGGGTATAATTATACATTTGGTCCTTACTACTTATACATTTTTTCAATTTAGTCGTAATTTTAATTTAATAAATAAATTAATTATTTAATTAGATGATGACACGTGTCACTACCTGCGTCTCATAGCAAGCAAGAGTGATCGCTTAACACCACACCAAATGTTATATTATGATATAATTCTTGCAATATATTATATGTAAATAAACATCAAAAACTGAAAAACTCCATCATCGTCATTAGCAACATTTTCCATTGCCTTGAGCTTCTCCAAATCTCCAGCAACAAAAAGGCCAAATTATATCATATATTGCAGGATATAATTTGGCTTAACCCTATGCGAGACTGCATTTTTGAATTTTAGGGATTAATACCTTAACCCTATATTCTAGATTGATTTGGGTTTTCTCAGTCGTGAGCGAATTCGAGCCAATTTTAAAACTTTGTCAACTTTTGTATTAATCTGTGCACGCATTCATCCAGGTTATAAGGAAAATATTAGTGATCGAGTAAGCGTCGTTTTGCAGGCGTGATGAGGTGCTAATCCTTCCGTACACGTAATCGTGCCCCCGAATCCTTAGTCCGATTTATTTTTTAAGTTTTCGGTCTATCTAATACAATAAAAAGAACAGGTAATGACTCCATTATCACAGCTGCATGTATCTATGCCAAAACGGAGTCATAGAAAGAATCTTAAATAACAAAGAAAATCATGTTTTGATATTTCAAATCATGCTTTTCACTTAAAAGAAGTAAACCACTTCTTACTTGTGTTATAACCAGCTAAGTCCACTTCTCTACTCCATATTTTTAAATCAAGAAGAAAGGACAAAAAAAAGAGCACTGGGTTTTGACATGAAGAAGATAAACATGAAGCTAATGAAAGAGAATGGCATAAAAAGAGATTTCAGAGAAAGCCCAGCAAAGGAAATGAAAAAACAAAGAACCTTGGCAAGGTTAACGTAGAAGAAGAGGGGTTCTTTGGTATTGGAGACTTGGATTCGGTTCTTCTTGTTGTCTGAAGCTGAAGAATCCATGATGTTCAAGTTGTTCACTCCCTCAGTTATCTCCTACATTTTGTTCACTTCCACGACGTGGTTTTGAGTTTGTTTGGGTTCGGCTTAAAACACTTCTTTTTCTTTCTCATATGAGAAAGTAATTTTATCCCATACATCGGCGATAATTTTTTTAAATTTTTACAAGTGCACTAATTTAGGGTTTATGATTGGTTTAGGGGTTTTAGTGTATAAGTTAGAATTTAGAGTTTAATTTTTAGAGTAATATGATTAGGAATTTAAATTTTAACCTACAAACCGTAAATTTAAAGTTCTATCAACAACTACTAAATTCAAAACTATTACACTTGAACCTCTAAACTTTAAATAATAACATTAAATCCTAAAATTAAGACGTTTGTGCATGGAATAATTACCTTATGTGAAAAAAATAATGCATTTCATATTTTTATAGTTGAGAATGCGGCAAAATTATTCAAATATACTCTTAAAAGTAATTATTTAGATAAATAATATTTTTGAAGATTGTTTAGATAAACATTCTTTTTCAGCTCACATAGGGTAAGCTCGTATTTTACGTAAAGCAATTTATGAACTCAGTGCTTCAATAAATGTGAGTTCCATGATTAGTGTGTAGGTAAAAAGGAAAAGATTTTAACTTGCCGCGTTTATTTTACTCAAAATTCGCGATATGATTCCTAAATTCGAGTTGTGTTAAACGTGAGTTTGTCCTGCATGAGCTGAAAGGGTATATTTATCTAAATAATTTTCAAATGTGTTATTTTTCTAATTAACTATTTTAGGGTTATATTTGTATGATTTAGTCAAAGAATGTGATATTAATAAAACAAAAGGAAATTAAATCTTGTTAGATGTATCGCAATCGATGTTAAGTTAATCACAATGATCACTAACCTTTGGGGTCATACATTACAAACGAGTTGCTACATTTTGAATAATGTGCCAACACATAAGACTTCATTTAAAATGTGACATTGGTAAGAAGTCCAACCCAAGTCGTAGGATACTACTACGAGGATGTCTGCACACATAATAGATAAGAAATAAGAATGTTAAGAAGTTGGACTCTAGGATATTAGTATGCACGTTTTTCTCGAATGACCTTCACCTCAAATCCTTAGTTTGATTGAACTTGAAGTTTGATTTCCTCCTATTCCTGTATAAAATTTTCAAGAATTAAAGGTAAACTACATATTGTATATAAAAAAAATACTATCTGAGTTTTCGGATAATTTACTTTATGATTACGATGAGAGCCAAAGTTCAATTGTCACGTTTGCATTGCTATTTGCTAATACTAATAGTGTTTTCTAGGGCATGAATTTTATGGGTTTTTTTTTTGAATCCCCTAATAAATTCTATACTCGGCCACTCCTTAAAGCGTTCCTTCTGCTGCATTTGAACTGCCATTCCCGCCTCTCCTGCTCGCCGTCGTGTTCTTCACTATCTGCACTCCACACTTACAATATTCAGCAAAAAAGAAAACGACTTTAAACCCTAAACCCCAACTTAATCCCCATCGGTTTATGAGCCAATTTATACCATTACTCAAATTGATGATAAAAGCAGTTATGCTGATTGCGATGCTAAACAACCCAGTTGTTTATATTCCAAAGGAGAATTACAATCTGAAAATGATGATGGGGGTGTAGGGAAAGTGATTTACTTGTCGAAGCATCTGATTCTCGTTGTGCAACGTGGAAAGTCTCTCTTCAAGCTCAGAGTTCTTCTTCTCCAACTCTCCAACTCTGCTCTCCAGCTCATTCAAGTACGCCTTCTTCCTCTCCCTTGCTTGCTGCGCCGAAACTCTGTTCCTCAGCAGCCTTCTCAATCAAATACATCACAATTACTCAAATGCCACCACATGGGCATAAAGGTAATATCCAACTCAACGGTGGCCCACACGCCAACTATTACCTCTTTAAGCGCTTGTTCTCTTTGTCCGCCGGGCTCCTCCCTCTCTTCCTGTGCCCGCCCTCCCCCGACGCCTGAACCCGCTCCTGCCGGCTCACTGAACCGGCTTCTCGACCTCCTGCCTGAGCTGCTGACGCCTCCCCACCTATCTCAGGAACTCTCCGGATCTCTTCGTCACTTTCCATGCCTTCACAAACAAAAACACAGATCGGATTTTCAATGTAATCAATTAAAATGCGGCTGATCTCGATGCAATTTATCAACAACAACAAAAAAAGTAAACCTCACAACGCTGAGAACTTTACATAATCCTTTTTTCAAAATAAATAAGAAAAAATCATCAAGGACCAAAGACAAACCATTAAATCTTGAAGATTTTAAAAGTTAAACGAAATTATAGCTTTATAAAAAGGAAAGAAAAAAAAACTTACCTTCTTTGACTTCAACTTGAAGGGCGGAGCTTGAAGATCTTTCACTGCTTGAGGGCAAGGAACTAGCTGCAATTGAACTCGTTCCTTGTTCTTGCATTTCTTCGTATACAAAAATTAACTTAAAAAAAAGATGGAGAGATTGAGATTGAGATTTTATTTTTGTTTGGTATGGGCAGAAAAGCGGGATATTAATGTTAGTGAAACAAAATTACAAGAGTGTTGCAGTGTTGCAGAAAGAATATCAGCCCTTGGATTGGTTCTGAATCCAAGGGATGTAAATGACTGAACGTGGACATATTGCAGCCATGAGGTGCTTCGTTAATCAAAGGCTAATGGGATGTAAGCGTGGAAAGAGGGGAGTCGTTTGATTGAGAATTGATCGGACGGTTGGGCGATAATTGAGAGAATGGGAATGAATCGGGACCACACTGTGCTGTCTCAGACTGCTGCCAGTGTTCCCAATGTTAGCTGATTAACTGATTATCATTTATCAACAATTAATCCTATTTTCAATTCAGTTAAAAATAATGAATATTTTTTAAAAGTAATTGATATTACTATAAAATTTTCTTTACGTACTTTTATATAATATTCAAATATAATAATTAAATTTTATTATGACCATATTTGGTAAAGAGATGTTTTGGCAAAAATTAGAGGTTTGAACCATAATTACAAGTTTGATTATTTAAATCCGTTAATATTGTTGTTTGGTAAATAGCGGATTGAAAGAGCGGATTAGGGTGAAAACGCTAATTTTGAAAAAGTTCATAATAAGAGCTTTTTGATATTAGAGGTTTGATATTATAGTTGTAAAGACTCTTTTACCCTTACCAGTTACCAAAAATCTCAAAATAACCTAAATTAAATATTTTCTCACCCCATTTATAAACTAATCCTATTTATTTTTTTTATTATCACATATTTATATGTGTATTTAAATTTATTAATTAATTAAATTATATTAAAATAATTATATAAATAATAAATTAATATATAAATCATTTGAATATGTTTAGAAAAGTTATATTAAAAATAATTTTATAGATCTAATTAATATTAATTAGATACAAAATTTTGATAAGTAATAAACTATTCAAACAAATATTGAATATAATCATGTCCTTATATGTCATTTTGCTTGTTTAAATAATCTAACAGCTATTAGCTATTAGTTAATTTTACCAAACACTTTTATACAATCAGCTAATATGTCAAATTAGCTAATGCAATCAGCTATCAGATAATGTAATCCACTATCAGTTATCCGCTAATTGCCAAACATGGCCTATATAAAAATTCAAACACATGATATATATATATATATATATATATATATATATATATATATATATATTTGACAAAGTGACAAATATATTTACATAGGTATTTTACCATTTCATCACATAATTATTTGTTGAATACTTTTTAAAAATACATTTTTTAAATAAAAGATTTGTGTTCATCTGCAATGTAGGTGAAATAAAATATTATATATAGTAAATATTTGATACACAATATAATTTTTTTACATAAGTAAACTTATTTTATCTCTTCAATGTAAAATTTAAATATATAATCTTAAACTCTAGTACTTAAACCATAAACCTTAAATTTTAACATTACATCTTAAATTCAAATTTTTAAAATTTAAACACACCTAGAGTAAATTAAAATTCTAAACTCTAAACTAAAACCTATTCTACTTGTGAAAAATAAATTTCTAAGGACATAAACGAAAGTAAGATTTAATGTTAGGAGGAATTAAATTATCTAACTCTAAAAGTATCATAGACCGAGTAAACATCGAAACCTATTTGTGAAAATTTTAATTTAATAATTATTTAAATTAAGGTAAAGTATATGAATGTTCACTAAACTATCTCTAAAAATATAAAATTGTCATCAAACTTTCAAAAATTACATATGAGTACTTGAGCTTGATGACAATTGGTGAAACTAGGGTAAGTAACTACCATGGATTTTTGCCGCAATTGGCTTATCATTCAGATTAGGGGTGACCGTTAGACCGAATCGAATTAAAAAAATAAGCTCGTTGAGTTTATTAGTCTTATTTTCTTATTCAAATTTTATTTAAATATTTTTCGATTGAAGTTAAGTTTATGAAATTCAAGTTGAGTCAAGTTGTTCGAATTTTTATTTAAATTTAACCGTAAATATTTATAATGTTTTGATATTAATTAGTTTTTGTTTAAATTTTTTGAATATCGCAATTGATGGCAAAGTGCTTGAGCTTGATGACACCATGGGTACTTTGGGATGACATTTAAAATAATTTATTATTAATCAATTAAAATCTTAAGAATAGATTAGAAACCCTTAAGGAAGTGGGGCTTAATTTCCTTGGCGGAATGGGGTCCAAACTACTAATTGCAAATAAGAAAATGAAGTGGTTGGCAAAACTTTCAAAACAAATTTAAATTTTGAGCTTCACAATTGGTCATAGACATCTTTCACACACAAAAACCTTTTTTAAGGAAAAATACTCATCAATTGAATTTTTCCTTCCTTTAATTTCAAAATTTCACCTAAAAGGGTAAAAGTTTGTAAGGGCAATCTACCTATTTCATTCAATTTTCATGTGCAAATGAAAGAGTTATTTTGTTTTGACAAAGAACTGAAAGAGTTATATTTGGGAAGAAATTTGCATGTGATATTGGGCAATGTCATTAATGGCTACTACTTTTTTTTACTAAAAGAGAACCTCAATATATGAAAGGAAAATTATAAGAGGATCCTTAGGCCAGAAGGAACAGTAACATGCTAATTAGACGGGCAAAAGTTCAACTTGGTATTCTTAATAACCCAATCAGTCACTTTATTATAGTGTCGAGGGACATAGGAGAAAAGACAAATAGAAAAAAAAAAGAATATCCTCCTCGATAGTTGTCGTCTCCCAAGCATAAAAATATTTAGACTTTAACAGGTTGGTTAAGCCAAGATTATCTGATTCAATGATAATCCTAGAAAAGCCTTCCTTAGTCGCAATGAGAACTCCAAGCCTAATATCTTGAGCTTCAGTAGTGGCTGCATAATGAGCAAAGAACAAAGAGGACTCACCACCAATAATAGTACCGAAAGAATCATGTGCTACAACGGCTGCCCCTGTAAACCCACATTCCTTCAAAAAGGAGGCGTCACAGTTAGAGATGGTAACGAGCTGGATCTGGACCGGATCCAGCTAGACCCAAATTCAGACCTATTTTTATATCCTGGATCCAAACCCGCCTTGAATTTGCGAGTCTAGAAAATTGAGACACATAACCAGATCCATCGGATCTCACAGATCCGGGTCCAAAACGAGTCCAAAATGGGTCTATTAAAAAAGCGACCACTCGACATATTTCTTAACGTAATTAAACTGCCATCAGCTAATTTCACATCACATCTCCAATGGAGGAAAAATTAATTTCAATACAACTAGTAATAGAATAAAAACGATAAATTAAGTCTAAAAAAAAACTCTAAAACAATTACACAAATGTCTTTTGAATAACATAAACATTAAAAAACGTAGATCATGAAACATTCTATTGTCGCAAGCCGAGTACCACACTTCTACCTCCTTAGAGTGCTAGTCTTCATCACTACTTAAATCATCAACATCCTAAAACAAACAACAAACAACCAAATAAAATAAATTGCCAAAGCACCGGTCACCACTGTCGGGATGAAACCAAAGAAAAGAGGAAGATCAAAATCAAGGAGCAGGGGAGATGAACGAACCTGGTAAAAGCAATGACAAAAGATCCAACCACTTGTCAAAAAATTCAGAGAAAAGAACAGTCAGACAAAGAAAGCCCTTTCGACAAAAAAGAGGCAACATAAAACAAGACCATCGGGAAGACCTAGGAGAAGCAAGAAGCGGTACAACAAAAGTGAAAACTCACAAAACACACACAACGGGATCCCACAAAAAACACCTTCGACCCCTCCCTATTGCCACCTAGGGGTGGGAATTAGGTGGGGAATATTTGAAAACCATAAGGATCTGAACTGACGTGATGTGTAATAACCGAAGTCTTCACCCATGGAACGAGGACGAGAGAAATTTTATCACGAAAGGTCAAATGAGGATGTGGACGATGATTGTTATATCCGAACTGTGGGGATAACCGAACTGTAACCGTATAAATAACCGTGAGGATCCCAAAAAATATCCGCAAGGATCCCGATATTTTACTAGACTTTTGAAAATATATACTTAATTGTCTATATATCCCTAATATATATCATAATAAAAAAATCGAACTATATTATTATCACTTCAACTTTGTTTCAAATCTAGCCACACTCAAGTTTCTCAATATATTTCTATCTTAATTTTTAGATATAAGCTAAAACCTTTGTCTAAATCTTCCCCAACACAATACCCTCTCAATTTTCATCATCTCATAACTGCTTTCAATTGAAGTGTTCAACTTTTATATTTTAAAATAAATTTGTGTTTTATTTTGGTTAATAAAATAATAATTTTATTTATTTTTTTTAACGAAAATTCACCGAAAATCGCTGGATCTTTTTTTTTGATCAAATAAGACTTCATATTCATAGAAAATCAGGTGTACAAAAGTTGAGGAGGAAAGACTACAGGATTCCACACAACTTGGTCATGTTCTGTCTTTGCAAACTTGGCTAGCCAATCAGCTGCCTGGTTACAAGATCGGGAAACAAAGGAAAAACAACAAGACTCAAAACCCTTACGGGTTTCCTTGATATTTTCTTCAATAGCTGATGTTTCCCAGTCAAGACCATCTCCAGTTCGAAGCCTGTTGATGACAACTTTGCTGTCCGCTTCGATGATGACGTTCGTAAAGGCTCTCTGAAAGGCAATCAGTAAACCCAATCTGATTGCACAAGCTTCTGCTGCTGCAGCAGACGGAACCCAACAGGGAGCTGAGACTCCAAAAAGGCAAGAACTCGAGCAATCACGGAAAACATCTGCGATAGAGGCTTTTCCTGACTCATGGTCGAAAGCGACATCGCAATTGATTTTAATGGTCCCTTGAGGAGGTGGTTTCCACTTGTGATCCTTCAGCTTGTCAGCCGACCTTTCCGAGATGTCGGAATTGTTGGCAAGTTGAAATTCCATGAAATCTCTGTCCGCCTTTAACCATACATCCCAAGGGGAGACTCTTCTTCCTTCAAAAACCAGAGCGTTCCTTGATTTCCAAATGGTCCACAAAATGAAGGCCAGATGAGCGCACCCTTTGCCATCTAAACCTAGGTTTCGATCTTCAAGAATCTTACACCACAATTTTGGGAAGCCAGGAAAACCAATGGCGGCTGGAGAGTAGTTAAAGCCTGAAGCTTTCCAGATTGCCTGAGCGAAAGGACAGAAGAACAAGAGATGCTTAGCCGTTTCCCCTGGACTCTCGCAATGGGCGCATGCATCAGGATCTTTGAGGTTCCCATGAAAGCGGGCTTTCAAGGAACTCTTTGTAGGAACAATGTTATGGCAAAGTCTCCACAAAAATGACCGAATCTTGGAGGGGACTTGTAATTTCCAAATTGAATTCCATAACTCCTTTTTTGATAAGGTGTCCTCACTAGATGAGGGATTTGGAGTGTCCATAGAGCCCTCTTCCATGAATCTATATCCCGACTTGGCCGAGTGCTCTCCATTTTTGTTGTCGGCCCATATGAGATAATCTCGTACATTTGGACCCCCAATCGGAATTTTCAAGACCGCCTTCGATTCAGCTGGAGAGCAGAGCTCATTAATATTCGCTTCATTCCATGTCCAGTCGAGATTCATGAGGGAACTTACGGAGGGGGCAGGGAGTCCCTGCGGAGGCTGAGACAAAAGTCTGAAACCCTGAATCTTAGGGATCTAGTTGTCGAACCAAGTTGAGATATTTTTGCCATTTCCGACTCTCCAGAGGGAGCCGTTCTTGATAACTTTAATCCCTTCTCTTATTCCCGACCATGCCCAGGAGGGATTAGAACACTTGGGAGCCTCGAAAATATTCCCATTTGGGAAGTAGATTCCACGAAGAACCTGAGCTAAAAGGGACTCCGGATTTCTTATCACCTTCCAGGTAATTTTAGAGACTAAAGCTTTATTGAACACTCTGAGATTCCAGAAACCCATTCCCCCTTGTTCTTTGGGCCGACACAGATCCTTCCAATTTATCCAGTGAATGCTTTTTTCCTTATCTGCACAGTTGTTCCACCAGAACTTAGCCACAGTGGAGCTGATTTCATCGCAGAAGGTGACTGGAAGAAGAAAACAATGCATAACATAAGTGGGAATAGCCTGAGCAACTGCCTTGATGAGTATTTCCTTCCCAGCACTAGTAAAAAATCTAGCTTTCCATCCTCGTAGCCGATTTTGGACTCGTTCTTTAATAAAGGACAAAGCTTCTTTTTTACTTCGACCCCAAAATGATGGGAGCCCGAGCTATCGAGAATCTTCATCCATTGCTTTGAATCCCAGAATATTATGGAGATGAGTTTTGAGACTATTGCTGACATTGGGTGAGAAGAAGACGGAAGATTTCATGGGGCTAACCGTCTGACCTGTAGAAGATTGAAAAAGCTGGAGGATCTGTAATAACCCCGTACAATTTTTTTCATTTGCCTCAGTGAATACAAGGCAATCATCCGCAAACAGTAGATGACTCAGAATGTGGCATCTTCTTTTAATTCTCAGCCCATCAAAAAGGTCCCTCCCGATTTCTTTTTCGATGATCCAGGACAGGATGCTTGAAATGAATGTGAATAGAAAGAGGGATAATGGATCTCCCTGTCTCAGACCTCTTCCCGCACTAACCTCTCCTTTTCGTTCACCATTCACAACTAAGGAGAATGAAACTGTCGAGACACAGCTCATAACTCTGTCAATCCACCACTCCTCAAATCCCATTTCCTTCATCACGAATTGAAGAAGGTTCCAGTCCACTTTATCGTAGGCTTTTTCCAAGTCAATTTTAAGAGCCATAAAGCCCTTTTGTCCTTTCCTTGTTCGCTTAATGGCGTGGAAGGCCTCATTTGCAAGTATGATATTGTCGTGGATAGATCTGCCTTTTACAAACGCAGATTGGAACTACGGAATGATTTCAGGGAGGAAGACCTTCAGTCTTGTTGCAAGAATTTTGGTGATCACTTTTAGGGAGAAATTGCATAAACTGATTGGCCTCAAGTGAGATACTTCTGTGGGGCTGGCCTTCTTAGGAATTAGCACAATATTAGTTTTGTTGATTGTTGGATCCAAAGCTTCGTTCCTGAAAAAAGATGTAACCATCCCAAGAAGATCGTCTTTCACAGTTTCCCAAAAGGTCTGATAGAAGCACCCAGGAAAACCATCGGGTCCCGGGGCTTTAGTTGCTCCCATCTCAAAGACAGCCTTTTTGATCTCCTCTTCATCAACAGTCTTGCAAAGAACCGTGTTCATCTCGCTCGTAACAACTTTGGGAATGTAGTCTTTGAGGCAAAGGTAGTTGACCGATGGATCTTTCATGAATACCTGTTGAAAATGATGAAGCAGGTAAGTGGCAATCTCTTCCGGATCCTCGAGCCAAGAACCATTTCCATTTTTAATTTTGACAATTGAATTGGATCTCCGGTGCTGAATGGTTGTAGCGTGGAAAAACTTAGTGTTTTTGTCTCCCCACTTCAGCCAGTTCACTCTAGATCTTTGGTGCCAATACCTTTCCTCACTCTCCCATTCGGCGTCGAGCTCTTTCTTAAGCTGCTTATATTCATCCAGTTCCAAGTTAGACAGCTTCCTTCCCTGAAGCTTAGAGATTCCTTCCATCAGCTTCTGTTTCCGTTCATTCCTCTTTGTCATCTTCTCTTTATTCCATTTTACAAGAGCGATTTTGGTGCTTCAGATCTTCCTCCGAAATCTGGATACCACTCTTTCACCTGGTGATATACTCCACCCTTTTGCCACCGTCTGCGGGCAATCCTCCTCCAGAAGCCATTTGGTCTCAAATTTGAAGTCTTTTCTGTATTTCCTGGGTAGCCCCTTAAATAGAAGAACTATAGGGGCGTGATTAGATGCGATAGCCATTTCCATCATCCCCAGGGCTTTAGGAAACGCGAAGCTCCATTCTGGAGAACAGAGAATCCGATCCAGCTTCTCAAGAATGACGTGTTCCCCTCCTCTTTGGTTGTACCAGGTAAACTTATCTCCCTTTATAGGCAACTCCACCAAGCCTGAGGAATCAACAAATTCTTCAAACCATTTTGCCTCCGTTGGATTAAAAGGATTACCGCCTTCTTTCTCTTCCTTGCACGTCACCGTATTAGAGTCCCCCATAATCACCCATTTATCCTGAATGGAATCCCTGAACTTAGAAAGTCCCTGCCAGAAGGCTTGTCGGTCCTCTCGATTTGGGGGGCCATATATGAAGGTGTTGAACCAAGCCCCACCCTCTTGGAGAATAATCTTCGTGTCTATGGAGTTCCTATCATATCTCAGAATGGTAATATTTACTTCCGAAGTCCACCATAGAGCTAGGCCCCTCGCTAAGCCCTGTGGTTCCACATAGAAGGAATGCTCCATTTTCATTTTCATCTTGATTTTTTCCAGATACCGTTTCTTCTGTTTAGTTTCACTTAGGAAAATTACAGTTGGTTTAAACTTGAAGATAGAGTTCTGAAGGGCCCTCACTGTTTTCCTGTTTCCCATCCCTCAGATGTTCCATGCAAAGATAGACATAGCTTCCCCTTCTTGCTTCGTCAAGAGAGCGTTCAGGACTAGAGTAACGGAAGAAAACCGCCCCAGCACTCCCAAACCAGCAATGAGCAGAGCTTCGGAAATCCCTGCCCCTATCACCAAAAACAGAACAACAGCCAAAGCACCAGCACTTCGCCACCACGAGAGTCAAAGCAGACGAAGAAACTTGCGAAAGCAGAAAACCAGAACCGACCTACCCTCGCTTGACAAAAACAGAGAACCAAAACAGACAAAGCCCCAATACGGACGGAAAAAGAAAAACACAACCGTAGAGACCACTTCCGAGTAATCTAACACTCATATTACAATCAAAGCAGACGAAACAACATAATGCATATCACAGAATAGAGCCAACAGTCCAGAAAAAGCAGACCGCACAATTCAGCAACCCAAAGAAGGGGTAAGTCCACAAGAAAACGGGGCATGTGAGGGGGGGGGGGGGAGAAAGGGGATTAATCACCAGAGAGCGGGGCGACACGATAGACCGGGTGGTAGAAGGAGAGAAAGGAACCTTACAAAGCACAGAGAGACCGCTGAATTCTGTCTCTTCGTCCAACAACCAGAGTAACAGTCTACGTTGTGCAGAACGAACTGGGATAAGAGATGATACTTTGATTTTTCTAGGGAATCCGTCGGAAAAACGCCCAACAGAAAGAAGGAGATCGGAGCCGCTGCCGCTACCCTAACCGCTCCTCTGAATCCGAAAAACACCACGAGCAAACCACCAATCGGGGACGATACCTGCACCGCCGGAACACGACAGCCGTCTGAGGGGGCCGAGCCGCACACTCACTGCACCGTTCAATATTACCGGGCCAGGGAAACACTCCGCCGCTTGAGGCTCGGGGATTCCAGTTGAAAGAAGAAATTAGAGGCGCGTGCGCGCGTGACGACGCTAAAATTAGGCAAAAAATCGCTGGATCTATGCAGGGAAGATATGGGACGAAAAATCCCCATATGCATTTAGTGGATTTTCCGACATTGTAACCGCAAATATTAAGAATAGAACAGAGGATACAAAACTGTGCCCGCCCCCCACCAGATTCCCACCCCTATCGCCACCAAAAGCACCACTCCAAGACCGAACGAAGCCCGAAGAGAAGACTGACGAAACACTCAGAAGGGGAATGCACACATGACACATCTAAGCTCACGATCGAAACAAAACTCAAACAAATTTCGCGAAACAAGGGAAGGGGAATTTGGGGGAAAGAACTAGGGATTTCGAAGGGGGGTCTATCTTTCCTAATTAGATTTGCTTTTACTGTTTTGTAATTCACAACCATTGCATTATTGGGGAAACCAGGGTAGATGCTAGGCATTTTTCATTTCTGATTTCTAAACAGTGAGCTGTTCTGAAGTAGCTTCGAAATTTAAGTGCGAATTCCATCTGAATTTCGAGCATTCTAAGGGTTTACTTATGTTTTGAACTGAAGTTAGTTCTACAGGCTTGTAAAATTAGTATCTTTTCCTCTAGTTGCAGTTGTTCGGATGACTTTGAAAATCGAAGTTTACTTTTTTTTCCCTTAAAGAAATTACAGGGGTAACTCTTTAACTTTGTTTTGATGTTCATAATTCAAAGTTACGTTTAGTTGAAATGTCTCCTCTATCATTTTCTTATACAGGAAGTTAGTGTTTTCTGAATATATAGATTGATAATTATGAAATGTTGAAAGTGTGGGAAAAATATTGACCATAGAAACCAACTCCAAGTAGACGCATCTGTTTATTTGAAAAGTCTCCTCTAGTTATAACCCCAAATTTGTTTCCTTGGAAATTTGATCTGTTTTGCCCTTTTTTTAATGCTCCTATACTTTGATTATTTATAGTTTCTTTCTGGGTACTGGGAGATCTGTTTTCTGATTTCCAACGCCAGATTCAGATATCTTTTCCTCTCAAACGTCATCATGTTGTCCTTACCTTCGACTTCCTCATCTATTTCTAGAAAGAACTACGATGTTTTCTTGAGTTTTAGAGGTGAAGATACCCGCAAGAACTTCACGGATCATCTCTACGATGCTCTCAGGCGGAGTGGAATCACCGCTTTCAGGGATGGTTCAAAGCTGGAGTCTGGCGAAGATATCGCATCTGAACTCTTCAGAGCAATTCAACAATCGTGGTGCTCGGTAATCGTTTTTTCAAGAACCTATGCCTTTTCAAGTTGGTGCTTGGAGGAGCTTGCTGAGATTGTTAAACAGAAAAACGAGAAAGGTCATAAAGTATTTCCAATTTTCTACGATGTGGATCCATGCGATTTAAGAAAACAGGAAGAAAAAGTTGAAGAAGCATTTGCCAAACATGAAGAGAGATACAAGGAAGATAAAGAAAGGATTCTAAGGTGGCGAAATGCTTTGACTCAAGTGGCTAACATCAAAGGATGGCATTTAAATAACAGGTTAACCATTCTTTTCTTATCCTTTTTATAGTTTAATTAATTTATTGATTTAAATTTTTTGATAATCTTATGTGTCCAATTTTAAAGTTCCATATTTCAACTATAGGGCAAGTTGTGTATTGTGATGCTGTAACAGATCTTGCCTTCTTATTCTTTTCTTTTTGTCTGTTCCCAGACTATGTTATGTTTCATGATTCATTGAACTGAAAAAAAAAATTCATTCAAAAGAACCAAAATTTATTTCTTTGTAGGCGTGAATCAGAATTTATTGGTGACATTGTTAGAAAAATATCAGCAAAATTATGTCAGACATATCCAATTGTTCATGATGAGTTGGTTGGAATTAGTTCACGCTTGAAGGAGTTGCATTCGAAAATAGAGATTGGGGAAGATGATGTCCGCATTATAGGAATTTGCGGAATGGGTGGCATCGGTAAAACAACTCTCGCTAGAGTTGTTTACGACCAATTGTCATCTCATTTTGAAGGTAAAGGCTTCATTGCTGATGTTCGAGAAGTTTCAGACAAATTAGGACTTGTTTCTCTACAGAAACAACTTCTTTCCCAGATCTTGTCTGATGAAAGTTTTAACTTTTTCAATGTTCGTGACGGGAATGCCTTAATTAGCCATAGGTTGTCTCACAAAAAGGTACTTGTAGTTATTGATGACGTGGATAATTTACAACACTTGAAATGCTTGGTTGGAAGGCATGATTGGTTCGGTTCAGGGAGTAGAATCATTGTAACAACAAGAGATGAACATTTGCTCCAATCTTACCGGGTTGATGATGTGTATAAGCCTTCAACATTGAATGACAATGATGCACTTCGACTTTTCAATTTGAAAGCCTTTGATAGCGAGACAGTACAAAATGATGTTTTCGTTGAGCTTTCTGAACATGTTGCAAAATATGCCAGTGGTCTCCCCTTAGCTATTGAAGTCTTGGGTTCTTTTTTGTGCGGTAGAGATGTAGCTCAATGGAGAAGTGCAATCCAAAGACTTGAAAAGGATTCTAACAAAGAAATTATCGACAGACTTCGAATCAGCTTTGATGGGTTGGAAGAAACGGAGAAGAATATTTTCCTAGATATAGCATGCTTCTTCAATGGGGACGAGAAAGATTTTGTAATCAAAGTATTGGATGGTTGTGAACTCTTCCCGGATATTGGAATTGATGTTCCCATTAAGAAGTCTCTACTGACAGTTAATAAAAACAACATTTTGTGGATGCATAACTTGCTACAAGAAATGGGAAGAAAGATTGTTCGGGAAAAATCTGTTGAGGAACCTGGAAAACGTTGTAGATTGTGGGAGGAAGAAGATGTCTATCATGTGCTAACCAAAAACACTGTAAGTCATTCCACGAAAAGTGCATATTATTTATTTATTTTATTTACAATCTCTATTCAGTATTTAAATATATAATCAATTTTAAGTGGTTATACTTATATAGATTCAATATTAATAAGACTTATAAGTTATGTATAAAAAAGTATAATTTCATTGAACCACTTAGAAATTTTTTTAACATTGTTGAAAATGCTTTATTTATTGTATTTAACCAAAAGATTATATTAATGTTAAAGATAAGAATGATAAACATAATGTAAAAGTTCACAAGTTTTATCATATAAATTACTACCTTCTAATCACCTTTAGACTATTCAAAAAAAAAATTACCCTTTTATTTTGTGTTTTCTTTTGTCTTATTCTTGAATGCTTTTAGGCTACCAAAGTGATTGAAGGCATGATCATTGACAATAAAAGGTATGAAAACTCACATACACATTTATCAATGTATAATATTCATATTGTTATTGCTTTTCTATTGGCTTAATCAACAACCTGAACCCTGAACTATATTTGAATTCTCTTTTTGGCCCTTAAAAGTTTTTTGGTCAATAATGGCCCTTAAAGTTTTATTCTGTCATCGCTTTTGGCCCCTTTATGTTGACGTTATGAAGAAGGATGTGGCCCTTCCAACCAATGAATCACTGACACATGGAGTAGTTTAACACTTCTTTAAGGGCCAAATTGGATTCAGGCTAAGTTTAAGGGGCAATTTCTATATAAAGCCTAAGAACAAAAACCCAGATTTCAATGAGTTCTAAAATGCTCTGGCCATCGTGCTCTGCCTTTTTCTTAACCCTGCTTTCACACTAAAATTGTTACCATAATTTCCTCAACCCAAATTTGTCATTAGACTTCTGAAAAAAACTTCTTAAAATCATGAAATCAATATTGTTATTTGGGATACTCGCACTCGGATATCATGATTTCATAATTTTTGAGGAAATTCTTTTTTTTTTTTAAAACTAATGACAAATAAGGTTTGAGGAAATGATTGCAACAATTTTGGTGTAAAAATTGGGTCAAGAAGAAACCGAATATCGGTGGAATACGGTGGTAGGAGCATTCCAGAACTTGCTGGAATCTGGTGTTTTTTTTAGGCTTTATATATCAATTGGCCTTTAAACTATAAACTCAGTTCGACCTTAAACTATATTATGTGTCATTGATTCATTAGTTGGAAGGGCCAAATCATTTTTTTAACATCGTCCACAAAAGAGGTCAAAAAGGATGATGGAAGAGAACTTTGAGGATCACTTTTAACAACAAAACCCCCCCTTTAGGTGCTAAAACATAAGTTCAGGGTCGTTTTGCTTATTAAGCTTAATATTTCGCTGTTATATTTATTTAATTTTACAAGCAATAAGGTACTCTTATGTGCTGTGTTTTTCAAACCGTATGCTTGTTCAATTTTTTAAGTTTGTTTTCATGTATTTTGAAAGTATTTGAAGAATCATTTCTAAATATTTTTCGGATATGAGTGCTCGACAGAAAATAGATAAATTAAGTGTTGGAGCAGCACTGCTTTTAGGTATCAAATGCTTTTGTATAAGTTGATGTGAATTAGGTTGTTTTACCCATGGTTATCAGGGAATCAAACAAGATGCTCAATTTGAATGTCGTTGCCATCTCGAAGATGAAAAAATTAAGATTGCTCAAAGTCCTTTGCCTCTCAAATTGTGATGAACTCAAATATCTTCCTAATGAGCTACGGCTTTTAGATTGGATGGGATATCCTTTAAGATTCTTACCTCCAAGCTTCCAACCAGACAACCTTGTTGCACTTCTGTTGCCAGACAGTCTCATTGAACACCTATGGAAGGGAAATATAGTAAGAACTCATTCATCCGATCCTTGTTTTCTAGCTTATTTTAAGCAGATTAGCTAAATCTTCTCTAATTTATTATTGTTTTCAACAGCCCCTGTATAAGTTGAAAGTGCTCAACCTTAAAGGGTCCAAAAACCTGATCAAGACGCCGGATTTTACAACAGCACCAAATCTGGAAATTTTGATATTGGAGGGTTGTATAAAGATAGTAGATGTTCATCCATCCATCGGAGTTCTTACGAGGCTTAAACTTTTGAATTTAAGAGGCTGCAAAAGTCTTAGGAATCTTCCAACCAAAATTGGAATAGGATCTCTTGAAACATTTATCCTAAAAGATTGCAGAAACCTTATTAGTCTCCCAAGCAGCATAGGTGGGTGTAAATATCTAAAAACCCTTGATCTTTCTGGTTGTTATAAAGTTGAAAATTTGCCGAAGAATTTGCAGCAGGTAGAGTTGTTGGAAGAGCTTGACTTAAGTGAAACAGCCATAGCAAAACTGCCATCCTTCATTTTTCAACTTAAAAATCTTAAAGTTTTGTCTTTGAATAGGCTCAAGGGACCACCATCTAAGTTAGCACCAAATCTAGCTTCTCTTTTCCAGGTATTCCTAAGAGGAAGGATTGAGTCCGTGCCTCTGATGTTACATTCACTGTCGGGTTTGAGTTCATTAAGAGAGCTGAAACTAAGTAACTGCAATCTTCATGAAGGAGATATTCCGAGTGATATTTCGTGTTTATCCTCTCTGGAAAAACTTGAGCTTGGTGGTAACAATTTCATCAGCATACCTGTGTCTAGTGCTGGACTTTCCTGGGTTCAATATCTTGGATTGTCAAATTGCAGGGAGCTTAAATCGTTGCCTGATCATGGTGCTTCTCTAGAACTATTTGCAAATCCATCAAAGGTTTGCAATGCAGTGGATTGGACACGGTTTAGTGGTCTTCATTGCTATAGATTGGTTGAGAATATCAATGCATTAACATTGCTGAGAGAACATTTTAAGGTCGATTTATTACAGAATGCCATACTTAAAAGAATTTTATAGTATTAGTGAGTAGTGACCAAGCAACTTAATCTTTATTTTGCAGGTAGTTCCATATTTAAGAAAAAGTTTTGATGCTGTTATACCTGGAAGTGAAGTCCCAAAATGGTTCAACCATCAAACACTTGACTCTTCAATCAAGATACCACTGTCTAACAATATTCGGAATGATAGTCGATGGATGGGAGTTGTTTTCTGCTGTATTTTTGTCAATGATGATGCTTTGAGGGATGAGGAACTCACATGGCAAGTTGTCATCCATCATAGGAATTCTGGACAAGCTGGTTCTAATGGATCCGTTCCTCGACGTGTCGGAGGGGGCGGCTGGATTTTTTCTAAAGAATATAACCAGCCCATAATAAAGGACCACCTTTATTTTTGTTATTTGTCGTGTGACAGATTATATCCATTCTCTTTGGAGGATGAATGTGGTGAAAGTGAAACCGAGAATTCATCAACAGATCAGGAATTCGATGAACTTCAGTTTTCCGATGAGTGTCACGCAAGTGTTAAGGTGAAGAAATGTGGGATTCGAATAGTGTATCAAAATGATTTGGAAGATCTGAATGAAGACTCCGCAGCAGAAGGACCAATAGCTAATGGTCCCCTTGTAAAGCGAAAACGTGATGCTTACGAAGAGATGGAGACCGGGCCAACACCGAAAAGGATGCAAAAGTTATTCAATTTTATGATGGGCCGACCGGAGAAGAAGCATTAGTTCCGGTCAATTTTATTCACACATTTTCAATATTTGTATTTAACGTATATGAGTTAGTTTCTTTCAAATGTTAAAAATAAATTGTCTACGAATGCATTGAGCATGAACGTGTAATTCCACAATGACATGTGGAACCACTTCTACCATGAATTTGAAATGTTTTAGTTGGAGGACCAAGATTTCAAAAGGAACTATAATATAATTGAATATGAAATAATTGTCAATGCTGAGGGCTTCGCAACTGCAGATGGAATGGGGTCGTTTTTCCTTAAAATTTTAAATTCTTATATAATTTAAATATTTTATAGGCTTAATACAACTTTCCCCCCTAAACTATACCCGATTTCTCAACTTGCCCCCTAAATTTCATTTTGCCCACTTTTTCCCCTTAAACAATTCGCCGTTACCCATTTTGCCCTATTCCGTTACCTTTTTCCGTTAAAAAAAATTTCGGCCAATAACATGCTGCCACGTCATCAACGGGTTGACTAAGTCAATCCGTCTGGTTTTATTTAAAGGGTAAATTACATGTCAAGTCTGTCAGGTTTGTTTTTTTGTTCAATTTAGTCACTGAAAAGTCTATTTTTACCTTAAATTGACCTCTATTTGTTTCTAATTTTTATAATTTAGTCCATTATTTGTTATTATTAATAATATTATTTTATTAAAATGTTAATATTTAATAAAAATAAATAAAAACAAATATTTTAATACTAAATTAGTAATTTTTTAGATTCGAATTCCAATTAAATTCTAATTATTAATTCTAATTTCACTATATTTGAATTATAGTTTTTGAGTAAAATTCAAATTATATTCGAATCATGTTTGTATTATATTCGAATCATATTCAAATTATATTTGAATCATCTTCTAATTATATTCGAATTTTTCTATATTCAAAATATATTTTTTGAGCAAAATTCAAATTATATTAGAATTATATTTGAACTATGTCTATATTATATTCGAATCATATTAAAATTATTTTCGAAATATAATTTGAATATGATATTTCGAATGTAATTTGAATATGATTCGAATATAATATGAATATGATTCGAATATAATTATAATATAATTACATGTTTTTTCAACTATTATATTCAAATCATATTCAAATTATATTCGAATCATGTTTAACATGTAATTATATTCGTATCATGTTCGTATTATATTCAAACCATGCTCATATTATATTCGAATTATATTTAGAATATAATTTGAATATGATTCGAATATAATATGAACATGATACGAATATAATTACCTGTTAAACATGATTCGAATGTAATTACCTGTCAAATATGATTCGAATATAATTACCTGTTAAAAATTATTCGAATATAATAGTTCAAAAAACATGTAATTATATTAGAATTATATTCGAATCATATTTAAATTACATTCGAAATATCATATTCAAATTATATTTCGAAAATAATTTTAATATGATTCGAATATAATATGAACATAATACGGATATAATTACCTGTTAAACATGACTCGAATATAATTACATGTTAAACATGATCCGAATATAGTATGAACATGTTCCGAATATAATAGTTGAAAAAGCATGTAATTATATTAGAATTATATTCGAATCATGTTCATATTATATTCGAATTACATTCGAAATATCATATTCAAATTATATTTCGAAAATAATTTGAATATGATTCGAATATAATATAGACATGGTTCAAATATAATTCTAATATAATTTGAATTTTGCTCAAAAAATATATTTAAAATATAGAAAAATTCGAATTAATAATTCGAATATAATTAGAAGATGATTCAAATATAATTTGAATATGATTCGAATATAATACGAACATGATCGAGTATAATTTAAATTTTACTCAAAAACTATAATTCAAATATAGTGAAATTAGAATTAATAATTAGAATTTAATTGGAATTCGAATCTAAAAAAGTACTAATTTAGTATTAATTTTTTTTTATTTTTATTAAATATTAACATTTTAATAAAATAATAATATTAATAATAACAAATAATGGACTAAATTATAAAAATTAGAAATAAATAGGGGTCAATTTAAGGTAAAAATAGACTTTTCAGTGACTAAATTGAACAAAAAAACAAACCTGACAGACTTGACATGTAATTTACCCTTTAAATAAAACCAGACGGATTGACTTAGTCAACCCGTTGATGACGTGGCAGCATGTTATTGACTTAGTCAATTTACTGACGTGATGAAGTCACGTGCATGAAAATTTGCCACGCGTATGGAATTACTTATGTGGCATCAATTTTTAAAAATATAATTATTTTTTATATTAAATTTTATCATCCGATTAGTTTTAAAGTGGAAATGCTAATGTGGCATCTGTAACCCCCTCGTCCCGGTCTGGCCGGATGACCGGTCCGAGTGGGCCACACGGAGAAAACCGAAGCGAAACCCAAAGGGTTCCTCCTCGGTTAGCAACCCTAATTTTTTTTTTCATTTTAATCTTGTCACATTCAAACCCCAAACCACATTCAAACACCCAAATTTTAATCTTGACTAAAGGCATCTTAATTCCTATGTGTTTTTCTCTTTAAAAAGGCCAACAAGTCAAAACAGTGCAGTTTTAAGAAAAGGTTTCGAAACTTTCACCAAAGGTTTCGAAACTTTGGCTGGCAGTGACCCCTGGAACCCAATTTTCACCAAAAGTTTCGAAACCTTGGGGAAGGTTTCGAAACCTTTGACCATAGTTTCGAAACCTTACCCAAAGGTCTCGAAACTTTGGTTGGCAGTAAGGTCTGGAAGCCCAGATTTCTGCAAAGGTTTCGAAACCTTACCCATGGTTTCAAAACCTTAGTGCAGGGGATCACTTACTGCCCAACCTAAGGACTTCCTAACAATGAAAAACACTAAGATCACGCATAGACATATGTAGAAGCTTAAAAAGGACCAAGGGCATGAATTAACACTCACAAGACTTGCACATACAATCATTTAAGCAATCATACATGAGCCATACGTAGCAATTAACATGAATCAAAGCATTCGAACATGATATTCCAACAAAAGAGTAAATTCAGCATTTAAGGTCAAACATGGAAGCTCAAGAGCCCAAATGGCACAATTCAACACAAGAGGTTTGCACTCATACACAAGGCAACCTAAGCATCTAAAGCATGCCATCACACACCATCAATCATCAAAGTATTACATGCTTTACAATCCGAAACATCAATCCAAGACAACATCATTTGAAAGAGTCATACAAGGCTCATACAAACACACCCTATTGCCACATTGCTTAACTACTACAAAATTAACCATACTTGAGCAACAACTTGGAAAGCCCTTCTTGCCTTGCCTCGAGCTAACACCACGCTAATGATCTGCATTGTTGAACATAGAGAGCGTAAGCTATAAGCTTAGTGAGGGTGCTCTAAAACGAAAAACATCAACAATGCAGGGTTCAAGCATGTTAATCCTATTCTTACATACATCAAGCATAGGCATAGAATCAAGTAGACCTAGCTAGTCTTTCAAGTGGCATATATGGTTTCTCGATCCTACCAAGTTCATATATCAATATCAACATCATATAGCAACACCATATATCACCAACATATAACATCCTCACATATCACAATGTATAAACAAGTTAATTGGCCACTTTAATTACCCCGATTGTGCGGATTTAAACCTCAACAACACTTTACCTCGGTGGGATTTCACTAATCACCGGACCTTGCATGTGCGGGATTCCACTCATCGCCACATGCCCTACGGATGGGATTCCACTCATCATCCCGTAGAAATGTAATAAAAGCTTCCGGTGGAATGTTACATAACCGTACTCCTCCTTGATGACTTAACGCCATCAAGGCCACGTACGTTTTGACTCAATTTGTGTGCACACTATCCTAATGATCGATCATTTACAACCGGTAATTATTTTAGTGCCAATTATCATAACCACATCATATATATATCATCAACCACATTCATGCTCAATCTCATAGATGCATATCAAGATAACTCACATCCATCAACCACAATCATAATAGCATAGTCAAACAAAAATAAACGCATTCATGGATATCAATGGTTAAATCAACAACTTGAATTAACTATGAGTGGCCTACCAAGCACACTTCACACACACTCCCACTACACATACTCGAACCAAACTTAAAACAAGTTGAAACCACTCACCGCCCTTCCTTAGCAAATCGAACAATCCTCCTATGCACCCGGATTCGGTCCCAAAGCCTCTTCCACGCTTCCACTTGCTTCTAGCCAAACAAAACATACACATTACTTCCCAATTCAATGCTAAGCTCAACCATCAACATACTTTGCTAACACAACCCAAATTCCACAATTTCTCAAATCACATAATCTCCTAAAATCCCAATTTTCGTGCTCCCCTAAAGGCTTGCTGAAAATTCAATTTCCAAACATCCAAATGACTTCCAAAACATCCCAAATCACCCTCCTAACATAGGTAGACCATCAGCCCTTCAATTTCAACATAAAACCCACCAAAAACCCAAATTTTACTACCTTAAAATCTACCTCAAGAACATGCTACGAATTTTCACCCAAATTCAACCAATTTGATATATGTTACTCATTATAACATGATTAACTAAAACCCCAACTCAATTTATCAAAACCAATTCGAAATCCCCTTAAAAACCCAAACTTTAATATAAACCCTAATTTTCAAAACCCCATATTTTTGAAATCTAAGACAAAGGATAGATAGAGATTGAAGAGGAGATTAAGAAAACGTAATTACCTCTTAAATTGGTGTTGAAATCAAGTAGTAAGATCAATGGAATAGTAACAAGGTTTGAAAGGGTTTAGAAATGGTGGGGGAGTTTCTAACGTGAAAGGGGGGGGAGGAAAGAGGGAGGAAGACAACTTTTTATTAAAGTTGTCTTGCTTTTCAAAACTTTTGGGTAAAATTACAACCTTAGTCCCTTCCCTTTTCCCAAAACTCAATTAGGCCATTATTTGAACTTGAATTATTTTAATTAAGTTTTATTTGACTCGAACTATAACCCGGCTAACTCCTAGGCCCAAAACACGGGTGTTACAACTCTCTCCCACTTAAGAAATTTCGTCCCCGAAATTACCTAACTGAAAGAGATACGGAAACTGCTTTTCCATATCCTCATTCCTTTCCCAAGTGGCCTCGTCCACACCTCTACGTCGCCACCGGACCTTTACTAACTCAATCGATCTACCCCTCAACACTTTACTGTCCGAAGCTAAGATCTCCACTGGCTCTTCTTCATAAGTCAAATCCGGATTCAATTCAATTTCTTCTACGGGCATAACATGTGATGGGTCGGACCTATACTTGCGAAGCATCGACACATGTAACACATCATGTATCTTCTCAAGCTCGGACGGCAAACGCAACTGATAAGCAACGAGACCAACCCTCTTCACAATCTCATACGGTCCTATGTATCTCGGACTCAACTTCCCTTTTCGGCCAAATCTCATCACCTTTTTCCACGGAGACACCTTCAAGAATACCTTCTCACCCACTGAGAACTCAACTTCCTTTCTCTTCAAATCGGCATAGGACTTCTGCCTATCCGAAGCAGCCTTCAAACGGTCACAAATCAATTTTACCTTGTCGGTTGTCCCCTTGAGCAAATCCGGCATAGGTAACAATTTCTGTCCTACCTCGGCCCAACACACTGGAGTTTTACACTTCCGGCAATACAAGGCCTCATATGGAGCCATCTGAATGCTCGACTGAAAATTGTTATTGTACGCAAACTCTACCAGAGGCAAATGCTTCTCCCAAGTACCCTGAAAGTCTATGATACAACAACGCAGCATATCCTCTAAGATCTGAATAACCCTCTCTGACTGACCATCTGACTGAGGATGATAAGAAGTGCTGAAGTTCAAACGGGTACCCAAAGCTGTATGCAGACACTCCCAAAATCTAGAAGTAAACCGCGGATCTCTATCTGGCACAATGGGCTTCGGCATACCATGCAGTCTAACAATCTCACCAATGTACAAATCAGCCAATCTATCTAAAGTGTAAGTAGTGTTGACTGCCAAGAAGTGAACACACTTCGTAAAACGATCTACTATCACCCAAACTGAGTTCTTCTTCGTAGGAGTCAAAGTCAAACCCGAAACAAAATCCATAGTGATGTTCTCCCACTTCCATTCCGGAATTCTCAACGACTGTAACAAACCTGAGGGAACCTGATGTTCCGCCTTCACTCTCTGACACACTAAGCACTTACTCACAAAGTCGGCTACATCTCTCTTCAAGCCAACCCAAAAGTACTCATTCTTCAAATCACGGTACATCTTCGTACTTCCAGGATGCATAGCAAACGGACTACTGTGGGCTTCAGTCAAGATCGTACGTCTCAAGTCACTGTCTTCTGGCACAACTATTCTATCCTTGAAACACAAAACTCCATCAGTGCTGAAACTGTAATATGAAGATCTACCCTCGGCTATATCTTGCACGTGAGGTGCCAAAGATCTATCTAAGAGATGTTTCTCACGAATCAACTGACCTAGAGTAGGTCGAACCTGAAGCTCGGCTATCAAGCCACCATCTCCGGACAAACTCAATCTAGCAAACATAGCTCTCAAGTCCACGACCATCTTCCTACTCAATGCATCGGCCACTACATTGGCCTTACCCGGATGGTACTCAATGGTAAGATCATAGTCTTTTAGCAGCTCTAACCACCTATACTATGCATTTCTCACCATACAAATAGTGCCTCCAAATCTTCAGAGCAAAGACAACTGCAGCTAACTCTATGTCATGGGTCGGATAGTTGCGCTCATGATTCTTCAACTGTCTTGAGGCATAAGCCACTACTCTCCGGTCTTGCATAAGAACACATCCTAGCCCTACATAAGAAGCATCATTGTAGACTACGTAGTCCTTCCTGGACTCAGGCTGAATCAAGATCGGTGCTTGGGTCAAAGCTTCTTTCAATTTCTCAAAGGCTCTCTGTCTTGCATCTGTCCACTCAAACTGAACACTCTTCTGAAGTAACTGTGTCAATGGAGCGGCTAGCTTAGAGAAACCCTCTACAAACCTCCTATAGTATCCGGCTAAGCCTAGGAAGCTACGTACCTCTGTCACAGACTTCGGTTGCTTCCACTCAACAATGGCTTCAATCTTCTTCGGATCAACTCTAATCCCATCGGCTGACACTACATGTCCTAAGAAGACTACTTCTCGGATCCAGAATTCACACTTGCTGAGCTTCGCATACAACTGATGATCTAGCAAAGTCTTCAAAACAAATCTCAAGTGTCGGTCATGGTCTTCTTCAGTTCGCGAGTACACCAAGATGTCATCAATAAACACAACTACAAACTGATTTAGATACTGATGAAAAATTCTGTTCATCATGTCCATGAAAGCTGCCGGTGCATTAGTCAACCCAAAAGGCATGACTAAGAACTCATAATGTCCATACCTAGTCCTAAAGGCCGTCTTCGGTACATCAACCTCTCTTACCTTTAGCTGGTAATAACCCGATCTCAAATCAATCTTCAAAAAGACCGATGCTCCTCTCAACTGATCAAACAAGTCATCAATTCTAGGCAACGGATATTTATTCTTCACTGTCAACTGATTCAACTGTCTGTAATCTATACACATTCTCATGCTTCCATCTTTCTTCTTCACAAACAAAACCGGTGCACCCCAAGGTGAAGAACTAGGTCGAATAAAACCTCTATCTGTCAATTCTTGCAACTGAGTCTTCAACTCTTTCAGTTCTTTCGGTGCCATACGATACGGAGCAATCGAAACAGGAGCTGAATCAGAATAAGTCTCAATGCTGAACTCTACCTCTCTGTCCGGTGGTAACCCTGGCAATTCCTCCGGAAACACACTAGGAAAATCACATACTGTCTGGATGTCCTGAGGTCTAACCTCACTCATGTTAGGGTTCATCACATACGCTAAGTATGCTTCACACCCCAACTCAACCAATCTCTTAGCCTCTAATACTGAAACCACATTGGACAAGAACTTCACGTTCTCACCCACCACTACAATCTCATAATCATCTGTGAGCTTCAAAGAAATCCGTTTAGTTTCAAAATCTATCCTAGCTCTATGCTCCGTGAGCCAATCCATACCCAGAATCACATCAAAACCATAGAAAGGAAGCTCCATCATATCCACTGGAAACAGATGCCCCTGAACCATCAACGGACACCTTCGGTACATCTTCCTAACTACTACTGTGTCCCCAAAGGAACTAGTAACACTAACTCCTACCTCTAACATCTCACAAGGCAAATTCAAAGACTGTGCATGCTCACTCAATATGTAGGAATGTGTAGACCCAGAGTCAATCAAAGAAAGCAAACCCAGAGACTGTATCGAGAAGTTACCTGCGATCACATCGGTGTCATGCTGATCCCCGCGCTGAGCATAAACTCTGGCCTGACCTCCGCCCTCTGGCTGAACCGCAACTACATGTGCTATGTTCCTCTGACCATCGTTCCTCGGCTGGAAGTTACCTCTACCGCGCCCGCGGCCTCTCTAAAAGTCATTGGCTCTAGCAGGAGCCTGAGCTGGTGCCTATCCCGCCTGATGTGGACAGTCACGCCTAATGTGGTCTCTAGCACCACAACTCCAACAAGAATGATAATTTCCCCAACACTCATCGGTGTGGTTCCTCCCGCAAGTAGCACATGTGGGCAGTTTCCCACCAGCTCTCTAACCCTGATGGCCCCTACCATGGTTACCGCCACCACGCCTATGATCATACTGATGTCTGTTGTCCTGATGCCTCTTGGCATCACCTCTATCAAAGTTGCTGGACCTCTTACCCGAACTAGATCCACCTGACTGCCTGGTCAAACTCAAACTGTGCTCCAAGTCCTTGGCCCTCGAGACCAAGACATCAAAATCAGTGTAGTCTGAAGCTAGAGTATAAGTCTTGATCTCCTCACTCAGCCCATATCGGAAGCGGTTACAACGCTCCACCTCAGTAGGTACAAACTCAGGTGCATACTGACTCAATCTGACAAACCGAATCTCATAATCAGTCACGGACATACTCCCCTGAAGCAATGCCATAAACTCCCTCTTCCTCTCATCGAGGTATAGCGGACCCAAATACTTCTTCTGGAAAGATGTCTCAAAGAACTCCCAAGTGATCTCGGTCTCATCCATCCCCGAAGAAACGGTGACCCACCAGGTGTAGGCATCACCCTGAAGCAGAGACTCAACACATCCCAACTTGCGCTCACCAGTACATCCCATCTGAGCAAGAATACGGACGGTCTTCTCAAACCACATCTCTGACCTCTCCGGAGTAGCACCTCTAAACTCTTCGGCCCCAAGGCCCCGAAGTCTCTCTAATGGTAATCCGGTGCCCTCACCCTGATGATGAGCTGCCTGACCTCCAGCTACTGCAGCCTGGAATGCCCCGGCTATCGCCTGAACCAACAGGGTTAAGTCAATTCCGGACGGTCCTTGACCACCTTGACCTCCTTGTGGTCCCTCACCTTCGGCCCCGGCCTCACCTCCCGCTCCCGGTGGAGGAGGTGGTGGTGGTCGAGGTGGTGGAGGAGCTCCAACTCCAACCACATGCTCTCCCACTTGAGCTCCAACCCCAACTATCGGCTCAACTCTCGGAGCCTCTGCCCGTGGTTCCGGTCGAACCATCCTAGGCCTCCCACGTGGTCTCATGGTTCAACTAGCAAGGTAAACTACAACAAGAAACATATAAGGATTACGTTAGTCAAAGCAAGGGTCCAATAGCGCTCAAGTATTCCTCTTTCCAAAAATCCTTTTTAAATTAAGTAATAGTAGCAATGGGCACTCACTCTATACCAGACACGACAGTTCAAGCATTCAAAACATCATACGATCAATCAAGCATCAATGATTCATGGCAAATCATGCATTGAACAACACAAGCATTTAACACATTAATCTTACCTCACTTACCTGCCCGAGGTCTCGGTAACCTCAGGCTCTGATACCAACAAATGTAACCCCCTCGTCCCGGTCTGGCCGGATGACCGGTCCGAGTGGGCCACACAGGGAAAACCGAAGCGAAACCCAAAGGGTTCCTCCTCGGTTAGCAACCCTAAATTTTTTTTTTTCATTTTAATCTTGTCACATTCGAACCCCAAACCACATTCAAACACCCAAATTTTAATCTTGACTAAAGGCATCTTAATTCCTATGTGTTTTTCTCTTTAAAAAGGCCAACAAGTCAAAACAGTGCAGTTTTAAGCAAAGGTTTCGAAACTTTCACCAAAGGTTTTGAAACTTTGGCTGGCAGTGACCCTTGGAACCCAATTTTCACCAAAAGTTTCGAAACCTTGGGGAAGGTTTCGAAACCTTACCCAAAGGTCTCGAAACTTTGGTTGGCAGTAAGGTCTGGAAGCCCAGATTTCTGCAAAGGTTTCGAAACCTTACCCATGGTTTCGAAACCTTAGTGCAGGGGATCACTTACTGCCCAACCTAAGGACTTCCTAACAATGAAAAACACTAAGATCATGCATAGACATATGTAGAAGCTTAAAAAGGACCAAGGGCATGAATTAACACTCACAAGACTCGCACATACAATCATTTAAGCAATCATACATGAGCCATACGTAGCAATTAACATGAATCAAAGCATTCGAACATGATATTCCAACAAAAGAGTAAATTCAGCATTTAAGGTCAAACACGGAAGCTCAAGAGCCCAGATGGCACAATTCAACACAAGAGGTTTGCACACATACACAAGGCAACCTAAGCATCTAAAGCATGCCATCATACACCATCAATCATCAAAGTATTACATGCTTTACAATCCGAAACATCAATCCAAGACAACATCATTTGAAAGAGTCATACAAGGCTCATACAAGCACACCCTATTGCCACATTGCTTAACTACTACAAAATTAACCATACTTGAGCAACAACTTGGAAAGCCGTTCTTACCTTGCCTCGAGCTAACACCACGCTAATGATATGCATTGTTGAACATAGAGAGCGTAAGCTATAAGCTTAGTGAGGGTGCTCTAAAACGAAAAACATCAACAATGCAGGGTTCAAGCATGTTAATCCTATTCTTACATACATCAAGCATATGCATAGAATCAAGTAGACCTAGCTAGTCTTTCAAGTGGCATATATGGTTTCTCGATCCTACCAAGTTCATATATCAATATCAACATCATATAGCAACACCATATATTACCAACATATAACATCCTCACATATCACAATGTATAAACAAGTTAATTGGCCACTTTAACTACCCTGATTGTGCGGATTTAAACCTCAACAACACTTTACCTCGGTGGGATTTCACTCATCATCGGACCTTGCATGTGCGGTATTCCACTCATCGCCACATGCCCTACGGATGGGATTCCACTCATCATCCCGTAGAAATGTAATAAAAGCTTCCGGTGGAATGTTACATCACCGTACTCCTCCTTGATGACTTAACGCCATCAAGGCCACGTACGTTTTGACTCAATTTGTGTGCACACTATCCTAATGATCGATCATTTACACCCGGTAATTATTTTAGTGCCAATGATCATAACCACATCATATATATATATCATCAACCACATTCATGCTCAATCTCATAGATGCATATCAAGATAACTCACATCCATCAACCACAATCATAATAGCATAGTCAAACAAACATAAATGCATTCATGGATATCAATGGTTAAATCAACAACTTGAATTAACTATGAGTGGCCTACCAAGCACACTTCACACACACTCCCACTACACATACTCGAACCAAACTTAAAACAAGTTGAAACCACTCACCGCCCTTCCTTAGCAAATCGAACAATCCTCCTATGCACCCGGATTCGGTCCCAAAGCCTCTTCCACGCTTCCACTTGCTTCTAGCCAAACAAAACATACACATTACTTCCCAATTCAATGCTAAGCTCAACCATCAACATACTTTGCTAACACAACCCAAATTCCACAATTTCTCAAATCACATAATCTCCTAAAATCCCAATTTTCGTGCTCCCCTAAAGGCTTGCTGAAAATTCAATTTCCAAACATCCAAATGACTTCCAAAACATCCCAAATCACCCTCCTAACATAGGTAGACCATCAGCCATTCAATTTCAACATAAAACCCACCAAAAACCCAAATTTTACTACCTTAAAATCTACCTCAAGAACATGCTACGAATTTTCACCCAAATTCAACCAATTTGATATATGTTACTCATTATAACATGATTAACTAAAACCCCAACTCAATTTATCAAAACCAATTCGAAATCCCTTTAAAAACCCAAACTTTAATATAAACCCTAATTTTCAAAACCCCATATTTTTGAAATCTAAGACAAAGGATAGATAGAGATTGAAGAGGAGATTAAGAAAACGTAATTACCTCTTAAATTGGTGTTGAAATCAAGTAGTAAGATCAATGGAATAGTAACAAGGTTTGAAAGGGTTTAGAAATGGTGGGGGAGTTTCTAACGTGAAAGGGGGGAGGAAAGAGGGAGGAAGACAACTTTTTATTAAAGTTGTCTTGCTTTTCAAAACTTTTGGGTAAAATTACAACCTTAGTCCCTTCCCTTTTCCCAAAACTCAATTAGGCCATTATTTGAACTTGAATTGTTTTAATTAAGTTTTATTTGACTCGAACTACAACTCGGCTAACTCCTAGGCCCAAAACACGGGTGTTACAACTCTCTCCCACTTAAGGAATTTCGTCCCCGAAATTACCTGACTGAAAGAGATACGGAAACTGCTTTTCCATATCCTCCTTCCTTTCCCAAGTGGCCTTGTCCACACCTCTACGTCGCCACCGCACCTTTACTAACTCAATCGATCTACCCCTCAACACTTTACTGTCCGAAGCTAAGATCTCCACTGGCTCTTCTTCATAAGTCAAATCCGGATTCAATTCAATTTCTTCTACGGGCATAACATGTGATGGGTCGGACCTATACTTGCGAAGCATCGACGCATGGAACACATCATGTATCTTCTCAAGCTCGGACGGCAAACGCAACTGATAAGCAACGGGACCAACCCTCTTCACAATCTCATCACCTTTTACCACGGAGACACCTTCAAGAATACCTTCTCACCCACTGAGAACTCAACTTCCTTTCTCTTCAAATCGGCATAGGACTTCTGCCTATCCGAAGCAGCCTTCAAACGGTCACAAATCAATTTTACCTTGTCGGTTGTCCCCTTGAGCAAATCCGGCATAGGTAACAATTTCTGTCCTACCTCGGCCCAACACACTGGAGTTCTACACTTCCGGCCATACAAGGCCTCATATGGAGCCATCTGAATGCTCGACTGAAAACTGTTATTGTACGCAAACTCTACCAGAGGCAAATGCTTCTCCCAAGTACCCTGAAAGTCTATGATACAACAACGCAGCATATCCTCTAAGATCTGAATAACCCTCTCTGACTGACCATCTGACTGAGGATGATAAGAAGTGCTGAAGTTCAAACGGGTACCCAAAGCTGTATGCAGACACTCCCAAAATCTAGAAGTAAACCGCAGATCTCTATCTGACACAATGGACTTCGGCATACCATGCAGTCTAACAATCTCACCAATGTACAAATCAGCCAATCTATCTAAAGTGTAAGTAGTGTTGACTGCCAAGAAGTGAGCACACTTCGTAAAACGATCTACTATCACCCAAACTGAGTTCTTCTTCGTAGGAGTCAAAGGCAAACCCGAAACAAAATCCATAGTGATGTTCTCCCACTTCCATTCCGGAATTCTTAACGGCTGTAACAAACCTGAGGGAACCTGATGTTCCGCCTTCACTCTCTGACACACTAAGCACTTACTCACAAAGTCGGCTACATCTCTCTTCAAGCCAACCCAAAAGTACTCATTCTTCAAATCACGGTACATCTTCGTACTTCCAGGATGCATAGCAAACAGACTACTGTGGGCTTTAGTCAAGATCGTACGTCTCAAGTCACTGTCTTCTGGCACAACTATTCTATCCTTGAAACACAAAACTCCATCAGTGCTGAAACTGTAATCTGAAGATCTACCCTCGGCTATATCTTGCACATGAGGTGCCAAAGATCTATCTAAGAGCTGTTTCTCACGAATCAACTAACCTAGAGTAGGTCGAACCTGAAGCTCGGCTATCAAGCCACCATCTCCGGACAAACTCAATCTAGCAAACATAGCTCTCAAGTCCACGACCATCTTCCTACTCAATGCATCGGCCACTACATTGGCCTTACCCGGATGGTACTCAATGGTAAGATCATAGTCTTTTAGAAGCTCTAACCACCTACGCTGTCTAAGATTCAAATCTCGCTGAGTCATAATGTACTTCAATGTAACGCCCCGGTTTTGGGCTCAGAAGTTTTGGCGTTGACCGGTTCGGTCAAAGTGCTGATCGAATATATAAGAGGGAATTTAGGAAAGCCTAGTTCGGGTTGCATTAAAAATATGGAAAAATATTCTAAAATCATCTTTTAATATATAAAAGTGAACTGTGAAATCAATTTTGGAAAATGAAGTTCGGAAGGTTGACATTTTGGGTAGTGACCAAAATGTAATTTTTGAAAGTTGCGGGACAGTTTTATAAAGGATTGAAACTTTGAATCTTTAAGGAGCTATTATTCCAAAAAGGATTTCTCCAGATTTTTCTAAGATATTTTAAGTCTAAAATCTGATTTTAAAGATTAAGAAAAGAGAGGGAAATCATTTTAACCAATTCTTAACTAATTTTTCTATTTTCTCTCAAATTCTCTTTTCTCTCATTTTCTCTCAACCCAAACAAGATTCTCCAGATTTCTTTCTCTGATTTTGACATCTTAATCTCTCATTTCAATTCTCATTTGATTCCTAATCATCTCATCATCAAAACCTCTCAAATTGCAAATTGTTTCATCAAGCATTTTGGCTCTAAAATGGAGAAATTCAAGTTTGGAGGTAAGAACGTCCTTCTCCTCTAAACTATCAGTTCTTTACTGAAATTCCTAAGTTCTCAATCCTTGATTCATGTTTTATTAAAGGCTTTTCAATTGAGATCTTGATTTTTGGCTAAAATGCAAGATTTGGTGATTTTGGTGAAAATTTCGTGTGATCTGTTTAAGCAGGGTTTTGAGGTGTTAAAATGATGTTAAATGAATGCTAAAATGATTAGAAGTTGAGGTTTAATCATTGCAATCCCGGATAGGTTGAATTTCCTAAGTTTGGCTTGAGTTTTTGGTTGTTTTTGGAGTGTAATTGGTGATCTGTTATACCTGGAGGTATAAGGACGTGGTTGTGATCATTTTTCATGTTATTTGATGTATAAAAATGGTTAGAAGTGATGGATCTTGGCTGGGTTAAGTTTTGGAAGTGTTTGGAGATGATTTCGGTTGTGTTTGGTAGCCAAATTGCTAGTTTTGTGATGAGCAGCGAGTTGTGTTGATGTTGCTGGTGTTTTAATGCATATGGATGCATTAATGTTCTGTTTTTATGTGCTTGAAACAGGGGAGGTTGATCCTTGAGCTTTAGAGGTGTTTTCGGAAGGTTTCGGAAGCTTGGAAAGCTTGTTGGCTAGCTTGTTTGGTAATCGGTGAGTGAAGTTGGGATTTCAGCTTTTGAAACATGGTTTGAAGGTTTTTGGGAGCTTAGTTTAAGTCTAAACAACTTTGCTAAGCTCAAGAGTAAGTGAAGAGGTTTTTGCTCTTGGATTGTGTATGATTTGGTTTTAAAATCAATTGTGGTTGATGATTGATGTGCATGTGTTATTGCATGGTTTAATTCTGTTTTGTAAGCATGTTTTAGCATGGTTTAATGCTGGTTTTGAAAGTCAATTGAAAAGGATGCTCAAGGTAAGAGATCCTTGGTTATGTTTATGGAAATTGTGATTTTGATGCATAGTATTGCATGTTGTTCATTGGCTTTGTATTATGCTTAAAAACAGTGAGTTGATGATGATTAATGATGATAATTGTGCCTTTTGCATATTGTTTATGCATGTGAATCATTGAGCTAATGATGTGATGGTTTTGCATTATGTGTATGCATGTGAATCATTGAGCTAATGATGTGATGACCTTGCATTGTGTTTATGCATGTGGAACATTGGATATTATGGTAAGATGGTTATGTTGGCAAGAGATGTGAATGGTTCTTGGTTCGTTGATCGGGTATAATTAGCCGGCTATAGGATTGGGTGCACCGTGAATAAAGTCGCCTTGAAGGCGGAGTGGTCAAGTGTGGACCAGTTAGACTCCCCTCAAGTATTCCTAACGAGAAGAGGTCATAGTGGAGGTTGTTGCCCACTCGAGGACCTAAGTTGTTAAGGTCATAATGGAGGTTGTTGCCCATTCGAGGACCTTGGTTAAGTAAAGGTTATAAGGTGGTTAAAAGTCCTTATGTGAGAACCTTGTACTTGTTAAGATCACAATGGCTATGGTTAAGTCTATGTGTGGATCTTGTGTGTGATGTCCCGTTCCTCGTTAGATGATGTCTACAACTACCAATCGGTTATGCAAAGGTTGTATGGTGGTTGAAAGTCCATACGAAAAAGACCTTGTGCATGTCAAGGGTGTATGGCGGTTGGAAGTCCATACATGGTAACCTTGAGGAAAAGCTAAGGTTGTATGGTGTTTAAAAGTCCATGCATGGGAACCTTAGGTTGTTAAGGTCAAATGGAGGTTGATGCCCATTTGGAAGACCTTGGATTGGGTAGGGTGTAGGAAGCGTTGGGACACGCTTGTAATCCGCGTATCCGATCGAATCGATAAGTTGGAAAGTGAATGTGGTTGATCTCTTGGAAGCCAATGTAATGTTCTTGATCATGTGAAGCATGGGATTGCTTGAAATGATGCATGGTTGCATGTGAAGCATGGGATTGCTTGAAATGATGCATGGTTGCATGTGAAGCATGTGATGCTTGAATTGATGCATGTTTGCATGAGAAGCATGAGATGCTTGGTAAGATGCATTGTTGCATGAAATGAGTATGATGCTAGTGAAAGCATGTTACTTGTATGTTGAACAAGTGTTGGTTGTCATTTGATAAATGATGCATGAGAGCATGGATTACCTATGTTGCATTGGAGTCTTGTATGACTTGTTGTTAAAGGCATGTGATGATATTATGGTTTTATGTGGCCTTGTTTAAATGCATGAAATGGTTTGATTGAACTATGGTTTTAAATGGTTTCTTGCTTGATGTGGTTTTCAAGTTAAAGAAAGGTATGTTGTGGAAAGGATGTGTTTTCCATGGTTTTTGTTTAAGCTTGACATATGGTGTTTATGCATGTTTTGAGCTTGATGTTGAAAGAGTTTTCAAACGAGGTTTTGGAAAGCAAATCGGGTTGGTTTTAAAGTGTTTTAAAGACCCGCTGCATTGATGGTGTTTTGGTTTTGAGCATTCCTCACTAAGCATTATGTGCTTACGCTCCTTTTTGTCCATCAATACAGATTCTTGAGGTTTGGACAGCAAGGAGCAAGGGATTCAAGGTGGACTCCAATGGAGATGTATGTCTCGGTGAATAACTATAGTTAATAAGGGCAATGGGGTAGAATCTCTTGAATTGTTGTTATTGTGATCGTATGTGTTGATCATGAATGTTTAAATACTGTTGTTAATGTTGTTGAAACATGAATTGGCTTAATTGAGGTTGAATTGAAAGGTTTGTGCTTAAATGGTTGCTTGTGTAGGAAGCATGCCTATAGATTTGGGGCTTTCCGTATGTGATGGTTATTTGTTGAATTGTTGATGCAAGTATGTCTCTTTTATGTTGAATTGCATGTTGGCAAAGTTTGGTGGCTTTTGGAGCATGTTTGGTTGATCAATTGTGTGTTTGAGTGAGCAAAATGCAACATTCTGGGCTAGGTGTTTCGGAACAGGCAACACCGTTTCGGAATGGGTGCCCTGCATAAACCCAGGCGTCCGAAACGGGTGTCACCGTTCCGAAACGGAAGGCATTCTGCCAGACCCCCGTTGCGGAACGCGTTGCGGAACGGCCCGTGTTTCGGAACGGCCTTGGCCTGTTTCGGAACGGGTGACCGTTGGGGGCTGACATGGGCGGTTAAATGTTTCAAAATGTTTGCATTTTAGTCCTGAATCTTGTTTGTGCAATTGTTTGAGTTCGGGATGTCCGTTTGAGCTGAAATTTGGCACAGAAGCATGAAACATGACTAATTTCAAGTTGGTAACTTAAAATCTGGTTAAGTCCTTAAAGTTTTCAGAAATTACAATTTGGTCCCTAAAGTTGTAATTTGTTCAATTGGGTCCCTGTTTTATCTCTGATGTTTGTGATCTTTGAGCATGGTGTTTGTGTGATCACATGTAAGGTTAATGTGCATCTAGACAAGTTTAAAAAGAAAAAAAAGGGTCGTTAATCAAGGTTGACTTTCGGGTTGACTTTGGTTTTCCCCGTGTAATCTTCGTGGTTCGGGTCAACCGTCCAGGCCGGGCTACGGGGGTTACATTTGGTGGTATCAGAGCTGAGTTGCGAAGGTTGGGGAAAACGGTAAGTTGTTGTGGTAAGTGTGTTTGATGTTTACCTTGTTGTATGGTTGAAAGCTGGTTGAAGCATGTGTTTCTGAGTATGCTGTTGATGTTTTTGAGCATGTTGCTGATGTATGCAAGCATGATTTGTGGTTATGAATCTTGGTTGAGTTCATGTGGATATGTGTTGATGCTATGAGCTGATGTTATGCATGATGAATGTGTTTTGAGCATGTTATGTTGTTAATGTGTTGGTGCTGTTGGATGTTGTTTGGTGTAAGCATGATCAAGGTATGTGGTTGATATGCTTGATGTTGTGATATCCATGTTGTGTTGGCTGTTATGTCATGTAAGGGGAGGATTCGGGATACCCATTGCCTTATTAATATAGCTATTGTGTTATTTTGGAGTTGGAGTTTGAATCCTTGCTTAATGCTGGTTTAACAGGTTTTGTTTGTTTGTTGTGATTGTATGTTGTTTGTTGTTAGTGGTATGGCAAAGATGATGAAAGAGTGGAGGATGAGTGAGATGGTGGCTGCCTTGGGGCAGGTTGTTAAGTCAAAGGATTCGCCCTTTTGTAAAGGTGTTTTGTCTCAGTCTTCGGTGACTGAAGTTGAGTTGGTAAGGCAAGGGAAAGAAGCTGGTTCCGGGATGGAAAGTTCTTTACCTGTTGTTCAGGAGGTGTTGGGAACATCTCAGGCTATGGTTGAGGTGGAATCAGTGGATGTGCTGGCTAAATGTGTGGGTTTGCCGAAGCAGCATTTGCTTGATTTGGGTGCTGAGGAGTACCATGGTTCTTCCCCGGAGATGTTTGAGGCCTGGTTGGCCAATGTGGTTCTGATTTTGGATCAGGAAGGCTGTGATTATGCCTGTAAGCTGGGGAGTGTTGTTTCTCTGATGCTGGAGGATGCTTGTTCTTGGTGGACATCTGTGGCTGTGGCGTCACATATCCTTGATATTGATTGGGATTTCTTCGTATCTGCTTTCTATGAAAGGTATCTTGGAAGGGAATTTCCAAGGGTTGGGCAAGGTGCGGCTGATGCTGTTGGTGAGCAAGTGTTGCTTGAGCAAGGAGTGGAAGCTCAGTCATCTGTTTGTGACCGTTGTAAAAGGCAACATGTTGGAAATTGTTGGGGCGCAGGTGTTTGTTGGAATTGTGGTTCCAAGTTGCATGTTAAGCGTGATTGTCCTCATGGAGTGAAGTCAGCTTTGATGTTGGCTAAAGGATCTTTGAAAGGTCGTGGGCGCGACCGAGGCGAGGTTCAGAAGTGGCAGAAAAAGCAGAAGATTGTGAAGAGTTTGGGAAATGAAGTTTGCTGGAAGTGTGGGTCTGCTGGACACATGAAGCGTGATTGCTTGATGTTGGCGCGGAACAGTCAAGGTTTCTTATCGCAAGGAGTTGGTGGTGACCCAGGAGTGTTTGTTGGTGTTGCAAGGGTGCAACCGAAGGATGTTGGTTCCGCAAGGAAGAGAGCTCGTTCGATGAAGCTTCAGGGTGGTGTTGTGTTTTCAGGTAACCTTGTTAAGCGATCTTTGCTTTAGTTGCTTAGTTTGGTTTCTGTTGGTTTTTCCTTGCGTGGTAAGTTTAGTCTTGTTGCTAGTATGTTTGGGGTAATGGTAGTTGTGGTTTGGTAATTATCTTGGGTGTGAAGAAGGCTTGGGTAAGTATCTTGTGGTTAGTGGTTGTTGGTATGATGGAGTTAGTTAAGTTAAAGGTGAGTAAGAGGTTGTTCTTAGACAGATTTTGAGGATGTTATTGGAGGGTGTGAACTGGCATTCATGCACAGTTAAAATCATTGATATATACTATATTATATATGTTGGTCCATGCATACATGTGGCATGACATTAGAGGTTTTGCATACATGTACATCAGACATTGATAGGGCATGTAGGTGATCATGCATACGATGTTCACGCTCGCTAATAACTAATCGAATCTGTTAGTGTTGTGGTTGGATTAAGTGGGATGATGGGTTTGTGGAGGTGTTTGGTGCTAAGAGTGTGAGTTAGAAGTGCTGGAGTTGTTAAATCAGTTGCTTGTGATGGTGAGAGTGGAATGGCTTGTTGGTAAAAGGTTAGTGTTGGATGCTCTGAGAGTTTAGTAGTTTGGTGGTGAAGGGTATTGTTTGAGGTTAGTATCGGTTGTGGTTAGTATCAGCTAAGTGGTTTGTTTAGCTGAAAGGAAGTGGTTGTTCCTTGGTGCTAAGTGAAGTTGCAGTCTGAAGTTGTGTTTCCCAAGTGCTGAGGTAGTTTAGCTTTTAAGTTGTTGCGAAAGGATTGTGTTTGTTCTTGGCAATCTTTGAAGAGTTCTGAAGCTGTTGTGAGTGTTTTGGTTCAGTGATGTTCTGGTAGTGCAAGTGTTCTGGTTGAGTATGTAGTGATAGGGCTGTGAAAGATCGAAGGTTTTTGTTGGTTGTTGGGTTCTTGTGAGCAGTGGTTGGCTAGTTGTGGTTAAGAAGTTTTGTTTGAAGTCTGTTGATGGTATGTGGAACGGCTGAAGGTTTCAAGTTGAGGTTGTGATGTGATTCTGGTTTTTGGTGCTGGTGAGCTGTTATGGTAATGTTTTTGACGGATGTGAAGGATTGTCAGCTTCGTTGAAGAGCTTGAGTAAACAGTTGATGTTTAAGAGTTTTTGCTTGTTGGGAAAATCTTTGGAAAAGGTTTGGGAATCGCAAGAGTTTTTGAAGTTGAGGGGTTTGCCTAGTGTGGCTAAGTTGGTTTAGTTGTTGTTTCTGTGTAAACCAGTTATGGAAGTTATGTGCTACAGTGTTATCTGCTGTAAGAGCTGAGGTTCTTCGGGTTGATGTGGGATTGTGTATAATCCGGTTGTGTCGAAGGTTAAGTTGTGGTTACCCTTGAGAGTGTGGATTTGTGGACAGTGTGTGGTGGAAGTTTTGTATGGGAAGTGATCAGTGTTATTGGTTGAGGCTTTTGTGTTGCCTTGTGTGTGTTGCTTGAAAAGGTTGTTGTTCTCTTTTCGCCGGTTGAAATTTCGAGGACGAAATTTCCTAAGGGGGGGAGAGTTGTAACGCCCCGGTTTTGGGCTCAGAAGTTTTGGCGTTGACCGGTTCGGTCAAAGTGCTGATCGAATATATAAGAGGGAATTTAGGAAAGCCTAGTTCGGGTTGCATTAAAAATATGGAAAAATATTCTAAAATCATCTTTTAATATATAAAAGTGAACTGTGAAATCAATTTTGGAAAATGAAGTTCGGAAGGTTGACATTTTGGGTAGTGACCAAAATGTAATTTTTGAAAGTTGCGGGACAGTTTTATAAAGGATTGAAACTTTGAATCTTTAAGGAGCTATTATTCCAAAAAGGATTTCTCCAGATTTTTCTAAGATATTTTAAGTCTAAAATCTGATTTTAAAGATTAAGAAAAGAGAGGGAAATCATTTTAACCAATTCTTAACTAATTTTTCTATTTTCTCTCAAATTCTCTTTTCTCTCATTTTCTCTCAACCCAAACAAGATTCTCCAGATTTCTTTCTCTGATTTTGACATCTTAATCTCTCATTTCAATTCTCATTTGATTCCTAATCATCTCATCATCAAAACCTCTCAAATTGCAAATTGTTTCATCAAGCATTTTGGCTCTAAAATGGAGAAATTCAAGTTTGGAGGTAAGAACGTCCTTCTCCTCTAAACTATCAGTTCTTTACTGAAATTCCTAAGTTCTCAATCCTTGATTCATGTTTTATTAAAGGCTTTTCAATTGAGATCTTGATTTTTGGCTAAAATGCAAGATTTGGTGATTTTGGTGAAAATTTCGTGTGATCTGTTTAAGCAGGGTTTTGAGGTGTTAAAATGATGTTAAATGAATGCTAAAATGATTAGAAGTTGAGGTTTAATCAATGCAATCCCGGATAGGTTGAATTTCCTAAGTTTGGCTTGAGTTTTTGGTTGTTTTTGGAGTGTAATTGGTGATCTGTTATACCTGGAGGTATAAGGACGTGGTTGTGATCATTTTGCATGTTATTTGATGTATAAAAATGGTTAGAAGTGATGGATCTTGGCTAGGTTAAGTTTTGGAAGTGTTTGGAGATGATTTCGGTTGTGTTTGGTAGCCAAATTGCTAGTTTTGTGATGAGCAGCGAGTTGTGTTGATGTTGCTGGTGTTTTAATGCATATGGATGCATTAATGTTCTGTTTTTATGTGCTTGAAACAGGGGAGGTTGATCCTTGAGCTTTAGAGGTGTTTTCGGAAGGTTTCAGAAGCTTGGAAAGCTTGTTGGCTAGCTTGTTTGGTAATCGGTGAGTGAAGTTGGGATTTCAGCTTTTGAAACATGGTTTGAAGGTTTTTGGGAGCTTAGTTTAAGTCTAAACAACTTTGCTAAGCTCAAGAGTAAGTGAAGAGGTTTTTGCTCTTGGATTGTGTATGATTTGGTTTTAAAATCAATTGTGGTTGATGATTGATGTGCATGTGTTATTGCATGGTTTAATTCTGTTTTGTAAGCATGTTTTAGCATGGTTTAATGCTGGTTTTGAAAGTCAATTGAAAAGGATGCTCAAGGTAAGAGATCCTTGGTTATGTTTATGGAAATTGTGATTTTGATGCATAGTGTTGCATGTTGTTCATTGGCTTTGTATTATGCTTAAAAACAGTGAGTTGATGATGATTAATGATGATAATTGTGCCTTTTGCATATTGTTTATGCATGTGAATCATTGAGCTAATGATGTGATGGTTTTGCATTATGTGTATGCATGTGAATCATTGAGCTAATGATGTGATGACCTTGCATTGTGTTTATGCATGTGGAACATTGGATATTATGGTAAGATGGTTATGTTGGCAAGAGATGTGAATGGTTCTTGGTTCGTTGATCGGGTATAATTAGCCGGCTATAGGATTGGGTGCACCGTGAATAAAGTCGCCTTGAAGGCGGAGTGGTCAAGTGTGGACCGGTTAGACTCCCCTCAAGTATTCCTAACGAGAAGAGGTCATAGTGGAGGTTGTTGCCCACTCGAGGACCTAAGTTGTTAAGGTCATAATGGAGGTTGTTGCCCATTCGAGGACCTTGGTTAAGTAAAGGTTATAAGATGGTTAAAAGTCCTTATGTGAGAACCTTGTACTTGTTAAGATCACAATGGCTATGGTTAAGTCCATGTGTGGATCTTGTGTGTGATGTCCCGTTCCTCGTTAGATGATGTCTACAACTACCAATCGGTTATGCAAAGGTTGTATGGTGGTTGAAAGTCCATACGGAAAAGACCTTGTGCATGTCAAGGGTGTATGGCGGTTGGAAGTCCATACATGGTAACCTTGAGGAAAAGCTAAGGTTGTATGGTGTTTAAAAGTCCATGCATGGGAACCTTAGGTTGTTAAGGTCAAATGGAGGTTGATGCCCATTTGGAAGACCTTGGATTGGGTAGGGTGTAGGAAGCGTTGGGACACGCTTGTAATCCGCGTATCCGATCGAATCGATAAGTTGGAAAGTGAATGTGGTTGATCTCTTGGAAGCCAATGTAATGTTCTTGATCATGTGAAGCATGGGATTGCTTGAAATGATGCATGGTTGCATGTGAAGCATGGGATTGCTTGAAATGATGCATGGTTGCATGTGAAGCATGTGATGCTTGAATTGATGCATGTTTGCATGAGAAGCATGAGATGCTTGGTAAGATGCATTGTTGCATGAAATGAGTATGATGCTAGTGAAAGCATGTTACTTGTATGTTGAACAAGTGTTGGTTGTCATTTGATAAATGATGCATGAGAGCATGGATTACCTATGTTGCATTGGAGTCTTGTATGACTTGTTGTTAAAGGCATGTGATGGTATTATGGTTTTATGTGGCCTTGTTTAAATGCATGAAATGGTTTGATTGAACTATGGTTTTAAATGGTTTCTTGCTTGATGTGGTTTTCAAGTTAAAGAAAGGTATGTTGTGGAAAGGATGTGTTTTCCATGGTTTTTGTTTAAGCTTGACATATGGTGTTTATGCATGTTTTGAGCTTGATGTTGAAAGAGTTTTCAAACGAGGTTTTGGAAAGCAAATCGGGTTGGTTTTAAAGTGTTTTAAAGACCCGCTGCATTGATGGTGTTTTGGTTTTGAGCATTCCTCACTAAGCATTATGTGCTTACGCTCCTTTTTGTCCATCAATGCAGATTCTTGAGGTTTGGACAGCAAGGAGCAAGGGATTCAAGGTGGACTCCAATGGAGATGTATGTCTCGGTGAATAGCTATAGTTAATAAGGGCAATGGGGTAGAATCTCTTGAATTGTTGTTATTGTGATCGTATGTGTTGATCATGAATGTTTAAATACTGTTGTTAATGTTGTTGAAACATGAATTGGCTTAATTGAGGTTGAATTGAAAGGTTTGTGCTTAAATGGTTGCTTGTGTAGGAAACATGCCTATAGATTTGGGGCTTTCCGTATGTGATGGTTATTTGTTGAATTGTTGATGCAAGTATGTCTCTTTTATGTTGAATTGCATGTTGGCAAAGTTTGGTGGCTTTTGGAGCATGTTTGATTGATCAATTGTGTGTTTGAGTGAGCAAAATGCAACATTCTGGGCTAGGTGTTTCGGAACAGGCAACACCATTTCGGAACGGGTGCCCTGCATAAACCCAGGCGTCCGAAACGGGTGTCACCGTTCTGAAACGGAAGGCATTCTGCCAGACCCTCGTTGCGGAACGCGTTGCGGAACGGCCCGTGTTTCGGAACGGCCTTGGCCTGTTTCGGAACGGGTGACCGTTGGGGGCTGACATGGGCGGTTAAATGTTTCAAAATGTTTGCATTTTGGTCCTGAATCTTGTTTGTGCAATTGTTTGAGTTCGGGATGTCCGTTTGAGCTGAAATTTGGCACAGAAGCATGAAACATGACTAATTTCAAGTTGGTAACTTAAAATCTGGTTAAGTCCTTAAAGTTTTCAGAAATTACAATTTGGTCCCTAAAGTTGTAATTTGTTCAATTGGGTCCCTGTTTTATCTCTGATGTTTGTGATCTTTGAGCATGGTGTTTGTGTGATCACATGTAAGGTTAATGTGCATCTAGACAAGTTTAAAAAGAAAAAAAAAGGGTCGTTAATCAAGGTTGACTTTCGGGTTGACTTTGGTTTTCCCCGTGTAATCTTCGTGGTTCGGGTCAACCGTCCAGGCCGGGCTACGGGGGTTACATTTAAACTCTTGTGGTCGGTGTATACTGTGCATTTCTCACCATACAAATAGTGCCTCCAAATCTTCAGAGCAAACACAACTGCAGCTAACTCTATGTCATGGGTCGGATAGTTGCGCTCATGAGTCTTCAACTGTCTTGAGGCATAAGCCACTACTCTCCGGTCTTGCATAAGAACACATCCTAGCCCTACATAAGAAGCATCACTGTAGACTACGTAGTCCTTCCCGGACTCAGGCTGAATCAAGATCGGTGCTTGGGTCAAAGCTTCTTTCAATTTCTCAAAGGTTCTCTGTCTTGCATCTGTCCACTCAAACCGAACACTCTTCTGAAGTAACTGTGTCAATGGAGCGGCTAGCTTAGAGAAACCCTCTACAAACCTCCTATAGTATCCGGCTAAGCCTAGGAAGCTACGTACCTCTGTCACAGACTTCGGTTGCTTCCACTCAACAATGGCTTCAATCTTCTTCAGATCAACTCTAATCTCATCGGCTGACACTACATGTCCTAAGAAGACTACTTCTCGGATCCAGAATTCACACTTGCTGAGCTTCGCATACAACTGATGATCTAGCAAAGTCTTCAAAACAAGTCTCAAGTGTCGGTCATGGTCTTCTTCAGTTCGCGAGTACACCAAGATGTCATCAATAAACACAACTACAAACTGATCTAGATACTGATGAAAAATTCTGTTCATCATGTCCATGAAAGCTACCGGTGCATTAGTCAACCCAAAAGGCATGACTAAGAACTCATAATGTCCATACCTAGTCCTAAAGGCCGTATTCGGTACATCAACCTCTCTTACCTTTAGCTGGTAATAACCCGATCTCAAATCAATATTCGAAAAGACCGATGCTCCTCTCAACTGATCAAACAAGTCATCAATTCTAGGCAACGGATATTTATTCTTCACTGTCAACTGATTCAACTGTTTGTAATCTATACACATTCTCATGCTTCCATCTTTCTTCTTCACAAACAAAACCGGTGCACCCCAAGGTGAAGAACTAGGTCGAATAAAACCTCTATCTGTCAATTCTTGCAACTGATTCTTCAACTCTTTCAGTTCTTTCGGTGCCACACGATACGGAGCAATCGAAACAGGAGCTGAATCAGAATAAGTCTCAATGCTGAACTCTACCTCTCTGTCCGGTGGTAACCCTGGCAATTCCTCCGGAAACACACTAGGAAAATCACATACTGTCCGGATGTCCTGAGGTCTAACCTCACTCATGTTAGGGTTCATCACATACGCTAAGTATGCTTCACACCCCAACTCAACCAATCTCTTAGCCTCTAATACTGAAACCACATTGGACAAGAACTTCACGTTCTCACCCACCACTACAATCTCATAATCATCTGTGAGCTTCAAAGAAATCCGTTTAGTTTCAAAATCTATCCTAGCTCTATGCTCCGTGAGCCAATCCATACCCAGAATCACATCAAAACCATAGAAAGGAAGCTCCATCATATCCACTGGAAACACATGCCCCTGAACCATCAACGGACACCTTCGGTACATCTTCCTAACTACTACTGTGTCCCCAAAGGAACTAGTAACACTAACTCCTACCTCTAACATCTCACAAGGCAAATTCAAAGACTGTGCATGCTCACTCAATATGTAGGAATGTGTAGACCCAGAGTCAATCAAAGAAAGCAAACCCAGAGACTGTATCGAGAAGTTACCTGCGATCACATCGGTGTCATACTGATCCCCGCGCTGAGCATAAACTCTGGCCTGACCTCCGCCCTCTGGCTGAACCGCAACTACATGTGCTATGTTCCTCTGACCATCGTTCCTCGGCTGGAAGTTACCTCTACCGCGCCCGCGGCCTCTCTGAAAGTCATTGGCTCTAGCAGGAGCCTGAGCTGGTGCCTGTCCCACCTAATGTGGACAGTCACGCCTAATGTGGTCTCTAGCACCACAACTCCAACAAGAATGATAATTTCCCCAACACTCACCGGTGTGGTTCCTCCCGCAAGTAGCACATGTTGGCAGTTTCCCACCAGCTCTCTGACCCTGATGGCCCCTACCGTGGTTACCGCCACCACGCCTATGATCATACTGATGTCTGTTGTCCCGATGCCTCTTGGCATCACCTCTATCAAAGTTGCTGGACCTCTTACCCGAACTAGATCCACCTGACCGCCTGGTCAAACTCAAACTGTGCTCCAAGTCCTTGGCCCTCGAGACCAAGACATCAAAATCAGTGTAGTCTGAAGCTAGAGTATAAGTCTTGATCTCCTCACTCAGCCCATATCGGAAGCGGTTACAACGTTCCACCTCAGTAGGTACAAGCTCAGGTGCATACTGACTCAATCTGACAAACCGAATCTCATAATCAGTCACAGACATACTCCCCTGAAGCAATGCCATAAACTCCCTCTTCCTCTCATCGAGGTATCGCGGACCCAAATACTTCTTCCGGAAAGATGTCTCAAAGAACTCCCAAGTGATCTCGGTCTCATCCATCCCCGAAGTAACGGTGACCCACCAGGTGTAGGCATCACCCTGAAGCAGAGACTCAACACATCCCAACTTGCGCTCACCAGTACATCCCATCTGAGCAAGAATACGGACGGTCTTCTCAAACCACATCTCTGACCTCTCCGGAGTAGCACCTCTAAACTCTTTGGCCCCAAGGCCCCGAAGTCTCTCTAATGGTAATCCGGTGCCCTCACCCTGATGATGAGCTGCCTGACCTCCAGCTACTGCAGCCTGGAATGCCCCGGCTATCGCCTGAACCAACAGGGTTAAGTCAATTCCGGACGGTCCTTGACCACCTTGACCTCCTTGTGGTCCCTCACCTTCGGCCCCGGCCTCACCTCCCGCTCCCGGTGGAGGAGGTGGTGGTGGTGGAGGTGGTGGAGGAGCTCCAACTCCAACCACATGCTCTCCCACTTGAGCTCCAACCCCAACTATCGGCTCAACTCTCGGAGCCTCTGCCCGTGGTTCCGGTCGAACCATCCTAGGCCTCCCACGTGGTCTCATGGTTCAACTAGCAAGGTAAACTACAGTAAGAAACAGATAAGGATTACGTTAGTCAAAGCAAGGGTTCAATAGTGCTCAAGTATTCCTCTTTCCAAAAATCCTTTTTAAATTAAGTAATAGTAGCAATGGGCACTCACTCTATACCAGACACGACAGTTCAAGCATTCAAAACATCATACGATCAATCAAGAATCAAGGATTCATGGAAAATCATGCATTGAACAACACAAGCATTTAACACATTAATCTTACCTCACTTACCTGCCCGAGGTCTCGGTAACCTCAGGCTCTGATACCAACAAATGTAACCCCCTCGTCCCGGTTTGGCCGGATGACCGGTCCGAGTGGGCCACACGGGGAAAACCGAAGCGAAACCCAAAGGGTTCCTCCTCGGTTAGCAACCCTAATTTTTTTTTTTCATTTTAATCTTGTCACATTCGAACCCCAAACCACATTCAAACACCCAAATTTTAATCTTGACTAAAGGCATCTTAATTCCTATGTGTTTTTCTCTTTAAAAAGGCCAACAAGTCAAAACAGTGCAGTTTTAAGCAAAGCTTTCGAAACTTTCACCAAAGGTTTCGAAACTTTGGCTGGCAGTGACCCCTGGAACCCAATTTTCACCAAAAGTTTCGAAACCTTGGGGAAGGTTTCGAAACCTTTGACCATAGTTTCGAAACCTTACCCAAAGGTCTCGAAACTTTGGTTGGCAGTAAGGTCTGGAAGCCCAGATTTCTGCAAAGGTTTCGAAACCTTACCCATGGTTTCGAAACCTTAGTGCAGGGGATCACTTACTGCCCAACCTAAGGACTTCCTAACAATGAAAAACACTAAGATCACGCATAGACATATGTAGAAGCTTAAAAAGGACCAAGGGCATGAATTAACACTCACAAGACTTGCACATACAATCATTTAAGCAATCATACATGAGCCATACGTAGCAATTAACATGAATCAAAGCATTCGAACATGATATTCCAACAAAAGAGTAAATTCAGCATTTAAGGTCAAACATGGAAGCTCAAGAGCCCAAATGGCACAATTCAACACAAGAGGTTTGCACTCATACACAAGGCAACCTAAGCATCTAAAGCATGCCATCACACACCATCAATCATCAAAGTATTACATGCTTTACAATCCGAAACATCAATCCAAGACAACATCATTTGAAAGAGTCATACAAGGCTCATACAAACACACCCTATTGCCACATTGCTTAACTACTACAAAATTAACCATACTTGAGCAACAACTTGGAAAGCCCTTCTTGCCTTGCCTCGAGCTAACACCACGCTAATGATCTGCATTGTTGAACATAGAGAGCGTAAGCTATAAGCTTAGTGAGGGTGCTCTAAAACGAAAAACATCAACAATGCAGGGTTCAAGCATGTTAATCCTATTCTTACATACATCAAGCATAGGCATAGAATCAAGTAGACCTAGCTAGTCTTTCAAGTGGCATATATGGTTTCTCGATCCTACCAAGTTCATATATCAATATCAACATCATATAGCAACACCATATATCACCAACATATAACATCCTCACATATCACAATGTATAAACAAGTTAATTGGCCACTTTAATTACCCCGATTGTGCGGATTTAAACCTCAACAACACTTTACCTCGGTGGGATTTCACTAATCACCGGACCTTGCATGTGCGGGATTCCACTCATCGCCACATGCCCTACGGATGGGATTCCACTCATCATCCCGTAGAAATGTAATAAAAGCTTCCGGTGGAATGTTACATCACCGTACTCCTCCTTGATGACTTAACGCCATCAAGGCCACGTACGTTTTGACTCAATTTGTGTGCACACTATCCTAATGATCGATCATTTACAACCGGTAATTATTTTAGTGCCAATTATCATAACCACATCATATATATATCATCAACCACATTCATGCTCAATCTCATAGATGCATATCAAGATAACTCACATCCATCAACCACAATCATAATAGCATAGTCAAACAAACATAAATGCATTCATGGATATCAATGGTTAAATCAACAACTTGAATTAACTATGAGTGGCCTACCAAGCACGAAACACGAGTGTTACAGCATCAAATGCTGATGTGACTATTACTTGTGTAGGGGAAATTGTGTTTTTTTATAAGCTCGATTTGTTGAAATACCCATTCATCTTACAAGCTAATAATATTCTTTCACACAAAAAAAAAATACTCAAGTATTTTTTTAATATTTGATATATGATCAATTGATTGATTAATATTTGGTATTATATGAAATTGGTTATTTGTTGTACTTTCTTTGTCAACCTATCACTAGTTTTTATTGGGCATTAAGGGTGAACGTTTGATCTAATTGAGTCGAGTCGAGTTGAGTCAAAAAATTTTGAGTTATTCGAGTTTGCGCAATATATTTTATAATTTAAACTTTATTTAATTTTTTTATTCGAGTCGAGTTTATAAAATTCGACTCAAGTCAGGTTTTTGAATTCCTGTACAAATTTAATTGTAATTATTTATCATGTTATAGTACAATTTGTTTCAAACTTAAACGACTTTCTCTAATCATATAAGATATGCACATATATATATATTCATATTATTTTTCACATGTATAAATAAGATTCGTAATGTTATTTAATAAAAAAATATCATCTAAACTTCTAAAATATATTTATAATTTTATTTTTCAATAAGAAAATTTTAAGGATAAAGTATTGATTGTAGTATGAAGGAGTCAATGAATTGACGTGAAGAAATTTTTTACAAAAAACTTCAATTGAATGATCAAATTGAATAAAATGTAAAGTTAAAGGACTAAATTAAAAAAAATATTTTTTGGTCAAAAATGGACTTAAAATGAATAAGTAATTCAAGTTACATAGATATTATATAGTTTCATTGAATCATGTGATTTAATTTTGGTAAAAAATAGACTTAATACGAAAGAGGAATTGAAGAAATGGGAAATCATACAATGTTGATAGGCTAAATTGCAAAAATAGAAACTTTATTTTAAAAATATGAATTTAAGCTAAATAGTTATTCTATAGTAGTTTAAGAGCATGTGGTTCAAATTTGGTAAAAAAATGGACTTAAAACGAATGAGAGATTGAAGAAATTAAGAAATTATACAAAGTTAAGGGACTAAATTGCAAAAGCATAAAATTTATTTTCAAAAATATTAATTGAAGCAAAATAATTATTCTACATTGGTTTAGGAACATGTGGTTCAAATTTGGTTAAAAATAGACTTAAAATGAAGAAAAATAAAAATAGGGACTAAATCGCAAAAGTGTAAAATTTAGTTTTTTTTGGTTTTTCAAGTTGGAAAATTTCAACTCGAATCGAACTTAATTTTTTTTCGAGTTTCTCAATTTGACACCAATAACTCGAAATTAAAAAAAATTATTTTTTTTCGAATCAAGTTGAATTTTGCTCACCCCTAATAGGGATGACAATGGGGCAGGTTGGACGGCGTTTTAGCCAACCCAACCCCACCCTGATTCCTTTTTTATGTTTCACCCGCACAAAACCCACCCTGATTTTTTAGATAAAAATACAATCTCGATCCGACCCGAATTAATACTAAATTTCTCATATTTTTCTAGATATTCTTTTAATCTTATATTTTCTCTCAAACCAAACAACATGGCTACACAAATTTTAAGCAACAACTAGCAAGATAAATCTCTAAAATAAGAAGAAGAAAAACTAAAAGTAAAGGATTCCATTATCCTTTAATAAAAGAAATCGAAATAAATGACGTGAAAACAATAAAATCAAACATAAAAAAATGAATTTATGTAAATATATAGTAGATTTTAAATAAAAATTGAAGAAAAATTTGAGATTTTGTAACTCTTAGACTTGTCTATGCGTTACTACGGATCTTAAGAAGTCACATTAGGGTCACAAGAGTGACCCACAGAAAAACCTATGTAAAATTCTTTTCTTTAAATGCATTAAAACTGTAAAACAAACTTATGTTTAAAATATTATTTCAGAAAATCATGTAAACATAGAACAGTAGTTCGGAAAGCATATCACAAACACTAATATAAAACAATACACGTCATACATGCCCACTAACTATGCCGGTACCGTACTCCAAAAGCAACGCCGAGAGAACTCCAAACACTGATGTCAGTCACTTTACCATGACGAATTTCAACTAACATGCGGTGGTAAAACAACATGAGCTTGGGAAAGCTCAATAATACAGAACTACCAAATGATGTTGTAAGCACATGCAAGTATATGGCAGGCATTACACTGTTATGGCGTTTTGGGCAATAACGAACTCTATTTACGATTTGATATTTCAGTGTAACGATATATTTGAAGATAACAAAGTTGTTTTTTATTCAATCATTGAGTATCAGACGTGAAGCCTATAGTCTAGAAAATCAGAAAAGTGATGGATTTAGTTAAGTAAACCAATGAGTTTAGTGTGTTCCAACAATGCTAAGTTAATACATATGATTGTAACTCTGCAGTAAACATTATATTCCACGAGCATATATATCAAGTGGTTGCAAGGTTCATTTTAAATTCTTAACTATCCTCCAACCATGCTCCAATATGCAATTCATCATAATGGTATCATATATCGGCATTAACCTGATCCCTTTGGGCGTGGGTACCATCATAAGGGAATACCTTAGGTCCGAGTAGAATTATCCTAGCCGAAGCTAGGAATCTAATACGGGCGTTAACCTAGGCCTAATGGGCGTAGCTATCGACCTAAGGGGTTACCTTAGGTCCCGGGTAGAATTACCTTAGCTGAAGCTAGGAACCTAATACGGAGGGACCCTAGCCGAAGCGTAGGAGCCAAATACGGGCGGAACCTGGCTGAAGCGAAAGAGCCGAATACGGGCAGACCCTAGTCGAAGCGTAGGAGCCAAATACGGGCGGACTTACTAGCTTGATCAAGGCTAAGCCATCAATGACTTCATATCATAACACAAGTACCCCCAATGAATCAGTCTATGCAGTATCACAATATGCATTAATAAACGATTTTGAACGGTAACATTCATGTAGTTTCATTACTTCCAACCAATTCATTCGTTTCAGAACTCAAAGGTCTATCCATCATCCCAATTAATTTAAAAAATTCGGTGCCCGAGGATACTTCAGTCTTTTTGGTCATTACGATCAATTTAGCCTTAACAATATTTCCATTCTTTTGTCATTTCAAACAATTTGGTATTTACGCCACTTTGATCAATTCAGATATACGAAGAACTTCTAATCAATTTATCTTAAGGTGTTTATCCAGAGTTCGAGAAATCCAAGTGTTTTGTTATCACACATATTTGTACCTTGATGCCGAAGTCTTTCCCCATAGAACATAGATTTAGATAAAGTATTCAGTTTTATCAGATCGAGTGTAAAATTACAGGTCGTTTCTTTCGTTAGGAGTAATTTAGTTATTCTTACTTCTTAAGGATATTATCGTCATTTCTTAACAAAATAATTCAAATATCAAATCCTTTAACTCTGTTAATCGGATCATGAGATTATTTGTCTTATTAATCATTTACTGAACTCAAGGTCTTTTCGGTCCATTAAACTTCGCTTCGAATATTTAGAACTTATCCATATTACTTTTATTTTATTTCACAATCAAATTAACTCATTCAGAGTTGAAAGTACACTTAATCACAATCATGCATACCTTAACCGATTACCAACATGTTTTAAAAAACATGCAAGAGGTACCTTTAATCCTTGTTATATCAATCAATCGTGATACTCCATTCGATCACTCTTGAACCCAAATTCGACGTCCCTCGACATCTCGTATACAAGGAGCTGTGAATACCTTCAATTGCATAATTTCCAATTTCAGTCCTTATTCACATTACTCTTAACTGAATAATTAAATACATAGCCACAATCAGGTTCAAGGTCAAACTCGGAGGCTTTAAGGTTAGAGTTTCGCGAAACAGACTTCAAAATCAGACCCAAAAAGTCGAAAAACATAAAATACTAGATTTCGAAAAAGTTGACTTTTGGTCAAAGCCAACGCTGACGTCATCGATCAACGTTGACGTCATCGGTCAATGCTTACGTCATCGGTTAACGCTGACATCATAAATCAACGCTGACATCATGGTCAATCGGGTTGACTCTGGCGAGTTGACTCACTGAGTTGACTTACTGAGTTGACTCGGTCAATGAGTTAACTCGGTTAGGTCGGGTTAGACGGGTCGAACTTGGGTCGGACGGGTTCAGGTTCGATTATAGCGGGCACCGGTCGGGTCGGGCGGACATGGGTCAGGTCATCCAAGTTTGAGCTTAAGGCGGTTGGGCCTTAAGCAGTCCTGTTCGGGTTTTACTGGATTATACTTCAGACCGGTTCGGTTTAACTGGGCTGGTTCAACCTGAGGCCAGATCGGGTCCATCTCTGGTCAGGCTGATTCAGATCCGGATACCGACCAGGGTGGTCAGAAATTGCCCCTTAGAGGCACATAAAGGCTACGCGCGGCCCAAACAGCTGGAAAACACATCAAAACGGCGGTGACAACCGCAGAAAGCCACCCAACACAGATTAATCAACCAACCACTACTTATTTGACTAAAATCAAACTAAAATCCTTACCACCCTTACCCAAATTAGAAAAATCTGATGTAACTCTGACGAGGCCTTAAACATCGGCCGAAGAAGGATTCAGGGGCAAGGTTTTGATCGGCTCAGCACGGGGAACTCTCTACTGGTGGCGGCTAGGGGTGTTCAAAAATACCCGGCCCGAACTACCCGACCCGCCGACCCGCCTACCCGATTTAATTTTACCGGGTATTTATATTAAAGTACCCGAATTTTTCGGGTCGGGTACCCGACCCGCAATTTTTTCCGGGTAGTTGGGCAGGGTCAGGGCCGAATTTTTTTTATAATCGGGTACCCGACCCGACCCGCTAATTTTAATATTTATATATTTTATATTTAAAATTCTATTTTCATTTTATGTTTCTTATTATTTTTCCTTAAAATTAATTTTAAATCCCTAACTTATTTTTATACTTGTATTATGTACTTTTAAGTTTATAATTTTTCAAAATATTTATATTAATTTGTCAATATGAGAGTCGGAAAAAAAATTATGATCGAGATTAATATTTTTAATACATTCTTTTGTCGATAAACTTTAATATATATACATATATATCCAAATATTTCTCTCTTAAAACTAACCACAAATCAATAATTTTTGTGTTTGAAATATATTTCATGAAATTTTATGTGTTTCTTATGTATTTTTTTTTTAAAAAATAGATTTAAAAAATATAAAAAAATAAACCGGGTACCTGGTACCCGATTTTACGGGTACCCGATTTGCGGGTACCCGGTTCTTATGGGCCGGGTCACGGGCCGACTTTTAGGTACCCGAAAATTCCGGGTACCCGGAATTTAGGGTACCCGGATATGAACACCCCTAGTGGCGGCATGGTGAACGGACGACAGGCGTCGACTAAAACGAAGATAAACAAAGACGGTGAAGCATGAGTTTCTAACGAATCTTCAACTAGATCTCTATGATGAACGACGACCGTTCACCGTGAGTGGAGGACATTGATGGGTTTAGGGGGAGGTAGCACCCTTTCTGGTGCTGGCGGTGCGCGCCACAGGCCGACGGTAGCGTAGATCAGGCTGTGGTGAAGGTTGGTTGAGGGGAGAAGCTTGGAACCTGCTTGGTTCTCATCTCTCGAACAGACAACAATAATGAAAGAATAGATGGAGAGTTAGATCATGTATTATTATTATTATTATTATTATTATTATTACAATATAAACATGCAAATGCTTTAAATAAATATCAAGGCAGGCTTTGACTAAGAATTACCTTACTCTTGATGGCTAAAGCTGTTGCACCTATGGCTAAGGTCATAGGTTCGAAACCTCTTGATTGCATTTTCCCTTTTTTTCATCTTTTTTTTTCATTCTTTTCCCCTTTTTTAATACATACATATAAATCAGGGTGTGACAACTCTCCCCTCCTAAAAGAAATTTCTTCCTTGAAATTTATCAGAGACGGAAAAATGCAAACACTACTATTTCATCAATTCTTGTATTGAAACTTATCAATCACAGTATCCTTGTTTCTTGGGACTCTTAAACGCTCACAAATCAATCTAGTAGTGTCCTCAGTTACTCGGACTGTCTTTCAACCCAAAGTCATCCTATCATACATCTCAGACCAGCTAATCAGAATACATTATTTAAACTCATACCAAACTTCATACGGTGCCAAGAAAACACTTATCTCATAACTGTTATTATAAACGGTCTCAGTCGGGGATAAGAAACCTTCCCAAGTACCACAGAAGTCAATCATATGACCTTGGAGTATCTCCTCTAGAACTTGAATTACTCTACTAGGTTGATCATCAATTTACAGAGGAAAAACTATACCTGAAATCTAGATGAGTATTCAAGGCCTCCAATAAAGCCTTTCCAAAACCAGGGTGCAACATCGAATTTCAGCTAGAGATACACCATGCCACATTTTCAAAGAAAAGTTCGTTTTTCAAGTCGATTGAACATAAGAAAGGTTTTGAGTGGATACTACTTACCTTCGACTTAATTTTCAGACAATTGTTTCCTTCATGTATAACAGAGTCACCATAAAATTTACACTTCTGCCATGTTCACGGACACCCTTCTTTTAATTTCATATTACTTTTATCAAATTTTCATCAGAATATTCTCAAACATAACCATCATCACCGAATAGCCTTACATGTAATCTTATATCAGTTACTTCACATAATCAAACATTTACTATCAATCTAATTCATGTCTTTAATTGCAGATGCATTAACCATCTCATGTTCTTTATCCATATTTAAATCCATCAACTTAATCCAAATTACATATGAACATTATAGACACTCCTTATCGGTACAAATCAATCTATAGAAAACAGAACACTTAGATTCACTTATTACAAAAAAAAAATCGACATCGGAGTTCCAGCTCGGTGGAGTACGGTTATGATCTAGGGGCATGTATAGACCAAACACCGTATGACACACGATCGACCGATCTATACATTTTTTCTTTAAATACATTAAAACTGTAAAACAAACTTCTGTATAAAATATCATTTTAGAAAATCACGTAAACATAGAACAATAGTTCGGAAAGCATATCACAAACACTAGTATAAAACAATACATGTCATACATGCCCACTAACTATGTCGGTACCGTACTCCAAAAGCAACACCGAGAGAACTCCAAACAGTGATGTCGGTCACTTTACCATGACGTATTTTAACTAACCTACGATGGTAAAAACAACATGAGCTTGGAAAAGCTTAGTAATACAGAACTACCAAATGATGTTGTGAGCACATACAAGTATATGGCAGACATTACATTGTCATAACGTTTTAGGCAATAACGAACTCTATTTACGATTTGATATTTTAGTGTAACGTTATATTTGAAGATAATAGAGTTGTTCTTTATTCAATCACCGAGTATCAGGCGTGAAGCTTATCGTCCAAAAAATCAGAAAAGTGATGGATTTATTGAAGTAAACCAAGGAGTTTAGTGTGTTCCAACAATGCTAAGTTAATACATGCGATTGTAACTCTACAGTAAACATTATATTCCACGAGCACATAAATCAAGTGGCAGCAAGGTTCATTTTAAATTCTTAACTGTGCTCCAACTGTGCTCCAGTATGCAATTCTTTATAGCGGTATCATATATCGACATTAACCCGAGCCTCATGGGCGTGGGTACCATCCTAAGGGAATACCTTAGGTCTGGACAAAATTACCCTAGTCGAAGCTAGGAACCTAATACGAGCGTTAACCTAGGCCTAATGAGCGTGGGTACCGACCTAAGGAGTTATCTTAGGTCTCGGGCGGAATTACCCTAATAGAAACTAGGAACCTAATTCGGGCGGACCCTAGCCGAAGCGTAGAAGTCGAATACGGGTGGACCCTGGCCGAAGCGTAGGAGTCAAATACAGGCGGACCCTAGTCGAAGCATAGGAGGCGAACACAGACGAACTTACCAGCTTGATCAGGGCTGAGCCATCAGTGACTTTATATCATGACCCAAGTACCTAGTGAATCAGTCCATACAGTATCACAATATGCAGTAATAAACAATTTTGAACGGTAATAACCACTTCAGTATTCATTAGCAGTACGTCAGGAATTCAAGATACAAACATATGTTTAATCAATAAGACTGAAATATTATGAACCATGAATCAGGTATACTTCTATCAGAAATTAGGAACCAGAAGTCATGTTTTTACTTCAGATAACAGGATCACTGAATTATAGTACATTCTAGACTGACTTTAGAACCATGAATCATATTTGAAAGAATTCGATAGGTATCGACTTCATCTAGGTATTCAGGAATTATACCTCAAGATCATTTAGTATTTTCGCTAAATCATGAATATGCAAGAATTCAGATATATCAAGACATGTTATGGAGATTCAGGATCAATCAATATTTCGAATATATCAAAAGAGTTCTAGTGAATTTTGCTTGAAAGGGCATTTTGGTCATTTTAACACTCAGGGCAATTTGGTCATTTTAACCCCTGATAGGGTAAGTCAATAACTTGTTTTGCTGAAGATTGATGACGATTTGCTAGGCTTCCAAGACCTTTCCACTATACTCATTTCTCCAATACATTACTTTCCAAGCATTCACATTGGTACACCTTATCTTTGTTCAATATTTAGTTTTGGTTGCGTTGTACTCTAAACAGATCATTGTCACATATTATCTCGGAACAAGCCTCGAAAGGTTGAACATGTATTTATGTGTATTATCCATTAATGCTGTAGTGTTAAGATTGTCTGATTTATATAGGTCAAGCTTCAAACCTATATGGGCATTACAGTCACTTGCGATCTCTCGAAATTTCAAGATTTGCCAAGCTTCTACTTATCTCAAGTCATGCAGATATTTTAATCATTTAAGTACTCGATGGTGTTTCAGACATTCAGGTAGTTTCAGTACTTCAACCAATTCATTCGTATCAGAACTAAAAGGTCTATCCATCACCCAGTTAACTTAAAAATTTCGGTTCCTGGGGATACTTCCGTCTTTTTTTGTCATTACGATCATTCCGATCAATTTAGCCATAACAATATTTCCATTATTTTGTCATTTCAAACAATTTGGTATTTACGCAACTTTGATCAATTCAGATATACGAAGAACTTCTAATCAATTTATCTTAAGGTGTTTATCTAGAGTTCGAGAAGTCCAAGTGTTTTGTTATCGCACATATTTTTACCTTGATACTGAAGTCTTTTCAAGGATATTATCACCATTTCTTAACGAAATAATTCAAATATCAAATCCTTTTAACTCTGTTAATCGGATCGGGAGATTATATGTCTTATTAATCATTTACTAAACTCAAGTTCTTTTCGATCCATTAAACTTCTCTTCGAATATTTCGATCTTATCGAGATTACTTTTCTTTTATTTTGTAATCGAATTAACTTAAGTAGAGTTGAAACTACACTTAATCACAATCATGCATACCCTAACTAATTACCAACATGTTAAAAAAGCATGCAAGAGGTAGTAATGTATTACCTTTAATCCTTGATATATCAGTCAGCTGTGATACTCCATTCGATCACTCTCAAACCTGAATTCGACGTCTATCGACATCTCGTATACAAGGAGCAGTGAATACCTTTAATTGCACAATTTCCAATTTCAGTCCTTATTCACATTACTCTTAACTGAATAATTAAATACATAAGCACAATCGCGTTCAAGGTAAAATTCGGAGGTCAACGGTTAACCGGTTTTACATCGGCGGTCAACAGTCAACTGGGTTGACTCAAGCGAGTTGACTCGGTCAACGGGTTAACTCGGTTGGGTCGGGTTAGATGGGTCGAAGATGGGTCGGACGAGTTCAGGTCTAGCGGGCATGGGTTGGGTTTGGAAGACACTGGTCGGGTCATCCAAGTTTGGGCTTAAGGCTGTTGGGCCTTAAGCATGCTAATTCAGGTTTTACTGGATTATACTTCAAACATGTTGTTTAACTGGGCCAGTTCAACTTAAGGCCAGATCGGGTCTATCTCCTCTCAATCCAATTTAGATCAGGGTAACGACCAAGGTGGACGGAAATGGCCCCTTGGAGGCGCGTGGAGGCCACACGCGACCCAAATAGCCGAAAAACACATCAAAATGATAGTGAAAACCCCAAAAAGCCACCCAACACTGATTAATCAACCAACCATTGCTTATTTGACTAAAATCGAACTAAAATCCTTACCACACTTACCCAAATTGGAAAAACCCGATTTAACTCTGACGAAGCCTTAAACGAAAACCGACAAAGGATCCAGGGGAAGGGTTTTGATCGTCTTGACACGGGAAACTCTCTATTGGTGGCGGCGCGGTGAATAGACGACAGACGTCGGCTGAAACGATAATAAACAAAGACGGTGAAGCATGGGTTTCTGATGAATCTTCAAATGGATCTCCACGGCGAACTACGACCATTCACCGTGAGTGGAGGATATGGATGGGTTTAGGGGGAGGCAACACTCTTTCTGGTGCTGGCGGTGCACGCCACAGGCCGATGGTGGCGTAGATCAGGCGGTGGTGAAGGGTGGTTGAGGGGAGAATCTTAGAACCTTCTAGGTTCTCATCTCTCAAATAGATAACAATAATGAGAGGATAGCTGGGGAGTCAAATTGGATATTATCATTATTATTATTATTACAATATATACACGCAAATGCTTTAAATATATATCAAGGCAGGCTTTGACTAAGAATTGTCTTAGTCTTTATGGCTAAAGATGTTGCACCCATGGCTAAGGTCATGCGTTTGAAACCCCTTGATTGCATTCTTCCTTTTATTTCATCTTTTTTTCATTCTTTCCCCCCTTTTTAATACATACATATAAATCTGGGTGTGACAGATTTTGTGATAGATTTAAACCAAAAGAAAGAAATAATAAATTTCATGAAGAAAAATAAAGAAATGAAAGAAAAGAAGAGAACACGAGAAATCTGAAATTTGGAAATAATGAAAAAAGAGGGGAAATGGGAGGCGATTGATGTAGGGGGAGAAATGCCGAAGCAAATGAAAAATGTGAAAAATAAAAACCCTAAATTAATAATATAATGGTATTTTTATAAATATATTAAATATATATTAAAGTAGTATAAAATATATCAGGTCGAGAAATTTTTACTCTAAACCAGAAGTCGTTCTACCCCGACTCTATTTTTCCTAAAATCTGTCTGCCCCGACTCGAAATTTAACTTTTGAAAATAAAAACACATCCTATTTGGGTCAGATCGGGTCAGGACCGGATGGGAACGAGCTAAAATGCTAACCCTATTCATTATGTAACACTCGGTCTGACTCGACCTATCTACTGTTAAAAAATTAACGGTAATATTGACATGATTTTGTATTTATTTTCTATGTCATTTTCTATCTCCAAATCATCATACCACGTGTTATTTTTATTTTATTTGACCAAATAATTTTTATTAATTTTTTATATTTTGTTATCTCACAATTAAAAAAATATCAATGTTGATATAATTTTTTATTTATTTTCTAAATCATTTTTTATTTCTAAATTAAGTGATGGCACATATCACCACCAAATTGGTTGGACAATATCAATGAAATTAAAATGTTTTACTTAAGGGTGGACTTGAACTTAAGACCCCTTGTGCAAGGGGTCAGTGTCTTTGTGTATAGATTTTATTTTAATTAAACTAAAATAAACATTTGTAAAACTTATGTTTAATTTTGATATAACAAAAATTTTAAGGATTAATTTACAAAGTAAATAGATTTTTAAGTACTTGAAAGTCTCACTATTGACAAGGATTTTAAGCCTAAATTATTTCCAAGTCAAAACTTAAACCCTACAAAATTTTCTAAGTGTTTTCAAAGCCAAACTTTACAAAATCGCCCAGGCATATCGATACGCCCTATAGCGTTTCAATACAGATTTTGGCTATTGGAATTTTAATTGAGCACATCATTTCGATATGGTACGTGCTTTTCTGTTTCGATACAGCCTTCAAACTGGGCTTTATACAAATGAGTTTCGGTACAGGTCTTAAGTGTACCGATCCTCAGTTTTGGTACGACACGTCAGCATACCGATACGAGGTCTTAAGATTTTTAAAATCTTTGTAATAAATTTTTTGACCGTTGGGTGTCATTTAAAGCTTCAAATTTCAGTTATATCGTACCGATACAGGTGACGTCCGTTTCGATACGCTTTTGTAAAACAAGCTTTACGTATCGATACACCCTTGAAGTGTACTAATACTTTTTTCTCAAGACTTTTTCATTAGATTCCAGTGAGCAAAATCATACCGATACGGTTCAGTCGTTTCGATACGACCCCTATTTTACACTAAGACTATTTCGATATGCCCTTCCCGCGTATCGATACGCCCTCTTTATTACTTGCAATGGCTCTTTTTGTTTTGAGATAGGTATCGATATGTGTATCTCGTGTACCGATACGGTAGGTTGCAGAAGTGCATTTATGGTGGGAAAAAGAGAGCTCAACGACTCTATTGATGATGCCAACCACCCAAATTGCTAGAATTCAGTAAGAAGGTATAAAAGCAAGCCTAAAAAGCTACAACAACAACTATTCATCAAGTCAAGCACAAATAAGCAAAAATTCAATCTCTTTGAGCCTTTCAGAGTCAAACCCTTACACTCAACTTGTGTAATTCATTTATAATCTTTCATTTCAAGTTTGGGGAGTGTGCTATTGTAATTGGGCAAATATTTTACCTATTTCGAGGTTTATTTTCAATTTGCTAACTTCTTCTTGTAAAAGAGTGATTTCGATCAAGCTTTGGATAGAAATCTTTGATCTTTGTTACGGTTTCCTCCTAATCCTAGAAAAGGTGAAAAATTCAGTAGTGAATTGGTTGAAATCCTTATTGGGAGCTAAGGTAGTGGATGTAGAGCTTGTTAGAAGCTTTTTTTTGAAAGGTAAATGTATGATTAATTGAAATTGATCATACAAAAGCACAGATATGAGCCTCGTTAAAAAACCTCCCTAAACCTAATTGGAGGAAAAAGAGTGCATCATATCTGGCTGTAATCGTACAACATAGCAATAGCAAACCGAAAATAGAGTACCTCAATCCTACTATGACAACACTGAGGGCTATAAAAGGCCCTCTCCTAACACGTAACAAAAGATACATTATCATACACTCCCACGATATCTCAAGACTCCAACTATTCCACGTAAGAAGCTGCCGGGCTGTAGTTAAGACTCCCCATTGGACACACATCAACCACCCGAAAGGGCCGCTGCATGGACCTAGAAAAGCTGCAGACCTGCATACAACTACTGAAACAACCGGGTAATCATAATAATAATAGGAAAAAATAAACCTTTACCACAAACCTTTACCCAGGCCCGACAAAAGCCCTAAAATCCGCTGAGAACTTACCCAATACCTTGTTTAGCAAGCTTATCAGCCTCAATATTGCACGATCTTGGAATCCAGTGAAAGCACCATCCTCTAAACCTAGCTAGCTCCACTAGCTTTAACAAACTCCCCTGGATAGAGAAAGGGGGGGCACCTTCTCTAGGCACCAGTCTATAGCTACTTGACAGTCAGATTCAATAATAAGCCTGTGGTTCTTGGCCCAAAGGGAATTTAGGAACTTGCTAATACCCCTTTCCATCACTTCGAATTCTAAAACCGCTGGCGGTGCGCAATTGGTAGATTCCGAAAATTCGAACAGTACCTCCCCCTTTGAATTCCTTAGCAGACCGCCGACACCACCAGCCGAACTGGAACGAATAGCGGCATCCGTGTTTAGTTTCAGGAAACCCAAGAGGGGAGGGCACCAACGGGCAGGGGGCGGGAGGAGGAAGACGGGCCCCGGACGATACTAAGGAGAAATTCGACAAGAGATCGCTAAGGGAAGAAGCACAATCAGGATTCTTGGCCTTGTACCAAGAGGCGAGACGAACTTGAATCACTCTAAATCTCTTTGTCTTCAATTTTTATCTTACCATTTTTCTCCATTTCATTTTAAAATGCCAATTCACCCCCTATTGGCCAATTCGACATTGTTTGATCATCTCAACAATTGGTATCAAAGCTACACTCATTGGAAGGATTAACACCCTCTTGATTTGATTATTGGAGAGATTGATCATCCTACAATTGAAGCCAAGGCATCTACCTCTGGCCAAAACCTCTATGAGTCACAATCCATCTCAAACCTCTTTATTTCAATGGGGACAACTATCGTTTTTGAAAGAATAGGATGATGGCCTTCATCAAATCAAATGATTAACTCCTATAGGATGTAGTGGAAGATGGTCCATCAATTCCTATAAAGAGAGATGTAGAAGGTAGACTCGTTCCCAAGTCCAAGATCGAGATGACTGATGATGATCGAAAAAAGCTTCAAGTAAACAACAAAGTGTTACACATGCTATTTTGTGCTCTTGGACCAGACATGTACTTGAATATGTCTTCGTGTACAAGTGCAAAAAAGGTGTGGGACAAGCTAGAGACCGTATATGAAGGAACCAACAATGTCAAGGAGACTAAGATTAGAATCCTCAATTTGAGCTATAAAAACTTCAAGATGGAGCCTGATGAAAGCGTTACCAAGATATTTGATCGTTTCTCCGTCATCATCAACGGTCTCAAAGGCTTTAGTGAAGTCATTATAGAAGATAAACATGTCCAGAAACTTCTATATTCTCTTCCCGAGTCATGGGATGGGAAGAGAACCACCATCATCGAAGCAAAAGATTTGAAGACCTTGAAGCTTGACGCACTAGTGGGGTCTCTCTTTACTCATGAGATCATGAAAAAAGGAAGAGAAGAAGAAAAGAATGTAGAAGAAAGAGGTAGAGAAGAAAAAGATTGAAATTGCTCTCAAAGCATCACATGAAGAGAGCGATTCAAGTGAGGAGGAAGACAAGGAAATGGTTATGTTAGCCAAAAGGTTCACTCGATTCATGAAGTCTAATAGAGGTAGAAAGTTCATTAAAAAATGAGACTTCAAGAACAATAACAAAAACAAGGAGGAAGAGAATGATCAACTCATTTGCTATGAGTGCAAGAAACTGGGGCATATACGAACCGATTGCCCCAAACTCAAAAGAAAGAGCTTCGGGAAGAAGAAGAAGCTCAAGACCAACATTACTACTTGGAGTGATGAGGAACCATCTGATAAAGAGGAGCAAGAAGTTGCCAATCTTTGCCTCATGGCCTTGGAGAAGGATCCTAAGGTAACCTTAAACTCATCTAACTTTGATTTTACATATAATGAGCTTCAAGAAGCATACGATGAGTTACAAGAGGTATATGATGAATTGGTTGAGAAATATAAGGAATCAATTTTGAAAAACAAGAAAATCATTTTTTTATTTGAAAACACAGAACAATTCCTTATCCAAAACCAATTCTAACCTTGAAAAGAAGGTTTGTGCTTTGAAAGACAATTTAGCATATTTTGAAAAAGAAAATATTGATTTAAACAACCTTCTTTCTGAGCTTAATGATCATCACCATAAGGCGGTGAATGATCTTAAAGCTTCTTTGAGAAAAGTTGGGAATTCAAATTTTGAAAAAGGTGAATCTTCAAAACCCAACTATGTAGAAAGAAACTTTGTTAACCACAAACAAATAGGCTTCCAAAGGCTCTCTAGAGGTAAGAAGATTAGGAGTGTTTGGGTTCCTAAGAACCTAATTGCTTCTAATGATTTACATGTTATTGCTTCTTGGATTCCCAAGAGAGCCAGGATTTTGGGAGCTAATTTCCATGAACCTAAAATGATTTGGGTACCAAAAATCAAGACTTAATCTTTGTTTGTAGGGAGAGCATTGCTACAAGGCCAAATCTTCAAGTCAAAACACATGGTACCTTGATAGTGGATGCTCAAGACACATGAACAATGACAAGAGTAGATTCATGGAACTAAAGCTAAAAAGTGTTGGAGTAGTGACATTTGGTGACAACTTCAAAGGCCACATTGAAGGAATTGGCTCCATTGGTAATCACTCTTCCATACTCATTGATAATGTTTTATGTGTCAACGGTCTAAAATATAATTTGTTGAGCATTAGTCAACTATGTGATAAAGGTTTTAATGTTTTCTTTGATTTAAATGGTTGTAAATTCTTGAACATTGAAACTAACAAAAATAATGCTCACAAGTCATCGTATAGGTAATATAAACATGGTGCATTTAGATGACATAAACATTTCTAATGTATGCTTTGTAGCTAAGGATGAACATAATTTATGGTTATGGCATATGAAACTAGGACATGCTAGCATGGGTGTTTTAGAAAAATTGGTTTCCCAAGATCTAGTAAGAGGTTTACCTAAGCTAAAATTTTCTCTAGATAAAATTTGTGATGCTTGTGCCAAGGGTAAACATAAAAGGGTATCTTTTAAACCTATTAATGTTTTTTCAACTAGTATAGTATTCCAATTGATCCATATGGATTTCTTTCGACCTATTAGGACAACGAGCTTGGGTGGAAATCAAATGCTTTTGTTTTAGTAGATGATTACTCTAGATACACTTGAGTTCTATTCTTAAGTACTAAGGATGAGGCTCTAGAAAAGTTCATCACGTTTTAAAAAATCACTCAAAATGATCTTGGTCAATTAATTTCTCATATTATAAGTAACCATGGAACCGAATTTCAAAACTTAGGATTTGAAGATTTTTGTAATTAAAATGGTACAAGTCATAATTTTTCTGTTCCTTGCACTCCTCAACAAAATAGGGTAGTTGAGAGGAAAATTGAACTTTAAAAGAAATGGCTAGAATCATGCTTTGTGAAAATAATTTGCCTAAGTATTTTTGGGCAGAAGCCAGAAATATCGCTTGCTACATTATAAATCTATTAATGATTATGCCGATTTTAAAGAAAACACCTTATGAGATTTTAAAATCTAAAAAGTGTAACATTAGTTATTTTCATCCTTTTGGATGCAAATGTTTTGTTCTAAATAATGGAAAGAAAATTTAGGCAAATTCAATGCTAAAAGTGATGGAGCTATTTTTCTAGGTTACTCTTTAAACTCTAAAGCCTATCGTGTATTTAACAAAAGAACTTTAGTTGTTGAAGAGTCTATTCATGTGGTTTTCAATGATAACCTCCTTCCGAGAAATGATTCTTGTGATGGTGGTGATGTAGGAATCATTGAAGCCAATGATGGTGGACAATCATCAAAGGTGGATGAGGTTCCAAGAAAAGATGAAGAAGTACAAGATCCATCTCTAGAAGCCTTGAAGGACATGACTCTAAAGGAAAAGGAAATGAGCTACCCAAGGGAGTACAATTGTGTCAAAGGTGGTGAGATTTTGGGTGATCCATCCAAAAGGGTAACCACTAGATCATCTCTTAAACTTATTAATAATGTTGCATTCATTTCATGCATAGAGCCTAAGAATATCAAAGAAGCATTAAATGACGATTTTTGGATGTTGGTCATGCAATAAGAGTTAAATCAATTTGAGAGGAGTCAAGTTTGGACATTAGTTGATAGGCCTAGTAATAAATCTACTATAGGGACTAAATGAGTTTTTAGAAACAAACTAGATGAGAGTGGTAACATAGTGAGAAACAAGACTAAACTTGTTGCTCAAGGTTACACTCAAGAAAAGGGAATCAATTTTGATGAAACATATGCACCCGTAGCTGAGATGGAAGCTATTAGGATGCTTCTTGCATTTTCATGTTATCATGAATTCGAGATTTTTCAAATGGATGTCAAGAGTGAATTTTTAAATGGTTTTATAAATGAAGAGGTGTATGTGGAACAACCACCTAGTTTTGAAGATCCTCAATTTCCAAATCATGTTTTTAAACTTACTAAAGCTTTATATGGTTTGAAACAAGCTCCTAGAGCATGGTATGAAAGGCTTTCAAGCTTTTTGATTGAAAAAGATTTTGAAAAAGGAAAGATGGACACTACACTCTTTATTAAAAGAAATGACAAAGACATCTTAGTAGTTCAAATTTATGTTGATGATATTATTTTTGGTCCTACTAATGAGTTGTTTTGCCAAGAGTTTGCTAAGCTAATGCAAGGTGAGTTTGAGATGAGTATGATGGGGGAGCTTTCATTCTTCTTGGGGATTCAAATCAAACAGAGGAATGACGACACCTTCATTGATCAAGCTAAATACATCAAGGACATGCTCAAGAAGTTTAGCTTAGAGAGTGTGAAACATCAAGCTACTCCAATGAGCTAATCTATAAAGCTTGACAAAGATGATGCAGGTAAGTGTGTTGATTTAAAGCTTTATCGTTCTATGATTGGTTCTTTGCTTTACCTTACCGCAAGTAGACTCGATATTATGTTTAGTGTTTGCTTGTGTGCTAGATTTCAAGCTAGTCCTAGAGAATCATACCTTATAGCCGTTAAGAGAATCTTTAGATACCTTAGAGACACACCTTGTTTAGGCCTTTGGTATCCTAGAGATTCCACCTTTAACCTTCATGCTTTTTCGAATGCGGATTGTGGGGGTTGTAAAATAGATAGAAAGAGTACCTCCGGAACATGTCAATTCCTAGGTAGTATGCTCATATCTTGGTTCTCTAAGAAACAAAATAGTGTAGCCTTATCTACCACCGAAGCAGAATATATATCGGCCGGAAATTGTTGTGCTCAAGTTCTTTAGATGAAGCAACAACTTTTAGATTATGAAGTTGTTGTAGATATCATACCCCTTAAGTGTGACAATACTAGTGTCATATGTCTCAATAAGAATCTCATCCACCATTCCAGAACTAAACACGTAGAAATAAGACATCATTTCATTAGGGATCATGTCTTGAAAAATGATGTAGTTCTAGTGTATGTTGACATCTTAAATCAATTAGCGGACATCTTTTGTAACCCCCTCGTCCCGGTCTGGCCGAATGACTGGTCCGAGTGGGCCACACGGGGAAAACCGAGTGAAAACCCCCTAAGGAATTCCCCCTCGGTTAGCAACCCTATTTTTTCATTTTAAATCTTGTCTAGATGGATATTAAATCCTAAGTGGTCATACAGCGGAACAACATTCACGAGACAAACATTCGAACTCAACCTAACATTTCACAGTCTAATTTTTAACTTGATCTGCAGGCGGTATCGATACACCTAAGGGGTGTATCGATACCCCTTGACCAGGTCAACTGGTCAAAGTCAATCCGTGGAGACCGTATCGATACACCCTAGGAGTGTATCGATACCCTCCCCAACTGTTGACTTCCCAAGGTCAACGCTAAGGTGCCCGTATCGATACGCATGAAGGCCCGTACCGATACCGAACTGGACAGTAACTCCAGTGGCCAAAATAGTATCGGTACGCCCCCTCGCGTATCGAAACACGGGGCCTGAAACATGAAGGCCGTATCGATACGGGACCAACCGTATCGATACCCCTGCTACGGAAAAACCTCCAAACTCAGCAAAAACGGTCAAGACTCGAATCTAAATGCAATTTAGGACTTTCCTAGACCCCAACAAGCATTCATACAACATTTACATACCACTTTATAGTCATACAAGCACCCAACATGTACATACATCAAGGGAACATGCAATTGAATCAAGGATGACACTTAAACATCCAAAAACTCATACTTCAACATTCAACATAGAGGCAAACTCAAAGACGCAAACCAACATTCAAGATAAGCAATTTAGGCATGGATTACAACTCAAACATGGCATCACAAGCCATACAAAAGCAACATAGCATGGAGTCTAAACAAGCTCCTAAACAACCAACAATCATCCAACAAAAGACACATGTCCCATTGCTTAAACTATCACATGTTCAACATTTAAAAGCCATACTTGATGTACTCAAGCCAACAACCACACTTGGAGGCCCTCCACTTGCTCAAGCAACCCAAGAACTAAGGATCTGCAATGTTGAACAAAGAGAGCGTAAGCAATGATGCTTAGTGAGGGTAAGCTCTAAAAACAAACCTCAACATTGCAGGGTCCGAGCACGATCTAGCCAAGGCATTTCACAAACATACCAAGGATCCACAAGAGTCATAAGATAAAGATGCATGGGTAATGTACATTATAAATACCATGATCATAAGCTCAATTCCACAATACATGTAATCACCATCAAGCATCTCATCAAAGATCATAAACCTCAACACATTGATATACATATCAAACAACATTGGCACCTAGCTAAGACCTGAATACGCGGATAGACATGTTGGAACTCACATCCAACAATCACATTACCTCACGGTGGGATTTCACTCATCACCGGTCTCGCGGAGGGGATTTCACTCATCCTCACGCCCCGTCGATGGGATTCCACTCATCACCGACTACATTTAAATACAATTTCTGGGCGAACCCGTACTCCTCCTTGGTGACTCAACGCCACCAAGGCCACGCGCGACTTTAGACTCATGTGTACACACTAACATCCTAATGATCGATCATTTGTATTCAAGTATACTAGTGCCAATATTTACTCATTTCACATTACTCAATCCAATCATTTCCGTGCTTAGCACGTACTCACCAACAACCATCATCATGCATGTCTCAAGTATCACAAGACATATATCATCCCACATGTATAATACAATATACATAATCATTCATATCACATTTCATACGAGACATACACATCCACATAAAAGAGTTCATCCAAAGGCTCTAGATCAAGCTTAGGATTAGGCTACCACCCTAATCCTAACTCTAGGTGGGTCTACCAAGCCCAACCTAGTCCATATACTCGAACCAACTATTTTAAAACCCCTTTAAAACAATTAACCACTCACCTAAGCTCCCAAGCTCAAAGACCAAGCAAGCAACCGTCTTCAATTTCCCGGATTCACTTCCGATGCTTCACCGATGCCCAAACTCGATTCTAAACAATCCCAAACACAAACAAAACATCCACAATCAATATCTTATCATCGAAACTAACCTGGAATGCAATTCAACCACAAACTACTATGTTGCAAGCATGAATAATATCCATTTTTCACCAATTCGGATGGCCCCAAACCTTGTCCAAAAACCATGTTTTCAACTTCCATTACACCCACAATTGATCCCAATTCAATCCTCATCCAAAGCACTATCATAAGCCTATCAAAACCCACCTAAAACAACCCCCAAAACTCACCCAAAACCCTTCAAAAACCCCATTTATACCCAAATCCAAAAATTGTTCAAAATCATTTGAAATTCACATATGACACACCCTTTGACTTCTATTTATCATAACTAAGCATAACAAATCAAAATACTTCACTTAACTACATAAAGATTTCATTTTTAATTAAAACATTCAAAACTTCCATTTTCCAAAATCTTCATGAAAATGAAAATGAAGAGTACTTTTGTGGAGGGAAAGATGAGGGGAAATCAAAAATGCAATTACCTTTCAATTTGGGGTTGAAATGAGTGAGAAATGGGATGGAATAGTGGCTTGGTGAAGAGCTCTTCTCTTTTACGTTGGAGGAAAAATGAAGAAGGGGATGAATAGTAGAAAGATGTTAGGAAAAGGGGGTTTAAATTTGGTGGTGGGTAAATTACCCAAAAGGCCATTAATGAATGGCTATCCTTGTTTTTAAAGTAGCTCTTCAATTTTGAAACTAAATCATTTTGGTCCCATTTTAAAATGTTTATTTTGAAACCCAAAATTTTTAAAGGATCATTTCAAAAACAAACCCGAGCCCAAATAATATTAAAATATTATTTTCACCTAACCCCCAAACTCGGGTGTTACAACTCTCCCCCACTTAAGGAATTTCGTCCCCGAAATTACCTGGTGGAAACAAATACGGAAACTGCTCAACCATATCTGCTTTCCTCTCCCATGTGGCCTCTTCCACACCTCTATGCCTCCATAACACCTTGACCAACTCTATGGTCTTGCCACGCAACACCTTGCTATCAGAAGCAAGTATCTCAACGGGTTCTTCATTATAGGACAAATCCGGATTCAACTCTATCTCCTCAACGGGCATCACATGTGAAGGATCCGATCTATATCTCCTAAGCATAGACACATGAAAGACATCATGGATATTCTCTAACTCAGAAGGTAACCTCAAACGATAAGTTACAGGCCCAATCCGCTCAACTATCTCATACGGACCAATGAACCTCGGACTCAACTTGCTCTTCCGGCCAAATCTCATTACCTTCTTCCACGGAGATACTTTCAGAAACACTTTCTCACCCACTGAGTACTCAATCTCTTTCCTCTTCAAATCTGCATAAGACTTCTGACGATCGGAAGCTGCTTTCAAACGGTCACAAATCAACTTCACTTTTTCGATAGTTCCCTTAAGCAAGTCTGGCATAGGTAACAATCTCTGACCTGTCTCAGCCCAACAAATCGGAGTCCTACATCGTCTACCATACAAAGCCTCATAAGGTGCCATCTGAATACTAGACTGATAACTGTTGTTGTAGGCAAACTCAACCAACGGTAAGTGCTTCTCCCAAGAACCCTGAAAGTCAATCACACAACAAAGAAGCATATCCTCTAGAATCTGTATCACTCGCTCTGACTGTCCATCGGACTGAGGATGGTAAGATGTGCTGAAATGCAAACGGCTTTCTAAAGCACTATGCAAGCAACCCCAGAACCTCGAAGTAAACCTAGGATCCCTATCTGAACAATAGACTTCGGAACTCCATAAAGTCTCACAATCTCACAGATGTACAAGTTTGCCAACTTGTCTAAAGAATCCGTAGTGTTCACTGCTAAGAAGTGAGCACACTTAGTGAACCTATCAACAATCACCCAAACTGAGTTCTTCTTTGAAGGAGACAAAGGCAACCCCGATACAAAATCCATGGTGATCCTCTCCCATTTCCATTCCAGAATCTTCAAAGGCTGTAGCAAACCTGAAGGAACCTGATGTTCTGCCTTCACTCTCTGACAAACCATGCAACGGCTCACATACTCGGCTACATCTCTCTTCAAACCAACCCAGAAGTAATCATTCTTCAAATCTCGGTACATTTTGGTACTACTCGGATGCATGGAAAAGGGACTCGAATGTGCTTCACTCAGAATTTGACGTCTCAACTCAACATCTTCTGGTACAACAATTCTATCCCTAAAGCATAACAAGCTCTCACCACTGAAACTATACTCAGTCGGTCTTCCTTCGGCTATGTCCTGAACATGAGGAACTAAACTCGCATCTTGCAACTGCTTCTCTCTAATCAACTGAATCAAAGAAGGCTTCACTTGCAACTCGGTGATCAAACCACCATCATCGGACACACTCAATCTAGCAAACATCGCTTTCAACTCAATCGCCACTTTTCTACTCAAAGCATCGGCTACTACATTTGCTTTACCCGGATGATACTCAATGGTCAAATCGTAATCTTTTAGCAACTCTAGCCATCTTCTCTGTCTCAAGTTCAACTCTTTCTGTGTCATCAGATACTTCAAGCTCTTGTGATCGGTGTAAACAATACACTTCTCACCATACAAGTAATGACGCCAAATCTTCAATGCGAACACAACTGCGGCTAGTTCTATATCATGAGTAGGATAATTCTTCTCATGAATCTTCAACTGTCTAGAAGCATAAGCAACCACTCTCCTATCTTGCATCAAAACACATCCTAAGCCTACGTAGGAAGCATCACTGTAAATCACAAACTCCTTACCAGAAACAGGTTGCACTAACACTGGAGCATTTGTCAAAGCTTCTTTCAATTTCTCAAAGGCCTTCTGTCTTGCATCTGACCATTCAAATTTGACTCCTTTTTGCAACAACTTAGTCAAAGGAGCAGCTACTCTAGAGAAACCATCAACAAATCTCCTATAGTAACCGGCTAATCCTAGGAAACTCCTAATCTCGGTCACGGACTTAGGTTGTTTCCACTCAACAATAGCCCCAATCTTCGATGGATCAACTCGGATACCTTCGGCTGAAACAACATGGACAAGAAATACAACCTCTCGAATCCAGAACTCACATTTACTAAGCTTCGCATACAACTGATTGCTCAACAATCTCTGTAAAACAAATCTCAAGTGCTCGTCATGCTCTTCTTCTGTCCTCGAGTACACAAGTATATCATCAATGAAAACAACTACAAAGCGGTCTAGATAGTCTCTAAAAATTCTGTTCATCATGTCCATGAATGCTGCAGGTGCATTCGTGAGCCCAAATGGCATCACAAGAAACTCATAGTGACCATATCTAGTCCTAAAAGCTGTCTTCGGAACATCACACTCTTTCACCTTCAACTGATAGTACCCGGATCTCAAATCTATCTTCGAGAATACTGAAGCACCTCTCAACTGATCAAACAAATCATCTATACGAGGCAACGGATACTTGTTCTTCACAGTCAACTGATTCTACTGTCTATAGTCAATGCACATGCGCATGCTACCATCTTTCTTCTTCACAAACAACACGGGAGCACCCCACGGAGAACTACTAGGCCTGATGAAACCACGGTCTAATAATTCTTGCAACTGACTCTTCAATTCTTTCAACTCTTTCGGAGCCATGCGATACGGAGCTATCGAAAATGGATTAGACCCTGAAACTGTCTCAATCACAAACTCAACATCTCTGTCAGGAGGCAAACCCGGCAACTCTTCAGGAAACACATCTGGAAAGTCACACACTGTTCTAATGTCCTTCGGTCTAGCTTCACTCATATCCGGATTCATAACATAAGCTAAATAAGCCCCACATCCAGAGTCCATCAACCTATGAGCCTCTAAAGCTGACACCACATTAGACAAGAACTTAATGTTCTCGCCCACTACTACTACCTCGTAGTCATCAGAAAGCTTCAAAGAAATTCTCTTTGTCTCAAAATCCACACTAGCCCGATGCTCAACCAACCAGTCCATACCCAGAATAATATCAAAACCATAGAAAGGAAGTTCCATCATATCAACTGAGAACACATGACCCTGAATCTTCAGTGGACATCTCTTATACATACGTCTAACCACAACGGTCTCACCAAAAGAACTAGTAACATGCATACCTACATCTAAGACCTCAACAGGGATATCTAACTTCATTGCATGCTCACTCAAAATGTAGGAATGCGCAGAACCCGAATCAACCAAAGAAAGCAAAGACATAGACTGTAACTCGAAATTACCTGCTATCACATCGGTGTCGTTCTCGGCCTCTCTCTGAGCATAAACCCTCACTGGTCCTCCCGCCTCTGGTTGCACAACCACAACATGAGCAAGGTTCCTCTGAGCATCTACCCTAGGTGCATCAGCCCTAGGCTGGAAGTAGCCACGACCGCGCCCATGGCCTCTCTGAAAATCATTCGCTCTCGCAAGAGCCTGAGCAATGTTCGGTGCCTGAGCCGCCTGATGCGGACAATCCCTCCTAAAGTGGTCCCTCGAACCACAGTTCCAGCAAGCATGGAAGTTACCCCAAAACTCACCAGCATGATGTCTCCCACAATGGGTACACTCGGGCAAACGCCCTCCTCCTCTATGGCCCTGATGGCCCCTACCATGGTGGCCACCGCCACGTCTATGGTCAAACTGATGTCCGCCACCTCTGTGCCTCTTGGCATCTCTACCATCATAGTTGTTGTGCCTCTTACCAGAATTAGATCCCCCAGAACGCTTGGCCAGCCCCAAGCTGTGCTCAATGTCCTTGGCTCTAGCAACCAAGACATCAAAGTCAGAATAATCAGAAGCTAAGGTATACCTCTTAACTTCCTCATGAAGTCCGTATCTGAAACGATCACATCGTGCCCTCTCAGTAGGCACTAACTCCGGAGCATACTGACTCAGACGAACGAAACGAATCTCATAATCAGTCACAGAAGCCTCTCCCTGAGTAAGAGCCATGAACTCTCTCTTCTTCTCATCTAAGTACCTCGGTCCCAAGTACCTCTTCCTGAAAGCGGACTCAAAGAATTCCCAGTCAATCTCTGTCTCTGGAACCCCGGTAGTAATGGTGACCCACCAGGTGTAGGCATCACCCTGAAGCAACGAGATCACACAACCCAACCTCCGTGAGCCCGCACAACCCATCTGAGCCAAGATACAAATTGTCTTCTCCAACCATAACTCCGACCTCTCCGGAGTAGATCCTCTAAACTCCTCGGCCCCCAAGCTACGGAGTCTCTCCAAAGGTAGACTGGCATCGTCACACCTAGGCTGAGCTGCAGCCTGAGCTCCCGCAACTGCGGCCTGGAATGCTCCCGCTATCGCTTGCACTAGCGGAGTCATGTCAATTCCAGCTGGACCTTGGCCACCTTGAGGTCCATCTCCTCCGACTCCATCCTCTCCTCCAACTCCAGGTGGAGGAGGTGGTGGTGGTGGAGGTGGTGGAGGAGCGCCAACTCTCGCGGCCACCGGCCCTTCTAGGTGAGCCTCCACACCAACTGCCGGCTCAGCATGAGCCGCAACCCGTGGTTCCTGACGAACCACTCTCGGCCTACCTCTCGGTCTAGACATCGCTCTCACAGATATCAACTACAACCACAACAACAAAACATACAAGCTGGGTTAGCAAGGCAAGGCTTCCAAGTGTTCAAGTACGTTCCCTCACTTAAAAATCATTTTTCCAATGTAATAGTAGCAATGGGACTCTTACACACATGCTTTAAAATAAAACAATCAACATACTTGTCACACAAGCAATCATTCTTGCAAAACAAGCAAACACCATGCAATTCAATTCAAAAACTTAAACTTACCTCACTTACCTGCCCAAGGTCTCGGTAACCTTAGGCTCTGATACCAACAAGTGTAACCCCCTCGTCCCGGTCTGGCCGAATGACCGGTCCGAGTGGGCCACACGGGGAAAACCGAGTGAAAACCCCCTAAGGAATTCCCCCTCGGTTAGCAACCCTATTTTTTTCATTTTAAATCTTGTCTAGATGGATATTAAACCCTAAGTGGTCATACAGCGGAACAACATTCACGAGACAAACATTCAAACTCAACCTAACATTTCACAGTCCAATTTTTAACTTGATCTGCAGGCGGTATCGATACACCTAAGGGGTGTAGCGATACCCCTTGACCAGGTCAACTAGTCAAAGTCAACCCGTGGAGACCGTATCGATACACCCTAGGAGTGTATCGATACCCTCCCCAACTGTTGACTTCCCAAGGTCAACGCTAAGGTGCCCGTATCGATACGCATGAAGGCCCGTACCGATACCGAACTGGACAGTAACTCCAGTGGCCAAAATAGTATCGGTACGCCCCCTCGCGTATCGAAACACGGGGCCTGAAACATGAAGGCCGTATCGATACGGGACCAACCGTATCGATACCCCTGCTACAGAAAAACCTCCAAACTCAGCAAAAACGGTCAAGACTCGAATCTAAATGCAATTTAGGACTTTCCTAGACCCCAACAAGCATTCATACAACATTTACATACCACTTTATAGTCATACAAGCACCCAACATGTACATACATCAAGGGAACATGCAATTGAATCAAGGATGGCACTTAAACATCCAAAAACTCATACTTCAACATTCAACATAGAGGCAAACTCAAAGACGCAAACCAACATTCAAGATAAGCAATTTAGGCATGGATTACAACTCAAACATGGCATCACATGCCATACAAAAGCAACATAGCATGGAGTCTAAACAAGCTCCTAAACAACCAACAATCATCCAACAAAAGACACATGTCCCATTGCTTAAACTATCACATGTTCAACATTTAAAAGCCATACTTGATGTACTCAAGCCAACAACCACACTTGGAGGCCCTCCACTTGCTCAAGCAACCCACGAACTAAGGATCTGCAATGTTGAACAAAGAGAGCGTAAGCAATGATGCTTAGTGAGGGTAAGCTCTAAAAACAAACCTCAACATTGCAGAGTCCGAGCACGATCTAGCCAAGGCATTTCACAAACATACCAAGGATCCACAAGAGTCATAAGATAAAGATGCATGGGTAATGTACATTATAAATGCCATGATCATAAGCTCAATTCCACAATACATGTAATCACCATCAAGCATCTCATCAAAGATCATAAACCTCAACACATTGATATACATATCAAACAACATTGGCACCTAGCTAAGACCTGAATACGTGGATAGACATGTTGGAACTCACATCCAACAACCACATTACCTCACAGTGGGATTTCACTCATCACCGGTCTCGCGGAGGGGATTCCACTCATCCTCATGCCCCGTCGATGGGATTCCACTCATCACCGACTACATTTAAATACAATTTTTGGGCGAACCCGTACTCCTCCTTGGTGACTCAACGCCACCAAGGCCACGCGCGACTTTAGACTCATGTGTACACACTAACATCCTAATGATCGATCATTTGTATTCAAGTATACTAGTGCCAATATTTACTCATTTCACATTACTCAATCCAATCATTTCCGTGCTTAGCACGTACTCACCAACAACCATCATCGTGCATGTCTCAAGTATCACAAGACATATCTCATCCCACATGTATAATACAATATACATAATCATTCATATCACATTTCATACGAGACATACACATCCACATAAAAGAGTTCATCCAAAGGCTCTAGATCAAGCTTAGGATTAGGCTACCACCCTAATCCTAACTCTAGGTGGGTCTACCAAGCCCAACCTAGTCCATATACTCGAACCAACTATTTTAAAACCCCTTTAAAACAATTAACCACTCACCTAAGCTCCCAAGCTCAAAGACCAAGCAAGCAACCGTCTTCAATTTCCCGGATTCACTTCCGATGCTTCACCGATGCCCAAACTCGATTCTAAACAATCCCAAACACAAACAAAACATCCACAATCAATATCTTATCATCGAAACTAACCCGGAATGCAATTCAACCACAAACTACTATGTTGCAAGCATGAATAATATCCATTTTTCACCAATTCGGATGGCCTCAAACCTTGTCCAAAAACCATGTTTTCAACTTCCATTACACCCACAATTGATCCCAATTCAATCCCCATCCAAAGCACTATCATAAGCCTATCAAAACCCACCTAAAACAACCCCCAAAACTCACCCAAAACCCTTCAAAAACCCCATTTATACCCAAATCCGAAAATTGTTCAAAATCATTTAAAATTCACATATGACACACCCTTTGACTTCTATTTATCATAACTAAGCATAACAAATCAAAATACTTCACTTAACTACATAAAGATTTCATTTTTAATCAAAACATTCAAAACTTCCATTTTCCAAAATCTTCATGAAAATGAAAATGAAGAGTACTTTTGTGGAGGGAAAGATGAGGGGAAATCAAAAATGCAATTACCTTTCAATTTGGGGTTGAAATGAGTGAGAAATGGGATGGAATAGTGGCTTGGTGAAGAGCTCTTCTCTTTTACGTTGGAGGAAAAATGAAGAAGGGGATAAATAGTAGAAAGATGTTAGGAAAAGGGGGTTTAAATTTGGTGGTGGGTAAATTACCCAAAAGGCCATTAATGAATGGCTATCCTTGTTTTTAAAGTAGCTCTTCAATTTTGAAACTAAATCATTTTGGTCCCATTTTAAAATGTTTATTTTGAAACCCAAAATTTTTAAAAGGATCATTTAAAAAACAAACCCGAGCCCAAATAATATTAAAATATTATTTTCACCTAACCCCCAAACCCGGGTGTTACATCTTTACCAAACCTCTAGACAAAGAACGTTTTTGGACTCTTAGGAGAGAGTTAGGTCTAACTAGCCTTTCTTGACTCTTTAGAGCCTCTTAAGTTCAAAAACTTACTTGAATTTGATTGATGTATTTTCTTATGTGTTTTTTGCTCCTATATGCATCTATGCTTGTTGCTAGGGGGAGTATGTATCTGTTTTAGTCCATACATGTTGTTCATATGCCATATACATGCATTTAGATTCGATTAAAGTTGAACCTTTGAGCTCCTTGTTGCCCAAAATGCATTTTCTAGAAATGTGGCATCGATACAGCCCTTCGCGTATCGATATGGGTTCAAGAATGCGCTTTGGTACAAGCAAGCCTATACCGGTACAACTCAAAAAGTGTACTGATACGTTGTTCCAATACGCCATGTGGCGTTTCGGTACGCATAGCTGCTGGAGTGTTTAAATGAGCATTAAAAGCCAAATTTAACTTTAATTCAAACACCCTTCTTTTTCTCTCAAACCCTAGCCGATTTTCTCCTATAAAAACCCTCAAATCCTTTATTTTTTCACACAAATATTTGAGGGCTTTTGTTTTTTCAAATTAAGATTAAGCAATATCATCAAGTTTGGTGCATCATCATCCCTTCATTCATCCATACTCTCACCTTCAAGGTATAAACCTTTTTTTTTCTTTTTCTTTTAATTTTTTTGTAATTTAAATATTATTTTTAATCAAAATTTATGTTTTAGTATGTATATATTATGAGTTTCAATAATTTTGTAAAAACTTTTTCAAAATTGAATTTTCTTGATTAGAATATAAAATTATAACGTATATTTTTTAAACTATTTTTCAAAATTCTTTTTACCAAAAATTATTTTTATACTTGTTTATATTTTTAAACTATAGTGTATATGTTTTCTCTCTAAATAACTTGATCATTGGTTTGATTTATACATACATGAGTTTTTAGTTTGATTTTAATTTTAGGGTTTTTTACATGACACCTAAAAAGCGACCATGAATTAGTGAGGTTGGAGAATCCTCCGAGAAGATGGAAAGAAACCAAACATCACCCTTATCATCCAAAAGTGTTTTCAATCACCCGCCAGAATGGCTCACTACAAGCAATACCAAAACTATAAGATCCTCCATGAGTGTGTTACCTCTATTCCTTTTCTTAATTTCGAGCGTTTTAAATTCAAATACCTTGATTTATTGCATCAATGGAAGTTTATGTCATTTTTGGGTATACCCAGTGTTTTGTACTGTAACCTTGTTATCATCTTTATGCCAATGCCCAATGTATCTATAGTCCCGACTGAACTAAGGTTATAGCCATAGAATCCTATCTCATGGGGAAGGAGTTTATGATTGACCAAACCGTTTTAACCAATGTTTTCGGGTTTGAAAATGTGGGATAGATGATGAAAACTCCTTAGGACATGTTCTTAGCGTCTCCATAACTGTCCTTGATGCCCATTATTGCATCCTTCACCTCATGATCATTTGGTGGTTTCGTCCATCCGGTGGCAAGTTCTCTACAATCTGTCAAGTCGATGATTTTTGGCTCTGATGCTTTCGTGAGGAGAAGCACCTAAATTTAGCTCCAATCATGTCCGCGAAGAGTGTCTACCTCGTGCAACATCGCCACACCACCCTTGTCTCATCCTTCACATATGGTACCACTTTGAGCTACTTGTTCTTAAAGTTGGAGATTGATTGCTCGCAAGACTATGCCGAGCCCCTCACCGATCCTATTGATGAGCGTTCCTTAGGTCGTGTCAAGTTTCATTATATTAATGGAGATTGGGTTCGTCTCGAGGCACCTCCTCAAAATGTGGAAGCCGATCTGGTGGCCCCTCAAGAAATTCCTCAAGCTCAAGTGGCCTAACCTTCTATGGATACTCCCATGTCCTATCTTAATGAGCAATTTACTTCCTTGAGCACCAACATTGCATCTTTGGATACATCCATGTCTTCCGGGTTTGCCACCATCGACACTCGATTCACTTCCTTGGAGGAAAGGATGACCACCATTAAGAATCGAGTTAGTTCTATTGAGACTTAACAAAACTCAATGGACGTCTCTCTTACCACTTTTCATGGTGCATGGCTCCAATTTCAATCAGGACACACCAATGATGAAGATGAAGAGGATGACAACGATGGAAACGAGTCTTAAGCCCATGCATCTCATATCATATCATATTATGATTTCAATTTTTATGCACCTATGTTATTTGCTTTTAAACCTATGCTTTGAATGTTTGGTTTATGTTTTTAGGATTTAAGTGTAGATTTTATGTTTGCTTTGAATTACTATGATTTAAGATTTTAATGAAATTTATGTTGTTTGCTTAATCTTGCTTATATTATCTTGCTTCTATCATTGATTTTGATCTAACAAAAAGGGGAGAAGGGTATAAGCTAAATTTTTCAAAAACCTAGCTTAAACTAAAGGGGAGTACTTAAACATTTACTTTGGTTTTGTTACATCAAAAGTAGGAGATTGTAAAATCTATGTTTGATTTTGATATAACAAATATTTTAAGGATCAATTTGCAAAGTAAATAAATTTTTAAGTACATGAAAGACTCACTATTGACAAGTATTTTAAGCCTAAATTATTTCTAATTCAAAACTTAAACCCCACAAAATTTTCTAAGTGTTTTCAAAGTCAAACTTTACAAAATCGCCCAGGCATATCGATACGCCATATAGCGTTTCGATACAGATTTTGGCTACTAGAATTTTAATTAAGCACAATTTTTCGATACGGCTTACCCCGTTTTGATACGGTGTTACGATACAGACTTGTCCGTTTCGATACGGCCTTCAAATTGGGCTTTATACAAATGAGTTTCGATACAAGTCTTAAGTGTACTGATCCTCAATTTCGGTACGACGCGTCAGTGTACCAATACGGGGTCTTAAGATTTTTAAAATCTTTGCAACAATTTTTTCGATTGTTGAGTGTCAGTTAAAGCTTCAAATTTCAGTTATATCATATCGATATGGGTGATGTCCGTTTCGATACGCTGTTTTAGAAACAAGCTTTATGTATCGATACGCCCTTAAAGCGTACCGATGCCTTTTTCTCAAGTTTTTTTCATCAAATTCCAGTGAGCAAAAATTGTACCGATACGGTTCAGCCGTTTCGATACGCCCTTCCCGCATATCGATATGCTCTCTTTATTACTTGCAACGACTCTTTCTATTTTGAGACATGTATCAATATGGGTACCTCGTGTACCGATACGGTAAGTTGCAGAAGTACATTTATGTTGGGAAAAAGAGAGCACAAGGGCTCTATTGACGATGTTAACCACCTAAACGGCCAGAATTCAATGGGTAGGTATAAAAGCAAGCTTAAAAAGCTACAACAACAACAACTATTCATCAAGTCAAGATAATTAAGCAAAAATCCAATCTCTTTGAGACTTTTAGAGTCAAACCCTTACACCCAACTTGTGTAATTCATTTGTAATCTTTCATTTCAAGTTTGGGGAGTGTGCTATTGTAATTGGGCAAATATTTTACCTATTGAGAGGTTTATTTTCAATTTGCAAACTTCTTGTGTAACCCCCTCATCCCGGTCTGGCCGGATGACCGGTCCGAGTGGGCCACACGGGGAAAACCGAAGCGAAACCCAAAGGATTCCCCCTCGGTTAGCAACCCTATATTTTTTCTTTTATATTAATCTTGCCTAGATGAATATTAGGTCCTATGTGATTCACAACAGCGGAAAACGATCAAAGGAAAAACGCATTCGAAACACAGCCATGCAAAAACAGTTAATTTTAAGCTCATAAGGCAGGCAGTATCGATACCCTAATCAGGGGTATCGATACCCCCCCCTTCCAGGTCAACCCAGGAAGTCAACACGTGAAGACCGCATCGATACCCTTACCAGGGGTATCGATACCCTCTTCCCCGGTCAACCTCCCTTGGCCAACAGAATAGAACCGTATCGATACTCGAGGACCCCGTATCGATACGCTCTATTCAAACTCCCAATTCCAATTTACAGAAACTTTGGGGGGTATCGATACCCTTAGGGTATCGATACCCTAGGCAAAATTTGAGGCGTTTGGGCAAGAGAGTATCGATACCCTAACCAGGGGTATCGATACCCCCTGCACTGCAATTCCTCAAATTCAACCAAAACCACCCCAAATCGACTCTAAAAGCATTTCTCGACTCACCTAAGCGTATGCCAACATGCAAGCACATATATTTAAGCCAAGGGAATCAACCATACATGAATTAAGGCATTCATACATAACATTCTAATGAGAGAGCGATTTAGGCCATAATAAGCACACATGAAGGCTCAAAAGGTCTTAAAAGCACAGGTCAAACACAAGAGGGTTGCAACCATACATAAGGCAACCTAAACACCCTAAAGCATGCCATCATACACACCAACAATCATCAAGGTATTACATGCATACAATCCATAATTAATTCAAACATCACATTAGGCATTAACAACAATAAGCCAACACAAAGGAGTCTAGATACAAGCTCCTAACACGCGTAGCATTTCCCATTGCTAAACTACTACATTATTTAATAAACCATACTTGAGCAATTACCACACGCTCGGACGTCTTTTTCTTGCTCCTTGCTAACTCCAAGCTAAAGATCTGCATTGTCGGAAAAAGGAGAGCGTAAGCATAAAGCTTAGTGAGCGGAGCTCTAAAACATAACTACGACAATGCAGGGTTCAAAGCTTTCTTTAAATTAAAGGTCAACGCATACAAATCATCCAACTACATAATCCTTCTACTAACATACGAGTTCATCCAAGGGTCAACAATAAGGCATTTAACATGGCATTACACTTCATAGTATGAATGAGGACATAATCCTAGATTAAAGCAAGACCCTAAAGAGTATGATATAGTGAGATACAACATGAGCACATATGGTATGCACAAGCATAACCAAAACACACACGGTGGGACTACACATCACCGTTTCGACTAGTAGTTTTCCAATGGGACTACACATCAAAGTACTCTTCTACTAGTCACTACCGGTGGGACTACACATCACCGGAGTCTTACATCACTCGCTACCGGTGGGACTACACATCACCGGAGCAACGACAACCATCACGTGAGGTTCGACACCAACCATGCAACACAACATACAATAACAACATGCGACATGTACTTACTATATCATGCACAACCAAAACAAGATGTAACGAAAACCACAATTAAGCGTCACTTACTACTTGGAATCTTACCGATCACAATGGTCTTACTCACCATTTTCGTGCACAACTTGCACCAATTTACTCACACCTTACAAGGTATATCAACCACATCATTAATATCATCATACATCATTAACGATATAGAAATAGGCAACATGATTCTACTCAAGTATTTAAATTTTATGCTTAACAAACCATCTTTTCAAGCAATGAAAACAATAATAAAAAGGGAAATTAAAGAGGCATTTCACATCAACTTACTCTTTGAGTTTAAGTCACTTTCAAACCCAAATCTAAACCACCTTCAAAATTACCTTTGAACCAAAACGATTCTTGAAAACATTTCCACATCCACGTGCTTGAACCAATCTTAGAAAAATCAAATTAAAACATTAACCACTCACCTCATTTCCTTAAGCAAAACAAGCAAAGCCGACTCAAGCCTCCTCACTTCCGGATTCGATCCCAAAGCTTTACCAACGCAATTCCTTGCTTCTAATCGCCTCAACACAAGTGAATTAACCTCAAATCAGTCCACAACACAATGTAGCAAACCCGGAATACAATTCAAACATCAAACACTTGCTTTTCGAATCAAGAACAACCCCCAAAAAGCCATTCCCGAGCAGCCCCTTTGCACAGTCCAAAACCATTGATTCCAACTCTTTTAACACACCTAATAGCTTCCAAAACAACCCCTAACTATCATACAACCATCAGTCCTCATTTTCCAACATAAAACAGCCCTAAAACTCACTTCTAAACCCTCCTAAAACCCCTCCAAAACCCAAATACGAATTTCTTAATAAAACCAATTAAAAATGATATAGGTTGGACCATTCGGGCTACAAACAACACATATAATAATAATAATTCAAAAGCTTCAACATTGGACAACAAAGTTAGGATTTTTAACTTAAAAGACCAAAAACTCAAAACATGAAACAATGGGTTTTTATGAAAACTAAATACATTGAGAGAAAGAGGAAGGTGAGGGCACCTCAAAAGTACCATTACCTTTTTAAAATCATCAAGGATGAAGAAGGGAGGAGATGAAATGGAAGCTTCAGTGGTGGGAGGGGGTTTCACGTTGGGTGTGTTTTTGGGAGGTAGAAGATGACACAAATTTTGGGTGTTTTGGAATTAAAAGGGTTTTTATTTTTACAAGGCACATATTTACGAAACTGCCATTAATGAAATGGCTATTGGGCTTGGGTTTAAAAATTGGGTCCAATATCTTTGTTTTATTTGTAAACAAAACCCGAACCAATATTTAATTTATTTAAATTGTAAAACCGAACCCGAATAATATTAAAACATTATTTTCTTCCGGCCCCCAAACCCGGGTGTTACAACTCTCCCCCACTTAAGGAAATTTCGTCCCCGAAATTTGTCAGACAGAAAGAGTCACTGACACATGCTCCTCCACACTTTCTCTCACCACAACATACCCACCAACTCGGCAGACTCACCACACAACATTAGCTATCTGATGTCAAGGTCTCAACGGATCCTTCAATGCATGACCATTTTAAACTCAACTCAATCTCTTCAACAACATAACACGAAACAAAACTGGCTCACACTTCCGAATCATAGATACACAGAACACATCACAAATCTCTTTCTATCTCTGGTGGTAACTGCAATAGATAAACAACAGAACTAGCCCGTTTCACAAACTCATACGACACTGTTTGATTACCCAATCCATATCCTTCTCTAACTGATCCTCTGTCTTCAACGAGTAATCAAACACTATGCAGACGTCTTCAAAAATCTAGCAGAAAACTCAAATCTCTATTGGCCACTATCAAACACAAGACAATGTACATATCACAATTCTTGCTAAGGCACAACTCCGCCATCTTACTTACGGTACAAGTAACGTAAACGTGTATAAAAGGCCACATACAATGCAACTAACATTGATTACCCAACTAAGCTCTCATTGAGGAGATCGAAGGCGGATCAGACACAAGATCTCTCGAATCTATTACTCACTTCTAATACGGATCTCCCACAGATGTAACAAGCTAGAAGAAAACTGAAGCTCGGTCTTGACACGCTGGCAAATTACACACTTACTCTCATACTAAACCACATCATTCATCGACTCAACCCAGAAGTACTCATCTTCGATCCACAATACCTCTTCATACTATTCTGATGCCATACAAATAAACTGCCGTATGCTTCGGCCAACACAATACGTCTCAAAACACTATGTCAATCGGTACAACAATTCTGTCTCTAACAATACAAATTCTATCATCTCTGAACTGTACTCTGAAGGTTTTCTTTCTGATATGCCTTGCACGTGAGGTGCCAAGAACCTGTCTTGCAACTGTTTCTCTTCAAGCATTCTGACTCAATGTAGGTTCAACATGAAACGCGGCCACAAGAATATTGTCATTCGGTAACTGAATTCGGCAAATACAACTCGCAACTCAACTACTAATCTAACAACAATTTCAACTCGGAACATCGATTACCATATTGACTATCTTCGGATGGTACTCAATCTTGATATTACAGTCTTCAAGCAGTTCTAACACTTATGTTGTTCAAGTTTCCACCTAAGTTGTCTAACAATTCAAGTTCTGATAATATGTACGTACACATTGTGCATCTCTTACTATACAAGCTTTGTCTCTAAGTCTTCAAAGCAAATACAACTATCTTGATGAGCAAGCCAGAATCTTCTGCATTGCATAAGCACACAACCTAACTCTACAATGTGACACATCACTATGGTTCACAAACTCTTCCTTTGATATAAGCTGATTCACGGTCGAAGCTCTTTTCAAAGTTTCTTTTGGTTTCTCAAGGGCCTATTGCCTCTTATCTAACCACACAACTGAACATTTCTTCTGTAGCAATCTATCAATGGAGCGACTATCTTCAAAAGACTATTTACGATTCTTTGAGAGTAACAATGCCAGACCTAGGAACTATAGATATCTATCACAGTCTTCAATTTCTTCCAACTCATATCCTCTTTTGCCTACTTGGGATTTACTCTAACACACTCGGCTGATCTACATGTCCTAGGAGAACATCCTTATTAACTCGAAGTCCACATTGCACAACTTGGTATACAATTAATTCTCTAATAGAATCTGCCACACTAACTTCAAAGTTTGTCATGATCTTCCTCGGTACTTGAATATACTCACGCGACATCCAGAAGAGCTACTACAACTGATCAAGGACTTAGGAAAACATTCTGCTCAACATCTCTATAAAAGTAACTAACATACTAGTCAATCAAAACGGCATAACTCAAAACCCAAAGTGATCACATCTGCCCCGAAAGTTGTCTTCGATACATCAACTTCTCTCACTTTCAACTGGTAATAATCGGATCTCAAATTAATCTTAAAAAGACTGAAGCACCCCTCAACTAATCAACAAACCATTGATGCTTAGAAACGGATACCAACTACTCACTGTCAATTGTTTCAATTGTCTGAATTCTAAACACATTCTCGTACTGTCACTCTTTCTTCTTCACCAATTGTACTGTCATACTCTAAAATGATGTACTAGGCCTAATGAATCTAAGGTCTAACAAACTCGCAGTTGATTCCTTAACACTCTCAAGTCGGTCGAGAATCATAAGGTACAGAGCAACCAAAACACAAGCAAACTCGAAGACGATCTCAAAAACAAGCTCTTCTTCTCTAAAAGGAGACAAACCGGGAAATTCTTCCAAACACTTTTAGGAAAACACAAACTATTCTAACAGTCCACAGTCTAATCCTCATTCAAAAATCAACCCCATAACATTTGCTAGGCAAGCCTGTCAACCAAAATCAATCAGTCTTTGACCTCTAAAGTTGGATCAACATTCGATACGAAATTCACATTCTCACCTACCATTTCAAGATCATAGCCATCCGCAAGCTTTAAGAAAACTCCCAATGTCTCAAAGTCTACCCTAACTCTATGTTCTACAAGCTAATCCATGCATAGATTCACATCAAAACCGAAAAAGGCAATTCCATCGCATCTACCGAAAACACGTGCCACTGAACCATCAACGGACATCCCTCGTACATTTTTCTGACCACGACTGTATCCCCGAAGGAGCTAGCAACACCAACACCTACCCCTAGTACCTCACAAGGTAGATTCAACAACTTCGTATGTTCACTCAAAATACACGGACGCGTAGATCCAGAATCAATCAGAAAAACAAGCCCAATGACTGTATCGAGGAATTACTTGCTACAACATCGACATCCTCCCGAAGCCAACTCTTAAGTCTTCACTTCTATTACCATCTCATATCAAGATCGGTCACATTGTTCTATCTCAACAGAAACCAACTCATATACACGTTGCCCCAAACAACTAACTGCACTCCCAACTCTGGTACGGTCATACTACCCTAAACTAAAGCGATGAACTTTCTCATCATTCATATCCTCTAAAACCTCCGATTCATGATTACCAACTCCAGGCCCACACCTCGGCCTCCAACTTACCGAAGACAACCATACAACAATAAACAAAACACATAAACAAGAATATTTAGGGTTAGCAAGAGCAAGGGTCCAAGGTGCTCAGGTATATTCCTTTACAAAAATCTTTTCAAATAAGCAATAGTAGCAATGGGAACTCGACACTACGCTTCAACACAAGCATCATGCTAACACATGCTCTCAAACACCGTACTAACAAGCAACATTAAGAATACATGGTAAAACATTCACCGAGACATAACAACAACATAACACATCAAACTTACCTCACTTACCTACCCGAGGTCTCGGAAACCTCAGGCTCTGATACCAATAAATGTAACCCCCTCATCCCGGTCTGGCCGGATGACCGGTCCGAGTGGGCCACACGGGGAAAACCGAAGCGAAACCCAAAGGATTCCCCCTCGGTTAGCAACCCTATTTTTTTTTATTTTATATTAATCTTGCCTAGATGAATATTAGGTCCTATGTGATTCACAACAGCGGAAAACGATCAAAGGAAAAATGCATTCGAAACACAGCCATGCAAAAACAGTTAATTTTAAGCTCATAAGGCAGGCAGTATCGATACCCTAATCAGGGGTATCGATACCCCCCCCCTTCCAGGTCAACCCAGGAAGTCAACACGTGAAGACCGTATCGATACCCTTACCAGGGGTATCGATACCCTCTTCCCCGGTCAACCTCCCTTGGTCAACAGAATAGAACCGTATCGATACTCGGGGACCCCGTATCGATACGCTCTATTCAAACTCCCAATTCCAATTTACAGAAACTTTGGGGGGTATCGATACCCTTAGGGTATCGATACCCTAGGCAAAATTTGAGGCGTTTGGGCAAGAGAGTATCGATACCCTAACCAGGGGTATCGATACCCCCTGCACTGCAATTCCTCAAATTCAACCAAAACCACCCCAAATTGACTCTAAAAGCATTTCTCGACTCACCTAAGCGTATGCCAATATGCAAGCACATATATTTAAGCCAAGGGAATCAACCATACATGAATTAAGGCATTCATACATAACATTCTAATGAGAGAGCGATTTAGGCCATAATAAGCACACATGAAGGCTCAAAAGGTCTTAAAAGCACAGGTCAAACACAAGAGGGTTGCAACCATACATAAGGCAACCTAAACACCCTAAAGCATGCCATCATACACACCAACAATCATCAAGGTATTACATGCATACAATCCATAATTAATTCAAACATCACATTAGGCATTAACAACAATAAGCCAACACAAAGGAGTCTAGATACAAGCTCCTAACACGCGTAGCATTTCCCATTGCTAAACTACTACATTATTTAATAAACCATACTTGAGCAATTACCACACGTTCGGACGCCTTTTTCTTGCTCCTTGCTAACTCCAAGCTAAAGATCTGCATTGTCGGAAAAAGGAGAGCGTAAGCATAAAGCTTAGTGAGCGGAGCTCTAAAACATAACTACGACAATGCAGGGTTCAAAGCTTTCTTTAAATTAAAGGTCAACGCATACAAATCATCCAACTACATAATCCTTCTACTAACATACGAGTTCATCCAAGGGTCAACAATAAGGCATTTAACATGGCATTACACTTCATAGTATGAATGAGGACATAATCCTAGATTAAAGCAAGACCCTAAAGAGTATGATATAGTGAAATACAACATGAGCACATATGGTATGCACAAGCATAACCAAAACACACACGGTGGGACTACACATCACCGTTTCGACTAGTAGTTTTCCAATGGGACTACACATCAAAGTACTCTTCTACTAGTCACTACCGGTGGGACTACACATCACCGGAGTCTTACATCACTCGCTACCGGTGGGACTACACATCACCGGAGCAACGACAACCATCACGTGAGGTTCGACACCAACCATGCAACACAACATACAATAACAACATGCGACATGTACTCACTATATCATGCACAACCAAAACAAGATGTAACGAAAACCACAATTAAGCGTCACTTACTACTTGGAATCTTACCGATCACAATGGTCTTACTCACCATTTTCGTGCACAACTTGCACCAATTTACTCACACCTTACAAGGCATATCAACCACATCATTAATATCATCATACATCATTAACGATATAGAAATAGGCAACATGATTCTTCTCAAGTATTTAAATTTTATGCTTAACAAACCATCTTTTCAAGCAATGAAAACAATAATAAAAAGGGAAATTAAAGAGGCATTTCACATCAACTTACTCTTTGGGTTTAAGTCACTTTCAAACCCAAATCTAAACCACCTTCAAAATTACCTTTGAACCAAAACGATTCTTGAAAACATTTCCACATCCACGTGCTTGAACCAATCTTAGAAAAATCAAATTAAAACATTAACCACTCACCTCATTTCCTTAAGCAAAACAAGCAAAGCCGACTCAAGCCTCCTCACTTCCGGATTCGATCCCAAAGCTTTACCAACGCAATTCCTTGCTTTTAATCGCCTCAACACAAGTGAATTAACCTCAAATCAGTCCACAACACAATGTAGCAAACCCGGAATACAATTCAAACATCAAACACTTGCTTTTCGAATCAAGAACAACCCCCAAAAAGCCATTCCCGAGCAGCCCCTTTGCACAGTCCAAAACCATTGATTCCAACTCTTTTAACACACCTAATAGCTTCCAAAACAGCCCCTAACTATCATACAACCATCAGCCCTCATTTTCCAACATAAAACAGCCCTAAAACTCACTTCTAAACCCTCCTAAAACCCCTCCAAAACCCAAATACGAATTTCTTAATAAAACCAATTAAAAATGATATAGGTTGGACCATTCGGGCTACAAACAACACATATAATAATAAGAATTCAAAAGCTTCAACATTGGACAACAAAGTTAGGATTTTTAACTTAAAAGACCAAAAACTCAAAACATGAAACAATGGGTTTTTATGAAAACTAAATACATTGAGAGAAAGAGGAAGGTGAGGGCAGCTCAAAAGTACCATTACCTTTTTAAAATCATCAAGGATGAAGAAGGGAGGAGATGAAATGGAAGCTTCAATGGTGGGAGGGGGTTTCACGTTGGGTGTGTTTTTGGGAGGTAGAAGATGACACAAATTTTGGGTGTTTTGGAATTAAAAGGGTTTTTATTTTTACAAGGCACATATTTACGAAACTGCCATTAATGAAATGGCTATTGGGCTTGGGTTTAAAAATTGGGTCTAATACCTTTGTTTTATTTGTAAACAAAACCCGAACCAATATTTAATTTATTTAAATTGTAAAACCGAACCCGAATAATATTAAAACATTATTTTCTTCCGGCCCCCAAATCCGGGTGTTACATCTTGTAAAAGAGTGATTTCGATCAAGCTTTGGGTAGAAAGCTTTGATCTTTGTAACGGTTTTCCTCCTAATCTTAGAAAAAGGAGAAGAAGTCAGTAGTGAATTGGTTGAAATCCTTAGTGGGAGCTAAGGTAGTGGATGTAGAGTTTGTTAGAAGCTTGAACCACTCTAAATCTCTTTGTCTTCAATTTTTATCTTACCATTTTGCCCCATTTCATTTTAAAAAGTCAATTTACCCTTCTTGGCCAATTTAACATTGTTTGATCATCTTAACAACATTTTAACTTAGATTGTTTCGGCATTTCATAATTAAGATAAAATACTATTAAAGAGAATCAAACCGAAAGAATCAATTATTGTTTCGATATTTGATGGTAACATAGATTATATCGAGTCATAAATTACACTATACTTTATGAATGGAAATTTAATGACTTGAGTTCAAAATTTGGTGAACTCAACAAGTGTTTTAGTGAAAAAGCAGATGATGTTCATCTTAGGAGACACTATATTACCTTATAATCACCTTTAGACTATTCAAAAAAAATTGCTACACTAGTTTGCCAACGTTAAATTGAATTTTTAAATTAGTCAATTGGAAAAGATAATACATGCATTTTGAATTAGAATAGACGACGCACATTGTTACACGCCATTAATGTTATACACTGCTACACACCAAAAAAAATATGTAAACTACACCCATGACCACTGAATTATTGTCTCGAATCTATTTTGACTTCTGATCTTCCAATTTTGTTAATCATACTACGTAACTATTTAAATGATATCAATCAAGTCACTAACCGTTAAAAATTAATAAAGATGCTAAAATGACAGTTAAATAAATTTGTATAATTACACATTTGATCCTCATTATTTATACATTTTATTAAGGCTTAATACAACTTTTCCCCTAAAGTATACCCGATTTCCCAACTTGCCCCCTAAACTTCATTTTGCTCACTTTTTCCCCTTAAACAATTTGCCGTTACCCATTTTGCCCCATTCCGTTAAAAAAATTCAGCCAATAACATCATGCCACGTCATCTACGAATTGACTAAGTCAATCCGTCTGGTTTTATTTAAAGGGTAAATGACATGTCAAGTCTGTCAGGTTTGTTTTTTGTTCAATTTAGTCACTGAAAAGTCTAGTTTTACCTTAAATTGACCCCTATTTGTTTCTAATTTTTATAATTTAGTCCATTATTTGTTATTATTAATAATATTATTTTATTAAAATGTTAATATTTAATAAAAATAAATAAAAATAAATATTTTAATACTAAATTAGTAATTTTTTAGATTCGAATTACAATTATATTCTAATTATTAATTCTAATTTCACTATATTTGAATTATAGTTTTTGAGTAAAATTTAAATTATATTCGAATCATGTTCGTATTATATTCGAATCATATTCAAATTATATTTGAATCATCTTCTAATTATATTCGAATTATTATTCGAATTTTACTATATTCGAAATATATTTTTTGAACAAAATTCAAATTATATTAGAATTATATTTGAACCATGTCTATATTATATTCGAATCATATTCAAATTATTTTCAAAATATAATTTGAATATGATATTTCGAATGTAATTCGAATATAATATGAACATGATTCCGATATAATTCTAATATAATTACATGTTTTTTCAACTATTATATTCGAATCATGTTCATAGTATATTCGAATCATATTTAACATGTAATTATATTCGAATCATGTTTAACAGGTAAATATATTCGTATTATGTTCATATTATATTCGAATCATATTAAAATTATTTTCGAAATATAATTTGAATATGATATTTCGAATGTAATTTAAATATGATTCGAATATAATATGAACATGATTCGAATATAATTCTAATATAATTACCAATTTTTTGAACTATTATATTCGAATCATGTTTAACAGGTAATTATATTCGAATCATTTTTAACAGGTAATTATATTTGTATCATGTTCATATTATATTCGAATCATATTCAAAATATGTTTCGAATATAATACGAGCATGATTTGAATATAATACGAACATGATTCGAATATAATTACATGTTAAACATGTTTCAAATATACTATGAACATGATTCAAATATAATAGTTGAAAAAACATGTAATTATATTATAATTATATTTGAATCATGTTCATATTATATTCGAATCATATTCGAATTACATTCGAAATATCATATCAAATTATATTTCAAAAATAATTTGAATATGATTCGAATATAATATAGACATGGTTCAAATATAATTCTAATATAATTTGAATTTTTCTCAAAAATATATTTCGAATATAGAAAATTTTGAATTAATAATTCGAATATAATTAGAAGATGATTCAAATATAATTTGAATATGATTCGAATATAATACGAACATGATTCGAATATAATTTAAATTTTACTCAAAAACTATAATCCAAATATAGTGAAATTAGAATTAATAATTAGAATATAATTGTAATTCGAATCTAAAAAATTACTAATTTAGTATTAAAATATTTGTTTTTATTTATTTTTATTAAATATTAACATTTTAATAAAATAATATTATTAATAATAACAAATAATGGACTAAATTATAAAAATTAGAAACAAATAAGGGTCAATTTAAGATAAAAATAGACTTTTCAGTGACTAAATTGAACAAAAAACAAACCTGACAGACTTGACATGTCATTTACCCTTTAAATAAAATCAGACGGATTGACTTAGTCAATCCATTGATGACGTGGCAGGATGTTATTGGCTGAATTTTTTTAACATAAAAGGGTAACAGAATGGGGCAAAATGAGTAACGACGAATTGTTTAAGGGGAAAAAGTGACAAAATGAAGTTTAGGGGACAAGTTGGAAAATCGGGTATATTTTAGGGGGAAAAGTTGTATTAAGCCTTTTATTAATTTAGTCTCGGACATGCCTGACACACGCGAAATGGGAGACAATTATGTTGCAACAATCTGTGTCAATTGATCAATATATTGACGATATTTTAAATATAATAATATGTTTGTTCAATTTAGTTAAAAATCATTTTAACTTGAAATTAACACCAATTTCTTTCTAATTTTTATAATTTAGTCCAATATTTTAAATATAATTGAATTTTTGTTCAACTTAGTCCAAAATATCTTTATTTAACCCGATATTAAACTCAATTTCTTTATATTTTTATAAATTAGTCCAATATTTTTATTATGTTGATATTTTGTTCAATTTAGTCCTCAAAATCTTTATTTAACCCGAAATTGACCCATGTTTCTTTATAATTTTTATAATTTATTCCAAAATTTTAAATATAATCGTATTTTGTTTAATTTTGTCCAATAAGGATCAATTTCGGGTTAAATATATATTTAAATATAATCGTATTTTGTTCAATTGAAAAAAAAAATATAATTATATTTAAAATATTGGACTAAATTATAAAAAGTATAAAGAAATTGGGGTTAATTTCAGGTTAAAAATTATTTTTGACTAAATTGAACAAAAATATGATTATATTTAAAATATTGGACTAAATTATAAAAATTATAAAGAAATATGGGTCAATTTTGGGTTAAATAGAGATTTTAGGACTAAATTGAACAAAAATAATATAATTATATTTAAAATATTGGACTAAATTATAAAAATTATAAAGTAGTACGAGTCAATTGTGAGTTAAATAAAGAATTTGATGATAAGATTAAACAAAAATATCAGCATATTAAAAATATTGGACTAATTTATAAAAATTATAAAGTAGTAAGGGTTAATTGTGGGTTAAATAAATTTTTTGAGGAATAAATTGAACAATAACATCAGCATATTTAAAATAATGGACTAATTTATAATAATTAGAAAGCAATTTGGGTCAAATCGGGTTAAATAAATATTTTTAGGACTAAATTGAACAAAATAAAAATTTTATAGACTTAGCGTAAAATTTACCCCTTTAAAATAAGTCAGTTGATTTTTTTTGTTTATTAGTGACACGTGGCACGTTCTGGTTGGTCCGTGAGATTTTTTAACGAAAGAGGCATATGAGGTCACGATTTTTAGTGCAGGGGCCAACAGATGTCACGGTGTATACTTCAAGGGGCAAAACGTCCAAAAAAATTCTTTAATGGACAGTCCAGTATTTAATTTTTATAGTGTTAAGGCATAGACAGGGGGACAAAAAGGGGTTGGTGATTTTTATCCTTTTTGTAGGGCTCCCAGATTCAAGCTTAGAGGTGGCAATTGGGTCATTTTGATCGGTTTCGGTTCATGTCATTTCGATTTGGGTCACTTCGGGTCTGCTTGGAATAGGTTTAGATTCGGTTCGGGTCGATTCGGGTATCAAATCGGGTTAAAATCAAATCAATTATTTTTTGTTTCAGGTTAATATCAGTTCAGGCGCTTTCGGTTCGGGTTAAAATCAGGTCGTTCGGATCGATTTCGGGTTTGGTCAAACTTTGAATTTTTGAGTTGATTCGGTTTGAGTTGGGTCATGATTCACAGAGACTTTGTTGATGTAGAAAATTGTGTGTCAGTGAAAGATAAATAAGATTGTACCAATTCGGTTTGAGTTGGGTATTTTTATTATCTAATGTTTATATTTTATGGTTTAATGTTAACAATTTAGGGTTTAGTTTAAGGTTATTAGTTTATGAAATTAATTATGATTCTTTAAGGTTGATTTATGATTTAATATTAATAGTTTATGGTTTAATTTAGTGTTATTGATTTACAAGATTAATTCTGATTTCTTATGGTTTATGGTTTAGTTTAGGGTTATTAATTTATGACATTAGTTTCGATTCTTTAAGGTTTATGGTTTAGTATCAATAGTTTATGGTTTAGTTTATAATTATTGGTTTATAAGATTTGTAACCCCCTCGTCCCGGTCTGGTCGGCTGACCGGTCCGAGTAGGCTACACGGGAAAAATCGATGTGAAACCCGTTAAGGTCCCACCTCAGTTAGTAACCCTAGAAAAACTTTTCATTATTATTATCCCTTCTAGAGGCATTAATGAATCCTATGTGAGGAAGGCAACAACAGAAGAACATACGAGACAAGACAACCAAACAATTCATCAAAACAGTCCATTTTAATCCTTTATCGCAGGCCGTATCGGAACGCCCTTAGGGTGTTTTGATACGCCTTGACTTGGTCAACTGGCCAAAGTCAACATGATGAGTCCATTTCGAAACATGGGTGATCCGTATCGAAACGATCACAACAGTCAATTTCTTGTGGTCAACAAGATGAAGGCCGTTCTGAAACGCTAAGACCCGTTTCGATACATCAATTTATCGTCAAAATCTCAAATTTCCAGGGGCAAAATCGTATCGAAACGTTCCTTAGGCGTATCGAAACGCCTGGCTAAAAACAAAGGGGTCGTATCGGAACAGGGTCGACCATTTCGAAACGCCCTCTGTCTGCATATTGGTTTTAGCTGGTTTTAAGGCACAAAGATGCCCCAAAACCCCACTATAGCCTCTCACAACACACAAGCACAAACCTAAGGAAAGACCACACTTCTACAAACATGTTTAACACACTTCAAGCATATAAGAACCAAACATTAAAGGAACCAACATCAACAACATGTGAATCATACATAGCATTGAAGGTTCATGCTTCACAAGACAATCACTTGAGCATTAAAGATAGGCCTCCAACACAAGGTCAAAAATTCACCACAAGGAAACATACATAGTTTTTAAGGTTACATGCTTTAGCAACCAAGCATATAAGCATTCAATACATGCAACATAAGCAATATCTACAAATCAAACAAGGCATCCAAGAACCAAGTCAACATCAACATACATCATTTCTCAAATCAACAATGCCTATCCTATTGCTTGGCTATTACATTCTACAATTTAAAGATCATACTTGAGCTAACCGTAAGCAACACTTGGAGGCCTTTCCTTGCCCTTGCCACCCACAAGCTACTGATCTGCATTGTCGAACAAGAAGGAGTGTAAGCATAAAAGCTTAGTGAGGGTATGTTCATAAAACAAACCTTCGACAATGTAGGGTCCAAGCACGAGCAAGAATCAAAATAGAATGCATGGTCTTACCTCCAATCCTCAAGAGCCAAAATAAAAGATTATGCATGAGCATATTATCAAAGTCATGCCATGCTCAACAAGTCCATAACCACAACATATAGAAACACATATAACTAACATATGAGCAACATAATCCACAATCCGTATTGGCACATAGCTATGACTCGAATACATGGATAACCGTTGGAACTCAAATCCAACAACACAACCATTACCTGACGGTGGGATTATACTCATCACCGTTCACGCGGAGGGGATTCCACTCATCCTCACGCCCGTCGATGAGATTCCACTCATCACCGACTAATATATATAAGAAGATTTGCGGACGAACCCGTACTCCATCTTGATGACTACCATCATCAAGACCACGCGCACATTTGACTCACGTGTGCACACTAATCATCCTAATGATCGATCATTTGTACCCAAGCATACTAGTGTCAATACTACACATTTCATTAATCATTAATCTTTCACAATATCATTTCATAACACTTTCGTGCTTAGCACGTACTCACCATGACTTACCGTCATGCACAAACTACATTTCCATCCCTAGCATGTACTCACCATGATCCTCGGATCATACAATCACCTCATAATATCATTTCACATGTCAACACCACATGTATATCATTAACACAAATATCTCACCGTATTTCACACATATGTATATCTATATCATATTTATCATCAACATGCATATAACAATGCATCAAGCCATGCCTCAACATACATGTATAACAACATATACATAGCACCACAATCATAATTAATCAAGAGGCATAAACAACCATTAAAGAGTGCAACCAAAGTCTCTAATTAAAGCTTGAGATTAGGCTACCACTCTAATCCCAACTCTAGGTGGGTCTACCAATCTCAACCTAGTCCACATGCTTGAACCAATTGCTCAAAACCATTTAAAACATTTTAACCACTCACCTCCACCTCCAAGCTCAACTACCAAGCAAACAACACCTTCAAGTTTCCGGATTTGTTCCCAAGGCTTCACCAACACATAATCTCGCTTCTAATCACCTCAACACAACCAAAATAGCCTCAAATCAGTCCACACAACAATGTAACAACCCGGAACACTAATCAAGCAATAAACACATGAATTCAAGCCATGAACAATCCCCAAAATCACCAAACCCGAGCAGCCCTTATACCCAGCCCAAAACTTGTGATTTCAACACATTTAACACTTCCAAATGCTTCCAAAACAACCCTCAACTATTACCCTAACATCAACCCTCAATTTCTAACACAAACCATACTTAAAACTCATCTAAAAACCCTCCTAAAACCCCACCAAAACCCAAATTCGGGAATTCATTTAAAACACTCTAAAAATTATATATATATTAGACCATTTGGTTCATAAGCACCATATCTAACAATATCAAATCAAAATCTTAAGTTAAAAACAATAAAGATATCATTTTTATTCAAATCTTCCAAAAATCAAAATTCTAAAACTTGAACCAAAATGAAATCTAGTTGTACTTTTAAAGAGAGGAAGATGAGGACAAGTCAAAAACGTGATTACCTTTCAAAACCGAGTTGAAACGAAGAAGGAAAGAAATGGAATAGTAGTATGGAGAAACTCTCCCCTTTTTGTCGTTGGTTTTGAAAAATTGGAAATGAGGAAGAAGATGAGCACATGCTCATCTTTTGTTTTATTTTTAATTAACCCAAAAATAATATTTACAACTATGCCATTAATGAATGGCCAAAACCCACCTCTCTTAAAGTCCATGGATTTTGGACCCAAGAGATAGACCCAACATAGCCTTAACCATTTTGAAATTCCGAGGCCCATGAAAATATTTTATTATTTAAATTATAAAACCGAACCCAAAATAATATTAAAATATTATTTTCACCCGACCCCAAAACCCGGGTGTTACAACTCTCCCCCACTTAAGGAAATTTTGTCCCCGAAATTTATCGGACAGGAATACCACGAAATCTACCCCTCCACACTTACCTTCTCACCACAACATACTAACCAACTCGGTAGACTTACCACGCAACAACAGCTATCTAATGCTTAGATCTCAACTGGTTCCTTCAAGGCATGTCAATTTAAAACTCAACTCAATCTCTTCAACAACTTAGCACGGTACAGATCTGACTCACATTTCCGAATCACAGATACACAGGACACATCACAAACCCCTTTCTAATTCTGGTGGTAACCGCAACAAATAAACAACAGAACTAGCCCGATTCACAATCTCGTACATCATTGTTTGGATACTTGACCCATAACTTCCCCTGACTGATCATTTGACTTCAACAGGTAATCAAACACTATGCAGACGTCTTCAAAAATCTAGTTGGGATCTCTAATCTCTATTACCCACTTTCATTAAGGATCTACCATGGATGTAACAAACTAGAAGAAATTTGGTGCTCAGCCTTGACACGCTGGCAAATTACACACTTACTCTCATACTAAACAACATCATCCATCAACTCAATCTAGAAGTACTCATCTCCAACCCACAATATGTCTTCATACTACTCAGATGCAATACAAATGAACTACCGTGTGCTTCGGCCAAAACAATACGTCTCGAAACACTATGTCATTCGACACAACCATCCTGTCTCTAAAATGCGAGACTCTATCATCTCTGAAACTGTATTCTGAAGGTCTTCTTTTTGCTATGACTTGCACTTGAGGTGCCAAGAACCTGTCTTGCAACTATTTCTCTTTAAGCATTCTGACTCAATGTAGGTTTGACATGAAACTCGGCCACAAAACTACTATTATTCGGTAAACTGAATCTGGCAAATACAACTCGCAACCCAACTACTAATTTAACAACAAATATAACTCGGAACATCGGTTACTACGTTAACTCTCTTCGGATGATACTCAACCTTGGGATTACGGTCTTCAAGCAATTCTAACAACTCATGATGTTCTAGTTCCAACCCTTCTTAGGTCGTCAATTACTTCAAGTTCTGATGATAAGTGTACATATACTATGCATTTCTTACTATACATGCTTTGTATCTAAGTCTTCGAAGTAAATACAATTGTAATTAACTCTATGTCTCGTGTCGGATAACTCTTCTCTCGGTCTTTCAACTATCTCGATGAATAAGCCACAATCTTCTGTCTTGCATAAGCACACAACCTAACCCTACAGGTGACGTGTCACAATAGTTCACAAATTCTTTCTTTGACAATGTCAAGGTCGAAGCTCTCTTCAAAGTTTCTCTCGGTTTCTCAAGGGCTCGTTGTCTCGCATCTGACCACACAACTGAACATTCTTCGGTAGCAATCTGTCAATGGAGCAGCTATCTTCGAAAGACTATTTACAAACCTCCAATCGTAACAATACTAGACCTAGTAACTATAGATATCTGTCACAGTCTTCAATTTCTTCTAACTCATATCTTCTTCTGTCTACTTGGGATTTACCCTAATACACTCGGCTAATCTACATGTCTTAGGAGGACATCTTCCTTAACTCAGAGTTCACGTTGCACAACTTGGTATACATTTAATTCTCTAATAGGATCTACAAAACTAACTCCAAAGCTTGTCATGGTCTTCTTCGGTACGCGAACATACCCATGTATCATCTATGAGAACTGATCAGGGAACTCGGGAATTATTCTGCTCAACATCTTTATAATAGTAACTAACATACTAGTCAAATGAAACGGCATAGCTCGGAACTCAAAGCGATCACATCTTGCCCCGAAAGCTGTCTTCGGTACTTCAACTTTTCTCACTCTCAACTGGTAGAAATCGGATCTCAAATTTATCTTCGAAAAGGCTGGAGCACACCCTAACTGATCTACAAATCACTGACACTCGGAAATGGATACCAATTATTCACTGTCACTTGTTTCGACTGTCTGAAATCTAAACACATTCTCATACTGTCACTCTTTCTTCTTCACAAATTACACTGTCGAACTCTAAGATGGTGCACTAGGCCTAATGAATCTAAGGTCTAACAAATCTCGTAGTTGATTCTTCAACACTCTCAATTATGTCGGGAATCATAAGATACAGAGCAATCAAAGCAGAAGCAAGCTCGGAGACGGTCTCAATAACAAACTTTTCTTCTCTGTCAGGAGACAAACTAGGTAATTCTTGTAAACACTTCTAGAAAAACACAAATTATTCTAACATTCTGCGGTCTAATCTTCATTCAAAATCAAATTCACCACATTTGCCAGACAAGCATGTCAACTAAGCTCAATCAATCTTTGACCTCTAAAGCTGGATCAACATTCAATAAGAAGTTCACATCCTCACCTACCACTACAGTCTCACAGAAATCTGCAACTTCAAGGTAACTCTCTATTTGTCTCAAATCATACTCTAGCTCTGTGTTCTACAAGCCAAACCATGCCAATAGTTACATCGAAACCGTAAAAAGACAATTACTTCACATATACAAGAAACGCGTAACCCTGAACCATCAACAAACATCTTCCGCACACCTTTCTGACCACCACTATCTCACTAAAAGGACTAGTCACATGCGTCCCTACGTCTAAGATCTCAACAAAGATATCTAGCTTCCTTACATGCTCACACAAAATGGACGAACCCGTAGAATTTGCAACTTCACATGCACACAGCTGATAGTTTTCAGTTCTCTTGTTTTTAGGCTGGCCCTTCAACATAACCTAGCTCTTCAAAATTGTTCTTAGAGCATCTCTAGACTTCAAAATTCGATTCTGATCACACACAAACAATCATGCTCGAACTTGTTCCATAACATTGGTCCTGACGACTCAAAACATCCCACTACCAAACAATCTGGAGTTAGAGCTCAAGACTTCCTTCTCGGCTCAACTATATCGGAAGTGACTGCGTCTCTCCTTCTTGCTGGAAGACAACTCAGGCGCACATTGGCCCTATCACACAAATTGATTTCTACTCACGGATACTGATCGGCTGACTTGTATTAAAACCATAGGCCGAACCCCAACGATCACCATCTAACATTTCTGAGTTTCAGATTACTCACACGAGACCCTTACCTTGATCTCGCTAAAAGAACTAAGGTACTCATACCTACCTCTAACACTTCACTGAACACAATAACTTTGCATGCTTGCTAACACATACGGAAGTACAGATTCAGGATCAACCGGAGGGAACAAACTCAAAATTGTACCAAGGGCTTACCCACTATAACATCGATATCACTCTGACTCCCACTCGTAGGTCTTCACTTCTTTTCACCCACTAATACCAGAATCGGTCTCATTCGTCCCTCACCAACACGAATCAACCCACATACACACTGACTCAGACAAACAAATTGTACCTCAACTCCGGTACAACCACACTTCCCTAACTATAACAATGATCTCCTTCGACATCATCCACATTTTCAGAAACCACAACTTCCACTTACCGATTCACGGCCCACTCCTTGGCCTCAAACTACTAAAAAGCAATAAATCAACAATAACGACAAATTAACATACAAACTGGGTTAGCAAAGGAAATGGTCCAAGTGGCTCGAGTATGATTCCCCTCACTAAAAATCTTTTTTTTGATGTAATAGAAGCAATGGGACTCTACTCAACATGCTTCAAGCAACACGCATGCACATTCAAACAACATACACCAAGCATACTTGATAAACAAGCAAACATGCTTACATGGCAAGCAAACACCGTGCATTTCAATACATAAAACTCCATTTACCTCACTTACCTGCCCAAGGTCTCGGAAACCTTAGGCTCTGGTACCAACAAATGTAACCCCCGCGTCCCGGTCTGGTCGGTTGACCGGTCCGAGTAGGCTACACGGGAAAAACCGATGTGAAACTCGTTAAGGTCCCACCTTGGTTAGCAACCTTAGAAAAACTTTTCATTATTATTATCCCTTCTAGAGGCATTAATGAATCCTATGTGAGGAAGGCAACAACGGAAGAACATACGAGACAAGACAACCAAACAGTTCATCAAAACAGTCCATTTTAATCCTTTACCGCAGGCCGTATCGGAACGCCCTTAGGGTGTTTCGATACGCCTTGACTTGGTCAACTGGCCAAAGTCAACATGATGAGTCCGTTTCGAAATAGGGGTGACCCGTATCGAAACGATCACAACAGTCAACTTCTCGTGGTCAACGAGATGAAGGTCGTTCCGAAACGCTAAGGCCTGTTTCGATACATCAATTTATCGTCAAAATCTCAGATTTCCAGTGGCAAAATCGTATCGAAATGTTCCTTAGGCGTATCGAAACGCCTGGCTAAAAACAAAGGGGTCGTATCGGAACGGGGTCGACCGTTTCGAAACGCCCCTTGTCTGCATATTGGTTTTAGCTGGTTTTAAGGCACAAGGATGCCCCAAAACCCCACTAAAGCCTCTCACAACACACAAGCACAAACCTAAGGCAAGACCACACATCTACAAGCATGTTTAACACACTTCAAGCATATAATAACCAAACATTAAAGGAACCAACATCAACATGTGAATCATACATAACATTGAAGGTTCATGCTTCACAAGACAATCACTTGAGCATTAAAGATAGGCAACCAACACAAGGTCATACATTCACCACAAGGAAGCATACATAGTTTTTAAGGTTACATGCCTTAGCAACCAAGCATATAAGCATTCAAGACATGCAACATAAGCAATATCTACAAATCAAACAAGGCATCCAAGAACCAAGTCAACATCAACATACATCATTTCTCAAATCAACAACACCTATCCCATTGCTTGGCTATTACATTCTACAATTTAAAGATCATACTTGAGCTAACCGTAAGCAACACTTGGAGGCCTTTCCTTGCCTTTGCCACCCCAAGCTACTGATCTGCATTGTCGAACAAGAAGGAGCGTAAGCATAAAAGCTTAGTGAGGGTATGCTCATAAAACAAACCTTCGACAATGCAGGGTCCAAGCACGAGCAAGAATCAAAATAGAATGCATGGTCTTACCTCCAATCCTCAAGAGCCAAAATAAAAGATGATGCATGATCATATTATCAAAGTCATGCCATGCTCAACAAGTCCATAACCACAACATATAGAAACACATATAACCAACATATGAGCAACATAATCCACAATCCGTATTGGCACCTAGCTATGACTCGAGTACGCGGATAACCGTTGGAACTCACATCCAACAACACAACCATTACCTGACGGTGGGATTCCACTCATCACCGTTCACGCGGAGGGGATTCCACTCATCCTCACGCCTCATTTCACGCGGAGGGGATTCCACTCATCCTCACGCCCGTCGATGGGATTCCACTCATCACCGACTAATATATATAAGAAAATTTCCGGGCGAACCCGTACTCCATCTTGATGACTACCATCATCAAGACCACGCGCGCATTTGACTCACGTGTGCACACTAAACATCCTAATGATCGATCATTTGTACTCAAGCATACTAGTGTCAATACTACACATTTCATTAATCTTTCACAATATCATTTCATAACACTTCCGTGCTTAGCACGTACTCACCATGACTTACCGTCATGCACAAACTACATTTCCATGCCTAGCATGTACTCACCATGATCCTCGGATCATACAATCACCTCATAATATCATTTCACATGTCAACACCACATGTATATCATTAACACAAATATCTCATCATATTTCACACATATGTATATCTATATCATATTTATCATCAACATGCATATAACAATGCATCAAGCCATGCCTCAACATACATGTATAACAACGTATACATAATACCACAATCACAATTAATCAAGAGGCATAAATAACCATTAAAGAGTGCAACCAAAGTCTCTAATTAAAGCTTGGGATTAGGCTACCACTCTAATCCCAACTCTATGTGGGTCTATCAACCCCAACCTAGTCCACATGCTTGAACCAATTGCTCAAAATCATTTAAAACATTTTAACCACTCACCTCCACCTCCAAGCTCAACTACCAAGCAAGCAACACCTTCAAGTTTCCGGATTTGTTCCCAAGGCTTCACCAACACACAATCTCGCTTCTAATCACCTCAACACAACTAAAATAGCCTCAAATCAGTCCACACAACAATGTAACAACCTGGAACACTAATCAAGCAATAAACACATGAATTCAAGCCATGAACAATCCCCAAAATCACCAAACCCGAGCAACCCTTATACCCAGCCCAAAACTTGTGATTTCAACACATTTAACACTTCCAAATGCTTCCAAAACAACCCCCAACTGTTACCCTAACATCAACCCTCAATTTCCAACACAAACCATGCCTAAAACTCATCTAAAAACCCTTATAAAACCCCACCAAAACCCAAATTCGGGAATTCATTTAAAACACTCTAAAAATTATATATATTGGACCATTTGGTTCATAAACACCATATCTAACAATATCAAATCAAATTCTTAAGTTAAAAACAATAAAGATATCATTTTTATTCAAATCTTCCAAAAACCCAAATTCTAAAACTTGAACCAAAATGAAATCTAGTTGTACTTTTAAAGAGAGGAAGATGAGGACAAGTAAAAAACGTGATTACCTTTCAAAACCGAGTTGAAACGAAGGAGGAAAGAAATGGAATAGTAGCATGGAGAAGCTCTCCCCTTTTTGTCGTTGGTTTTGAAAAATTGGAAATGAGGAAGAAGATGAGCACATGCTCATCTTTTGTTTTATTTTTAATTCTCAAAAATAATATTTACAACTATGCCATTAATGAATGGCCAAAACCCACCTCTCTTAAAGTCCATGGATTTTGGACCCAAGAGATAGGCCCAACATAGCCTTAACCGTTTTGAAATCCCGAGGCCCATGAAAATATTTTATTATTTAAATTATAAAACCGAACCCGAAATAATATTAAAATATTATTTTCACCCGACCCCAAAACCCGGGTGTTACAAGATTAATTATGATTCCTTATTGTTTATGATTTTAAGTTTAGTATTAATAGTTTATGGTTTAGTTTAGGGTTATTGGTTTATGAGATTAATGATGATTCAACTTTTTAATTTATGTATTTAAATTTGATTAAATATTTAAATCATGAACATAATTAAAAGAATTCTAAAATTAAATGTGAAATTTCAATTAAATTAATATAAATTGAGACTCCATTAAATTATACTAGAACCTAAAAGTAAAATTTTGGGACTTAAATAAAAAACATGTAAAATCGCCCTTAACCTAAAACTAAAAGATAACGACTAAAAGATAACGGGTTGTTTTAATTAAAAAAGGAAATATTTTAATTAAAAAGAGAAAAAGAGAATTTGTAAAAAAAACACATAATGTTGGAGGGAAACAGGAAACAAGCCGCACATTTTTAGGTTAGGGGTTAATTAACTTTTAAGTTCTGATACGTTCAAAATGTTACATTTTAGTCCTAATATTCACTTTTAAGTTTTATTTTAATTTAATTTAGTCACAAGTATGAAGTATCCCCACGGTTTGAACTTCGGATATAGCAATCCCCTCATCACAGTAATATTTAGTCCCTAAAAATTTACTTTTAGCTGAAATTGACACTTATTTATTTCTAATTTTTGTAATTTAGTCAAATAATTTTAATATATTGATACTTTTGTTCATTTTAGTTCCTAAGATTTAATTTTCATCCGAAATTTACCCCTATTTATTTTTATGGTAAAATTGTGAAATTAGTCAGACTCTCAAATTTCATTATTTCCAAACTATCAAATTAGTCCCTAATTTCAAGTTTATGTTATATTTTATGGTGAGAATGTAAAATTGGTCACTGGGCTCTAAAGTGCAAACGAAAACAAAATAAAATAGTATGTGTAGTGACTAATTTTTAATAATGAAATTAGGGACCAATTTGATAATTTTGGGTTTAGGTTATATTCTATGGTAAATTGTGAAAATGGTCCCTAATTTCGGTTTATGATTTTGGGTTTAGTCTTAGTGCTAATGGTTTAAGGTTTATGTTGTAGTTTAGGGTTATTGATTTATGAGATTAATTTTTATAGCTTAAGATTTATGGTTTAGAATTTTTAAGGCTTAGTGTTAATGGTTTAAGATTTATGTCGTAATTTAGGGTGAAGTTAAAGATCAAATATTTGAAGGGAAAAGAGTCTATAAAACTTCTAAATTCAAAAATTAACGGGGACAAAAATCTTATTTAATTAATATTTAAACTTAGAATGACATAAAATGTTATTATATTACAATTTTGAGAATATCAACGATTTCTCCCATAGTATAATGCAAAAAGATAATAAAAACATACACCATTATACTATTTATCATATTGTTAAAAATAGATAACATTCAAAATAAATTATTCATTTACTTTACCTTAATTATTGGGTTAAAATCGGGTCGATATTCGGTTCAGTTTTCGGTTTGTATAGCGTTCGGTTTGGGTGAAATTGGTTCGAGTGAAAATTGATTCGGGTCTATTTTGGTTTCAACAAAAATTTCAGGTCGATTTCGGTTCAAATCGATTTATTTTAGGTTTCGGAACAACTTTAGATCATCATGTTCGGGTCAATATCAAGTCTCAGTTCGAGTAATTCGGTTTAGGCCTCGAGTAAAGTTTATTATGTCCATTCAAGCTACTCTATTTGCAGTTTGATATAATTTTAAGGTAATGATATTATAACTTAAATATAAATTTTAGTTGAATTTAACAAATATCTAGTTTAGCTCACGTTGAATCCTTGTACAAGGAATTTATGGTGAGGTCAAATAAAATTATTGAAAAATAACTTGCGATTGCTGATGAAAGAAAATAATGTTATAAATAAATAAAAAAATATCATGAACTATTAAAATATTAACAGTATATTTATTAATATTTTTTAATAATATAATATAATGTTCTGATTTTAATAAGCAACTAATGTAATTAATAATATTATTATTTAATAAAATGTATTAGTCTTAACATTATATTTATAAATTATAAATGATGATAGACTAAAGTTGTTGTAATATTTTAAATATAACAATATTAAGTTTTTTAGAATTAATAGTATTTATCGTATTCGAAATTTTACCGAATAACAGAAAAAAGTTTACACAACATTCAAATGCCAAAAATGGTTTCCAGAAACTATTTTTCAAAAATGTAATCCATTTTCCAGGGCTAATATTTTGAAATCTATTTTCAATGAATAAAACTGACACTAAATGTAAAATTAATCTCAAATTTAGATATTCGAAACCTAAAGTGGATTCAAATATTCAATATTATCTAAACCAAAATCAAAATATATTCGAATAACACATACCTAAAGGTTCTTATTTGAATATCCTATGAATGGTGAATCCATATATTATCCAAATTTGCCCCCAAAAAGTTGGAATAATGTTGAATACCCAATTGTTTAGGATCCAATTTTCTTGTTCATTTAAGCACTGCCTATCTAAATTATTTACACATTCCAGTGTATCAATATAATCATAATTGTGAACAAAAACATAAAGTTGCATAAAAGACGCACTCAACTTGGGAAGTTTTTCTTTGACACTGTTATATTTCAACTCCTTTTGATCAGCCCAAGAAGCACTCATATGTAACCGTACTTTCGTAAATGCCGAATATATGGCATGTTTCAATCTGAAAAAACTGTTTCAGAAACATACCTTCGATATGGCTGGCGGTGCTCGGAAACTCCTTCCTCATTGCGCTTATCCTCGAACCATTTCACAACTCTTTTTCTGGGCAAATTTGTTACTTGCACGATGCTGCTAATCATTGTGTTCTGCATTGTTCATACAGAGCATCCAATATGTGAGATCCTGCTTCTAGCAAACAAACTTTAGCTCGAACACAAATGAAAATACAGCATTGATTCCCAACAAAATAAGCATATCAAAACAAGCTTGGGGGTGAAACGAATTCGGGAAACCGAGGCTCCACCAAACAGGCAGCAAATATATACAAAATTTATATATAGACGAATCAGTCAAATATCATGTTACTTTGACCCTTCATTTTCCTTTAAGTACGACTCATGTCTACAACAAATTCGGACATGGGTATGGGGTACGATCATCTAGATATATGGAAAAACTCTGAAAATTTTAGCATACCCATGTCGGAAACATGCTTGTATCCAACATTCAACCTCAAGTCCAAGTAACATAGCTCAAATGTATTCGTTTTCTGAACTTCAAAAGCAACGAATGTAATTCTTATTCCCCCTCGGTTCAACAGCACCCTAAACAGAGATTTTCAACAATATAGCTTCAAAAATCAATTCCAATCCTTGAATAATCTTCTAAAGAAATCACTTGATCCACTTCCAAAATACAAGGTTTAGGATGAATTGCTCAAAGGCTCAGACACTCGCTAACATTGACATGAATAATGATCAATTTAAGAACACAGATAAGTTGTAGTAACATATATGAATTTTCTTCAATTACTTACAGTTGGCCGCTTTGATCTTCTATAAACTTTTTCAAGAGTTTCAACTTGCACTTTTTTCAGTCTCTTTTGGGCAGACCATCTTTGTTGCATCACATGGACCGGCTCTTTCACCTTTGGCTCATGTTTCACACCATCCATTGTTGCCTCAAAAGCCTCAGTTTCGATGTGTTTGGTTTCAGGCATTGGTTCCGGTTCCGTCTTAATTGGTTCATCAGGTAATGTAGCAGTAATCATTAGAAGCTCTGGAGGCGGCTCACGGAGCAATTCGAGTACCACAGCCCGATCAAGACATAGCTCAGCAGCAAGAGTTTTAATCTACAAAAGCAAGTAAACCATAAATTTAGCATTACAAAGGAACACATGAAATGCTAGCATGTTTAACAATAATCAATGAAACAAGCACGATCTTTCACACAAAGAAGCGACCTTTCTTCAGGCAAACTGATCAAGCATCATTCCAAATAATAAAAAATAATAATTTCTGCCAAACGCAATTAAATTCCAGATAAAAGAAACAATTGGGTTATACAATTTCAATCTATTGGTTAATGATAAATGTAGTAAATATCAACAACTCACACTAGTTTTACGACGGCCAACTTTGAGAGCAGTGGCCAATCTTCGAAGCTGCCAATTTTTCAGCTTCACGGGCCTTTCTTCTTCTTCTTCTTCGTCGCCGTCGCTCTCCACCTCTTCTTCAGTATCATCCGGGGTTGAGGTAAATTCTTCAAAATCAAGATCCCCAAATGCTTGTGCCAGCTCATTTGCAAGCCTATCAATGTCTTCTTCTTTTATCTCATCATCGTCATCTTCCATGTCTGAATTATCGTTCTTAAGGTCTTCTTCCAGCTGATTGAAAAGAGCTTCAAAAGGGTCTCCTTCAAAATCATCGTCATCCACTAATTCTTTCTTCTCTTTCTTTCCTCTTTTTCTCTTCACAGAAGAAGTAGATGTGGGAGGGTTGTTCCGGCGGCGGGAGAAAGCCAGCGTAGATCGGCGACGTGCCGGCAGAATATTGAAAGCCCTCGGTTGAGTTATGGAAACGCATCCTCTGCAAGGAGGAGGCAAAAGCCGTACGGACATTGAAGAGTTCACTGACAAAGCAGAAGCCATTCAAGGAAAACTGAAAAGGAAAAAAAAAATCTAATCAGAAAAGAGTAGAAAAAAGGGTTTATGGTTTATGATATTACTATCCATTCCCAATTACGGTTCGCATTAAAAAGTGAATCGACTCAACCCATACAATTTGCAGCGAAATAAATTACAAAAGAAATCCTGTAATTATAGTTTAGATTTTAGATTAATCCTTAAATTTTTAAAAGTATCTAATTAAATTCTCATATTCTTTGTTACGTATCAATTAAGTTATTTCACCTGTCTAATCATTAATTTTGATGTTAAATTCTACTTCAAGTTTAAGTTCAAGTATTAAAGATACATTAGATCATGTATTTTTTTAACAATTTTTTAGGGAGGAAAAAAAATTAACTCCTAATGAATTTTGAATTCATAATCTAAAGAATAAAGAAGGATGTCAACAAATAAATGATACTCTCGTTGGTTATTTTAAAGGAAGAAAGTGACATCAACTAATAAGAGTGTATATTTTTGGATATCAGATTTAATTCGATCTAAAAAATTAGATATATGAAATTTCAGATCTATAAAATAATTATCTATATATCTGAATATAAAATTTAGTTTGAGTATTCTTTTCGATGATAGTCGCATCTATGAAATTTTAGATTTTCGAATATAACAAGCAACAAAATTGTCAAATATAACAAGATTCGCATCTATATAAATTTCGATTTTTCGAATTTTTGGATATAACAAGCATCAAATTACTAAAAGTAAAAAAAAATTATATCCTTAAAATTTTGAATTTTTAGATATTTCAGATTTTTTTATAATCTGAAACTTGAAATATTGCTATCCATATCCGATCTAAAAAATTGAATAGAATATACAATTTAAAAATAAAAATTAGATTAGGTATTTAATCAAAAATAAAAAGTCGGATCGATATCTTATCAGAAAATAAAATAGAATTAAATATCCGAGATTTCAAATCTATCAGATCTAAGTATTTTTGCACACCCTGTTAGCCAGGGATACCTTTTATCTCTTTACCTATTTGTCTTAGGAAAATTCTACAACGGGCGACGAACATTGATGAACACCACTAACGATGAACACCGGTGAACACTATTAATTTTTTTTTTTAAATTTTAAAAATCTAAAGGACTAAAATTATAATTAAAATTATCTCTTAAAAAATAAAAGTCAAATTTAATAGTTACTTTATAATATTTTTTAATAGGTTAGAATCAAATATAATTTTTTAATCACAATGTCAACTTCTTTCAATTGCCGAGCCCCTCTTTCACCAAACTAAAACCAAACCACCACCGTATTCTGTTCCCTTTCCTGTAATTGCATTCCCCTGTTTTTTACAGTTCCACTGGTGGTGGTGGTGAAGATGTCGAAAGCTGGAGCCTGCTATTATTCAGTCCTGGCAATCTGTAAACAAGCTTTTGCTTCTGAAATTCGTGACGCTTATCGCAGGCAGGCTTTGAAATGGCATCCCGACAGATGGATGAAGAACCCCAAAGTGTCGGGAGAAGTTAAAAAACGATTCCACCAAATTCAAGAGGCGTACTTGGTTTTGTCCGATGAAAAAATGTGAAAGATTTATGATGTTGGGTTGTTGGGTCTACTCGCAGACGAGGACGATGAAGGATTTGTTAGATTTTTGCAATAAATGATTTTGATGATGCAAAATGCGAGGTCACAGGGAGGAAACAGTCTTGAGGATCTTCAAGGGTCGTTAATGGACATGGTGGCAGAAGATGAACGACGCAAATTTGGGTTGGACTGGGAGTTTAGTGCTAAGAAGAGAGCACGTTTTTGCTGAAGCCCCGATGGTCTCCAAGGTTGCTGTAATTTTCTTGGAAAATTAACGCCTTAGGTTCGAGGATGCAATATATCGATCCGCACTTGAAATTGATAATTTTTCTCGACTAACAAATTAATATACCCAACTCTTGAATTTGTTAGGGTTTAGGTTTAGGAGAATTGAGTATATTTGATTCTAATCTATTAAAAAATTATAAATTAATTTCTATTTTTTAAGAGATTGATTTTGTTAGGGTTTAAAAGAATTGGGTATATTTGATTCTAACCTATTAAAAAATATTTTAAAGTAACTATTAAATTTGATTCTTATTTTTTAAAAGATAAATTTAATTATAATCTTAGTCTTTTAGATTTTTAAATTTAAAAAAAATAATGATGTTCATCTGTGTTCATCGTTAGTGGTGTTCATCAATGTTCGTCGCACGTGGTAGACTCATCCTTTGTCTTAAGTATGAATGTATGCTCCAAGTTGTTAGACATTTTACCCATCATAAAACTATTCCTATAAATAAATACTATGAATTAGGATTAAATATCAAGTTTATTTTGTAAATTTCTTGTAATTCTAAATGAGTAAAATTTATCTTCTTTTATATGTAAATTTTATTTTTATTTAAAAAAATTTGCCTAAAATCTTGATACCTCTTTTATTGTGATTGATTTACAGTATATTATAACAAAAGTAATGATTGAGATTCATGCATATGTATTTGACTAATCAATCAAACATGATGTTTTAACATTATTTTCTTCTCTTTATAAAAACAAAGCATTATTTTTTTAATATCAGTTATAGATAACGGCGTGCATTATTCGGTTTTATTCGATTAATCGATCGAATTAATTTTTTTCCGATTAATCGGTTGGTTAAATTTTAGTAGATTTGGTTAACGGTTAATTTTTTTTAATTCAATTTTTGTTTAATTCGGTTTGAAACCGATTAATTAACAAAATTATTATATATTAAATATTATATATATTACATATATTTATTTTTTGTCGTTGAACTTTTAAAAATTATAAAATGATCATTAAATTTTTTTAATATATTATAAAATGGTCATTAAATTTTATCAAATTAGTACAAAATTATCACTTAAATTTATTGAATTATTTCAAAATGATTATTAAACTTTAACGTGCAATGATTCAATGAACATTTTGTAATAGTTCGGTTAAAGGATTTTAGGTAATTCGGTTCGGTCGTTAACCGAACCGACGGAATGCATACCCCTAGTTATAGATGTTTTTCGTTTAATATATATATATTATTGATATGTAGATACAACCTATCAAATAAAACAATACTGATTTAAAAGTATCTAATCCAAATAAATAATTAAAAAATCAAAATATAAGCAAAAGGAATTATAACTGAATTATATAGAAAAGTAAATTGTAAATACGTATGATCCACTGAAATTCATTAATTAATCGAGTAATTAAAAATAATTATATTGTTCACATCTTGTATGAAAAGAAAAATAAACATAATCAAAATAAAAAAGTTGTAAAAAACTACAAATAGAAAATATATCAACAAAAAAGTAGACACATTTTTATAATTTACCTTTATATAGACTTGGCCACTTGGGACATAATTGAGTAATTGTACATGTTATTTCAGTTCATTTATTGTTTTGTATGTTGGATGTAGCACATTTCTGCTTATGAGAAAATCTACGTTATAATCTAGATATGTTTAATATGATTAGCTTAATAATAATTTATAAGAAAAACAATTGCAATTATACTTGACATATTCGGATAGATTATACTAAAAAATAACTATTATGCAATATAATTATAACAAACAAGGATTCGTCAATAAATTTTATTTGTCTTTGTGAGTTGTGACACAATTTTTTCTATCTTGTGGTATATTTTTCATTTTTTTATGACATTTGTCTCATCTACTTTAGTGGTAATTTGACTTTTGTGTAGCAATTATCATAAAGTATATTCTTGGTCATGAAAGTTTGACGGTCTCGTATGGTTAAATTTCTTTTGTAAAAATTTGTCAATATTTTTATAATTATTAGCAAAATCAATCTGTAAGATAATTTTATTGTTAATCTTTCCTACATCGCTACCTAAACATCTAGTTGGATAAAAACACATAGATTTGTCTATTGATTTTTTTATGTGGTGGGTGATATAGTCAAGGGAAGATTTTAAATTTTTCTTCTTCTTCTTTTTATGCCCTTTAAATTTTACATGTTTATTTTTCTTTTTATTTTATTTTAACATAGTCATCAAATTTCTCTTCATATTTTAAAATGCGTTGTGTTGTATTTTTTTATTTTAATGTAATTGATCTTTTATTAAAAAATTTATCAAAAAAATTCAGAGAATTAAAACCTATATATTTAATGATTCAAAATTTCAATATTTTACAGAATACGCCAATATTTAGTTGAGTAAACTATATCCAAGGTCATTTAACCATGACTCTAATAATAAACATAAAACTTTTTTTTTTATAAAAAATGTTATATACAAATCATTCGAAAAAACATTATTACAAACATATCACTCCGCTTATAATAAACCACTTAATTAAATAAAATATTATAAACATGTTACAAATAAATCATTTTTCTTTTAATTCAACATTATATAATAACATTTTTAGTCAAAAAAAAACTTATACTATCTATAAATTTGATAATGCAATTATCAAACTATTGATTTAATTGACTTGTTTGCTTTGACAATATCACAAAAAGACTAAATTGATGCAATTTTTAAATATAAAAAATTAAATTTATTGAATTTTTTCAAGTATGACAAAATTAATAGAATGCATGAGCTTTAGCGACTAAAATATTATTATACCAAAGAAAAGTGACATGTTTGTAAACGGAGTGATATATTTTGTAACAATATGTTAATTAAGTGTCCTATTTATAAATTTTAGAAGAAAAGTGATCTATTCATTATAAAACCTATAATCAAATGACCTTGATTGTAGTTTACACTTTATTTTTTTTAATTTTCGTCTTCGTGTCGTTTTCGTGCGTTGTCTAAAGTTTTCGATCCAGTACTGCTGTCACACAGAGAAGCAGTTGGTGGTGTGCAGCATACGACGTCGTTTCTATGTATTGAAAACGCATCGTCTTCGAAGATTTATACTTCAGACCAGATTATCACTCGCCTTGTCGGTTTTTGTTTCTGCGAATCTTCGATTATCTTCAAAGGTCTGTGACTGCGAATGGCAACTCCGGCAGCATCAACACCGTCGAGGAGGGGATGGCTCAGCAACATCTCCTCAATTTCATCTCGTGTTTATTTCTTCCTTATCTTCCTTCAGATCCCACTTTTCAGGTCAAACCCTTTTTCCTAAGTTGTATCTCAATCCGTGTAATCAACTAATCATTGAATTTTTCCTTTTTTTTCTTTTCTTGTTTTAGCATCTGGGTTTTTGGCTATTTCCACTTTTGGGTTGATTTGTTGCTTTACTGTTCTCTCTTGGATGTTCTTTTTTTGCTATGTTTGGGGTCAGTATTTAGTTGCATCATTTGCTCTCAGTGTTCATTTCTTTCGGGAAAAATGGCTTTTGAAAAGTCACTTCTGAATAATGGACTTATTTTTGGGATTTTTTTTATATTTTATATTGTTTGATGATTTTGCATAAAATCTGGATTAATGTGATGGGATTGATCCCTCTGCTTATGGGGCTTTTCCTTCTTTTCTTTGCTTCAGCTTCTATTCTTAGGGGATCAATCTGTTTTTGCTAGGCTTCAGCTTCTATACAAGAAGGGATCATTTCCTTTAGTACTTAGGTGTATGATCTTTCTTTCTTTTTTCTTTAGCTTTTGGAAAATGTCGTTTTTTTATTCCTTAACCACTATAAAACTTTGTTTTTCTTCCTTAAAGCGCGATTCTTGTTTTTTATTCTAAGATGTGAGATGGAACAAAGTTGCAAGTTTCTGTTTTGTCAGGACCCTTGTCTAGTGGTGTACATGTACTCTGCCCGATTGTTCTGTGCAATATAGTGTGTTGCATTGTGTTATTTTAAGTTCTCTATACTCTAGCAAAACCAGTTCTTCCTATTTCTGGATAGGTGCGAACTGAACTCATACGTTGTCTGCTTGTTCATTAGTCGTTGTCGGAAATAGATAGACACTCCTCTTTTCTTTTTCAACGATCTTATTGATTTATAAACATATAGATGATTAAAATAGACTGGAATTTGATTCCCGACTTGGGCTCTTTATCATCCTTCTCTTTTGGCAGGATACCATGCAGATCCGGAATGTGCTCAACTCCAATTCATGTCACATCTTCCCAGTTGATTGCAAGTGATATCTTTCCTGTACCTGTGATAAAGGCAATCCTCTTTCCAGGAGCCATTACGAACGGCCTTGCCAAGAACATGACTATTCCAAGCTGGGACAACCTGTTAAACATCTATAACTTAACCAGTATAAAGGAATCGTCTCCAGTACCTGAGCTTCAGCGCTTAGAGGTTCTTATCCTTGACATTTTTACCTTTCTAATTTTTAGTTTTAAGCATTTTCATTATTTGTATTAAGAAATTTACTGATCTGTTAGTTGCAGACCTTATTGCATATATGTAATCTTAATGGTCCCTGCATAAGGTATATGCAAACTAAACGCCATTAAAGCTGAGCATTATTTGGGTTTGGGCATTGTCTCTAGGAGTGTAAACAAGATACCTTTACTCAAAAGCTACTTGGCCTTGGCTCAAAAACACGATTTAGATTTGGTCATTGTCAAGCCAAGCATGAGTTCGAGCAGCTTGAGCTAGTCGAGTTCAAATATACTAACTTCCATTTTGAATAACCTATGAGCCTAATTGAGCTTTTTTTTATTAGTATTGAAAATTTTTCGATTCAGTTTCCAATTTGAGCATAGAATCAAGCTCATTCTTTGCTCGCTAAACAAGCTTATTTGAGCCTAATAAAATGAGCTGAGCAGTTCGATTTTGTTCTTAAATCGAGCTTATTTTCTTCCCTTATATTCTTCACCCTACTTTCCACAATAGTCATCCAAAAATTTGTTTCTTTTCATAAGCTCAACCCTGTGGAAAATGCAATTATCTTGGAACCTCATCTCGTTTATCTGGTTCTTGTACAGGTTCTGGCAGGAAGTTACTTCTGCGTGGCAGGAGCACTTGTGGGACTTCTAAAACCTGGAAGAATGAGCATGTTCGGGACACTCCTCGTAATATGGGGTCTCGTGAAGGAAGGGATCATAGGAAAACCAGCAAATACTGATCCTACGAAATCTGTATATGTATATCCGACGATGGTGCTTGCGCTAATTTGTGCCTTGTCATCGATCAAGTATGACGTGAAGAAAGTTATGAGAACTGCCCCTGCACGACCGATTGCAAAGCCTCTGCAGAGCTCTTCCAAATCTAAGCTGAAATAATCAAATCCCCCCCCCCCCCCCCCCCCCACTTTTATGGAGTGAAAAGCCATTCTAATCATTTCCTTTTATACTGAACAGTGAACTCTTATAACCAATCAGCTGAAGTGTCTTTCCATAGAAATTATGGAACCTCATTTGCTGCTTTGAATTAATTAGTCATTTGCCATTGTTTTCTGGAGCTGCATACTATGCTTGGAACTAAATTCGATGCCAATGGGATCTTAATGTTGCATCAAGATTTGGTTGAGCTTTACGGACACTGCATACATGTCCATTCACCGCATGCGGGGCGAAATAAGGGCAAGATTCTGTAGTTTGAAGGCGGCAAAATATTACCCGTTAGCAGGCATGGCATAACGTTTGGCAGTTTGCAGGAGGTTCATTCAGTTTTCGTTCATAGGCTCGGTCATTTTAGCTTCATTCTGCTTTGTTCTGTTTAGTATCTTGTTTCAGCCACCCCTTTGCTTATTTGTATTCAGGTTTCTTGCTTTAAGCTGTATTTTGTGTTTGAATAAAATGAAGTGCCATTTGTGAGATTTTCATTAATGCTTTCCTTAGCTGTCTTGGAAACTTACAGTTTATGCTTTGTTTTACGAAATCACGTTTAACTATTTGAGCAATATCAGAGTTGTCTGAATAATATTTTTGCTGCAGTTATGCGATGCTCGGAAATGGTTTGAGTGCAGCAGTTGTTGCCCCCTTACTCCAGTATATGTTTGCTGAACCATCGTGATTATTAGCTCAACACTGGATGCTTCTCTTTGAGGAAACCATTTTCTGGAATAAAATCTCTCTTCACTCAATAGCAGCTCCCTTAACTCCATGTAAAGCCTACTCTGTTTCAACTGTTCTAGACAGCCAGCCTCCAATTCTTTGCTCTCAGGCCTCAGCCACTTACGAAAATAACATTACTTGGATTCGAATGCATGTATTTGACATGTTCTTTTCGCTCAATTTTTTTCTTCTAAGTTCTCCAATGCATGTCGAGGGTCTTTGGAGGGCTGTATATCCGTACTTGTGTTCGAATATGTGTTTGAAAATAACAATTCTTTCCTCCTTGTAGTGTCTACTTCTAAGCTTAAGCTCTCCTCTGCTGGTAGTAGTTGATTCCTCTTGGCGTATACTGATCATTAAAGTATGAATCTAATTTCATATCATCGGTGTCATCTATGGTAAAACACAAAACCGATGCCTTTTTACATGCAGATTAACAAAAGGTTTTGTTTTTTACCATTAAGTTGCATGGGATTTCATTATAACATAAAAAATTATAATTAATATCATAAACAACAAAAATAAAGTATAACATAACAATATTATAAACAAAATATTATGGATTTGATTATGATATGGTGTAAAACTTAAATTGTTTTTGATATAACTAATTGTATGAGGGCTTATTTGTAAATACAATAAATTTTTAAGTACTTCGACAAGCTTTTTGAACTAAAAGATCCTTCAAGTCAAAACTTTTAAAGTGTTCAATTTTTTTTAAGTATTTTAAAGTCTAACTTCAATTCTACGCCCAAGCGTATCGATACGGTTTTCCTTCACTAGAATTTCAAACGTTAAAAGTGTATCGATATGATTAACCCCGTACCGATTCGATATTCATCTGAGCAAGTTTTTAAGAGATAGCGTACCGATACACTCATACCCGTATCGATACGATTTGATGGTGTTTACAAAATCTTTTCATTTAATGATTCGAACGTTGCTTGTCAGTTATTGGAATCCCAAATTTTAAAATGACTGATAACCGTATCGATACGCTCATTCAGCGTACTGATACACTTTTTGGTGAAATTCAATCCAGGATTTCAGTAAGCAAATTCCGTATCGATACGGTATATGAGTATTGATACTCCCATTGTTTTACACTATACCCGTACCGATACGCCCTCTTAAATGTGCACAACGGCTCTTTCTGTTTTGAGATAGGTATCAATACTCTTGTTCAAGTACAGATACGGTAGGTTGCAGAAATGCATTTATTGTAGAAAAACGCACCCCAACGGCTAGATTAATGATCTCAACAACCTAAACGGCTAGAATTCAATGCAAGGGTATAAAAGCAAGCCTCCAAAGCCTCAACAACAACTATTGAACCTACTTGCAACATTCAAGCTATATTTCAAACCTTTGTGCTTCATAAGAGACATATCTTTTACCCAACTTGTTGTAATTCTTATAGTATATCATTAGTTCAAGTTTGGGAGAGTATTTGATTGTAATTGGGCAAGTTTTCAGTCTTGTAAGAGAATTTTTCATTTGCCAAATTTTTTCTTTGTAAAGAGTCTTTTGGGTCAATCTTTGGGTAGTAAGATTGACCTATTGTAAATGTTACCTCCTTAGCCTAGAAAAAGAGAAGAACATCTAGTGGAGATTGTTGAAAATCCTTAGTAGGAGTTAAGGTAGTGAATGTAGAGCTTGTTAGAAGCTTGAACCATTATAATTCTCCTTGTTCTTCAATTCAATTTCCAATTTTCTCCCTCCAAATTTAAAAAGCCAATTCACCCCCTCTTGACCAAATCACATTCATTTGATCCACTCAACAATTGGTACTAGAGCTTACCTCTTTGAAGGCTTTACATCCACAAGAGGAGATCATAGGAGAGTGTTGATCAACATCTAATCAAAGACATGACATCTACCTCCCAGGCTAGCTTGTACGAGTCATAATCCATCACTAAACCACCATTCTTCAACGTGGATAACTATCCTTTTTGAAAGAACCAGATGAGGCTCTTCATCAAATCCAACGACTATGTTCTTTGGGACGTAGTAGAAGACGGATCGACAACTCCTATGAAAAGAGATGATGAAGGGAGACTTGTTCCGAAGACCAAGGTGGAGATGACCGATGAAGATCGGAGAAAACTTTAAGTAAACGACAAGGCTCTACATAAGTTGTTTTGTGCACTTGGACCCGACATGTATGCCAAAATGTCATCATGCACAAGTGTAAATGAGGTGTGGGACAAGTTAGAGACCACATACGAAGGCACCAACGACGTGAAGGAGACCAAGATTGGGATCCTCAACTTAAGTTATAAGAACTTCAAGATGGAGCCGGATGAGAGCGTCTTCAAGATGTTCGTCTGGTTCTCGGTTATAGTAAATGGTCTTAAGGGCTTCGGTGATATTATTCCCGAAGATAAACTTGTCCGGAAGCTACTCTACTCTCTTCCTAAATCATGGGAAGGGAAGAGAACCGCAATCATCGAGGTGAAAAACTTGAAGAATTTGAAGCTCGATGAGTTGATAAGATCTCTCTTTACTCATGAGATCATGAAGCAATGAAGGGAAGAAGAAAAGAAAATGGAAGAAAGAAGAGTAGAGAAGCTAGAGGTGGAAAAAAAGAAACAAAGGATTGCTCTCAAAGCCTCACTACCATAAGAGGAGATCAATTGAAATGAAGAAGATGGATTTGAAGAATTGGCTATGATAGCCAAAAGATTCTCTCGATTCATGAAGTCTAACCAGGGAAGGAAGTTCTAAAGAAAAAGAGACTTCAAGAACAAGAACAAAGAAGAAGAAAAGGATCAACTCATTTGTTATGAGTGCAAGAAACCAGGCCACATTCGATCGGATTGCCCTCAACTCAAGAAGAAGGGGTTCGATAAGAAAATGAAGAAGCAAAAGGCCCATGTTGTTACTTGGAGCGATGAGGAATCATCATCCGATGGAGATGAGCACAAAGTAGCATATCTTTGCCTCGTGGCCATTGATAACGATCCTAAGGTAAACCTCAACTCTTCTGGCTTTGATTTTACATTTGATGAGCTTCAAGAAGCTTATGATGAGGTACAAGAGGTTTATGACAAATTGGTTGAAAATATAAAAAATCGGTTTTGAAAAACAAAAAGTTGATTTCTGATTTAAAAGCCCAAAACAATTCTTTACAAAACCAATTCGAAACTTGAAGAGAAGATTTTGGCATTAAAAGATGATTTAAAATATTTTTAAGATGAAAATGTTGATTTAAACAATCTTCTCTCCAAAGTTCATGATGATCACCACAAGGTGGTGAATGAGCTTAAAGCTTCTCTAAACGTAGTTGAGAAATCAAGTTTTGAAAAAAGAAGTTTTTCAAAACCCAACTATGTGAAGAGGAACTTTAATGGCTACAAACAAAGAGGCTCTCAAAAGCATCCTAAAGCTAAAATGATTATAAGTGTATGGGTTCCTAAGGAACTTGTAGTCTCTAATAATATATGTGTCATTTCTTCTTGGATTCCCAAGGGAACCAAGTATTTGGGAGCTAACTCACATGGACCCAAGATGTTTTGGGTACCAAAAATCAAGAACTAATCTTTGTTTGTAGGGGGGCATTGCTACAAGGCCAAAGCTTCAAGTTAGAAAACTTGGTACCTTGATAGTGGATGCTCAAGACATATGACCGACGACAATAGTAGATTCATAGAGCCCAAGCCAAAGAGTGGTGGAGTAGTAACATTTGGTGACAACTCCAAAGGCCACATTGAGTGTATTGGCTCTATTGGTAATCTCTCATCTATTCTCATTGAAGATGTCTTGTTTGTCAATGGTCTTAAGCATAACTGGTTGAGCATTAGTCAATTGTGCGATAAAGGGTTTTAATGTTCATTTTGATGTTAATGGGTGTAAAATTGTGACCATTAAAACAAATGAAATAATGCTCATTGGTCATCACATATGTAATATTTACATGGTGCATCTAGATGACATACATACATCCCATGCATGTTTGGTTGCTAGTGATGAAAATGATGCATGGTTGTGGCATAGAAAACTAGGGCATGCTAACATAAGTGTTTTAGAAAAATTAGTTTCCCAAAATCTAGTTAGAGGTTTACCTAAGCTAAAATTCTCATTAGACAAAATTTGTGATGCTTGTGCTAAGGGTAAACAAAAATATGCCTTATTTAATTCTATTAATGATGTTTCAACTAGTAGGGTTTTACAATTGATCCATATGGATCTCTTTGGGCCTATTAGGACAACTAGCTTGGGTGGAAAATTACATGCTTATGTTTTAGTTGGTGATTTCTCTAGATACACTTGTGTTCTCTTTTTTTACAAAAGATGAGGCTTTAGAAAAATCATCATATTTTCAAAACTTACTCAAAATGACCTTGGTCAAAACATAACTCATATTAGAAGTGACCTTGGAACGAAATTTCAAAATCTAGGTTTTGAGGATTTTTGTAACTCTAATGGTATTAGCCACAAATTTTCCGCACCTCGCACTCCTAAAAAAATGAGGTAGTTGAGAGGAAAAACAATACTTTAAAAACAAATGGCTAGAACCATGCTTTGTAAAAACAATTTACCTAAGTATTTTTGGGCGAAAGCCACAAACACCACTTGTTATATCATAAATCGTGTAATGATTAGGCCAATTTTAAAGAAAACTCATTATCATATTTTAAAGTCAAAAAGGCCTAACATTAGATATTTTCATCCTTTTAGTTGTAAGTTCTTTGTTTTAAAAAATGGAAAATATCATTTAGGTAAATTTGATGCAAAAAGTGATGAAGCTATTTTCTTAGGATATTCTTTAAACTCTAAAGCCTATAGTGTTTAACAAAAGAACATTAGTTGTAGAAGAGTCTATTCATGTGGTTTTTAATGATAACCTCTTTTCGAAGAAGGATTCTTGTGATGATGATAATGTAGGGATCATTGATGGTGGGCAATCATCAAAGGTGGATGAGGTTCCAACCAAGGAAGAAACACAAGATCCTCCAATTGAAGCTTTAAAGGAAATGACAATTGAGGAAAAGAAAGTGAGATACCTAAGGGAACTCAACTATGTTAAGGGTGGTGAGATCTTGGGTGATCCATCCAAGGGGTAACTACTCGATCCCCTCTTAGATTAATGAACCATGTTGCATTCATTTCATGCATTGAGCATATGTTAATTTGTTTCTTAATGCATCTATGCTTGTTGTTAGGGGGAGTTTGCATCAGTTTCTGTCCATATATCTTGCTCATATATCATTCACATGCATTTAGGGTCGTTCAAAGTTGGATTTTTGGACTTGTTCTTGTCCAAAATGCATTTTTTTGGCAAAGGGGTATCGATACAGCTATAAGCGTATCGGTACGGGTTCTTCAATGGGCAAGATACAGTCAACACTGTATCAATACGGTCACCCGTATCGATACGGTTTGGAAACCGTATCGATACGATGGATCGATATGCCTAGTCAGCATATCGATACGGTCATGCGTATCGATACGGTCACGCGTATCGATATGGTTACGCATATCGATACGACTTGAAAACTGTACCGATACGGTGGATCGATATGCCTAGTCAGCGTATTGATACGGTACTCGCTGAAGCTTTAAATCAGGCATTAAAGAGTTCATCTTTAATTAAAACTCAAATCCCACTTTTCTCTCCAAACCCTAGCCGAACCTATCTATAAAACCCCTCTCAATCTCTCTAATTTTTCACACAAAACCTTAAATTCTTTGAGGGTTTTTCATCAAAACATCAAAGCCAAGCTTTGCTAGTAATTTGGTGCATTCTCATCTCTTCATCCATTCTCCATAACTCAAGGTATAAACTCTTTTCCGTTTCTTTTTAATTTTTGCTTTAATTTCTTTATAATTTTTAACTTGTTTTTGTGTAAAATTTATATACTTAATATGTGTTTTGAAGTTTTTGTAAAAAAATATAAAAATCTGAATATTTTTTATTTGAATATAAAAATATACTGTATATTTTTCAAGTCTATTTTTAAAAATCTTTTTAACAAAATTTACTTTTATACTTGTATATAATTTTAACCTATAATATATACTATTTTAATTAATACCTTGAATTATTGGATGTTCATGGATCGAATATGATGATAATTGCATACGTTGTTTTCGAATGTTTTTGATGTTTTTCAGGATATTATGGCACCAGAAAAGAGACAAAGGAAAGATTTGGCTTCTAGTTCATCCAATCTCAATTTGGAAAATGAGGGTATTATTAAACCGAATGTAACCCCCTAAACCCGACCCGGAAGGACTGGGTCGAATATAAGGAGTAAAACTCAAAGCTTATCCATCACACAAGTAACCTGATTCAAAACTTTAATTTCCAAAATAGATAATAATAATATCGCATATTATATACTGATAAAATATTCCTGAAAATATTAAATATTTAAAATGTGCATGCATGATAAAACGCAATAACCCCAAATAGAATATCCAGAAATCTGAAATTATATACAATCTGATAAAACACATAATAAAAATAAGTCCAAGTCTCATACTGATAATAGTAAATAAATAAGCTGGAAAATGAGGTCCTCCAAGTACCGTAGCCTAGACCTGAGTATCTGAAAATAGAAACTAAGGGGGAGTCAGCGATAACGCTCAGTGTGTCTCTACAGTGCAAACAGAACTAACAATACCAACATATCAACAGAATCAATCAGAAATTATCAGAATACAATTTTCCATCATGAATCAGTTCAAACACATAAACAAGTGCGAATGAATATGCAACACAATATGACATGTACCCAACTACATCACCATCCGAAGAGTAAGGTTCCCTAGAACCACTCTCTACCTCGTCACCATCCGAAGTGGAATCCAGCCCGTAAGCGAAACCACTGATCCGAAGTAGACATCATCCCTAAGGATGAAGCTACTGAACTTCCCTGTACATAATCCCACCCATAATGAGATGACATAAAATCTGAGTTCTGAATCTGAATGCATTGTTTATCAACAGAAATGCATAATCATATAATATGATATATAGTAATCCGAATCCGAATGTATATATACAAATATTTCATAACGTAACAGAATGCTGAACAAGTCAAACATCACAGATCAACATAATATTACCATCATATACCATCAGACCACATCATGTATACATTTAAGCAAATCAACACATTTACATACAGAGCACTGTAAACAGACAGCACAGAAGAGAACACACCTCAAATAGCTAAAACTCAACGTCGACGGTGACGTCTCCCACGCTCAGCTCTATCTCTAGGTCGGTCAGAGACAACTCCTATAACAATTAAATATACCATCAAAGATATTACTACTATGCCAAGACACTGATAAAATAAATATCAAATTGATATTAATAATTAAACTCACGAGCGGATCCTGATGTCTGAGCAACAAGAGGTCATCCAGGTGGAAGAGGAGGAAGGATCTTAGTATCCGAGTCAATATCGTCTGCAAATACGAATAATTCCAATTAATTTTTCCGATATTCAAATCTTTAAATACATGTATAATCGAATAAAAGCGGTCAAAACAGTCTTTCAGATCGAATTTAGGAAAACGGGCAGCGGAAACGGAATCAGGACGTTGAAAAACATAAAATAGGCCTTTCTGAAAAAGTCAACGGTCAACGGTCAAATGGTCAACGGGTCAACAGGTCAACGGGTCAAACATTCAACGGTCAAACGGGTCAACAGGTCAAACGGGTCGACGTTGACGTCATCGCTAACCTCAGCCGGTTGTTTAACAAAGTGAACCGGTTCGGTTCTGTCAACCCGGTTCAGCCTTTGGACCGGTTCAGACCCCAAAATCCCCAATTCGAAAAATTAGGGCTCAACCCCTTTTCTGATTCCCACCGCCGGCGACATTCCGACGACCCCAACCACACCATTTTCGGCCAAAACAAGCCATTTCAAAACAACTAAACATAACCCCAGTCCTTTTCGAACTCACCAAACTCGGAAATACGATGAACCGACCAAACTTGGTGATTTCGACGGAGAACACAAATAGTCTTTGAACCGTTTCTCAACAACGGTGGACGATCAACAAAAACGGTGGCTAAGGTTTTGATCAGAACGACGAGGAGAGTCGAACGGTGGTGTTGGTTCGACGAACGGCCGACGGTAACTCCCCCGTCGGAGCTTGATCGAAAAACACGAAGAGGGGACGGTTGGGTTTCTGGTTCGCACGAGAGAGGAAAAAAATAGAAAAGGAAAGAAATATCGCGCAAATGGAAACCAAAAGGGGAGGGTTAGGCACTCACCCAAATTTTTGGGTAAATTACAAGATAAGCCATCACCAATATTAGGGTTCACGAAATGGCACAAAATCTTTGCTCTCTTTGCAATCTGGTCATTGAAATTCAATTAGGTTTTTAAATTAAAATTCCCAATTATTAGGGTTTTCAATTAGGGCAAAATTGGGGTGTTACAACTCTCCCCCTGTTAAAAAGAAATTTCGGCCTCGAAATTTTACCTGGAGCAAAAAGATGCAGATACTGAGCTCGGATGACAGTCTTGGGCTCCCACGTGGCCTCATCATGACTACGACCACGCCATAGGACCTTGACCATCTTAATGGTCTTCCTTCTGAGAATCTTTTTATCTTGAGCAAGAATCTCAATAGGCTCCTCCTCAAAACGCAAATCAGAACGGACCTCAATATCCTCAACTTGCATAACATGTGATGGATCAGGATGATAATGTCTCAACACTGAAACATGGAAAACATCGTGAATACACTGAAGCTCTGGTGGTAACTCTAGCTGATAGGCAACTGGTCCGACTCGACGAATAATCCGATAAGGGCCAATGTAACGAGGACTCAGCTTGCCCTTCTGACCAAACCGAAGTACCTTCCTCCAAGGAGATACTTTCAAGAAAACCTCATCACCCACCTCGAACTCAAGATCACAACATCTCAAATCGGCATAAGACTTCTGTCTGTCAAAAGCAGCCTTAAGCCGATCCCGAATCAATCTGACAGTCTGCTCAGCCTCGTTCACAATCTTCGGTCCCAATAATCTGTGCTCATTCAACTCAGTCCATCCAATAGGTGAACGACACCTACACCCATATAGAGCCTCATACGGTGCCATCTTGATACTGGCCTGATAACTGTTACTATAAGCAAACTCTGCAAGCGGCAGGAAATCCTCCCAACTGCCTCTGAAATCAAGAATACAACCCCTCAACATATCCTCAAGAATCTGGATCACACGCTCAGACTGACCATCTGTCTGCGGATGATAAGATGTAATGAAGTTCAACCGAGTACCCAAAGCAGAATGAAGAGACCCCCAGAATCTTGCAGTGAACCTCGGATCTCTATCAGAAATAATAAATAGCGGTACCCCATGAAGTCGAACGATCTAAGAAATATAAAGCCGAGCTAACTTACTCAAAGAATTGTTAACTCGGACATGAATGAAATGCGCGGACTTCGTCAAACGATCAACAATAACCCAGATGGAATCCTTCTTCAGCGGAGTCAAAGGAAGTCCACTAACAAAGTCCATAGTCACGCGCTCCCACTTCCACTGAGGAATCTCAATATGCTGTAGTAACCCAGACGGACGCTGATGCTCTGCTTTGACTTTCTAACAAGTCAAACACTTCGATACAAATCCGACGACGTCTCGCTTGATACCTTTCCACCTGTACATTTAACGAAGATTCTTATACATCTTGTCACCACCAGAATGCATAGAATAAGGACTGTCATTGGCCTCACGGAGAATAACATGTTTTAACCCAGATTTCCTCAGAATACAATACCGGCCACGAAAACATAATACCCCATCCTGATCAATAGGCTGCTCAACTCGAATATCAGAAATCAATGTAGGAATAACCCGAAGTTCTGCCAATATACTGCCATCGTCGTACAAACTCATCCGAGCAAACAAAGCTCACAAATCTGAAATGGCATTACGGCTCAATGCATCAGCAACGATATTAGCTTTACCCGGATGATACTCAATCTCACAATCATAATCCTTGAGAAGCTCTAACCAGCGACGTTGTCTCAGATTAAGCTCTTTCTAAGTGAGGAGATATTTTAGACTCTTATGGTCTGTATAGATATAACACTTCTCTCCGTAGAGATAATGTCTCCAGATCTTAAGTGCAAAGATAATAGCAGCAAGCTCTAGATCATGGGTAGGATAGTTACACTCATGCGGTTTCAACTGTCAAGACGCATAAGCCACTACCTTCCCGTCCTGCATCGGAACACACCCCAATCCGGTGTACGAAGCATCACTGAAATTGTATAAGCCTTACCAGGCTCAGGCCGAATCAAAACTGGTGCTTCAGTCAACACAGACTTAAGCTTCTCAAAACTAGACTGCTGAGCCTCAGTCCAAATGAAGGGAACATCCTTCCTCAGAAGCTTAGTCAATGAAGCTGCAATAGAAGAGAAACCCTCAACGAATCTCTGATAATAACCAGCTAAACCCAAGAAGCTTTGAACCTCAAGAATGTTCTTGGGCTGCTTCCAACTCATAATAGCCTCGACCTTCATCGAATCAACCTGAATACCCTGAGCTGAAACTATATGACCCAGAAACATAACCTCAGAAAGCCAGAACTCACACTTACTGAATTTTGCATACAGCTGTTTCTCTCACAGAATCTGTAATACAATCCGAAGATGTTCCTCATGCTCTGCCTCAGATCTAGAATATACCAGTATATCATCAATAAATACCACAACAAACTGGTCAAGATAGGGTTGAAACACCCTATTCATCATATCCATAAAAGCGACAGGGGCGTTAGTCAACCCAAAAGGCATCACAAGGAACTCATAATGACCATATCGTGTCCGGAAAGCTGTTTTGAACACATCAGAATCCTTAACCTTGAGTTGGTAATAACCAGATCTCAGGTCTATCTTAGAGAATACCGTAGCTCCCCGGAACTGATCAAACAGATCATTAATACGAGGAAGATGGTATTTGTTCTTGATCGTCAGCTTGTTCAGCTTCCGATAATCTATACAGAGTCGAAGTGTCCCATCCTTCTTCTTAACAAACAGAACAGGAGCACCCCAAGGAGAAACACTGGGTCGAATGAAACCTCGATCCAACAGTTCTTGCAACTGAATCTTCAACTCTTTAAGTTCTTTCGGAGCCATCCTATAAGGTGTCATAGACACAGGAGTTGTACCTGGATAAACCTCGATGCAAAACTCAACCTCATCCCGTTTCGGCGGTACTCCAGGTAATTCTTCCGGAAAAACATCTGGAAAGTCTTTCACAACTCGAATCTTATCTAATCCAGAATTTGACTGTCTCGGATCAAGGATATAGGCAAGATAAGCAATAGAGCCTTTCCTGATCATTTTCTCAGCTTTGAGAGCTGAGACGATATTACATAGGAACCCTTTGCGCTCACCAATCAGAATCACCTCACGATCACCGTGAGTTCTCAGTGTAGCCTTCTTCTTTTCACAGTCTAAGGTAACACGATGTGCATACAACCAATCCATACCCAGAATAAGATCAAACTCCCCAAAGGGTAACTCCATCAAATCAGCTAAAAAGATCTCCCCTTGAATCTCAAGAGGACAATTCCTGTAAACTTTAGTAACCTCAACTGGATTACCCACTAGACTGTGTACAATAACATCACTAACAGTATCCTCAACAGAAATCTCAAGACCCCCAGACACAGAACTCGCAACATATGAATGAGTCGAACCATTATCTAGCAGAGCAAAATATGGAATAGAATGGATAGAGAATGTACCGACAATGACATCTGGCTCATCACGGTCCTCGTGTCTCCTAGTAGAATAAACTAACCCCGACTGTCTGGCCCCTGATCCTCTACTCAGAACTGGTCTACCTCTACTAGCAGAGCCCGAAATAACAGATCTGACCTGACCTCTTCCCCTGGCGGGAGTCTGTACTGATGCCTGAGACTGAGTAGTAGTAAAAGCTATGGGAGGTGGAACCGGACAATCTCTTAAACGATGCTCGAATGAACCACATCTGAAACAAGCTCCAGTCTGCCTCCTACACTCGCCTGAATGCCACTTCTTACAGAAAGAAATCTGTGGCACCCCTCGAGTACCAGTCGAACCACCAGCACTAACGTTCGGAACAAAAGGAGTCACTAGTCTAGCTCTCGAATAACTCTGATAGTCTGACTCATCTCTGGCTCTCTTTCTGGACTGATTTCCCTAACTATGCTGAACTGGCACTGACACTGGTCTCTTCCCTCTATCAGATCCATGCAACTCAAGCTGTCTCAACTCTGCCTCATTATGCTCATCTGTCCTTGCTCATCGAGTAATATCTTTGTATTCCTGATCCATATGTAAAGCAACACCAGTCTTTATCGTAGGACGTAATCCCTTCAGAAACCAATCACACTTCTCTTTTTTATAGTCACTAACCCTGGGACGTACTGCATCAATCTCATAAACTCGATCTCATAATCGTTAACAGTCATATCATTCTGTTTCAGATTCATAAAATCATCTATGCACTTAGCAATATACTCAGCTCCGGCATAACGATCACGGAAAGCCTGTCTGAAATGATCCCAAGTAACCATACTAGCTAGAGTAACAAGCTCCTCAGCCTCCCACCAATTCTGGGCTTCACCTTGCAGCAGTGAAACGGCAACCCTGAGTTTTCGGTCAGTAGGATAATCCATCTCAACAATTAATCGCTGAAGCTTCTTCAGCCAGTACTCTGCATCGGCTGGGTCTGTACCCATCTTTCCCTCGAACATAGTCATCCTAGCAGCGAGAAACTCTATGGATATGGGTCTCCGAACACCCTCAGACTGACGAAGGTATCTCAATAACTCTCTCTGAACAGTAACAACATCCATGCCCACTGTCTCACTATCCCCTAAATCACGATGACCACCACTCTAAGCAGGCTGAACATGTAGGTCTCCTCCACCGGTCTGCTGAGCTCCAGTATACTCCACATGTTGCTCCTCCACATCCGCACCCTGGACCTCATCCTGATTTTGTATCGAACCCTCAAGAGGTGGAACGTCACTATATGCAGTCGCGGTACGACCTCGGCCACGGCCTCGACCGGCCGCTACTCTAGAACTTCTCCGAGGTGGCATAGTAGACAAAATACAGAATCCTAAGATTAGAATCGGTACTTGGAGACCTTATTCAGGATTTGTATAAATATTATTCATACAAGATCATAACTTTTTTCTAAAATTCTCGTTTTACCCGAAAATATTTGATAATGCATGCAAAAATTTATTTTCGTTTTAAAAATTGATTTAAATCACCTAGGCTGAGTGTTGAACCTAGCTTTGATACCACTAAATGTAACCGCCTAAACCCGACCCGGAAGGACTGGGTCGAATATAATGAGTAAAACTCAAAGCTTATCCCTCACACAAGTAACCTGATTCAAAACTTTAATTTCCAAAATAGAAAATAATAATATCGCATATTATATATTGATAAAATATTCCTGAAAATATTAAATATTCAAAATGTGCATGCATGATAAAACGCAATAACCACAAATAGAATATCCAGAAATCTGAAATTATATACAATATGATAAAACATATAATAAAAATAAGTCCAAGTCTCATACTGGTAATAGTAAATAAATAAGCTGGAAAACGAGGTCCTCCAAGTACCGTAGCCTAGACCTGAGTATTTGAAAATAGAAACTAAGGGGGAGTCAGCGATAACGCTTAGCGTGTCTCTACAGTGCAAACAGAACTAACAATACCAACATATCAACAGAATCAATCAGATATTATCAGAATACAATTTTCCATCATGAATCAGTTCAAACACATAAACAAGTGCGAATGAATATGCAACACAATATGACATGCACCCAACTACATCACCATCCGAAGAGTAAGGTTCCCCAGAACCACTCTCTACCTCGTCACCATCCGAAGTGGAATCCAGCCTGTACGCGAAACCACTGATCCGAAGTAGACATCATCCCTAAGGATGAAGCTATTGAACTTCCCCGTACAGAATCCCACCCATAATGAGATGGCATAAAATCTGAGTTCTGAATCTGAATGCATTGTTTATCAACAGAAATTCATAATCATATAATCTGATATATAGTAATCCGAATCCGAATGTATATATACAAATATTTCATAACGTAACAGAATGCTGAACAAGTCAAACATCACAGATCAACAGAATATTACCATCAGACCACATCATGTATACATTAAAGCAAATCAACACATTTACATACAGAGAACTGTAAACAGACAACATAGAAGAGAACACACCTCAAATAGCTAACACTCAACGTCGACGGTGACGTCTCCCACGCTCAGCTCTATCTCTAGGTCGGTCAGAGTCAGCTCCTATAACAATTAAATATACCATCAAAGATATTACTACTATGCCAAGACACTGATAAAATAAATATCGAATTGATATTAATAATTAAACTCACGAGCGGATTCTGATGTCTGAGCAACAGTCACTGATAAAATAAATATCGAATAGTCAACGGTCAACGGTCAAATGGTCAACGGGTCAACATGTCAACGGGTCAAACAATCAACGGTCAAACGGGTCAACGGGTCAAACGGGTCGACGCTGACGTCAGCCGGCTGTTTAAAAAAGTGAACCGGTTCAGTTCTTTCAACCCGGTTCAGCCTTTGGACAGGTTCAGACCCCAAAATCCTCAATTCAAAAAATTAGGGCTCAACCCCTTTTCTGATTCCCACCACCGGCGACGTTCCGACGACCCCAACCACACCATTTCTTGCCAAAACAAGCCATTTCAAAACAACTAAACATAACCCCAGTCCTTTTCGAACTCACCAAACTCGGAAATACGATGAACCGACCAAACTTGGTGATTTTGACGGAGAACACGAACAATCTTTGAACCGTTTCTCAACAACGGTGGACGATCAACAAAAACGGTGGCTAAGGTTTTGATTGGAACAATGAGGAGAGTAGAACGGTGGTGTCGGTTCGACGAACGGCCGACGGTAACTCCCCCGTCGGAGCTTGATCGGAAAACACAAAGAGGGGACAGTTGGGTTTCTGGTTCGCATGAGAGAGGAAAAAAATAGAAAAGGAAAGAAATATCGCGCAAATGGAAACCAAAAGGGGAGGGTTAGGCACTCACCCAAATTTTTGGTTAAATTACAAGATAAGCCATCACCAATATTAGGGTTCACGAAATGGCACAAACACTTTGCTCTCTTTGCAATCTGGTCACTGAAATTCAATTGGGTTTTTAAATTAAAATTCCCAATTATTAGGGTTTTCAATTAGGGCAAAATTGGGGTGTTACACCGAACCTTGGTTTTATTCTTCAAAATAGTTTTCAATCCCCTTCGGCTATGACCCATTATAAACAATACCAAGCTTTTCCAATCTGGGATGAACAAGTTGTTTCAATCCCTCTTCTAAACTCCGAACGTTTTAAGTTCAAACATTTTGGGTTGTTACAACAATGAAAATTTATACCTTTTCTAAGTGTTCCCACGATTGTGTATCGACATCTTGTTTTGATTTTATTTGCTAATGCTCGGTGTATCCGTGACCAAGCTAGAGAGTGTGTTATTGCTATTGGGTCCTATCTTATGGGCAAAAGGTTTCGAATTGATCAAACTGTTTTATGCAATGTTTTGGGTTTGAAAACTTTGGAATTGATGATGAACACTCCTTGGGGCATTCTCAACTTGGCTCTGCACTGTCCTTGATGCCCACGACTGTATCTTCCATCTCATCATTTCTTGGTGGATCCTTCCTTTCGGTGGGAAATTCTCTACCATTAGCCAAGTTGATGCTTTTGGCTCCGTTGTTTCTGAGAGGGTAAGCGCCTAAATCTTTGCCAAATTATGATTGCCGACCTGGTTTATCTCGTTCAACACCGTCACACCGATCAAGTCGAGTCCATTTTCTATGGCACGACTTTGAGCTTCTTGTTCCATTCATTGGAGATCGATTGTTCCCATGATGTCGCCGAGCCTCTAGGCAAGCCAGTCGACAAACACTCCCTTACTCGTACTCACTTTGAGTACATTAATTATGAGTGGGTTCGTGTTGCTCGCCCTCGTTCTCAAGAAGATCAACCTCCTCCGGTCGCTCCACACGATCCACAAGTCCAACAAGCTCAAACTTCCATGGATGGACTCATGTCGTATCTCAATGAGCAATTCACATTCTTAGGGAATAACATGGATGCCGAATTTGCGGCCATTGATACTCGATTTACATCATTGGAGGACCGAGTCAAGGCCCTTGAACAACAACAAACTTCCATGGATGTCTCTCTCATCGCCTTCCATGGTGCTTGGCTCAATCATACTCAAAAATCTCAAGCCAACATGGATGATGAAGACGACGGGGACGAGTAGTTTTCGAGCATATCATCTCATTACATATCATATTAGGATTTCCTTTTTATGCACCTTTATGTTAGGAACCATATGCTTTGATTTTGTTTTTAGGATTAAGCTTGGATTTAAGTTTGAAGTTATGTTGAGCTATTGTTGCCTTGGATTTTAATTTGATCTTTAATGATATTATGTTGCTTATTATGCTTTGATTATATCTTGTGCTTTATGGTTATATCTTGTTATATTCCCTATTCATGCATTTGTTTTGATCTAACAAAAAAGAGGGGGGGGGGGGGAAGTGTAAAACATAAATTTTTTAAAACCTATCTTAAATTAAGGGGGAGTAAGTCTTTCAAAGTTTTTAATACTTAAAAATTTATCCTTGGTTTTGTTATATCAAAAATGGGGAGATTGTAAAACTTAAATTGATTTTGATATAACTAATTGTATAATGGTTTATTTGCAAATACAATGAATTTTTAAGTACTTCAAAGACTCACTCAATTGACAAGCTTTTCTAACTAAAAGATCCTTCAAGTCAAAACTTTTAAAGTGTTCAAAAATTTTCTAAGTATTTTAAAGCCTAACTTCAATTCTATGCCCAGGCGTATCGACACGCTTAAGCAATATCGATACAATTTTCCTTCACTGGAATTTCAAATGTTAAAAGTGTACCAATACGGTTAACCCCCGTATTGGTACGATATTCATCTAGGCAAGTTTTTAAGAGATAGCGCACCGATAAGGTCATACCCATATCAATACGATTTGATGATGTTTACAAAATCTTTTCATTTAATGATTCGAACGTTGCTTGTCAGTTATTGGAATCCCAAAATTTAAAATGATCGTTAATTGTATCAATACGTTCATTCAACGTACCGATACACTTTTTGGTGAAGTTCAATCTAGGATTCCAGTAAGCAAATTTCATATCGGTACAATATATGAGTATCAATACGCCCCTTGTTTTACACTATACCTATACCGATACGCCCTCTTAAATATGCACAATGGCTCTTTCTATTTTGAGACATATATTGATACTCTTGTTCGAGTACCGATACAGTAGGTTGAAAAAATGCATTTATTGCGGGGAAAATGCAACCCAACGGCTAGATTAATGATCACAACCGCCCAAACGGCTAGAATTCAATGCAAGGTTACAAAAGCAAGCCTCCAAAGCCTCAGCAACAACTATTGAACCTACTTACAACATCCAAGTTATATTCCAAACCTTTGTGCTTCATAAGAGTCATATCTTGTACCCAACTTGTTGTAATTCTTATTGTATATTGTTGAGTTGATCAAACGATGGCTAATCACCAAGAGGGGGTGAATTGGTGGAATAAAAATTGAAGGGTGCAAAAAGATAATTTAAAAATGAAGACAAGGCTATTTTAGAGTGGTTCAAGCTTCGAACAAGCTCTACATCCACTACCTCAGCACCATACCGAGGATTTCAACAATTCACTAACTTGAATTCATCCCATTTTCTCGGCTTAGAAGGAAACCTTACAAATCGATCAATCTCTCTACCCAAAGATTGATCCAATATCACTCTATTAAAAAGGAAGATATGCAAACTTTGATTTTACCTCTCAAAGGCTAATTTTTTACCCAATTACACATAAACACACCCAAACTCTAAAAAGATTTACAATAAAACGCGTATCGGTACACTACCTTAGCATATCGATATCGTTCAACGGTCATTTAAAATTTTGGATTCCAATAACTGACAAGCCAACGTTCAAAAATTTTAAATGTAAAGATTTTTGCAAAGGTCAGCATATCGTATCGATACGGTGACATACCGTACCGGTACGCTATAGCAAAGAATATTTTTATATGAAAAACTGTATCAATACGGTCCCGATGTGTATCGATACGCTATAGCTTAAAGTCTTGCCCAGATGAATACCATATCGATACGAGGTTAAACCGTATTGGTACACTATGGTTGATTAAAATTCCAGTGTTGAAAATCCGCATCGATACGCTAGAGGGTATCGATACGCATGGGCATTTTGTTGAAGTTTTGCTTGAAAACACATGAAAAGACTTAGAAAATTTAAACCCTTTTAATATGTTTTGACTTGAAAGAGTACTAGGTTCAAAAGGGCTTGTCAATTGGTGAATTTTTGAAATACTTAAAAATTTATTATTTTTGCAATTAAGTCCTTAAAGTTTGTTGTTATATCAAAATCAATTTTAGTTTCACAATCTCCCCCTTTTTGATATAACAAAACCAAGTATAAATTTTTAAGTTTTGAAAACTTTGAAAAGTTTACTCCCCTTTAATTTAAGATAGGTTTTAAAAAATTGATTTTTCAAAAATTGATTTTCATAAATTTAGCTCTTCTCTCCCTTTTTGTTAGATCAAACACACAATTTAAAGTATAATTAAGAAACTCTAATTATAAATAGGCAATAAATATCCAAACCAAGCAATAGTTCAAACATAATCCCAAACCCAAATCCTAAAAACATAAATCAAAGCATAGGTTCATAAAACAATATATAGATAGGTGCATAAACTAAAAAACTAAATGATATGCCATGAGGTGCAAAACTACTCGTCCCCACCATCATCTTCATCCTCATCAACTTGACTTGGTTGAGGTTTCCGAGTGTGGTTAAGCCAAGCACCATGGAATACGATGAGAGAGACATCCATGGAATTTTGTTGAAGTCCAATGGCCTTGACTCGATCTTCCAATGATGTGGAGCGAGTATGAATGGCGGCAAAACCGGCTTCCATGTTGTTGAATTTCTCATTAAGAAACGTCATAAAAGTATCCATGGAGGATTGAGCAATAGGAGCACTTTGAGAGCCTTGTGGAGCTTCAGCTTGAACATCTTGGCGAGGAGCTCGAGGAACACGAACCCATTCATTGTTGAGGTAGGCATAGTGAGCACATGTAAGGGAACGCTCATCTATAGGTAGGCCAAGGGGTTCGAGATAGTTCTGGGAAAAATCTATCTTAAGGGAGTAAAACAAATGACTCAAGCCGTCGAATAGTAAAAAGATTTAACTTGGTCAGTGTTACGGTGTTGAACAAGATAGAAAAGATCAGCAAAAGTAATTTGACAAAGATTAGAGCGCTTACCCTCACGAAAACACCTAAGCCAAAAGTCATCCACTTGACGAATGGTTGAAATTTTTCCACTCAAGGGACGAATAAACCAAGAAATTATAAGATGAAGTATACGATCTTGGGCATTTAAAACATTGACATAACCAAGAGGACCACAACCCAAGGAATTTTCATCATCAATCCCGACATTTTCAAAACTAAAAGCTTGACGAAGAACATTTTGATCAATTCTAAAAGTTGTGCCCATAAGATGAGATTCAATGGCAACAACATGTTCTCTTTGAGCATCATGAATACATTTGGCATTTGAAAAGAAGATTATAACTAGATTTCAATATAAAATCGAAGATAGGTGATAACTGCATAAATATCCTTATTTTCATACCTTTTTGCTATAGCATTTGCCTGTTCTTGAGTTCATATCATAGCATTTAGACTGCATTTAGGTTGCATTTTCTTCTTCTGGGTGCATATTTATCTTTGCTGGTGATTGGTCCATATCGAGGGGTACTTCTCGGAAGGTTGGTTTTGGTTTAGTTGGTGCGCAGGAAAGGAGTCAAGAGAAAGCTGGTGCCGAAAATTGCTATAGCATGATGGAAGAGGATATTGGCCAGCACGTGAGATACACATGAGCTGCAGAAACATGTGAACATGAAGAAAAGGACGATCTGACATGTGCAACAGCCAGTGCCCACCTGCAGACTGTCCTTCTTGTCTCCTCGTGGCAGACCTTGTCGGTGGATATTCCTTGGGATTATCAAGGCATCTTTAGGGCACCAAACCCTAGAAGCCTCCACTATATAAAGGGGAGAGAAGCTTGGAGCAAAGTGTGGTATTTTTCTATGTTGCAAAAAGAGAGGCGGAAGAGAGAGAAAAGGAGAAGGAAGTTTCCACCTTCATCTTCTCCAGCTTGGTGTCCTCCATCGTTGAAGCTCCAAGAAGTGGCCTCACCGGCCTTGAGAGAGGTAATGGGCCTAAGACAGTCGGGCAGTCCATGGCGGAGAGGGAGTTCACCTTTCTTTCTATCGCTATAGCAATTTCTTGTCATATCTTTATATTTGGTGATGTTATCACAATGATACGTTGGATGATATTGCCCAGCCACGAACTGTTTTAGGTGGCTTGGGTTTGATGGATGATTTGATTTTGAGTACTTTTTAATGCATACTATGGCTTTTTCAGTGTTTATCATGACTCTATGATTTTCTTATGCATTTCTCATTTCCTTAAAGTTGTAAGAGCTTAGGGTTGTAAGTGCTTTGAGAGATAGGCCCTACCTTAAGCGCCTTCGAGAGTTGGTCGTTCTTTAAGTGTATGTTAGGGTTAGTAATCGAGAGAGCTAGCCCTAGGACCCTCATAAGCAATAGAGTGACTGTTGAGAGCCAGACTCTAACCTACCTTAGAGATAAGTGATAGGTTTCAAGGGCTAAAAAGGATAGTACGTGAAGGGTAGGGGAGTGTTAAGAGTTTACGCCGAGAGGTATGGCTGTAGCATTTCTGACTCCCAGTTTCCTGGCTAGAGATAGTTTAGGAACACTCTTAGTAAATCCCGCCTAGCATAGAAGATAGCTGAAGAGCCTTAGTATCGTTAAGAGGCTTGAGTTAGGTTGTCCATCATTCCCAGCCAGTCATTCCGTAGTGAGTTTCGCATACGAAAGGGGACCTGTTTATCATATTGTCATCTCATCTTTCTCTGCATTGTTTTGCTTCAGCATTATTATACCTCATTTCCTTTACTATAGCATTGTCATCTGCAAAAAGTTCAAGCTTTATTGTTACAGCAACCGTGAATACCTCCAATCCCTGTGGAGACGATACTCACTCATCACTTTATTACTCGTTCGACGTGTATACTTGCACCATTTGCGTATCATTTATAGTCACTGCACGAACGCAACAAGTTTTTGGCGCCGTTGCCGGGGATTGGCAATTGGTTATTTACGGTTTTTGTTTTTATCGTTTGTTCTTTTTGTTTTTGTATAAATTTATTTTAGGTTTTTCGTTTTTCTTTTCTGGTGTCTTGCTAGTGTATAACCAGAAAGCGGCCTAGAGGACCCCTACAATCACCTATATTTGAGATCGAGCATTTCTTGAGACTTAGGAGACGTGTTCGAAGAGAAGAGACTAGAAACATGAACGTAGAAATACCACCACCTCAAGGTAACGAAGATGTTATGGCAAATGGCCAGGGAGTAGCATCTCGACCACGAGCTATTAGGGATTATTTAGCTCCTATCTTGGACGATCTCTATCCCGGAATAGTAGCTCCAGAAATTCAGGCAGCCCAGTTCGAGCTTAAACCTGTTATGTTCAACATGTTGAACACTATTGGTCAGTTTGGAGGTATGCCTCACGAAGGTGCAAGACAACATATCCGTGCTTTCTTGGAAGTTTGTGACTCATTTAGACAGCAAGGAGTGTACGAGGATGTGCTAAAGCTTAAACTGTTTCTATATTCTTTACGTGATCGTGCTAGAGCAGGGTTAAGTGGAGTGCCAGCAGGATCAATGTAGACTTGGATAGATCTATGCAAAAGTTTTCTGCTACAGTATAATCCACCAAATAGAAACACTAAGTTGAGAAATGATATTTCTTCTTTTCGTCAAGCTAATAACGAATCCATGTATGAGTGTTGGGATCGATTCAAGGGATTATTGAGGAAGTGCACAAATCATGGTTTTCATGACTGGACTCAAGTGGTTATGTTCTATAATGGGGTAAATGCTCCCACAAGGATGATGCTAGATGCTTCAGCAAATGGAACCTTGTTAGACAAATCACCGGAGGAAGCATTTGACATTCTTGATAGGGTAGCCAACAATGATTACCAGTTTCTGACCACAAGGCTTGGAACGGGGAGGAGAACCCAAGTGGCTCGAGACAGTGAAGCTGATGACTCGGTAGCCACCAAGTTAGTTGCTATCACAAATATGCTAAGGAACCTCCAATGTCCCAACAAAGTCAAGGAAGTGAAGTCCACAACCTCATATCTCAGATGCGATGGCAATCACCATCTGAGTGAATGCCCTGAAAATCAAGAGTCAGCCAACTATGTGGGGGAATTATAACCGCAAAAACAATCCATACTCCAATACCTACAACCCAGGATGACGTCAGCATCCAAATTTCAGTTGGGGTAATCAAGGGCACAGTAATTCTGCACAGCCAGCACCACAGCAAAATCTGATCGAAGCACCATCTTCTAACCAGATGATGCCATGGCAAGGTCACAAGGGAGCAACATCTTCATCAAACAGTTCGCTGGAGACTACATTCAAAGAATTTATGGCTATGACAAAAGATTTCATGGGAACCACGAAAGTTTTGATACAGGATCATGCAACAAACATCAAAAATCAAGGAGCCTTATTGCAAAGCCATAGTTCATCTCTCCGAGCCTTAGAAACACAAGTTGGCCAGATAGCTCAAACCTTGCATGCACGTCCACAAGGAAGTTTGCCTAGTGACACTGAAGCCACTAAGCACCATAGCAAGGAACAATGCAGCGCACTCACATTAAGGAGTGGCAAGGAAATTAGGAAAGAAGACAAGTTTGGGGGAAAAGAAAAGGAGGACTCTCAGCCCAACTTGCTTCAGAAAGAAGATAACTTACAAGATCCTCTAGTTGAAGAGAAGGGAGAGGATGTCATAGCAAAAGAAACACCGGAGAAGGAGCCTACTTTTGCTACAGCAAAAGATGTAACTCCACTAGTTCAGACAAATGACCTCCTTTTCCTCAACAATTCAAGAAGCAGAAAGAAGACCTTCAGTTCCAGAAATTTGTGGATATCCTGGACAAACTACATATCAATGTCCCATTTCTGCAGGCCATTGATCAGATGCCAACATATGCTAAGTTCCTCAAGGATATAGTCACGAAAAAGAGGAAGGCCGAGAAGCAAGATACTGTCGTTATTGGAGAAAAATGCTATTCTATGTGGAGCAATCTGCCATCTAAGAGGAGGACCCAAGTAGTTTTGCTATCCCATGTTCTATTGGCGACAAGTTTGTTGGAAGAGCACTTTGTGATTTAGGATCAAGTGTTAACTTAATGCCCAAGTCGATTTTTCTGAAACTGGGAATTCGAGAGGCATAACCCACCAAGGTTGTGCTACAGCTAGCCGATCATTCTCATGTTCGTCCAGAAGGGAGAGTTGAAGATGTTGTGGTAAAAGTGGACAGATTTATCCTTCCAGTCGACTTCTTAATCCTCGACTGTGAAGCTGATAGCAACACACCCATTATCTTGGGAAGGACATTTTTAGCCACAGAGCGAGCTTTGATCGATAGTGAGAAGGGTGAATTCACGATGCGAGTGGCTGATTAGACAATCACAATCAATATTCATGACACCCTCAAGTATGCAGACAACCCAGTAGTATGCCAATATGTAGATGCTACAACACAAAATATGATTGATGAGTTTTGCTGTAGCAATGAGATGCAAATGGAAGAGTTTGAAGCACTCTGCAAAGATGATGATTCAGACCAAGAAGAGCTCTCAAGGGAACTGGAGCAGTCTAGTCGACTCGAGGCTGGACCAGGTACGCACTTTGAACCTCTTGATATTTCAGAATTTATACCTCCTAAACCTTCCCTTGAGCATGCACCTTCTTTAGAACTGAAACCTTTGCCATCGCATCTTAAATATGTTTACTTAGGGAGCAATGAAACTTTTCCTGTGATAATTTCATCTAGTCTCACACCTAAGCAAGAAACTAGTTTAGTAAATATGTTGTTACAACACAAAAAAGCAATAGGGTGGACTATGGCTGATTTGAAGGGTATAAGCCCTGCTATTTGTGTGCATAAAATTTTGCTTGATGATTGTCACAACAATTCAGTTGAGCCCTAAAGGAGACTAAACCCTATTATGAAGAAAGTAGTGATGAAAGAGATAATAAAGTGGTTGGATGCTTGAGTGATCTACCCGATATCCGATAGCTCATGGGTTATCCCAGTGCAATGTGTACCGAAGAAGGGAGGCGTGACCGTGGTAAGCAACGAGGAGAATGAGCTATTGCCTACTAGAACCGTCACAGGGTGGAGGATTTGTATGTACTATAGGAAGCTCAACAAGGCGACCAAGAAATACCATTTCCCCCTCCCATTCATTGATCAGATGTTGGATCGACTAGCGGGCAAGGCATTCTACTGCTTTCTTGATGGGTATTCTGGGTACAATCAGATTGCTATAGCACCCGAAGACAAAGAAAAGACGACTTTCACATGCCCTTATGGAACTTATGCTTTTCGGAGAATGCCCTTTGGTCTCTGCAATGCTCCAGCAACCTTTCAAAGATGTATGTTGGCTATCTTTTCAGACAAGGTCGAGGATTTTTTAGAAATTTACATGGATGACTTCTCGGTCTCCTGGGATAACTTCGAAACATGCTTGGGCAATCTCGCCAAGGTCCTAAAGCGGTGTGAGGAAGCTGACTTGGTGCTCAATTAGGAAAAATGCCATTTCATGGTAACGGAAGGAACGGTCTTAGGCCACAAGATTTCAAAGCAAGGGATATAAGTTGACAAAGCAAAGGTCGAGGTCATTGAAAAACTACCTCCCCACTACTGTTAAAGGAGTAAGAAGCTTCCTAGGGCATGCTGGCTTCTATCGGAGATTTATCAAGGATTTTTCAAAGATATCAAAGCCACTATGTAGCTTGCTATAGCAAAATCAACCATTTGTGTTTGACAAAGATTGCCATAGCGCGTTTCAAGAAATGAAGGAGAAGCTTATCTCAGCTCCAGTTTTCATTCCACTTGATTGGAACGAGCCATTTGAGCTGATGTGTGATGCAAGTGACTACGTCGTCGGTGCAACACTTGGACAACGCCAAGGTAAACTCTTTCATGTTATTTATTATGCTAGTCGCACTTTGAATGATGCACAAATCAATTACACCACTACTGAAAAAGATTTGTTTGCTGTAGTATTTGCCTTTGATAAGTTTAGGTCATACTTGATAGGCACTAAGGTCATAGTTCATACCGATCATTCAGCCATTAAGTACTTAGTGACTAAAAAGGATGCTAAACCTAGACTTATTAGGTGGATACTCTTGCTTCAAGAATTTGACTTAGAAGTTAGAGATAGGAAATGATACTATTGGGATGAACCCTACTTGTTCAAGCAATGTCCTGATCAGATCATAAGGAGATGTGTTCCAGAGGAAGAATACCATAGCATTCTGTACCACTGTCATTCATCACCATGTGGAGGGCATTTTGGTGGTGCTAGAACTGCTGCAAAAGTTCTTCAAGCAGGATTCTATTGGCCTACACTTTTTAAGGATGCACACGAGTTCTACAAGACTTGTGATAGATGCCAAAGAACAGTGAACATCTCTAGGCAGAATGAAATGCCATTGCAAAATATTCTGGAGCTTGAAATCTTTGACGTGTGGGGAATTGAATTCATGGGTCCGTTTCCTGCATCATATGAAGATTTATATATTTTGCTACCATTCGACTACGTGTCAAAATGGGTGGAGGTTGTTGCCACCCCAAAGAACGACTCCAAGACAGTCATAAAGTTTCTTCACAAGAACTTCTTCACTAGGTTCAGAGCACCTCGGGCCATCATCAGTGATGAAGGAACTCACTTTGACAACAAGCTCATCGCTAAAGCATTACATCACTATGGAGTCAGGCACAAGATTGCTTCAGTATATCATCCACAGACAAACAGACAAGCTGAAGTTTCCAACCGAGAAATCAAGCAAATTTTGGAGAAGGTGGTTAATCCTAAGAGAAAAGATTGGTCCCCCAAGTTGGATGAAGCACTTTGGGCATATAGGACAACCTTCAAGACGCCTTTAGGCATGTCACCCTTCAAGCTTGTATTTGGCAAGGAGTGCCATTTACCCGTGGAGCTTGAGCACAAAGCTTATTGGGCAATCAAGAAACTCAACATGGATGCCCAACTTGCTGGTGAAAGGAGATTGCCAGAGCTAAACGAGCTGGAGGAATTCAGAGCCCAAGCATATGAGAATGCTCTCATTTACAAGGAGAATACCAAGAAGTGGCATGACAAACACATTTTGCCAAGGCATTTCTCAGAAGGACAACAAGTGCTTCTCTACAATTTCAGGCTAAAGCTTTTTCCTGGAAAGCTGAAATCGAGGTCAAGGCCATTCATCATACACAAGGTGTACCCTCATGGCGCAGTGGATATCAAGAAGTTGGACGACAATGAAGTCTTCAAAGTCAATGGCCAACGCCTGAAGGTGTACATTGGAGCCCCTATCCTCAGAGACAAGTCATACATGGATCTTCATGATCCTTGAAAGTTTGCATCTCTAACCCTATCTTTTATGCTATAGCATGTCCATAAATAATGCTTTTCTTTTTAGTCTAGTTTTATGTTATCTTTTCTTTTAATTTTCATATCTTTTCACGTGACCCTCGTACAAGGCTTTCTCTTTCCTAGTACAATGTCAGGTACAGAGGTAGGGGAGCATGCCGTCTGTAGGGTTGGTAGCAAAGGGAGAAGGACATGGAGTTTGTTTTTATCCATTTTTGGAGGGACGAAAGAAAAGGGGAAAGAAAAAGATGAGGAGGTTTTATCTGAAAAGTGGGGGAGTTGAATTAAGAGAGAGAGAGAGAAAAACAAAAAGCATGAGAAAGAATATTCATTTATTTAATGAGGAGAAACCCTAGCCACATAAACCTATATTCTCTCTCCAGCCGTATGCCATTGCATTAACTCTAGAAATTTTTCTCTCTCCATTAAAGCCGACACATGTCCCCATCACCTCCCCTCTCCCATTAATTCATCAGTTTTTCCCCACCTTTTTCAACTCCCAATATTTTCTTCATCATCCGTCCCCTAACCTTCTTCATCTTCTTCAAACACTCAAAAACTTTCCCTCCATATTTTCGATTTTCTCCCAAACACAGAGCATCCTTCACCATTTTCTTTCCTTCACATATTCACTCCTCTCATCTTTTCAGAAAAAACTCCATGGCTCGTTGCAAAAACGCCCCTGAGACTTGTGACCGTCCCACACAACGTCCAGTCCTAGAAATTCCCAAATTTCTTGACGAGGCAGCAAAGGAGAGATGGGCAAAGCTCAAGGATAGAAACGTTCTTCCAGAACTAGGGTTCAAATACCCTCAAGAGGAAGAAGATCAGTTTGACCAGTCTATAATGGACATCATTGGCACACATGGGTGGAAAAACTTCGCTGCACACCCTGAGGAAATTTGCACATCACTTGTAAAGGAGTTCTATGCTTACCTAACGAGTCCAACTCAGTCCACAGTTCATGTGCGTGAAGAGCAGATAAAGTTTACTGCTGCAGCAATCAACAAGTTCTACGGGCTGAAGCATACTGTGGACCGTCACACTTCTTTTGTGATGACAATGGACGCGCAGACTCAACGTGAGGTGCTAGAGGACATCTGTTTTCAAGGAACGATTCTGGATAATAACAAGTTAGAGTAAAGAGGATGTAACGCCCCGGTTTTGGGCTCAGAAGTTTTAGGCGTTGACCGGTTCGGTCAAAGTGCTGATCGAATATATAAGAGTGAATTTAGGAAAGCCTAGTTCGGGTTGCATTAAAAATATGGAAAAATTTTCTAAAATCATCTTTTAATATATAAAAGTGAACTGTGAAATCAATTTTGGAAAATGAGGTTCGGAAGGTTGACATTTTGGCTAGTGACCAAAATGTAATTTTTGAAAGTTTGGTGACTGTTTTATAAAGGATTGAAACTTTGAATCTTTAAGGAGCTATTATTCCAAAAAGAGTTTCTCCAGATTTTTCTAAGATATTTTAAGGCTTTATTCTGATTTTAAAGTTTATGAAATGTGGAGGGAAATCATTTTACCATTTCATAACTAACTTTTCTATTTTCTCTCAATTTTCCTTTTCTCTCATTTTCTCTCTACCCAAACACATTTCTCCAGATTTTCTTCTTTGATTTTGGCATCTAAATCTCTCATTCCAACTCTCTTTTGATTCCTAATCATCTCTACAACAAAACCTCTCAATTTGCAAGTTGTTTCATCAAGCATTTTGGCTCTAAAAAGGAGAAATTCAAGTTTGGAGGTAAGAACGTCCTTCTCCTCTAAACTATCAGTTCTTTACTGAAATTCCTAAGTTCTCAATCCTTGATTTGTGATTTGTTAAAGGCTTTTCAATTGAGATCTTGATTTTTGCCTTAAAATGCAAGATTTGGTGATTTTGGTGAAATTTTCGTGTGATCTGTTTAAGCAGGGTTTTGAGGTGTTAAATTGATGTTAAATGAATGCTAAATTGATTAGAAGTTGAGGTTTAATCAATGCAATCCCGGATAGGTTGAATTTCCTAAGTTTGGCTTGAGTTTTTGGTTGTTTTTGGAGTGTTTTTGGTGATCTGTTATACCTGGAGGTATAAGAATGTGTTTGTGATCATTTTGGATGTTAATTGATGTTTAAAAATGGTTAGAAGTGATGGATCTTGGCTGAGCTAAGTTTTGGAAGTGTTTGGAGGTGATTTCGGTTGTGTTTGGTAGCCGAAACGTTAGATTTGTGATGAGCAGCGAGTTGTGTTGTTGTTGCTGGTGTTTTAATGCATAAAGATGCATTAATGCTCTGTTTATGTGTGCTTGAAACAGGGGAGTTTGATCCGTGAGCTTTGGAGGTGTTTGCGGAAGGTTTCGGATGCTTGGAAGGCTTGTTGGCTAGCCTTGTTTTGTGTATCGGTGAGTGAAGTTGGGTTTTCAGCTTTTAAACCAAGGTTTGAAGGTTTTGGGAGCTTAGTTTAAGTCTAAACAACTTTGCTAAGCTCAAGAGTAAGTAAATGGTTTTTGCTCTTGAATTGTGTTGTGAATTGTCTTTTAAAGCAAATGTGTTTGATGGTTGATATGCATGTGTTTTGCATGATTTAAATTCTGTTTTGAAAGCATATTTTTAGCATGGTTTAATGCTGGTTTTGGAAGCCATATGTGAAGGATGCTCAAGGTAAGAGGTCCTTGGTTTTATACATGAAAATTGTGGTTTTGATGCATGATATTGCATGTTGTTTAATGGCTTTGTGTAATGCTTTAAAACAGTGAATTAATGATGGTAAATGATGGTTATTGCATTGTGGTTATGTATGTGAATCATTGGACTAATGATGGTGAGTTGGTTATATTGGCAAGTGATGTAAGTGGTTCTTGGTTTCTTTGATCGGATATAGTTAGCCGGCTATAGGATTGGGTGCACCGTGAATAAAGTCGCCTTGGAGGTGGAGTGGTCAAGAGTGGACCGGTAAACTCCCTTCAAGTATCCTAACGAGATGGTTAAGGTCATAATGGAGGTGGATGCCCATTCGAGGACCTTGGTTGAGCAAAGGTTATATGGTGTTGAAAGTCCATATGAGAGAACCTTGTGCTTGTTGAGATCACAATGAAGGTGTAATGCCCATGTGTGGATCTTGTGTAGGGTGTCCCGGATCTCGTTAGTGATGTTATACAACTACCAATCGGTGATGCAAAGGTTGTATGGTGTTTGAAAGTCCATACAAGGGAACCTTGTGCATGTCAAGGTTGTATGGTGTTTAAAAGTCCATACATGGGAACCTTGGGAAAAGTTGAGGTCGTATGGTGTTTAAAAGTCCATACATGGGAACCTCGGGAAAGGCTAAGGATGTATGGTGTTTAAAAGTCCATACATGGGAACCTTAGGATGTTGAGGTTGTATGGTGTTTAAAAGTCCATACATGGGAACCTCGGGAAAAGCTAAGGTTGTATGGTGTTTAAAAGTCCATACATGGGAACTTTAGGATGTTGAGGTCAAATGGTGTTTAAAAGTCCATTTGGAGACCTTGGATTGGTAGTGTGTATGAAGCGTGGGGGACAACGCTTGTGATCCGCGTATCCGATCGGGGGTTGAGTTGGAAAGTGGATGTGTTGGTCACTTGGAAGCCAATGTAATGTTCTTGATTATAAAGAAGCATGGGATGCTTGAAAAGATGCATGGTTGCATGAAAAGTGGTTAATGCTTGTGAATGCATGTTTACTTGTTAAGTTGAACAAGTGTTGATTATCATTTGGTAAATGATGCATATGTGCATGAAATCTCTTTAATGCATTGGAGTCTTGTTAAGACTTGTTTTAAAAGGCATGTGATGATGATGTTATGGTTCATATGTTGCCTTTGTTTAATGTAAGTGATGGATTGATTGAGTAGATGATTTTAAAGGGTTTCTTGCTTGAAATGATGTTCAAGTATATGAAAGGTAAAATATGAAATGGTGGTGTTTTCTAAGGTTGTGAATTTAGCTTTGCATATGGTGTTTATGCATGGAATGGCTAAATGGATGATTTTGCGTGTTGTGCTTTGAAAAGGTTTTCTTAGCTTGCTAAGCTAAGGGTTGGTTTTCATGTATGTGCAATGCATGGTTTTAAGCATGATGTTGAAAAGGGTTTTCAAGCTTTGCTTGGTTAACAAATCGGGTTCGTTTTAAATGTGTTTTTATGACCCGCTGCATTGATGGTGTTTTGGTTTTGAGCATTCCTCACTAAGCATTATGTGCTTACGCTCCTTTTTGTCCATCATTGCAGATTCTTGAAGTTTGGACAGCAAGGATCAAGGGATTCAAGGTGGACTCCAATTGAGATGTAGGTCTCGGTGAATAGCTATAGTTAATAAAGGCAATGGGGGTAGAATCTCTTGGAATGTGTTTTTGTGTTCGTATATGTTCGGACAAGTATGTTTTAATGTTGATGATGTTGCTGAATCATGTATTGGCTTTAATGAGACTGAATTGGAAGTTTGTGCTTAATGGTTGCTTGTGTAGGAAGCATGCCTATAGATTTGGGGCTTTTTGCATATGAAGTTAAATTGTTGATTTGATGATACCTATAAGTCATATATATGTTGAATTGCATGCTGGTAAAGTTTGGTGGCATTTGGAGCATGTTTGAATGATCAATTGTGTGTTTGAGTGATCAAAATGCTGTAATCTGGGCAGGGCGTTTCGGAACAGATGACACCGTTTCGGAACGGGTGCCTTGCATAAACCCAGGCGTTCGAAACGGGTGCCACCGTTCCGGAACGGTTTGGCTACTGCCAGACCCCCGTTGCGGAACGCGTTGCAGAACGACCCCGTGTTTCGAAACGGGCTTTGCCTGTTTCGGAACGGGTGACCGTTGGGGGCTGACATGGGCGGTTAAATGTTTCAAAATGTTTGCATTTTGGTCCTGAATCTTGTATTGTGCAATTGTATGAGTTCGGGATGTCCGTTTGAGCTGAAATTTGGCAGGGAAGCATGAAACCTGATTAATTTTAAGTTGGTAATTTAAAATCTGGTTAAGTCCTTAAAGTTTTCAGAAATTACAATTTGGTCCCTAAAGTTGTAATTTGTTCAATTGGGTCCCTGTTTGATCTCTGATGTTTGTGATCTTTGAGTATGATGTTTGTGCGATCACAATTAGGGCTAATGTGCATCTAGACAAGATAAAAAAAGAAAAAAAAGGGTCGTTAATCAAGGTTGACTTTCGGGTTGACTTTGGTTTTCCCCGTGTGACTTTCTTAATTCGGGTCAACCGTCCAGACCGGGTTAAGGGGGTTACATTTGGTGGTATCAGAGCTGAGTTGCGAATGTTGGGGAAAACGGTAAGTTGTTGTGATGTGTGTTTGATGTTTACCTTGTTGCGTGGTTGAAGGTTGGTTGAAACACGTGTTTCTGAGTATGCTGCTGAAGTTTCTGAGCATGTTGCTGATGTATGCAAGCATGTTTTGTGGTTATGAATCTTGGTCGAGTTTATGTGGAAATGTGCTGATGTTGTAAGCTGGTGTTATGCATGATGAAAGTGCTATGAGTATGTTATGTTGATAATATGCTGTTGCAAGTGGATGCTGTTTGGCGTAAGCATGATCAAAGTATGTTGTTTGATATGCTTGATGTTGTGATACCCATGTTTGTGATGACTGTTATGTCATGTAAAAGGGGAGGATTCGGGATACCCATTGCCTTATTAATATAGCTATTGTGTTATTTTGGAGTTGGAGTTTGAATCCTTGCTTAAAGCTGGTCTAATTGGTTTGTTTGTTTGTTTGTTGTGAATGTTTGTTGTTGTTAGTAGTATGGCAAATTCGATGGAAGAATGGCAGTTGGGTGAGATGGTTGCTGCCTTGGGGCAGGTTGTTAAGGCATGGAATTCACCCTTTTGTAGAGGTGTTTTGTCTCAGTCTTCTGTGCCTGGAGTTGAGGTGTTAAGGCAAGGGAAAGAAGTTGGTTCTGTGGTGAAGAGTTCATCACCTGTTGTTCAGGAGGTGTTAGGAACATCTCAGGCTGTGGTAAAGGTAAAGTCAATGGATGTGCTGGCTGGATGTGTGGGTTTGCCGAAGCAGCGTTTGCTTGATTTGGGTGCGGTGGAGTATCATGGTTCTTCGCCGGAGATGTTTGAGGCCTGGTTGGCCAGTGTGATTCTGATTTTGGATCAGGAAGGCTGTGGTTATGCCTGTAAGCTGGGAAGTGTTGTTTCTCTGATGTTGGAGGATGCTTGTGTCTGGTGGACATCTGTGGTGGTGGCGTCACATATCCTTGATATTGACTGGGATTTCTTTGTATCTGCCTTTTATGAAAGGTATCTTGGAGAGAAGTTTCCAAGGGTTAAGCAATGTGAAGGTAGCACTGTTGTGGAGCAAGTGTTGCTTGAGCGCGGAGTGGAAGCTCAGCTACCTGTGTGTGATTGTTGTGAAAGGCAACATGTTGGAAGTTGTTGGGGCGCGGGTGCTTGCTGGAACTGTGGTTCTAAGGTGCATGTTAAGCGTGATTGTCCTCATGGAGTGAAGTCAGCTTCAGTGATAGCCAAAGGGTCTCTGAAAGGTCGTGGGCACGGCCGAGGCAAGGTTCAGAGGTGGCAGAAAGAGCAGAAAGTTGTGAAGAGTTTGGGAAGTGATTTTTGCTAGAAATGTGGGTCTGCTGGACATATGAGGCGTGATTGTTTGATGTTGGCTCGGAACAGTCAAGGTTCCTTACCGCAAGGAGTTGATGTTGACCCTGGTGTGTTAGTTGGTGCTGCAGTTGTGCCGCAAGAGGATGATGGTTCCGCAAGGAAGAGGGCTCGTCTGATGAAGCTTCAGGGTGGTGTTGTGTTTTCAGGTAACCTTGTTAAGTAATATTTGTTCTAGTAATCTTAGTTTAGTTTCTGTTGGTTTTCCTTGCGTGGTAAGTTTAGTCTTGTTGCTAGCATGTTTGGGGTAATGGTAGTTGTTTGGGAACATCTTTGGTGTGAAGAAGGCTTTAGTGAGTATCTTGTGGTTAATGGTTGTTGGTATGATGGAGTTAGATATGTTAGAAGTGAGGTAGGAGGTTGTTCTTAGACGAGTTTGAGGATGTTATTGGAGAGTGTGAACTAGCATTTATGCACAGTTAAAATCATTGTTATATGCTATATTATATATGTGCTGGTCCATGCATACATGTGGCATGACATTAGAGGTTTTGCATACATGTACATCAGGCATTGATAGGGCATATAGGTGATCATGCATACGATGTTCACACTCGCTAATAACTAATCGAATCTGTTAGTGTGGTGGTTAGGTTGGATGATGGGTTTTTAGAGGTTGTTTTGGTGCTGGGTGAGAGTTAGAAGCTGTGGTGAATATTAAGCTAGAGCTAGGGATAGTGAGAGTAGTGTAGCATGTTGGTAGAAGGATAGTGTTTGTTGCTTAAAAGAGTTTAGTGGTTTGAATAAGCTAAGTGGAAGGGGGTAGTTCCTTGGTGCTAAGTGATGTTACAGTTTAGTGGTTGGGTTTCCAAGTGCTGAGGTAGCTTAGCTTTTAAGTTGTTGTGGAAGGGTTGTGTTGTAAGTGTTGGTTCTTAGTAACCTTTGAAGAGTTGAGAAGATAATCTGTGTGTTTAAGCTGGGCGATGTTCTGGTAAGGCAGGAGTTGTGGTCAAAGCTTGTGGAGGATAGGCTGTGAAAGATCGAAGGTTTTGTTGGTTGTATGGGTTCTTGTGAGAGGTGGTTGGTTGGTTGTGAGTTTGTGAGCTTCTTTTGGAGTCAGCTGGTGGTGTGTGGGATGGCTGGCGGAGTCAAGTTGGAGTTGTGATGTAATTTTTGAAATCTGGGTGAGTAATCCTGGTGAACTGTTATGGTAATGATAGCGGCATATGTGAAGGAATGTCAGTTTCGTTGAGAAGTTTGGGTAAGCAGTTGATGCTTAGGGATTTTTGCTTGTTGGGAAAATTCTTGGAAGAGGTTTGGGAGTTTGCAAGAGTTTGGAAGCAGAAAAGTTTGCATAGTGGCTGAGTTGGATTGGTTGTTGTTTCTGTGTAAACAAGTCTTGGAAGTTGTGTGTTGCAGTTATGTGTGCTGTAAGAGCTGAAGTTCTTCAGGTTGGTGTTGGGGCTGTGTACAGTCCGAGTATGTGAGAGGTTAAGATGTGGCTATCTTTGAGTGTTCTGGATTTTGTGAACAGTATGTGGTGGTGTTGAGTTTGGTGGAGTTTTGTGTGGAATGTGTTCAGTGATGGTTGAGGCTTTTGTGTTGCCTTGTGTGTTGGTTTGAGAAGGTTGTGGTTCTCTTGTCGCCAGTTGAAATTTCGAGAACGAAATTTCCTAAGGGGGGGAGAGTTGTAACGCCCCGGTTTTGGGCTCAGAAGTTTTAGGCGTTGACTGGTTCGGTCAAAGTGCTGATCGAATATATAAGAGTGAATTTAGGAAAGCCTAGTTCGGGTTGCATTAAAAATATGGAAAAATGTTCTAAAATCATCTTTTAATATATAAAAGTGAACTGTGAAATCAATTTTGGAAAATGAGGTTCGGAAGGTTGACATTTTGGCTAGTGACCAAAATGTAATTTTTGAAAGTTTGGTGACTGTTTTATAAAGGATTGAAACTTTGAATCTTTAAGGAGCTATTATTCCAAAAAGAGTTTCTCCAGATTTTTCTAAGATATTTTAAGGCTTTATTCTGATTTTAAAGTTTATGAAATGTGGAGGGAAATCATTTTACCATTTCATAACTAACTTTTCTATTTTCTCTCAATTTTCCTTTTCTCTCATTTTCTCTCTACCCAAACACATTTCTCCAGATTTTCTTCTTTGATTTTGGCATCTAAATCTCTCATTCCAACTCTCTTTTGATTCCTAATCATCTCTACAACAAAACCTCTCAATTTGCAAGTTGTTTCATCAAGCATTTTGGCTCTAAAAAGGAGAAATTCAAGTTTGGAGGTAAGAACGTCCTTCTCCTCTAAACTATCAGTTCTTTACTGAAATTCCTAAGTTCTCAATCCTTGATTTGTGATTTGTTAAAGGCTTTTCAATTGAGATCTTGATTTTTGCCTTAAAATGCAAGATTTGGTGATTTTGGTGAAATTTTCGTGTGATCTGTTTAAGCAGGGTTTTGAGGTGTTAAATTGATGTTAAATGAATGCTAAATTGATTAGAAGTTGAGGTTTAATCAATGCAATCCCGGATAGGTTGAATTTCCTAAGTTTGGCTTGAGTTTTTGGTTGTTTTTGGAGTGTTTTTGGTGATCTGTTATACCTGGAGGTATAAGAATGTGTTTGTGATCATTTTGGATGTTAATTGATGTTTAAAAATGGTTAGAAGTGATGGATCTTGGCTGGGCTAAGTTTTGGAAGTGTTTGGAGGTGATTTCGGTTGTGTTTGGTAGCCGAAACGTTAGATTTGTGATGAGCAGCGAGTTGTGTTGTTGTTGCTGGTGTTTTAATGCATAAAGATGCATTAATGCTCTGTTTATGTGTGCTTGAAACAGGGGAGTTTGATCCGTGAGCTTTGGAGGTGTTTGCGGAAGGTTTCGGATGCTTGGAAGGCTTGTTGGCTAGCCTTGTTTTGTGTATCGGTGAGTGAAGTTGGGTTTTCAGCTTTTAAACCAAGGTTTGAAGGTTTTGGGAGCTTAGTTTAAGTCTAAACAACTTTGCTAAGCTCAAGAGTAAGTAAATGGTTTTTGCTCTTGAATTGTGTTGTGAATTGGCTTTTAAAGCAAATGTGTTTGATGGTTGATATGCATGTGTTTTGCATGATTTAAATTATGTTTTGAAAGCATATTTTTAGCATGGTTTAATGCTGGTTTTGGAAGCCATATGTGAAGGATGCTCAAGGTAAGAGGTCCTTGGTTTTATACATGAAAATTGTGGTTTTGATGCATGATATTGCATGTTGTTTAATGGCTTTGTGTAATGCTTTAAAACAGTGAATTAATGATGGTAAATGATGGTTATTGCATTGTGGTTATGCATGTGAATCATTGGACTAATGATGGTGAGTTGGTTATATTGGCAAGTGATGTAAGTGGTTCTTGGTTTCTTTGATCGGATATAGTTAGCCGGCTGTAGGATTGGGTGCACCGTGAATAAAGTCGCCTTGGAGGTGGAGTGGTCAAGAGTGGACCGGTAAACTCCCTTCAAGTATCCTAACGAGATGGTTAAGGTCATAATGGAGGTGGATGCCCATTCGAGGACCTTGGTTGAGCAAAGGTTATATGGTGTTGAAAGTCCATATGAGAGAACCTTGTGCTTGTTGAGATCACAATGAAGGTGTAATGCCCATGTGTGGATCTTGTGTAGGGTGTCCCGGATCTCGTTAGTGATGTTATACAACTACCAATCGGTGATGCAAAGGTTGTATGGTGTTTGAAAGTCCATACAAGGGAACCTTGTGCATGTCAAGGTTGTATGGTGTTTAAAAGTCCATACATGGGAACCTTGGGAAAAGTTGAGGTCGTATGGTGTTTAAAAGTCCATACATGGGAACCTCGGGAAAGGCTAAGGATGTATGGTGTTTAAAAGTCCATACATGGGAACCTTAGGATGTTGAGGTTGTATGGTGTTTAAAAGTCCATACATGGGAACCTCGGGAAAAGCTAAGGTTGTATGGTGTTTAAAAGTCCATACATGGGAACTTTAGGATGTTGAGGTTAAATGGTGTTTAAAAGTCCATTTGGAGACCTTGGATTGGTAGTGTGTATGAAGCGTGGGGGACAACACTTGTGATCCGCGTATCCGATCGGGGGTTGAGTTGGAAAGTGGATGTGTTGGTCACTTGGAAGCCAATGTAATGTTCTTGATTATAAAGAAGCATGGGATGCTTGAAAAGATGCATGGTTGCATGAAAAGTGGTTAATGCTTGTGAATGCATGTTTACTTGTTAAGTTGAACAAGTGTTGATTATCATTTGGTAAATGATGCATATGTGCATGAAATCTCTTTAATGCATTGGAGTCTTGTTAAGACTTGTTTTAAAAGGCATGTGATGATGATGTTATGGTTCATATGTTGCCTTTGTTTAATGTAAGTGATGGATTGATTGAGTAGATGATTTTAAAGGGTTTCTTGCTTGAAATGATGTTCAAGTATATGAAAGGTAAAATATGAAATGGTGGTGTTTTCTAAGGTTGTGAATTTAGCTTTGCATATGGTGTTTATGCATGGAATGGCTAAATGGATGATTTTGCGTGTTGTGCTTTGAAAAGGTTTTCTTAGCTTGCTAAGCTAAGGGTTGGTTTTCATGTATGTGCAATGCATGGTTTTAAGCATGATGTTGAAAAGGGTTTTCAAGCTTTGCTTGGTTAACAAATCGGGTTCGTTTTAAATGTGTTTTTATGACCCGCTGCATTGATGGTGTTTTGGTTTTGAGCATTCCTCACTAAGCATTATGTGCTTACGCTCCTTTTTGTCCATCATTGCAGATTCTTGAAGTTTGGACAGCAAGGAGCAAGGTATTCAAGGTGGACTCCAATTGAGATGTAGGTCTCGGTGAATAGCTATAGTTAATAAAGGCAATGGGGGTAGAATCTCTTGGAATGTGTTTTTGTGTTCGTATATGTTCGGACAAGTATGTTTCAATGTTGATGATGTTGCTGAATCATGTATTGGCTTTGATGAGACTGAATTGGAAGTTTGTGCTTAATGGTTGCTTGTGTAGGAAGCATGCCTATAGATTTGGGGCTTTTTGCATATGAAGTTAAATTGTTGATTTGATGATACCTATAAGTCATATATATGTTGAATTGCATGCTGGTAAAGTTTGGTGGCATTTGGAGCATGTTTGAATGATCAATTGTGTGTTTGAGTGATCAAAATGCTGCAATCTGGGCAGGGCGTTTCGGAACAGATGACACCGTTTCGGAACGGGTGCCTTGCATAAACTCAGGCGTTCGAAACGGGTGCCACCGTTCCGGAACGGTTTGGCTACTGCCAGACCCCCGTTGCGGAACGCGTTGCGGAACGGCCCCGTGTTTCGAAACGGGCTTTGCCTGTTTCGGAACGGGTGACCGTTGGGGGCTGACATGGGCGGTTAAATGTTTCAAAATGTTTGCATTTTGGTCCTGAATCTTGTATTGTGCAATTGTATGAGTTCGGGATGTCCGTTTGAGCTGAAATTTGGCAGGGAAGCATGAAACCTGATTAATTTTAAGTTGGTAATTTAAAATCTGGCTAAGTCCTTAAAGTTTTCAGAAATTACAATTTGGTCCCTAAAGTTGTAATTTGTTCAATTGGGTCCCTGTTTGATCTCTAATGTTTGTGATCTTTGAGTATGATGTTTGTGCGATCACAATTAGGGCTAATGTGCATCTAGACAAGATAAAAAAAAGAAAAAAAAGGGTCGTTAATCAAGGTTGACTTTCGGGTTGACTTTGGTTTTCCCCGTGTGACTTTCTTAATTCGGGTCAACCGTCCAGACCGGGTTAAGGGGGTTACAGAGGACGCCTCAAACCTGAGGCAAAGATATTGAATCACTTTGTGGGACATAATCTTATGCCCACACTACACACTGCCACCGTCCATATCTCTCGACTTTTTCTCATTCATTCAATAATACATGGTAGACAAAATGACATAGGAAAGATAATAGTGGATGATGTATATGCTTGTTTGAAACGGCCCTGTAGCCCCATTGTTTTTCCTAATCTGATCACTGCCTTGTGTAAAAGGAAAGACGTCTTCATAGACGATCTTGTAGATACATCTGTTTCAGGAAAGACAGGTTTGACTCCAGCCCTTGTTACGGAACTCCGGGGATTTAACGAAGATATGCCTCAGCAAGCAGTGGAGGGAGGAGCTAAAAGTTTTGCTGTAGCAAGAGTGGCAGCATTGGTGGCAACGACAAAAGAACTGAGCTCTGAGCTCAGCCTGATGAAGGCACACCAGCAGACGTACTTCAAATATGCCCAACACCGCGATAGTGCCATAGCATCCTGCTTGAGCAAGCTCCTGTCAGACCAGAATATCTCTTTTCCAGTATTCCCTATGGAGTTACTGCAAGCCGCCACCACTGCTACAACAAGCACAATGTCTCCCAGTGAACTTAGCTTTGTCCCACCGACTGCCAAGGGAAAGACTCCATGAAAGAAAGCACCAGCAACTCCAACTGCCCAGTCAGAACAAGAAACTCTCTCTGTTCAGCCTACTGTCGAAGAAACTGACCTAGCAACCTCTCCGGCCAAGAAGAGGAAACGCACCAGAAAGGCAACCAATCCTAAACCTTCAAGACCAGAAAACCCACTTCCAGAGCCAGAGCACGTACCAAATGATCCTGAGGAAACCCCTCAGAAGGAAGCTGCTACATCACACGCAATTGAGCCGACTCTAGCACAATCTGAGGATGCTACAACATCTAGACTGAAAACTCACATCAAACACACTGCTGGACGTGTCAGGCCCTCGTCTAGTGCTCAATTTGTCTCATCAGAGAGTGTAGACAATGTGGCTGACCTACACCACTACTCCTCCGAGACATCGATGGACAACACCAGCAACACCACCTAGCCTCCGCACCCAGGAGGTAACTAACCTTTTTCTTTTCAATTTTTCATTTTTCATGGCATATAGTGTAGATTAGTTTATGCATTGCGGACACTGCATTTCTCAAGTTTGGGGGTGTTAGTGTTCATAGTTAATATTTTGCTTTAGCATATGCATTATAGGATAGAACAAAAATGTTTACTATGGTATTCTGTTTAGACCAGAGACAGCTTATGAAGGTATTTATGATGTCTGAGGATGAAATCTCTAAGGCCTGAACTAAGTTAGAAAAAACACAACTAGTTGAGATCTGTAGAACTGACTTTAGGATCTAGTTGTTAAAAAAATTGTTACACATCTGCTCTCTTTCTATAAGTAAGTTTGTTAGAAAAAAAATTCAGGAAGAACCTTAGTAAACTCTGATATGTAAACTCTAGAGATCTTAAAAGAAAAACTAGACGGCCCTGTGCTAAAACAAACGAATAAATGTTATGGCATATATGTAGAAGGACACTCCGCTTTGCTATAGCTTTTTCAGTGTAAAAAAACAAGGAGAAAAATAAAGCCTTGCTATAGCATATGAGTGAATAAAAGTTGTCACGGGAAGACTCTGCCTACTAGCTCGGGGGTGAGAGGTTTGCTCCCTGCTCATCTAGAGTTAAGGACGGTAGGTGTGATGAGTTGACACTCTTCGTAGCAGAAAACTTATATCTTTGGGAGTCTAAAAATTGGAAAAGAACTAGAGAACATAGTTAGGGTATAAGTAGGGAGCTTCCTTGAAAAATTGTCTCACCAGCTTAAGTATAGGAGGAAGGCAACCATGAACACACACACAAAGCTTAGTCCTAATGGATGTTCTTAAAGATCTCACGTCTGGTTGTATATATTTATTTATCTGCCTAAGTTATTTCTGAGGACTGAAATATTGCCATAGCAATCCTCTAGGTTAAATCTTTGCCATAGTAGTTCTTTTGTTCTGTTCTATTCATTGCTTGAGGACAAGCAATAACTTATGTTTGGGGGTGTGATAACTACATAAATATCCTTGTTTTCATACCTTTTTGCTATAGCATTTGCCTATTCTTGAGTTCATATCATAGCATTTAGGTTGTATTTTCTTCTTCTGGGTGCATATTTATCTTTGCTGGTGATTGGTCCATATCGAGGGGTACTACTCGAAAGGTTGGTTTTGGTTTTGTTGGTGCACAGGAAACGAGTCAAGAGAAATCTGGTGTCGGGAATTGCTATAGCATGATGGAAGTGGATATTGGCCAGCATGTGAGATACACGCGAGCTGCAAAAACATGTGCACATGCAGAAAAGGACGATCTGACATGTGCAGCAGCCGGTGCCCACCTGCAGATTGTCCTCCTTGTCTCCTCGTGGCAGACCTTGTCAGTGGATATTCCTTGGGATTATCAAGGCATCTTTAGGGCACCAAACCCTAGAAGCCTCCACTATATAAAGGGAGAGAAGCTTGGAGCAAAGTGTGGTATTTTTCTGTGTTGCAAAAAGAGAGGCGGAAGAGAGAGAAAAGGAAAGGGAAGTTTCCACCTTCATCTTCTCCAGCTTGGTATCCTCCATCGTTGAAGCTCCAAGGAGTGGCCTCACCGGCCTCGAGAGAGGCAGTGGGCCTAAGACAGTCGAGCAGTCCATGGCGGAGAGGGATTTCACCTTTCTTTCTGTCGCTATAGTAATTTCTTGTCATATCTTTATATTTGGTGATGTTATCGCAATGATACGTTAGATGATATTGCCCAGCCACGAACTGTTTTAGGTAGCTTGGGTTTGATGGATGATTTGATTATGAGCACTTTTTAATGCATGCTATGGCTTTTTTAGTGTTTATCATGATTCTATGCTTTGCTTATGCATTTCTCATTTCCTTAAAGTTGTAAGAGCTTAGGGTTGTAAGTGCTTTGAGAGATAGGCCCTACCTTAAGCGCCTTCGAGAGTTGGTCGTTCTTTAAGTGTATGTTGGGGTTAGTAATCGAGAGAGCTAGCCCTAGAACCCTCATAAGCAATGGAGTGACTATTGAGAGGCAGACTCTAACCTACCTTAGAGATAAGTTATAGGTTTCAAGGGCTAAAAAGGATATTACATGAAGGGTAGGGGAGTGTTAAGAGTTTACGTCGAGAGGTATGGTTGTAGCATTTCTGACTCCCAGTTTCCTGGCTATAGATAGTTTAGAAACACTCTTAGTAAATCCCGCCTAGCATAGAAGATAACTGAAGAGCCTTAGTATCGTTAAGAGGCTTGAGTTAGGTTGTCCATCATTCCCAGCTAGTCATTCCGTAGTGAGTTTCGCATACAAAAGGGGACCTGTTTATCATATTGTCATCTCATCTTTCTCTGCATTGTTTTGCTTCAGCATTATTATACCTCATTTCCTTTACTATAGCATTGTCATCTGCAAAAAGTTCAAGCTTTATTGTTACAGCAACCGTGAATACCTCTAATCCCTATGGAGACGATACTCACTCATCATTTTATTACTCGTTCGGCGTGTATACTTGCACCATTTGCGTATCATTTATAGTCATTGCACAAACGCAACATTAGGCTCAAAAAGTTCATAAGTTTCCATCTTCTAAACAAACCAAGATATTCTAATTTAAATAGTTCGGAATTTATAAACGGGATTGAGACCACACATTCTTCCCTAAGAGTAAAACCTTAGAATAGCTTGTAACATGATTGTCGCAACCGTGTTTTGAAAACCCGCTTTTTAAAGTTTGGAAAAACAGTTTGACGATTAAAATTTGAAAGAAATCAGGGTTTTGAACAATTTTATTTTGTGATTAGTTAATTTTCCATTTTTAATCAAAAATCCCTTTTATTTGCTTAAAAATTGTTTTGGAGTTGCCACCGGCCACTTTAGTAGGCTGGATACCATAAAAACGTACTAGAGATTCTTTTTTGAAAAGTTAGGGTTCGGGAGTCGGTTACGTGTAGGGAAGGGTTAGCACCCCCTACAAACGCCCGTTATCGGTACCTCATTAATTACGCGTGGAATTTTGGCATTTAGAACATTAATTTGGATTTAATTTAACCTTTTAACTGCAAAAGGAACTTTATTCCAAATGGGAATATCCTTTTGTAAGAAAATATATTTTTGACGAATATAATTATGAAACGTCTAGTTACGTTAGGACACTTCAATTTATATTCAAAATGTACCTCAACACAAAAGGTTTAACGCATGACCAATTATTGTCTTGTCATTTTTAAGTAAACCCTAATTAGGCTCCATTAATTAATTTAATTAAAAATCTATGAATATTATTAATTTTTGGACATGAAAGATAACGTCCAAAATAATATTGGACACTATCTTTAATGAGCCCAAAAGTAACAATAGTCCTAATTAAGGTGACTCTAATCATTAGTCCTATTTTAATTTTTAATTAATCTAATTGTAAAATTATTTCCGTTTACTAAGTTAAAATGAAACATTGAAACTTTCATCGGAATATTCATTGATTAACATCACTCTTGAATGTGATACTAACCAATATTGAACATTCTAACATTGTTTCTAATATTCATTTATTTGCTACAATGGTCTTTCTTATTTAATTATGTAATTAAGAGGCTTAGGCTAAAGGCTCCAACTATTTTAACTATGTGATTAAAATTATCTAACAAGCATCCTAATATGCACTATATTGAAAAATATGCAAACATACATTTAATTGGAACGATTAAACAAAGTAATAAAACAATTAAATGGACTAAATTGAATTAAATTGCAAACTAGAGTGACAGATTTCATTAAAATGAGGGTCAAATTGAATTGCGGTCACAATGCACAAGGACCAAAACACGAATTACCCCAAAAACCTAAAAATTTCGCGGATCATCTACCCGACCTAGTTTGCAACGTGTGGATCCCCTTGACCCGGTACCAAAACGACACTGTTTTGACTCGAGTATAAAAATCCCTACACCGAGTTGACTCACCCATATTCAACCATTTCCCCTCTCACTCTTCCCTTTTTCCCTCAAAACTCTCTCTCGACTGAACCTAATCGGCTTCCGCTTTTGTACATCGTCCACCACAGCCTCAACACTCCAGCAACCACGCTCCTCCGGTCGGAACCCTAAAACTCCCAGAGAAATATGAATTTCCTATTTTTTGAACCCTAAACCTATTCTAAAACTCGATTCGACCGAATCACCCGGCTTCACCCCCTAAAATCTACCTCCACGTAACCCATATTCGCTCCTTTTCGACTCCAGCAACTTCCAAACAACTCTGGCCGCCTTGAAATTATTCCGACCGTTGACCTAACCCACCAAATGGCGACGAACGCCATGAAACTCAATTTTTGCAGGAAATTGAAAATCAGTGAGAAAAGTACCTTCCGACAGTGTTGCGGTTCCTTTTCCGGCGAGGTTTCGGCTTCTCTAGTGGCGGTTTGACTTTCGGCGCGTCGATTTGGCTTCACAGAAATGGTTTTGTTTTGACGGTTCAAGTTTCAGCGTCGGCTTGTTTCACGGACAATGTGGCTTCGCGACGGTTTAGTTTTTCGGCCGCGGTTCGCGTCTCCGGTGTCGCTCCAGTTACCGAATCACTTCAATATCCACGGTGATGATTCAGTTTTGAAGATTTTTTGTAAAAACTTGAAAACCCATACTATATGTATATGTTTTATACAAAATTCTATTAAATACAACCATTAAAATTGAACGAAAATTAAGAAGAAAAGAAAATAGGATTTATACCTTGAATGAGGAACTTTGGATGAACAAAGGATGAATGATGCACAAATTTCTTTCAAAGCTTGAGCCTTGATGTGTTGATGAAAAACCCTTAATTAATTTTAAGTTTGATGTGAAAAATTTGAGAGATTAAGGGGGTTTTTATAGTGTTTTGCAGCTAGGGTTTGTTTAGGGTAAAGAGGGGTTTTAATGAAAAGTGATTTCTCATTAAAAGGCTCCAATTTAAGCTTTTCGCTGATACCGTATCGATACGCTTGTAGAGCGTATCGATACGCTTTGTCCCAATTTTAAATTAATTTTTAATACCGTATCGATATAGTTTGACATGTATCACTTCACATTGATGAACCTGTATCGATACGCTATTATCAGAAAATGCATTTTAGACAGTTTTAAGTCCAAAAATTTAACTTTGAACGACTCTAAATGCATGTGAATGTTATATATGAGCAAGATTTAATGACTAAAACTGATGCATACTCCCCCTAACAACAAGCATGGATGCAAAAGGAGGCAAATCAACATAAGCATGAGCATCAACAAATTTCAAGACAAGTTTTGACCATTTGGGACCTAAAAGGGTCAAGGAAGGCTAGTTAAACATAACTCTCTCCTAAGGGTCCAAAAACACTCTTTATCTAAAGGTTTGGTAAATATATCCGCTAATTGGTTCAAGGTATCAACATATCTAGAACTACATCATTTTTCAAGACATGATCTCTAATGAAATGATGTCTAATTTATATATGTTTGGTTCTAGAGTGTTGGATGGGATTCTTAGTGAGACAAATGGAACTAGTGTTGTCACACTTAAGGGGTATGGTATCTACTTGAACACCATAATCTAAGACTTGTTGCTTCATCCAAAGGACTTGGGCACAACAACTCCCTAAGGATATGTACTCATCTTCGGTGGTAGATAGGGCTACGCTATTTTGTTTCTTAAAGAACCAAGATACGCACATACTATCTAAGAATTTACATGTTCTGGAGGTATTTTTCCTATCTATCTTACATCCCCCATAATCCGTATCGGAGAAGGCATGAAGGTCAAAGAAAGAGTCTCTAGGATACCAAAGACCTAAACAAAGTGTATCTTTAAGTTATCTAAAGATCCTATTAATGGCAAATAGGTGTGATTCTCTAGGAATAGCTTGAAACCTAGCACACAAATAAACATTAAACATGATATCGGGTCTACTCGCGGTAAGGTAAAGCAAAGATCCAATCATAAAACGATAAAGCTTAGAATCAACACACTTACCTCCTTCATCCTTGTCAAGCTTAATTGATGAGCTCATAGGAGTGGCTTGAGGCTTTACCTTCTCCAAGCCAAACTTCTTAAGCATAACCTTGATGTATTTAGCTTGATTTATGGAGGTGCCACCTTTGCTTTGATTGATTTAGTGCCCCAAAAAAATGAGAGCTCTCCCATCATGCTCATCTCAAATTCATCTTGCATTAGCTTAGAAAATTCTTGGCAATAAAGTTCATTAGTAGAACCAAAAATAATATCATCGACATATATTTGAACTACTAAAATGTCATTGCCATATCTTTTAATGAAAAGTGTAGTATCCACCTTGCCTTTTCAAAACCTTTTTCAATTAAAAAGTTTGAAAGTCTTTCATAGCAAGCTCTAGAAGCTTTTTTCAAACCGTATAAAGCTTTTGTTAGTTTAAAAACATGGTTTGGAAAGTTTGGATCTTCAAAACCGGGTGGTTGTTCAACATGCACTTCTTCATTTATAAAACTATTTAGAAAAGCACTTTTTACATCCATTTGAAAAAACTTGAAATTATGATAGCATGCAAATGCAATAAGCATCCTAATAGCTTCCATTCTAGCTACGGGTGCATATGTTTCATCAAAATCAATTCCCTCTTCTTGAGTGTAACCTTGAGAAACAAGCCTAGCCTTGTTTCTCACTATGTTACCACTCTCATCTAGTTTGTTTCTAAATACGCACTTAGTTCCTATAGTAGATTGATTACTAGGTCTATCAACTAATGTCCACATTTTACTTCTCTTAAATTGATTAAGTTCCTCTTGCATAGCCAATATCCAAAAATCATCTTTTAATACTTCTTTGATATTTTTAGGCTCTATGCAAGAGATAAATGCAACATGATTCATAAGTTTGAGAGAGGATCTAGTAGTTACCCCCTTGGATGGATCACCCAAGATTTCACCACCTTTGACATAGTTGAAATCCCTTGGGTATGTCACCTCCTTTTTCTCAAGAGTCAAGTCCTCCAAGAGGTGGATTTTGTGCATCTTCTTCTTTGGTTGGAATCTCATCCACCTTTCATGTTTGTCCTCTACCAATGGCTTCAATGATCCCTACATCATCATCATCATCACAAGATTCCTTCCTCGGAAGGAGGTTATCATCGAAAACAACATTTATAGACTCTTCAACAACCAAAGTTCTTTTATTAAATACACGGTAGGCTTTAGAGTTTAGGGAATAATCCAAAAATATTGCTTCATCACTTTTAGCATCAAATTTACCTAAATTGTCTTTTACATTGTTTAAAACAAAACATTTACAACCAAAAGGGTGGAAATAGCTAATGTTAGGATTTTTGGATTTCAAAATCTCATAAGGTGTTTTCTTTAAAATAGGCCTAATCATTACTCTACTAATAATATAACAAGTCGTATTAGTGGCTTCCGCCCAAAAATACTTAGGTAAGTTGTTTTCACAAAGCATAGTCCTAGCCATCTCTTCTAAAGTTCTATTTTCCTCTCAACTACCCCATTTTGTTGAGGAGTGCGAGGAGTCGAAAAATTATGGCTAATATCGTTTTCATTACAAAAATATTCAAAACCCATATTTTGAAATTCGGTTCTATGATCACTTCTAATGTGTGAAATTTTATGATCAAGATCATTTTGGGTAATTTTTGTAAATGTAATAAAATTTTCTAAAGTCTCATCCTTAGTACTTAAGAATAGAACCCAAGTGTATCTAGAAAAGTCATCTACTAATACAAATGCATATGACTTACCACCCAAGATCATAGTTCTAATAGTCCCAAATAAATCCATGTGGATTAGTTGTAATACTCTACTAGTCGAAACATCATTAATGGGTTTAAATGAAGTCCTCTTTTGTTTACCCTTAGCACAAGCATCACATATTTTATCTAATAAAAATTTTAGTTTGGGTAAACCTCTAACTAGATTTTTGGAAGCCATTTTTTCTAAAACACTTATGCTAGCATGCCCAAGTTTCCTATGCCACAATCATGCATCATTCTCATCATGTGCAACTAAACATGCATGGGATGAATGTATGTTATCTAAATGCACCATATAAATATTTCATATGCGATAATCAATGAGCATTAACTCATTCGTTTTAATGTTCACAATTTTACACTCATTTTTAGCAAAATGAACATCAAAACCTTTATCACAAAGTTGACTAATGCTCAAAAGATTATGTTTAAGACCATTGACAAGTAATACATTTTCAATAAGAATGGATGGGAGATTACCAATAGAGCCAATACCCTTAATATGGCCTTTGGAGTTGTCATCGAAAGTCACAACTCCACCATGCTTTGGCTTGAGCTCTATGAATCTACTCTTGTCTCTTGTCATGTGTCTTGATCATCCACTATCAAGGTACCATGTGTTTTGACTTGAAGCTTTGGCCTTGTAGCAATGCTCCCCCTACAAACAAAGATTAGTTCTTTGATTTTGGTACCCAAACCATTTTGGGTCCACAAGTGTTAGCTCTCAAAAGTTTGGTTCCCTTAGGAATCCAAGAAGCAATTGCATTTATATTATTAGAAACAATGAGTTCTTTAGGAACCCATACACTTCTAACTCTTTTAACTTTGGATTGCTTTTGAAAACCTCTTTGTTTGTAGTTGAAATCCTTTCTCTTTACATATTGGGTTTTTGAAGAATTACCCTTGTTAAAACCATTTTTCCTAATAGCAAGAGAGGTTTTAAGATTATCCACTTCCTTAGTGTGATAATCTTGGAAATCGGAAAGAATTTTTTCAACGTAAAGATTTTTCTTTTTAAGCTCATTTGAAAGATTTATCAAATGTAAAACTTTCTTTTCCAATTCGGAATTGGTTTTTAAAAAGACTCATTTTGAGATTTTAAATCGGAAATAGATTTCTTGTTTTTCAAAATAGACTCTTTGTATTTCTCAACCAATTCATCATAAATATTTTGTAACTCATCATATAATTCATCATAAGTAAGAGATGAGTTAGAGTTTACCATGTGATCCTCCTCAAGGGCCATGAGGTAAAGATTGGCCACTTCCTCCTCTTTCTCGGATGACTCCAAGTTGCCATTTGAGCCTTGAGCTTGTTCTTCTTCCCAAAGCTCTTCTTTCTCAATTGAGGGAAATAGGTTCGGATACGGTCGGGCTTCTTGCACTCATAACAAATGAGTTGATCATTTTCTTTCTTTTTTCCTTTATTCTTGAAGTCCCCTCTTCTATTGAATTTTCTTCCTCGATTGGACTTCATGAATCGAGTGAATCGTTTGGCCAACATGGCCATCTATTCGTCCTCTTCATCACTAGAATAGCTTTCGTTGTATGATGCTTTGAGTGCGATTACTAGCTTCTTCTTTTCAACCTATTTCTTCTCTTCCTTCTTCTTCTCTTCTTCTCTCCCTTGCTTTATAATCTCATGGGTGAGTAGAGATCCAACAAGGGTGTCTAGCTTGAGAGTCTTCAAATCTCGAGCTTTAATGATGGTCGTCCTCTTGCCATCCCAAGACTCCAGAAGAGAGTAGAGTAGCTTCTGGACTAGCTTATCTTCGGGAATAACTTCACCGAATCCCTTTAGTCCATTGACAATGACCGAGAACCGATCAAACATCTTAGAGACACTTTCATCGGCTTCCATTTTGAAGTTTTCATAAATCAAATTGAGCAACCCGATCTTCGTCTCCTTGACGTCATTTGTTCCTTCATATGTAGTCTCTAGGGTGTTCCACACTTCTTTATCGCTTTCAATTGAAGACATCATTCAGTATATATCGGGACCGAGAGCACAAAAGATTATGTGCAAGGCTTTGTCGTTGACTTGCAAACGTCTTCTATCTTCATCGGTCATTTCAGCTTTGGTCTTCGGAATTGTAATCACCTATTTTGTCTGGGGTGTCACCCCATTTTTATATTTAAATAATGGGCTTCATTAATTGTATATCATATGATTAAAAAACACAAAAAAGAAGAAGAAAAGAAAAACAAAAAATATATATTGATAGTATTATTAATAGTGGTATATATGTGTAATGCTATTTGATTATTATATTTGGTTATTGATTATTCGATTGAAAAACCTTAAAGATTACTAATATACTATGTTATATCACCTTACCATTTTATTATATTATACACTATATTATCATTATTATTGTTTATATTATTATCATATATTACTATTATTATTATTATCTATCATCCATTATTATTATTATTATTATTATTATTATTATTATTATTATTATTATTATTATTATTATTATTATTATTATTATTATTATTATTATCTATTATTATAATTATTATTAGTGTTATATTTATTAATATTATTATCATATATTATATCATTATTATTATTTTTATTTTTATTATTATTATTATTATTACTATCATTGAAACAAGTCTGAAAAAAAACTAATATATATATGAGCCCAATCTAAATAAAAACAAACCCAATTTATATTAAAGAGTTCATTTAACATTAAAAAGCCCCAAAAAAATAAGTATAAATTACATGGCCCAATAGGCTCGAATAATTAAAACAATAAAAAACCCTAATCTGACTTCTGTTGTTCTTGCGCAGCTGAATCTCCACCGTCAGATCTAATCTAGATCTGACGGTTCAGATGGTCTCAAACGAAAAAGCCCTAGGGTGCCCTAATCGTTGCACCACGCCGCCAATTCTCGAGCCGTTAGATCGAGATCACCATCAACGGCCAGGATTGAAGCGGAGAAGTCTCCAGAATCCACACGCGCGGCTCCTCGACTACCAAATCGCGTCTTCTCGTCTCTCTCACTCGCGCGTGCATCGTACGCCCACCTCTTCGAGTCTCAAGGCCATCCAGATCCGCTCTCTTTCCCGCACGACCGTCCACGTCTCGTAGCACCCTTCTCTGGTCCCCTCCTCACAGCCTGCCTCGCATGCAAACAGAAAATGTCAAAAAATGCAACCAAATTCAGAAATTACAGAGGCAATCCAAACCGAAATTGTAGAGGCAAAAACCAACAAATTTCACAAATGAATGCAAACAAATAGCAACAACCAATAGGGATTTTCTTTTGATTTTATGTAAATCCGAAAATTGTAATTTTGGCGTTGTAAAACCTGAAACAAACACAAAATGTAGAAAAAAAGCAAGTTTTGAAAGGGTAATTCTCAGAAATCAATACAAGCAAAACCTCAAAGTTTCCAGAGGTATCATCGTCTTCATTTTTTCATCTCATTTCGAAGTAAAAAATATATATTAAAAGAGCTAGGGATATTTTTTACCTTCGCGTCGGTTTGATCTCCCTCTTGATGATAAGCCTTCTGACCTCTTAAAGGTGGTGCATGGTGAGTCCGAGGGGATGCTAACCATCGGGGAGTTCATTTTGGGTTTTGGTGTCTAAAAAAAGGGAGAACAACAAGGTTTTGGGTTCTGTTTTCGCGAAGCGAGAAGGATTTTTTCCTGTTTTTTGGGGGTTTGAGAGGTTGAATAAGAAGTTTTTAGGGTTATGGCACCGGCTAGCAGCGACCGGAACGATGGCGGCGTTCTAGGGTTTCAGACGAGAGAAGAGGGGGGGGAGTGTCTGAGTTAGGTCTAGGTTTTGTAAAAAGGGCTGAAATGTTTTTAACTTAGCTTTTATATTGTTTTTTTGTTTTAAATTTGGTTTAATCCCATTTTAAATCCCTCCGTCCACCTTTAATCACGAAATCAGTCCTTTCGTGTTTTTAAACCCCGTCCCAGGTCCCTCTATGTTTTTGAAAACCTTCAATCTCGTCCTTGATTTCGTTGTAATCTGTTTTCCAGAGGTCAAATTACCTTTTTAGTCCTTTTAGGTTTCCACACCTTTTCAATTTGGTCCTGTTTTCCTTTTTTAATTAGTTTGAATGGTTTTATTACCATTTTTGTTCCTGTCATTATGCATTTTAATCATTTACTTTGCATTTTATTTTTGTTATATTAGATTTTGTTATTCATACATTTTGCCTTTTTTAATATATGTTTATGTCGAATGAATGTTTTTGCAATGTTAATGGATTTATAATATGTGGCATATGTATGTTATTTATTTTATATGTGATCGTATGCTTTTTATAATTAATCTTGTTTAACTTCTCTTAATATATAGTTTCATTATACATATAATTTATGGTTTAAACGTGCGCATAGCTTAGTTTCTTTTATGTTGCTCGAATATATATTTGTGACACGCATTTTTAAATGGGCATTCATATGACTTGATATTTTGTTCGCAAATTAATTGATAATTAATCATAAAAAAGAGGTACTTATTAATTCGCATATTCGGGTCGAAGTATCCTAGCTTATTGGATATTCCTCGAATGTTCGAATTAATTCGTATCGTCTAAAGGTAAACTCGTAAACAACTAAAACGAACAAGGCCATGACACCATATTCTATTTTCTTGCATCATGCATAAAGGTGTCGTACGAGATCCGAACTCTAAACTAACACGACAGTCATACTTATATGATGTCGATTTAGTCTTTAGTCCGGTGTACCATCATCCTTTTTAATTAAATGTCTAATTAATTTGAAACCACCGATCTGATAAAGCTCGTATAATTAAAGTTTGATTTTCAATTAAGAACCCCTAATTAAACTCTTTTTCAATTTTAAACAATTTCCATCAATTAAAAGCAACAATTGTTTTGGTATCGATTTCTGGGCATGATGGGGGTGCTAACCCTTCCCCACACGTAACCAACTCCCGAACCCTTTCAAATGAATTTCTGGTTTTGTTTTTACGGTGTCCGGCCTACCTTATTGGCCGGTGGCGACTCCAAATGATTTTTTTAGTTTTTTTTCCAAAACACAAATCGTTCCCATTTTTTAATTGATTTTCTAAAAATGTGGGACACTTCGAGGTTTATCCTTTCTCAGAAAAAAAACCTTATCACAACGGGGCGACTCCGCTGGGGACTAATTTTGTTTTACAAAACAAAAAGAGAGTTAAGCCAAAAAACAGTTGTTGCTTTTAAATTGATGGAAATTTTTGGAATTTAATTTGAATTTAATGAGGCGGTTCTCCTTTGAAAATATGACTTAAATTATACAAGCTTTGATAATTGGTGGCATTCGAATTAATTCTTCTTTTAATTTCAAAGGAATCACCAACATGTGTTGAATCACGATCATTAAGCTCTACACCCGAGTTTCGTCCCTTAAGTGGGAGTGAAACGCCCATACCCATGTGAGCATCCCTCCACGGGTCGATAAATTCACTTCCAGAATCCACGCATTTGACACGTGAGCAGCCCTGCACGTCACTAGGTCGTGCTTTCCCTCGAACCGAAACCAATTCGCAAGCTTGTAATGGGCCAGAATGGAGGCTCTTGTTACCTTAGTAGGTGGTAAGATAGGTTCGGGTACCCTTGTTAGAACCGAACCCACATGTGTGAGAATGTAAGAAGCGCACCCCGATTAGAGCCATGCGGATAACCGTAGAATTACAATTCATGCTAGTAGGTCTTGCATTGTTAATCTGCTTTGGTGTGTTTTCATTTGTTTGTTGTATTCAATATTCATTATTCTTGTTACTAATCCAGTTGCCTTTTTTGTCTTGTTTTGCTTAATTATTTTTGCATATTCATCGCATTTTCATACGAAGTGTTGATTCGAGAACAATCTAAAATTGAAAACTTTCACAACGGGAGAAAAGAGTTCATAGCAACGGAGTTTTCGGAACGCGCTAAGGGGACGAGCAAAACTTATTGAAAAACGTACCCTGTGTATTTATTTTCTTGCCTCGTTGTAACAAGACTTGATCTCCGTTATGAAAGTTGTTTGATGAGGATGTTCGTCGAATCAACATTTCCTTGCATTCGATTCTGCTTTTTAATTTGTTTTCTTCAATCATCTGTTTCTGTTATGCATACGACATTGCATGCATTAAGCCATAAAGTCATGGAATTAATTGTTCGGGGTCATGGCAACATTCGTGACTATCGAAGATTTCGCATCCACACTTTACTCTCCATCTAAGGAAGCAAATGGAGGAGAGTTTTGCTAAGTTGGAAGCCGATTTGAGAGGTCAGTTGGAGCGAGCTCAGCAAGAATTGAGGGACACCATCATCAAGTCCCAACAAAATATGATGAACGAGATATCTCAGTTGCTACAAGAAAATTTAAGAGGAAAGGGTATTGTTGGAAACCCTAGTCAAGAGAGGGGGGGACCCCTCGTTTTCCCCTAGTTTTGTCACCGATACCCCTAAGCACTCGCAAGGAGGGGCTACTCAAGGAGATGGGGCAACATCGCATCAAGCGGGTGCCTCAACCCAGGCTCTGTCAGGTTTGGTTTTTAATCATGTGAAGAATGTCGGGGATAGTGTCCCAGATTTGGATGAGATTGAGAATTTGAAAAAGGTCAAGGCGGAGTTCTCAAAACAACTAGAAAAGACCTGAAAGGACCTCGAGGAGAAATTCCGGACAAAGGAGGAAGAAGAAGGGTCATATAGGATGAATGCCAGAGATCTCAATTTGGTTCCAGATCTGATAATCCCGCCCAAGTTCAAGATGGTGGAGTTTGAGAAGTTTGACGGGACGACTTGCCCTACTGCCCACATAACCATGTTTTGTAGGAAGATGACGGGTTTCATCGACAATGAGAAGTTGCTAATTCACTACTTTCAAGACAGCTTAGCGGGGCCCGCAGTGAGGTGGTACAATCAGTTGACTCGTGCTCAGATTAGGTCATTGAAGGATTTGGCTAAGGCTTTCACAGATCAGTATAGGCACATAACCGATATGGTCCCAAACCGTCTCATGCTACAAGGTTTGGAGCAAAGGCACAATGAGAGCATCCGTGAATACGCCCAGCGTTGACGAGATGTAACGGCACAAGTCCAACCCCCACTCCGCGAAAATGAGATCTCCACTATGTTTGTTGATACTTTGAAAGGGACCCTCTATGACCGCATGATAAGTAACCTTATCGGTAATTTCTCGAACATGGTTATGACCGGTGAACATATTGAGGCAACTATCAAGAGTGGTAGAATCGATGGAGGAGAAAATGCTCGGAATCAATTCAAGAAGAAAGATCATGAGGTGAACAACACTAGTACCTACGAGGCTCCTAGGCTTCTCACAATCTCACCGCCTCAAACCGCAATCGGGAATGCGCAAAGCTCAAATAGAAGAGAGAGTAGGGCTCTCAAGAAGGAACAAGAGAAGATGTCCTTCACCCCTCTACCCATGCCATACAAGGATGTGTACAAACACCTATACAAGGCTGATTTGGTTTGTCCATATCATGTTACTCCCTTCCAGCCACCTTACCCTCCATGGTACGACGAGAAAGCACATTGTGAGTACCACGATGGAGTACCGGGGCACACGATATAAAATTGCACGGCGTTCAAGAAGCTCGTGAAAAACATGATCAACACTGGGGTCGTCGAATTAGAGGGGCCCAATGTGGCAACCAACCCACTTTTGAACCATGGAGGATGAGGCGTGAATGCCCTCGAAGAGGTAGATGCGAAGAAAGTGAGAGTAGAAGTGTCAGAAATCAAGTCCTCTCTGATTGAGAGTGGTCCGAATGGAGCATATGATGACCATGAATCCTTTTGTGAGTACCATCAAACTATGGGGCACTAGATTCAAAGTTGTCCAGAGTTCAAGTAGTTGGTTCAAGAATTGATGGACAACAAGGAGGTTGAGTTCCTCGAGGAAGCTTAAGGGTTGTAATGAGTGGCCAGACTAGCAGTGGTCGAGGGTTTTTAATGCATTCAAGTTAGCTTGTTTTCATTTCATTGCATTTTATTCTCTTTCTTGAAGTAATGTGTAGAATCAACTTTGCTACCTTTTGCCCAAAGGTAGCAAAGATCTTTTTGTAAGGGCTTAAGACTGCATATTCCAATGAAAGGATGCATTGTGTTTTGTGCTTCAATCATCTCTTCATTTTGTGTATATATTTGTCTATTGAGTCCCTGTATATCAATTGCACAAGGGACATTGACCTTGACCCCAAAGGTTGATTTCGAGCAACCTTTGTCTAGTGGAAATCGAAAGCTGCGAAGATGATGAATATGTGGCTTACACTCCAGGTTAATTTGAGTACTCATAGCATTAGGGCCTTCGGGAGAACAACCGGAAATCTTCTGTGCTAAAAGAGAGAGAGAGAGAGAGAGAAGAAGAAAGAAGAATAAGAAGAGGAAAGAGAAAGAAGTAAAGAGAGAAAAAAAAAGAAAAAAAAGAGAAAAAAATTCAAGCATAACAAAAACACTCCAATATTCGAAGCCTGGTAATAGGCATTTTCGGATAAGAGTGTGGAATTTTTGAGGCACTCTGTTGTAGCAAAAAGACCAATAAGGTTGCTATGCACCATTCAAATCAATAATTTTTGCTTCATGAGTGATGGTAATATTTTTAAATCATGACAATGCCGAGTAGCTCGGGGTTTTGTTGTTTGCTCCATCATTTATTTCGAGCCAAAGGAATGTGATGAGTTGACTTCTCCAAAATCATAAAGAATTGATAAAGGCGAAGCCTATAGAAGATAAGTCTAATTGATTAAAAAGTTGAAATAGCTCAGAGAGTATCTCACATTTTCAGGCATCAGCCCAGCTTTCGAGGTCTCCTAGACACATGATGCTTGAGGCAACCCTTGGTGAGCCATAATAGTGTCATTCGTGCACTTGATATTCAGGGTATTTAATCTGGCTTGATATATCCATAATTTGAAAAGAAAATCTAGTTTTCGAAAATGCATCTCATTTTGAAATTAGAAGATGTAATCTAAAATTTTTTAGTGGACACAAAAAATATTCCTTTCATTGCTTCAGGGATAAAGTTTAGAATGTAATGCCATGAGTGCAAATGATAGCTCACCAGTTGCCGTGGTGAGGACAATAGTAAGATTCTACATGCTATAGTCCAGAGACTTGAACCGAGTTTCTGTTGAAGTGCTTCAGAAGGTGAAAGCGGACCTTAATGAACTTAAGAGAAAATTTCATGGGCTTGGGGGCATGTGCTTCCCCTAATATTGAGAAAAAGAGAAAAGTCGCCGCATTAAGTTAAGACAAAGAGAATGGTCAAGCACCCAACTTGAATAGGAGGCAATGTTATGAGAACGAGCACTGCGAGAAGTGTTATGTCTATTCTGACCAGTGAAAGTCAACAGTCGTCTTCCAAGACGAGACAGAAGATGGAGATTTGGCAAAGATGAGAAAGCCAAAAGAGATTAAGAAGAAGAAGAAGATCATGATTGACCAATCCGAAGAGTGAAAGCGTCCGAGCAATTTTGATGTCATAATTCATTCTTCATTTGTAGGTAGGCATCCCTAGGATTAGGGGCATGCTAACTCACATCATCATATAATTTTTGCCTATTTTTGACAGGTATATTAAAGCTTTTCCCAGTAGAAGGAAACTCGCCTATCCGTTCAGGCATGCGGAGAATGGAACTTTTATCTTTCAGAACCCGTCTATCCGTTCGGGTACTTTGAGAATGGAACCCTCATATTCGTTCAGGCATGAGGAGAATGGAATCTGCCTATCCATTCGGGCATTTTGAGAATGGAACCCGCCTATCCGTTTGGGCATTTTGAGAATGGAAACTCGCCTATCCGTTCATGCATGAGAAGAATGGAATCTGCCTATTCGTTCGGGCATGAGGAGAATGGAACCCGCTTATCCGTTCGGGCATGAGGAGAATGGAACCCGCCTATCCGTTCGGGCATTTGGAGAATGGAATCCGCCTATCTGTTCGGGCATTTTAAGAATAGAACCCGCCTATCCGTTCGAGCATTTTAAGAATGGAAACCCGCCTATCCGTTCGGGCATTTTGAGAATGGAACCCGCCTATCCGTTCAGGTATGAGGAGAATAGAACTTGTCCATCCATTCGTGCATGAGGAGAATGGAACCCGCCTATCCGTTCGAGCATTTTGAGAATGGAGCTTTTATTTTTCACTAATTGGCTATATGTTCGGACCTCGAGGGGTTGAAGAATGTTGAAATGAGAAGAAAAGCTTCAAGCCTCCGCGACCGTTACATTTTCCCGTACCAACTTCCGAACCGCCAGTAGTTCAAGTGCATGGTGACTTGGGATCCAAACAGGGAAGTTTGACAAAATCGGTGCTTATGGCATTTGCTTTATTCTTGTTCTACAAGCTTCCTTCACCATCTCTCTTCATTGGAATTGTAGGATCGTCTTCTACATCGTCCTACGCCATGTAGTCGTTTGATTTGATGAAGAGTCGTATCTGGTTCTTTCAATAAGGATAGTTATCCCCATTGAAGAGTGGTGGTTTGGTGATGCATAGAGACTCGTAGAGGTTTTGGCCGAAGGTGGATGCCATAGCAAGATGTCGATTGAAGTGTGCTTGATCAAAATCTTCCAAGATCTTCTCAAGAGGGTGTTAATCCTTCCAATGAGTGTAGCTCTGATACTAATTATTGAGTTGATCAAACGATGGCTAATCACCAAGAGGGGTGAATTGGTGGAATAAAAATCGAAGGGTACAAAAGTATAATTTAAAAATGAAGACAATGCATTTTTAGAGTGGTTCAAGCTTCGAACAAGCTCTACATCCACTACCTCAACACCCTACTAAGGATTTCAACAATTCACTAACTTGAATTTGTCCCCTTTTTCTCGGCTTAGGAGGAAACCTTACAAATCAATAAATCTCTCTACCCAAAGATTGATCCAGTATCACTCTAATACAAAGGAAGATGGGAAAACTTTGATTGTACCTCTCAAAGGCTAATTGTTTACCCAATTACACATAAACACTTCCCAAACTCTAAAAAGATTTACAATGAAAATTTTCAAATGAGTTGGATACAAGAATTTGACACTAAAGGCACAAGGGTTTAGGTTGAATGCTTTGATGTTGCTTGAAGGTTTAATAGTTGTTGTTGTAGCTTTTGAGACTTGTTTTTATACCCTTGTATTGATTTTTAGCCGTTTGGGTGGTTGAGGTCATTAATCTAGCCATTGGGTTGCAATTTTCCGCAATAAATGCTCCTCAACGGCTAACCGTATCGATACTCTTCGAGGGCGTATCGGTACGATCTTAAGGGGCGTATCGATATGAAATGTTGTAACGATACGGTTTTTGCTCACTAGAATCCTGAATTGAGTTTTGATAAAAATGTGTATCGGTGCGCTACCTTAGCGTATCGATACCGTTCAATGGTCATTTAAAATTTTGGATTCCAATAACTGACAAGCCAATGTTCAAATATTAAATGTAAAGATTTTTACCAAGGTCAGCATATCGTATCGATACGGTGACATACCATATCGGTACGCTATAGCAAAGAATATTTTTATATGAAAAGTTGTATCGATACGGTCCCGATGCGTATCGATACGCTATAGCTTAAAGTCTTGCCTAGATGAATATCGTATCGATACGGGGTTAAACCATATCGGTACGCTATGGTCGATTAAAATTCCAGTGTTGAAAATTTGTATTGATACGCTAGAGGGTATCGATACGCCTGGGCATTTTGTTTAAGTTTGGCTTGAAAACACTTGAAAAGACTTAGAAAATTTGAACCCTTTTAATATGTTTTGACTTAAAAGAGTACTAGGTTCAAAAATGCTTGTCAATTGGTGAATTTTTGAAATACTTAAAAATTTATTATTTTTGCAATTAAGTCCTTAAAGTTTGTTGTTATATTAAAATCAATTTTGGTTTCACATATATCGTTAGTTCATGTTTGGGAGAGTATTTGATTGTAATTGGGCAAATTTTCAGTCTTGTGAGAGATATTTCCATTTGCCAATTTGTAAAGAGAGTCATTTGAGTCAATCTTTGGGTAGTAAGATTGACCGATTGTAAATGTTACCTTCTTAGCCTAGAAAAGGGGGAGAACATCTAGTGGAGATTGTTGAAAATCCTTAGTGGGAGCTAAGGTAGTGGATGTAGAGCTTGTTAGAAGCTTGAACCACTATAATTTGACTTGTTCTTCATTTTTCAATTTTCAATTTACTCCCTCCAAATTTAAAAAGCCAATTCACCCCCTCTTAGCCAAATCACATTCATTTGATCCACTCAACATATGGGTTTATATTTTTGTGTTCTTATTTTTAAGGGAATATTAATGATAAATTTTATTATGGTTTAATTTAAATGAAGTCAAATGGTTCTAGATTAGATTTAGGGTGTTCAGGGCATTTTTCAATGAAACATACATCGAATTCGCATTCACAGGGGCAAAAAAAAGTGAACTAGAATTTTTGAGATCCAACGGTGATTGATGATGGTGGGTAGCGACAGTGCTGATCGACGATGTTGATGGATGGCGATCAGTGGTGGGTGACTTTAGTCGGATCTAAAAATTAAATTGATATTTTATATAAAATTTAAAGGTCAAAATGATATTTTAATTGAAATTTAGAGATAAATTAATATTTATCTAAAGTTAAGAGGTTAACTTAAAAACTAACCTCTTTTACGAACGTGTCACGCCGGCAAACTAGCAAAATTTAATATCTCAATCACCAAAACGTTATAAACAATAACGTAAGTGTTCAAAACATTATAAAACGATAATGTAAGTAACCAAAATATTAGTTTTTAAAATTTGATGAGCAAAAATAATTTTATGAAACAAACGTGATCATTACAGTAATTTACTTTTTTTTTATTTTTATGTTATTATTGTCCGTCGACAATATTTATCATTTTGAATCACTTATTTTTTAGACGTTTAGTTAGAATTTTAACTATTTTCTTTTGAGGTATTATTTTTGTTATTTAGTAGTTAGTTTGTATTTTTTGAACGTAGTAAGAGAAATAATTTGTTATTTGTTATGAATATTTATCTATGTGGATGTCTATCATGATTAGAACTTTATCTAAGGAGTTTGATTTATTTATTATTAGGAATATTATCTCTATTATTTAGAGTTTAATGTGTTATGTACTTCTTATGCCTATAAATAGATGATTCATTGAAGGCATTGTATACAATTCTATATTTTGAGAATAATACAAATCTCCCTCTTTCTCTCATCTCTTTGTTTTTATTGTTCTTATTCTTGTTCTTCTTTATTTTATTTACAACATGTTATCAGCACGACTCTAATCAACTGATGTCTTCATTGCTTGAATCCAAAAGAAGTTATTGGAAAGAATTCGATTCTAGGATAAACCAAAGATAAGTTTTTTTTTTCTCTCTTCATTTTTTTTAAATTACCGATTGTCTTTTTCTTTATATTTTAATTTTTTTTTTTGAAAAGTTTGGAAGTATGTTTGATTTTATTCGAACATTGGAAAGAGACAAATTTGTGGCTTCTCACAAACCAAAAGACGGATCGAAAGAGACGAAGAGGTTGCGTTTGGTGTAAATTACGTGTGTTTTCTCTTGTTCCTAAAAGGGTTAGTTAGTGGTATGCTTATTCATACTTTTACTTATATGATTATATTTGATATTTTTCATATTATTATTTATGTTATTTTATTTGGTAAAAGTTACTATTTTTAACCGTGTTTTGAGTTTTACATGATATGCTTAAATGACTTGGAAAGAGATGTGATATAAAGGGACTATGAGAAGCTATCTCGGTCATATGCTATGTCTCCATTGTCCACGAGAGAAAAATCAATATCGGTAAATTTTAATTTTATTTTTATTCTTTATATTATTATTTTAAAGTATGATAAATCATGATGATTTTGAATTTACAAGAAGATTATTATAAAGTCTATATTTACTCGAAAGTAATATTTCTTCTTCGGTCGAAAAACTCGACCATAGACTTCTCCCAATTTCAAGTTAAGAAAATTCGTCTTGATCCAAAAAGTTTTATGGGAGGCATTCCCTGAAGTGAATGCAAAGCATGATGTTTATTCCATGCGATTATCAATGATAGGGCATTCCATGAAGTGAATGTAAGCATGATGTTTATTCCATGCGATTATCAATGATGGGGCATTCCCTAAAGTGAATGCAAGCATGATGTTTATTCCATGCGATTATCAATGATGGGGCATTCCCTGAAGTGAATGCAAGCATGATGTTTATTCCATGCGATTATTGGAACTGTTTCATTCCCTGAAGTGAATGCAAACATGGTAAATCATTATTCAATTAGAGACATAATTTCGATATAATCCAAGTAAATTGGTTGGACATCCCGTTCTGCGAGTCTACTGGTCTCAAAGGAGGTTTTTTAAAGGACCTTGTGGACAGGTTTAACAATGCCGCGTACGAGGATTAAATCTTTGTTCTCTGTGATAAGGATATGTGAAAAAGGTTTTAAAGGCCCATTGGCTCTACTCCATTCCCTGAAGTGAATGTGAGATTATATTATGGAAGGAATAAAAAACCACATTAAAAGTTGTGGTCGTGGTCGAGGCTATGAATATACACATGAAAAAATATAATCGTTTTAAGAATACTTCTACCCGCTGGTAGCGAAGTTATAAGGATGACAAGAGTGATAAAGATCATTCTAAGGAAGTGAAATCCTTTTATCAATGTGATGTTATAAATCATTGGTTTCGTAATTGTCAAACGCCAAAGTATTATGGACTTTATCCATAATCATGAATGATAAATGAAATAAAATACAAACAAAATTTATTTATGGCGAAAATAATTATGGCGTTATTGTCCAACTCAATTGGATATTATTAATTTTCTCATAACCTTTGAAGGGAATAATTTACCGTTTATTTTATTTCCCTTATAACCTCTAAAAGGAATAATTGATTTTTTTTATTTTTTTATGTTAATTCGTTTTATCTATTACTTATTTATGTTAGTTTGCTTTATGTTTATTTATTTCACATATTATTTATTTACGCTTTACGTTAATTTATTATTTGAAGAATATGATTACTTCTGGAATTAAATATACAATGAATTGTGGCTATTTATGCCTAGTAGATAATGCAAGTACTCATATTGTACTTAAATATCAATGTACTAAAATATTTTTCAAAGGGGAAATATAAGTAATATTTCTCAAAGTACTAAAATATCAATGCTTCGGAAGAGCACTTGAAAGTTTATCTCTGATAGATAATCGACTTGATATGATGTGCTATATTTTATATTTTTCATTCCTCGAAGTGAATGATACAAAGTACATATTTTCATTACCCGAAGTAAATGAAACAAAGCACATTTTGAAAGGTGCATAATTATGCATTTCTCGATTAAAATGCAAGGGAATAATGTGAGTACTATATCCGGAAGTACTAATATCACAAAAGGCTCTGGTTGAGCAAATATGCTATTGTCAAATGGAACTTTATTCCATATTCACAGTGCGTTATACTCGTCAAAGTCATAAAGAGACTTATTTAATTTTAAAGATATTCACGGTAATGAATATCATATTGAGACAATTAATCAATGAGAAGTTGACTATCTCAATATTATGAGTATAAATCAAGGCAATAATAAAAACTTGAAAAAGTTATATGCAATGTCATCCATAGTGTACTACAATAGAATTAGTACAAATTGAAGCTCATGCTATTGTGAATCAGAAGTTTACTAATAACTTTATTATTTGGCAATGACCGATTAAACCATCCCGGTTCAATTATGATGCGAAAATTTGTTGACACTTTCATGTGGTAATTTATTGAAGAGTTGAAATTTTCTTCAAAGTAATGTTTTCATGTGATACTTGCTATCAAAGCAAACCGATTATTCAATCATCATCAGCTATGATAGATTGTGAATCTATTAATTTTTTCTGGAACGGATACAAAGGTGATATATGTGGGCCCATACACCTTTCTTGCAGTCCATCTAGATATTTTACGATTTTAATTGATGCATCGACTAGATGATCATATGTATCCTTGTTACTAATCCGCAACTTGGTATTTGCGAGGCTACTTGCTCAGTTGATAAAACTATGAGCACATTTTCAGATTACCTTATAAAGACAATTGGTCTTGATAATGTTGATGACATGTCATTTTATATGTATTATCACTAATTCGCATCAAGCCAACAAATTATAATAAGTTCTCCCCATTATAAATGGTTTTTGGTCAGGAACCAAATATTTCTCATCTTAGATTTTTTTAGTGTGCGGTATATGTTCTGATTGCTCCACCACAACGCACAAAGATGAGTTCTTAAAGGAGGTTGAGAATATATGTCAGATTCAAATTTCCCTTGATAATTAAATATCTTGAGCTTCTCATAGGGAATTTATTTACAACTCGATTTACTGACTATCATTTTAATGTGTCAGTTTTCCCAACGTTAGGGGGAGAAAATAAAATAGTTGGGAAAAGAAATAAATTGGAATGAATTATCATGATCTTAGTTTGATCCACGTACTCAACAATGTGAACTATAAGTTCAAAGGATAATTCATTTAGCAAATCAATTGTCAGATGATTTTGCTGACCCTAATAGAGTGACTAAGTCACATATACCAGCTATGAATGCTCCGTTTAAATTTAATGTCCCGAGAGGACAAATTCTAGTTGCTAATGAGTCTAACTTACATCTGTAGCGTGGTAGACAAGTAGGTTCCAAAGATAAAAATCCTCAAAAAACAAAAAGAGAAAAGGAGCTATAGTTATGATGGTCTGATCGAGGAATCAATGAATTATGAAAATCTCAAGAAGAGATTAGAAAGTCTCTAATAGAGGCATTAACATGACTCAGATACCTGATAATAAAGAGATCTCAATAGATTATGTCATGTCTGGTAATAAGTGGAACTGAAATCAAATCGACGTCGATAATACATTTGCATGCAGTATAGCACTAGAGATTTTATTTGATGATGTGGATCATGAATCATTGTCAATTGGACAATGTAAACAAAGAAACGATTGGCCAATATGGAAAGAGGCAATTGAGGCGAAACTAATATCTCTTTAGAAAAGAGAAGTATTTGGGCCTATAGCCCGTATATTGAAATGTGTAAAGCTCGTGGATATTAATGAGCTTTTGTGAGAAATCAAAATCAAAATGAGAAATCATAAGATATAAGTTTGTTTGGTTGCACAAAGATTCTCACAAAGACATGAAAATCGATTATGAGAAAAATATATTTCTCGGTGGTGGATGCAGTTACTTTTAGATAGTCTGGTAATAAATGAAATAACTTGGTTTCCGCCTAATGGATGTTGTTACATCTTATTTGTATGAGCCTCTTGATAACAACATTTACATGAAGCTTCTGGAAGGATTTAGACTGCCATAAGCAGTTAATTCAAGTTCTTGAGAACATTATTCAATATATCTTTTTATGGATTAAAATATTTTGAGCACATTTGGTATAATCGGCCCATTGAATACTTATTAGCGAAAGGCTATAAGAATGATTTAATTTCCAGAGCATTTTATTAAGAGGTTTAGCTCTGGATTTGTCATTGTTTTTATTATGTATGTTGGTGATTCAGTGAGACTCATGAAGAGATCTCCTTAATAATGAAATCCTTATGCAGCAATCGGCAAACACAGAAAAATGTTTAAAGAGACTTTACATGTATAATGCATATTTGTTGACCACTGTTTGGTTTCTAGGTCTCTTAATGTAAACAAAGATTCATTCCGCCCTCGAGAAAAAGGTGATGATATTCTTGGTCTAAAAGCACCATATATACATTAATCGATCTGGAAGCATCGTATCTTGGTTGGTCCAGAAATACTATCTAAGTGCTACGAGACTATTGCCTTTAAATAATTGTTATGCATGAGGCAAAGCGAAATATGTGTTTGGCTAAACATATCCAGAAGATATGTGAATTGCTTTCACAAGATAAGATGTAAGCTATTTTATGCAGAGATAATGCGGAACTTATATCTCAAGGTGGATACATCAAATGTGATAAAACGAAACATATCTCTTTAAAGTTTCGTCCCTCATGATCTTCAGAAGAATAGTATTTGATGGATCATTTCAAGCAATAATTTGGAAGATTTATCCACTAGTGCATACTCTATTTTTAACATTTGAAGATTATATTCAAGATTGAATTATGAAGATTCAAAGATCTTATGTGATATTTTTATGAGGGGGAGTAAATACGCGTTGCACTCTTTTTCCCTTAACCGAGGTTTTGTCCCAATGGGTTTTCCTGGTAAGGTTTTTAATGAGGCAACATGTTATGCGTATTAAAGATGTGTGTACTCTTTTTCCTTCACTAATGAAATTTTTTTTCCCACTGGGTTTTTATCTTAGTAAGGTTTTAACGAGACACTTATCTTTATAGACATCCAAGGGGGAGTGTTATGAATATTTATCTATGTGGATGTCTATCATGATTAGAACTTTATCTAAGGAGTTTGATTTATTTATTATTAGGAATATTATCTCTATTATTTAGAGTTTAATGTGTTATGTACTTCTTATGCCTATAAATAGATGATTCATTGAAGGCATTGTATACAATTCTATATTTTGAGAATAATACAAATCTCTCTCTTTCTCTCATCTCTTTGTTCTTCTTGTTCTTATTCTTGTTATTCTTTATTTTATTTACAACATTATTGTATATCTATCTTAATTTTTGCAGATTCATTTTTTTGAAATTTTAATTTTACTGAATTTCCTCTATAATTCTCATTTATTCAATAAAACATTTTATTAGTTAAAATAAGTTTCCTAACATGATCTTTATTATTTTAATTTTATTAAAAATATTATTACATTAACTTCTGTCGATTTAATAGGATGAGACACTATGTGCGTGTTTATTTTCGCGGTGGGGGCTAATATCCCGTTCAATCGAGATTTTGTGTATGTCGTGCCTACATGTTTTAATGTAAAAATCCAAAATTAATTCTGGGCACTAAACGTGATTTTGGGAAAAGCTATAAGATAGTAGCTTTTGTGTTTTGTCGTGATTTTTACACAATCGCGATTTTTAAGAAAAAAAACTCTCAAACATAAATCACGTTACTTTAAAATCAATTTTACACGAAATTAATTCTTAAAATCACTATGATCCAAAATCAATTCTCCCATCGTATATCTAAACACACTTATATCTCTTAAGCAATGTCAAAAGTTCGAACCATGTCATCATGAATAGAACAAATTGAGTTAGAAGGATCGTCTCATATAGAGCATGTCTGATTCAGATCGATCAATAGATTAAATACTAATAATTATAAAATATTAATTTAGTAATTATGTTAATGCATAACGTAAAAAGAATAAACATGTGAAGGCTTAACGAGTGTTCAATTATTGAATTTGGTAATCAAACTTTCAATTGCTTTAATTTTACCGCTAAACTTTTAGTTTTGCTTCAATTTTGCCATTGAAGGCTTAACGAGTGTTAAGAACTGGACAGAACAATTAAAAAAAATTATAATAACATATTTAGTCCTCCATGTTCGCACATTCAAACACATTAGTCATAATTTAAAAAATAATAAATTTAACCCTCAATATTACACATTATTTCAAATTTTCCCTATTTTTAATTACAATAATTTAACCCTAAAACCCCAAAACTCAAAACCCTAAAACACTAAACTCATAAGCCTTAAACCCAAAAATAGTAAACCCCAACCCTAAACATGAAAACCTTAACACTAACCCTACACATTAAACACTAAATTCTTAAACCACTAAACCATAAACCCTAAATTTAATCTTTTGCTATTTATGATTTAGGATTTATGGTTTATGAATTTATAGTTTATGGATTAGTATTTATAGATTTAGGGTTTAGAGATTTAGAGCTTAATGGTTATGTTTGAGGTTCGAGGATTTTGTGTTTATAGTTTATAATTATTGTTTATTGTTAGTGTTAGGGTTTTGGGGTTTATGATTTAGGATTTCATGGTTATGGTTTAATGTTTAGTGTTTTAGGTATTTTAGGGTTTCATGTTTTGGGGGTTTAGGGTTAAAGTATTTTAATTAAAAAAGGGGCCAAATTGAAATAATGTGTAAATACTGAGGGTTAAATTTATTATTTTTTTGAATTATGACTAATGTGTTCGAATGTGCAAACATGGAGGACTAAATGTGTTATTATACAAATTTTTAATTGTTCCGTCACATTCTTGACACTCGTTAAGCCTTCAGTGGCCAAATTGAAACAAAACTAAAAATTTAATGGTAATATTAAAGCAATTGAAAATTTAATTATCAAATTGAATAATTGAACAAAATTTAGTGACAATTTGTGAACTTTACTCAAAAACATCAAAAATGTACCATGTGATCAATCCCACATTTCATCATCACCCTTGATATATAAAAGAAAAATAAGATTTTTATGAAACATTTAGGGGAGATTCTGCAAAATGGCACTTAAAAGACAGTAAAAAGACGGAAAACCGGTTAACCTGGTCAGTTTTTGAACATAATTTCTTATAAAGCTTGTACCTAATTTGTTACAAAAATTGTAAGAATAACGGTATATACACAATTCCTTATAAAGTAACAAATTGAGACCAAAATCGAATTCTTTACAATAACTGTAAGACATTAGGTATATACTTAATTTCTTACAATAATGCACAATTTGGTACAAAATAAGTAAGGAGTTGTGTTTGAACACAATTTCTTGCCCCGATATACCTAATTTCTTACTAAACTTATAAGCAATTAAGTATATACCCAATTCCTTACGAATTTTTTTGTTGGGGTAAAGTTGCTCCAATCTTTGTAAGAAATTGTGTTTGAACTCAATTTCTTACAAGAATGCACAATTTGGTACAAAATAGGTAAGGATTTGTGTTTCTACACAATTTCTTACTAAATATACCTATTTTCTTACTGAAATTGTAAGAAATTAGGTATATACTTAATTCCTTACGAATTTTTTAGTTGGGTAAAGTTGGTCAAACCGTTGTAAGAAATTGTGTTTGTACTCAATTTCTTACATGAATGCACAATTTGGTACAAAATAGGTAAGAATTTGTGTTTCTACACAATTTCTTACTAAATATACCTATATCTTATTGAAATGGTAAGGAATTAGGTATATACCTAATTCCTTACGAATTTTTTAGTTGGGTAAAGTTGGTCAAACCTTTGTAAGAAATTGTGTTTGTACTCAATTTCTTATAAGAATGCACAATTTAGTACAAAATAGGTAAGGAGTTGTGTTTGTACACAATTTCTTACTCGATATACCTAATTTCTTACTGAAATTATAAGAAATTAGGTATATACCCAATTCCTTACGAATTTTTCGTTGGGGTAAAGTTGCTCAAACCTTTGTAAGAAATTGTGTTTGTACTCAATTTCTTACAAGAATGCACAATTTGGTACAAAATAGGTAAGGAGTTGTGTTTGTACACAATTTCTTACCCGATATACCTAATTTCTTACTGAAATTATAAGAAATTAGGTATATACTCAATTCCTTACGAATTTTTTGTTGGGGTAAAGTTGCTCAAACACTTGTAAGAAATTGTGTTTGTACTCAATGTTTTACAAGAATGCACAATTTGGTACAAAATAGGTAAGGAGTTGTGTTTGTACACAATATCTTACCCAATATACCTAGTTTCTCCAATTCCTTACGATTTTTTTGTTGGGGTAAAGTTGCTCAAACCTTTGTAAGAAATTATGTTTGTACTCAATTTCTTACATGAATGCACAATTTGGTACAGAATAGGTAAGGAGTTGTGTTTGTACACAATTTCTTACCCGATATACCTAGTTTCTTACTGAAATTATAAGAAATTAGGTATATACCCAATTCCTTACTAATTTTTTGTTGGGGTAAAGTTGCTCAAACCTTTGTAAGAAATTATGTTTGTACTCAATTTCTTACATGAATGCACAATTTAGTACAGAATAGGTAAGGAGTTGTGTTTGTACACAATTTCTTACCCAATAGACTTAGTTTCTTACTGAAATTATAAGAAATTAAGTATATATCCAATTCCATATGAATTTTTTTGAAGGGGTAAATTTGCTCCACCATTTGTAAGAAATTGTGTACAAACACAATTCCTTACAACAAGGTAAAAAAATTTCATTCCAGTAGGTGGCATCGAAACCACCTATATGGGGTTTCGGTGCTGGTTTGACAGTATGGGCAAAATTTTCATTCCACTAGGTAGCATCGAAACCACCTATATGGGGTTTCGGTGCTGCTCTGAAAGTATAAGAAAAATTTTCATTCCAGTAGGTGGCATCGAAACCACCTATATGGGGTTTCGGTGCTAGTTTAGGGCTCTTTATAAATTTTGGCAAGGTTTATTGTTTGTGTACACTGCTAAAGTGGTTCCGAAATCACAATTGGGGTCTCAAAACCCCTAATTTGACGTGTATGTACACATTTTACTACGAAATGTATCGATTTTCATGGTTTCGATAGAGGTTTCGAAACCAATTTTTATGATTTCTTACACCTACCCAACATGGTCCAAATTAACCTTAAATTGAATATTCAGTAGAGGTTTCGAAACCAATTTTCATGGTTTCGGATCTAGAGTAGCAGAATGCCTGAAAATTGATATTTAGTAAGGGGTTTCGAAACCCCTATACAATGGTTTCGAAACTAGTTAGGCATATTGTTTTAGAATTAAAATTTGAGGCCCGGTTTCAAAACCCTTTCTCATGGTTTCGATACTAACGTGACAGATTGCATCTCAAATTTTTGAACACAAAGGGGTTTCGAAACCCCATATATTGGTTTCAAAACTTAAAAGGCAGATGTATGTATATTAAAACCGAATTTCATGAATTTAGCTTATCTCCCCTGCTTGTATTTTATAAATTAAATTGTGTTTAAAATTGTGTTTTCAGAAATTTAATATTATAAATTAAATTTATTTGAAAAACATTTAAGATTGATCCAATCAGATTTAAGTACTAGTGTTAAACTTTGTCAATTTTACGTGCGAAATTAATCCAATTTCACTTCTAATTCGTGGTGCATTGAGCAAAGAAGAGTGCATGGAATCTTTGTCTAAGTATGCAAGTGTTAAATCACTCATTACTTCAACAGGTTCAGCTCATCTTTATTCTTTCTTTATTACACATGACACTATAAAACCACACACTCATGGACATTGTTTAATATAAAGAATAGAAATTAATAGTTATATATTAACTTTTCTTCTTCTTCTATGATCTTAGTGCATGTGGTTTTAGTTACAATGTGGAATGAGTTAGAAAAGGAGAACAACAATGATTTTCGCTGAAGGTGTCCCCAAAAGATCGGTGATCAACTCTAGTCGATGAACAACGTTTTTTTTTATCAGGAAATAGGGGCCTCCCTGTCAATACCTCAGAAAGATGCAGCCGATGCTCCAAATAACAATAGCATGTGTACACTGCAGACAGTTTCTAAAAAAAATTAGACCATCAATATTCATAGAATTTAAAAGTGAGGCCCTAAGTAAAGCACTACAGAGACACAGAGAAAATCGAATACAATTATTTAAACGACAGATATTTCAACTTTCAGGAGAGTTCAAACTCCTCCTTGAACAACAATTATTTTAATCTAGGCATTACTGCTTATAAAAGAGCATTTAAGTATTCTTTATGTAATGAAAATGTTTTAGCCTTACCTCTCCAGCACCGAGGAACAAGAACCTATGGTCGGTGAGAGTCCCACCAAGTAATCTAAGGGATGCAAGAAGCCCAGCCAACACAACAGATGTTGTTTCCTGCCATTATGAAAGAGTTTTCATATAAGAAAAATGTTATTTAAAACTAAAATAACTTTGCCACTTTGGACGCCAAAAACAGATTGTCATCGACTTATAGTGTATTACCTGTATGTCGTCATTGAAAACAAGATGAGAAGAACTGTATTTCGCCAACAACTCGAATGTATTGTGGTTGGCAAAATCTTTAAACTGAAAGCAAAGCAAGTGCATTTAGAGAACAGTGCATGTAAAAGTTCATGGTAAAGGCCTAAAAAGAATATGAACTGATGATATTACCTATATTAGTATTTTTCTCTCCATAATTCTGCTTAATTGCAGTCATGAACTCGTGAAGAAGTTCAGCATATTCCTAGACCAAGGGAAATCAAAATAAATATTTCAAATAAGTAAATACTTTTATGGCATAATGAACCACATAGACATAAAGGAACAAATCACCAAACTTGTCCAGTTGCCCTCCTTTGCCTAAGTCCGATGTAAAACTCGTCGTTTAACAACTTCTCATTGTTTGTCCCAACATCAATCGTAATAGGCAAGCACTGTAAACAATCAAATACCAGTGAAAATTTTATGTAACTTTATCATATCTGTGAGACCGCTATGGTTTTAGCAATGTTTACTGCTGAGGGGCGGACTCCTCCTAGAGCCGTATACAGAGAAAATTTTCCTACTGGTATGTCATTCCCTGAAAAACAATCATATATCAAAAATCATTGCTATACAAAAGAGATATTGTGGTGTAATTTACATTTAAATCACTTAACTTCTATCAAAAACCGACTGTTGGAGTGTATACAATTGGGAGCAGTTCCTCCACGTTATCGACGAGAAGCTTGTAGAAAAGTCGTTCATTTCTCTTGCAAAAAAAGCAGTCAAAACCCATCATCAGCACCTGAAGGTTTCGATCAAGAACTGTGATGTTTACCTCTTTGGGGAATTTCAACATACAATTCATGTACATACCTGAAGCTCCATCAAGGCCGTGTACCGTTGCAGAGGAACTTGATATTGGCGAATGCTATGCATGAGCTTCTTCTCTTGAAGTTGTTGAGTGAGAACAACAGGAGGAAGAAAGCCACGCAGGTAGTTTGAATCTCTCTCCCTTTCATTGAAGGCAAGCCCTTTGTTGTGCCGAGGGTCGCGCAACAACAAATACCCACTGCAAACAACAACGACAACAAAAGATCAATCTTCAGCTACGAGATAACCAAAAGATCACCGAATCATGGTTGAAGAAATAAATCACCTAGCAACAGAGATAGTCCAGGGAGTGACGGGCTAATCCGTCGAGCCGGCGTCCTCGCCGTAGACATCCTCGGCAGCGCCACCTGCAACAGTGTAATCACAATCTTTCGACATTGTTGTAAAAAGCAACAAAGACCAAGGTTGTTTTTCTTCTCTACTCAACAATCGAAGATCAAAGAAAGCTTGGAAACTAAAAACGGAGAAAAACAGATCAAGAAAATCAAGGGAAATCAAGATTTTACTTCTGCGCTGAAGAGTATCTTAAAATTTTAGAATTTTTTTTCCGAGGTTAAAGCCTGGGGGTAACCGGTTAACCGAGTTACCCTTTATTTTTTAGGGTAAACTATACCATTGACCACCGAACAAATTGGGGATTCCTATTTTGACCACCGAACTAACGAACTCGTCAATCAGACCACCGAACTTATTAAATTAACCTATTTTGGCCACCGCCGTTAAAAAATTAACAGAGGACTGACAGAGTGATGACGTGGCAGTTAACAAACTTTTATAAAATTACACATTTGATCCTTGCTATTTACACATTCTTTCAATTTAGTCTTAATTTTAAATTAATAAAATAAATTAATTATTTAATTAAGTGATGACATGTGTCAACACCTTATTGGAGGATTTAATTATTTATATTTGATTTTATAAATTTATTTTTCTCTTCCAATCAAGTGGTGACACGTGTCACCACTTGGTTGAATGAAAATTAAGCAAATATTAAAGAGTGGGGGTGGGGTGAATCGAACCTGCGTCCTGTGGGTTTCAAACCCTCCCCCTGACCACTGCTCCAAACCTTTGTTAATGATACAAGTTGTGCTATTTAATATATATGTTATAATGCAGTTAAGGAAAAAAAGTAAAAAATAATTGAAAGGGGATTCGAACCTAGACCACTTGGGATATGTATCACACAAACATTCGATTTAAAATATTTGAATATTTTTTATATTTAAATTAATTCGAATACATAATTAAATATTTTAAATCAAATATTTTAAAAATATTTTTTTCTTCTTTTTCATACTTTAAATACTCGTTTTAATTTAAATATTTAAATATTCGAATATTTTTTCTTTATATACTTTAAATATGTTATACTGCATTAAATCGAATATTTAAATACTTTAAAATCAAGTATATAAAGAAAAAATATTCGAATATTTAAATATTTAAATTAAAACGAGTATTTAAAGTATGAAAAAGAAGAAAAAAATATTTTTAAAATATTTGATTTAAAATATTTAAATAAGTATTCGAATTAATTTAAATATAAAAAAATATTCGAATATTTTAAATCGAATGTTTGTATGATACACATCCAAGTCGTCTAGGTTCGAATCCCTTTTCAATCATTTTTACTTTTTTCCCTTAACATTTACTGCATTATAACATATATATTAAATAGCACAACTTGTATCATTAATAGAGGTTTGGAGCAGTGGTCAGGGGAGGGTTTGGAACCCACAGGATGCAGGTTCGATCCACCCCACCCCCACTCTTCAATATTTACTTAATTTTCATTCAACCAAGTGGTGACACGTGTCACCACTTGATTGGAAGAGAAAAAATAAATTTATAAAATCAAATATAAATAATTAAATCCTCCAATAAGGTGTTGACACATGTCATCACTTAATTAAATAATTAATTTATTTTATTAATTTAAAATTAGGACTAAATTTAAAGAATGTGTAAATAGCAAGGATCAAATGTGTAATTTTATAAAAGTTTGTTAACTGCCACGTCATCACTCCGTCAGTCCTCTGTTAATTTTTTAACGGCGGTGGCCAAAATAGGTTAATTTAATAAGTTCGGTGGTCTGATTGACGAGTTCGTTAGTTCAGTGGTCAAAATAGGAATCCCCAATTTGTTCGGTGGTCAATGGTATAGTTTACCCTATTTTTTATTTTCAACCTAACGGTTTAGATTAATTTCGCTTGATTCAACGACATAAAAAAAATTGCCGGTATTTAATTGACATTTAAGCCGTTGGTAATTAAAATTTCCCAACATTTAGAGGTTGAGACGGGATGTGTGCTTGCAATTCGTGAGGTGAAGTGGGCAGTGTCACTTCTTTCCTCTCATTACACTGCCACAATCAGACTTGAGACTTGTTCCTTTGGTTTTCTAAAATCAAATGCCTAAATTAAAGGTGTAACAACGGGTGAGTCACCATCAATCTTTAATTTTATTTTAGGTGCAATTGGAACACTTGAAAAACCCGGTTATTTTAATAAAATTTGTTTTTATTAAAACAATGAATTTTGGTCTGCGAAACCAGAAGATAGGTTCGGGAGTCGGTTACGTGTGGGGAAAGGTGAGCACTCCCACAACGCCCAAAAATTGGTACTTGTCGATTATGTAATGTCTTAATGGTGGAATTATGAATTCAAATATAATTTATCAATGTGATCCCTTAAAATATTTAAAGGGATATTTGTTTGTAGAAAAGAAAATTTACACCCCAACACCCGGGGTATAATTTCTGGTAGATTCCCGACTGAAGGGAATTTACTTTAAAAATTATAATTTAAGATTAAAAATAATACTCTTGTAATAGGGACTAAAGGAAAGCGGCACCCCTATGTTCGGGGTACGTTTTTCATGATAGCCCCTAATAAAAAGTTTTAATTTAAAATTTAATTAAACAAATATAAATGAATAATTTATTCAAACATTGCATACAAAATAAAATATACAAACATGACATATAAAAAACATACCAACAAATATAAAAATATTTTATATTGCATACAAAGATATTTATTACAAAAAGACAACATTAAAATAGACGATGATCAAAATTTACCCTACTAAAAGCTCGAAATAAGAACTTCACCTGACCCCTAGCAGGATCTCTGCATCACCTCGCTATAACTCAAAAATTGATTCGAACGAACCTCGACAGAGCCTCCGATCGAACCAACTGTTCGAACCATTAAAAGAGCACTGCCCCTAAGGTTCGAAAGGGGCACTGCCCCTAAAACTTGCGCCACTTTGATGGCATTTGTTTGTGTCTTGGTCGTCCCTTGCAAGACCTCCCCCTATTTATACTAATTTGGGGGGGAGGGGTGAGTCACCCACTTGGAAACGTGGTGGCATGCATGGTGCCCACGCAATTTCCTTTTTTTTTTTTTACTTTTTTTCTTTATTTTTTTTTCATTTTTTCTTTTATTTTTTTTTCATTTTTTTCTTTTTCATTTTTTTATAAGATATAAAATAATACATTTTGGTGAAAAATATTTTTTATAGCCCGGACATAAAAGGGGTATTACAGCTGTCCCCCTTTGCTCATTGCTGTGTAACAGGAATAGAGCAAAGATAAAAAGATAACCATTTTATGTCCGTTCGGGTCTGGGTTCCTTTCTCTGACCACGCTCCTTCTTGAACTCCGCTTGATCTGTTCGGCCGCTCTTGTAGGCAGAATCTTCAAAATGGAACGATCCACTGGGGAGATAATCTTTAGACTACGGAGACCCGTGATAGAAGCAAAATAAGTCCGGCTTGCTACGGCTCTGACATTAACGAATACCTGGAGAAAACTTGACCTAACTGCGACACTAACAGAGCGGCGAGGTCTACAAAACTTGATCCATTTGTAACAAGGTAGCTTGATCTGGAGGAGAAAGATTGATCCACTGCAACTCTATAGATGCGAGAAGATCTGAAGAAGGCTCGATCATCTGCAACTCCATTGATGCAAGAAGATCTGAGGAAGGGTCGATCATCTGCAACTCTATCGATGCGAGAAGATCTGAAGAGGGGGGTCGATCATCTGCAACTCTATCGATGCGAGAAGATCTGAAGAAGGGTCGATCATCTGCAACTCTATTGATGCGAGAAGATCTGAAGAAGGGTCGATCATCTGCAACTCCATTGATGCGAGAAGATCTGAAGAAGGGTCGATCATTTGCAACTCCATCGATGCGAGAAGATTTGAAAAAGGGTCGATCATCTGCAACTCCATTGATGCGAGAAGATCTGAATAAGGGTCGATCATCTGCAACTCCATTGATGCGAGGAGATCTGAAAAGGGTCGATCTACTGCAACTCCATTGATGCGAGAAGATCTGAAAAGGGGCGATCTACTGCAACTCCATTGATGCAAGAAGATCTGAAGAAGGGGTCGATCTACTACAACTCCATTGATGCGAGAAGATCTGATGAAGGGTCGATCTACTGCAACTCCATTGATGCGAGAAGATCTGAAAAGGGGCGATCTACTGCAACTCCATTGAGGCGAGAAGATCTGAAAAGGGGCGATCTACTGCAACTCCATTGATGCGAGAAGATCTGATGAAGGGTCGATCTACTGCAACTCCATTGATGCGAGAAGATCTGAAAAGGGGCGATCTACTGCAACTCCATTGATGCGAGAAGATCTGAAAAGGGACGATCTACTGCAACTCCATTGATGCGAGAAGATCTGATGAAGGGTCGATCTACTGCAACTCCACTGATGCGAGAAGATCTGAAAAGGGGCGATCTACTACAACTCCATTGATGCGAGAAGATCTAAAAAAGGGCCGATCTACTGTAACTTCATTGATGCGAGAAGATCTGAAAAGGGGCGATCTACTGCAACTCCATTGATGCGAGAAGATCTGAAGAAAGGGTCGATCTACTGCAACTCCATTGATGCGAGAAGATCTGATGAAGGGTCGATCTACTGCAACTCCACTAATGCGAGAAGATCTGAAAAGGGGCGATCTACTACAACTCCATTGATGCGATAAGATCTAAAGAAGGGTCGATCTACTGCAACTTCATTGATGCGAGAAGATCTGAAAAGGGGCGATCTACTGCAACTCCATTGATGCGAGAAGATCTGAAGAAAGGGTTGATCTACTGCAACTCCATTGATGCGAGAAGATCTGAAAAAGGGCGATCTACTGCAACTCCATCGATGCGAGAAGATCTAAAGAAGGGTCGATCTACTGCAACTCCATTGATGCGAGAAGATCTGAAAAGGGGTGATCTACTGCAACTCCATTGATGCGAGAAGATCTAAAGAAGGGTCGATCATCTGCAACTCTATTGATGCGAGAAGATCTGATTAGTACTAGAATCCCTTCAACGAGACAAGGAAGAGTGTCTTTGGTCTACACTTCTTTTGCATTTTTCCCAAATGCACAGGGATGAACAGATTTGATTTGCCTTTACCGGTAGCCGTTTGCTCCGGGCTAGTTGTACCATTCCCCTGGGTACAATCAGTTTGGACCAATCATGAGATTGGATTTTTCCCAAGGATTTATTTTCCTTGGACCATTCGTGACAATGGATTTTCGATGGACATCTGAATTGTCCATTCTTTTAAACTTAACCGTGTTTAAGCACGTTATGCCTACATTTCTGTCGGCTTTCAGATTTGCATTTTTCCCAAATGCACAGGGATCAACGGTTTTGATTTGCCTTTATCGGTAGCCGTTTGCTCCGGGCTAGTTGTACCATTCCCCTGGGTACAATCAGTTTCTACCAATCATGAGATTGGATTTTTCCAAAAGATTTATTTTCCTTCGGCCATTTGTGACAATGGATTTTCGATGGACATCTGAATTGTCCATTGTCTTAAACTTAACCGTGTTTAAGAACGTTGTGCCGACATTTCTGTCGGACTTGTCAAAAATTAGCTTCGATTCAGCTGCAATTTTGACGAAGGAGCAAGATTTGACGATTTTCTTTTACAACATGGATGAGGAAAAGATTTGGAAATCAAGAAATTTTTGTTGACCAAGCTACAACACCTGACGAAGAGGCATGGTCTGAAGTGATTTTGATCCAGCTACAACACCGACGAGGAGGCAGGATCAAGGGTTCAAGTTTGGTTTAGCTACAACTCTGACGAAGAGGCATGACCAGGAGTTGACCGAGCTATAACACCTGATGAAGAGGCACGGTCTGAAGTTGTTTCGATCCAGCTACAACACCGACGAGGAGGTAGTATCGAGAGTTTAAATTTGGTCAAGCTACAACTCTGACGAAGAGGCATGACCAGAAGTTTGATCTGCTACGGCTCTGTCGTCGTAGTGAGATCTAGATCTTGATCTAGTCGCACCTATTGCGGCGAAACTAGACCTTGAAAAACAATTGGCATGCCGCGACTTTGATAAAGCGACATGATTTGAGGTTTGATCTGCTATGGCTCTGGCGGCGTAGCATGATTTGGGTTTTGATCTATTCGCCCCTACTACGGTGAAAATAGACCTGAAAAATGATCGACCTGCTGCAACTCTGGCAAAGTGGCATGGTCTGAGGTTTGATATGCTATGGCTCTGTTGTTGTAGCATGATCTGGGCTTTGATCTAGTCGCACCTATTGCGGCGAAACTAGATCTGGGAAATATGTTCTGCTGCAACTCTGACGAAGCGACATGATCTGAGATTTGATCTACTACGGCCCTAACGACGTAGTATGATTTGGATTTTGGTCTAGTCGCACCTACTACGGCGAAAGTAGACCTGAAAAATATGGCATGTTGCAACTCTGACGAAGCAGCATGATTCGAGGTTTAATCTTCTACGACACTGACGAAGAAGTAGGATCTCGGATTCAATTTGTTCAAAATTTGAGCTGCCCTTTTCGGGTTTTCAACTCAAAATCTTCTTTGGTCCCAAGACGCCCTTTGTGGGTTTCCATCTTGAACCTTTCTTTTCTTAATTTTGTCAAAGCTCCTTTTCAGGTTTTCACTTTGTTGTGTTTTTTTCTTTTTTTTCTAGATTTTTTTATTTTCTTGAAATCTAAGGATGGGCTCAGAAGAAAATGTTTGGTCTAGTTGCACCATCAATGGCGAAAGTAGACCTGGAACAACAATTGGCGTGTTGCATTATCAAAACAAACTCTAGTGGATGTAGGATATGTTACATCGTGGCAGGGAGTGACAACCCTCTTGGGCTTTGATCGTCTTGTTTGTTCTTGGAAAAGTAATAAGAAAGAATTAGGTAACTTGTTTCTTCGTATCTTCAAGAAGACATGATCTGTTGATATGTTTATTGCACTACAACCTCAGGGAGATGATCTGTTCCACTGCGAATTCCAGGTAACAGATTTGCTATCGCGTTCATTCCGTTGTACCCTCATGGAGATGAACTTATATTTGTGCTTATTTTGCTGTATGTTCAAGGAGACAAGTTTGTCATAGTTTTGTTCTGCTACCAATTCGGGAAGACAAGATTGTTGTTTGGTGTTCTCATTCTGCTGCACATCCAGGGAGGTGGAATTGTTGTCGTGCTTATTCTGCTGCAAATTCAAGTAGATGAAATTATTGAAGCTTGTTCTGCTGCAAATTCAGGGAGACAGATCGTAATTCCAATAAGCTAAACTTGTTGTCTGTGCTCATTCTGCTACAAACTTAGGGAGATGAAAATGTTGTCGTGCTCATTCCACTACATGTTTAGGGAGATGAAATTGTTGTCGTGCTTATTCCACCATTTGTTGGAGAAACATAATTTTTCCAATCTTGAAGAAGTAGAATCTGCAACTTCAGGGGTGATCTGCTACACCTCTGACGGGGAGGCAGAATTTGAAAAAGTTGACCCACTACACCATGTTACGGGTGAGATAGGACCTGCAAAAGTTAAAAGATTGACTGGTCAAAATGAGTCATAAACTAACTCTTCGTGAGCTATAAGGTTTGAATTGAATGTTTGATTTGATTGATCCACTCTTTTCGTGTCAAGGATGTTGTTTCTTGTTAACGATTGTCTGTGTTATCTTTAGTTGAAGGTGCCAGACAACATTTTCATATTTGCTCCAGTCCTTCATGTCAAGGATGTTTGTTGATAACGATCTGCTCCTTCCTGTTTGAGGATATTAGACCTGAAAATTTTCATTCTTTAAGAAATGGTCAAATATTTGTAAGAAGAGGTAGAGCTGAAAAGATCTTTGAGGAAAGATCAATTTTTTTTTAGAAAAACATCCTTGTGCAAAGAATTCATGTTTTGATTAAAATTCATTGTGGAAGGACGAAATTAAGAAATTCTGGTTTTCAAAAAGATGTCCTTGTAGGATGATGGGATTAGGAAATTCTTGTTTCAGGAAAAAACTATCCTTAAGAAGGGAGGGACTTATGAAATTTCGATTTTGAGAAAAATCGATCCTTGAGGAAGGATGGAATTAAGAAATTCTGTGTTTTGTGAAAAACGGTCCTTAAGAAAGGATGAATTTGAGAAATTCTGGTTTTGAGAAAAATGATCATTATGAAAGGATGGAATTAAGAAATTCTTGTGTTTTGTGAAAAACGATCCTTAAGAAATGATGGATTTGAGAAATTCTGGTTTTGAGAAAAAACGATCCTTATGAAAGGATGGAATTAAGAAAACCCAATTTTTGAGAAAAAGTATCCTTAAGAAATGACGAAATCTAAGAAAATGTGTCTTTAAGAAAGGGGTAGAGTTAAAAAAAACTCTTGTTTTGAGAAAATGTGTCCTTAAGAAATGACGAAGTTAAGAAACCCCTGCTTTGAGAAAAGTTATCCTTGAGAAAGAACGGAGTTAAGAAACTTTAATTTTAAAAAAAGGTGTCCTTAAGAAAGAACAGAGTTAAGAAACTCCAATTTTGGGAAAAGGTGTCCTTAAGAAAGGACGAAGTTAAAAAAAACTCGTGTTTTTGAGAAAAGGTGCCCTTAAGAAAGGACGAAGTTAAGAAACTCTTGTTTTTGAGAAAAAGTGCCCTTAAGAAAGGACGAAGTTAAGAAACTCAAATTCTGGGAAAAGGTGTCCTTAAGAAAGGACGGAGTTAAGAAACTCGTAATTTTGAGAAAAGGTGCCCTTAAGAAAGGACGGAGTTAAGAAACTCTTGTTTTTGAGAAAAAAAGTGCCCTTAAGAAAGGACGGAGTTAAGAAACTCAAATTCTGAAGAAAAAAAAGTGTCTTTAAGAAAGGACGGAATTAAGAAACTCGTGTTTTTGAGAAAAAGTGCCCTTAAGAAAGGACGGAGTTAAGAAACTCTTATTTTGGAGAAAAAGTGCCCTTAAGAAAGGACGGAGTTAAGAAACTCCTATTTTGGGAAAATGTGTCCTTAAGAAAGGACGGAATTAAGAAACTCTAATTTTGGGAAATGGTGTCCTTAAGAAAGGACGAAGTTAAGAAACTCAAATCTAAAATGTGTCCTTAAGAAAGGACGATGTTTAGGAAAATGTTTAAGTAACAAGTTCCAAGTTAGCTCCGGATAGTATTTATGCAGATGATGTTCATGTGCTTGCTTTTGTGATGATGCAGAGATGCATGAAATTCTTTTAGAAGTCCCTTTCTTCTGACTTAGTTTGATCTCCTGATTTTTGTTTAAAATTTGTCTCAGCAGGAGTTTTCCCCCAAGCCTCATTGTCCTTATTCTTTTTTGGGCTTGAACTTTTAAGCTGAATGATCTCGACGTAATCTTGTTCTTTCCTTTTTGGAGGCAAGATCGGGATAAAGTTGACTTTGGAACTTCATCGCATGAAGTTATGACCTAAAAATGGAACATTAGTTAGTAATTTGCTCGAAAAAATTTACCATTTTTACCTGAATGTTCGAGCTTTTTCGCGTATTTGGCCTCCTTCATGGCTAAAGGCCTGTCATGATGTTGTCGCCCCCATAGTTGAGGTCTTCGGTCTCTTTCCTAGACATGTTTATATGTTCAAGACATAAATGTGCCATGGATGCACTTAACTTTGTGTTTGATGCATGCAGTTAATGTCGAATGATGGATGTGGGAATGAGAGATTCTTATCTGCCTCTTAAAGGGGTGCCCCCGACTCTATGGTAGTTAGATATTTGATGATGATGAATAGTGCTCGGTGCCTTGTTTATAAGGATGCCCTCAACCTTTCTTGGTTCAATCATCTTTGGATTACTCCCTCGAGTCCCAACATTTTTGTCTGCGACTGCTCTTGAAGTGAACGCAAGGCTTGAAGTATGTTTTCGTCTCTTCTTGAAGAGCTTTCATTGTTCTTGTGGACGCGTTATGTTGCCCCCCGGTCGGTCTATAAATTTACGTGTCAGCTCATGGTAACTTATTACTTCCGGATCTGGCGAAGTGCTACAATCGATAATTGATGTAGCCATCTAGGGTGCAGAAGTCTGACTTGGCATCGAAGGCTCGCTTCCTGAACTTGTCGAGGAATGTTCTCAGATTGGGGCCTCGTAGGGGCATGGTGTTGGGCTCTTGTATAGGTTTAGCGTGATGAGTGCTTTATCCGGTATTTGCTGACACGGGGCATCCCTGAAACCGGTTTCAAGATTTAAAAATGCATATGCAAGGTGCGTGTCCTAGATGTGGAAGTACTTATTCAAAAATGGAATGTATGCATGTAAATGGAAGATGCATGTCCTAGATGGAAAAACACTGATTCAAAAATGGTTCATGTGGTTCAACTTCTGAATTTACGGGATTTATTCGCAACTTTTGAATGTTGCATTGATATCTAGGGAACTAGATTTTCTCCCGATGATAATTTTTTTTCAAATTGGAAACCAGACGTGAATCAGTACTTCATACTGGTGAAATGCAAAATTAAAATGTTATAGTGGTGTCATGTAATTAATGTGGAATGAATGACTTAATGCAACATGATCACCAAAGAAAAGAAACATGTTAGTTCATTATAAAAGAGTCAAATGAATAAATTGAATAATGAATAAGACAAAATTAGAAGCAAAGAAAATTGAACATATATAGTAAATAAAGGCATCAATACCTAAACAAGGCGACTGCTAAACGGGCAAAGTTTCAGTATGGCTCCAAAAGGTTGGCTCCTACGGCTCACTATATGTGTTTTGGTTCTAAAGTAACGGTACCCGAACTGTCGCTAGGACATCGATTCGGGAGGATACATTTCCCTAGGTCTGCACGGAGACAGAGGTCTCACGAAGACAAAGGGACCTATATCCCGGAAGCGTTTCACCATCCTACACGGAGGGGGTTCCTCACGAAGGCGTGGTTTCTCGCTCCCACTTAAGGGACAGAGCTCGGGTATAGAGCTCATGATATGATAACTCAAAAAAATAAATTTATAATAAAAAAAATTATAAAAATTTTAGAAAAAAAGGATCACAAATTAATTAAATCGAAGTCATAATTTCCACCTATAGACAAAAGGTAATCGACTTGTGGCTTGACTCTCTAAAAAAAAGGTCCCCAGCGGAGTCGCCAAGCTGTAACAACGGGTGAGTCGCCACCAATCTTTTGTTTTACTTTAGGTGCGATTGGAACACCTGAAAAACCCGGTTATTTTAATAAAACTTGTTTTTATTGTTTTTATTAAAATAACGAGTTTTGGTCTGCGAAACCAGAAGATAGGTTCGGGAGTCGGTTACGTGTGGGGAAGGATGAGCACCCCCACAACGCCCAAAAATTGGTACCTGTCGATTATGTAATGTCTTAATGGTGGAATTATGAATTCGAATATTATTTTAAATTAAGGGATCATAATTTCTAAATTATATTCGAATTCATAATTCCACCATTAAGACATTACATAATCGTCAGGTACCAATTTTTGGGCGTTGTGGGGGTGCTCATCCTTCCCCACACGTAACCGACTCCCGAACCTATCTTCTAGTATCGCAGACCAAAACTCGTTATTTTAATAAAAACAATAAAACAAATTTTACTAAAATAACCGGGTTTTTCAGGTGTTCCAATCGCACCTAAAATAAAACAAAGGATTGGTGACGACTCACCCGTTGTTACAAAAGGCTCTAACCCTTCGCCATCATCCAAATAAGATGTAACAATTGTCACTTATTTAGCTAACCAAACGTTTGAGAGCATCATATGATCAAATTAAGAGTGTGCAAAAACACCCAATCCGATTATTCCTTTATCCAATCCGAAATTTTAAATATTTAATTTAATTTTTATTTTTAGAACGAATATCCGATTTAATTTTTTATTTTTTCAGATCGGATACAAATCGTAATATTTCAAATTTCAGATTATCTAAAAATATAAAATATCCAAGAATTCAAACTTTTATAAAAATGAGTATTCTACTATTTTTAGTAATTTGATGTTTGTTATATCCGAAAAATCAAAATTTTTATAGATGCGAATATTTGACAACTTGTTAGCATGTTATATTCAATAATTCGAAATTATACGACTGTCAAATTCAAAGAAAAATACTTAAACCAAACTTTATATTTGAATAATAAAAAAAAAATCAGATATCTAATTTTTCGGATCCGACATACAAAAATAACACCCCTAGATCAAACACCCTTCTAACTCTCATGAGTACTCTGACAACCAACGCCGACCTTGAATTTCAACGGTGCATTGACAACCCAGATTATCATATTTGCTACATCCACCATATCAAGTCTCATCGGAAAAACCTAGGCATGAACATGTAATACGCAATTTTTGTTCAACTGTTGTCAAATGAAGAACTTTGCAAACAGAACTACCATTACGATGTGTTCCATGATAAATGAATAATAAGATCCAAAAATCTATAAAAGATAAAACTTCCGCCTAAGTCCCGCTCAAATACAACTAAATGACCATCTGTTAAGGAAACAAGATCGACTGTTTATTTCAGATTTTTATATGAACAACAGGAAATATATATGTCGATTGTCGAACAAAAACAGGGCTTTTACCGTACCGGCTGTTGGTTGTACCGGCTCTTCTCTTTCTTCTTGGCAGCAGCAGCAAGCCTTGCACTCCTTGCCGCAGCCTCTTGTGCAGCAGCTTTTGCAGCGCCATCCATCTCTTTACTAGATTTTTTCTTCTTCATAGATGCCACCTTCTTCAGCCGCTCCTTCACATCAACAGCAGCTGCATCCTCCTCAGTCTGCTCATTCCCAGCAGCTTCAGTTCTAGCAGGCTGATCCTGTATTTCTTTTCCCTCCTTTGACTTATCTTTCTTTTTCTTCTTCTTGGCACTTTTAGACTCTCTGGAAGGATTTTCTTTCTTTTCTCCCTCTTCTGCTTTCTTTTCTTGTGCAACATCTGGTACCATAGGAGATAAAAGCCCAGCTTAGAAGAATTTTTTTTAACTATTGAATATTGATATTGGGGGGAAAGGATTTTTACTGGACTAGAGAGACATTATTGCTTGGGTACAGAAATTCCTTTTAGCTAAGCAGCCCAAATAACCTTAAAAGGATGCATGCATATATGCACTTCAGAGAGAATTGCATAATTTTTAAGGTCAATTCACAAACAACTTCATAGTCCATGAAATTCAATCACCAAATATTGTTTGTCAAAAATAAAAATCATCTAAGAATTCATTATAGTGCTTTCTAACCTCTACTGTAGGAATAACTAACAGACTTTCCACCGAAATTATAGGAACAATGTTGTTGCAATTAAACAATTACAGAGTAATAAAGGAAGCAATAAAAGCACCAAGTTGGTTAAAATTACCACGTGATTCATCGTGGCTGTTGCTCTCCTTTTGTGAAACTCCAAAATCTGCAAGAAGAGCCTCCAACTCCACAAGTTCCTTCTTCTTCCTCTCTTTCTTAGAAAGTTGCCTTTCTGCCTCTTTGGGTGGCACAGGAACTTCAGGATCCCTTTTTAGCACAGGCTCTGGATGTACTTGAATCTCTTGTTCTTCTTCAAGATCTTCCTCCATATCATCATCGCCTTCATCTAAAATATCCTCTTCACTCTCAGTATCCTGTGATCAAAGATAATGCAGCAGCATGTCAAAAAGGCAACTAATTTCCATCATTCATTCTCTCTATCATAGGAATTACAAAAGAATGAATGAACTTGAGTCCTGGGAGGGCCCAGAAAGAAAGTGCAATGCTATATATCTCACATGTCATTCACTTTTCTACAAGAGAATTAGATTGCAAGAAGCCACTTAGAACAAGAGAGAACTAAAACATGATCCATGTATCTTGAACCTTAAGGGTTAATGTTATTTATGCAAGAGCCAAGAAAGCTACAGAATAAATCTTAACATCCCAAAACTGGACTGCAGGAATGACAATAAACCAGTATTCAACCAGTCCCTTCTTTCTCCTTCGTTGGATTACTAAAACACATTTTTCAATCTATTCTATTGAGAGAGAAAAGGAAAGAGGAATTTAAATCCACTCATGATTCAGGCAAAAGAATGAAACTAAATAAAATCCCGGGGAGAAAAGGTCACCGGATTTTACAAAGCTTATAACCGAGTGATCCTCAATAGCAGGGAGCCCTATAATACTAATCATGGATTTTAAACCGATTTTGAATAGTATAAAAACAAACAAATAAAACCAAGATACACCACCATCAATCTCTATGATATCATTATGAGAAAGAAGACGAAACACTCCATCCAGAGTGAAAGACAAGTATATATATATATATATATATATATATATATATATATATATATATATATATATATCCTGGATGAACAGGGTTAATGATAGTACCTTTCTTAGTAGTAGTAGTGCAATCAGAATTATTAGAATTCAAAGCCTAAAAAACTATCCACAGTTAACCATGAACTAGCACACAGCCACTGGTGAAAACCGCCATGAATAGAATCTATCACTAATTTTAATTAGAAAAATCATGCCAGCTCCTTGGAAGAGTTTGGAGTTCCCATAGGTATATGGGGCAGAATATCATAATCGTGGGACTTACTCTAGATCCTTTTCAAAAAAAATCTGCTAAAAGAATTTTTCTATCAACATAAATGACGTATAAATGGAGGCAATCTCAAGCATCACTGCTAGTCTGCTACTACTACAAATAATTAACAATTAAGACACAAAATAGCACAAACTTTCACTCAAAATCGAGAACACGGGTAGGAAAAAAAACAATCTAGGATTTATAGAAGAACCCAAATCAACATCTCCACCTCAAACCAAATTCCATAAACAACTATGCTATCAGCTTCAGCCACCAACTATGAAGCTTCCATGGCACAATTTCCAAACACAAAGCCATTTAAATAACAACAAAAAAAACCCAACCAGAAATTCAAAAATAAATGGAAAACGATCGTTTTACCAATAAGTGTATTCACCTCTTTGTTAGCGGTATTTTCTTCATGACTTCGAGAAGGTTCTGAGGATCCCCAGATGGACTGAGGTGGAGCGGTTGTGGCATAAAAATCATCATCGTCTTCGTCATCGACATCGGCCCAAGATTTGACAGTAAGAGGTGCCGGAGCCCAAAACACCTGCGACTCGGGTTCTTGTTGAGACTTGGAAGAAGATTTTTTAGAACGCCGATCCTTGTCAGATTTCTTCTTCTTTCTGAGTGTTTCGAGAGCCGCAAACACGTTCGTGTTAGTGATCACCACAGATCCTTCGTCCCTCCTGCTTCCTCCTCCCACCATTTTTCTCCCCTGTTCCCCCCAAATCAATTTAAAAAAAAAAAGTTGAATAGACAAATATACGAGATTTGATGAAAAAAGCTATGATAATATGAAATGATTATTGCTAAGGGTTTGTTCAAATTTGAAGGCAATTAGAGATCAGAGGAAAACGTTCGTTTCTCGAGAAAAACAAAAAAAAATGATGAAAGAAAATTAGGGTTTAAGATTATTGTGTATTTGTTCAGACATCAGAGTCGGCAGTCGGGACTTCGGATGGAAGATGCGTTAAATGGGTAGCTGATGAACGTCGTCGTCTCCTTTTGGTTTATGGGAAAATATTTAGATAATTAATCTTACTTTATATCTATATCTATTCTATAACTAATTGGGACAAAGTTTGATGTCACCGTTTAATTAGATATTAATTTGATTTGAAATTATTGAATTGTTTTTATTTGAAGATATAATATATGTTATTTTAATGATATTTTTTAAATAAAAATAAATTAAAAACTATTGTTTTGATATTAAATACGAGAGTAATGAATTTAAATACAAATTATTAACTACTTCCTTTAAAGATTATTTATTAAAAATATTTATATGTTGTGAATAAAATAATGTAAAACAACAAATTAGAGTAAAAGATAAAGAGATAAGAGAAAGAGAGAGATTTATAGACATAAGAAGTATATAATACATTAAACTCTAATTAATGAAGATAATACCTTTAATAATAAAGTAAATTAAATTTCTTTGATAAAGTTCTTATCATAATAGACATCTACATAGATAAATATTCATAACATTATATATATATATATATATATCAGATTTAATTTTCATTCATAACTTGAGGGTGATAAAATCCAAATATATTTGGTCAGTTGGTCAAATTGTTTATTTTTATTCTCTCATAATTTTTAAAGTTATGTGTTCCACACTCACTAGAACTAAGAGCACCCTATTCTTTTTCTAGAGTAATGGGAAATATGTAATGAGGAAAATTGTTCCAATGAATTATATTCTCTACCAGTGTATTGTTTGAATTGAAACACAACATCCAACCACCACCCAAAACATTCAGCATTACGCTGGCGATACTATAATTAATCTTACCGCCGGGTTCTTTACACAGTCTGTCCTCCTTCCACATTACATTGGCTCAATCAGACTTGTTTCATTTGGATCTTCAAAATCAAATGGCAAATTTGAAGGCTCTAACCCTTGGCGTCATCCAAACAAGAGTGGTAAAAACTGTTAGCCCCCCATCCATTCCCCTAATATGAGTTATTTAACTTACCGAACGTTTGAGAGCATCACGCAGCAGAGACCCGATCTTCGGTCTATCTAGGTGAACATTCAATCGAGTCGAGTCAAATAAAAAAATTAGAGTTGTTTAAGTTGTCGAGTCTTATTTTTTACTTAATTTTTTATTTTTTTATTTCAAATCAAGTTTATAAAATACAAGTCGAGTTGTTAAGTTTATATACAAATTTAATTATAATTATTTATAATATTGTATTATGAATTAATTCTATTTATAATGTTGTATATTTTTTTCACATGTGAGTAAGATTTATAATATTTTTAAAGAAAAATTTTTTGAGGATAAATAATTGATGGGAGTATGAGTTAAGGATTTGATGTAAATAAGTTATTTAATAAAAAATTATCATTTAAAATTCTAAAATATATTTATAATGTTTATTTTAAAGAATAAACTTGAGGATAAAATCTTGATGGAGTATAAATGAGTTAGGAATTGATATGAAAAAAAATTTACAAAAATTTACAATTAAAGAATTAAATTGAATAAAATGTAAAATTAAGGGACAAAATTACAAAAAAAAAATTATCTTTTAACAAATACAAATTGAAGTTACATAAATATTCTATAGTGTTAATGAAGCATGTGATTTAAATTTGATCAAACATAGACTTAAACCAAAGATAGATCTGAAGAAGTGAGGAAAACATACAAAGTTTAGAAATTAAATTGTAAAAATATAAAATTTATTTTGGTTAAAATGAAAGAAGAATTGAAGAAAAGGGAAATCAATAACTAAATAGTAAAACTGTAAAATTTGGTTTTCTAATTGGGCAAACTCGAACTCGAAATTTTTAGAGTTAACTCAACTTGAATAACTCAAAATAAAAAAAAAAAAATCAAAATTTAAAAAATTTCGATTTCAGTAGAGTTTTTGCTCACCTCTAAGTCTATGCAGTGCAGTCCATCAAAGGTGCATCGACAACCCAGATTATCACATTTGCTACATCGACTATATCATGTCTCATCCAAAAAACCTAGGCAAGAACATGTAATACACAATTTGTGTTCCAACTGTTGTCTAATGAAGAGCTTTGCAAACAGAACTGATGTGTTCCACGGTGTAAATGAGCAACAATAAGATCCGAAATGCAATAGAAGATAAAACTCCGCCAAGTCCACTCAAATACAACTAGATGATCATCTTTTAAGGAAGCAAGGTGAAGGTCAACTGTTTATTTCGGATTTTTATATGAACAACAGGAAATACATGTCTATTGTCGAACAAAAACAGGGCTTTTACCGTACCGGCTGTTGGTTGTACCGGCTCTTCTCTTTCTTCTTGGCAGCAGCAGCAAGTCTCGCACTCCTTGCGGCAGCCTCTTGTGCAGCAGCTTTTGCAGCGCCATCCATCTCTTTGCTAGATTTTTTCTTCTTCATAGATGCCACCTTCTTTAGCCGCTCCTTCACATCAACAGCAGCTGCATCCTCCTCAGTTTGCTCATTCCCAGCAGCTTCATTAGGCCCATTGGTGAAATCGGTGCTAGTAGGCTGATCCTGTATTTCTTTTCCCTCCTTTGATTTATCTTTCTTTTTCTTCTTCTTGGCACTTTTAGACTCTCCAGGAGGATTTTCTTTCTTTTCTCCATCTTCTCCTTTCTTTACTTGTGCAACATCTGTAGACATAGGAGATAAAGTCCCAGCTTAGAAGAAACTTTTTCCACTACTGATATTTGGGAAAAGGAATTTTTCTGGACTAGAAAGCCGTCGTCACTTGGCTACAGAGCTTCGTATTAGCTAAGCAGCCACAAATAACCTTAAAAGGCTGCATGCATGCACTTGCGAGAGAAATTCCTATTTTTTGAAGTTCAACTCACAAACTTCATAGTCCTTATGCAATACATCCCATGAAATTCAATAATATTGTTTGTAAAAATAAAAATCGTCTAAGAATTCATTCTACTGTAGGATAACTAACCGACTTTCCACAAAATCTATAGGAACAATGTCGTTGCAATTAAAGAATTACTGAGTAATATAGGAAGTAATAAAAGTACCAAGTTGGTTAAAATTACCACATGATTCATCATGGCTGTTGCTCTCCTTCTGTGTAACTCCAAAATCTGCAAGAAGAGCCTCCAATTCTGCAAGTTCCTTCTTCTTCCTCTCTTTCTTTGAAAGTTGTCTTTCTGCCTCTTTGGGTGGTGCAGGAACTTCAGGTTCCCTTTTTAGCACGGGCTCTGGATGTACTTGAATCTCTGGTTCTTCGTCATGATCTTCCTCCATATCATCATCGCCTTCATCTAAAATATCTTCTTCGCTCTCACCATCCTGTGATCACAGATAATGAGACAGCTTGTCAAAAAGGCAACTATTTCCATCATTCATTCTCTATAATTATTGCTATCCAATCGTAGAAGATATATCATTTACACCGACAAGGACTCGTCATTTTGGCAGAATTACAAAAGAATGAAAGAAACTGAGTCCCGGGAGGCCCAGAAAGAAAGTGCAAAGCTATATATCTCACATGCCATTCACTTTTCTACAAGACAAGCTAGAACAAGAGAAAACTAAAATATAATCCGAGTATCTAGATTAGAACCTTAAAGATTTATAGAACACAAATCAACATCTACACCTCAAACCGAATTCCAATACAATTATGCTATCAGCTTCAGCCATCAAACCATTTGCTCAAGTTCAATTTCTAATCATCCAACACGAAGCTTCCATGGCACAATTTCCAATCACATAATCATTCAAATAGAAACTAAAAACCAATCAGGAATTCAAAATATAAATATTTTTAAAAATTACACTAATGGATTTAGAAACAAAATGGCAAATGGTCGTTTAACCAATAAGTGTATTCACCTCTACGTTAGCGGTATTTTCTTCACGACTTTGAGAAGGTTCTGAGGAACCCCAAACGGACTGAGGTGGAGCAGTCGTAGCATAATAATCATCATCGTCTTCGTCATCGACATCGGCCCAAGATTTGACAGTAAGAGGTGCCGGAGCCCAAAAAACCTGCGACTCGGGTTCTTGTTGAGACTTGGAAGAAGATTTATTAGAACGCCGGTCCTTGTCAGATTTCTTCTTCTTTCTGAGTGTTTCGAGAGCCGCAAACACGTTCGTGTTAGTGATCACCACAGACCCTTCGTCCCTCCTGCTTCCTCCTCCCACCATTTTTCTAACTTTTTCCCCAAATCAATTTCTTTTAAAAAAAAAGTTGATTCGGAAAAAGTACGAGAATTTATTAAAAATGCTATGATAAGATGAATGATTGTTTAGGGTTCGTTGAAAATTGAATGGAATTAGAGATCAGAGGAAAATGTTTGTTTCTCGAGAAAAAAAAACATAAAACAAATGATGCTAGAATATTAGGGTTTAAAGTTGAGCGTATTTGTTGCAGTGTCGGAACTCGGGACTTGGATATATATGGGAGGAGAGAAGATAACGTTAAATGGGTAAATGTGAACGGCGTCGTTTCTTTTTGGTTTAGGCGAAAACGTTTCGATAATTAATTTATGATCAGTTGTAAAATTTCAAATATATTTTGCATTACGGTACATTATTAAGTTAAAATCAAATTAATTAATTATTAAAATTTAGTTAGATTATTCATTTGATTAATTAAATATTCGGTTGACTAAGATTAAAATATTCAGTTAATTTAATTTGAAATCAATTACTTAATAGAAATTTCAATATATAAATAATACAATTTTAAGTTTAAGCTTAAATTCCAACAGCAACCCACAATATATAAAACTCAATAATTAGAAAAATAAAGTTTTAAAATAAAAATATCTGTAAGAAACTTATTTTCAATTTATTGTTACTTAAATTTTTATTTTGAATTAAAATTATTTTTTTTGAATTTTTTGGTTAATTAGAAAACCGAACAATTTGACTGAGATTTGTTTGATTTAATTAAGAAAAAAATAGTTCAAGATATGGTGTGGTGATTTCTCACCTTATCTTTTAACTATGAGATTAAGAGTTTGATTCTTACCAATGGTAGTGAGAGCATTCGCAGCAAAGGAATTAATCACTACTATCAGCGGTGATAGTGAGATTAGGGAAAAAATTTATTTTTATATATCTATTTCAAAATATATATTTTAAATTTTTATTTTTAAATTTCTAAATCCGCCGTTGGTTTCTCTTAGGTTTAGTTCAAAAAGTAAATATTTAAGGTGTAGCTAATCATGAAACACAATGTTGATATTATTGAAACTCAAATCTGGAAAAATTCTAAAAGAAAAACACAATGTTCAGGAATAGCTAATCATGGCTAGAATCAGAAATAAACTGATAATAACAGGACGTTTCTACCTACCTACTGAAACTACCCATTGAAGCAGCTCAACCGCCGTCCTTTAATTTTGTGTATATTGTCTCTTGCCCTTGCATGTGTTTCCGGTTTTCTAAGCACTTCCTTGTCTGAAATTAAATTTCTTAAAATGAATCAGTAGAATGGCGGTGGTGGTGGAGAAGTTTAGTTTTTTGGTGGTGACGGCGGCGGACGGCAGTTAAAGACACTACAATCTTGAGACCTGGCCCTGGTAAGAAACATTTTACACTGTAACCTCGATCTTTGAACCGGTCTGCCATGGAAACAGTTTTTCCCATCATCAGATTGCTCCAAACCCAAACACATCGGGGGCTCCCCATTGAAGAAATTATGATTAAAATTAAATTTCTGCAAGTTTGGCATGGAACACAAATGTTGAGGAACAGCCCCCGAAAACATGTTATGCGACAAATCCAGGCGTTCCAAGCTCTCCATTTCTTGAATCGAAAAAGGCAATTCACCCATCAGTTCATTCTTCCTCACATCAAGAACTTGCAAGTTCTTCAACAACCCAATCTCTTTCGGCAAACATGAGTGCAACCCATTGTTACTCAAAACCATTTCGTTCAATGTACTCGACATGTTCCCCAAGCTTGTGGGAAGACATCCATGGAACCTGTTGTTGGCTAAAACAATGACCGAAACAGGCGAGTTCCCGATGTTTTCAGGCAGTTCAAAAGCAAACCTGTTATGGTTTATGAAAATGGCGTCCAGCTTTTTCTCAAACAGAGCTTTGGGTACTTTGCCTTCGAACTCATTGAACCTGAGATCAAGATATTTAAGGTTTGGCATACGGAGAACAACGGTCGGAAACTTCCCTGCAAACCGGTTATTGCTTACATCCAGCTCGTAAAGATGCTTCATTTCCTCGAAACTCCATGGCAGCTTGCCGCAGAACCTGTTGGAGTTGACGTGAAACAGTGAAATATCGTTGAGGAGTCCGAGTTCCTCCGGGAGGTTTCCGGCGATGTCGCCGTGGTTCAGATCGATGCCGGCCACGGTTTTGATTGCGGGATCATCGAGAGCCGGGGAACAGAAAACTCCAGTGTAGTTGCACACGTTGGATCCCACCCAATTGGACGTAAAGTTGAATGGATCCGAGATAATAGCTTGCTTCCATGCTTGTAAAGCAACGTAAGCACGCTTAAGCCTGGGGTTGTCGAAGGTCAGGGCCGATGGAACTGAGTCGAACTCACCTTCGGTACCTAACTCGTCGCTGTAATAAAACACCCTTGTTGAATTTTGTCGGGCAATGGTGAAGGGAATGTGTGTGAAAGTAACGAAAAACGCAAGAACAAGAACAGTGTTAGTAACTGTGTTCTTCATCGGGCACGACTGAAAAAGTAGGGGAATTTTTGTTTCTTTTTACGAGTGAGAGAGGATTAATGGTGGAGAAAACAGGATGAAATTAGGTTTGTTCAACTCATAATACATATACGTATATATATCGGTTTGTTATTAAATAAACCAACTCGATTTTAATTTAAAATTTAAACATTATATATATATTTTTTAAAAATCAAATGGATGAAAATGGTTAATACCTTTAATTACTGCACAAAACTCGGGATTTCTAATTCCAACTGATCTTTTTATCAAGAGTTGAATCCCATTAATTTAAGTAGGACTCATGGGGTGTAAGTAAAGCAGTACTTTATATTTTAACACTTTGAATTTGTTTTTTATATGATAATAAAATATTATCTTAAAGTAACTATCATTAAGCAACTAGTTTTATTTACAAGATGGGTGTATTGTCAAAGAGTTAAAAATATGTATAAAGAGATACTATTTTTATTATATTAAATTATTTAAAAAATTAATCATTAAGCAATTAGTTTTATTATCTTGTATAAATTAAAATATGTTAAATTATTTCAATATTTAATTTTCTTTTTGAGAATTTTTTGATAAATTTGTCCTCAAGAATTTTTATGATCCGGGTGTGTTGTATTTTTTAAATTAATAAAATTCAATTCTTGTTAAAAAAATTATTTTTTTCTAATGGAAAATGAGGCTTAATAGGGCTAGATTACACAAAGCGAATACGGGGAGGGCCATGAGCCAATGGATTAGAACTAAAATGCGCAGATGGATCAAAATTCAGAACTAGAGGTCGCAAACGAGTCATTCGGTTCGTGTCAATTCGATTTTGATTATTTTGGGTCTGATATTATTCGATTTTGTTTCGGTTCAATTCGATTCGATTTTATTTTGGGTCTATTGTGATTCAACTCATTTCGGGTCGGTTAATTTTTGGGTCACTAATATCAGTTCGGTTATTTTCGGTTCAGGTCAATTTTAGGTCAGTGTGAGATCATCGGTTTAATCAAGTTTTTAGGTCAGACAATTTTTTATACCCTATATATGGCTTTATAAAGCCAATATATTTGACTTTTTGGTGGGTTGTGCGACTGTTCATATCTCATCTTTCTTTATTTCTATTCACATCTTTTCTTTATTTCAGGTTGTCTTCGGTTCGGGTTGCTTTCGGTTCAGGTCTATTCAATTTGAGTTCATTCTGTTCGGTTGAAAATTGGTTCGGGTCCATTTCAGTTCAACTAAAATTCGGGTCGATTTCAGTTCGGTTCGATTTATTTCGAGTTTCAGATCAAATTTCGGGTCATCATGTTCAGGTCGATTTCGGATATCGGGTCAAGTTTGCCAGGTCTAGTCCGAACATACTAATAAATTGCGGCCGTAACACAATATAACCAAGCTCATCCTAAAAGATGTGCGACCCCTGATAATTTATAATGAGATAAAATTATAAAATATTAAAATTTTTCATATTACGACTGTTTCTAGTAAATAAAAAAATTATAAACATATGAAACCAAGACAATGTCACAAAACAACTCTACAATCGTGATATTTTATTTAAAAAGTGTCATCCTTGGTACGCTCTTAAAAGTAAAATTGTCAACTAAATTTTTATAGTCAAATTTCTCCAAAATATCATTCTTAATCGATATAAATGCTAACACGTTAAGCTTTTCTTGTAACATTATAAAGCGCATATAGGTGATTACGTCTTCAACAGCTTCAATTTTAAAAAGCTTCCTTCTACAAATGCAACTGTAACATGAATAATAACAAAATTTTGTATACAATAATTGCATTAAGAAAAATATTTCCTTTCAAAAATCTCCAGTGGCCCCATTTTTTTCGGCGGGCAAGAACTCTTTTAGTAACCTCAACTCCAAATACAATTTATTTTTATTAATATCATATTGTCCTTTATTCTTAAGAATAGACTCAAAATAAACACAATGAGACTTTAGACTTGAATCATCTAGTGACTGCAACTTATAAAAAGTAAACAAAACTTTAATTTTTTTTTCATAGTCTTAGTATTGTTCAAATTCCCAATTAAAATCCAACCTTCAAAATACTAATTAAAAATAGTAGTATAAATTTTTGTAACATTTAGAAGATGAATATTACTAATTAGTAGTTGAATCTAAAGTAATTGAAGAAAATTGAAATAGGTTGGACATAGATAAGATTTTTTTCCCGTTAAACACTATAAATTTGGTGAATTTTTCTAAGAAGAATTGATTATAATTAAATTATTGAGATAATAATGAGAGAAAATGTTTTTTAAAAAATATTTTTTTGGGCATTAGTATTTTTTTCCTAGAATGCGAGACTCCAAATTTTAGGGTCATGTGACATATCACATGCCACACTTGAAAATGGAAGGACATGAATATAACGATCTCATCGTAATAATTTTGAATGCAGCATTCACCATGCAGGGGCGGAACCGGAACATAGGGGGTTTAAGGGGGTTTGGTCCCCCAATTTTTTTCATTAGGAATAAGATAGAATTTTTTTTAAAAAAACGTACAGTTACCTCTTTAATCCCTTTAAATTTTGTAAAATTTTAGTTTGGCCCCCTCAAAATTTTTAATTTTATTTTAGTCCCCTTTATAATTTTTTAGTTCCGCCCTGCCACCATGGCCACCGTAATGTAATACTATGGATCCGAGAGAATGCTGAAAGCTTCACCGCGGTCGGTTTGAACCAATAGTTTACCACCAACTCCACCCCCACGGTCACGAGCAAGCTGCAAACCAACATAGATGCTCTAAAATTCGGTGAGCAACCACTAGCTTTTGAGTAACCACACAGGTATGTACCATGACTGTCGCAAAGTACACCGCCAACCAAACTGATAGAAGATACCGGCGTGAGGCATTAGCATTCAGACACACCAAGTCTGTAACGTCCCGATTTTCGCTAATGTTTAATTTCAATGAACTCCAATAAATATTTTCCACTTAACTTACCGTGAACTTTTAATATTAATTATACGTGAGGTTAAACTACTGAGCCTAAGATTAAATACTAGGTGATTAAATAGAAGATTAAGTAGATAGTTGAAATTACTGACAGGGTTAGTTCAAGTGGTAAGCAACTTGGTATCACTTAAGTATGTCTTGAGTTCGAGGCCTTGTGTATGCAGAAAATCCTCGTTAGGAGACTCACCTACCAAAGTCAGATGAGCGACACGAGTCAGTCCGGATAAGTTAAGACAAAGTCCTAGAAAATCAGGAGGGCAACCAAAAAGTAGAGGGTTAAAATTATAGATTAAATTGAAAAGAAATGAAAATTATGTGGAATAGCGATGGGGATTAGGGAAGGATCTTTTTGAACAAGGTAAAAACTAGGAAGTGTTTAAGAGGATTTTCGCTAAGTTCTAAAAGATGAAGTTTCAGGTTAGATTATTTTTTTACTGTTATCTGTTATGAAATGGATTTGAATATAATTTTTATATATCAAAACAATGATTACATGCGCTTTATATACAAGTAAATAATTAGCTAGCTAATCTAACTAACCATCTAACTATCTCTAACAGACTCTAACTGCACTAACTATTTCTAGTTACAACACTCCCCCTCAAGTTGGAGTTTGAAATACATATTTAACTCCTAACTTGGATACAAGATACCCATGTTGTTGAATTCCAAGAGCCTTTGTCATTATGTCTGCTAGTTGTTCTTCTGAAGAAACATGTTCAGTTTGTATCAACCCTTCTTGAATCTTCTCTCGAACAAAGTGACAGTCTATCTCAATGTGCTTGGTACGCTCATGAAATACATGATTTGCTGCAATCTGAAGTGCTGCTTTACTATCACAAATCATCTTAAAGGGCTTAGTTAACTTAGCTCTTAGCTCCTCTAGCAATCCACTTAACCAAACAATTTCTGAAGTAGTTGTTGCCATACTCCTGTATTCTGCTTCGGCAGATGATCTAGCAACTGTGTTTTGTTTCTTTGCTTTCCAAGAAATTAGTGAATCACCCAACTTGATGCAGAAGCCCGTAACTGACTTTCGTGATATTGGACATGATGCCCAATTCAAATCACAAAATGCTATCAGCTGACAAACACTTAAAAAATTTAACAGAATACTTTGACCAGGATTATTCTTGATGTACTTGACAACTCTCAGGGAAGATTGCCAATGTGATTCCTTGGGTTGTTGCATGAATTGGATCAAGCAATGAACTGCAAATGTTATATCTGGTCTTGTCTGTGTCAGATATAACAATCTCCCAATTAACCATTGATAAACATATTTGTCTTTCAATAAGGCATCACTTTCTTCTTGCTGCTCTATGACTTGATCATACTCAAATGATATAAGCCTTTTGTTTTGTTCTAAAGGAGTTGTGGCAGGCTTGGCTCCCCCTAGCCCACTGTCTTCTATTAATTCCAGGGCATATTTGCGTTGAGTCAACAATATCCCTTCCTGAGATCTAAGAATCTCGAACCCAAGAAAGTATTTTAAAGATCTCAAATCCTTCATCTTAAAATTCTGATTTAGGATCCCCTTCAATTCCTCAATCATTGAACCATCATTGCCAGTTAAAATAAGGTCATCAACATATATCAGTAATAAGACCACCTTGTTATCACATTTCTTGGTAAATAATGAATAGTCATACTTACTCTGTTGGAAACCAGAAGCAAGCAATGCCTGAGTCAACTTCAAATTCCATTGCCGAGAGGCTTGTTTGAGCCCATAAAGAGACTTTTTGCAGTTGACAAACAGAATGCTCCCCCTGACTGCAAAAATCAGCAGGCAACTCCATGTATACCTCCTCAAACAAGTCACCTTGAAGAAAGGCATTGTAAACATCCATTTGGAAGAGTGGCCAGTGAAAAATGGATGCCAAAGCCAAAACAGATCGAACATTCACCAGTTTGGCAACAGGAGAAAAGGTATCAGTGTAGTCAATGCCTTCTTTCTGAATGTAGCCCTTAGCAACCAAACGAGCCTTATAACGATATACTTCCCAGAAGCTTTGTACTTAATCTTATAGACCCATTTGCAGCCAATGAGAGTCTTTCTTGGAGGTAAGGGAACCACTAACCATGTGTTATTCGATTCCAGGGCTTGAATCTCTTCTTTCATGGCTGTGACCCAGACATGATATTTGACAGCTTTAGAATAAGATGTAGGTTCAACCAAGGAAGAAGTGGCAGTGAGGAAAAGTTGAGTAGAAGAAGGTAAATGAGAATAAGAAATGTGATTAGAAATAGGATATGAGGATAAAGAAGCAGAAGAAGAGGAAACAAAATCATCTAACCAAGAAGGTGGCTTTGAAATTCTAGAAGAACGACGGGAAGGAACTAAAGGACAATTGGGCATAATTGTTGAAGCATGACAAACAACAGATGAATCAGGAGAAACATAATGAGGAAGAACATCAGTGGAAATAGGAGGTGTAGTGGAAATATTTGGGGCAACAGAAATAGTTGGGTCAGTGGAAGTATTTGTATCAATGGGAATATGTGTTTCAGTGGGAACATGTGGTTCAGTGGGAACATGTGTGGGAGAAGGAAAATGGGAGAATCAGTAGAATTAGGTGGAGGAGAGGATAAGAAATCTAAGTCAGAAAGATGAACATTGGAAGGGAAAAACAAGGAATTTGTAGGAGTAGAAAACTGAAAAGGAAAAATAGATTCATGAAAATAGACATCTCGGTTAACAAAAAAGGATTTGATGGCAAGGTTAAACATGATGTACCCCTTTTGAGTAGGTGAATACCCCATGAAAACAGAAGGAATGGCTTTTGGGGAAATTTTGTCTTTGTAATTAGGTTGTGTAGCATAACCGAGGCACCCAAATAATCTGAGGTGAGAAAGCTTAGGTGGTTTATTGTAAAGAACCTCAAAGGGGCTTTTGTTGTTAAGAATAGAAGAAGGTAAACAATTGATGAGATAACAGGCTGTTTTGACACATTCCCCCCAAAATTTAATTAGAACATGTGACTGAAATTTTAGGGCACGAGCAACCTCAAGAAGGTGCACGTGCTTATGCTCAGCAACCCTATTTTGCTTAGGTGTATGGACACATGAGCTCTGATGAACTATCCCAAGACTAGTAAACAGAGAAGAACATTTTGAGTTAAAAAATTCAGAACCATTGTCACTTCTGGTGGTTTTAAAAATAGCAGAAAACTGAGTTTGAATGAGAGTGAAAATTTGTCTAAGATAAAGAAGAACCTCATTTTTATGCTTCAACAAATACACCCAAGTCATCCTAGAGTAATCATCCACAATTGTCAGAAAGAACCTATGACCACTATGTGTAGAAATCCTATAAGGTCCCCAAATGTCAAGGTGCAGCACAAAAAAACGATTAGAAGACCTAGTAGTACTATGAGGAAAGGCAGACGAGTCTGTCTAGCTAAAGAGCATACATGACAAGGATGTGTTATAATAGCATCAAAAGATAAAGACTGTAAAAAAGGCACATGATGCAATTTAGAAGAAGCCACATGCCCTAAACGAGCATGCCAAAGACTTGTATTATTAGAACTCACAGAAGACATACATTCAGTAGAAACAGAATTAGAATGAGAATTAAAAATAGGAACAAGCAAACCAGAAAAAAGGCTTGAAGAATCAAACAAGTATAAGCCTCAAGATTCTTTACCAATCCCCATCATCTTGCCATCGGAGAGAGCCTGTAAGACACAGAAATTAGGAAAGAAGGTAACAGAACAATTGAAATCACGAGTCAACTTGGAGACAGACAAGAGATTATGTTTAAAACTAGGAATATAAAGGACATTATGAACAGAATGAGAAGAATCAAAATGATAAGTACCAACAGATTGAACAGAAACGATATTACCATTAGGGAGATGAATTGAGCGTGAATCACTAGCACAAGAAATATGAGATTGAAGCCCCAGAAATCGGATATCATGTGATCCGTGGCACCCGTATCCAAAATCTAACTAGGAGAATCCATAGAAACAGAAAGACAATGGGATATACCTACCACATTTGCAGAAGACTCAGCCGAGGGAGCCGAACTCAACAAACTGAGAAGCTGAGCGTACTGGGCCTGAGTGAACGCCAGAGCAACAGATGGATTAGAAGAATTCGAGGAACCAGAACCCACATCCAAGGAATTCAAAGAAGTATGAGCCGCAACAAATGATTTAGAAGAAGCAGAGAGTGGAGTCTTCTTCTGAGTGAACTTAAAGTCCGCAGGATAACCAATGAGTCAGTAGCAGTTCTCCTTTTTGTGACCCTTGATCTTACAGTGGTCACACAGTCCGTTGAAACGACAGCGTGAACCAGAACCAGCCGTGGAAAACATAGCAGCAGCCTCAGAGAACGGTGCCACCACAGACAGCTGAGAACGTTGAGATTCTTCTTGAACCAGCATGGAGTATGCTTGATTGACAGTAGGCAACGACTGCATCAATAGGATCTGGCTCCGGATTGCAGAATAAGATTCGTTAAGGACCATGAGGAACTGAAACAACTTCTGCTGAACCAGAAGTTTGAGATTGTCTTGAGATGTCTCACATTCACACATAGAGAAAGGAACGAGAGTCTGATACTCATCCCAAAGAAGCTTCAATCTGGTGAAGTAGGTTGAGATAGACATTTCTCCTTGAAGAAGGGTGGTGATCTCGCGGTGAAGAAAGTAAACCCTAGATCCGTCCACCTTATCGAACCGTTCCTTCAGATCCTTCCAAACCAGGGCAGCAATGGAAGCGAAGACAATGCCGGCCGAGAGCTCCTTGCTCACGGAGTTGAGAAGTCAGGATAAAACGATTGCGTTGCACATCTCCCATTGATTTTGCAAATCGCCTTCGTAGCTCTCCTTCTTGCAATCACCATCGATGAAGCCGAGCTTGTTTTTAGCAAGCAAGGCAATACGCATCGAACAGCTCCATACACAGTAATTATCAAGCCCGACGAGTTGATGCGACACCAAAAGAACGCCCGGAGTATCTGAAGGGTGAAGATACAGGGGATGAGTGAAGTCGATGTCGGCCGCCATGGAATCAAGACGAAAAAACCTCAGAATCACAAAAAAGGGGAAAACGAATCGAAAATGAAAAGCAGTGAAGAAACGCGAGACCAAGAGAGTAACGAGACGGAAAAAATGGCCCAAAAGAAACGGCCCAAGGAAACTCAAAACGTGGCCTCTGATACCATGTTATGAAATGGATTTGAATATAATTTTCATATATCAAAATAATGATTACATGAGCTTTATATACAAGTAAATAATTAGCTGGCTAATCTAACTAACCATCTAACTATCTCTAACAGACTCTAATTGCACTAACTATTTCTAGTTACAACATTATCCTCTTCTACAAGCATTTTTCAGGTTGATTTTTATATGATCGAGAATGAACTTCAAACATAAACCGTTCTAGCAAAAAAAATTACAGTTTCAATAAAAAAAGGATATTATTTTATTTAAAATATTTAATTCGAACAACTTTATCAGAAATGCATGCATAAGATTTATTAAGAATTAAAAACTGAATTACAACCATATTAAGAATGTTGAAAAATAAAATAAAACCGAAAACATATTAAAATACACAATCTAATTTAATGTTTCATTACAAGTAATATGACGGAGTCAATGATTGGTGTCGCTATCGCCGCATATAGCGTTCACAAACAAAGGAGTTTTGTCCACATATACAACTGACTTGCTATAAATGAAAGCATTGTTCCATTTCATTGAAAGGTTAGCCACATTTCGATAGCACCCTCACACACATACACCGTGACGTTGTGTGGATCGTTAAACAAGGAACATGGCCGCCGGAGCTTCCGAAGGCCTCTTCCGATCGATCTACGAAGGGTGCATCTCTGGCTCCGACATCATCAACGAGCGACGGCCGTACCACAAGAACTGCGGCTGCGCACTCCACGATAAGTCCCGTAGGAATTGTCCTCATGGATCCCCTAAAAGCAAGAACGTGTCTTATCCCATGAGGAGAGTATGGAACGAGGGGTGCTTGGCCTTGGACGCCGCTGCAGCATCGCCGCCTTCTTCGCCGCGCTTCACCGGTTTTCACGGGACCGTGAAGCCGCAATGTAAAGAAGACCACGATATGAGGAGAACGGCGAGGTCGTGGAAATGAATGAATTTTAGGCCCATATTTAGATATTGGTGATTTTTATTTTTGATGGGCAATCCGAAATTTGAGCAAGTTTTTGTTATGAATCGCCCTTGGAGAGATCCATTTGTGAGAAACACAAACAAAATTGGGTTGCTTTGTAATGGGGTTTAACAATTTGTTCATTTATAAAATCATTTCATCTCTTTAAAATTACTCCACACAACACATGTGAAACTCGTGCTGCCATGCTAGAACTCGTATTGAAAAAGTGAATATTCAGAGCAAAGACAGAGAAGAAAACCATTAAAATTTTGGAATTTATAAATAGAAAACCAAAAAATTTCATATATTTCGTTAGAAATTAAATTTCCTTTTAATTAATATCATTTTAACTAATTAAACATATGAGTTTTCTTCAGCTTTAAACTTACTTTATTAATTAGAATAAAAATTCTTTGTCTTTTTCTGTGCTCTATTTATATCTCACATTAAAAAATTAGATTTACGAGTTAGGATTAAAGTTAAAGGTTAGAGATTAAGGTTTAGAAAATTAGATATAGAGTATATTTTTTTAGGATTTAAGATTTAAAATTAGAGCTTATAATTTAATTTTATAGTGTTGAAATATATATAAAAAAAAACACTGAAAATGGACATATAATTTTTGTTCTTGATATTAATGGTAGAATACTAAATTTCCATGCAAGAATCTTATAAATACTTATCATATCACACTGTTAATATACGTGGAAAATAAAACAAAAGGTTTAATAAAGATTATTAAATTACATTTCCTTTATTTCTTTATTTTATGTGAATTCACGTACTTATTTTACAACACACATATATAACGTGTGATATATATATATATAATGAGTCTGATCGGCTCATAAGCTACTCGAGTTTGACTCGATCAAAACTCAATCAAAGCTCGATTCAAGTGTTTGTGCTCGGTTCAAGACCTTAATAAGGCGAGCTGAGTTGACTCAAGCTCGAACATGCACGGGATAATTATATATAGATACACACTCCGCACATGCTTGTATAATTTAGAAAATGTACTACAGTTACTTGTGAACTTCGAAAATAAGTATTATCTTTTCCCAAAGAGGTTTTCGCAGGTTAATTTTTAAAACTTCAACAAAAATATTTAAATTTTTTTTGAAAAAGCAACAAGTCGATGTTGAGCCACGGGCTGAGCGCGAGTCACTAGCCAAGCTGAGCTCAAATGTACACTTCGAGCTTAATTCGAGTCCACTAATATTATTTTCAAACCGAATCGAGCTTGCCGAGTTCGGCTCGTTACACCCTTACATATATATCCCAAAGTCTATTTCAGTATCCTACAAAACACATCTAAACAATTTAGCCATTTAAGAGATCACATAAATTAATTACATCATGCAAAAATAATTATCTACAAAGTTAACTACTTTATCACCAAGAAAAACTTATTCTATAAGACTTAATTACAAATTATATTTTTAGTCAATATGTAATCATTACAAGTTCAGTTTTGTAAGTTTTCAAGTATCAAAATAGTTAATATATTTTAATTATGTTTAATAATTAAATAATATTATTTTATATGAAATAAAAAATAAACACGTGCAAACACATAATAGTTAGAATCACTAGTGTCACGCCCCGTCAATATTTACCAAGGCTAACCGAGCCCAAGTCAGGTTTAATGGGCGTTTTAAGGCGAAGCACACACAAAGAAGCATCTAGAATAGCCTAAAAAATCAGAAAATTTTAAAAAATAAAATTCTAGAAATGACCAAGCATTTAGCAATATATATTTGGTTAGAAATTAAATTTCCTTTTAATTAATATCAATTTAACTAATTAAACATATGAGTTTTCTTTAGCTTTAAACTTACTTTATTAATTAGAATAAAAAATTGTCCTTTTTTGGTGCTTTATTTATATCTCACATTAAAAAATTAAATTTATAGGTTAGGGTTAAAGTTAGAGGTCAGAGGTTAAGGTTTAAGAAATTAGATATAGAGTATATTTTTTAAGTTAAAATTTAAAATTTAGAATTGGAGCTTATAATTTAATTTATAGTGTTAAAATATAGAAAAAACACTGAAAATGAACATATAATTTTTATTCTTGATATTAATGGTAGAATATTAAATTTCCATGCAAGGATCTTATAAATACCTATCATATCACACGTTAATATACGTGGAAAATAAAAGAAAAGGTCTTTATTAAATTACATTTCCTTTATTTCTTTATTAATTTTATGTGAATTCACATACTTATTTGACAACACACATATATAACGTGTGATATAAATATATATATATATATATATATATATATATATATATATATATATAATGAGTTTGATCGGCTCACAAGCTACTCAAGTTTGACTCGATCAAAATTCAATCAAAGCTCGATTCAAGTGCTTGTGCTCGGTTCGAGACCTTAACAAAGCGAGCCGAGTTGACTCAAGCTCGACTAGAAAAGTTCATGAACATGCACGAGATAATTATATATAGATACACACTCTACACATGCTTGTATAATTTAAAAAATGTATTATAGTTACTTGTGAACTTCGAAAATAAATATTATTTTTTCATAAATAGATTTTAGCGGGTTACTTTTTAAAACTTCAATAAAAATATTTAAAAAAAATTTGAAGAAGCAACAAGTTGATGTTGAGCCACGGGCTGAGCGCGAGTCACTAGCCAAGCTGAACTCAAATATCCACTTCGAGCTCAATACAAATTCACTAGTATTATTTTTAAATCGAATCGAGCTTGCCCAGCTCGGCTCGTTACACCCTTACATATATATCCCAAAGTCTGTTTCAGTATCCTACAAAACACATCGAAACAATTTAGCCGGTTAAGATATCACAAAAATTAATTACATCACGCAAAAATAATTATCTATAAAGTTAACTACTTTGTCACCAAGAAAAACTTATTCTATAAGACTTAATTACAAATTACATTTCTAGTCAATATGTAATCATTACAAGTTCAGTTTTGTAAGTTTTCAAGTATCAAAATAGTTAATATATTTTAATTATGTTTAATAATTTGAATAATATTATTTTATATGAAATAAAAAATAAACACGTGCAAACACATAATAATTAAAATTACTAGTGTCACGGCCCTTCAATATTTACCAAAGCTAACCGAGTCCAAGTCAAGTTCAATGAGCGTTTTAAGGTGAAGCACACCCAAGGAAGCATCTAGAATAGCCTAGAAAACCAGAAAATTTCAGAAAATAAAATTCTAGAAATGACCAAGCATTTAGCAATATATATTTTGGTTAGAAATTAAATTTCCTTTTAATTAATATCATTTTAACTAATTAAACATATGAGCTTTCTTCAGCTTTAAACTTACTTTATTAATTAGAATAAAAAAAATTTGTCCTTTTTGGTGCTTTATTTATATCTCACATTAAAAAATTAGATTTATAGGTTAGGGTTAAAGTTAGAGGTCAGAGGTTAAGGTTTAGGAAATTAGATACAGAGTATATTTTTTAAAATTTAAAATTTAGAATTAGAACTTATAATTTAATTTTATAGTGTTGAAATATAGAAAAAACACTAAAAATGGACATATAATTTTTGTTCTTGATATTAATGGTAGAATATTAAATTTCCATGCAGGGATCTTATAAATACCTATCATATCACACGTTAATATACGTGGAAAATAAAAGAAAAGGTTTAATAAAGATTATTAAATTACATTTCCTTTATTTCTTTATTTTATGTGAATTCACATACTTATTTTACAACACACACATATATATATATATATATATATATATATATATATATATATATATATATATATATATATATATATATAATGAGTCTGATCGGCTCACAAGCTACTCGAATTTGACTCGATCAAAATCCAATCAAAGCTCGATTCAAGTGCTTGTGCTCGGTTCGAGACCTTAACAAGGCGAGCCGAGTTGACTCATGCTCGACTAGAAAAGCTCATGAACATATATGCCAACGACAAGAAGATGATGAAGCTCAATTGCAAAGCATTACACTTCATCTTTTTTTCTTTAGGCCCAAACATATATGCCCAAGTCTCTTCTTGTGAGAGTGCCAAGGAAGTTTGAGACAAGCTCGAAGTTATATACGATGGAACAAACGAAGTAAAGGAGATCAAGATCAGCCTCCTCAACCACGAGTATGAGAACTTCAAGATGGATTCGGTAGAGGACATTGAGAAGATGTTCCATCGATTCTCCACCATCGCCAATGAACTCAAAGGTTATGGAGAAGCCATACCGAAAGAAAAGCTTGTCCGAAAGCTTATCTACTCCCTTCCCGAGTCACGGGACTCGAAAAAGACTGCCATCATCGAAGCCAAAATTTCAAGACCTTGAAGCTTGATGAACTCATGGGGTTACTTCTCACTCACGAAATCATGAAGAAAGAGAAAGAAGAGGAGAATAAGAAGGAAGAGATAAGAAAGATGGGGAAGAAGAAGGTCATAGAGCTAGACATCAACGAGAGTGTCGTTGCTCTCAAATCCTCCAAGTGTAACCATGTTGATACAAGCAAGGATGAGGATGAAGAAGCAAAGATAGTTCATCTTGTTGAGTTGTTAGGTGCTCGATTCGTTCAACCGATATGGCTCACCAAGTGGTGGAGAGGTGGAATTTTGGGTGGATGTGGTGTGGAAGCTAGAAAATAGATGACACAAAGATTTTAGAGTTGTTCAACCTTCTAACCAAGGTCTACATCCACTACCTTAGCTTCCCACTAAGGATTTCCAGTCAATCCACTATTGATTTGTCCCCTTTTTTAGGCTTAGGAGGAAACCCTTATACACCGATCAAGCTTTCTACCCAAAGCCTTGATCAAACCCTCTTTACAAGAGAAAAGGAATATGCAAACTTAAATCCCTCTAATAGGTATTTGTTTGATCAATAATGCTCTCACCAAAAACCTAAAACACTTGAGCAAATTTGACAATTTTGGCTCACTAGTGTTTGTCTATACAAGAATTGACAATTTAAGTACAAAGATACTTTTTGATCATTTGTTGATTGACAATTGAAGCATTAACCATATCTTGATGCTTGGAGGTCCCTTTTATACTCCTTGATGAGTTTGTAGTCGTTGGGATTGATTTGGAGTCGTTGAGAACTTTATTTCCCTTCAATAATGTTGTTCTGCAGCCTTCCGTATCGGTACGCTTGGACTCGTATTGGTACGGCCTTCATCAGAAACTAGTCGTTGGGCTCTTGCCAGCCTAGGCGTATTGATACACTTGAGGGCGTATCGGTACGGTATGACGTTTAAAAGACCGTTGGGAAATAAGACCGTTGGGAAATATGACCGTTTAAAAGAAAAATAGTTTTGGAAAATCAAACTTTTATGTTATATAATCTAGTGCCCCTAGATTTGTAAATGGTAAAGTTTTTAGAGGTATTTGGGTCCCAAAAGGACTAAGTACTTCAACTAAAAAGGATGAATTTGAAAAATGGATTCCTAAGGGGACTAAACTTTGTACAACTAATGTCTATGAATCCAAAGCAATTTGGATACCAAAAATTACTTGATTGTCTTGTTTAGGTGTGATGGAGATGATCAACAAGTCCAAATTTGAGGGGGAGCTCCATACACACAAGGAAGAATACTTGAAGAAGGAAGGCTTCACGTCCTCTCTTTAAGTCCAAGTGTTGGTAAAATCTAGTTGTTTTTATTTATTTAATTTGATTTTTTTAATTCAACTAGATTATCATATATGTTGGACTAACATTATTTGATGATACTTTGAGTAAGGGGGAACCATTTCAAAACCAAAATTCTCATTTGTGTCAATTTTTTAACCTCATAAGTTATTTTGAACTTAAAGTTATTTAAATTCTTTTTTATATAACAAAAAGATGAGAAATGGTTTGAAATTTTGTTTTTTTAAGAGAATAAAGGGGAGCTTTAACTTCTTTTAATTTTTAAAATATCTTATTTAAAATTTTAAAATACAAAGGGGGAGAATCCCAAACAATTTTTCAAGTTGGTTTTATTATATCAAAAGGGGGAGATTGTAGAACTAATGTTTTAATATAATAATTGAAAAATAGTTTTGGACTAAATTGAAAAGATTTCAAAAACGCCTTTAAGTCCAAACAACTTGAAAATAAGTTTGTGGATGTTTTAAATATTTTTGGCAAGGTTTGAAACGTTTTTAAGTAGCAAAACCAGGGTTTTCAAGGTACCCATTTTGATACAGGCTAACCTAATTCGAAACAATTTGAAATTGCCAAAACACGTACCGAAACAGGGCTTGCCCATTTCGATACGGAGGGTTTCGGTTTCGAAACACCCCTTTGGTGTTTCAATACGCCCAACCGTCAAAACCTCTCTAACGGTCAAATTTTCCCAACGACTTTTTAAATGCAGCTCAACGGTCACTCGTACCGAAACGGTTTGTAACCGTTTCGATACAACTCATACCATTTTGATACGACCAGAGGCATTTCGATACGGCTTGATGCATCAGGCTTCAACGGTTAGTTCTGAAGAAGGTTGTTCCGATACAGGCTCGCCTATTCTGAAACGGACAGCACCAGAACTGCAATTAATGAGAGAAATAAAGTCTCCAATGGCTCCAATTCAATCCCAACGGTCCTCAACGACTACAAACTCATTTGGGAGTATAAAATGGACCTCCAAGCATCAATGAAAGACTAATGCTTCTATTGTTACAACATTATGATGTCAAATTGTCTTTAGAGCTAAATTTGAACATTTCTTGTATATACAACACTAGTGAGCTAAACATTGTCAGATTTGCTCAAGTGTTTAGGTTTTGGGTGAGTGCTTAATAGTACAAACAAATACCTATTAGAGAGATTTCAAGTTTGCTTAGAATTTCTCTTGTAAGAGAGTGTTTGATCAAGCTTTGGGTAAAAAGCTTGACCGTTGTAACGGTTTCCTCCTAATTCGAGAAAAGAGGACGAAATTCTTAGTGAATTTGGTTGAAATCATTAGTAGGAAGCTAAGGTAGTCGATGTAGGCTTTGGGTTAGAAAATCGAACCACTCTAAATCCTTGTGTTCAATTCTTATCTTTTAGCTTCTACTTAAACACCCAAAAAGTCAACCTTCTCCACCACTTGGCAAACATCTCGGTTGTGACCATCGAGCTCAACAAGTTCTCTACCACTTGTAAATATCTACCAAATACTAGGATGATCTAGAAACATCCCTTAAGGAGGTAGAGGCCTATAAATAGGACCATCCCCTTCATTTTGCAACTCACTCAAGAGTTGAAGCATTGTAAAACCTTGTAAACTCTCTTTCAAAGTTCAATACAACTCCTTTCTCTTGTAAGTTCTCTTGCCTTCTCTACTTTGTGCTTTCTTGCCATAGCGTTTGCGTGAATAATGTTTGTTAGCATTGAGTCGGGAGTGCTAACACTGAACGGATAGCTCGAGACAATAAGTCCGTGACACTAGGCTCTACAAGAGCACGATCAATGTTATTTAAAAATATCTTTGAATTGTCTAGTACTAGATGTATTGTTGACTTAAACTAGCCGGAAACAACATTGACAATATGAACATTTTAGCCTTTTATGGCTCTTAAGCAATATCAACGAATAAAATATCTACATATCCAAGGACTAGTATGTTGATGGCTAAATAAAACACCAATAAACAAAAAATATGTAACCACATTTTTATAGCAGAGACATTTTCTCCCTTAAAAATAGTAGTTACCAAATATTACCTCTTGATATCTTCCGGAGCAATCACTTTCAGAAGGTAAATTTCATTTCTAAATAAATGATGAAAAAGCTATCATGCCTAGATAAACACAAGATAAAAATAAAAAAATCAAAAAGTAAAAGTCATATGTTATAGGAAGACTTTTTGGTACTAGAAATATCATGGCATGTACTACTTTATGGTACTCTAAACTGCAAGGAGACAAATGTTATACACAAATTTGTCGTCTTCACACAATTTTACAAATACCTTTTGGCTCTTTCATGTCTGATGAACATCAAATATGGTCCGCGATAGCAACTTTTTTTATAGGAAGACTTTTTTGAAGACTAATATTTCAGAGCTCTCAAATTTTTTGAGGCTAAGACATATACAAACGGCTCTGCACGATATTCACGTGCCCAACATGTATGACATAAATACTTGAAAGTTGGACCTATCTCTGTCAACCATCCATAGGTCGTCATGGGGTCTGACATATTGACAACTATCTAATCATCAATAGTACTAAAAGACTATAAATACCCATGCCCTCGATGAGAGAGACTAAGTCTGAGAACAAATATGATACGTCTGGGAAGGCGGATTTAAAAGAATTGTACCCCTTTTTTCCTCTCTCATCTTCTCCACTTCAACCACCGTATTGTCTGTAACTCTTCACTTCAAATTTATAGAGGATAAACCGCCTGAATCTTCTACAAATATCTTAATTCATCGTCTCTACTTTCCTAAATCGATGCTTACTTATTTTGACATCAACAATAATATAGGAGCTTCAAATATTTTATACATACGATTTTGATTCTATATGATTACAAATAATTAAATTTATTTTTATATATGAATTTGTGATAATAAACCCTACAAATATAGAAGTTCGGAGATCTAAATAAGAGGAGAGAGTTAGTTAACCTATTAATGAGGAAATATATAGTTTAGTTGATTAGGTACTTCTGTCTAATTTAGTGATGACATTGCTGCTCCAACTTTTTATTTAATTAGAAAACTTAATTTAATGTCATTTGCTTTCTTGGATTCAATTCAAACTTCAAAGATTGTTCTCTACAGACAATCCTTACCAAGTTTTGTGGAATATAATTTTTTTTGTTTTTTTTTTTTTGCGTTCTGCTATGTCTTAATCTTAAAAAAAGTTAAGTTTAAAAATGTAGGTATGATGTTTAAGGTATATAATTTAACTTTTAGACTTTAAATTTTAAAATTTAAGGTTAATGTGTAGGGTTTAGTTTTTTAATGTTGGTGTATACATAGAAACACCAAAAAGAGACCACGGGTTATGCAAATAATTTTTTTAGTATAGGGTATTTTTTAATAGCTTGCTTGATTATAAAATGTTACAAACTGGTCATTTGAGTTATTAAAAAATACAGAATGATCCACTTACGCTAATTTTTTAACATAGAATTGACGTGTACATCAAACAAATTGGCACAATAACAAATTTAATCACTAATATTTACACATTATTTTAAATAAATTTAGATTTTTATAGTATTTTTTAGTGTTATAACATAAAGAGTAGTACGGAAAAAAATCATTTAATTTTTTCCCTTTAAAGTTATGAAATGATCAGAAACTCGAACTCTCTTTCTAAACGAGGAACAAACATTCATCGGACACAGTTAACTATGATTCCTTGGAAGTATACTTGAAAACAGCAGTATTAACCCGTTTAGAGAGACAAGCTTCATAAATTTCCAGGACAAGTCGAGCATCCTTTTCCACAAGTTCCATATACCCTTTCGTTTTGTTAAGGCTGTGAATGTTGTGCGCAATCAGACTCAAAGCCGCATCGAGCAGGAGCTTGGCGCCGTGCTGGCGAGCGAAAGCATAGGTCAGGAGTGAGTTATCCCAGTTCAATTTGGACACCAGGAACTTCTCGCAGAACCCTTTGAGATGCTTCACCTCGTACTTTTCAGCAAAAACCAGAAGATCACAAGCCATTTGCTTATCCAGCCAAGCTTCTGCAGTGTACAAATACTTCACAAAGGCTCGCAGCACATCGTGTGATACGTCACCGATCTTAATTGTTCCACTTCTGCTCTCTTCCATCTCATGTTCGAGCATTGCTTTGAACACTGGTGAACGATTCGCCAAAACGGCTTTATGTGCGGGAACAGGAACAGGGGATCCATCATCGGAAGCTACCAAAACGACGTCCGGGAAGACGGGATCGGGCGAGGTGGGGGAGCCGCGGTTGGCTTGATCGACCGGGGACCAAAGGCGTAAAAAGGCGACTTTGGCATCGAGATCTTCCCACGCGCGATAGAGTTCATTGTTTTCGCGCAGGATTTCTTCCTTGGCCTCGCTGGCCATCTCGTAACACGTATTGCACGTGCCGGCGTCGCAGGGGGCGTACTCGACGTAGCAGGTTTTGCACCTCATCGTCTTGGCGTCGCTCTCCATCTAGGAATGCGATCGAACCACCTGGTGACACTGATGCCGTCGCATTATTACATATTATATAAAGATTTATAGAGTGGCGACCTTTATTATATTCTGTGGGACAAAACACGTGAAAATGATGGGTTATTATTGCTAGACCACAACTTTTTATTCCCTAATGTTATTGACAACCCATGTAAATATAAGCCACATCCACAAGCATAAGCATAACGAACAAGGAATATTTAATTAGACAAGATAGCTTCGAATATTTTAAGGTCATATGACAAATATGGAATGAGAATATTAAAATAGGCTAAAGAGGTATTTTTGTTCCCGAGTTCAACTCAAAAAATTAATTCAGTCTCTCGCCAAAAAACGTATTTAATTAGGTCTTTTAATTCGCGAATTGCATCAAATTGATCATTGACCGGTGTTGAACTTGACCGTTACATTGCCGATGTAACAGTTAACGGTGACGATGTGACAGTCCATGGTGTTGACATTGCAATACATGTGTGATGATGACGTGGCAAAGGGGCTGAATTGATTATTTTAACCTAATTCGATGGAATAATTGATTTTTTTTTTGTCAAGTTTAGGGGCATAACCGATTTTAATTACAAGTTCGATAACTTACTCAATCTTTAAGCTAAAAAAATAAGAAATTATTAAAATTTTAAAAATATTTAAATAATATATAGATATTCAAAATTATTAAAAAATAAAAACACTATAATAAATTTTAAAAATTAAGTAAAACATAAAATTAAAAATATCAAAAAGCTATAAATATAGAAAATTCAAAAAGATCTATAAAAAGAAAACCTCGAAATTCAAAAATATTTATAAACCATGGTAAAAGTTTTCGATTGTTTCTAGTTATTCTAACCCTACTAATATTCCTTGAACATATTTTCAATAGAATCATCCTTGTATTAGAGTAAATATTATAAAACTAGAATCCCCCTTCTTTTTTCTACATCAAATATAAATGAGCATCTATATGATATAGAAAAGTGAAAGAAAATTTGAGTTTTATTGTTACTTTAATACAAGGTTGATTCCACTTAAAATTTGTTTGAGGAATGACAATACTCAGAATGACGAAATCGAAGACTTTTTCGATGAAAGTGTTCAATTTTTTAATACTTTATAAATATTATTTAATATTTAATTTTTATATTTAAAACTTATCCTTTTTATAATTTCTAATACATTTTAATTTTTATATTAGTTTTTATTTTCAATAATTTTTTAATATTTTGTTTATTTATATTAAATTTACATATTTTTATAAAAAATTAAAAAATATTTTGATTTTTTTGTGAGATTTCTCACTTTTTCTTATTTTTTTAAATTATCATAGACCAAAAGGATGTATACATTAATTTGTTAATTGATTATTCATATATTCTGTTTGTAAAAGTTCAGTTCAAAAACTAAATTATTTATTCAGTTTTATTCAAAAATTAAATAAATCGATTAAATTAGCTTGAAATTTAAACAATTTATTTATCCAGTTTTAATATTTTTAAAATTATAATAATTTTCTAAATTCTTATTTTTTTAGATTAAATATTAAATAAGTTGTGGAACTTTCAATTAAAATCAATTATTCCCTCGAATTCGGTTAAAAAATGAATTTAGCCCTTCCACCACATCACCATCACACATGTACTGTCATGTCATCATTGTGGACTGCCACGTCAACACTGTTATGGTCAACATTGGTCAAATAGTCAATTTGTTGTAATTTGCGAACTTGAAATATTTGTACATATCATCAGCCGTATAGTAAGAAATGCACAGTGTATATGTACATATCATCAGAACTTGAAATATTTGAAGACTTAGGAAGGGTTGAAACTTGGACAGCATGAGTTGTTAGAATTGTTTGAAGACTGTGATCTCAAGATTGAGTACCATCCGAAGAGAGTTGACGTAGTAACCGATGTTCCGAGCTATGTTGTTGATAGATTAGTAGTAGAGTTGCGAGATGTAATTGCCGAATTCAGTTTACCGAATGATAGTAGTTTTGTGGCCGAGTTTTGTGTTAAACCTACATTGAGTCAGAATCCTCGAAGAGAAACAGTTGCAAGATAGGTTCTTGGCACCTCACGTGCAAAACATAGCGGAAGGAAGACCTTCAGAATACAGTTTCAGAGATGATAGAGTTTTGCATTTCAGAGACAGAATAGTGGTATTGATTGACATGGTGTTTTGAGATGTATTGTTTTGGCCGAAGCACATGACAGTCTGTTTGTACTGCATCTGGGTAGTATGAAGACTTGTTGTGGGTTGAAGATGAGTACTTCTGGATTGAGTTGATGTATGATGTAGTTCAGTATGAGAGTAAGTGTGTAATTCGCTAGCGTGTCAAGACCGAGCATCAATTTTCTTCTAATTTGTTACATCCGTGGAAAGTTCTTAATGAAAGTGGGTAATAGAGATTCGAGATCCCAACTAGATTTTTGAAGACGTCTGCATAGTGTTTGGTTACCTGTTGAAGTCAGATGATCAGTCAGAGAAGGTTATGGGTCAAGTGTTCAAACAGTGTTGTGTGAGATTGTGAATCGGGCTAGTTCTATTGTTTATTTGTTGCGGTTACCACCAGAGTTTGTGATGTGTTATGTGTATCTATGATTCGGAGGTGTGAGTCAGATTTGTCCCGTGCTATGTTTGCGAAGAGATTGAGTTGAGTTTAAAATTGACATGCCTTGAAGGAACCGTGGAGATCTTAGCATCAGATAGCTAATGTTGTGTGGTAAGTCTACCGAGTTGGTGAGTATGTTGTGGTGAGAAGGAAAGGGAAGTGTGTAAGAGCAGATTTCGTGGTAATTCCTGTCCGATAAATTTCGGGGACAAAATTTCCTTAAGTGGAGGAGAGTTGTAACACCCGTGTTTTGGGGTTAGGAGTTAGTCGGGTTAGTGGTCTGAGTCGGTAAAATTAAATTTAATCTTTTTAACCATGACATGAGTTAATTGAAATTTAATATAAAGAGGAGGGACCATCTTGGTAATTTAACCCCCCCTCATTTAATATAAAAAGCTAGACAACTTTTTAAAAGTTAAAGAGAACAAAAAAATAAAATGGTCTTCTCCCCCCCTCATTTTTACACCCAACGTGGAAGAGCTCTCAAACCCCTCCCCTTGTCTTAAACACTATTCCATTAATTTCCAACTTCATCTCAAGGCCATTTTCAAAGGTAATAACATTTTCTCACTCTCCTCTTCATTTCCTATCTATTCATGGTTATAGATTTTAAAACTACCCACTTTTGAAAAGTTAGGGTTTAATGAGAGTTAAGGTTTTTATGGAGTTTTTCATCTTGTCTTGAAATGTTAGGTTGAGTTTTGAGTTAACCACCTTAAGATACTTAAAATATGTTAAAATGGTTAGGTTTGGGTGAAAACCCGAAATGGGTTCTTGAGGCAAATTTCAAAGTGTCTAGAACTTGATTTTGGGTGAGTTTAAAGGTGAAATTGAAGGGCTGATGGTTTAGGTACGTTAGAAGGGTGTTTTGGGACCATTTGGGTGTCATTTGGATGTTTGAAAATTGAATTTTCAGCTAGGTTTTGAAAGAGCACGAAAATGGGTATTTTGGGTATGGTTTGTGTTGGAATTTGAGGGTTGATGTTAGGGTAATGGTTAGGGGTTGATTTGGGATCATTTGTGGGTATAGAAGGTGTTGGAAACATGGATTTTGGATGAGGTTTTGGGGCTGCCCGAGTTTGGTTAAGTGTGGGGTTGTTCATGGCTTGTAATATTGTGATTTGTGTTTGAATTGTATTCTGGGTTAGTACTTTGATGCTTGGGCTGATTTGAAGTTGTTTGAATTGTATTGAGGTTGTTTAGAAGCGAGAACTTGTGCCGGTGAAGCATCGGGAGGAAATCCGAAAGCTTGAGGGTGATTGCTTGCTTGGTAATTGAGCTTGAAGGTGGAGGTGAGTGGTTAATGTTTTCAAATTGGTTTTTAAGTGGTTGGTTCAAGCATGTGGACTAGGTTGGGCTTGGTAGACCCACCTAGAGTTAGGATTAGGGTGGTAGCCTAATCCTAAGCTTTAGTTAGAGACCTTGGATGAACTTTTTAATTGATGTTGTGCCTCGTGATGATTTTGTGTTGTGATGATTGTGTATAATGTGAGATACGTGTATGTTGAGGTATGGCTTAATGCATTGTTATATGCATGTTGGTGGCAAATATAATGTGGATATATGTATGTGTGAAATATGATGCGATAATTGTTTGGATGTTATACATGTAGTATTGGTTCGTGAAATGAGGTGGTTGCATGATTTTGAGGATCATGGTGAGTACGTGCTAAGCACGGAAATTATATTGAAATTGATGTGGTGAGAGATTGTGGATTTTAGTTAATATTGGCACTAGTATGCTTGGGTACAATGATCGATCATTAGGATGAGTGTGCACACGAGAGTCAAAGTCGCGCGTGGCCTTGGTGGCGTTAAGGCACCAAGGAGGAATACGGGTACGCCCAGAAATCTTTATATTAGTCGGTGATGAGTGGAATCCCATCGACGGGGTGTGAGGATGAGTGGAATCCCCTCCGCGAGAACCGGTGATGAATGTAATCCCACCGCAGGTAATGGTTATGTTGGAAATGCGTTCCAACATGTTATCCGCGTATTCGAGTCATAGCTAGGTGCCAATATGAGATTGTATGTATATGCCATTATGATATGAAATGTCATCTTACCAATATATATATATGTGTGTGTGTGTGTATCAATGTGATGTAGAAATGTGATTCCTTTTTGGATGATTATATGTGTTTACATATATTGTGGAAATGAGCTTATTGAGCATGGCATACTATTGAATAATTGTTCATGCATCATTGACATTTGGCTCTTGAGGATCGAAGGTATGAACATGCATTTTACCTTGGTTGAGTTCGTGCTTGGACCCTACATTGTCGAGGTTTGTTTTTAAAGAGCTTACCCTCACTAAGCTTTATTGCTTACGCTCTCTCTTTGTTCGACAATGCAGATCCTTAGTTCGTGGGTTGCTAAGTGCAAGAAGGGGCCTCCAAGTGTGCTTCGTGGTGCTTGATTAGCTATCAAGTATGAACATTTTTAGTTATGGTGTAATAGTCTAGCAATGGGACATGTATTCGTGCTATAATGCTTTTGAAGTATGATGTTGATGTTTAGGAGCATGTTAGACTCCTATATGTGTTTGATGTCTATGATTTGACTTGGATTGTAAACATGATATGTCTTGCCAAATGTTTGTGTGGTGGTATGCCTTGTGGATGTTTAAGTTGCTTTTGATGACATGAATACCTATATGAGTTGAATGGTGCCTTTAGGCTATTAATGTCTTAAGCATGTCTTTTGTGAAATGTTTGTTAATGTGTAATTGCCATGTATGAATGATTCACCATATGCCTTGTGTATGTTTGAGCATGTTTGATATAGGATGTATGCCTCTAGACCTTGTTTGCTGGTGTTGTGTGCCTTGAGAGGTCGTTTGGGACCTTTAGACTTGTTGAAAATCGCCCAAGTCTGGTTTTCAAAGGTTGCAGACAGCCCGCGTTTCAAAACGAGCTAGGACATTTCGGAACGGGTAAGGCTTCAGGGACCCCGTATCGGAACGCGTTTCAGTACGGTTTGGCCTTTGAATCCCCTGTTCCGAAACGCGTATCAGAACGTTTTGGCTACTGGAAATCTGAGAAAATGACGAGATGAAAGCGTTTCGAAACGGGCCTAAGGGTTTCGAAACGGTCAAAATCTCGTTGACCACGAGAAGTTGACCGTTGAGGGCGTTTCGGAACGGTTGACCTCCGTTTCGATACGACCCCTTCGTATGGGCTTTGGGGAAGATTAATAGTTCTGACGTTGAATTTTTTTTCTTATTTTTTTTGACAATGGAGATTCCAAGAAAACAGGATAAGATGCATATGAAGGAACCAAACCAGAAGCGACGGGAGGGGCCGACACATCAATAATTGGGGGTTCATTTGATTGTTTTAAATGTAATTTGTGCTAAAACACATCAATAATTGGAGTTTAGCCCAATGGTTAACCCATTAGTTTAGGATGCTGGGGACGCGGGTTTGAATCCCAGCTCCCCCCTCTACATTTAATTTATTTGCTTTGTTATGGCGGTGACACGTGTCACCACCACATTAGTCTGAATAAAAAATTTAAATAATACATATATAAGAGAGAAAATAATAAAAAAACACGTGACAATTTTGCCAAAAAAAACATAGTTTTGGGACCAAAATAGGAAGACGGTAATAGTTTGGGGACCACCGGTGTAGTTTTCCCAAAATTAAAACATAACCCGGTTAACCGGTTGCCTTAAAAATAGGGTAAAAAGAAAAGTAAAAAAGTTGTATCCATCGACTCCAGTTCTTAAATAAGACAACCTCCATTTCCAAGTCTCTCACAATATTCTGACAAAAATCGTCAGCCAGGGAAAACCCAGATTCCGATTTTGTACAGAAAAGATGGTGTCAGACTCGGTACTAGTGGCCCGACTCAGAGAAATCCTAACGGAGTCGGACCTCAACACTGCCACCGCCGCCGCGGTAGTGTTAGGAAACAACTCGAAGAGGATTTCGGCATCAACTTATCCGATAGGAAAGGTTTCGTGAGAGACCAAATCGACGTTTTCCTCAAAACCCTAAATTAGTAAAATGAAAAGAAAGAACGTGCACCTGAATCTGAAAATGATGTGCTTTAAGAAGACAATGATAAAGAAGAAGAAAGCAAGGGAGAAGAAAGCCAAACAAGGCAGGTTTTCTTCCCATTTGATTCTTGAATAATTAGTAATTTGTATTAGAAATTAGGCTCTTTAACTATTCAATTTCCGAGGGGGAACTTTCTCAAGTTCCATTCTTTTTGAAGAATAAATTAAGCAAAAATACTATGTATTTGGATTTTTTGTTTGATTTTTATAATTGCATTGCAATAATCATTTCAGCTGAATAAGAATGGATTTCTCAATTACAATAATGAGTTGAGTTATATAAGGAAAGATTTTTCATCTGAAATGCGATTATGTATGTTGTTTTTGAAATTAGTTTCTGGTATTAATGTTATGGATGGTTTCCACCCTCTTCTTTAATGCAGGAGACCAAGTAAAGCTGGTAAAAAAGTGAAGAAAAGAGGTGGTGATTTTCAGACAGTGTGTAGCCTTTCTCCTCAGCTTCAAAAACTAGTAGTCTAAATTGGCTAGAACTGAGGTATGGATCATATATACATATTTTCTTAATTATTGTAGTTTTCCTATGACACACATCGTTTACGCGTCAAAATAATTCCTTATTCTTAATTAATAAGCGAACCAGCACGTGTGGATCCAGTCGCAACCGGCTGTCGCGTGCTCCGCCATTCTCGTCCCCTTCCTTCCACTCCCTGTCGACGGTGGACACGGTGGCCACATCCAGCCGCTCCCAAGCACGATCATCCCACCGACCGCAAGTTCACAGCCCACTTCGGGCTTCATGGTCGCCGAACCGCCCTGACCGAGCTACACCGTCCAACCAATCCATGCTGGACGCCTTTCCCTTCTACTCGATGCCATCGGCAGCCGAGTACCAATTAGATGAGGTAAATTCAGTTTTTAATGTCCAACCGTTGCTAATATATCACCTGAACATTGGTTTTGCAGAGAACTTCACTACGAGATTCCACATGAGGACCGAGCAGCCCACCTTTTCCCGTACTAGTCAACTGGAGTCTCCACCATGTGATGCAAGTTCGGGAGATAGTGCTATACCTGACGATCATCCTAACATGCAAGAGTAACATGAGCGTTATTGTCGTGGACGTCTTTTTCGGTTCTACTCGAAGAGGTTTTACAAGGATACTTGGATTTCGACGGTGGACACGGTGGCCGCATCCAGCCGCTCCCAAGCACGATCATCCCACCGGCCTCAATTTCACAGACCACTTCGGGCTTCATCGTCGCCGAATCGCCCTGACCGAGCTACGCCGTCCAACCAATCCATGCCTGATGCTTTTTCCTCCTACTCGATGCCATCGGTAGCTAAGTACCAATCAGATGATGTAAATTAAGTTTTTAATGTCCAATCATTGCTAATATATCACTCGGACCTTGGTTTTGCAGAAAACTTCACTACAGGATTCCATAAGAGGACCAAACAACCCACATTTTTGCGTGCTAGTCGATCGGAGTCTCCACCACGTGATGCAAGTTTGGGCGATAGTGCTATACCCGATGATCATCCTAACATGCAAGAGCAACAAGAGCGTCATCGTCGTTGACGTCGTTTTTCAGTTTCACTCGAAAAGATTTTATAAGGATACTTGGATTTTGAGGGTGATGAGCTAACCCGTTTCCACCAAATCCGACATCGCGAGTTCAAAGTATATAAATACATTTCAACTAATACACTAGATAGTTTGCATTTGCGTGAATCTGTCATGCATATGTTCGAAGCTATAGGTTAGAGTACTTAGCCTACAATTCAATGCAACACATACTATGAATTATTATTTGAGTTTTATGCTACGTTTGCATTTCGTAAGAATCGTGTTGTAACTGTTCATACTCCCGATGTGATTTCATTTCGATTGTTAGGTCAATATTTTCGAATGTCCCTTACGGAATTTAATTTTTATATGGGCTTTGTAACTAATGTCACGGACCCCTGGTATCTAACGACATTACATGAGATTCCGCAGGATTTCGATAACGACCTCTCCTACAAGACCTTGACAGAAGAAGCAGGTTCTGAGTATAACCCTACCTTGACGAAGGACCGAGGCATTCATAGCCCGGCTCTTTGCTACATCCATAGATTCCCCGCCTATAATTACTCTGGTCGTAACGACACGTCTTCAAATTTGAGTAAGGTAGAGCTTTTCTTTTTATTGTGTATGCACGTTGAAGTAAAGGTAAATATCGGTTATTGGTTCGCCTACACGTTTGATCGTGTAGCACGAACTAATCGACCGCTTATTCTCGGACCCTATATCACTAACCTTGCTTCACAGTTGTTTCCATCAACATTTGATACCTCACGTTTTACTTACGCTTTTTCGATGAATCCATTGGATGTTAGGTGCTTGAACTCAATGGGGTTGTTTGCGGCTACTCCGAATGCGCCATCGAAACAAACATTAGGCATGGATTGGTTGGACGGTGTAGCTCGATCAGGGCGACGATGAAGCCCGAAGTGGGCTGTGAACTTGTGGCTGGTGGGATGACCGTGCTTGGGAGCGGCTGGATGTGGCCACTGTGTCCACCGTTGATAGGGAGTGGAAAGAAGGGGACGGGCATGGCGGAGCACGCGGCGGCCGATTGCTGCTGGATCCACACGTGCCGATTCGCGCGCGTTCTCCTGAACGTGTTTGCGACGGGGCTGGTGTATGGGCAGAGGGCGATGAAGGTTTGGTGTCGGCTGCTGCTTGGCGTGCTGGCGAGTTGCCGTGGTGCGGTGGTGACGGTGATGCGGCTTGGAATGACTCTGAGTCGCTTGGGACGACCATGAAGTCCAGCGGCTGCATGCAGCGACGACCTTCTAGAACAAGGGGCTCCGACCGGTTGGGGAGACGACGAACTTGCTCCCTGGTCCGGACCATGGTGGCGGCGGTTGGTGGTTGTCAAACATGAGGGTGATGGGAACAAAGGGTGGTGCGGCTGATGGGAGAAGAAAGAGTTTAGAAAATAATAAAAGTAGGGGAGAGAGTTTCTCTCGTGATGTTTAAAAAGTTTTAAAAGAAATTTTAAAATAAAAGAAATGATAATTGTGGGCCCATGAAATATTTTGATGGGGAGATGTGATAGAGATAGGGTTGTATTACGGGAAAACTAAAAAGAAGGGAATATGATGATTCTTTATCATATATGGGTTTAAAAATAATATAGTAATGATAAATATATATATATATTTAAAATTTAAAATATAAGATATATACATACATGGGCTCACGTGTGATTATTTTAAAAGGATAAATTCAATTGATAGGAAAAGGATATGGATATTTTAAAAAAAGAATTAAATTTTATTTGAATTAAAATTAAATTTTTACGTGGGGTTTGTCATTGTGCACCGTCTTTATCAAGAGATTTGCTAACGTGTTCCACGTTCAAAATTTCTGCACATATTCGATCCAAAATCTGATCAGCAATGGGTTATAAAAAAATCACAGAAATAAATTCAAATAATTTAAAGAAAACTGAAAGAAGCTAGATTAATTAATTAAATAAATAATATATGTGATTAACTAAATTAAAAGAAAAGAAAAGAAAAGAAAAGAAAAGAAATGAGTTACCTCCCATTAAGCGCTTATTAAATGTCATTAGCTTGACGACCTTATTTATGCGATTGACGTTTCTAAGCGAACTTCAATTAAACCAATCAGGGCACTTTCATAAAAATGTTTTAATCGTTGCTCGTTTACTTTGAATCAATTTCTCGAGTCATCTTAAATTTCGTCTACGCTATGTGGAAAATACTTGAGTCACCTTATAGGGTCCGAGCCAATTTGACTTCAATTTTCCTGCAAAAAGTTTTAGCTTCGAATTAAATAATAGAACTTTTTGACCAACAGAAAAAGACTTAAATGAAATTTTTTGTCATGAAATGCCTTTGTTTTTTCTTGAAAGATCTGTGCGCTATTGTAAGCATTTCTACGAATTTCTTCCAGCTCTTGGATGTGCAACCGTCGTGCTTCCCCTACCGCATTCATTTCCATGCTACGCTCTTTAACGACCCAGTACGCCTTGTGCTCTAGCTCGACTTGCAAGTTTCATGGCTTGCCGTACACAAGTCGATATGGTGACATTCCTATAGGTCCTTTGTAAGCTGTGCGGTATGCCCACAGTGCATCGACTAACTTCAAGCTTCAATCTTTTTGGTTTGGTTTGACAATTTTTTCAAGGATGGATTTAATGTCTCGATTCGACACCTCTGCTTGTCCATTTGTTTGCGGTTGATAGGATGTGGCTATCTGGTGAGTAACACCATATTTTTTCATTAACGCTTCCACAACCCGATTGATGAAGTGTTTCACTCTATTGCATATGATCGCTTTTGGAGTGTCGAACCTAGAAAACATAAAATCACGAAGGAAATTAGTCATTGTTTTAGCATCATTATTTGGGGTAACCTTTTCTTCTACCCATTTAGAGACGTAATCGGCTGCAAGTATGATATAAAAATTTCCAAAAGAAGAGGTAAACGGACCCATATAATCGAGTCCCCAAACGTCAAAGACTTCACAAACATGGATTGGGTTGAGCGGCATTTCACTCATTCGCCTTAAATTGCCAACATGTTGGCACCTGTCACATGCTTTACAGAAAACGTAAGCATCTCTTAATAAATTAGGCCAATAAAATCCGCACTCAAGAATTTTGTGCGCAGTCCGTTTAGGCCTTAAATGACCCCCGCATGAATAAGAATGACAGAATTTTAAAATCGAATTTACCTCGTCCTCGGCGATGCATCGTCTATTTACCTGATCTAAACATTTTTTCAAAGATACGGATCGTCCCAAATATAAAATCGTGACTCTCACTTTAGTCGATTGATTTCAGCTCTAGGCAAATCGTGAGGTAACTTACCCATGGCCAAATAGTTCACCATATCAGCGTACCATGGTGTCAATCCTTGCGCCAACATCAATCGTTCTTCTGGGAACTCATCATTAATCAGCGGATCGGATGTAGAATGGGGTATGCGTCTCAAATGGTCCGCGACGAGGTTTTCGCATCCCTTTTTATCTTTAATTTCTAGATCGAACTCTTGGAGGAGTAAGATCCACCGGATAAGCCTTGGCTTTGTTTCCTTTTTGCTCATAAGGTACTTTAAAGCTGCGTGATCAGAAAACACAACAATTTTAGTATCGAGTAAATATGATCGAAATTTTTCTAAAGCAAAAATAATAGCGAAAAGCTCTTTTTCTGTTGTTGAGTAATTCTTTTGAGCTAGATCCAAAGTGCGAGACGCGTAAGCTATAACGTAAGGTTCTTTTTCGATCTTTTGGCCAAGGATTGCTCCAACGCTCGTGTTCGATGCGTCGCACATTAATTCGAACATATAATCCTAGTTTGGTGGTTGAACGATTAGTGCTGTCACGAGCTTCTCTTTAAGTAAATTGAAGGAAGTCTTGCATTTCTCATCAAAATCAAATACTTGATCTTTTTGGAGCAACTTGCACAACGACTGCGCTATCTATGAAAAATCTTTAATGAACCTGCGGTAAAATCCTACATGACCCAAAAAAGAACGAATATCCCTCTCAGTTGTGGGGTAAGGAAGTGAGCGTATGATATCAGTTTTAGCTTTATCTATAGCAATTCCATTAGATGAAACGATATGTCCTAATATTAAACATGTATCAACCATAAAATGACATTTCTCATAATTTAATACAAGATTAAACTCAAGGCAACGTCGCAAAATGTTTGTTAAATTTAACAAACAGTCACCAAATGAATTATCGTAAACAGTAAAATCGTCTATAAATACCTCAATTCCTTTCTCAAAATAGTCAGAGAATATGCTTACCATACACTGCTGAAAAGTTGCCGGTGCGTTGCAGAGCCCAAATGGCATTCGACGATAGGCGAATGTTCCGAATAGACATGTGAAAGTCATTTTTTCTTGATCTTCAGGCGCCACAGAGATTTGGAAAATGAATTTTAGTGGCTAAATGTTCTATCATTTGATTTACAAACGGTAATGGAAAATGATCTTTTCGGGTTAAGGAGTTTAACTTCCTGTAGTCGATACAAACCCGCCAACCATTCTGAACTCGCGTCAGAACTAACTCACCTTCCAAGTTTTTGATTACTGTTACTCTAGTCTTTTTAGGGACCACATGGATGGGACTTACCAAATCACTGTCAGAAATGGATAAATTATATCCGCATCAAGGAGTTTTTGTATCTCCTTTTGGACTACCTCCATCATAGGTTCATTTAGTCAGCGCTGCCCTTGTCGTGAAGGACTCACCCCTTCTTATGAGCACGCAACACAGTCACAAGATCAGCTTCCTCCTCTTTCGAGAGTTTATTCGATATAATCACAGGTAATGTTTCGTGCTCTTCCAAGAACACATATTTGAGATGTTTTGGCAACTCTTTGAGTTCGATAACTAGTGTCTGCAAAACCGATGGTAACATTTTAGTTTTTGAGGGAAGTAAAGGAAAACTAGGATTAATTGAAAAATATTTTATAACTCCCTTATCTCCTCTTTGCGACAAAGTTCAAAATCCCTATAAAAATTATCGAAAAAGTTAGTTTTAACGAATTCATTAATTAAGTGATCAATAATTTCAATGGAATTAACTCTTTCTACTTGGTCTAGGCATTTCATTGCTTTATACACATTAGATTCTACCACCTCACCGTCAAATTCCATCGTTAAAATACCGCTTCTTACATCGATTTTGGTATGGGCGGTGCTTAGGAAAGGTCGACCCAACAGTATTTCTGAGCACATGTTTGTTCTATCGTTCTTCATTTCAATGACATAGAAATCGCCAGGAAAATTAGAACATCGACTTTCACCCAGACATTCTCGAGCACTCCTTCTGGATAGATTATTGAACGATATGCTAACTGAATAGTGACACGTGTTTCCTTCAAAGGTTCGTTAGTAATCATTTTATAAACGGAAAGAGGCATAACATTAATTGAAGCTCCCAAGTCACACATTGCTCGGTTAATGAAAACGTTACCTATTTTGCATGGTATAGCGAACATACCTTGGTTTTTTATTTTTGGTGGTAGTTTTCTTTGAAATACTATAGATACATTCTCTCCCAAATTTACCTTCTCATGTCTTTTCAGCTTTCTCTTCATTGTACAAAGTTCTTTTAAAAATCTATCATACCTTTATACTTGCCGAATTATTTCTAGAAGAGGTATGTTGACTTGTACTTTTTGGAATACCTCTATTATTTCATTTTCTTCGGCTCGTTTATCTCGTCTCACCAATCTTGATGGAAAAGGTGGTGTGATTTCATGAGAAGGAGGTAGAGGAGGCGTATGTGATGAAGTTTTACCTTTGGAGTTTGAAGGTGGTGTTTCATCGTCTTCCTTGGTTTGTTCGGTTTCCTTCATCGAAACTTTAGGGTTGACTATGGTTCCGCTTGTGAGGGTGATAACACTAACGTTCTCCTTCGGATTTGGTTCCGTTTGAGATGGAAGTCTTCCTTGTGACTCTAGTCTTCCCATTGCTTGGCTAACTGGCTCACATGTTTATCTAAGTTTTAAAGATAGGTCTTAGTACGGTTCTGAAACTTTTCCTGAGATATTGCCAATCGCTCAACAATGGATTCCAAATTTGACTTTTGTTGTTGATAAGGTTGTTTCTGCTGGTATGACTGATTTGGCCTTTGGTTCTGCGCATAACTGAAGTTCGGATGATCTTTCCATCCAGGGTTATATGAGTTAGCATTAGGGTTATATCGCCTTTGTGGATGTCCTGGAAAATTCCCCATGGCATTCACTTGCGTAGCGTTTTCTTCTTGCACCATCAGACAGCAGTCCGTCGGATGTTCTGGGTTTGTACATATTCTGCAAAGCCTAGCTGCAATTCTTTTATTTGCAACAAGAGATTGAACTATGTTAGCCAACTTATCAATTTTATTTTCCAGAACACTTACCTCATTGACTCGCCGGGACGGTTCAGTCGAATGGTGAAACCGTTGCGAGTTGGATGCCATAGTTGTTATTAAGGTTCAAGCTGCAGTTGGGGTCATGTTGACAAGTGCTCCACTTGCTGTATCAACTACCTTCATGTCCATAGGCGTCAACCCCTCGTAAAAATACTGGAGAAGTGTTTTTTTATCAAACCGTGTTGAGGACAGTTGGCGCATAGCTTCTTGAAGCGTTCCCAGTAGTCGTACAACAATTCGGTATCCTTTTTTCGGATACTCAAGATACTCCGCCTAAGTTTGCTTTCCTTGGCTACTGGAAAGAACCTTTCAAGAAATAAACGAGCCATATCAGTCCAGGTTGTAACAGAGTTAGAAGGGAGATCAAAAAGCCAATCTTTGGCAGTATAAGATAAAGAAAAAGGAAAAGCTCGAATTTTGATTTGATCTTCGGAAACTCCCTGCAATTTGGTACTTAGACAAACCATATGAAACATCTTAAGGTGCTTGTGGGGGTTCTTAGAGGGCAAGCTGTGAAATTTTGGTAGAAGATGAAACAAACCGGTCTTCAATTGGAATGTCGTTGTACCATTCGGGAAGGTTATGCACAAGGGTTGATTGTCATATGGTGCCCTAGTCAGTTGCTGGATTGTTTGTTATGCATCTCGCATTGGATTTTGTTCTTCGTTGGTGTGATAAGTTTTTTTTTCCTTTAGAGAGGAAACCTTTGAGGGTCCCACTTTTTGAAACATTTAATTAAAAGGGGATTTCTAAAAGTTTGGGTTTCAAGAAAAACTTTAAAATTTTTTGGAGTCACCACCGGCCACTGAGGTAGGCCGGACACCATAAAAGCTAAAACCAGATATTCATTTGAAAGGGTTCGGGAGTTGGTTACGTGTGGGGAAGGGTTAGCACCCTCATCACGCCCGGAAATCAGTACCAAAATAATCGTTGCTTTTAATCGATGGAAATTATTTAAAATTTAAAATGGATTTAATTAGGGGTTCTTAATTGAAAATTGAACTTTAATCGTACGAGCTTTATCAAATTGGCGGTTTCGAATTAATTCGACATTTAATTAAAAAGGATGACGATACACCGAACCAAAGACTAATCCGACATCATATAAGTTTGATTGTCGTGTTAGTTTAGGGTTCGGATCCTGTACGTCACCTTTATGCATGATGCAAGCAGTTAAAGTATGATGTCGTGGTCTTGTTCGTTTTAATTATTTACGAATTTAACTTTAGACGATGTGAATTAATCCGACTATTCGAGAAATATCCAATAATCTAGGATATTTTGACTCGAATACGCGAATTAATAAGTATCTCTTTTTTATGATTAAAATTAATTATTATGCAAATCAAAATATCAAAAGTCACATGAATGATCATTTAAAATGCATGTCACAAACGCATATTCGAACAACATAAAAAAATAGCTACGCACACATTAAAATCGAGCATGTAACATATATAATAAAACTATATTATATGCATAAAATTATATATTATAAAAAATGTTAAACAAGATTACAGATAAAAAGCATACGATCATATACGATAAAAAGTAATATATCATGTACCGCACCAACTACAAATCATATATGCACATTAAACATATCCTTCAACATGGCAAAAACATACATTCAACATAAACATGTATTTAATAAAATCACAAAATCATAAAAGAGGACTGAAATTAAAGAAATATAAAATGCAAGACCCAAAAACTTAAAATGCATGATTAAAGGGAAAACATTGGAAAATGGACTAATTAAAACAAAACCGAAAATTTGAGGGACCAAAACAGTGAATAGACCATTCAAAAACTGATTTAATTACAAAATAATGACCAAATTAAAAAGACGCTGAAACCTGAAGGGACCGAAAGGGTAAATAAACCACTCGAAAATTCAATTAAAATCAGAACATGGACGAAATTAAAAATTTTAGAAAAGCTAAAGGGTTTGCGGGGATGGTTTATAAACACAGAAGGGCTGGCGGTGGTATTACGAAAACACGGAGGGATTTAAAATAAGATTAAACCAATTTTAAAACAAAAATCATTATAAAACCTATTCTAAAAACATTTTAAGTTCTTTTTTCTTATTTTGTTAACCCTAAACACATAGTTTCTCCCCCTATACTCTATGCTCTCATTTTCCGACATCGGAGCGTCGGGCGACAGTAATCGACGGTCGACGTTCCTCTAATCAAACAAAAAACACCCAAAACCCAAAAAGAAAGCTCTTTTCCTAGAATCATTCAAAAACCGAAACCGGAAAGCCTTTTTTGTTTTGAAAACAGAACCAAAAACTAACTTTTTTTAGAATCGAGAAGAAACCCCCCTTTTTTAAGAACCTTAAACCCCTTTCAGTCACCACTCCACCGTTTCACCATGCGAGGCTTGTCAACGGCGGGCGGACGCAAACCGGTGCGCTAAGAAGATCAAACGTCGAAGGTAAAAAAATTAAATCCTAACCCTCTGTGTTTTATTTTTTTACTTTGAAATGAAAATGAAAATAAAGACGGTGATACCTCTGAAATTTTCTTGTATTGATGCTTCTGAAATTCCCGTTTCTAACTTGGGATTACATTGCTTCGATTTCGGCTTTTATAGCCCGAAATTACGAATTTTGTATTACATGAAATTCTTTCGGAAATCTCCTATTGGTTGTTGATTGTTTGTTTGTATTCATCTCTGAAATCTTGTTATTTGCCTCTCCGATTTTCGGTTTGTTGCACGTCTTTTGCCTGTTGACATTTTTGTCTCTATGTGCATGTGAGCCTCTGGCACGGTGGGCGGTTGAGGAGAGGATGGGAGACGTGGCGAGGAAGCTGGGATCTGGAGAGGCTATGAACGATCGAACGACGCGCGTGTGGGCAGAACTAGGAGCCGAACTGACGCACGTGGCCTCGATGCGGGTATGGGAGTGTCGTGCATGCGTACGTATGGGAGTCCGAGAGTCGCGCGTAGGCGCATGGAGATTCTGGAGACTTCTCATGCTTCGATCCTGGCCGTTGGCGGTGATCTCGATCTAACTGCTCGAGAGCTGGCGGCGCGAAGCAATGGTTAGGGCACCCTAGGGTTTTATCCACGACGCGATCTGGACCGTCAGATCTAAATGAGATCTGACGGTGGTGCTTTAGCTGCGCAAGACACAAAGATGGCCATTAGGGTTTTGATGTAATTAGGGTTTGGGCCAAACAGGCCTTATATTATGTATAATATTTTGGGCTTTTAACACTTGTAAATGGACTTTTAATTATAAATAAACGATTTGAGCTTTTATTATTATTATGTACATCGGGCATGTATTATGATAACTATAATAATAATGATGATAATAGTATAACTATATTAACTCTAATAATAATAATAATAATAATAATAATAATAATAATAATAATAATAATAATAATAATAATAATAATAATAATAATAATAATAATAATAATAATAATGGCATTATTATTATTATTATTATTAATAACACTAATAGTAATAATAATAGATAGTATATGATAATAATACTGGTAATAATAATAAATAGTAATAATAGTAATAATAAATAAATACAACATTAATAATAATAAGGGTAAACTATACTAATGACTACCGAACTATGGGGTTGGTGTCGATTTGACCACTATATTTTCAATTGTGTTAAATATACCACATAACTATTTAATTGGTTCCAATATAGCCACCTGCCGTTAAAAAAACGAAAAAGTTAACGGAACTGTTAAAATAATTGGTATAATTACAAATTTAGTCCCATTTATTTATAGAATCATTCAATTTAGTCCTAATTTTAATCTAGTAAAATAAATTAATTATTCAATTAGGTGGTGATACGTGTCACCACCTTATTTGAGAGATTTATCTATTTTTATTATATTTATTAAATTTATTTTCCTTCTCCAATCAGGTGGTGACACGTGTCACCACCAATTGGAGTAAGAAAAATAAAATGGTAGAAATTGGCCCCAAGGGGATTTGAACCTAGGTTATTAGGTTGAGAAAGCAACACTCTTGCCAATGGGCTAAGCATTTTTCTGATACATAGAATACCAAATATATTATATATCGTTAACACTAAACAAACAATTCTTGAAGGTTCTCTAGTTCAGAAATCCAACCAGACAGCTTCACTAATCTTCCCTGCAGACGAAGACGTTGAAGGGATGGAGGAGGAGACATTGATTCCAGTTCAAGAACTTCGTCTTCTTTCACCGCTGAAATACGCAGTGCGTGAAGGTGGTACATCTGCTTTATAGCACCACACAAAGCTACTCCGCAATCTGAATTTAGTTTAGTGATTCCCAATTTCCTCAACCGCTTTAACCTTCTCAATTCTCTACCAAAATGCTCACCATTTTGCGATTGGAAGTCCACATAATAAAGCTTTTCTAATGACCCTAAGCTCCCAATTACACTGCCACCGATCCTCACGCCTTGGTCGGAGTTGGTAGTGTAAGGATTATCATAATCAACCGAGTAAGCTCCAAGATATTGCAACTTACACATATTTCTAACCTCATCTGGGATCTCAGCCACGAAAGAACCTTTCAAATCCAAACTTAGCAGGTTATGCAATTTTCCTATGGACTTGGGAAGCATCTTTACTTCTGATGACTGAATCAAACTTAGTTCTTCTAATTTGGAAAGAAGAACTTCGTGGATCAAATCGTGGGCTCGACATGATCTAGCTCTTCCAGTGGAGTCTCTCCATTCAACTTGAACTAAGCTTCTGTTAATTAGCCTAGTTAAGTATGCATTCGCAGTTTCTTCCAACGTCATTCCCTGATTCTCCTTTACACAGATTCTGCCCTCCTTCTAGCGCCATTATGATAAAGGGATACGTTGCTTCAGAAACAACGCTCCTTGTTCGTAAACGGATCTAGGATCGTAGCAAACATTTCTCTGCAATAAAACACAAGAATGGACGTTTTTAGATAGTTAAAATAACAAGAAAAATATAAAGAAATAAAAAGAAACAAAGAAAAAGGGTGTAGGAATTTCTGGGCAGATTTGGACGACAAAAAGGACGAATGCTTCAAGTAGCGTTCATGGCTGTTTCGGAGTCCTAAAATGGCAGAAACATTGCTGGAAAAATCAGCGAAAGTTTGGCAACGTTAAACTCGAAAGAACTCGAACAATTTGCTGAACGAACCCGAATCGAATCTGTCTAACGTCAAAGACGGAAATCTCGAAAGAACCTGCACAATCTACTGAGCAAACCCGAATCGAATATGCTTCACGTCGGAGGACTTGGACCCACTAGATAGTGATCTAGGAACCCGAAGTATCAAGTAAATTTGACAATTCAAAACAAAGTCTGAAATGTCAAAAGATAGTTCTAAAAAGAACCGAACAAGAGAAACTCTCTCAAACAAATTTTTTTTCCAAAATGTCTTACTAAATTACATTGTTTAAACACACATATATATAGGTACAAGGGTTGCCAAATTCGTTTAAGTTGTGTGGCTGATATTAAAAGGAGTTTAAAAATTGAATTTGAGTGAATAACTCCTTTTGGGCGGACTCAATTGGCAGCCACAAGTTTAGGCGCCCAAAACACATGAAAATCACATTTAACATGTGATTTTTATGTTTGAAATTCAAACATAACCACTTGCGCTTATCCTTTCTTGCAAATGGCACATGATGAAGGAGAAAACGGGCTGATTCGGCTGCACATTCACACACATGTGTCAAGCTGCCACGTGGGTGCTGGAGATGACCGGATGCCACCTAGGTTGCCACATGTGCACTAGCACACTCCCCGACATGCAAGACGCTTTTCAGCTACTTCTGGACTTGTCAGCTGAAGTTGAGCTAGTGGAGCTAAAGTTGAGCTGACTGGAAATGAGTTGAGCTGAAACGAACTAGCTGAAATTGTGATGAGCTGAAAGTGAGCTGGTTACACTCTCCTGAGCTGGGACCGAGCTGCATACACTCTGGTGAGCTGGAGATGAGCTGCATACACTCACTTGAGCTGGAGTTGAGCTGCATATACTCACTTGAGCTAGTTTCCTCCTACGTACCTACGTCAAAAGGTAATAAACTACCATCAAAGTATTGTAAACTTAATGGAAACACTAATACAAGTCGTAAACACTTGCAACCTTATTCATTAGCTCACAAACAAATATAAACACACCATAAGTTATATCAAACTGAGTCAAAACACACAAAACATACTAAATACATAGTAAACACACTAATATAAATAATATAAGTATACAAATGTTACACATCAGTATGTAACAAATGAAAAAAAGCAAACTTCCCTGAAAGTTTGAAGTTGCATCGTTGGGTGGCATAAACATGCTCACATCAATAACCGAATCAATTTCTTGACTCGAATGTGATGACTATGCGGGAACACGCCCACATACAAGAAACAAGATTTCAGGTGATGAGGCAAATCGTGATAGCTGAAGATTATAGAAGAAAATCCCCCAAACAACACTACAGAAACATACTCACAAATCTTCAAGAATTGTTTGTTTAGTGTTAACGATATATAATATATTTGGTATTCCATATACCAGAAAAATGCTTAGCTCATTGGCAAGAGCGTTGTTTTCTCAACCTAATAACCCATGTTCGATTCCCCTTGGGGCCAATTTCTACCATTTCATTTTTCTTACTCCAATTGGTGGTGACACGTGTCACCACCTGATTGGGGAAGGAAAATAAATTTAATAAATATAATAAAAATAGATAAATCTCTCAAATAAGGTGGTGACACGTGTCACCACCTAATTGAATAATTAATTTATTTTATTAGATTAAAATTAAGATTAAATTGAATGATTCTATAAATAAATGGGACTAAATTTGTAATTATACCAATTATTTTAACAGTTCCATTAACTTTTTCGTTTTTTTTAACGGCGGGTGGCTACATTGGAACCAATTAAATAGTTATGTGGTATATTTAACACAATTAAAAATATAGTGGTCAAATCGACACCAACCCCATAGTTCGGTGGTCATTAGTATAGTTTACCCTAATAATAATACATATATTGTTTGTTTGTTTTTCTTTTTTTAGTTCTTATTTTTAATCATTCGATATATATATATATAATTAAGAAAAGTAATAAAGCCCATTATTTTAAAAAAGAAAACGGGTTAACACACCGGACAAAATAGGTGATTACAGCTGCCCCCTTTGCTTATACTTGTGGAACAAGAATAAAGCAAAGGCCATAAGCACCAATTTTGTCCAACTTCCCTATTTGGATCCCGAGTCACCATGCACTTGAACTACTGGCAGTTCGGAAGTTGGTACGGGAAAATGTAACAGTTGCGGAGGCTTGAAGTTGTCCTTCTCATTTCGACATTCTTCAACCCTTCGAGGTCTGAACGGATAGAACATTAGTGGAAAATAAAAGCTCAATTCTCAAAGTGCCCGAACGGATAGGCGGATTCCATTCTCCTCATGCCTGGACGGATAGGCGGGTCTCCATTCTCAAAAAGCCCGAATGGATAGGTGGGTCTCCATTCTCAAAAAGCCCGAATGGATAGGCGGGTTCCATTCTTCTCATGCCCGAACGGATAGACATGTTCTATTCTCCTCACGCCCGAACGGATAGGCGGGTTTCCATTCTCAAAGTGCCTGAACAGATAAGCGGGTTCCATTCTCCTTATGCCCGAACGGATAGACAGGTTCCATTCTCCTCATGCCCGAACGGATAGGCGGGTTTCCATTCTCAAAGTGCCCGAATGGATAGGCGGGTTCCATTCTCAAAATGCCCGAACGGATAGGCGGGTTCCATTCTCCTCATGTCTGAACGGATAGGCGGGTTTCTATTCTCAAAATGCCCGAACGGATAGGCGGGCTTCCTTTTATTGGAAGAGCTTTAATATACTTGTCAAAAATATGCAAAAATGATATAATGATATGAGTTAGCATGCCCCTAATCCTAGGGATGCCTAACTACAAATGATGCATGAATTATGACATCAAAATTGCTCGGACGCTTTCACTCTTTGGATCAGTCAATCTTGACATTCTTCTTCTTAATCTCTTTTGGCTTTCTCATCTCTATCAAATCTCCATCTTTTGTCTCGTCTTGGAAGACGACTATTGACCTTCACTGGTTAGACTGGACGTAACACTTCACGTAGTGCTTATTCTCGTAACATTGCCCCCCCCATTCAAACTGGGTGTTCAACTTTTCTCTTTGTCCTGACTCATGACGCATTTTCTTTTATCGAAACATTAGGGGGAAAGGCACATGCCCCTAAGTCCCTGAACTTTTCTCTTAAGTTCATTAAGGTCCGTTTTCATTTTCTGAACCAATCAAGGCATTTTGACAGAAATTTACTTCAAGTCCTTGAACTGTAGTTTGTAGAAACTTACTATTGTCCTCACCCTGGCCACTGATGAGCTATCACTTGTATCCATGACCTTGCATTCTAAACTTTATCCCTGAAGCAATGAAAGGAATATATTTTTTGTGTCCACTAAAAAATTTAGATTACATCTTCTAACTTCAAAGTGAGATGCATTTTTGAAAACTAGACTTTCTTTTCAAATTATGGATATATCAGACTAGATTAAATACCCCGAATATCAAGTGCACAAATGACACTATATAAATTACCAAGGATTGCCTCAAGCATCATTTGTCTAGGAGACCTCGAAAGCTGAGCTGATGTTTGATGATGTAAAATACTCTCCGAGCTATTTTAGCTTTTTAATCAATTAGACTTATCTTCTATAGGCTTCGCCCTTATCATTATTACTTCGTCCCAATTCTTTATGATTTTAGGGAAGTTAACTCATCACATTCTTTTGGCTCGAAATAAATGATGGAGCAAATAACAAAACCCCGAGCTACTCGGTATTGTCATGATTTGAAAATATTACCATCACTCATGAAGCAAAAGATTTTTGATTCGAATGGTGCATAACAACCTTATTGGTCTTTTTGCTACAGCAGAGTGCTCCAAAATTCCATACTCGTATCCAAAAATGCCTATTACCAGGCTTCGAACATTGAAGTGCTTTTGTTATGCTTTTATTATTCTCGAGTTTTTCTCTTTTCTTTTTCCTTTCTTATTCTTTTCTTCTCTTTTACTTCTTCTTCTTCTTCTTCTTCTTCTTCTTCTTCTTCTTCTTCTTCTTCTTTTTTAGCACGTAAGATTTCCAAGTGCTCTCCCGAAGGCCCTAATGCTATGTGTACTCAATAGATGACCAAATTAACTTGGAGTGTAAGCCACATATTCATCATCTTTGCAACTTCCGATTTCCACTAGACAAAGGCTGCTCGAAATCAACCTTTGGGGTCAAGGTCAATGTCTATTGTGCAATTGATATACGGGGACTCAATAGACAAATATATATACACAAAATGAAGAGATAATTGAAACACAAAACACAATGCATCCTTTCATTGAAATTTTAAAAATATGCAATCTTAGGCCCTTACAAAAAGATCTTTGCTACCTTCGGGCAAAGGGTAGCAAAGTTGATTCCACACATTACTTCAAGAAAAGGATTAAAATGCAATAAAATGAAAACAAGCAACACCAAACACAAAGCAAACTTGGGTGCATTAAAACTCTTGACCACCGCTAGACTGGCCGTTCATCACAACCCTTAAGCTTCCTCGAGGAACTCAATCTCCTTATTGTCCATTAGTTCCTGAACCAACTGCTTAAATTCTGGACAACTTTGAATCTCATGCCATGTAGTCTGATGGTATTAACAAAATGATTCATGACCATCATACACTCCCTTCGTACAACTCTTAATCAAGCATGCCTTGCACAACTGTTCATACACCCAACTCAGAGGGGACTTGATTTCCGACACCTCCATCCTCACTTTCTTCGCATCTACCTCTTCGAGGGCATTCACGCCTCGACAGCGGGTTGGCCGCCACATTGGGCCCTTCTAATTTGATGACCCCCGATGTTGATCATGTTTTGCACGAGCTTCTTGAATGCTATGCAAATTTCTATCGCGTGCCCCGGTACTCCACCGTGATACTCACAATGCGCCTTCTCGTCATACCATAGAGGGTAAGGTGACTGGAAGGGAGTAACATGATATGGACGGACCAGATCAGCCTTGTATAGGTGTTTGTACACTTCTTTGTATGGCATAGGTAAATGGGTGAAATACATCTTCTCTTGTTCCCTCTTGGGAGCCCTACTTTCTCTTAGGTTTGAGCTTTGCGCATTCCCGATTGCGGCTCGAGGCAGTGAGATTGTGAGGTGCTCAAGAGCCTCGTAGGTACTGGTGTTGTTCACCTCATGATCTTTCTTCTTGAATTGCTTCCGAGAATTCTCTCCTCCATCAATTCTACCACTCTCGATAGCTGCCTCGATACATTCACCAGTCATAACCATATCTGAGAAGTTACCGATAGGGCTGCTTATCATAAGGTCATAAAAGGTCCCCTTCCAAGTATCAACAAACATAGGGGAGATCTCGTTTGCGCGGAGTGGAGGTTGGACTTGCGCCGCCACATCTCGCCAACGCTGGGCGTATTCACGGAGGCTCTCATTGTGCCTTTGCTCCAAACCTTGCAGCATGAGTCGGTTCGGGACCATATCAGTTATGTGCTTATACTGATATGTAAAAGCCTTGGCCAAATCCTTCCACGACCTAATTTGAGCACGAGTTAACTGATTGTACCACCTCACCGCGGGCCCCGCTAAGCTATCTTGAAAGCAATGAATTAGCAACTTCTCGTTGTCGATGAAACCCGTCATCTTTCTATAGAACATGGTTATGTGGGCAGTAGGGCAAGTTGTATCGTCAAACTTCTCAAACTCCGACGTCTTGAACTTGGGCAGAATTACCAAGTCTGGAACCAAACTGAGATCTCTAGCATTCATCCCATATGACCCCTCTTCTTCCTCCTTTGTCTGGAATTTCTCCTCGAGGTCCTTCCGTGTCACTTCTAGTTGCTTTGAGAACTCTGCTTTGATCTTGTTCAAATTCTCAAACTCATCCAAATCCGGGACACTGTCCTGACATTTTCCACATGATTAAAAACCAGACCTGATGGAGCATGGGTTGAGGCGCTCGCCTGATGCGATGTTGCCCCATCTCCTTGAGTAGCCGCTCCTTGCGAGGGCTTAGGGGTACCGGTGACAAAACTAGGGGAATACGAGGGGTCTCCCTTCTCCTGACCAGGGTTTCCAACAACACCCTTTCCTCTTATATTAGCTTGTAGCAACTGAGATATCTCTTTCATCATATCCTGTTGGGACTTGATGATGGTGTCCCTCAATTCTTGTTGAACTCTCTCCAACTGACCCCTCAGATCGGCTTCCAACTTAGCAAAACTCTCCTCCATTTGCTTCTTTTAATGGCGAGTAAAGTGTGGATGCGGAATCTTCGATAGTCAAAAATATTGTCATGACCTCGAACAATTAATCTCATGTGTTTTATGACTTAATGCATGCAATGTGTTGTATGCATAACAGAAACAAATGATCAAAGGCAATAAATTAAAAAACATAATCGAATATGAGGAAATGTTGATTCGACAAACATCTTCATTAAACAACTTTTCATAACGGAAATCAAGTCTTATTGTAACGAGGTAACAAATACGTGGGGTACGGTTTTCAATAAGTTTTCTTGTCCCTTCCTTCTAAATTAGCGCACTTCGGGAACTTCGTTGCTATGGACTCTTTTCTCTCGTTGTGAAAGTTTTCAACTTTAGATTGTTCTCGAATCAACACTTCGTATGAATATGCAAAAATAATCAAACAAAACAAGAAAGAAAGGCAAAAGGATTAGTAACTAAAATAATGAATACTGAATACGAAAAACGAAAGGAAACACATCAAAGCAGATTAACAATGCAAGACCTATTAGTATGAATTCTAATTCTACGGTTATCCGCATGGCTCTAATGGGGTAGGCTTCTTAAATTCTCACGCATGTGGGTTCGGTTCTAACAAAGGGTACCCGAACCTGTCTTATCACCTACGAAGGTAACAAGAACCCCAATTCTGGCCCATTACAAGCCTGCGAATTGGTTTCGGTTAGAGGGAAAGCATGACCTAGTGACATGGAGGGATGCTCACGTGTCAAAGGCGTGGATTCTGAAAGTGAATTACCGACCCGTGGAGGGATGCTCACATGGGTATGGGCATTTCACTCCCACTTAAGAGATGAAGCTCGGGTATAGAGCTTAATAATCGTTATGCAACACATGTCGGTGATTTCCTTAGAAATTAAATGAGAAATTAATTCAAAGACCGCTAATCAAAGCTCATGTAATTTATGTCCCACTTTCAAAGAAGAACCACCTCATTAAAATCAAATTATATTTCAGAAATGTCCATCATAAAAATCAACAATTATTTTTTGGCTTAACTCTCTTTTGTTTTGTAAAACAAAATTTGTCCCCAACGTAGTCGCCACGCTGTGATAAGGTTTTTTTTCTTTAGAGAGGACAAACCTTGAAGTCGCCACCGGCCACTGAGGTAGAATGGACACCATAAAAACTAAAACCAGAGATTCATTTGAAAAGGTTCGGGAGTTTGTTACGTGTGGGGAAGGGTTAGCACCCCCATCACACCCGAAAATCAGTACCAAAATAATTGTTGCTTTTAATCGATGGAAATTATTTAAAATTTAAAATGGATTAAATTAGGGGTTCTTAATTGAAAATTGAACTTTAATCGTACGAGCTTTATCAAATTGGCGGTTTCAAATTAATCCGACATTTAATTAAAAAGGATGACGGTACACCAGACAAAAGACTAAACCGACATCATATAAGTTTGACTGCCGTGTTAGTTTAGCGTTCGGATCCCGTACGTCACCTTTATGCATAATGCAAGCAGTTAAAGTATGATGTCGCGGTCTTGTTCGTTTTAATTATTTACGAGTTTACCTTTAGATGATGCGAATTAATCCGACTATTTGAGAAATATCCAATAAGCTAGGATATTTTGACTCGGATACGTGAATTAATAAGTATCTCCTTTTTATGATTAAAATTAATTATTATGCAAATCAAAATATCAAAAGTCACATGAATGATCATTTAAAATGCATGTCACAAACGTATATTCGAACAACATAAAAAAACTAGCTACGCCCACATTAAAATCGAGCATGTTACATATATAATAAAACTATATTATATGCATAAAACTATATATTATAAAAATGTTAAACAAGATTAAAGATAACAAGCATACGATCATATACGATAAAAAGTAATATATCATGTACCACACCAACTACAAATCATATATGCACATTAAACATATCCATTAACATGGCAAAAACATACATTCAACATAAACATGTATTTAATAAAATCACAAAATCATAAAAGAGGACTGAAATTAAAGAAATATAAAATGCAAGACCCAAAAAACTTAAAATGCATGATTAAAGGGAAAACACTGGAAAATGGACTAATTAAAACAAAAACAAAAATTTGAGGGACCAAAACAATGAATAGACCATTCAAAAACTGATTCAATTGCAAAATAATGACCAAATTAAAAAGACGTTGAAACCTGAAGGGACCGAAAGGGTAAATAAACCACTCGAAAATTTAATTAAAACCAGAACAATGATGAAATGAAAATTTTTAGAAAAGCTAAAGGGACTGCGGGGATGGTTTACAAACACGGAAGGGCTGGCGGTGGTATTACGAAAACACGGAGGGATTTAAAATACAATTAAACCAATTTTAAAACAAAAGCATTATAAAATCTATTCTAAAATCATTTTAAGCTCTTTTTTCTTATTTTGTTAACCCTAAACACACAGTTCCTCCCTCTATCCTATCCTATCCTCTCTGCTCTCATTTTTCGACGTCGGAACGTCGGCCGATGCTAATCGACGATCGGCGTTCCCCTAATCAAACAAAAAAACACCCAAAACCCAAAAAGAAAGCTCTTTTCCTATAATCATTCAAAAACTGAAATCGGAAAGCCTTTTTTTATTTTGAAAACATAACCAAAAACCAACTTTTTTTAGAATCGAGAAGAAACCCCCTTTTTTTAAGAACCTTAAACCCCTTTCGGTCACCACTCTGCAGTTTCACCATGTAAGGCTTGTCAACGGCGGGCGGACGCGAACCGACGCGCTAAGAAGATCAAACGTCGAAGGTAAATAATTGAAATCCTAACTATCTGTGTTTTATTTTTTTACTTCAAAATGAAAATGAAAATAAAGACGATGATACCTCTGAAAATTTCTTGTATTGATGCTTATGAAATTCCTGTTTCTAACTTGGGATTACATTGCTTCGATTTTGGTTTTTATAGCCCGAAATTACGAATTTTTTATTACATGAAATTCTTTTGGAAATCTCATATTGGTTGCTGATTGTTTGTTTATATTCATCTCTGAAATCTTGTTATTTGCCTCTCTAATTTTTGGTTTGTTGCACGTCTTTTGCCTGTTGACATTTTTGTCTCTGTGTGCATGTGAGCCTCTAGTATGGTGGGCGGTTGAGGAGGGGATGAGAGACGTGGCGAGGAAGCTAGGATCTGGAGAGGCTCGGGACGATCGAACGACGCGCGTGTGGGCAGAACCGGGAGCCGAACCGACGCACGTGGCCTCGACGCGGGTAGAGGAGCGTCGTGCACGCGCGCGTATGGGAGTCCGAGAGTCACGCGTGGGCGCGTGGATATTCTGGAGACTTCTCATGCTTCGATCCTGGCCGTTGGTGGTGATCTCGATCTAACGTCTCGAGAGCTGGCGGCGCGGAGCAATGGTTAGGGCAGCCTAGGGTTTTATCCATGGCGCGATCTAGACCGTCAGATCTAAATGAGATCTGACGGTGGTGCTTTCGCTGCGCAAGACACAAAGTTGGCCATTAGGGTTTTGATGTAATTAGGGTTTGGGCCAAACGGGCCTCATATTATGTATAATATTTTTAAGCTTTTAACACTTGTAAATAGACTTTTAATTATAAATAAACGATTTGGGCTTTTATTATTATTATGTACATCGGACATGTATTATGATAACTATAATAATAATAATAATAATAATAATAATAATAATAATAATAATAATAATAATAATAATAATAATAATAATAATAATAATAATAATAATAATAATGCTAATAGTATAACTATAGTAACTATAATAATAATATGTTAATAATATAGTAGTGACATTAATAATAATAATATTATTAATAACACTAATAGTAATAATAATAGATAGTATATGATAATAATAATAATAAATAATGTTTGTTTTTTTTTTCTTTTTTTTAGTTCATATTTTTAATCAATAAATACAACTTTAATAATAATAATAATAATAATAATAATAATAATAATAATAATAATAATAATAATAATAATAATAATAATAATAATAATGTTTGTTTTTTTCTTTTTTTAGTTCATATTTTTAATCATTCGATATATATATATAATTAAGAAAAGTAATAAAGCCCATTATTTAAAAAAAGAAAACGGGTTAACACCCCGAACAAAATAGGTGATTACAGCTGGTATTCTCAATGTGTGTTACGGTTTGGGATGTTAGCTCAAGATCTCATTGTAATCTCTGTTGGCGCAATCTATTTTTGGTTTCTCGGTTTGTTTGTGCGTTCTGGCGTCGTGCGAATGCTTCGATTTCCGGGATGTAGTCTGCTAGTTTTTCGGATTCTTCCTGGTCATAAACAAACAAAAATAATCAATAAATTTTTACCGAAGTCCCCGTCAACGGCGCTAATTTGACATGCGTCGTTTACGCGTCAAAATAATCCCTTATTCTCAATTAATAAATAAAGGAATTTAAATGTAGTAAAAGAAAAGTAAGAGTCGATCCCACAGGGACTCAAAAAACTTCCTAATTAATGTATGTTCAATTGTTGAGCGAAGAAGAGAGTTGAATGTTATTTCAGTAAAAAGGAGGGTTCTGCGAAATAACAAGAACATAAATAAATTAAAGCGAGGTTTTAAAAGAAATAGATTCGATGTTTATGAATAAGCTTTAGGCATTGGCTCTGACTCAGTTTCCTCAGATCATCATAAAAGAATTTTTACTTCAGGATTCACGTCGGTTAATTGCCTACAAGGGTCAATCCTTGAGACTACGCTTTTGTAACCGAATACCCAAATTCTATCTTTGATATCGATTTACGAAGTTGATCTAGTCAAAAACAATGTTGTAGATCTAAATCGTTTAAGTTCAGTAAAAACCAACTCAAATTATGTTGTTTCAATAACAACGGTGGTTCTAATCTCAATTTTCTTCTTAGTAATCAATTTACTAAGTGTGTTCTCAGGAAGTCAAATGTGCTTCAATACCCGATCCTTCCTCCCACATATTTAACCAAAAACAATATTCTGACCAAAGTCAATCTTTAGTTTCGAAATCGTTTTGGTTTTAGAAATCAAACCTTAAAAAACTGAAATAAATTGCCCAAAATTTTGAAAGCGCTTTTCAATCCTCCCGTTAGAATTGAGTCATTGTTGTAGTCCTCGGCTTTAAAGAAAATTAGCTAAGCATGATTATGGAAGAAATCATGCTTAGCATATTTTAAAATAAATAAAAAAGAAAATTTTAAAAAGAAAGTAAGAACGAAGAAGAGAAAAGAATTTAATAAATCCTCGGCTTTAAAGAAAATTAGCTACGCATGATTATGGAAGAAATCATGCTTAGCATATTTTAAAATAAATAAAAAAGAAAACTTTAAAAAGAAAGTAAGAACGAAGAAGAGAAAAGAATTTAATAAATTCAAAGTAAAATGAAACAATGAACAAGAGATGGTTTGAGTCTTACCCCAAAGGGGTATTTATAGCATCATAAAACCCTAAAAATACTCTAAAATATTTAAAACAAACAAGATAAATGCTAAGTGATAATAGTAAAATCCTAAAATGTTTAAAATTAAAAAATAAAAGATAAATATCCAAGCTTGATCCTAATCTCGGCTGATAAGTGCTCGGACGCGGCTGATGGCTTATCACACGCTGTTGACGTCATCTTCTAGAAGCCCGCTGACGTGGCGTCGAGTCAGCGCATTCATGCCCACTAATCCAGCCATGAATCCAGAAAACTTGTAAAATTCATTCTTTTCTAATCTGTTTTCCAACCATGAAGTCTTGCACAGAAAAGCACATAATAGACCACGATTCAACACCACAAAGCAACCATTTAAGTGTAATTAGCATTAAAATATTTACCAAACTAGCTACTCAACATCTTCAATAGTTTTGTCAGAATATTTGAATCCTTAATTTGAGCTTCTAGGTAGTGAAAAAAGTTTTGGTATATATCAAGGAGAAGGATTTGCAAGATCCGAAAAATAAGGGAAATATTATATGCGACGAATTACATAATTCTAGTTAGTGAAGAAACTTTAGACGATGTTAATATTATCTGCTATGAGTGCTCATTTTCTCTAATTGTTTGCCTATGTGAGTTAAAGATTGCAGCATGTTAGGGCAATTTCATTTTCTTTACTTTATTTTCATTAAAGGGATTGAATTTGAACCCTCCATGTCTATGCATTGGTTGTTGCAATCTAAGAATTATTCTTTAAAATGACATTTGGACACATGCACACATGGGTTTCAAGTTCTAAAATTTCTGCATTTATTAATTATTTAAGTACTGTGAGGAAAACTATCATTTTCTTTTTTTCCGGTTTAGATGAACACGTGTTATTTATGCGGTCTCTTTTTATAATATGCTAGTTTTAGCTAAAGTTGATTACAATGGTGAAGTAATACTTCCCATGCACTATGAGTCCCCTAGCACCTAAGCCATTAATCTCTCAAAAAGATGAAGGAATTTTCAATAATGGGATTATGTATTGATAGCAATTTATATGCTCATTATTATTTTTTGTTTTCGTAGGTAATTTTCATTCTATAGGATGTACTATGTAATATCCTCCAAATTCATTGTCAGCTAGTTTAATGTAGAAAGAGAATTAGTTGTTTCTCTAAAATATAACAGAAAAATGATAGTTTGAACTAGGCTGTCCGCTGAAGAATAATTGTTTGCTTTTGTAGCACATGGGCAGGATTAATTACGAAAATGTTTGGAAGAGCTTTAATCTGAAAAAAAAATTAAAATGAAGCCAAATTAGTAACGATTGCTTTTAAAACTTTAGTAGACTATCAGGAGTTGTAACTTATCAACTCTTTATGAATTTTAGAAATCTTAGACCATATTTGTAATGAACTCTGAAGTCTAACCATATTGACACGCGTTGTATAGTGTCAAAAATAAAACCTTAAACTCAAATAAATAAGATTTAAAATAATATAGCGAGAGTAAGGGTCGATCCGCAGGGAATAGGAACTCTAACACATTTCGTTTTGACTTAGACCAATAACCTGTAGAAAATAAAGGGGGGATTTTAGAGAAGTGATTTGAATGAAAAATAGTAAAAACGTAAAAATAAATTGAGAATAAATTATGGATAGAAATAGCCTCAAGCCACGCTTTGTCACGACATCTTCGATCACTGAAGTTGATTTTTCTTCGAGTTTCCTGCAGGTTACAGTCTACAAGGCCCAACCCTTGTAACTTACTTCTCGTTGGTAGATTCGACTCCCAGGGCAATCCTTGAAGTCAAACTTTTGTGAATTAGCCACGGCAATCGATGCTAACCCAGATCTGAGTTAGTGCTGGAGAAGCCCGTGCTCGGATATTCGTCTCGATGAGAGTTGTTTCCGATTTCGATTCCCCTTAGTGGACCGCCACTAAGTTTGTTCTTAGGGAGTTGAATTGGCTACAAGCTTTTTCTCGTCCCCAACGATGGATCTAAACCACTTCAAGCCGATGCGCTCTCTCGGAATGAAACAATTGCGATGCCTAAAGATTAGGCCGATTGCCTAATCAACTTTGCAGAGAATCTAAAAAGGAATTGTCGAGGGTTGAAGTATTTTCCTAATCTCACGAGGGTTGTCGGGTTTGGCGTTGCTTTTGGCCAAAGGGAATTTAGTTAAGCATGGTTTGTGAAAAAACCATACTTAATAAAATAAATAAAAATGGAGAAAAGAAAATGGAGAAAAATTGAGAACTTTATTACTCAAGGAAGAAGAGAACAATGGAAAATGTTTGATGAATAATTCACCCCCAAAGTGGGGTATTTATAGTAGTTGAAAAACCCTAAAAACCTAAGATGATAAATCCTAAAAAATTTAAATAAAATTACATAAGATAAATATCAAAGTTTTGAATTTAAAGATAAAATTCGGATGATAGGCTATCTTGATAAGTGGACTGATAAGTTATCAAGCTTGCTGACGTCATCTTCTAGAAGGTGCTGACGTGGTGCCCAGTCAGCATTCATGCCCTGGTTCATGCCCATGAATCTGCCTATGACTCCAGTATTTTCTGCAGCATTCCAACTTATTTCCAGCATTACGAAACCTGCACGAGAACAACATAAAAACAACCCAATTAAGTCCTTCAAACATATATTCAATCAAAATAAGGACTAAAAACATAACCAAAATAAATACTTATCAAATTCCCCCTCACTTATCCGATGCTTGTCCTCAAGTATCTCAAAATTAAATAAACTTAAGTTCAAGTTTTCATCCTTAATTTCACGAAGTCTCAAAAATTCTCAATATGATTAAGCATCTAAATATGAGAGAAAACTAAGGAGCAAAAATAGATAAATGGCAAGACTAATAATTTAAAGCTAAGATGACATCCTAAAACTCTACTAACATCAATGATGCAAACCAAGTACCCTCACAAGGAATCGCTCATGTCACTCAAAGTGTTTAAGGGTAAGAAAAATCACTCGAGCCAAAGCTAATTAGAGCATAACCATAAGCTTGTGTTTAAATCTAATCTCCACTACTAACATGAATATGATGCAAAAATCAAGAGGTCTTAAATAAGGGTTGTAATGGGGCTAAGGTAAGGGTAGGATAAAGGCTGAATAAGGGCTAAAACTCAAGACAAAAAATCATCTCAAAATATATTCGAAACTGTTTTTTTTCATTCGAACCAAATCTGCTTGACAGTGTACCCTTTTTTCTTTTCGAACTGCACTGTTTTTTTTTTCTGGTTTTATTTTTCTGCAGACTCGAACAATTTCCTGCACTGTATATTCGAACCAATTCTGCACAGTTTATTCGAATCAATTCTGCACAGTTTTTTTCTCTGCACAGTGTAATACTCTGCTGCACTGCACTTATTCGAATCAGTTTTTTTGAAGACGATTTTTGTCTTAAAAAAGGGAACAAAAGTGATGGATTTGAGAATAAAATTGGATTAGGCTTAAAATGTGGTAATTTTCAAGAAAAAGGCTAAGGCTCAAAGATTGTTTCACTAGGGGAAATTAATTAAAGGGTAGGTAATTTATTTGGGAAGAGAAATGGTTAAAACCTAGTGCCTCTATCATATTAAAGCATCATAATCAATCAATGTAATCTCAAAAAGAATTTAAAAACAAGTTCTAGAATGCAACTAATTTAGCTAGGCACACTCAAAGAAACAAAGAGCAAATATCATGCATGCTCATTAGGCTCAAAAACTCACAAATATGTCTTGTGTACTTAGGTAAGCATCATGTGGATTAATAGAGAAATAAAATGTCATAAAAAAAATTAAAAATTAATCATGCCAAAAATTTACCATGCAACCTAGAGTTTTCTAACAAGATAGATTCAGAACCATGTGAAAACAATGAGACAAGGCGAAATTGAGGATTTAAACAGAGAACTTAATTTAATAAATCCAAGATTTCAAGCGAACAATCAAGACGGATAAGCAAGATAAAAATTGATAAGCATATCTCCCTCCCCCTCACTTAGATGCATTTTGTCCCAAAATGAAAAATTAAAATAAAAGAGAGGAAAGGAGAGACTCCCCTAATCAATTGCGGCCGCGGCCACGTCGTCCGCGAGAGGTGCCGGGGCGAAGATAGGATAAGATCTCGGCCAAGTTGGTCTCGATGGAATGGAGGCGCTCATCCATATCTCTTTGGGGTTGGTCGTCCTGTGTTGGTTGTGATTGGGCGCGTCTAAGAAACACTCGTTCTCGACGAGTTGGGAGAGTGCCCGGGGGAGCAATATAAGGTGCATCAGGGGTGCATGCAAGTAAGCCCATTGCATCTAGGCATCTCTCATCTAAAGCACTCATAGAAAACGCATAAGTAAACTGAGATGGATCAAAAGTAGCCGAAAAAATACGCAAGGCTAAATGGGTAATATAGGGGCCCAGAATTAATGGTCGTGACCTAGAGGTTCGAGGGACACGATGAAATGTGTGGGCCAACCAAAAACCAAGATTTACCTTAAGATTTACCTGCATACACCATATAAAGAATAACTCAGATCTACTCACGGTTGATGGAGTGTCATTTCTGCCAGACAAGTTGTAAACAAGGAAGCGATGGATATATCGTAAAGCAGGGCTATGAATAGTGTGGTCCTTAGTTGTTTTCGGATTGTACTGCACACCTTCTAAACCTGTCAAAGTCTCGAGAGAAATGTCGTTATCGAAATCTTCCGGTATGTCTAAAAGTGCAGATTGATAGTTAGGGTCCGAAACATTAGTGACGAAACCCATATAAACATTAAACTCAGTAATGGACAACCGAAAGTATTGACCCAATAAGCGAAAAGAAATTACATGTGGTGTATCAAGAGACCTAGCGCGACTACGATCAAACGAAAAAGTAGAATAAAATTCAAGAACTAATTCGTAGTACGTGTCACAAGTAATAATATGAAATCGATGCCATCCAATATTATCAAAATGTGCTAGGACTGACTCACGTATATGCAAACGATCTAAAGTATGATCGGGAATGTACTTACAGACCGGAAGTGGGCGATGTCGAATATGATTAAACATATTGAGTTCGTCTCCAGTAAATTGTAAAAACCCTTTCAAGTTGTCATCGTTGGGTGTCGTAAATCGTTGGCTATGTCGTGGATGTTCTTCATGGTCCGATGGAATATCATTGTGTTCGTGAGGCGGTGATTCCGGTTGAGCAGCGTCCGAGGGATTTTGGGCAGCAAAATCAGCGTGCATGTGATCTGCATGTTCAGAGGTAGGGTTAATAACAAATAATGGTGGAAAAAATTCAAAACTTACCTCATCGGCTGCCGAATAGTTATTCGAATGCCCGGACGTGTTGTTGTGCATGTGATAGGAGGGCACACGGGTTGGTGACTGCATGGGCATGTGATGACGTCGTGAGGAGCCACCAGCCGTATCGGACGCCAAGGGGTGGTAAGGGAAAGGTGGCGGCGATGGAGGACGTGAGGAATGGCGGAGTGGTGATGTCGTTTCGCTACTGCCAGTGACACGAGCAGTTCGGCCGGTGCTGGTCTGTCCGGATCTGTGCGTGGGAGTGGCCCTCGCCATGGCCGGATCGTTGTGGTGCGAGGGAGATGAGTGGTGCGTGCGGGAAGTGGCGGTATGCATGGACGTGGTCGGCGTCGCAAGGGAGTGGAAGGAGGGGGATGGGGGTGACGGTGGTCGCTGCGGTTGGTGGTGCGGCGGTGCATGGTCGACGGAATGGGGGTGGTGATGGGATGTTCGGGAGATGGGATGGTGGTGGGCTGCTGCCGTGGATGCTCGGAGTCGCTGCTGAGGGCGACGTACTACGGCGGCTGGAAACGCCGGCGGCCACCGATGATGAGCGATGGCTGCTGTGGAAGCCGGCGAGCTTGGTTCCTGGTGCGAGGCATGGTGGTGGGGTGTAGGGTTTTTCGGTTGGCTGTTATGGAAGAAAATAAAGAAGGGTTATGGTGGGTTGGCGGCAGGTGAGGAAATAAATAAGGAGGGGTTTAGGTCAAAGCTGAGGGGTTTGGGGTGAGCTCCACGGGATTTAATTGGGTGAAAGTGTAGGTGAGAGAATATATATATAAAAGGAAAACAAAAGCTGCGGCTAGGGGGGGTTTAATTGGGTGTTTGACCGGGTGGGGTCCACGAATAGTGATTGGGTTAAAATAGGAGTTTTGATCGGTGGTGGATAAGGTATATAAGGTGATGTATAAGATTTGGACGGGTGATAACAAATACCATTTAAAAATTGGGTCCACCGAATCTTGTTGATAGCTTCTCATCTTTTATTCGACCTAACTTATCTGCAAAAATAAGGAAAAGATTAGATAAAATAAAATTCAAAATAAAAATAAAATGATGAGATAATAAATTCGAAAAGATAGATAAAATGAGATAAAAAATAAATTTAAAAGTAGATAAGAAAATAAAATAAAAAAATAAAAAAAAAAACAAATAGTAAAGATAATGACAAAAAAGATAAAATCAAAATTAAAATCTTTGAACAGATTAGTTGATTTCGATTCTTCTCTTTTTTCTTTTTTTTTTCTTTTTTTAATAAAAAGAAAATTTAAATAACATTAAAAATAAAGAAAAATAAAAAAAAGAAATGGGTTGCCTCCCATCTAGCGCTTGTTTATCGTCGCTAGCTTGACGTCCTCATTTATGCATTTGGTTCCTCGAAATGAATTTCTTCAACCAAGCCAACTGGAACATTTTCAAAAAATTGTTTTAACCGTTGTCCATTAACTTTAAAGCTATGTCCTTCGGTGTCTTGAATTTCTACTGCTCCATGTGGAAAAGATTGAACAACAGTGAACGGTCCGAGCCATTTAGAACGCAATTTTCCTGCAAAAAGTTTGAATTTAGAATTAAATAATAGAACCTTTTGACCAACGAAAAAAGATTTAAAGGAAATATTTTTATCATGGAAATCCTTTGTTTTTTCTTTAAAAATTTGTGCACTATCGTAGGCATGTTTCCGGATTTCCTCGAGCTCTTGAATGTGTAATTTGCGTTCCCTTCCAATCGCATCCATTTCCATGTTACATTGCTGAATTGCCCAAAATGCGCGATGTTCCAGTTCGACTGGTAAGTGACAGGGTTTACCGTAAACGAGACGGTAAGGTGACATCCCTATGGGGCCTTTGTACGCAGTACGGTATGCCCATAGCGCATCAGATAGCTTAATGCTCCAATCTTTGCGATCCGGCTTCACGATTTTTTCGAGTATGGTCTTTATCTCTCGATTCGACACCTCCGCTTGACCATTCGTTTGCGGATGGTAAGATGTTGAAATCCGGTGAGTGACACCGAACTTTTTTCATGAGAGCATCAATCACTCGGTTAATGAAATGCTTCCCTCGGTCGCTTATTATCGCTCGCGGTGTGCCAAACCTGCAAAAGATAGATTCTTTTAGAAATTTAACAGTGGTTTTAGCATCATTGTTTCGGGTTGCTCTAGCTTCAACCCATTTAGAAACATAATCTACCGCAAGAATTATATAAAAGTTACCGAATGAAGAGACAAAGGGGCCCATATAATCTAATCCCCAAACATCAAATATCTCACATACAGTAATGGGATTAAGTGGCATCTCATTTCGTCGACTCAAATTACCAACCCTTTGACACTTTTCACAAGATTTACAAAATAAATATGCATCACGAAAAATGTTGGGCCAGTAGAAACCACACTCAAGAATTTTATGTGCAGTACGTTTAGGCCCGAAGTGACCACTGCAAGAATAAGAATGACAGAAATTTAGGATAGAGTTTACCTCGCTTTCTGCTACACATCGTCTAATTACCTCATCCGAACAATGTTTCCAAAGATAGGGATCATCCCAAATGAAGAATCGAGACTCCCTTTTTATTCGTTTCACTTCCGCTTTCGGTAAATCTTGCGGCATCTTACATGTGGCTAAGTAATTCACCATGTCTGCGAACCACAGAACGTTAAGCTGAGCGGCCATCAATCCTTCGTCAGGGAACTCCTCTCTAACCGGTGGATCGGACATAGATAAGGGGATGCGACTTAAATGGTCCGCAACAAGGTTTTCGCATCCCTTCTTATCCTTTATCTCTAGGTTGAATTCCTAGAGTAATAGTATCCACCGGATCAGTCTCGGTTTTGCCTCCTTTTTGCTCATCAGAAAGCGCAAAGCTGCATGATCAGAAAAGACAACGATTTTAGTACCAAGTAAATAAGATCTAAACTTTTCTAAGGCAAAAACAATAGCAAAGAGTTCTTTTTCCGTTGTTGAATAATTTTTCTGCACAGGATCCAAGGTACGTGATGCATAGGCTATAACATGTGGTTCCTTGTCGATTCTTTGACCCAACACTGCTCCAACGCTAAAATCGGAAGCATCGCACATTAATTCGAATGGGTGGTTCCAATTCAGTGGTTGAACGATAGGTGCGTTTACAAGCTTTTCCTTGAGTATGTCAAATGCCTCCTTGCATTTTTCGTCAAAATTGAAGGGTTGATCCTTTTGTAATAGACTGCAGAGGGGTTGCGCCAACTTTGAGAAATCCTTAATAAACCTGCGGTAAAACCCTGCATAGCCAAGAAATGATCGAATATCCCTCACAGTTGTGGGGTATGGGAGTGAGCGTATAACATCTGTTTTAGCTTTATCAACAGTAATACCTTTTGAGGAAACAATATGTCCTAGAATTAACCCTTTATCTACCATGAAATGACATTTTTCATAATTTAAAACAAGGTTGAATTCGAGGCATCTTTTTAGCACATTTGTTAAATTTAATAAACATTCTCCAAAGGAATTACCGTAGACTGTAAAGTCATCCATGAATACTTCTATACCTTTTTCGATGAAATCTGAGAAAATGCTTACCATGCATCTTTGAAATGTGGCTGGCGCATTACAAAGCCCGAATGGCATTCGACGATAGGCGAACGTGTCAAAAGGACATGTAAAGGTTGTCTTCTCTTGATCCTCGGGCGCCACAGGAATTTGGAAAAAACCTAAAAATCCGTCAAGACAACAGTAGTGAGTTTTACCGGCTAATCTTTCAATCATTTGGTCTATAAAAGGAAGTGGAAAATGATCTTTTCGAGTTAGAGAGTTCAACTTCCTGTAGTCTATACAGACTCGCCAACCATTTTGGACTCTTGTTGGAACCAACTCACCTTCTGTGTTTTTAACCACCGTGACTCCGGTTTTCTTAGGGACTACATGGATCGGGCTTACCCAGTCACTATCCGAAATTGGATAGATTATATCCGCATCTAGAAGCTTTTGTATTTCTTCTTTAACTACGTCCATCATAGGTTGATTCAGGCAGCGTTGTCCTTGTCGAGATGGCTTAGCTCCATCTTCGGTTTTTACCTTATGCATGCAAGTGGAGGGACTAAGGCCCTTGATGTCTGCAACGGTCCACCCAATGGCTTCCTTATGTGCTCGCAATACTGTTAGCAAGTCCTCCTCTTCTTCGTTTGATAGCTTGGTTGAGATAATAATCGGCAAGGTCTCCCTTTCCCCTAAAAATGCATACTTTAGATGCTCAGGTAAATGTTTAAGTTCGATCTTGGGTGCCTGCAATACAGAAGGTAAAGGTTTAGTTTTAGATGCAGTAAGTATTAAATCTTTATTTAATGAACAAAGATTTTCAAACTCCCTGTCTTCTTTGTCGGAATCCGCGATTTCTCTGTACAAATCATCCATGAAGTTAGTAAAACTAGTGTCAAAGAAATCATTTATGGCAGGTTCAATGACATCAACAAAATTTAAACTAGCAACATTTTCAGGATGTCTCATAGCTTTGTAAACGTCAAATTTTACTACCTCACCATCGAATTCCATTGTAAGGATCCCACTTCTTACATCGATTTTTGTGTTTGCAGTGCTCAAAAATGGGCGGCCAAGGAGGATCTCAGAAGAGTTGTTTGCTCGGTCGTTTTCCATGTCAATGACATAGAAATCCGCTGGGAAGATTAAATCATTTACCTTTACGAGAACGTTTTCCAGCAATCCTTCCGGGTAGATTATGGATCTGTCCGCCAGTTGTATTGTTACCCTCGTATCCTTCAAAGGCTCAGCAGAAAGTGAGTTATAAAATGAAAGGGGCATAACATTAATAGAGGCCCCTAAATCACACATTGCTCGTTTAATACCCACTTTACCTATTTTGCAGGGAATGGCGAACATACCTTGGTCCTTCAATTTTGGTGGCAACTTACGCTGGAAGATCGCCGATACATGTTCTCCTAGATTAACCTTTTCAACTCCAATAAGACGACGTTTATTAGTACATAAATCTTTAAGGAACTTAGCATACCTTGGAATTTTTCGGATTACGTCGAGGAGCGGAATGTTAATCTCTACTTTCTGGAACACATCTAGGATTTCCTTTTCTTCTGCTTGTTTGTCTCTTTTCATCAATCTCGACGGGAATGGTGGTTGTACAGCGTAAGGGGATGGTTTAGGGGTTGGATTTGGTGTATCTTTTTCGACTGGTGGAGTTGGCTTATCTTTTTGGGTGTTTACCTCTGAGGTTTTGGGTTCTATCACGGTGCCACTTCTAAGGGTGATGGCATTAACATTCTCTTTTGGATTTATCTCTGTTTGTGAAGGGAGTTTACCTTTGGATTCGAGACGACTTACTGTTTGGGCTAGCTGGCTCATTTGCTTGTCTAACTCTTGTAAGTGGATTTCGGTACGGTTCTGGAATTTCTCTTGGGATATCGCTAGTCGTTCAACCAAGGTTTCTAGAGACGTCTTTTGTTGAGGGTAGGGTTGTCTTTGTTGGTATGGTTGATTTGGTCTTTGGTTGTTCGCGTACCCATAATTTGATTGGTTCCTCCACCCAGAATTATAAGCATTCCCTATGGCGTTGGCTTGTGCGACATCATCTTCTTGAATCATCGGACAACAGTCTGTCGGATGTTCTGGGCTGGTACAGATTCCACAAAGTCTAGTTGTTTTCCTCTTATCTGCAACAAGAGTTTGCACTATTTCAGCTAATTTATCGATTTTGTTTTCTAATGAAACTGTACTCACCTCGCGAACCCTTCGAGATGGTTCGCTAGACTGATTGAATCTTTGAGAGTTGGCGGCCATGGTTGATATCAGTGTTTTAGCCGCTGTTGGTGTCATGTTGACTAGAGCTCCGCCACTTGCCGCATCTATCACCTTCATGTCCATAGGCGTCAATCCTTCATAAAAATATTGGAGGAGGGTTTGTTCTGACAATCCATGTTGTGGACAATTTGCACACAACTTTTTAAACCTCTCCCAATATTCATATAAAGATTCAACTTCTTTTTGTTGAATGCTCAGGATGCTGCGCCTAATTTCGCTTGCTTTCGCTGCAGGGAAGAACTTGTCAAGAAAAAGTTTAGCCATGTCAGTCCATGTTGTAACAGAATTAGGGGGTAAATCAAATAACCAATCTTTCACTATATCAGCTAAGGAAAATGGAAAAGCTCTAAGCTTGATTTGGTCATCGGATACTCCCTGTGGCTTTGTAGTTAGACAAACCATGTGAAATTCCTTCAAATGTTTATGAGGATTTTCTGTCGGTAAGCCGTGAAAGGTAGGCAAGAGATGGATCAAACCCGTTTTTAGCACGAACGATGTTTCTCCATTCGGGAAAGTTATGCACATAGGTTGTTGGCCATCGGGCGCCGCATTTAGTTGGCGAATGGTTTGATTTTCGTCTCCCATCGGATTGGGCTCGTAACTCGATTCTGCTTCGGATGTGATTTCTAGATCTCGTTCGAGTCTCTGTTGGCGTCTTTTGTTTTTCTTTTCCCGAAGTGTTTGTGCGTTCAACTTTCGGGCTAGTGCTTCGATTTCCGGGATGAGTTCAAATTGTTCTCCCGGATTGCTCCTGGTCATAAATCAAATAAAACGATATTAGTAATTTGTCGTATTCCCCGGCAACGGCGCCAATTTTGACACGCGTCGTATAGTGCCAAAAATAAAACCTTAAACTCAAATAAATAAGATTTAAAATAATATAGCGAGAGTAAGGGTCGATCCGCAGGGAATAGGAACTCTAACACATTTCGTTTTGACTTAGACCAATAACCTGTAGAAAATAAAGGGGGATTTTAGAGAAGTGATTTGAATGAAAAATAGTAAAAACGTAAAAATAAATTGAGAATGAATTATGGATAGAAATAGCCTCAAGCCACGCTTTGCCACGACATCTTCGATCACTGAAGTTGATTTTTCTTCGAGTTTCCTGCAGGTTACAGTCTACAAGGCCCAACCCTTGTAACTTACTTCTCGTTGGTAGATTCGACTCCCAGGGCAATCCTTGAAGTCAAACTTTTGTGAATTAGCCACGGCAATCGATGCTAACCCAGATCTGAGTTAGTGCTGGAGAAGCCCGTGCTCGGATATTCGTCTCGATGAGAGTTGTTTCCGATTTCGATTCCCCTTAGTGGACCGCCACTAAGTTTTTTCTTAGGGAGTTGAATTGGCTACAAGCTTTTCCTCGTCCCCAACGATGGATCTAAATCACTTCAAGCCGATGCGCGCCCTCGGAATGAAACAATTGCGATGCCTAAAGATTAGGCCGATTGCCTAATCAACTTTGCAGAGAATCTAAAAAGGAATTGTCGAAGGGTTGAAGTATTTTCCTAATCTCACGAGGGTTGTCGGGTTTGGCGTTGCTTTTGGCGAAAGGGAATTTAGTTAAGCATGGTTTGTGAAAAAACCATACTTAATAAAATAAATAAAAATGGAGAAAAGAAAATGAAGAAAAATTGAGAACTTTATTACTCAAGGAAGAAGAGAACAATGGAAAATGTTTGATGAATAATTCACCCCCAAAGTGGGGTATTTATAGTAGTTGAAAAACCCTAAAAATCTAAGATGATAAATCCTAAAAAATTTAAATAAAATTACATAAGATAAATATCAAAGTTTTGAATTTAAAGATAAAATTCGGATGATAGGCTATCTTGATAAGTGGACTGATAAGTTATCAAGCTTGCTGACGTCATCTTCTAAAAGGTGCTGACGTGGCGCCCAGTCAGCATTCATGCCCTGGTTCATGCCCATGAATCTGCCACGACTCCAGTATTTTCTGCAGCATTCCAACTTATTTCCAGCATTACGGAACCTGCACGAGAACAACATAAAAACAACTCAATTAAGTCCTTCAAACATATATTCGATCAAAATAAGGACTAAAAACATAACCAAAATAAATACTTATCACATATAAATTAGTAATAGTTTCAGTAATATTTTTCTTCTTCTTCCTTTTCTGTTCAATTTCCTTTGATGTCTAGTTCTTTGTTTGAGAGACAATTAATGTATCATATATATAAACCCTAAATTATAACTTTAAACCTTAAATTGAAACATTTATCCTTAAATTCTAAACCCCTAAACCATATACCCTAAACTAACTTTCTATATCCTAAAACTAAGGCGCTTGTGGAAACTTTCAATTTCCACCGCCTGTGTATAGAATATTTATCCATATAATATATGTATTAATTTTCTATAGAAATTAAGTTTGACTTAAGAACCTGTAATGCATCAACTTATTAGTTTGTGGAAGAGTTTACGAATGAATTGTTTTTATTTTGAAGTCACAATCAGGATATGTAACGATGAGAATTTATGTGTTTTTTTACTAGTTTATGTACCTACTGAAATTCTCTCGTTCTTGTAATAAAATAAGTTTTTTCGTAGGAAAATATATATGTACACAAATGTTTACCTAAAGTTGAGCTCCTTTTGGTTTTGGTAATCACATGTAAGGATTTCAGTACTTACCTTTTTATTACTATTTCTGTAAGAATTTATGTATATTTTGTATTAATTTCTGTCATTCTTGTAATGAAATAGGTTTTCTCGTAGAAAAATATGTTAGTACACAAATGCTCACACTAAGTTTAGCTCCTTTTGGTTTTGGTGATCTCGGGTAAGGATTTCGGTACCTACCTTTTTTCCTACGTTTTTCTATAAGAATTTATGTATATTTTATACTAATTCCTATACCTACTGAAATTCTCATCGTTCTTGTAATAAAATATGTTTTCTCGTAAGAAAATATATAAGTACACAAATGCTTACCCTAAGTTCATCTCCTTTTAGTTTTGGTGAACTCGTGTAAGGATTTCGGTACCTACCTTTTTTTCTTACGTTTTCTCTAAGAAATTATGTATAATTTGTAATAATTTCTGTACCTACTTAAATTTCCATCTTTCTTGTAAGAAAATGTGTTTTCTCGTAGGAAAATATGTATGTATACAAATGCTTATCCTAAGTTCAGCTCCTTTTGGTTTTGGTGATCTCGAGTAAGGATTTCGGTACCTACCTTTTTTCTTACGGTTTCTGTAAGAAATTATATATAATTTGTAATAATTTATGTACCTAGTTAAATTTCAATCGTTCTTGTAAGAAAATGCGTTTTCTCGTTGGAAAATATGTATGTACACAAATGCTTACCCTAAGTAGAGCTTATTTTGGTTTGGGCAATCCCGAGTAAGAATTTCGATACCTACCTTTTTCTTATCGTTTCTGTAAGAAATTATGTATAATTTGTAATAATTCATATACTGCTTACCCTAAGTTGAGCTTCTTTTGGTTTTGGTGATCTCGGGTAAATATTTCGGTACCTACTTTTTTTCTTACTGTTTTTGTAAGAAAATTATGTATAATTTGTAATAATTTATGTACCTAGTTAAATTCCAATCGTTCTTGTAAGAAAATGCGTTTTCTCGTTGGAAAATATGTATGTACACAAATGCTTACCCTAAGTACAGCTTATTTTGGTTTGGGCAATCCCGAGTAAGAATTTCGATACCTACCTTTTTCTTACCGTTTCTGAAAGAAATTATGTATAATTTGTAATAATTTATATACTGCTTACCCTAAGTTGAGCTTCTTTTGGTTTTGGTGATCTCGGGTAAAGATTTCGGTACCTACTTTTTTTTCTTACTGTTTTTATAAGAAAATTATGTATAATTTATAATAATTTCTGTACCTACTTAAATTTCAGTCGTTCTTGTAATAAAATAAGTTTTCTCGTTGGATAATATGTATGTACACAAATGCTTACCCTAAGTTGAGCTTCTTTAGTTTGGGTGATCTCGGGTAAGGATTTCGGTACCTATATTTTTTTCTTACGATTTCTGTAAGAAGTTATGTATAATTTGTAATAATTTTCGTACTTACTTAAATTTCAATCGTTCTTGTAAGAAAATAGATTTTCTTGCAGGAAAATATGTATGTACACAAATGTTTACCCTGAGTTGAGCTCATTTTGGTTTGGGTGATATCGGGTAAGTATTACGGTACCTACCTTTTTTCTTACGATTTTTGTAAAAAATTATTTGTAATATGTAATAATTTTTGTATTTCGTTAAATTCTCCTCGTTCTTGTAAGAAAATGCGTTTTCTCGTAGGAGAATATGTATGTACACAAATGCTTACACTAAGTTGAGCTCGTTTGGTTTGTGTGATCTCGAGTTGAGATTTCGGTACCTACCTTTTTTTCTTACGGTTTCTGTAAAAAGTTATGTATAATTTATAATAATTTCTGTACCTACTTAAATTCTCATCGTTCTTGTAATAAAATGCGTTTTCTCGTAGGAATATATGTATGTACACAAATGCTTACCTTATATTGAGCTCTATTTTGGTTTGGGTGATCTCGGATAAGTATTTCGGTACCTACCTTTTTTCTTACGATTTCTGTAAGAAATTATGTATAATTTGTAATAATTTCTGTACCTACTTAAATTTGAATCGTTCTTGTAAGAAAATGCATTTTCTCGTAGGAAAATATGTATGTACACAAATGCTTATCCTAATTTGAGCTCTTTTTGGTTTGGGTGAACTCAGGTAATGATTTCGGTGCCTACCTTTTTTCTTGCGGTTTTTCTAGGAAATTATGTATAATTTGTAATAATTTATGTACCTACTTAAATTATCATCGTTCTTGTAAGAAAATGTGTTTTCTCGTAAGAAAATATGTATGTACATATATGCTTACCCTAACTTGAGCTCCTTTGGTTTGTGTGATCCCGGGTAAGGATTTCGGTACCTGCCTTTTTTCTTATGGTTTCTGTAAGAAGTTATGTATAATTTGTAATAATTTCTGTACCTACTTAAATTTCAATTGTTCTTCTAAGAAAATACGTTTTCTCGTAGGAATATCTGTATGTACACAAATGCTTACCTAAGTTGAGCTCCTTTTGGTTTGGGTGATCTCGGGTAAGTATTTCGGTACCTACATATTTTTTTACGGTTTCTGTAAGAATTTATGCATAATTTTTAACAATTTCTGTACCTACTTAAATTCTCATCGTTCTTGTAAGAAAATGCGTTTTCTCGCAGGAAAATATGTATGTACACAAATGCTTACCCTAAGTTGAGCTCGATTTGGTTTAGACGATCTCGAGTAAGTATTTTGGTACCTACTTTTTTCTTACAGTTTCTGTAAAAAATTATGTATAATTTATAAAAATTTCTGTACCTACTTAAATTCTCGCCGTTCGTGTAAGAAAATGTGTTTTCTCGTATTAAAAGATGTATGTACACAAATGCTTACCCTAAGTTAAGCTCCTTTTGGTTTGGGAGATCTCGGGTAAGGATTTCGGTACCTACATTTTTTTCTTACTGTTTCTATAAGAAGTTATGTATAATTTGTAATAATTTCTGTACCTACTTAAAATTCAATCGTTATTGTAAGAAAATAAGTTTTCTCATAGGAAAATATGTATGTACACAAATGCTTACCCTAAGTTGAGCTCCTTTTAGTTTGGGTGATCTCGGGTAAAGATTTCAGTACTTACCTTTTTTCTTACGGTTTTTGTAAGAAGTTATGTATAATTTGTAATAATTTCTGTATCTACTGAAGTTGCCATTGTTCTTGTAAGAAATTAGGTTTTTTGTAAAACCAATGTTTGATTATGATATAACAAATAATCTAAGGACCAAATTGCAATTTAAATAAATTTTTATGTACTCAAAAGACTCACAATTGATAAGTAAATTTTAGACTTAAAATATTTTAAAGTCAAAACTTAAACCCCATAAAATTTTCTAAGTGTTTTAAAGCCAAATTACTCAAAATTGCCCAGGCGTTTCGATATATATTGATTTTAGGAGCTTACTGGAAAATTTCGTTTCGATACGAAATTCCCTGTTTTGAGACTATGGTTTCAAAATGGGCTTTCCCGTTTCGATACAACCTTCATCTGGGCTTTAATTTTTTAATAGTGTTTTGAAACGGTTCATAATCGTTTTGATGCACGAGTTAAGTATTTTCAAAATTGAGCATTAAATGAACTAGTCGTTATTTGTCAGAACGGAATTTTTAAAAATTGGTTAATTGTTTCGATACACCCCTTTGGTGTTTCGAAACGGAGTTCGACAGTTTCAAATGTGTGCAAAACTGTTTCGATACAACCTATAGTTGTTTCAATACAATCCCTTATCGTTTCAAAATGCCTTCCCGCATTTCGATACGGTCCCCTTGTTATACATAATGACTCTTTCTTTTTGAGGTTGTTTCGATACAGGGTCACGTGTTCCAATACGGGTAGTTGCAGAACTGCATTTATGGAGGGAAGAGAGAGCCCCAACGGCTCTATTGATGATCTTAACCACCCAAACGGCTAGAAATCAATGAGAAGGTATAAAAGACAGTCTCTAAACCACCAGCAACAACTATTGAACCTAAAAGCAACATCCAAGCAATCAAATCCAAACCTTTGAGTATAAGAGTCAAATTCTTGTACCAAACTCATTTGGAGTTCTTCGTTGTAAATATTTTTAGAGTTTGGGGAGTGTTTATTTGTAATTGGGTAAACAATTAGCCTTTGAGAGGTACTTTTAAAGTTTGCCTATTTTTCTCTTGTAAAGAGTATTCTTAGGTCAATCTTTGGGTAGAAAATATGACCGGTGTTGAGTGTGTAAAAGTTCTATCATTTACACCTTTTTAAACCCATATTTCTGCTGCATTCAAGCATCATTGCATTGCATTTAGGTTAGTTTTCAATAAAACATCACAATTATATAAAAGGCACGGATTCTACTGAAAGATGGTTATTTTTGCAGGTATCTGTCATAGTAGATGTCGAAGGCAGGCGCAGGGCAGATAAGCAGGAGAGCTGAACTGGACAAGCAGCTGAAGAAGACGAACCTGTCATGGACCTGTCGTGACAGCATGATGACAGCAGATTTATGAAGAGGAAAAGTGAAGTGGACCTCGATAGATAGAGAAAAATCTGCTCGTCTGTCGTGTGGAAGCCGAATATTTTTCCAAGCCCCGGATCAAAAGATATGACAAGCCAAAGCTCAAAGAGAAGAATTCCCATGAAACAAGGAGGCGGCTGAAAAGTAGGAATCCTTAGAGATTTAATCTTTATTAGAATCTTACTTTTAATTAAAGTTGTAATCCTTGTTACCTTAGATAACTTGAGCCCAAAGCTTATATAAAGGGCATAGATTAAACCTAGGGCATAGCCGACTACCCCATAACCAAAACCAAAAACCCTGCCGTTTACCTGTCACCGATATGTTCTAAATTCCCCCTAGGGCTACGGGTTGTTTTGTAAAATAGTTGCAAGGGTTGCTTTGTTTTAGGATTTTTCAAGTTCAATAAAATAAACTTCAAGTTCTTTTATCTTGGTTTTAATATCTTGCAAGAGCATCGGGAGAGCATTGTGAGGTTATCCATTTACTTAGCATCGGGAGAGTTAAGTATACGAAAGAGATAAAAGCGCGTTCTCTAGTTTATAGTTGAACCATCTCGTGCTTAGGGATAAGGCGAGGTTAAGTGGCTAAGGAAGAATTCATACACATCGGTGTTCATCCTTCGATTCACGCCGGGAGGTATCATCAAAGACGTGATCATCGACAGACTTGTGCCTAGGGATAGGGCAAGGCAGATCAGGGATTCTTGCCAAGCTTGAAGTACGGAGTTAGTGTTCGCTGCCGCGACATCTAACGGACAGACGCCGCGACAGGTGCTGTCGGCGACGGGTGCTACGACAGAACTGGAGATCCTAAGCAATTCAATACCTGCACTATTGAGCAACTCAATACCAGCTCATTCTCTCATTCTTGATATCTCAATTCCTTTTAATTACGTTTTTACTTTATTATTCTCGTGACAAATCTTAATTATTTCCTTTACTTTCGTGCAGTGAATTTAGGTGAAGCTATTAGCCCAATCCCTGAGGAGACGATATCCGATACTTCGTATCACTTTACTACTTGCGTCGTGTATACTTGCACTACAATTGCGATAGACTATTTTACACGCAACAAGTTTTTGGCGCCGTTGCCGGGGATTGGCAACATAACTACACCTTTCTTTCCTTGCACTTTTTGTTTTTATTTTCGTTTTTGTTTTTGTTTTTATTTTTACTTTTCTTTAATTTTTCTTTTGTGTTTTAAACTCTTGCTTTTCACAAGGTTTTCCTGTTTATGCGCAGATCGAAAAGAGGTGAAGATCCTGAGTATAAATTAGATCCGGAGATTGAACGTTCCTTTAATCTCAAGAAACAGATTCGCCACCTTTTAGACCGAAACGAATACCTTGAAGAACAGCTAGAGCAGATGGCCCGTAATCAGCCTGTCGGTGAAGAGATCCCGCCTGTCGGCGATCCGCCTGCGGCAGGTGGACGACGGTCATGTCGTGACTACATGCTGAATGATCATGTAGAGCTGGAGACCACGCTGCCGGATATTGATGTTGACAACTTCGAGCTTAAACCTGTCATGTTTAGTATGATCAACAACGCCAGACAGTTTAGTGGTTCTGCGACAGAAGATGCTAGGGAGCATCTCAAAACGTTCCAGGAGATCTGTGGTTCGTTTAGACTACCAGGAGTTAGTCCGGAGATACTGAGGCTTCGGTTATTCCCCCATTCATTAAGGGACAAAGCTAAAACTTGGTGGAATAAACTTACACCGGGTTCTATTATGACTTGGGCAGATCTAACTCGTGAATTTTTATCTCGTTTTAATCCTTCACATTTATCTGAGCGATTACGTAATGAAATTGCTACTTTTCAACAGGAAGATGACGAGCCAATGCACGAGGCCTGGGACAGATTCACAACTCTTCTTCGAAACTGCCCAATGCATGGATTCCCCGTCTGGAATCAGGTAACTAAGTTCTATAATGCTGCTAACTTACAAACTCGCATTCGAATTGATTCTGCAGCAAATGGACTATTATTGGATAAAGATCCGGACGAAGCCCTGCAAGTTTTGAAACATCTGGCTAAGAATGAGGAGCAGTTTCCAACCGCTAGAAGAGGAGGTAAACGAGTACTTGCTGTCAAGGATTATGAGGCCGACAGCACTATGAAATCACAGGTAGCATTCCTCACTAAAGCCATGAAACACTTATTGAGTGAAGAGGAAGTACGAGGGTTTGCTGTCGAGGAAGTTTGTGCTACATGTGAGGGAAATCATAGTAGGGATGAGTGCCCTATAAATATAGAAGAAGGAAAATATGTTGGAAATTACAAGCCTAACTACAATTCCAACAATTACAACCCTAATTGGAGGAAAGATCCCAAATTCTCCTGGAGTAACCCAAACAACGCCCTGAATCCACAAGCCTATAATCAGAATCAAGGGGGTCCTAGATTGTTGACGCGACAGCAGCCACAGCCGCAGAACCTGCCGCAGAACCTGCCGCCTCAGCAACAACAGCAGCCACCACCTGCCACGAGTAGTGTATTGGAGCAGACTCTGGCCACCTTTATGTCTCAGACTGGTACGTATATGGAAAACATCAATAAGTTTGTCAAGAAAACGGAAGACTTTATGGATGAAACTAAGATGAGAATGACAAACCACGAGGCCACCTTGAAATCTCTAGAGACACAAATGGGTCAGGTGTCGCAGCATATTAAGCCACGAAAAAATGGAGGATTCCCTAGCAATACTGAAAATGCTAGACCACCCCCTCATGAGCAATGCAAGGCGATTACTACTAGGAGTGGGAAAAAGTTACCAGGGCCGGAAAAAGAAGCAGAAACAGAAAAGGAACCTACCCTGGAGAAACCTGCCGAGGAAGCTGCCCCGACAGGTAATAAACAGACTGCTGCCGATGAGCCTGTCACGACAGCAGAAGCGACAGAGGAGAAAAAAGATGAGTATCGTCCTCAGATTCGCATGCAGTGGGAAGGACGCATTGCTGATTACCGTCCTCCACCACCTTTTCCGCAACGGATACAGCAAGCTAAGCATGAATCTCAACTTAAAAAAATTTATGATATTTTTAAACAGGTTCATATTAACATTCCGTTGTTAGATGCTGTTAGGGAAATGCCCGGTTATGCTAAATTTCTCAAGGATGTCATGTCTAAAAAATCTAAACTTGGGGAATTTGAAACGGTAAGGATGCAAGAAGGTTGCATGAGTATTCTTCATCGACAACCACCCCAGAAAAAGAAGGATCCGGGGAGCTTCCTCATACCTTGCGTAATCGGCGACAAATTTGTGGGTAAGGCATTATGTGATCTTGGTGCTAGTGTTAATCTAATGCCCAAATCTGTTTTTCAGAAATTAGGTATTGGCAAGGCGCGGCCCACGACAGTTACCCTACAGCTAGCCGACCGCTCTTACGTTCACCCCGAGGGAAAAATTGAAGATATTCTGGTAAGAGTGGATAAACTTATTTTTCCTGCTGACTTTCTTAATTTAGATTGTGAGGCAGATGAGAACGCACCAGTCATCCTAGGGCGACCCTTCTTAGCCACGGGAAGATCATTGATTGATGTGGAGAAAGGAGAACTCACCATGCGCGTAAACGATCAAGAAATTAAGTTAAATGTTCTCCAAGCAATGAAACATGCTGATGTGGATGAAGAATGCAAGGCCATCATTGAGGTGACCTTTGATCAACCCTGCATCAGGTCGGGCTGCCGGGATATAAAATTTGGTCACTGCTGCGACAGCCATTTACAAGCCTGTCACGACAGCAACGACGACAGCACCGACGACAGCAACTCCTCTGAATCCGATACATCTGATACTGAAGGTCATGAGGAGGTAGACTGGTTAGACCATCGCCCAGGTAAGTTATTCGAACCCTTGAATTACACTTCGGATAACCATTTAATCCAAAAGCCATCTACTGTTGAACCACCTGTCTTAGAACTTAAGCCCCTGCCAGGGCAGCTTAAATATGCTTATCTTGGTAGTGATAAAACACTGCCCGTAATCATCTCTGCTAAGCTGCCGCAGGAACAGGAACGACAGCTGATCGACATGTTGAGGCAGCATAAAAGGGCGATAGGATGGACTATAGCAGACATTCAGGGCATTAGTCCGGCAATCTGTATGCACAAAATCCTCTTAGAGGAAGATCATAAGCCGACTATTGATGCCCAAAGGCGGTTAAACCTTGCAATGAAGGAGGTAGTGCGTAAAGAAATAATTAAATGGTTAGATGCTGGGATTATTTACGCCATCTCCGATAGCAAATGGGTAAGCCCGGTGCAATGTGTTCCCAAGAAAGGAGGCATGACTGTGATAACCAACGAAAACAATGAGCTAATCCCAACCAGGACTGTGACCGGTTGGAGGGTTTGTATGGACTATCGGAAGCTTAACAAAGCTACCCGAAAAGATCATTTCCCTTTACCCTTTATTGATCAAATGCTTGATAGATTAGCGGGTAAACCTTACTATTGTTTTCTTGATGGTTACTCAGGTTATAACCAAATTGCTATTGCACCAGAGGATCAAGAGAAAACGACTTTCACCTGCCCCTACGGAACATACGCATTTAGGAGGATGCCGTTCGGACTCTGTAACGCACCTGCCACCTTCCAAAGGTGCATGATGGCAATATTCTCCGACATGGTAGAGGACTTCCTTGAGATCTTCATGGATGATTTTTCTGTCTTTGGGGATGATTTTGAGAGCTGCCTCGGCAACCTTCAAAAGGTACTTGAAAGATGTGAAAAAGCTAATCTTGTTCTTAAATGGAAAAAATGCCATTTTATGGTAGATGAAGGGATAGTTTTAGGCCATAAGATTAGCTGCCGTGGGATAGAAGTCGACAGGGCAAAGATTGAAGTCATAGAGAAGCTGCCGCCACCAACCACAGTCAAGGGCATTAGGAGTTTCCTAGGGCATGCTGGTTTCTATAGGAGATTTATTGCAAATTTCTCAAAAATCACGAAGCCCCTATGTCATCTCTTAGAGCAGAACCGACCCTTTGACTTTAATGAAGAATGTACTGAAGCATTCAAGGTTCTGAAGGAAAAACTAGTGACAGCCCCCATAGTACAGCCACCAGACTGGACGCAACCGTTTGAAATTATGTGTGATGCTAGTGACTATGCTGTCGGGGCAGCACTTGGGCAGCGCAAGGACAGGCTGTTTCATGTCATATATTATGCCAGCAAAACATTGAATGATGCCCAAGTGAACTATACGACCACAGAAAAGGAGCTGTTAGCTGTGGTGTTCTCCATCGACAAGTTTCGTTCTTATATACTTGGAACGAAGGTTATAATACACACCGACCACTCTGCCCTCAAGTATTTATTTGCAAAAAAAGATGCAAAGCCTAGGTTGATACGATGGATCTTGCTATTACAAGAATTCGACCTTGAAATCAAAGACAAAAAGGGGACAGAAAATCAGGTGGCAGATCACTTGTCGAGGTTAGAGATGGGACAGAGTCTACCTGTAGATGAGACACACATACTAGAGACCTTCCCAGATGAGCAGCTATTTGCTGCCGCAATAGCTGTCGCGACAGCCATGGCAGCAGGTAAGTCTTCTAACCTTCCCTGGTATGCTGATTTCGTTAATTTTATAGTTAGCGGAATATTACCTTCTGATCTTACTTATCAAGCCAGGAAGAGGTTTCAAAATGATGTTAAACATTATTATTGGGACGAACCTCTTCTTTTCAAAATGTGCGCAGATCAGGTTATAAGGAGATGTGTACCACAAGAAGAACAAGAAGACATTCTCCATCACTGTCATGATTCACAATATGGAGGACACTTAGGAGGCAATAAAACTGCTGCCAAGGTGCTGCAGTCAGGGTTTTACTGGCCGACACTGTATAAGGACGCACAGGAATTTTACAAAAACTGTGACAGGTGCCAACGGACAGGTAACATCTCGAGGAGAAATGAGATGCCACTGCAGAATATCCTAGAAGTCGAGATCTTCGACGTATGGGGGATTGATTTTATGGGACCTTTTCCATCTTCATGTGGAAATCTTTACATCCTCCTAGCATTAGATTATGTCTCCAAGTGGGTAGAAGCAATCGCAACTCAAAAGAATGATGCCAAAATGGTTCAAAAGTTTTTGCACAAAAACATCTTTTCTAGATTTGGCATCCCTAGAGCGATTATCAGTGATGAAGGGAGACATTTCGATAACAGGGTAATTGCTGCCGCCTTGAAGAAATATGGTGTCAAGCACAGGATAGCGACAGCATACCACCCACAGACCAATGGACAGGCTGAGATCTCTAACAGGGAAGTAAAGAACATTCTTGAAAAGATGGTTAAACCAACTAGGAAAAATTGGTCTCTACTTCTGAACGATGCATTATGGGCATACAGAACAGCTTTCAAGACTCCATTGGGCATGTCTCCATTTCGGTTAATCTATGGGAAAACCTGCCACCTGCCTGTCGAGATAGAACACAAGGCATATTGGGCAATCAAGGCAGTAAATATGGACCTGGATAAGGCAGGCCAGAAAAGGCTGTTAGATTTGAATGAAATCGATGAAATACGAACAATGGCCTACGACAACGCAAGAATATACAAGGAGAAAACAAAGAAGTGGCATGACAAGAAGTTGCTGCCACGACAATTCTGCCCAGGGCAGCTTGTGTTGTTGTTCAATTCTAGGTTGAAACTCTTCCCAGGAAAGCTCAAATCTAGATGGTCTGGCCCGTTCCAAGTGGTTCAAGTTTTTCCCCATGGTGCCATTACAATTCAATCATTAAAAGACGGGCATCAATTCAAAGTCAATGGACAACGCCTCAAGCATTATCAGGGGACTGAAGCCCCAGGAATACAGGAAGTGGTTACCTTAGGTGATGCCCCACAAGGCATCCCTAATTTAACCTAGTTTTTATTTTTATTTTATTTTATTAGTATTATTAGGAATAAGATTTATTTTAATAATGTTTTGTTTTTAATTTCAGTTTTTAGGAAATAAAGGAGTCAAGTGAGAAAGAAGAAGTGGCCCAAGACCACCGCCCATCCACCAGCCCAATAAAGCCCATTTATGATAACCTGTCGCTTCGGCTGCCGGCGCAGACGGATTTGACAGGCTGTCAACAGACGCACAGAAGACGAAGAAGCGTGCGGCAAACGCTCAGCAGACGCATTAATGCGTGTCAGACGCGTCAGACACGCAATATCCAATCTGCCGCCCCGTTATTCCCGCCTGCCGTTGCGGCATTAAATGGGCAGCTACTCAACCGCTATATAAACCCCTTCTCCCTTTCATTTTTCCTCACTTCTGATTTTTTCTCTCTTGTATTCTCTTCTAGTTTATCTACTTTCTTTCTTTTTCAGCCCTTGCAACCAAAAATGTCTTCACGACAAACTCGCCAGAATGCTGCTGCCGCCTCTTCTTCAGCAGCAGCATCCCCGTTCGCCAACAAGGAACTATGGGAGGAACGGAGCTTCATCTATAACAGAGATGCCCCTCTTTTTGGACTCCGGCCGTTCATTATGAAAGCCATTACGGCACAACTTTGGGAAGACTTTGCCGAGCAGCCGGCAGAGCTTAACGACACTCTGGTCAGGGAATTCTATGAGGCGATCGAAAGTAAGTCGGCGACATCTGTCGTCGTCCGAGGAGTGACAGTTCCTTTCACCGCCAGCAGCATCAACCATGTATTCGGCCTCTTCTTTGGCCCCAATGACGATGCCCATCAGCAGTTTTGGGACTCCCTCGACGCTGCCGGCCATGATGCTGTCATGAGGGAGTTGACAGAGGAGGGCACGACCTGGAGCACCAGCAAGAAGAACCCCAACTCCGTCAACCGGGCAGAGCTGCTCCCCGAGGCAAAACTATGGAATGCTTTTATCAAAAAGCGTATCCTGCCCTCATCCCACCACACGACAGTCAACAGGCAGCGGCTGGCCCTCATCCACTCTATCATGCATGACAGGCCGATCAACGTGGGCAGGTACATGTGAGACAGCATTCTCGATTGTGCCTTCAGAACAGATTCACGACTATGTCTGCCCTTCACCATCACTGCCCTCTGTCGCTGCGCTGCCGTACCGGAGGACCCTTCAGACAAAATCAAGAAGGGCAGCGGCTGGACCGACAGCAACATCTCCAGCCTCATGGAGATCATCGTCGTATCGCCCCTCAACGCCTTCGATCCAAACGCCCCACCTGCTGAGTCTGATGATGAACCTGCCACCGAACCTGCCCCAGAAGCCGCGACCAACACCGCTCCGGCAGATCAGAACGCCCAAATCTTAGCTGCTGTCTTGAGGATAGAGGAGCGCCAAATGGGTTTGATGACATTCATCCGCGACTTCTCCAATGCCACGGTAAACTTCATTACCAACACTTTGAATTTTTCGGATGTCACTTTCCCCACCTTTCCCGCCCATTACTTTAATATCCCCTCCCCCACTCCCACACCACCTGTCTCTCCCCACGGAGAATCTGCCTCCTCCACACCTTCACCGACAGCAGCCGGCAGCCCACCGGCGGACACTTCCCCTCGAGGCACCAAGCGAGCTGCCACTGACGACAGCCCTCTTGTCCGGAGGAACTTGGACAGCGCCTTCACGCGGGTGAAAAGAATTAAGCATGTGGCCAACAAGAGGATGCTGTCCAAGGCCATCACGAGTAACAGCTGGGACAGCAGCAGCAGTTCTGATATCAGGCTAGTAGAACCACCTGTCATTCAACCTGCTGACGACCATGTCCCCCAACCGGAGGAAGAACCTGCACCTCCACAGGCTGATGAACCTGTTGACCAACCTGCCCAGCCACCTCCCCAACGCAGACGCTACCATCAGATCCGCGTCAGCAGCAGCAGTGAGGACAGCGAATAAAATTTAAGTTTTTTATTTCTTTTACTCCTCTTATTGCTGCCTGCCCTTATATATTTGTGATGTACTTTTATTTTTCATGTTTTTCTTTATTTGTTTTAGTGTCTTTTTGCATTGAGGGCAATGCAACCCTCGAGTTTGGGGGTGGCAACCCTCCATATTTAATGGAGTCTTTAGCACATCTTTTGTTTAATTGTTGTGTCTTATTAGTTATTTATTTTCTTTTATCTTAAAAAAAAATCAGAAAAATCAGAAAAATCAGAAAATTTGAACTGTTGGCTTAAAACTGTGAAGTTAACTTACCTGTCATGACAGCTCTGTCGTGGCAGCATCCCTAGGACAGGTTAAGGAAAAGTTTAGAGCCTTTCTATAGTTCTGAAAACTTAAACACTTTTGTGACTGTTATATTGCTTAGATTTCTTTTAGCCAAACTAGAATAGGATGCTTAGAACTTGAATAGCCCCTAGAGGTGCCTAACACTGGCTCTAGGAAAGAGGTTTAGCAAAAGAAAATCAAAAAAAAAAAAAAACCTAGAGGTGCCCGAAACCGGCTCTAGGAAGCTAACTAGAGGTGCCCAAAACTGGCTCTAGAAAAACTTAGCTTGAAAATAGAAGAAAAAGCATGAAAATGTGCCTTCTAAAAGAAAGTAAACTTAGGCATAAAATTCAAGTTAAGGAGTTGAATATTCTAGTGAAACTAAGAGAATCTTAGCATATAACTGTTCACAAGCATGCACACACTGCACGAGAGCTATAGGGAGATCCCGGACAGATCCTAACCCTTCCAACAGGTTGCTGCCGCCATAGAGAATGAGCGACAGGTGAGGGACAGTTCACTGTTTGAAGGCCAACACAAAAATTTTCAGTTTTTCTTTTAAGTCTTCATTGCTTGAGGGCAAGCAAAAACTTGAGTTTGGGGGTGTGTTGAGTGTGTAAAAGTTCTATCATTTACACCTTTTTAAACCCATATTTCTGCTGCATTCAAGCATCATTGCATTGCATTTAGGTTAGTTTTCAATAAAACATCACAATTATATAAAAGGCACGGATTCTACTGAAAGATGGTTATTTTTGCAGGTATCTGTCATAGTAGATGTCGAAGGCAGGCGCAGGGCAGATAAGCAGGAGAGCTGAACTGGACAAGCAGCTGAAGAAGACGAACCTGTCATGGACCTGTCGTGACAGCATGATGACAGCAGATTTATGAAGAGGAAAAGTGAAGTGGACCTCGATAGATAGAGAAAAATCTGCTCGTCTGTCGTGTGGAAGCCGAATATTTTTCCAAGCCCCGGATCAAAAGATATGACAAGCCAAAGCTCAAAGAGAAGAATTCCCATGAAACAAGGAGGCGGCTGAAAAGTAGGAATCCTTAGAGATTTAATCTTTATTAGAATCTTACTTTTAATTAAAGTTGTAATCCTTGTTACCTTAGATAACTTGAGCCCAAAGCTTATATAAAGGGCATAGATTAAACCTAGGGCATAGCCGACTACCCCATAACCAAAACCAAAAAGCCTGTCGTTTACCTGTCACCGATATGTTCTAAATTCCCCCTAGGGCTACGGGTTGTTTTGTAAAATAGTTGCAAGGGTTGCTTTGTTTTAGGATTTTTCAAGTTCAATAAAATAAACTTCAAGTTCTTTTATCTTGGTTTTAATATCTTGCAAGAGCATCGGGAGAGCATTGTGAGGTTATCCATTTACTTAGCATCGGGAGAGTTAAGTATACGAAAGAGATAAAAGCGCGTTCTCTAGTTTATAGTTGAACCATCTCGTGCTTAGGGATAAGGCGAGGTTAAGTGGCTAAGGAAGAATTCATACACATCGGTGTTCATCCTTCGATTCACGCCGGGAGGTATCATCAAAGACGTGATCATCGACAGACTTGTGCCTAGGGATAGGGCAAGGCAGATCAGGGATTCTTGCCAAGCTTGAAGTACGGAGTTAGTGTTCGCTGCCGCGACATCTAACGGACAGACGCCGCGACAGGTGCTGTCGGCGACGGGTGCTACGACAGAACTGGAGATCCTAAGCAATTCAATACCTGCACTATTGAGCAACTCAATACTAGCCCATTCTCTCATTCTTGATATCTCAATTCCTTTTAATTACGTTTTTACTTTATTATTCTCGTGACAAATCTTAATTATTTCCTTTACTTTCGTGCAGTGAATTTAGGTGAAGCTATTAGCCCAATCCCTGTGGAGACGATATCCGATATTTCGTATCACTTTACTACTTGCGTCGTGTATACTTGCACTACAATTGCGATAGACTATTTTACACGCAACAACCGGTTTGTAAGGTTCCCTCCTAAGTCGAGAAAAGAGGACGAATTCAAGTTAGTGAATTGTTGAAATCCTCAATAGGGTGCTGAGGTAGTGGATGTAGAGCTTGTTTGAAGCTTGAACCACTATAAATTGTGTTGTCTTCATCTTTTAAATTTCCTACTTGCACCCTTCAATTTTTATTCTACCAATTCACTCCCTTCGTGTGTTTAGCCATTGTTTAATCAACTCAACAATTGGTATCAGAGCTATACTCATTGGATTGACTAACATCCTCTTGAGTAGATCTTGGAAGAGTTTGATCAATCGCACTTCAATAAACATCGTGCTATGGCGTCCACCTTCGATAAAAACCTCTACAAGTCTCTATCTATCACCAAACCACCATTCTTTAATGGGGATAACTATCCCTATTGGAAGAACTGGATGTGGCTCTTCATCAAATCAAACGACTACATAGTTTGGAACGTGGTAGAAGACGATCCTTATTTTTCGATGAAAAGAGGCGATGAAGGACGACTTGTTCCGAAGACCAAAACTGAAATGAACGATGAAGATAAAAGACGTTTGCAAGTCAACGACAAAGCCTTGCACATAATATTTTGTGCTCTCGATCCCGACATATACTCAAAGGTGTCTTCAATCGAAAGTGCCAAAGAAGTGTAAGACACTCCCGAGACTACATATGACGTCAAAGAGACAAAGATCAGGTTGCTCAATTTGAGTTATGAAAACTTTAAAATGGAAGCCGATAAAAGTGTCTCCAAGATGTTTGATCGGTTCACAGTCATCGTCAATGGACTAAAGGGCTTCAGTGAAGTTATTCCCGAAGAAAAGCTAGTCCAGAAGCTACTCTACTCTCTTTCGGAGTCTTGGGATGGCAAGAGGACGACCATCATCGAAGCTCGAGATTTGAAGACTCTCAAGCTAGACGCTCTTGTTGGATCTCTACTCACCCGTGAGATCATGAAGCAAGGGAGAGAAGAATAGAAGAAGAAAGAGGAGAATAAGGTAGAGAAGAAAGAGGTTGAAAAGAATAAGCTAGAAATCCCACTCAAAGCTTCATACAACGAAAACGATTTTAGTGAGGAGAAGGACGAAGAGATGGCCATGTTGGCCAAACGATTCACTCGATTCATAAAGTCCAATCGAGGAAGAAAATTCAATAGAAGAGGGGACTTCAAGAATAAAGGAAAAGAGGAAGAAAATGACTAACTCACTTGTTATGAGTGCAAGAAGTTCAGCCATATCTGAACCGATTTCCCTCAATTGAGGAAGAAGAGCTTTGGGAAGAAGAACAAGCTCAAAGCTCAAATGGCAACTTGGAGTGTTGAGGAGTCATCCGAGGAAGAGGAGGGAGTGGCCAATCTTTGCCTCATGGCCTTTGAGGAGGATGGTAAACTCTAACTCATCTCTTAATTATGATGAATTACATGATGAATATGATGAGTTACAAAATGTTTACGATGAATTGATTGAAAAATACAAGGAGTCCATTTTGAAAAAAAAACCATTTCCGATTTAAAACATCAAAATGAATCTTTTTCTAAAACCAATTCCGAATTAGAAAATAAGGTTTTATACTTGGTAAATATTTCTAATGAACTTAAAAAGAAAAACATAGACCAAGAAAAACTTATTTTCGATTTCTAATATTATTACACAAAGGAAGTGGATAATCTCAAAAATTCTCTTACTATTGGGAAACATGCTCTTGAAAAGGGAAATTCTTCAAAAATCCAATATGTTAAGAGAAAACCATTTTACCCCAAACAAAGAGGTTTTTAAAAGAAATCTAAAGTTAAAAGAATTAGGAGTATATGGGTTCCTAAGGAACTCATTGTTTCTAATAATGTAAATGCAATTGCTTCTTGGATTCCTAAAGGGACCAAGCTTTTGGGAGCTAACTCTCATGGACCCAAATCATTTTGGGTACCAAAAATCAAAGCTTAATCCCTTTGTTTGTAGGGGGAACAATGCTTCAAGGTGAAAGCTTCAAGTAAAAACACGTGGTACCTTGATAGTGGTTGCTCAAGGCACATGACCGGAGACAAGAGTAGATTATTGGAGCTTAAACCAAAAAGTGGAGGAATTGCGACATTTGGTGACAACTCCAAAGGCCACATTGAAGGCATAAGCTCCATTGATAATCTCTCATCTACATTTATTGAAAATGTTTTATATGTCAATGGTCTAAAACATAATCTATTGAGCATTAGTCAACTTTGTGACAAAGGTTTTGATGTTCATTTTGACAAAAATAGGTGTAAAATTGTGAACATTAAAACAAATAAAATAGTGTTCATTGGTCATCGCATAGGAAACATTTATGTGGTGCATTTAGATGACATACATTCATCCCATGCATGTTTAGTTGCACATGATGAGAATGATGCATGGTTGTGGTATAGGAAACTAGGGCATGCTAGCATAAGTGTTTTAGAAAATTTGGTTTCCCAAAATCTAGTTAGAGGTTTACCCAAACTAAAATTTTCATTAGATAAAATATGTGATGCTTGTGCTAAGGGTAAACAAAAGAGAATCTCATTTAAACACATTAATGATGTTTCGACTAGTAGGGTGTTACAATTAATCCACATAGATTTATTTGAGCCTATTAGAACTATAAGCTTGTGTGGTAAGTCATATGCATTGTATTGGTAGATGACTTTTCTAGATACACTTGTGTTCTATTCTTAAGTACTAAGGATTAAGCTTTAGAAAATTTTATCACATTTACAAAAATTATCCAAAATGATCTTGATCTTAAAATCTCACATATTAGAAGTGATCATGGAACCGAGTTTCAAAATATGGGTTTTGAAGATTTTTGTAATGAAAATGGTATTAGCCATAATTTTTCGGTTCTTTGCACTCCTCAACAAAATGGGGTAGTTGAGAGGAAGAATAGAACTTTAGAAGAGTTGGCTAGGACCATGCTTTGTGAAAACAATTTACCTAAGTATTTTTGGGTGGAAGCCACTAATACGGCTTGTTAGATTATTAATAGAGTAATGATTAGGCCTATTTTAAAGAAAACACCTTATGGGATTTTAAAATCCAAAAAACCTAACATTAGCTATTTCCACCCTTTTGGTTGTAAATGTTTTGTTTTAAATAATGGAAAAGACAACTTAGGTAAATTTGATGCTAAAAGTGATGAAGCAATATTTTTGGGTTATTCCCTAAACTCTAAAGTCTATCGGGTATTTAATAAAAGAACTTTGGTTGTTGAAGAGTCTATACATGTTGTTTTTGATGATAACCTCCTTCCGAGGAATGAATTTTTTGATGATAATGTAGGGATCATTGAAGCCATTGATAGAGGAAAAACATCAAAGGTGGATGAGATTCCAACTAAAGAAGAGGAAGCACAAGATCCACCTTTTGAAGCCTTGAAGGACTTGGCTCTAGAGGAAAAGAAAGTGACATACCCAAAGGAGTTCAACTATATCAAAGGCGGTGAAATCTTGGGTGATCCATCCAAGGGGGTAACTACTAGATCATCACTCAAACTTATAAATCATGTTGAATTCATCTCATGCATAGAGCCTAAAAATATCAAAGAAGCATTAAAAGATGATTTTTGGATATTGGCTACGTAAGAGGAACTTAAGCAATTTGAGAGAAGTAGAATATGGGCATTAGTTGATAGGCCTAGTAATCAATCTACTATAGGCACTAAGTGGGTATTTAGAAACAAACTAGATGAGAGTGGTAACATAGAGAGGAACAAGGCTAGGCTTGTTGCTCAATGTTACACTCAGGAAGAGAGAAAATATTTTGATGAAACATATGCACCCATAGCTAGAGTGGAAGCTATTAGGATGCTTCTTGCATTTGCATGCTATCATGATTTCAAGCTTTTTCAAATGGATGTGAAAAGTGCTTTTCTAAATGATATTATAAATGAAGAAGTATATGTTGAACAACCACTGGGTTTTGAAGATCCATAATTTCCAAATCATGTTTTCAAACTAACTAAAGCTCTTTATGGTTTAAAACAAGCTCTTAGAGCTTGATATAAAAGGCTTTCAAACTTTTTAATTCAAAAAGGTTTTGAAAAAGGCAAGGTGGATACTACACTTTTCATTAAAAGATATGGCAATGACATATTAGTAGTTCAAATATATGTCGAATATATTGTTTTTGGTTTTACTAATAAATTTTATTGTCAAGAACTTTCTAAGCTAATGCAGGGTGAATTTGAGATGAGCATGATGGGAGAGCTCTCATTCTTTTTGCGGCTCCAAATCAAGCAACGAAAGATGACACCTTCATCAATCAAGCAAAATACATAAAGGACATGCTCAAGAAGTTTGGCTTGGAGAACGTAAAGCCTCAAGCCACTCCAATGAGCTTATCAATCAAGCTTGACAAAGATGAAGGAGGTAAGTGTGTTGATTCTAAGCTTTATAGATCTATGATTGGCTCTTTGCTTTACCTTACTGCAAGTAGACCAGATATGTAACCCCCTAGACCCGCCTATGCGTTACAACGGATCCTAGGAAGTCACATTAGGGTCACAAGAGCGACCCACAATAAAATACACATGAAAACATTTTTCTTTCTCAAAACACTTAATAAACTGTAAAATCAACTTCTGTTTAAAATACTATTTCAGAAAATCCTTTAAACACATAACAAGAAATTTCAAAAATTACTTTACAGACTCTATCACAAAACCATACGTGACATACATGACATACATGCCCACTAACTATACAGTACCGTACTCCAGAGGCAACGCCGAGGGAACTCCGAACACTGATGTCAAACATTAGGTCATGTTATTTTCTTTGAACCTGCGATGGTAAAAACAACGTGAGCTTGGAAAAGCTCAATAATACAGAACTACCAAAAGATGCTATAAGCTCATGCAGATATATGGTAGGCATAACATTTTTATGATGTTCCAGGCAATACTTGTCTCCATTTATGTTTCGCTAATTTAGTGAAGCACTATTCTTGAAGACAATAAGGTTAGTTCTTTCTATGTTACTGAGTATTAGAAGAGAGCTTATTGTTAAGAGAATCAACAGAGTGGCGGGTTGGAGAAGTTAAACCACGAAGCCTAGTGTGTTTTAATAAGTTGCAGATCGAACATGCATAAGTATTTAACATCATATCATATGAGCACATAACAGATTTAATGCAAATGTTCAATGTTCATACAAAAGTTTACAAGAACTACCCTCCAACCTTACACCAATATGCAGTCCCCCAGAACTGCATCCATAAGGACTTACCCTAAGCCCGATGGGCATAGGTGCCACCTAAGGGGATGCCTTAGGTCCATAAGGACTTCCCTAGGCCTGATGGGCATAGGTGCCACCTAAGGGGATGCCTTAGGTCCATAAGGACTTACCCTAGGCCCGATGGGCATAGGTGCCACTCAAGGGGAGACCTTGAGTCCATAAGGATTTACCAGCTTGATCAAGGCTGTACCAACAGAGACTTCATAACATAACCCAATAGTATACCCCAGATAGTAATCGGTGTTCAGATTCCAGACATGAGTAACATAATACATGTAACAGACGTATTCTATTCAGAGTATCAGGAACAGAAGTTCATGCTTTTGACAGATAAATGGGCATACTATTGAGCAGAGCAGACATTTTCAGCATTCATCATGCAAACAGATTGTACCGTAATAGGTCAAACTAACAGATCATGCTAACAAATTCATCAAACAGTCAGACAATATCATCACAGATCAAACAATCACATACCAAGTATACAGATTGAGCAGACATATATCAGGTAGGCAGAGAATGTCATCATATATCAGGTTCATCAAATATAATATTATTCATGATTAAATAATCATACAATCCATTCAACAGAATATATCACACATGGAACACACTAGGTGTGACAGATCATTTCTTGGAGATACTAGGCATTTATAGAAGGGGACATATTAAACTTTTGATAATTTGAACGAATTTCTGAAACGTGGCCCCTATTAAAAGGGGTTCATACTAACGGTTTAACCCAGGTATTCAGGAGGTGATACATTAAGATCTTTGAGAGTTTAGACGCACCATGAGTTATTTAGTCATATAAGCCTACAAGGGCATTATGGTCATTTTATCACATATGGACATTTTGGTAATTTATACCAACATTGAATAAGCAATGGTTCAGAGAACTCTGGTATCCTATTTGCTCATTAGTTTTCTAACCGGACATTCAAAAATTTCTAAATTAAAGTCTTTTAAGTTATCGGATATTTTCAGTGATGTTCCGATTATTTAGGCTATCATGGCTTTTTAGTTATTTGACTGTCATGAGAAATTTTATACTATGGCACAATCATATCAGAATGTAAATTATAATTCTCAGGGCTCTAACAATTTATCATACCTCTAGAATTTGTTTAATGCGATATAACCCAACTTAACAGTACTTACCAACGTTCAGATGTTAGTATTTTGCGTGCATCAGAACTTAACTGACTGTATTGTATGTCTGAACAGTCGCCCTCATACTTTACTATACGGATTAACTTTGAGCAATCGAACATACAATTTATGCGGACCTTCCTACCTTAGATCGATATGGTGAGTGATGGGCATACACGTGTCGTATTTCTCAACACTTAAGGGAACCTTAGCTATTTAAGTCTTATTAACAAATCCCGAATTTCGTCAAATACATAGTTACCGATTAACTCAGGAGGGTATTTCGGTTATTTTAAACTAAGATAAATCTACCATTTGGTACCTCCGTCATTCACGTACTCAAACGGGATTAAGTCATCCTAACTCTCCATCCCTTTACAGACGATTCATTCATTACAGAACTTGAGGGTATAACGTCATTCAATTTAATCAGACATTTCAGTGATCGAGGGCATTATCGTCTTTTTGGTCATTACGATTATTCTCATTTAATTCACGTATTACTGTCATAAGGATCGACTTAGGATTTCGACAATATTTCCAGAAAATTCTCATTCATGTGTTAATACAGAGTTTGAGGGATTATCCAAGTTTGTATCACACGTATTGCATAATGATGTCGAAGTCTTTCCATTAAAACATACATCTTGGGTAGTGTAAATTGCATAATCAGGTCGAATGCAGATTTTAGGTCACTTCCTTTATTAGAGGGGTAGTTTAGTCATACTTATGCTCCAAGGGCATTTTTGTAATTTCATAATTAATATCTCTCACTCCGTGTCCTGGGCCTCGATCCTTACACACTGACGATTGAGTTGCGGAATAACTGAATTTTAACTATTAGAACTTCTGATACTGTTAGCCCATTAGAAATCTTATTCGGATAATTTGGTCTTATTAATATTCATACTTATTGCTCGAATCCGATTCAATTTAAGCAGAATTTACAGTATACGTCATCATAAGCATGCATGCGTTAACCGAATATCAACATGTTCATAAAGCATACAAGGGGTAGTAGTGTATTACCTTAGTTCAGAGCTACAACGGTTGATTCATGACACCTCCTTCGATCGCACTCGATCCCAAGATTTGACGGCTCCCAACATCTCGAATTCAAGGATACTTTGATACCCAAATATTCCGATCGCCGGAGTGGTCGCCGGAAGCCCCAAAAACCTCTAGAACGAAGGTGAACGGTCGGAAAGCGCGTTGCTCCGATGAGGAGCTTGCCGGCGTCGGACGGGCAAGCGGTCGGCTGGGTTTTGCACAGCTCGACGCGGTGAACTCAGCCGTACCAATGACAACACGAGGCGACGGCGGCATCGACGGAAAATTAAAGGAGATAGAGACGACGATTAGGGTTTGTTATATCAAACCTTCAAACAAGTTTTCGCCGACGATGAGCAGTTCGACAGCGCGTGTGCTCGGAGGCAAGGTGACCGGAGTGAGGCGATCTACACGCCGGAACTAGGGTTGGGGAAAGCTTGAGAGGTTCCTAAATTTTTTTCCCTTACTACCATTCGAATGGTATTCCAGACGGTAGGTGAGGAGTCAGATCTGAATAAATTCCAATGTAGCCACCGAATAAAGGTTATTATTAAACTAGGGTAAATCAAGACCAATAATATTCTTAGCTTAGATGGCTAAGACAAAATCCTAGCATGCCAAGGGGAATGGGTTCGAGTCCCCTAGGCTGCAGAACCTTACCAACATCTTTTTTTTTAATGCAGAGATTTCAGGGTGTTACAAGATATTATGTTTAATGTTTGCTTGTGTGCTAAGTTTCAAGCTAGCCCTAGAGAATCACACTTAGTTGCCATTAAGAGAATTTTTAGATACCTTAGAGATACACCTAATTTAGGTCTTTGGTATCCTTGGGATTCCTCCTTTGACCTTCATGCTTTCTCCGATGCGGATTATGGGGGATGTAAGATAGATAGGAAAAGTACCTCCAGAACATGTCAATTCTTAGGTATTATGCTCGTATATTGGTTCTCTAGGAAACAAAATACCGTAGCCTTATCTAACACCGAAGTGGAGTACATATCCTTAGAGAGTTGTTGTGCTCAAGTTCTTTTGATGAAGCAACAACTCTTTGACTATGGTGTTCAAGTAGATACCATACCCCTTAAGTGTGACAACACTAGTGCCATTTGTCTCACTAAGAATCCTATCCAACACTCTAGAACCAAACATATAGAAATTAGACATCATTTCATTAGAGATCATGTCTTGAAAAATGATGTAGTTCTAGAATATGTTGATACCTTGAACCAATTAGCGGACATATTTACCAAACCTTTAGATAAAGAAAGTTTTTGGACCCTTAGGAGAGAGTTAGGTTTCACCAGCCTTTCTTGACCCTTTTAGGTCCTAAATGACCAAAAATGTGCTTGAAATTATTTGATGCTCATGCTTATGTTGATTTGCCTTCTTTTGCATCTATGCTTGTTGTTAGGGGGAGTATGCAACAATTTTAGTCCATATAACATGCTCATATATCATTTACATGCATTTAGGCCTCTCTAAGTTGGCTTTTTGGACTTAAAACTGCTCAAAATGCATTTTCTGGCAAAGGTGTATCAAAACAGGTGTATCTGTTTTGATACGGGCTCTCACTTCTTAAAATAAGTTGGTTACTGTAAATTGTCGTATCGAAACATGCTCTTCGCGTTTCGATATGGGTTCGCGGTATTGTTCCGAAACGGCTATTACCTGTATTGAAACAGGTGTTGTACCGAAACGGCTATGAAGCATTTCGATCCCCCCGTTTCGATATGCCAAGTGGCGTATTGATATGTGTTTGCGTAGATTGTTTAAATGAGCCTTAAATGAGTATCCAACTTTAATTAAAACTCAAGCTCTCTTTTTCTTTCAAACCCTAGCCGAAAACCCCTATGTAAACTCCTCAAATCTCTTGAGTTTTCACACCAAAACCTAAAATCTTTTGACTACACATCAAGGTTAAGGCTTTGCAAGCAATTTGGTGCATTAATCATCCTCCATTCATCCAATTTCCTATATCAAGGTATACAACCCTTTTTCTTTTCTTTTTAATTATTGTTTGAATTTCTTCAATGTTTTACTCAATTTTTGTATATAATATATTCTTATAGTATGCGTTTTGAAGTTTTTGTAAAAATATTTTAAAATTCGAAAATTTTTTATGCGAACATAAAATTTATATCATATATTTTTCTTCACTGTTTTTTGAAATTCTTTTTACCAAAAGTTCGTTTTATATTTATAAATGTTTTTAAACTATATTGTATAGATTTTTATCAATACATTGACTATTGGATTGAATTTGGTTGACTTACGCATACATGTATTTTGTATCTTGATTTGTTTTCAGATTTCGAATATAGGTTCTAGAAAGAGAGTACGAACTGATGAGGTTGGGGGAAGTACAAACAATGATGACGAATCCTCTCGTCCCAACCTCACTCTACTCTATCAAAAGAGTCTTCGAAACAATGATGCCCATAACAACTTCAAACTCTTTCAAGATCATTCAATCCAACGTGAGCGTGTTACTTCTATACACTTTTTGGATTCTGAGCGTTTTAAATTTTGTTATCTTCCTTTACTGAGGTGTTGGTGTTTCTTGCTCTTTTTGAGCTTACCCGGTACTTTGTACCGTAATATGGTTCTTCTTTTTTTATGCCAATGCCCGATGTATTTCCAATACCGATAGTTCTCAAGTGGTTCCATTGAATCCTACATCATGGGGAAGAAGTTTCGGATTGATCCTCAAACTTTGGTCAATGTTTTGGGGTTTGAAGATGAGAGTATTTTGGATGAAAACTCTTTGGGATATACTCTTGGTGGCTTTGTTACAATCATTGATGCTCATGATCACATCATTCATCTCATGGTCTCTTGGTGGTTTCGTCCATCCGGAGGAAAGTTCTCCCACATCCGCTAAGTCGAAGATTTTTGGCTTCGTTGCTTTCATGAGGAACGTCGACCAAATCTTTGTCGAATCATGTTTGCCGAGATGGTGCATCTTGTCCAAAATCGTAACTCGGATTGTCACTTCCTTCACCTACAGAACCACTTTGAGTTATATGTTCTCAAAATTGCCCATCGATTACTCTCTTGATTTTCCAGAGTTCATCGATAACTGGTTTGCAAGCATCTTGTCCAAAACCGTAACTCAGATCTTGTTACTTACTTCACCTATAGCCGTTTTGATACGACCCCTTATCATTTCGAAATGCCTTCCCGCGTTTCGATATGGTCCCCTTGTTACACATAACGACTCTTTCTTTTTTGAGGCTATTTCGATACAGGGTCACGTGTTCCGATACGGGTAGTTGCAGAACTGCATTTATGGAGGGAAGAGAGAGCCCCAACGGCTCTATTGATGATCTCAACCACCCAAACGGCTAGAAATCAATGAGAATGTATAAAAGCAAGTCTCCAAAGCACCAGCAACAACTATTGAACCTAAAATCAACATCCAAGCAATCAAATCCAAACCTTTGAGCATAAGAGTTAAATTCTTGTACCCAACTCATCTGGAGTTCTTTATTGTAATTTTTTTAAAGTTTGGGGAATCTTTTTTTGTTATTGGATAAACAATTAGCCTTTGAGAGGTACTTTTAAAGTTAGCCTATCTTTCTCTTGTAAAGAATGTTCTTGGGTTAATCTTTGGGTAGAAATATTGACCAATTTGTAAGGTTTTCTCCTAAGCCGAGAAAATGGGACAAATTCAAGTTAGTGAATTGTTGAAATCCTCAGTAGGGTGTTGTGGTAGTGGATGTAGAGCTTGTTCGAAGCTTGAACCACTCTAAATTGCGTTGTCTTCATCTTTTAAATTTCCTACTTGCACCCTTCAATTTTTATTCTACCAATTCACTCCCTCTTGGTGTTTAGCCATTGTTTGATCAACTCAACAGTTTTCGTGTAGGCCAATATGTATCTACACAAATGCTTACCCTAAGTTGAGCTCCTTTTGGTTTGGGTGATCTCGGGTAAGGATTTCGGTACCTACCTTTTTTCTTACGATTTTTGTAAGAAAATATGTATAATTTGTAATAATTTCTGTACCTAGTTAAGTTCTCATCGTTCTTGTAATAAAATGCATTTTCTCGTAGGAAAATATGTATGTACACAAACGCTTACCTTAGGTTGAGCTCTTTTTGGTTTTGATGATCTCGGATAAGGATTTTGGTACCTACATTTTTTCTTACGGTTTCTGTAAAAAATTATGTATAGTTTGTAATACTTTCTGTACCTACTGAAATTCTCATCGTTCTTGCAAGAAAATGCGTTTTCTCGTAGGAAAATATGTATGTACACAAATGCTTACCCTAAGTTGAGCTCCTTTTGGTTTTGATGATCTCAGGTAAGGATTTCGGTACCTACCTTTTTCTTACGATTTTTGTAAAAAAATGTGTATAATTTGTAATAAATTATGTACCTACTTAAATTTCAATCGTTCTTGTAAGAAAATAGAGTTTCTCGTAGGAAAATATGTATGTATACCGATACTTACGTCGTAAAATTTTAGGTATACATTTTTTTATTACAGTTATTATAAACATTTATGTACATATCTCGTAAGAATTTATGCACAAACTTATTACCTGTACAACAGGTCATTCTCATTTTAGCCCTAAATTAACAATTTCACCGATATTATCTATGTATATATATTAGAATTATTTTATATTTGATGTACACATGCTGTACTCGTATCTAAATTATGTTTATTTGATCAATCCGAAATTATGTTTATTTGATCAATCCGAACAACTCTTAAACCGAGTAAGAAACTGGTTGCTTAACTATTCAGATTAATTGATTTGATTAACGCCGAAATCGTCCAAATTGGACTCAACGAACCGAACGATTTAATTTTCGGATTCTAGTGTTCACAAAATTCCTATACAAAGTTTGCTTTATCAGACTCAGCGAGTCAGCCATTCCATTTCTACCCCTTTTAATGGCGATTGCTTCGCCCTCTCTTCACGAATCTTTGTTCCCGAAATACCCTTGCTTTTCTCATGATTTTCGATTACGTCATTCCCTCCGATTTTCTTCCCCACCGTTCCGTTTCACTGTCCGGGCCAGCTCCGCTGTCGCTGTGGAGACGGTAAACTCATAGTTTCATTATTTTGTTTTAATTTTTAAGACAAATCAGTTGGATGTTATTAGTTGGTTACCCTTTTAAGCTGTACTGAATCCTTGTTAATTGTTACTGTGTTGCACAATTGTTCCATCCATGACTCGGGAAAAAGTTGGGGTACCCGTACCTTTGTTGAAGCATTAGGATTACTAAAAACAATATTTTTCAGGATTTAAGCATTCAGAAGAATCAAACAGTGGAAACTGACTTGTTTTCTTGCCCTGTGTGCTATGAACCGCTTATAAGAAAAGGCCCCCCGGGTTTAAACTTGTAAGTTAGCATCTGTAGCTATGTATAAAGGGAACACCTTTCAATCAGACCCATGTATGACCGTCCAATGGATTTGCCCAACTTGCAGAGCAGCTATTTACCGGTCCGGATTTAAGTGTAAACAATACAACAAATCGTACTCTAGTAAAAATGTATATCTGGACCTGACTGTTACTGCTGGATTGAGAGATTACAATGAAGTCAAGCCAGTTGGGACCGAACTATTCCGGTATGGATTGTTTTTATATACACATGGATTTCAACTATATCATTTATATGTATCTGACATTCTCATCCAAGTCTGAGTAACATGGACTGCCTTGTGCTTTACACCTTTTGCAGGAGTCCTTTTGTATCATTTGTCTATGAAAGAGGCTGGCGCCAAAATTTTAATCGACGTGGGTTTCCGGGGCCTGATGAAGAGGTAAATCTTTATTGGCTTTATATCATGTTAGAATTCACCGGCATGAATAACTTCTTTTCTTCCGATATGATTGTTTTTTCCGATATTCTTAGGTTGTATGGTTTTATTGATCTTCCCTGTTTGTCAAATAATGCAGTTCAGAATGGCTCAGGAATACTTCAAACCTGTGGAAGGTGGCATTTTAGTTGATGTTAGTTGTGGAAGCGGTTTGTTTTCTCGGAAATTTGCAAAATCTGGAACATATGCCGGTGTTATAGCTCTTGATTTCTCTGAAAACATGCTCCGGCAATGTAATGATTTCATCAATCAAGATGCATCTATTTTATCTAGGTAAAGCATGTGTACCACATTATATTCTAAAATTTGAAGCAGTTTATTTAAATATCAGTGTTTTATGGTTGACGTTTATATTTCTTGTAATACAAGAACTAATTCACCCTTTCAATCGGAGAATTTGCAGCAATATTGCTCTCGTTAGGGCTGATGTTTCGAGGCTTCCTTTCTCATCTGGTTCTATTGATGCCGTACATGCTGGTGCTGCCTTGCATTGCTGGCCATCGCCTTCAAATGCTGTAAGAATTCTTTCATCAACTTTTCTCCAGCAATTTTGCTGACACATTGGCTACCAGATCTGTTGAAAATGTTAATGGTTTGAAAATACAGACCAAATTGCATCCGATAATTCTTCCTTTTGGTCTAATCTAAGACAATGGAGATGAGCATCTTGTTATTCATTTGTCTCAAATCTTGACCTAGGGGTGTAATTGAGTCAAGCTGAGCTCAAGTTGACAAAAACTTGAGTTCGAGCCTGACTTGGAATTCGATACTCGACTTGGTCTTGATCAAGTTTTACTTTTTAAGTTTGAGTTCAAATTAAGATGAACACCAAAGTACTAGAATCCATTGCAAGTATAATCCAGGCAAAAGAAACAAGCATCTTGTTCAAGTTGAGTTGAGCTGAAGCTGTTAGAAGCTCAAGCTCGAGTTTGACTTGAAATTGAAGGATCAAGCTTTACTTTTAAAATCCAAGCTCGATTTTTTATGAAGATCGAATTGCTTGAACTCAATCCATTAGGTTCTTTTACCTAGTAAAAGAACATGATCTCGATCCTTTTGTTTGACTTCAAGCTCAATTATTTTTGTTCGAGATCAAGTTAAAATTTTCAATATTAATAAAAACTAAAAAAATACTAAATATTAAAAAATAAAAAATAAAAGTTCAATTAGATTCATGGGTTACTCGAGTCAAAGATCAAGATACTCGAATTCAATTGGCTTGAGCTTTACAATGACCAAGCCGAGTTTGAGGGCTTTTTTTGTCGGTCTAATCTAAGTAGCTTATGATCACAGGTTTCTTGTTTACATTCCTAGTCTGACCTATAGAAAAATACTGTATGGTAAGAGCTTAAGATGATAAAACATCTCGATATTGCTTGACAAGGACCAAGCCGAGTTTGAGGGCTTTTTTGTGGGTCTAATCTAAGTAGCTTATGATCACAGGTGTCTTGTTTACATTCCTAGTCTGACCTATAAAAAAAATACTGTATGGTAAGAGCTTAAGATGATAAAACATCTCGATATTGCTATTGTGTTGCATTGGATGCTATGATATAGAAACTTTTACTTCTTTTATGCCAATTGCAGATATGTTAAAAGGCTTTCAATCATTTTCAGGTAGCTGAAATTAGTCGTATAATGCGAAGTGGTGGAGTCTTTGTTGGGAGCACTTTTCTCCGTTATACTTCTTCTACTCACCGTATAATACAACCTTTCCGAGAGGTAAACCTAAACATTTTGAATTTGTTTTCATCTTTATACTGCGTGTTTGGATGTTTGTCTTTTGTTTGGCAAACATTGGTTTTGTAATCCACTTTGATATTTCCAACATATATAAAAAAATGAAACATTGTCTCAACCTTTCATTTTTTATTTAAGTGTTGGTACATCTTTATATGGTATGAGGATATGCGTTAGAAAAGTCAAACCAATCATTAAAAAGATATGTCTTAAAGTGGGCAAGATTAGGCCGCAATGGATTTTGCAGAAAATGCACGACCGGTATAGGAAAGTCTTGAAGCAATGAAAGTAGGTGTGTTGTGGCAAATTTATGGAGGCAACTTGAAGATTACTGGATTGAGAAAAATATATATATGTTCTTGTAAAATAGGTAGTGTATTGAGAAAAATATATATGTTCTTGTAATTTATATTGTGTGTCCATTACGCTTACAACAAGTAACAACGTCATGACGAGATGATGTACATGATTCAACCGTGGATTTCAAATTAACGAAGTCGGATTATGGTAACTGGAGCATTCAAATGAAGATTTTGCTTGGCTCACAAGGTTGTTGGGGTTATCTTTGAAGGATGATAAGATGAATCGGAAATGTAGCAGTTGAGGCAGTTTTAAAAAACGAAGAGAAGAAGGCAACTTTAACGTCTTCTTATCCATGTTGAGCGCTTCCTTTTAGTGCCTTCTTTTCTTCGTTTGTTAGAGCTGCTTTAGGTTTAGGTTCAACGGATGCTTCTTCGATAGTATCCTAATAATCTTGTGAAGCGAGCAAAACCTTCATTTGAATGCTGCAAATACCATTATCTGTCTTCACTAATTTTGAGATTTGTGATTAAATCATGTTTAATGTCTCCTCATGAGGTCAGACAAACTAAGTTCTGATACCATTTGTTGGAAGCGTAGTGAACGCAAAATATTATTACATATACAAAAAAAGCATGTTACTAGTCCATATATTTTTCTAAACACAGTAACTGCTGTTAGCCAACACTTCAACAACTAACTGCTGCTAGTTTACACCTCTTCATTGCCAATTCTTCTTATGCCAACACATCCTTTGATTATTTTAATGAAAGTCTCAACATCAATTCTTAATCAGTTAGCTTCCCTACTTTGTAAATTGGGTTTGACTCTAACAATACGATCTACTAAGGATCTTACAAGTTCATGAAAAACTTTAAGAAAAGCCGAACATATCCATGTGGCATATGTTCCCGTCTCTACAATCACTGTAGTACAATTAACCAATTACTATTCTAAATTGTGTATACCCACAAAATTATACGACACCATGCTTTTAAGTGAAGGGTCCTTATATAATTTTGTTTTGTGATTGGATAATTACAAGATTGTAGTAAAAAAGAAAGAATTGCAGGTGAAATGCTTTTGTTGTTGCAAGTTGCAACACGTAACAATGTTATTGATACCATAAGTTCTTCTACCTATCTTGTTCCTGCCTTGCATTACCATCAATTTGCTTCTTTGTTGAAAATCATACTACAATTCATTTGTTTGTGGTTGCAGGGGGTTCTGCAAAACAACAACTTCCTTACGGAGGAAGAGATCGAGGACTTATGCACGTCTTGCGGCCTTAGCAACTATACAAGAAAGATTCAGCAATCGTTCATCATGTTTTCTGCTCAGAAGCCTTGATGTCGGGTTCAGGTTCGGGTTTTGATCATTTTATGTATTTATTTTATTCCATGCACCATTCGTTGCAGAATATTATTATTGGATTCTGAAACACATAATTAAAAGGCATGTTGTATGCTGAATAGATGATTGATCATATATAACGCTTATAGTATAGTATATGAGAACATTCTGATTTTCTAGATTAGCTTTCTTGCTTTAGTTTCATTGTTTCTTTTCTTTTCAAATATGATGTGCCGAGTTTGTTAAATTGTAAGACAACTTTTCAACCTAAAAACCAATTGGTAAGTAAATTTTAGGTTATCCTGAATCGATAGAATTGGGATTTATTTTTATCTTATGATGCTCCTCCAAGCAATGTGAGGGAGCTGCTCCATGAAGATTTATTGGATAGTTACTAGTATTGTTTTCTGTATGAGCGAAAAATAGATACTTGTGAGGGAGCTGCTTGAGACTTATTGGGGGTGGTGATGATCGACAAACCGTCCGGATCAGCAATCTTTGAAACCACAAAGAACCTTGGCACAATCAACAGATTACCTGTGCTTTCACAATGGTTTCCAGAACCCTTTTTCCGTCAACACCGACAACTTGGAGACGACCACTGCCCTTGACAATATAAAAGATTTTTCTTTGAATAGTCTTAAAGGTGATTGCAGGTTAATATCTGTTTTCTTAACCCTTTTGCAAAATCATAAAATTAACAGCACAGGCTGGATAAACCGTATTTTGTTGGGGGTTTAATTTTAAGAGAATTTATTTTGGGCAATAAAAGGTGTGTTGTTCAAATAATTATCAGGTTGAAAATGGAGAAAGAGTCTATCTGTTTCACTGTCATGCGTCGTTGTTCCATTTAACCAATTCCTTCCGCCTCTTATTTACCCTTCAAAACATGTACCAAAGCAGAACAAAATCAAGTTTTCAAAGCTACAAAAACCCCATTCGCCAACTTAATCAGTTTTGCCTGGAAAAACCAAACTGAAAGAAACTATCAACATTAATTTACAATCATTCTCCCATGGCGTCACCCAGCCGTACCTGCCTGTGTTCGCCCACCAGGCACCCTGGTTCCTTCAAGTGCAGCCGGCACCGCCGTTTCAACCACCCACCCAAACCCGCTCCCGGCCGTCGAGCCGCCTCGTCGAATTACAGGGAATTAGCATTGATTGCCGGAGCAAATCCCCACAAGGCGTTTCTGCTTCAAGCCGTGAGGTCGTCGAGATCGAGCGGTGTTAACATGCAACGGAGAAGGAATTTCCAGCCTAAACTTTCCAGGTTCTATTTATTGTACGGCAATAGGAATGGGTCAGGGGTTTCACTTTCATGATCATTTCTCCTTTCGCTTCTCTTGTAATTGGTTGACTAATTAAAAATTTGTTTTTCCACTTTAAATTTAGGGTAAACTACATAAATGGTCAACGAACTTTTAGGTTAGATTTATTTTGGTCACAGTACTTTTGAATATTCGATAAGGCCACGCACTTTTTAGGTAAACTACACCGACCATCACTCAACTTTCTTCTCACACCTATTTTGGTCACTAGAGTTTAACAATTTTCAATTTAATTTAACTTTCAAATTGTTTATATTTTCGCCACTCTCAAATAACATAGTTATACAAATAGAAAAATTCGATTAATCCTTAAAAAAAATCATGTATTATTTTATATATGAAATGTTAGGTGTTGTATGACATTATGATATGGTGTAGTATTTTGTTGACATTATGATATGGTGTAGTAATTTGTTGAACAAATGGTATGTTAATCTATGTTGGTTTTATGAAATTGTACTATTTTTGTTGTGAATTTATGATTAGTGTTAGCATATCATTTTTATTATGAATGGATTAGTGTGAATGTTAGGTTTTATAAAATTAATGGTACTTATATTCTGTGAATGTTAGGTTTTATAAAATTAATGGTACTTCTATTCTGTGAATGTTAGGGTTTTTTTTCTAGTTTTGTTTCATTAATAGATCATTTTTATTATGAATGGATTAGTGTGAATGTTAGGTTTTATAAAAGCAGCGGGTACTTTTATTTTGTGAATGTTAAGTTTTTTTTTTCAGTTTTGTTTCATTAATAGAGCATTTTTATTATGAATACATTTGTGTTAACAAAGCATAAAATAAAATAGTTTTAACATTATTTCTATTGTGAATGATTTGATGTTAACAAAGCACAAAATAAAATGGTAACAAGTTTAAAGAAGCAAAATTAGAAAATACCATTAACAAAATATAATAACCGATTGTGATCACAAATAATTAAAGTTTAGGTATTTTCAACCTTTAACAAAATTCTAAATAATTACATAAAATACCTTTAACAAAAAAACCCCAAATTATCACAAAGCACCTAAAGAATTACATAAAATATCATAAAATGGCATTCACCAATATATTCAAAATTGGTTAGTTTTAACTAAGTAGCGGTAACAGTAACGTTCAGTTTCAAATGAAAATATCATTTTAAAAAATAGTGTTAACAAAATACTATTTATAAAATACCAGTTACATTCACAAAAACAGTAAGTCATATTCATCTCCATCTTGGCCTCTTTGAAGGCATCCATCTAACTGTGGTGGCTGAATCTTGATTGTTTTGCCTTCCTAGTTGAAGAGACTGGCTCATTGATTGAAAATTTTGCCTCGAAGGCATCCATCTGGTATTGTTGATCAAGCCTTGAACGTGCTGACTCCCTGGTTAAAGATTTTGGCTCAAACCTGTTGTATTAAACTTTGTTGATCTCCTAACCTACAATGGATAGTATAGGCAATGGATGAATTTATGAAACAAAACTGAAAATGTGTATAATAATGAGTTAATAACACAGTTACATGAAGTTTAAAAATTTTCTGTGCTGGTGTAACATGAGTAGTAGAGACAGAGACACTGGATGTAGCAGTCACATTTTAGGTGTTGATTGAGGGGCATTGAAAGTGGCAGCCCTTGCAGTCTTTTTTTAGGAACCCTTGCATTGACATTGGAATGCAAAGGTGCATTACCATCAACTGGTCCTCTACAATACCTTTTATTAATTGTTGCAAATATTTCATCTGCCTCCTTTCTTCCATTCCTTTGAGGTCTTCCAACATGCCTTCTAGTTACAGGTGGCAAGATGGATAGTGTTTAAGTTCTCATTTAGGGTTTAAGGTTTATGTTAGTGTTTAATGTTTAGGGTTTATTGTTAGTGTTTAGTGTTTATGTTAGTATTTAGGATTTAGGGTTTGTGTTAGGGTTTAGGGTTTAGTATTTATGTTAAGATTTAAGGTTTATAGGGTTAGTGTTTAGGGTTAGGGTTTTTTGTTAATGTTTAGGGTTTAACATTTAGTGTTTAGGTTTTATAGTTTAGGGTTTAGGATTTAATGTTTAGGGTTTTGTTTTGATGTTAGTATTTATGGTTTAGGGATTAGGTTTTAGGGTTTAGGTTAGTATTTGTAAAGTGAATGGGAGGAAGGAAAGCGACTTACCGAAAATCAATGGATAAGTCATTTTACACTGAAACAAAGTCTGTTTTTCATTGACCGTAGTTGGTTTTACTTTGACTTTTTAATTTTCCATGAACCAAACAACGGAAAGTTATGAAAACGTTTTTAGGAAAACCAATTACAGTGAAACAAACAACTCATAAATAACCTTAAAATCTTGAAAATATTTTACTAATTGTAGTAAACATGAACACGAATCAAACTAAGTTCGGTAACAACAATATGTCGAGACTCGAATTGCGAACCAATTTATTGGACCCGAGATCTTATACAGACCGAATATGATATCTCGAACTTGATCTGAAAATTAAAATAAACTGAATTGAAATTGACCTGAATTTTAGTTGAACCGATATGGATCCGAATCGATTTTCAACCGAATTGAAGGCAACCTGAACAAAAAGCAATCAAAATCTAAACCGACCCAAATTTATTTTATTTAAACCCGATTTAACCAAACAATTTTTAATGGTCTATTGTCGTATATATATAATAATATATATGAAATTGCTACACGAAAAAAATTGATTTTTCGAGTTGAAACGAGTTTTACATCAGCAGTGTGTCAATCATGTTTAATAATTGAAGTCTTGTTTTCAAACAAAAAATAACCTAACTAAAAGTTGAAAAACAGAAGGATGTGTTTCTCTACAAGAATATATCAATATTCTATATATACTTCGATTAGACTTATACTCAACTCAAAACAAAGATCCGAAGGTTGACATTAATAAAAAACAATCGATTTCATATTGACCTGAAACCGACTCGATCCGAATCACTATAGACACAAACTAACAACTCATTTGCAACTTCTAAATATGCATGAGATGAACCTTAGCCAAATAAGAAAAGGAAACAAGATTATATTTAAACACACTTGGTACACTAGATGTTTCCTGTCTAACCTGAAATTGTTTGCATTACAAACATACATCCTTCTAAATATTGTAACAACAATTCTATCAATCGAATTAAGACTCAGTCATCGTGTTAAAATCAAATTACTTATAAATCTATGAATAATCAATCAAGGAATGTGATCATACAGACAACAAAAGAAGAGTTTAGAGACAAGAATATAAAGAAATAGAACGGGGATGGAATCCCCCAAGGCTTTGTTTTATGCTTTTACTTTTGGGGGGGAGTGGGGGCATGGGGGAGATATAGGTTGAGATTTGATTGCAGCTTTGGTCTCTGCAAAAGGGGAAATCCCACTAAACAAACAAACATTTTAACAAAACCCACAAATATATTTTGCACCACTTGACGTTAAACTGTGTACATTTTGGACAGACTTGAATATAACCGTATGGGTTTTAAACATGGCAAGGCAACCAACTTTCTTGAACTACAAATGCTTTGGAGTTCTAAGTTCATTTGAAATGCAGATACTCAAGTACAAATGTCGTTGCACCAGAATTCTTACATGCATAGAAGAGGTTGAAAATTGAAGCTTTAATTGCTACACATTCCTAACTGCTAGTCAAATTTGATGCTACCATTTTTGGTATCTCGGAATACGTTTTCCCACACAAAAACAAAGGAAATTTGCATTTCTTCTTCTTCTTTATACACACATATAATACTCCAAGTAATTATATATTATTCTGGTGTGATTATACGGTAGTATTTGTTCTTCATTTTTATTCATTTGAAAACTCATACACACCGCACCGCACAGACAAACTATTTAAACTCGAGTCTCTTAAAGATAGGGGTGTTCATTGTCGGGTACCCGGTTCATCCGGGTACCACCTTTGTCGGCATGTGTCCCGGCCTGCTATATTAAGGTACCTGCTACTCAAGTGCCCAGGTAATCGGGTACTCGGTTCATAATTTTTTTATTTTTTTAATTATAAATTAAAAAAAACTCACATATTAAACACATACAATTTAAAAGTTTATAGTACATAATCCAAAAAAATGGTGATTTGAAGTTAGTTTTAATTTTGAAGGGTGAAATATTTAGATATATATTAAAGTTTATCACCAAAAAAGATTAATCTCGATCGTGATTTTTTCCTTCAAATATCATACTGACAAATCAATATAAATATTTTAAAAAAATTAAACTTAAAACTTAAAAGTAAATAATACAAATATAGAAAGAATTTAGGGATTTGAATTTAGTTTTTGAGTAAAAATATTAAAAAAATCTAAAATAAACAACAAAAAAGTGACATATACCGACGGACAGAAATTTGTCGGTATAACACCAAATATCCGTCGGTATATACCCTGAACACCTATACCGACGGACAAAAGGGAAATTCCGACAGACAAAACGCCGTCGGTAATACGCTTGTCGGTATAAAGTTATACCGACGGACAAAACCGTCGGTATAGGTATTCTGAAGCTATACCGACGGACAGAGCCGTAGGTATAGGTGTGGACTACCCCGACATATTAGGGTATATATTCCGACGCATTCGGTCCGTCGGTATAGGCTCAGAATACCTATACCGACGATTTCGTCCGTCGGTATAGGTGTTCTCTATAATGACGGTCTGTCCGTCGGTATAGGCTATAGATCTATACCAACGGTTGTGTCCGTTGGTATAGCTGTTATCTATAATGACGGTTTGTCCATCGGTATAGGGTTATAGATCTATACCAACGGTTGTGTCCGTTGATATAATTGTTGTCTATAATGACGGTTTGTCCGTCGGTATAGCTCCTACCGGTTATCTTTTACTGACAGTTTTGTCCGTCGGTATAGGTTTAATTGGTATTTTTGTTTTTTTAAATATTAAATAATTATTAATATATTCCATTTTTTTATTTAATTTTTTATTTTAAATATTAAAATTACTAAAACTACTATAACAAAAATAATTTCATTTTAAAGGGAAAATATTAGATTTAATGTTCGAATAAAAAAAGTATGTAATACATAATCAATAAAACAAGTACCTACGAGTTTAGTACAAACAAAAGTAATATGCAAACAAGTACCTACGAGTTTAGTACCCACCTACGAGTTTAGTACCCATGAGTTTAGTACAAACAAAAGTAATATGCAAACAAGTACCTACGAGTCTAGTACAGTCACCCTCTATTGTCTACCAACATCATTTCCACTTGTATTTTGTTGATTTGTTGAAGGCAAGGATGGACTGATACAATTGACTGGTGCTGAAGCACTACCAGCATCAGGTGTTGCCTATTAAAAGTAATTAAAATAATGAATTTAAGTAAAAAATGAATGGAGTAATAAGAAAGAAAAATATTTTGAATACCTCTGTATCAACCATACAAAGCAAAACATCCATATCGGGCACATGTAGATCTGGACGATGTTGTTGAAAGTAGGGTAGAAAACAAGTTTCAAAAAGTTTTTCTAATTTCGCAACCTTAGATTTCAACCCTTCCACTTCTTCAGTATTTTGAACTGATTGTGAAGGTCCAGATTCTTGAGAAGAACGGGTGTGAACCGCCCCTACACAACGAACACGTCTTGTTCTTTCCGGTCCCTTAACTTGAGCAAACACATCATTTGACCATGAAGTTTGTGATAAATTCTCAGAAGACGAGCTTTCATTTCTCTTCTCTTGAATGCGTTCCTAAAAATATAAGCAAGTTAAACATATAATATAATAACTATATTATATTTATATTGAACACATATACAAAATTTAATAATAATAATAAATTACCACAACAACTGCGGCCCTAGAATTCACGATGCTTCCATCTTTGCGTGTACGAGATCGAACATAGACATCAGCTCGTGTTGGTGGGATTCCATTAGATTCTGTAGTCTGACATTAAGAAAACATCGAGAGATATTAGAAACAAATTTTCAAATCAATGATAATAATAAAGAAAATTATACGCACCAAATCTTCAACAATCCTAGGGAAAGATCTTGTTCCTGTGCAATGTGGTTCACTTAGCTTTGACCTATTTGATCTATTTGTGGCACTTTGTTCCTATTCGAATTATAGGTAAAAAATGTTAACAAAAGTTTAAATATTAAAGTTATAGAAATTATAAAACTGTAGTATTTTACCATCGCCTTTGAGGACAACCAATATTCAACAAGTGTCTTCAATTGGTCCAAATTCACTCGTGGATCCTTGCAATTTTCGACGATCTGCTCTACAGTTTGGTTCTCATCAAATATTTGAGATTTTAATTCATTTTTCCACTGCCTCCATTTGGTATTCATATCTGAGAGAACCCATTTCTTAACATGCTTTAATGTGGCTTCATCAACGCCTTCCTCCGAATCAAATAGTTGAAATTGAAATTTTAACTGCATTAACAAAATAAGAGGTATCACAATCCAAGAATAATTATTATTTAGATAAAGTTAGTGTTTTATTATCCAAAGGTAAACAAGCAAGATGCTCACAAATACAAAAAGTAACAGTCCTTCATACCTATAAATACTCAAAACAGTCCCTTAACAATTTCATAAGCAAGAACAAACCCAAAATTCATGCATATATATATGGGACAGCTTTAAACTTAACAATTCAATCCTTACGCATCTTAGAAACCATGAAAACAGTCCACTTAAATACTCACATATACAAAACAGGGCAGCCTAAAAATATTAATTGAATTGATCAGAATAGTTTGTTGACTCAAAAATGAAGAGAGGTTTTTAGTATACTCACATCTTAGTATACTCACATATACTCACATATACAAAACAGGTCATTAATGAAGAGAGGAGTAAGAAAGGTTACTCAAAAATGCTCTTAAAGTAATTGTTGACTTGATCAGAATAGTTTGTCGCCTCCTTTTATATACCCACAAAATGTTAGATAGCATTAGGTGGTGCCCTATGCCAATTTTAGGAATTACACTTGTGATGACTATACTGAAGACAAAGTATTCATTAAATATCAGTATAGCTAGGCCAAAGATTCTTATTGGGTCATATCATAAAATGACATCAGATTTTTAGTCGAGTTCAACTGATGAGACGTGTCCTCCAAAGAGTTTTTCGGAGGACAATGTTTGCTTTCTTTCGCAGTTGCTATTCCAGAGCTACCAGATTTCGGAGGTGTAACAATTTAGATAAGTTTTTTTTTTATATTTTAGTTGTATTCAAATAAGTTATTTGATTTATAACTAAATAAGCCCTCGAGATTTAATTGGTATCCAAATAAACCTTAAATTCTTTCATGTATACCTAAATAAAACTCTTAAAATTACCTATTCTCTCTTGGAATAAGAAATATTTTTTTAAATATCTTTCGTGTATTCATTTACGGTTCATATTTGGGATATGTGATAGACCTTCCTTACAATATCATCACTAAAGATTCTATCATTAGGAGTACATTGTTGATACCACACATATACTGGGACTCATTTAACATAAGTAAACATCAAGGGCTATATTAGTAGTTTAGCTTAAACAAAACATGAACTTGTATATATAATCCAAAATTTTTAAAAAGTCATTTTAGTTCACCTTTCACATATACATAACAATCCTCTATCTCATGTTAAACAATGCAATATTTAATTAGTGCACATACCTCAATCGTGGACCACATTTCTTCCTTCTTATTGTTCGGCATCTCATGCCAATTCAAATAACTAATTGGCGCAAACTCAGCCTTTCGCACCATCGTTCCAATAAAGCGACATAAGCAAGTCGATTCTTCACCCACAGGTTGATATAAATTGTTAATTTTGACATTAACGCGTTGTCCCTCTGGCAGCTCCCAAATATCTGGCATAAGTGTTGCTCCTCGAACTTTCTTATGATTAATGTCCTCTACATGAATATGAGTAAGTACAAATGAAACTCAAACAAATAATTGTATTTGAACCGTTGATTTGAGGTGAAAATATCATACCTGATGAAGGTTGTGATTGTTCTTCACGGGATTGTTGTCCAACTACTCCTTGAACTTCTTCAGATTGTTGTGATTGTTGTGCTTGAGATTGCTCTTGATGCTGCGCAGATGTGGCTCGTTGTTCTTCACTTTGAGCACGGGATTCAGAGTTTCTGATTGTTGAAACAATGTTAAGACGTTTTCGTTTCTCCATATTGTTCAAACTCCTGCAAAATTTAATATAAAATATGAGTAAACTTATATTGTAGCAACATCTTATTGTCAGCAAATTTAGTATTAAAAACTTATATTGCAATTGCAGGAAAAAACTAACAATAAAGTACCGCATTCACTTACTTAATCTAGTATTAAATAACACAAAAGTACCAATTTTAGATCATATTTCTTACTTAAATTAAATTTATAAAAAAATTAACAATAAAGTAACACATTCAATTACTAAGTTCTCATATTGTAATTGTAGAAAGGATCAATAAAAAATAACATCCAATCCATTAACCCATGACTACAATAAAACATGTAGAAAAGATGACATATAACTCTAAAACATGCCTTCTCCATTTTCTTCATTAATTGGGTATTCCTCTATATTTTCATTTTCCATATCAGGAGTGACATCCAATCCATTAGCTCCATCATTTCTGATCCAACTTGAGACACCAGTGTCGGTAGAATCATCTGAAATCAATTGTTCAAGTTCCTCATCTTTGTTAAAGCATGACGCATCACCCATATCGAACACATCTCTAAGCTTAGCATGTTTGACGATTTGCCAACCGGGTTGTCTTTCATCCTTAACAAAGCTTTCTTAACTTGTGATGCTAACACAAATGGATCATCAATTAAATTGTTCCCTTTGTGCGCCAAATGCGAGAAATTCACAAGCGTGAAACCAAATTTATCTTTCTTGCAACCTCTATTGATATCAACCCAATCACATTTAAACAATACAACTTTAAATCGACCTGAATAATTCAATTCAACGATATCTTTCAAAGTCCCATAATAGTTAACTTCTCCTTCGACTGGTTGCTTGTCTCTTGTAGTTGCATAGCTCCACGTCTTACTTGTAACAACAACTCCACTATTCTGAGTTTTCAAGTTTTTATCTCTTCTTGTTGTATGAAATCTAAAGCCATTTATCATGTAACCACTGTATCTCTTAACAACTTCGGTTGGACCTCGAGCAAGCCACTTAACTACATCGACAACACTTGAATGTACTTGTTGATCCAAAAGTGCAACCTATGAAATAGTTGAAGTGTCAATACTAATTGTTGAAATAGTATCATATAAGTTTCACATTTTAATTATTCTATACTTACATGATCACGAAATCATGTATGAAAAGTTTCACTTTGCAATTTCTTCGTTTTAATGTGAATTGTTAGGTTCATTAATCATTAGAGCCCATCATCAAGTTTCTTTCTTTCTATCTTGTTTCTGTGTCAGGCCTGGAGAAAATTAGATGATATGTATATCATTGTCTTCATAAAATAAGCTTTATCCAATTTATCTTTATGTGGATTCTGTTTAATGATAAGTGCCTAACTACTAACTAGTTATTTAGTATCATGTATGGGATTTGTGCTGGATCATTTTTGTGTTGTCTTTCTACAAGAAGGTGAATGTAAAATATCTAGCATATAAATTGGAATTGCTTTACAGCATAAAGTCAAGAAAAATCCATCAGTGGGAAGCAACAAAGACATGTGAAGTGGTAAATTACTCTTTACATGCGCTAAAATAGAACCAAAATACATAAATGCTAAATGGAACACCGAAAACATTCTTCCACACACAGCAGAATAGACAAATAACCATGCAACAAATCCTCGGCACTAGGGACTATGACTGTGTTATCTGAGACATGTTACGATATTAACAAGATAGGAAGTCGAAGTTGCACACAACACAAATCAGTCATTTTACTAGAGCTTTGTGGTTTTATCTCCATCAAATTTCCAAAGCTTAGTTACCACTGATGAAAAAAAATATACTTACCGATTGAGACCAGCGAGGAAGCCGTAGAAAATTTCCGGCGAGCGAGGAAGCCGTAGAAAATCTCCGACGAGCGAGGAAGCCGTAGAAAATCTCCGGCGAGCGATTAGGGGTCGAAAGGTGATGGAAACGAATGAAACGCGACGGACGATTGAGAGGCAATTAGGGATTGGAAAAGTTTAATTTGGGTGAAATTAAAACGCTGTGTTTTATTAAAATAATAAAAAATAAAATAAATATCTATACCGACAGACACAGCTCACCATCGGTATATGTCAAACCTATACCGACGGACAAAATATAACCGTCGGTATATAATTACGTTATACTGACAAACAGAAAAAACCGTAGCTATATAGTTTACCTATACCGACGGTTTCTATACTCCATCGGTATACGTTATATATATACCGACAGACACAGCTCACCATCGGTATATGTCAAACCTATACCGACGGACAAAATATAACCGTCGGTATATAAATACGTTATACTGACAAACAGAAAAAACCGTAGCTATATAGTTTACCTATACCGACGGTTTCTATCCTCCATCGGTATACGTTATATCTATACCAACGGTTTCTGTCGTCTGTCGGTAAAACTAGTAACTTTTACTGACATTGTTATTTTCCGTCGGTATATATCTTATATACCGACGACTTTTGTCCGTCGGTATAAATAGGCGTCGGTATATGTACATTTTTTTGTAGTGAAATAATTTAAATATAAAAATAAATATTTAAAATTGTCAGGTCTGGTACCCGGTAAGGGAAAATTTTCGGCCCAACCCGTGTACCCGGGAAAATTACTGGGTCGGGTACCCGACCCGATAAAAAAATAAAAAACTTAAAAATATCAGCCTATTTTGTACCGGGTCGTAGGGTAATCGGGTCGGGTCGGGTAATTTTGAACACCCCTACTTAAAGATAATAACATTCTCTTTTCTATTGGGGCTGTTGAACGGCTCCAAAGTAATTATTATAAGGTATAATGCCAAAAAATGTCCCTACGTTTGACTGAATTGTCACTTTGGCCCCTATTCTTTTTGAAGCAATTTAGTCCTTAACGTTTCATTTTGGGTCAAAAATGGTTCTCTTTGTGGATGAAAACTGTTAGTTAACTGACAATAAACAACTTGAAATGACTTGGCAGAATGACACGTTAGAAGAAAAAATATTTTATATATTTTTTTAAAATCATTCTTTGACTGATGCGTCATTCTGTAAAGTCAGCATATTTGCCTCTATGACATTGCTATCGCGGCGTTTGTTGTCATGTAGGTTTACCACGTCATTTCAAGCCATTTACCGTTGGTTGACTAACAATTTTTATCCGCGTAGGGGCCATTTTGACCCAAAACAAAATACAAAAAGGCTAAATTGCTTCAAAAAAAAAAGAGCCAAAATGACAATTTAGTCAAATATTAGGATATATAGGGGTGAGCAAAACTCGACTCGACTCGAAAAAACTGAATAACTCGACTCGAGGCAAAAATACTCGACTCGTCTTGACTCGACTCGAAATTTCATAAACTCGAATAACTCGAAAAAATTTCAAATAAAGTTTGAGTTGTAAAATGGAAATTCGAATAACTCGAATAACTCAAAATTTTTAGTAATTAATGGATTTATTTTTAAGTTTGAGACGAGCCCCTATATTCTTTATGATATATACATATTGATATATAAAAATATGAAGAAATATTGTCACATGTGAAAAAATATATATGTGCATATCTTATATGATTAGACAAATGAGCTTAAATTGGAATCAAACCCTACTATAACATGATAAATAATTAAAATTAAATTTTTATAGGAACTCGAAAACTCGACTCGACTCGACTCGACTCGAATTTCTTAAACTCGACTCGAATCGAAAAAAAATTCAAATAAAGTTTGAGTTGTAAAATATGACTCGTCAACTCGAATAACTTGAAATGTTTTTACTCGACTCGACTCGACTCGATCGAACGCTCACCCCTAAGAATATATATATATTTTATTGGCATCATGCCTTATTATAAACCGGCACTCCTAAAATATTAGATTTTTTGGATCAAATACTAAATGTTAGATTCATATCTAATACTTTGATTATATGTATCATTAATTAAAGAATGTTATTTTCTTAAAAACAAGTTTATTCATATTTATTTTTTTAGGGAGAACAAGTACATTTGGAATTAATATTTGTCAAAAAATATTTATTTATTTGGGCAAATTAGTAAATGGAAGTGACAGACCGGATAGGACAAAGGTTGGCAAATTAATTCACAAAAGCTTATGGTTTTTATAGTCGTTAAAATCAACTTTTCTGGTTGAAATTCAATGATAAGAGGCATCATTGTTGGGTAGATTTTGTTTTATATTATGATGATGTTGGTAAAGATTTTGAGACAAATTGTGAAATTTAAAGGAGGTCGAGGGAGGGAAAAGGGTGTGAAATTATAGCTATCAGAAGCAAAGAAAAAAAAATATTCTCATTGATTTGACTCCAATGCAATTTATGTTTTTTGTCTTTTCATTTTGATTTTTTATAAACAAAAGTATTACATTTTAATCATTTAATTAGCAATTTCTTTTATCCTTCCTTATTTCTATCATTCATATCAAACAATGACATATTGTTCACAATAGTTTCAATTTTAGTTTCATTATCATATTGAAAATTGAGTCGTGAGTCAAACAATACACTGATTTAAAATGATTAAATTAAAAAATATAAATAAAAATTACAATTTTTGTATAGGGTAGTTATTTCATGTATGAAATATTTTCCCTTTACACACAATACATAGATTGCTAACATAATCTAATTTGACCGATTTTTATGGGTATTGTTTGGATCAACTAAAATTTCAAATTATAAAAACTATATAGATTAAAAATATCAAATTAAAGTACAAAGTTTAAATCTACAACTCTCACATGGTACAAAAATTAATGGAATAATTTGACTTAAATTTGTTGTGAATAAAATAAAGAAGAACAAGAATAAGAACAAGAAGAACAAAGAGATGAGAGAAAGAGGGAGATTTGTATTATTCTCAAAATATAGACTTGTATACAATGTCTTCAATGAATCATCTATTTATAGGCATAAGAAGTACATAATACATTAAACTCTAATTCATAGAGATAATATTCCTAATAATAAATAAATCAAACTCCTTTGATAAAGTTCTAATCATGATAGACATCCACATAGATAAATATTCATAACACTCCCCCTTGGATGTCTATGAAGATAATGTGCCTCGTTAAAACCTTACTAAGATAAAAACCCAGTGGGAAAAAAATTCTTTAGTGAAGGAAAAAGAGTACACACATCTTTGATACGCATAACTTGTTGCCTCATTAAAAACCTTACCAGGAAAACCCATTGGGACAAAATCTCGGTTAAGGGAAAAAGAGTGCAACGCGTATTTACTCCTCCTCATGAAAACATCACAGAAGATCTTTGAATCTTCATAATTTAATCTTGAATATCATTTTTCTAAAGATCGCGAGGGATGAAACTTTGGAGTAATATGTTCCATGATGTATCAACTTTCAAACTGAGATATACATCTTGCTTTATCTTCACACAAGATAGCTTTTATCATATCTTGTAAAAGTAAATCCACATATCTTTTGGATATGTTGGGTCAATAATCTTAGCCAAACACATTTTTTTTGGCTTGCCTCGTGCATAACAATTATTTCTACGACATTTGAGGAGACATCAACGAATGTTTGAAGATCTAAATGTAATGATCTTTGTATATTCATAGATATTTCTTGACCAACTAATATATAGTGCTTCAAGACTAAGAAAAGATATAATTATCTTTATTCACATCCAACAATCTTACAACTATTGGGATACTCAATAGATATGCTCTATTCATATTGAATCTTCTTTAAGATTCTTTCAGCTTATGTCTATTCATAGACAAAAGAAATATATAAAAATGCTCGATCTTCAGATCGAGATAAACTTGATGTCAAGATTCAAGTACTTGTATTGAAAGTACTTCATGAGTTTCCAATTTGAAGCTCTTTAGGAGTTCTAAAATTATCATAATGGATCTTGATCCAAACTCCTTTATAAAATACATAAGGAAATCTGATCATTCTTATAGTATTTTCTCAATTAGTATTCACTAAGGCGATTATACCAAATGCGCCAAAATATTCATGAGACGTGTCTAAATAAATTTCCTCAGAAATTTCCAAATGCTTATAGCATTTTAGATCCTTCAAGGATAAATATGGATCCACAAATAGTTAGACGCGTGTAAAATTTTCAAAACTGTCAAAGTAATTGCATCCACCATGAAGTAATTAAAACTTTTCATAAATCATAGTTCAAGTCGTATTTACGACTACTTATTTGTGCCTCACTTGCATTACACCTTTAGGTGTTTGGACTGCTTGTCCAAATACTTCTATTTTAGAAGTTCAAAGCGTCTTTCAACATTGGCCAATTCAATATATATACTTCTGGATAGATTTTATATAAGATCCTCGATTTCTTTCTTTACTTCTATAGAAGTATTTTATGTAAAATTGTTTGTAAAATCGTTGTCGACAACTTTCCAACTTTCTGGTTCCATTCTCGTAATGACATAACTTATCGAGATCTCTTCAAGATTTCAATCTTTATTTCAGGTACCTGGAACTCTTATAGAGTTTTATTATTTGTTATGTCTTGGGTCTCTTCAGGAGCACCCACCTCCAATATATGACCATCTCATATTACTTTCTATTTACGAGAATTTTGATCATTGGAACCATTTCAACTATCATGCTTCAGGCATGATTTTCATTCTCTCGCTCTAACATGTAATTTAAACTTACATCATTTCAGCTGGTATATGAGACTTAATTACTCTCATTGGGTCAGTAAATATGTCTGGTAATTGACATGTAATAACATGAATTATCTTATGAACTTCTAGTTCATATACGAGGATCTAGATAATGATAATTCATTTTCCTCTATCCAGCTGATTATTATCTCCCCCTGATGTTGAGAAAAATCATGTCATAAATGATTCTCCAATTAATGTTTAAGAATTTAAACATAAAAGAAGACTCATACTCAATATATATTCCCAACCCTTTTTACTTGACCATTTTGTGCGTTATGGTGGAGCAATTCAACTATATATCGCACATTCAAAGATTCAAAAAATGGGAAATATGACTTCTGACCAAAAATCAAATCATAATGGGGAGTTTATTATAACTCGTTGGCTTGATACGTATAAGTGTTGCTATATGGAAATACCATATAAATATTAAATGCTTTGTTCTCACGGTTTAGCTATTAAATATGAGGCATCCAATTAAAAATTTGCTAAACCGTATTTTTCATAATCAATAGGCTTTGTAACAACCGATATAGCCTAAAATATAAACCCACTAGCTTTTCAAGACGAATACTCTAATTGCATAATCTGAATCTTTTAGAATCAATCTCACAAACTTCTGGTTGTAAGTCGATAAAACAATGTAGATGCATCTACTAAAATCATATAAAACATTCCACATTTGTAGATATATGGGCCCATATTTCGTTCAGATATGCAAGACATATAGTCTCAACTTCAGTACAAGAACTTTAAGTTCTAATTCTTTTGGTAAATGGGATCATTTATATCCTTTGAGAACAAACAACACAAGAACTTCAGGTTCTTTTTGTAAGTGGAATTTAATCAATTCCTTTAAGCAACACAAGAACTTCACATTCTTTAATAAGTGGAATTTAATCCATTCCTTTGAGAATAAGCACCACAAGAACTACAGGTTCTTTTAATACATGTGCATGTAAATCTCAATAATTTACGCACCATTATTGATCAGGATGGTCTAACCGATCATGCCAACTATATATATGTGTATATATCTCTGAATTTGTAAACTTCTTGTTTACCATAACATGTAATTCAATCTCACTCGTACATGTCTAGTACGACCATCAAAATTGTTCCTTTAAATAGGAATATATTTAGCTCTTTCGGAGCTTTCAATTGAAATTATCTTTTGGTAGCAATATATAGCTCTTCTAGAGCTTTCAACTGACTTTTTGGCTACCAGAACTTATATCCATATTGGCTTATTTCAAATGCCAATTGATAACATATGTTATCTATAATTCCCAAAGGGATAGTTTGCGAACTCATATTGCTCTCTTTATGACTTTGACGAGTATAACGCACTGTGACAATGGAATAAAGTTCCATTTGACAATAACATATTTGCTCAACCAGAGCCTTTTGTGATATTAGTACTTTCGGATATAGTACTCACATTATTCTCTTGTATTTTAATCGAGAAATGCATAATTGTGCACCTTTCAAAATGTGTTTTGTTTCATTTACTTCAGGTAATGAAAATATGTACTTTGTATCATTCACTTCGAGGAATGAAAAATATAAAATATAGCACATCATATCAAGTCGATTATCTATCAGAGATAAACTTTCAAGTGCTCTTCCGAAGTATTGATATTTTAGTACTTTGAGAAGTACTACTCATATTTCTCCTTGCATTTAAATGGGAAAAATATTTCTTATGCTTAAGTACAATATGAGTACTTGCATTATCTGCTAGGCATAAATAGCCACAATTCTAGGCATAAATAGCCACATTTCTAGGCATAAATAGCCACAATTCATTGTATATTTTATTCAGGAAGTAATCATATTCTTCAAATAATAAATTAACATAAAGCGTAAATAAATAATATGTGAAATAAATAAACATAAAGCAAACTAACATAAATAAATAATAAATAAAACGAATTAACATAAAATAAATAAAATAAATAAAAAACTAATTATTCCTGTTAGAGGTTATAAGAGAAATAAAATAAATGGTAAATTATTCCCTTCAAGGGTTATGAGAAAATTAACAATATTCAATTGAGATGGACCAATAACGCCATAATTATTTTCACCATAAACAAATTTTGTTTATATTTTATTTCATTTATCATTCATGATTATGGATAAAGTCCATAATACTTTGGCGTTTGACAAGTACGAAACCAATGGTTTATAATATCACATTGGTAAAAGGATTTCACTTCCTTAGAATGATCTTTATCACTCTTGTCATCCTTATAACTTTGCTACCAGCGGGTAGAAGTATTCTTAAAACGACTATATTTTTCATGTGTATATTCATAGCCTCGACCACGACCACAACTTTTAATGTGATTTTTTATTCCTTCCATAATATAATCTCACATTCACTTCAGGGAATGGAGTAGAGCCAGTGGGCCTTTAAAACCTTTTTCACATATCCTTATCACAAAGAACAAAGATTTAATCCTCGTACGCGACATTGTTAAACCTGTCCACAAGGTCCTTTAAAAACCTCCTTTGAGACCAGTAGCCTCGCAGAACGGGATGTCCAGCCAATTATACTTGGATTATATCGAAATTATGTCTCTAATTGAATAATGATTTACCATGTTTGCATTCACTTCAGGGAATGAAACAGATCCAATAATCGCATGGAATAAACATCATGCTTGCATGCACTTCAGGGAATGCCTCATCATTGATAATTGCATGGAATAAACATTATGCTTGCATTCACTTCAGGGAATGCCCCATCATTGATAATCGCATGAAATAAACATCATGCTTTGCATTCACTTCAAGGAATGCCTCCCATAAAACTTTTTGGATCAAGAAGAATTTTCGTAACTTGAAATTGGGAGAAGTCTATGGTCAAGTTTTTCAACGAAGAAGAAATATTGCTTTCGAGCAAATATAGACTTTATAATAATCTTCTTGTAAATTCAAAATAATCATAATTGATCGCACTTTAAAATAATAATATAAAGAATAAAAATAAAACCAAAATTTACCGATATTGATTTTTCTCTCGTGGACAATGGAGACATAGCATATAACCGAGATAGCTTCTCATAGTCCCTTTATATCACATCTCTTTCCAAGCCATTTAAGCATATCATGTAAAACTCAAAACACGATTAAAAATATTAACTTTTACCAAATAAAATGACATAAATAATAATATGAAAAACATCAAATATAATCATATAAGTAAAAGTATGAATAAGTATACCGCTAATTAACCCTTTTAGAAACAAGAGAAAACACACGTAATTTACACCAAACGCAACCTCTTTGTCTCTGTCGATTCGTCTTTTGGTTTGTGAGAAGCCACAAATTTATCTCTTTCCAATGTTCGAATAAAATCCAACATACTTCCAAAATTTTCAAAAATTAAAACAAAGTTAAAATATAAAGAGAAAGACAATCGGTAACTAAAAAAATAAGGAGAAAAAAAAACTTATCTTTGGTTTATTCTATAATCGAATTCTTCCCGGTAACTTCTTTTGAATTATAATGATGAAGACCTCAGTTGATTAGAGTCTCGTGCTGATAACGTGTTGTGAATAAAATAAAGAAGAACAAGAATAAGAACAAGAAGAACAAAGAGATGAGAGAAAGAGGGAGATTTGTATTATTCTCAAAATATAGACTTGTATATAATGCCTTCAATGAATCATCTATTTATAGGTATAAGAAGTACATAATACATTAAACTTTAATTCATAGAGATAATATTCCTAATAATAAATAAATCAAACTCCTTTGATAAAGTTCTAATCATGATAGACATCCACATAGATAAATATTCATAACAAAATTATGTTTTTCATTATTATTTTGTGTTTTTCTTCGAAGATAAATTTCATTTAAATCTTTTAAATTTTTTTAATACAAATTTCAAAGATAGAATCTAAATAATCTTTAAAATACAATAGTATAATGACTAATGAGATTCACTGATTCACTTAGTAGTTAAAGATGTCTAAATTATTTCATCTTGTATTGGTTCGAACTCTAATATAAGAATGTAATATCTTTTTATTTAATTAAAAAATACAACAATATAATAATACATAATGACACATGTAGTAAATAAGCAAATAAAGACGCACACCCAAACATAATAAATAAATTAATATTTGATATATTAACCTTGTAAAATTTTAACTCCATTTTCTTTTCCCTCATTTATTGTATTTAACGAATAAAAAAGTTGTGGTAATTAAACTAATAACAAGGATTAAGCTATTCTTCCAATCGAGTAAACTTAACTTTAGATAAGGCCATGTTTGGTAAAGAGAGGTTTGAGCAAAAAATAGAGGTTTGAGACATAATTAGAGGTTTGAGACATAATTAGATGTTTGACTAGTCAAAATCGCTAATATTGTTGTTTGGTAAACAGTGGATTGAAAGAACGGATTGGAGTGAAACTACTAATTTTGAAAAAGCTCATAACAATTCATTAAATATATTGAAAATTTTAAATACAATACATAAAACTAAAGTGCTCTCTAGACAACATTTTTTTTTCAAATTAATTCTTTGTTAAAATATGCATCTATAGTTAATTACTTCTTTTTGCATGTGAATCCAATACAATTTCATATTTAACTTTTACAAGAGCTTGCTCATTTCTGTACTCACATAATAATTTTCTCATCTCATCTGTGAATGTTGACTTTTTTTTATACATTTCAAATGTGGAGTAAGGAGGAAATGATTATATGAATTACAATATTTTATACATACATATCTTTATTCGTGATAAAAAAAAATTAATCTATCCAATGATTATATGTGTATTAGATTTTGAAACCATCAGCTCTTTTTCTTTTTTTTGTTACATGAACCAAAACCTTCTTTTTGTTAAATGAATCAATTAACTTTGATACATGTATTTAAGGGTGAGCGTTCGATCGAGTTGAATAAAAAAATTTAAGTTATTCGAGTTGACGCGTCATACTTTACAACTCAAATTTTATTTGAATTTTTTTTTGTTTTGAATCAAGTTTATGAAATTCGAGTCGAGTTCGAGTCAATTTTTCGAGTTCCTATACAAATTTAATTATAATTATTTCTCATGTTATAGTACAATTTGATTGTAATTTAAACGACTTTTTCTAATCATATAAGACAAGTATATATATTTCATGTTTTTTCATATGTGGCATATTATATATATATGAAAAAAATTCATGGACTCAACTGAAACTTAAAAATTAATTCGGTAATTATTAAAAATTTCGAATTATTCGAATTTTCAGAAACAGCGGCATGCTCCTTCCATCATGAACACAAAACATTTTGGTTTGATTTAGAGAGAGAGAGAGAAAGCAAAAGTAAATGAAAATGGAGATATGAGGGCCCTTTCCCCCCTTCCCCATTCCTCAGTACATCACTGTTGTAGTACTGTAGATGCATGAATTCTTGTTTTAGCAAAAGCTGAATCCAAATGGGAAGATTTGACATCTCACCCAGCCACTTTACTCTCTCTATATATATACAATCCATCTCCATTTTAAAGTGTAATTATTGAACTCAGTGAGTGAGTGAGTGAGTCACCATTCATCAATGGAGGAGAAGAGTAAAGGAGGGCCAAAGAGAGGACTGTGGAAGGCAGAGGAAGACATGATTTTGAAGAACTATGTAGAGACTCACGGTGAAGGCAACTGGGCTACCGTCTCAAAGAGATCAGGTATTTATATATACCGTCTCATATAATTTTATTAAGTATAAAAGTTAACACTCCTAACATAAGATCATGCACTCATCTATAATATCCGATGTCAATGTATGAATAATTGGATTTGAAGGGTTGAAGAGAGGAGGGAAAAGTTGCAGACTGAGATGGAAGAATTACCTAAGGCCAAACATCAAACGTGGTGAGATGTCCAAGGAAGAAGAAGACCTCATCATCCGAATGCACAACCTTCTTGGTAACCGGTTAGTCTTTTCTTTCCAATTCCAGATTCTTTTTTCCTTCCAATTTAGATTTAAATTTCGATTACTGTATTGTTGAAAGAGACAATCTTATATATTAAAATGCATTGCAGATGGTCTCTAATTGCCGGGAGACTTCCCGGTCGGACCGACAACGAAGTCAAGAACTATTGGAATACACATTTGAACAAGAAAACTTGTACTCTTTTAGGCAAAAGAAAGTCCATTGATCACTCCACCACCCAACACATCGCCGACCATCACAACAACAATAACACAATTGATCATAATCAAGACGGGCCGATCATTTCGAGTCCGAAAACGACGACGGAATTCGACCAAGGATCAATGGATTTGGATGATGAGAAGAAGATGAAACAAGTGATGCAGGTCGATGGTTACACGGACAATGCATGGATGGAACGTGCGGTTCAGTGCTTCAACTATGACTACTACGATGATTACCAACTCGGAACCCCGTTCATGATGAGAATGGACCTCAATTCTTCAAGTTTGGTGTTCGATGAACACCCTTTCACGCCTTGCCTCGATTCTTTTCTTCTTTTCGATTCATTCGGATCGGGTTCTAACGTCGGAACCCAGTCCTTCTTGCCTTAGACCCACCGCCGGCCCGACCTGGGCTGGGAGTTCTTTTGATTTTGAATGCTGTGTGTGTTGAGAGCATAAACCAGTGCAAGTGGGGATTATAATTTTAACTTAATCAGTGGCTCTGGTCCTATATGTTTAAGTTAAAAATTATAATTCTTTTTCGGATTTTTTTTAAAAAGAAAATTCATATTGTGTTGTGTGTTTCATTACCTCGTAGTTATATTTATGCTATATTTTATATTTATATAAATTTTGATACTTTAACAACTTGTATTAATTCGATTGAAGTAATATTCAGGTTTGATGTTAATTTGATTTTTTTATTATTATTATTTTATTTATTTATTTTTGTAATATAACGTGATTAAAAATACTAATTGCTTATACATATTTTCAACTATTTAACAATACACATTTTACAGACAAAACAATTAAATTTTAGTATTTTAAGATAAATATCATCCGTTTTTTCATTAAAATCACTTAATAATTCTTTTAAACAAAAAAAAGAATCAACCCATTGTCATGAGAAAAATAAATGATTATGAATTATCTGTGATACACTAGTGTGTTTGCCCTTCCGTCGTGGTTTTGAATTTTTATATAAATATTGGTCATGTTTGGTGAACGTAATTTTGAGTCAAAATTAAGAACCAGTAAAATTTAATTCGATTCAAAAAATTAATTTTTTGTCTCAGTACGAAAAAACTCAATTCGATTCTTAATTTTATAAACTCAACTTAAAAAATTTTAAATGAACTTTTAGTTATAAAATGAAATTTCGAATAACTTAAAATTTTTAGAGATCAATGGATCAATTCGAATCGTATATGGTTATAGAAAGTCGTTTAAAATTAGAATCAATTATTACTATAACATGATATATGTTTACAATTAAATTTGAACAGAAACACAAACAACTCAACTCGACTCGACTCGAATTTCATAAACTCGAATAGAATGAAAAATCTTTCAAATAAAATTTGAGTTACAAAATAAGAGTCATTAGCTTGAATTTTTTTACTAAACTCAGTCGAATGCTCATCCCTAACCTAAATAATTAATATATGAATCATTTAAATATGCTTTGTAATGTTATATTAAAAAATAATTTTTATAATCTAATTTTCATAAGAAGTTGAATCGTATCATCACAGCGGTTCAAATTACCCTGTAAAGTATTCGCATATTCATTGATTCTCATTGTTACAATAGTTGAGTTAGTACGAAACATTACTCTCTTCTCAAAAATTATGTTTGATAGGATGTATAGCGCCAACGTTTTTATATCTCAAGGTTTTTATTTTTTTCCTTTTTGATGTGAGATTATTGTCTCGATCTCTTTCTAGGTGTGACATTCTCTCTCACTCAACTTCGTGACGAGCTATTATCACGGTTGTGCATCCTACCTACTCTACTCATGGACGCTCTGCATGAAATCAGGCAATCAAAGGGTCACTCTAGTACCATTTTTCACATAGTCTTTACCATTTTCTCAAAAGACATGTTTGATATGATATTTAGCGCTACTGCTTTTTCAGACCTCCATTTTTTTTTGATGTGAAGTTATTCTCCACACCTCTTCCTAGGCACGGTAATAAGCTTAAGATAGAGATATAATTTTACTATACATAAAATATATAAAAGTTATTAAAAAAGTAAAAGAACTATCGTTTATCTCTAATAATGCAAAAAATTATTTGGCATATAAGTATGCACAACTCAACCTACGAATGTGTAGAATGGTAAAAACGAAAAGATGTATTTGTTCACATATAACTAGGGATGAATACTCGATCGAGTTAAATTAAAAATTTTAAAATAATCGAGTTAAAGAATCTTATTTTTAAATTTTATTTGAAAATTTTTCAAGTTGAATTTTTAGTGTTTTTGTACAAATTTAACATGATTTTCCCATCATTATGACCGTTATATCCTAGTCTAAAATCACTAATATTGTAAACAGCGTAAAAAAACAATTGACAAAAATAGAGTTTTATGGTGTTAGTGATTTGTATGCATTAATGATAGCTTCAAGATTTGTACTAAGTAAAGGGACCTAAACCACAATTTTACCTATAAATTACAATATTATTATCATTATTTAAGTAATCTTTGAAAAATTTTGTTGATTGTTTTAATTTCATCCAAGAAAAATGTGAGACTTGAAAATGATTAGACAATCTTTTCATTGATTGGTGAACTAAATTGATGTGAAGAAATAATTTATCAAGAATTGTAGTTGGATGACCAAATTGAATAAAATGAAAAGTCAAGTGAACAAATTGAGAAAAGAGGAATAAATTTTCAAAAAAAAAAAAGAATTGAAAATATATGGAGATTCTATTGTGATTGAGGAACATGTGGTCCAAATTTTAGTAAAAATAAATTTAAAACAGAGGAGTTTGAGGAAACAAACAAATGATGTAAAATTAAGGGGCTAAAATGCAAAAAAGAGAAAAAATTGTCAAAAAGATAAATTAAAGTTAATATATTTATTCTACAATGGTTAGAAGCATTTGGTTTAAATTTGGTCAAAATGGATTTAAAACATAGGAAGAAATGAAGAAACAAATAAATAATGTAAATTTGAGAGAATATGTTGTAAAAGAGAAAATTTGTTGTAAAAAGAAACTTAAAATGGTGAAGAAGTTGAAGAAACAAAAAAAAATTAAAGACCAAATTGCAAAATAAGAAAATTTGGTTTTTCGAATTGGTAAAATCCAAACTTAATTTGAACTAAAAAATTAAACTATTAATTTAAGGTGACTTGAATAACTCGAAATTAGAAAAACCAATTTTATTTAGTCAAATCGAGCTTCCCTTATACATATAATAGTTATTTTTCATCCATGACATTGTACAACTATGCAGGGACGGATGCAAGATTTTATGTTAGGGGGGCGAACTTATAAAATTTTAAGAAGTGCCAGATTTATGAAATTTTAAGGGAGACGAAAATAAATTTTTACTATAAATTACATAGAAAATTTCTCTAAATCATATATGAATTTCAAATTTTTAGTTTGCCCCCTCAGTATCCATCCCTGCGGCTAGGGATGGCAAACGAGCGGGGTGGGTGCGGATACCCTCTCTCCCATCCCCATACTCACCTAAAATTTTCATATTCACCACTTACCCACCACCCACGGCGGGTATTATTTTTAAAATTTAGTCGAATCAAGCTTCCCTTATACATAAAACAGTTATTTTTCATCCATGACATTGTACAACTATGCAGGGACGGATGCAGGATTTTATGTTAGGGGAGGCGAACTTATAAAATTTTAAGAAGTGGCAGATTTATGAAATTTTAAGGGAGACGAAATAAATTTTTACTAGAAAATACATAGAAAATTTTTCTAAATCATATATGAATTTCAAATTTTTAGTTTGCCCCCTCAGTATCCATCCCTGCGGTTAGGGATGGCAAACGGGTGGGGTAGGTGCGGATACCCTCTCTCCCATCCCCATACTCACCTAAAATTTTCATATTCACCACTTACCCACCACCCACGGCGGGTATAATTTTTAAATCCACACCCGCCCACGCGGGTATATTCTCAAATTCATCCCCACATCCACCACCCAATTGCATACCCATTACCCATCTCATACCCACCTGCACCCGCCTATACCCGCCTGGCAGCAACCATACACATAAAACATAAATTTAAAAACAACCACAAAACATAAATTACAAGCTTAAATCCACCACCTACCCACTACCCGCGGCACATAAAACATAAATTCAAGAACAACCACAAAACATAAATTACAAGCTTAAATCCACCACCTACCCACTACCCGCGGCGGGTATGACTTTTTACATCCACACCCGCCCACTACCCACCAAACTTATACCCATTTCCACCCCAACTGGGGCAGGTACGGTGCGGAATCCATGAAATTGTACCGTCTGCCATCCCTACATGCGGCTATGTAAACAAAGTTTCACCAGGCAAATGTTACGCCCCTAGAGATTCACATTGTCGGGCACGTGCGACCTTAGACGCCTCTGACGCTAATTGGTCAATTCCCACGTATAAGTAAGCCTTAATCACGTCTTACGAGTACTCTTGCTCACAACGGCTCGGACAAGCACTCAAGGTTTCGATGGATGCGAAAGCGCTTTAAGCACTAAGGTGGCTACTCTTAGCTACTCGAGAGGCAACAGGAACAAAAAAGAACTAAGCTTGAGAACAACTGAAAAGGACGAGAGAAAGTAGAGCAAATGCCAAGAGCTTCTATTACTCTTCTCAAGAGAGAATGAATGGAATGAGATGGATACAAATGAGGGTGGAAGGCTCTCTATTTATAGTTGAGCTCTCACCTAACCAATGGTCTAGATCGAATTACATGGAAGACCAAGATTAAGCCGCAATTAATACAAGATTCTCTAAGGAAAGATTATCAAGTCATAGTCTTCTTTCCTCCGATAGACGATCACACTTGATATGGCAAGAATCCTCCTTTGAATTGTTGTCTCTTGCCTTATCTGAAAAGTTGGTGTGAACGGGCTCTCTAGCATTCTCCAAGTGTTGGGCCAAGTCTGGTGGTCTTGGCGAGCCCGATGCTCCATGCACAATCCTTTGGGCTTGTGTTTGCGCCAAAACCTCGGTCCGAATCAGTTGGTCCGTGACACAAAGCAGTCCATGCATTTACTTTTGTATGTGCATAATAGAGGGACTAAATCCAGAATTAAACCAAAATCTGAAATAATATGGAAACATGAAGTGCTGACTCTTTCCTTCGCCAAATACTGAGCTTGCCATCAAATATTAATCCTTGCATAAATATATAAAGAGAGTAAAATTTAAAGCTTCATTTATAGAAACAGAATAGTTGCATTTGTACAGTTCATATACAAGGGGAAGCCTTACAAGATTGATGACTTGGAAAAACAAAACAACCAAAACAAAGGTTGTAGTAACGGCGGATGAGTTAACCCTCAGCCATACCATAGCCAAAGCCGACCAATCTGCGACTCCGACCACCCCAAACATACAACCGTCCAACTCAACCATTACAGAACTCAGACAAGGAAATACAGATACACAGACCCTTCGAAAAAAACAAACAAAAGCATGCTTAAAACTAAGATGGGATTCATCTAAAACAACAGACTTTCATGACTGAAAACACAAGAAAAGCTTTTAGTCATGCAATCCAGTGTTGATACCGAAATGCATGATGAAGCTAAAACACCGGATAGGAATGGGAGGCATCAAGTAAAATATTGAACAAAAAGTGGAAACCTAAAACCGGGAACCATGGCTAAAAAACAGGCTACCCCTGGGAGAGCCTGCAAAAAAATGGGATGGTTAGGCCATCTCTAAACTGCCAAAGTCCCCGGCATGACCACCTTGTCGGAACCAAAAACTTAGCTGAATGTATGCTACCCGGTCTCGTGAGCTGGCTATATGAGTTTAATGTTTCTATCTTCTTCAACGTTATAAGTGTAGGTGTTCGGAGATGATCTCAACAGACTTGTATCCTCGATTAGAAAAGGATGTCACATTTCCACAAGGTCTTTACTAGTAGCTCAATGGTTCGACTGCTGATTGAATTGCAGTGCTGGAGATTCAACCCCAACAGGGTCTTACCCAATTTTTTAAGGAAAGGCAAACTTTTGTTTGAAACTCCGGAACAACCTGAAAAAGAAAGGACCTGTAAATTGAGTTGCTCTGCATGAGACAAGGCGGCAACACCAGAATCAGTGACTGCCGACCTTGACACGTCCAGATCGCTGAGGAAAACACAGTTGTCGGCAATTGCCACTAAACTTGCATCAGTAATCCTCCTGCAACCATCAAGATTGACCAACTCAAGGGTTCCACCATGTAGCCTGGTCAAGGCCGAAACTACTTCATCGGTCAAATTTAAGCAGCCACTCAAGTTCACCTTCACCAGTCCGGCCTCACAACTCTCTAGAAGAGGCAGAAGACCGGCATCCGCGATCCCAGAAAGCCCACTCAGATCTACATGCTGAAGCTGAGGGCACAATTTGCCCACCATAGCCAGGCTGGCTGTTCCAAATCCAGGGCAGCTCCTTACAGACAAGGATTTAAGGGAATTGCAAGAGGACAAAGGAGCTTCCAAGGATATATCCTTAATTCCCATGCACTTAACTATTGTCAAAGATTTTAATGAACAGCCTGAGAGGACACCAATAATCCCGGATTGTGTGACCCTGTTGCACTCCTCCAATTGTAGGCATTCAAGAGAACCTGCGGACTTGGCAAAAGCCACCAGTCCATCGTCTGAAATAAAGCAACACCGGCGAAGGCACATCTGCTTCAGGTTTGCGCATCCCTTTCCCATGGCTTCAAGACTCAGATCTGTTACCCCCCGGCAAGATGTAATCATCAAAGAGACCAATTTTTGCAAGCCTTGAGCATTCCCCATGACCCAAAATCCTTTCTCGCTCACGTTTTGTAGGCCGCTAAGCATTAGATTTGTCACCGACTTGCCATAGTGCCCAATCACGGCAAGAGAGAAGTCTGTGATGTTCAAACCTTGAAACTTAACCTTTGAAAGGACAGCAGATGTTGATGACAACAGGCTTGAAACTCCATGATCCCCGACAAGTGGGCAATCCTTGATAGAGATAGACTGCAGCTTAGGGCAAAGATTCCCGATAGCTTGGAGGCCCTCGTTACTGATCTTGGGGCAAGATTCAATGCTCAACGAGGTCAAATTAGGACAGTTCTCTGCAATTGAAATCAACCCCTTGTTTGAAACTGAAGGGCACTGGCAAAGGTCAAGCTTCTCCAACAAATGGCATTCTTTAGCTATCGCAGACAGACCTTCATCCCCAACATGAGGCACGTTCCACAAAGAAAGTGCCTTGAGAGAAGGGCAACCACGAGCTATGGCGGATAGTCCAAGGTTGGTTACTCCACGTGAAGAGCTGCTTCCCCTAATAGAGAGCTTTCCCAGACCACCATGACCACTCGTTCCAACAGCAACAGCAGCAAGCCTCAAGTCGTTCGCTTTCTTCCCTTCCAAGCACCTCGTAAGATGCCCCTCATCTTCATCAGATGAGATCATCTCAGCATCATCGGAAACTGAATCAGTATTCTCCTTGACCGCCTTTGACAATTCGTACTCGCCCTTGCGAATACTGATCAGAAGCATAAGCCAGTGCTTTGAGACACAAGCACATGAGCTCCTTTCCCGCCCCCCAGGAAGGCGTTTGAAGATCTCAAAAAGGCATTCATCAGGGAGGACGTCAATTGAAGTTTGCTTATTCTGCTCAAACACAGTTTCTTCAAAGATAAATGGGGCACTAACTCGAACTCTTTTACTAGGAGGGTAATAGACATCCACTTGGGAACTGATTGAACACAATCTACCCAAATCTGTGGAATTTGTATAGAAAGAACTCCCAGAATAGAAATCATCATCGCCTGAAATTCCAATAAAGAAGAACAATAAGCCAAAACTACCCAAAGAACATTTCCAAAATATCTACAAATCTTTTGGCTCCTCCTAAGAACAATACTGGCCTTAATAAACAGACAAGGCTCCATTTTTTTCCACAAAATTTACCGATTATAAGCTAAAAATTTCTCCTTTGATGCAAATCTTCAACAATCCAATTCATTCCTCAGATCACATATAATCACATAGAACACATAACTAACGACCCCTAAATTCTCTGTCTCCATTTTCTTGTTCAAAAACTAACAGTAGCTAAAAAAATAAGAACCCATAACTCAAAATCAAAATCGTTTCTCTTGGGTGCGACATAAGATCAAACACATCAAGAACAACATCATAAACCCCATATCGACCACGTATTATTCTTACAAGCTATCTCCAATATATATTCAAATAAAATTAAACCGATCTGCAAATCAAAAGCAAAGAAGAGAAGAAAGCTTACCACCGAAATTAACAAGAGCAGGCATGGTTGAATCTCAAAGAAGGAACCTCTCAAAGAAGACTCCAACACCAAAACGCAACACCCAAGAAGACAAAACGCTAGGAAAACGCAGGCCAAGAATACCCTTTGAAAGCTTGAATGCATCCGAAACTTGGGTTAGAAGAAAGAATTCTTAAACCCCACTACGTAGGGCAAAAAAAGAAGAGAGATTGAAGGAGGAGAAAATTCTGAAGGAACTTGTTTGTGTTGAGCTGAAACAGAACATAAAGCATGTATATATTTGGTTGGAGAAAACAAGAAAGATGTAATGTCATGAATTTCTTTCCATTATTAAATATTATTTTAAATTTTAATGTTTTTGTTGCAGATACATTAACTGACAACTCCTCTTACATGCAATGTATCTTTCCATAAACCTGTTTATTCTTTTCCCTTCTTTTCTTTTCTTTTCTTTTCTTTTGCCCACTTTGTTTAGTCCAACCAAACAACCGGTTAACCCCTTTTGCCTATGTTACCGAATTTCTAAGATAAGGTTCTATTCATGAGTTTGGTTTCTATTTGAAATTTAATATTTGATTTTTTAATTACAATCACAAATAATATCATTATAGCATAACAATAAAAAATTCACAATTAATCACTATTAAATATAATTAATTATAAGTAATATATTTATATAACCATAATCAAAATCAATAACAAAAAGCGGTTCTTGGGCATAGACAAAAGGATGGAAATTCTCACCCCTATTTGGTGTGTCTATTTATTTCTCGCACTTAAAATTAGGTTTAAGGTTTAAGGTTAGGATTTAGAGAATTTAAAGTATAATGTATTTTTGGATGTAGGGTTTAAGATTTAAAATTTAGGGTTAAGACTTGAAATTTATTTATTTTTGTGTTGGGGCATATATAGGAGCACCGAAAAGGGGCAGAACATTTTTATCTCAAAAGGATGAAAATCATCTACCTCTTTTCGGTGCCTCTACTTATGTCCCACACTTAAAATTAGGTTTAGAGTTTAGGGTTTAGGGAATTTAGGGTATGATGTATTTTTTAGGGTGTAGGGTTTAGAATTTAGAATTTAAGGTTAGTACTTGGAATTTAATTTTTTTTAGTATTTTTTAGTGTTGGACCATATACAGGGCCACCGAAGAAGGGCAGAGGATTTTTATTCTAACAAAAGAGGCGTCTGCCCATGGCCTATTTTTTGGCTTAATAGTCAAAAAGGTGTCCAACCTATATTTTTTCAGTTTGGTGTCTAATGGTTTTTAGGCCACTTTAGTGCCTAACGTCTCATTTTGTAACTAAAATCAGATTTTTCCGTGGCAGACGTTAAAAATTTTCTATTATCCAATAAAAACACGACACATGTCATATTTCTGGTATTTTCTTTAATTTTTTTTAAAAAAATAAGAAAATCTTTAATTTTATAAAAAAAAACTCAAAATCTTTAATTTCTCTAAAAATCCAAAACCCTAAATCCATAAATTCTTCCCCTCCCACCACCGATTCAACCATTACCGGCCACCATTGCCTTCGTCCCCCCCGCCACCACGACTAAAAGCTTCACTATTTTGTCGTCAAAAACCGGCGAATGAATTGTCGATTGCTTTGTCGATGAACATCTAAAAATAAAGAAAAATAAACCGATCGGGCTTCTAACTGATGGCTAGAGGGTAGGGGTTGTTGAACGGTGAAGTACCCGACACTTGGGTGGTGAACAGTGAATTGTCGGCATGTGTGGATGTCGGATGGTGAGGGAGATGTGATTTGAGGGTTTGATTGAAAGAAATTAAAAGTTTAAGGTTTTTTAAGAAGTTTATATTTTTAAAGAAATTCAGAAATTAAATAAATAAAAAAACAGGCCACGTGTCATGTTATAATTGGATAACAGGAAAACTTTTAACGGTCGTTGACTGAAAAACCTGATTTGAGTTACATAATGAAATGTTAGGCACCAAAATGACCCGGAAAAAACGTTAAGCACCAAACTGAAAAAAATGGTATAGATTGGGCGACTGTTAAGCCCCCATCTTTTTAATATTTAGTATTATAGTCCAATTTTTTAATATTTATTATTATGGTTTTATTTTTAAAATTTAATGTTTTGAATATTTTTTATTAGGGTCCAATTGATTCTCAATATTTGTTATTAGGAGTCTACTCTTAAAATTCAATATTTTTCTATATTTGTATTTAGATCCTAATTTTTTAATACTTGTTAATAGGAGCTTAAATTTTCTTCAAATATTTATTATTAGGGTCCACTCTTAAAATTCAAAATTTTCAATATTTGTTAGTAAGAGTCCAACTTTTTCTCAATATTTGTTATTAGTGCTATATTCTTAAAATTTATTTATTTTCCTAATATTTGTTATTAAGGTCAAATTTTCCCCAATACTTGTTATTATGAGCCTACCTTTTCCCCAATATTTGTTATTAGAAAATACTCTTAAAATTTATTTATTTTCCAATACTTGTTATTAGAGACATATGTTTTCTGATATTTATATTAGGGGCCTAATTTTGTTTCAATATTTGTTATTAAGGGCATAGTCTTAAAATTTAACTTTTTTTCCAATAGTTGTTATTAGAAACTTTTTTTTCTAATACTTGTTATTAATGGCCCAATTTTTTTCTCAATATTTATTATTAGGGACATACTATTAAAATTCATTTTTTCTAATATTTGTTATTAGAGGTCCAACTTTTTCCCAATACTTGTTATTAAAAACATATTCCTAATTTTTTTTTCCAATACTTGTTATTAGAAACCCAAATTTTTAATATTTATTATTATGATCCTATTTTTAAATTTTAATTTTTTTTAATATTTATTATTTGGAGGCTAATTTTTAAGTTCACCCTTAGACGACCAAAATCTCAAGAACGGCTCTGGTCAAGACTTTATTTGATGTCAAATTTAATTGGTGTTAGATTGAATTTTAATTTATAAAATTTAGGCATGACTATTTAATCAAAAAATAATTTTGGTCTTTTTATTTAATTTATATTTAAATATTTATATTTGAATTATTCTAACTAAGAATACTCGAATTCTATTAATAGTTCACACTTTTTTAATGGTATTAATAGTTCAAACTTAACAGTGAGTAAACGAACGTTTTATAATTTTGGAGCTCAAACCAAGTACTAATTTCTAAGGATGGATAATCAAATTTACCCTATATATATTTATATATATATATATATATATATATATTAAATGGGAAATTTTTATTTTAAAAGGAAAATATCCAACTTGTGTTTGGAATAAAGAAATTGACATCATTGGTTTAGGGTAACATAGGATTGAACAATGGGCATTATTTAGGGAGTTTGGCATGCAAGATTCTTGCAGTTATGATAATGATAATGTCAAGCTAAATGCCTAAATCCTTTTGGATAGTTATTCTGCGCTTGACGAGCACCAACGAGTAACATTATTGACGAGCACCGATGAGCATTGATAGATTAATTTATAAAAAATTTAAATCCAAAGTACTTTATGCGTAATTATAATTTTTTTTAAAATTAAAAGTGTAATTTAATTAAAGTATTTTTTAGTTTTAAATTTATTTTAAATTAATATAAATTATCCCAAATAAAATATCCTAGCTTTTTTTTTGCTTTGAAATTAATCCAATTGCCGCCTCACCCACCGCCAACTGCTGCCGTTGCCGACACCCTTTACCGTTGCCGACAGCCACCGTCACCGTCGTCAACAGCCGCCGCCAGTCCTAATCCTTCGTTGCAATTAGGTAACTTATTCCTAATTTTTGGAACCCTAATTATCTTAAATTTGATTCGATTTAAGTATTTTTCACTTAATATGCATTCAATTTATCCCTAAATCCCAAAATCAGTTGCAGCAATCCAATTTTTTTAATTGATTCGCAAAAATAATAGCCGATTCGAACCCCCAAAAAGTGCAGTTCGTTGCGCGTACCGGTACTGTAAGAATATCGTACCGATACGCGAGGGCTAACTGTACCGGTATGTCATGTGTATCGGTACAGTTTTTGATCATTGAATTTTTTTGTTTTGTAAGCGTACCGGTACGGTACACTTACCGTACCGATACGCCTAGAATTTTTGTACGGTGCATGCTTCTTGAGGTTTTATTTTTACATTTTTATTAAGTTTCATTATATTAAATTTTGCTTTCATTTACTTGTATTAAATTGCAGGTTTTTTTCGAGATGATTAATATCGTAGACATCAAAGATATTGAAGATCTAGAAAAAATTGAACCTACGGAATCCGAGCCCTATATCGAGGACAGAGAGCGTGGACTTAATTTTGAAGAAGAAGAACATCATCCTAATGTTGACGATGCAAAACAAATAGATGATGAGAAGACCCTTGACTATTTCATCGACGAAAGCATATGAGATAAAATTGGTAAAGAATTAAAGGATTATGATGAGAATCATATGAGTATGCTAAAGTGGAAAACTTTAGACGACTGCGTTGAATTTTACCATACATATGCTAAAGTGAAAGGATTCGGAGTTCGAGTCGACCAGACAGTGAAAAGTAGAGCTACAAATCAAATAATCGCAAAGAAAATAGTGTGTTGTAAGGAGGGACATAGAGACGAAAAGTGGTATAACTTGCCAAACAGAAAACGTCTATAAAGACCGGATATCAGAGTTGGTTGTGGAGCATCTATTAGATTTAAATTGGACGAACGCCATCATTATCGGAAAGTTGTGAAATTTCAGGAAGAATATAATCATGATATGGTTCACGCAACACATGTTGCATATATTAGGTATGTAATTTTTATTAATAATTCAATTGATAGATACTAAATTCTAGATGGTTATATATATTTAATGATTTTTTTTTTATTTTAGGCCATTTCGAAAAATCAGTCAGTTAGATGAGTTGAAGATAAAGAGCATGCACCACTCTGGAATTACTTCAAGTAGGATAATGCGAAATTTCGTGAATGAAGTTGGTTCAATTCAGAATGTTGATTTTCTACCCAAGGACTTGTACAGCTATCTAGATAAAATTAGACAAGAAGAAGTCCTAGATGGCGATGGTGAAACAATGATGGCATATTTATATGGGAAGCGAGAATCAGATCCTTTCTTTTTTGTTAGGCACACGAGGGATGAATCCGGACACTTGAAAAAGTTGTTCTGGTCTGATGGTGTATCACGCGCTGACTATAAACAATTTGGTCATGTACTTGCATTTGATACAACTTACAAGTGTAACGCATACAACAAGTCATTCGTTGTTTTGGTTGGTGTCAATCATCATCGAAACACGGTGACATTTGGATGTGCATTGATTGTGAACGAGAAAGAGAATACATATGTGTGTGTATTAGAACAATTTATCGAAGCGGGAGATGGGTATAAACCGCTTACTGTTATTACTGATAGAGATAAGGCTATGGCAAATGCCATTTCTCGAGTACTACCCGGGGCAAAACATAGATTGTGTTTGTGGCATATCATGAGGAACGTGCTTTCTCATATGGAACATGATTTTCTTGATGGCTTTATGAGATGCGCTGACATGTGTAGGACGCCATCTGATTTTGAAAATGCCTGAAAAAAAACTAGTGAAAAAGCACAACGTTCAAGGAAAAAATTGGGTAGAGGAATTATGTGGAGATAAAGAGAAATGGGCAGAAGCATATTTACAATGATACTTTTATGCAGGTAACATTATATACACTTTAATTTAATATATTATTTATTGTATCTAACGTAATTAATAAACATTTTTTGTGTGCAGCAATGAGGACTACTCAACGGTGTGAATCAATGAAGAACACTGAAAATTTGGTTGGACAAAAAAATGATGTTGAACCGATTCGTTGAGAACTACCATAAACAACTGCAATCTCTAAGATGGGAGGAGTCTGATCAATATTACAAATCAATGGATGAAGAACCTTATTGTGACGGTGTGTTGGAAAGCGCAATGCAGTCAAGGTATATACGCGAAATTCTTTTGCTACTTTGTGCAAAGAAATGTCGTATGAGAGTTATTATTTGGTCAAAAAAGCGAATTTCGGGATGAGTGCATGCGTTATTGGCTAGAGCATGTTAAAAAGAAGAAGTGGTATCTTGTACTTAGAAATATGACACATGATACCATGTACTGTTGCTATATGAAGTTGGAGTCTGTTGAATTTCCATGCCGCCATATGTTCGCCGTGTTGAAATATGAAAAGGCTAAGGAAATACCACAATGGTGCATAATGAAACGATAGACTATCTATGCGGAGAAAGATGTTGGACTTGAAAATAAGAATGCAGATTTCCAAGATAATAATCCAGCGATAATTCAAGCCAAATATTCCACTCTAGCCTCTTATTGTATGACCATATGTCACCGTGCATCACAAACATTGAAGACTTTCAATGAAGTTAAAGATCAATTTGCAAAAATAAGTCTGAAATTGCAAACGGTTAAAATGAGATTTAATAAGAGAAGCAGTAAAGGTAAAGAGACTCTTGGAATTGGCGATCATATAGTTCTTGAAACTGGAAGAGGAAAACCCAAGAGAACGAAGCGCCAAGATTCATCGTCCAACCCAAAACATGTTGCATATGATGAGGATGTCACGTTGGACTCGTATAAAACATCTGAACCTTCTCCAAATAAGCCTTCAGATCAGGATACGAGTCATATTGATGAAGTTCAGAATTTTAAATTAGCTGGATACATGCCCAACACATACAAACAAAATGAAAACCTCGAAGGTAATTAAATATGAATTATTCAAATAATTATGCTTTCTTGTTATGTATATTGATAATATAATATGTTTTGTGCAGCCTGCTTATACTCGTGAATTGAAAATTATGAAAAAAGATCCAACCATTTTGGATTGGCAACCAAATAATACTTGGTAGTGCACGGTCTCTTCCAAAAATCAGAGTGTTTGTTCTTGTAAGTCATTTATTCATTGAGTTATAAATACGATTGTTTTAGTGCACTCGATAATTTTTACGAATATTCTTTGTAATGATAAACAGGACAATGCATGCACATGACTTGATATCATATGTGACAAGATGTGAAGCAACTACTGCATGATGTAAGAGGGTTCAAACTTTCATTGTTTTCTCGATCCATTGGGAGATTTAGGATGATTAAGTTTTGAATTTTTAAAAATTTTTAAAGTTGTTATTATGAAGTATATTATACATTCTTATTCGGCTTGGTTTGTTTTCATACATTCAACGTTTATTATTATACATTCTTATTCGGTTTATTTTTATACATTCAATGTTTATTTTTATACAATCTTATTCGGTTTATTTTTATACATTCAATGTTTTTTTTTTAATTTTGATTGGAACATTTTCAAATCCAAAAGTTATAAATTTATTGGAATATAGATTTTGAGTCGTTGGTATATGCACAAGGGCACGTGCTCAACTAATATATAGTCTCACATTGACACTGAGACCAACGTGTATATAAGCATAAAGCTCATTCCACCATGGTAAACTGAAAGAGCAGTGCCGCGCGTATCGGTACAGTCATTTTTTATATATCGCAAAGGTCGATTACATCGTTTAGAATAAAAAAGAAGTGTCACAATGGGGTTTTTCAAACCATAATATATATTTATCTTCTTTGTTTTTTAATATTTCGAACTTCGAACTTTCTTGATTCCCATCTAGGTAAGAAGTTTCATAAACTGGTATATTTTTATAGTATGTCTCTTTAAAGGGAAAGTGGAGTCTGCCCTTTATTTTTATTTTCATTTTTTTCTTTCCAGTCACTCGTAGCTTTTCTGTTTCATCGATTTTGCTCGGATCCACCATTTCCTACGAAAAAAGGGAAGAATGAGGATTTTTTTAGTGGATACCTCTTGTTCTTGGTTATACCCCCTTCGAAAATAGTTTCTCATTTGTATCGATACGGTAAATGGTCACTGGAAAATTTTAAAACAAATACCGTATCGGTACGTCTAAATTGCGTACCGATACGACCGTACCGACACGGTTAAATGACAATACCGGTACGCGCGACACTGCCCCTATAAATAGCCCCCACTCAATTTCCCCCCAATCTTAAAACTTAGAACCGACTCCCCTCTCTAAAATTCTGCCATTTCACTACTGCATTGCAAATTTGGGAAGGATTGGGCATACCCAACACATTTTTTGCATCTATTTGAAGAATTATTGAAGGTATTTCAAAAATCTAACCTTTATTTTCTTCATTTTAAATGTTAGGGTTCTTTAGGGTTTTAGATTTTTATTGTTTGTTATGAAATTTTTATATTATTTTAGTGTGTTTCCATCCACATTGGTATTATTTGTTAGTAAAATGGTGGTAGTAAAACAACTATTTTGAATGTTGATTTATATTTTGGCACAAAAATGGTGGTAGTAAAAGGGTGATATATATATATATATATTAGCCCAAAAATTTTGAATGTTAGGTTAGGGTGATTTGCAAATGGTAAGTTATTTAACTATTTAAGTTGGTTAAATTGTAGTAGTAAAATGCTATTACTAGTTTACACAAATTTTACTTTTTTGTTTATATACATTGTGTGTAATATTTTTGTAAGGTTTTTAGATTGAAATGACACCAAAGTCTAAACCTGGTACAAAACCTCAACGCATGGATGCATCTTCTTCGAGTCAACTTAGAAATAACCTTGAATCTGAACCTCAACCCATTTTACCTACCACATTTGATTCATGTTTTGATGAAAACTTTATGTCTAACCCTACCTTTAAATTCCATTACATGAAGTATATGAGGCAGTGGAAATTCATGCAAATGCTCTAACTCAGTCCGGAAATTTATCCCACTTTAGTCTAGATTTTTTTTTCCAACGCTCGGTGTATTGTTGATGAAACCGGTAAGAGTGTTATTGCCATAGAGTCTTACCTTATGGAGAAGTCCTTTCTACTAGACACCGAAATCATTTGTTCTCATCTGGGTCTAGAAAACATCGGTCTAGATAATGAGGATGTATACATAGATGTTGCTCCAGACCCCGACTCTGTTACTTCTCTAAATGCCCATGACCGCTATTTACATCTCATCGTCACTTGGTGGTTTCGGCCATCAGAAGGTAAGTATTCCACCATTAGGAATGTCGATTCTTGGTGGATTTGGTGCTTCCGCACTGGCCAGTGAATCAATCTTGGCCAGATAATTTGTGCCGAGCTAGTATACATCGTAAACAACCGTCGAACCGGTCGTGTAACCTCCTTTTACTATAGTACTATCCTTAGCCAAATCTTTGAGAAAGAAAACATCAATTGTTCCATAGATATTTATTTCCCTTTGAAAAATACTATTGGTGTTGCATCTCTTCGAAGGGTCGGTTTTCAACTTATCAATGGCGATTGGATTCATGCTCAACGACCAAATCAACCACATCGACCCGCTCATCGTCAGACAGTTGCTCGAGCACCTGAGGGAGAGGTTTCTTTAGCCCCACTTTCGGAGATGATAGCTCAGATGGAAGGTCGCATTATGAATCGTTTTGATGCAGTTGAGGAGCGTATAGAGTAGTTGGAGTATTCAGTTGACCTCCTTCATGATGATGGCGACGATGGAATTGACGATGACGATGGCGACAACGATGCACCCGAAGCTTAGTTTTTTGTTACTTGGATTATGTACTTTTTATGGATTATGATGGAACTTTTTATGGATTATGACTGCAATCTTTTTATTGATTATTCTTGCTATTATTTTATTTTATCATGGATTATAGATTGGAAAATTCTATATTATGGATTATGGATATAATGGATTATTGATTGGAAAATTCTATATTATGCTATAAATTATGATGTTATGTTGGAGTATTCACTTGTTATTCACTTGGATTATTCTTTTTGTTATGAAATATGATATGGAGTTTATGAGTTATTGTATGGATTATATGAATTTCTGAATTTTTATGTATGTAGCGTAAAAGGTAAAAATAACGTAATTGTATGAGAAATTTTTCTTCAAAAAATTACTAACATTAATTGAAATAATAAAAACATAAAGTGTTCAAATTAGTTAAAAGGAAAAAGAAATGACCCAAAAAATGTTTCACTGCAATTCAAAATTTCTTAATCTTCGGTTACTTCATCTTTTGTGGGCAATTTAAACAGATCAACTTCATTGTGATTGCTACAAATAAGTTTGGCTAAAATTCTCAATCGTTCAACTCCCATTTCTTCTGTCTATACAATAGAAATATAACGTTAGCCAAATATCGCACTTTTTCAAAATGAAACTACATGATATACTTTACCGTGAAAAAATCTTCGACCAATTGCTTTTATTATCGGCTTCTATATGCTTTAATGTATACATGCCACAATCATCTCTAAATCAAATATGAAATAAATTAATCAATTAACAAAGAAAATTTTATAAAAAAAACATAATATGTTATATTTAAACTTACGAATTTGGCTGCTTCGGTACTTGTACACAATTGAATGAAAAATCTACGGTATCTTTAAATAATCGACCCAAATGAGCATGACCCGCAAACCAAACTAGAGTTTTAGTTAATTGTATAAACCGTGAAAAAACATTAAGATATCGATAATTAAACACTATTCATATATTAGTTCCTAAAAATGAGTTAATGACTTACTATATTTTCTGCAATCTTTTTACGCGCTCTAGTAACACCAAGAGAGTCCAAAACGTAATTATGTCTCTCGACAACATCAACAACTAATAAAAACCAGTGACCTTTTGCATCATGTAAAGGTACATATACCTGTGAAATAATGTAAGTTCAAAATCACTGCCAACTACATAAAAACAACTACAAACTGTAAATATACATGTTCAACATTACTACTATCAGTAGGCATAAAGTCATTTATCTAGCGGGTATGAAATTTGAAAAGATTATGTTGTGATCCCGCCTTCTCATCAAGTGAAAAATCTTGAATCAAAGTCTGTGACAAACAAAAAATTAGATAATATCGTTAAATCATCAACTGAAAATAATGGTATTTCTAGGTAACCCATAAATATATTTTTTTACCTGAAAGGACAAAGGGAGATATAACTTTTTTGGCATTGGCTCTTGTCTCAAATGCAAATCATAGACATAGATATCGATGAACTATTAAATATTAAAAACAAAAAATTAGTAATGTTAACAACAAACAAAACAAAAAAACTTTATTATAACATGTTACATTACCCAATCAGATAACCAATTTTCTGGAAAAACAATGCGAGCATTGCCAACGTCTAACGGATTGTTTTTTGCCATGTAAAGAGTCCTGGCTGTATTATCTCAAGTAACAATATCCATGCAAATTCGGGTTTCTTCAGGCGTTAAGTACTTTAAATATTTCTTGTACGCATCGCTTATCCTCGCATTTTCCTTACGTCCTTCTACTAACGTATCACCTGGCTTAGAACAATACTACATGAAATACATTAATTAAACTCTTACAAATGATAATAACTAGAAAATTACATGTCGATATTTATAAATAAATTTTTTGTAGAATCTAAACCTTTTTTCCTTAATTTTTTGAGCGTGTACGATCAAATCTTTCAATTCTTCTTTACTATCAACATCATAGACATTGTTCTTGTTCCTAACCTGCGCAATTAAATAGTAATTGATCACATATGTAATTCAAATGACATATTTGTACATTATTTATTTTGAATTTACACCCTACAGAGAAAATAATTTTTTTCTCATTACCATCTCATTTTTTTCGGGAGCATCAACCTTGCATGTTTCTCTACTATCTTACAAAGTAATATTTTTTGCATGTTATCATATGTCAAATATTAGTTTTAAGTAAAATATGCTAAGTAATAAATAAAGAATTATTTATACATACCTTTGTACTCACTCCAGAAGTTCGAGCTCTCTTTTTTGATGTCATATCTTTCGACTTTAGATCATTTGTAACATCAGAACGTGAAGTCGAACTTCTCTTTGATAATGACTTCTGACCGCTAGACATTTTAGGCCACATTTTTTACTTATTGGAGTTTCCTTCAACGTAACTAGTTGACTAGGAAATTGCTGGGGACTAAATTCAAATTTAAATAAATCGCTCGAAATTTCTGGAAAATCATCTCTACCAGTCTTGATTTTGTCTTCTGAAATAGCTTCAACTTTACTTTTACCACTACGTTCTAATGAGGGAGAAAAATCCATATCACAATTAATAAATAGAGATATAATCGGTATTTTCATACCACTCGCAGTTTCTACCTTCATTGCATCGGCAGTTAGTTCTTCTTCCCAGTGAGATTTATTCTCTAAACCATCAACATTCAATGGCTCGTTGTATATATGCATATCATCAGGTATACTCTTTAAATCATCTCCCTCTAATGATTTATTATGTACAACCTCTCTTTTTAGTGAATCACCGTCTTGTTTTGAACATTTTACATTGCTCGCTGCTAATATGGACACTAATTTCTCAAATTGACCATTAAATTTTTCAAAATGGGAATTCATTTTCACAAACTCCTTTTCAATATTTTGCATAGACTGAATGAGTGTCTCGAACTTCTGATCACTCTGATAAGGAGTGCTTATGTTTTCCTCAAGTACAACTCCACACTTTTTCTATAAGTACATAAAACACTAATCTCAACAAAAACTATTTAAGACAAGCATTGAAAGTTCAAGTAATTATTGTACCCCAGGGTTTGTCTTCCTCGAACACATGTCGATATGACGCTTGCACTTCATCATTGTTGTATCTTGTTTTGAAGGTGTTAAATTTAGATCCAACATCTACATCAAAGAGGTTAATTTTAAGTAAAAAGAATTTACAACATTTGAAACTAGCGTACCGATACGGTCAAATACCGTACCGGTACTACACACTATTGTTGAAAATTCAGTGACCGAAAATTGTATCGGTACACATACCATACCGATACGGTATTATTCGCGTACCGATACGCCTGGGAATATCGTACAGGTATGGTAAATTGTAACTGATTTTCTAGTGGCTAAAAGCTGTGTCGGTACACATAGCGTACATGTACAATATTCTCAGGCGTACCAGTACGTGAATAATATCGTACCGGTACGCGCGACGAACTACAAGATTGGGGTTTCGGATCGGCAAATAATCTTATGAATCAATCAAAAAAATTGGCTTGCTGAAACTGATTTTAGGGTCTTAGAAAAGGCGTTGGGTTCTCAATTTTGAATTACATAAGCCAATTAACATAATTTTGGTTTGGGTGATGATTAGGGTTTCAAAAATTAGAGATAAATTACCTAATTGCAACAAAGAATTAGGACTAGCGGCGACTGTCAATGACGACATCATTTGGCGGTGGGTGCGGCGACGATTGAGTTAATTTCAAAGCAAAAAACCCTAAGATTTTTTGATTTGGGATAGTTTATATTAATTTAAAATAAATTTAAAACTAAAAAATACTTTAATTAAATTAAACTTTTAATTTTTTAAAAAATTATAATTACACAAAAAGTACTTTGAATTTAAATTTTTTTATAAATTAACCTATCAGTACTCATCGGTGCTCGTTAATAGTGGTGCTCGTCGTTGCTCGGCAATCGCTATAGAATTTTCCAATCCTTCTACGATTCATCATAATTTTTTTCCTTCCAATTGGAGATATTCTTTACTCCATTACCCTTATTTATTATTAGTTGAATTAATTTGAAGTGTTTATCAGGCAAACTATTGTGTTGGGTAAATCATTTTTTATAAATTTTAAATTTAATCTTAATTTTATTTAGAGAAGGGGAAAAGAGACTACATGAGAAGGAAAGGGTGCTCCTAATGAGTTTAAAACCGATGATCTAAGAGAATACGAGAGAACAAAGATGAGCAACTCGACCAATTAACCAAATGTGTTGGGTAAATCACTTATCTAAATCCGAAATAAACTTTTGAAAAGATAAATATTTAAAATAGAAACTAATATTTTATCCATAATTTGAAATGTTGAAATCTTCAAGTTGTTTTTTCTTTTATCATAAATTAATTTAAAAACAAAAGTTGAGATCCGCTATTGATAAAGTAGTTAAATATGTTGATGTTATCCCATCTTATGTGGTTTGAATCTCAACTTTTACCTTTGAAACGTAATAGCTCTATACTTAATAAAAAAAATAAGTTAATACATTAAAAATGATGTTATTGAAAAAAAATAGTCACAAAATTCAAATACAAATAAAGTAATCCTAAATCAATAGTGTTGCCTCTGCTTTTTAATTGCACCAATTTAACCTCAAACTCTTGAATTGTATCAATCTCGCTCTTTGACTGTCGTTAACTGATAGAACTGTTAAATTTTGTGTAGGTCGTTATCTGCTTCCACATCGACCGTTATCGCTAATTGTATTGCCATGTCGATGATGACAAGTCAGTTTTAACGATGTGATATTACTAATGTAGAGTTTTAAAATTACAAATTTGTTTAATAAAATTCATGTCAATTGTACTACTACTCATCAAAATTGGCATGTTATCATCTTATTGTAGGGCATTAATTTATTAAAGAAAATAACATATGGACTTGCTAACTATAACGTTGTTAATTATTTAATAATAGAGTGTCTAACATGACAAAAGGCGGCTAAGAATAATAGCTCTATTAAGTAAAGGGTGAGGAGATGGTAAAGGAGCAAGTTGAACAAGTGTGGTTTTTATTATGTTTGATTAAATGTATTTAGCCTCTCAGCGTTGTCCAAGGTTTCCAAGTAGGCCAACTTTGGTATTTGGAAATCCACCTGCTTTCTCTCTCTTACTTCATAATTAATCAACTTGATCTATATAAAACAAATTAAACGAGGAAAAAGCTATCAATCAAACAGCTGGAGTTTCGATGGATTTAAATCAGACATTTATTAATATTATTATTAAAGTAATAATGTGAATTTTTATCGTAAAAAATTATTTGGATCATTGGTCTTCAAGTTGCATGGATGCGGGGTGTTGAACGCTTATAATTTCCTTGATCGAGATGTTTTGGGTCCCCCTGTCGTATCTATTCGTAATTAGCTTATAATTTCGAACATCTTTTCAATTCAAAAGAAAAAGTTATTAGTGAAACATCATTTTAACAACCATATTTGTCAATATTATCAAATTTAACCTTCTAATATCATCAATAGAGACTATATTATGTCAATCAACGATTAAAGTAAAAATTAATTTTTGAGATTTAGAACTATAAAGGGATTAAAACAACAACAAACCTCTCAAATATGATCATTTGAGATATTTCAAAGAAGAAGTAAAGATCTATTAATTAATCGAGTGGTCAAAGATGTTTACGTTTTTTCATCTTGTATGAGTTTAAGTCTTGACATTTTACTTTTAGAATGTAAAAGTTCTCCAGTTAATCAAAGAAGAAATCATATCTTTGGAAGTTTGGGATAGCGTTTGGTACGATAATAAATCATTTGATAACGCACACATCGTGACACCGTACAAACAAACAAACTGACTCTGAATCTCTTAAGAATAATAATATTTTATTTTTCATTAGAAATATTTGATGGGTTAAAATTTTAATTAATTAAAACAGTGTGTATGCCTCTAATTATTCGATTGTTATTGTATGAGCTATAGAATAATGTCAATATAGAATAATTCTCTCTCATCATTGCCATGGACTCAACTTGAACCTATAAATTTTCTTCATATTCCTTAATTTTTTTTCTTTTAAAAAAAGTATTATTTAGAGGTTTAAAAATAAAAAAAATTGTCCCATTGTTCATTACGAAGGAAAATAAGTTATCTATGGCAAGTAATCCACGATGCTGTATTAGTGGAATTATTGCACTGAGACCCAGATCAAGTTGTAAACTGTTTTGGAACCTTTTTATGAGCCAATAATTTTTGGACACGTAAAAAATAGATTCATAGTCTATCTATTCAACTTTAGACTCATAATCAAAGATAGTTATTTTCAAAAATAAATCATTGTTTAATTATATAAGATAAAATAATATGCAAAAATTTGAAATTAAATAAAATATATACTTTAATCAATGGTCTCTATTACAACTAACTTGAGCTTAGAGAAAGAGTTTCTTTATTTCCTTAAAACTTGATTACAATCTATATACACAGCTTTAACTAATTAACAACTAAGAATACCTAGTAACTAACTCAGTAACTAACTTCAACATATATGAATCTTAACATCCCCTCAAGATGGAGATCGATGAATGTTGAGAAGGCCCATCTTGTCGATGAAGTGACGAAACGCAAGGGAATGTAACACTTTGGTGAAAATATCTGCAAGTTGGTCTGCTGAGCGAACATGAAACAATTTTAAGAAGCCAGAACATATCTTTTCTCGAACAAAATGGCAATCCACCTCAATATGTTTCGTACGTTCGTGGAAGACTTGATTCTTCGCGAGGTGTATCACTGCTTGGTTGTCACAATAGAGAAAAGCAGTAGGGACTGAAACATGAAATGAAGAAAGCAAGGCAGCAAGCCAAATCAACTCACAAACAGCAGAAGCCATTGCCCGATACTCAACTTCACAAGAAGAACGACTCACTGTGTGTTGCTTCTTCGATTTCCAAGAAATAATGTTGTCACCAAGATATGTGCAAAAGCCAATTGTGGATCAGCGTGTGTCAGGGCAAGAACTATAATCAGAGTCAACAAACGCACTTAACTGCATGTTACATGATGCAGAAAAGAACAAACACATCCCAGAAGTAGCCTTTATGTAAGATAAAAGGTGATACACTGCATGCAAGTGAGGTAGTCGAGGAGAGCACACAAACTGACTCAGTAAATGTACGGTGCAGGTGATATCTGGCCTTGTATGCGTAAGATAAAGAAGACGACCCACCAAACATCTATATACTTGAGGATCAGGCAGAAGTTCCCCTTCATGAGCACTCAACTTGTGCGGAGAGACAATCGGTAATTCTACAGGTTTTTTTACCAAGGGAACTTGTGTCTTCAAGGATATGAAGGGCATAGTGTCTCTGAGATAAAGATATTCCAGACGCATTTCGAGCAACTTTGAAACCCAAGAAATATCGTAATGGACCTAAGTCCTTGAGTTTGAAGTGTTGTTGAAGAAACTCTCGAACCAAGGCATGTGAAGATAAATCCTTTCCAACAAGAATTATATCATCAACGTAAACCAACAAGGAACCATGTCATCACCAGTCCCTTTAAGAAAAAGTGAATGCTCAGAGGGTGATTGAATGAAACCAAAATTAAGAACCACTGTAGAAAAAGCTTGAAACCATTGACGAGAAGCATGTTTAAGACCATAAATGGACTTATTAAGCTTACAAACCAAATTTGATCCCACTGTGTCTATCTTGTAACCAAGAGGAACCTTCATGTAGACTTCCTCATCGAGTTTCCCACTTAAAAATGCATTGTTTACATCCAATCGGAGAAGATGCCAATCTTGAGAAGCAGCCAGAGCAAGTAGAACCTTGAAGGAAGTCATCTTGGCCACGGGTGAAAAGGTGTCAATATAATCAATGCCCTCTATCTGAGTGAATCCATTGGTTACCAAACGAGCTTTGTACCTATCAACGGTGCATTCAATATTGTATTTGATCCTATAGACCCACTTGCAATCAATGAGTTGTTTGCCATCAGGGAGAGGAACAACGATCCAAGTGCAAAGAGAATCCATAGCATGTAGCTCATCAGCCATAGCATTTCTCCATTCAGAAAATTGGACAGCCTAGTGGTAAAAGGAAGGCTCATATATGAAAGAAATATTAGCAACAAACGTGGCATATGAGGAAGTCAGACGTGCAGAGGAAAGATAATCTTGAATAGGATAAGAACATGAAGTAGAAATAGCGTTATTACAATGATAAGCTTGAAGATAAGAAGGCTTAACAAATGTACGAGAAGACCTCCTGACTACTGGCTAATGGTCAACCAACTCATGCTCATGTTGCGTAGCAGGCTCATTTTGTATAATAGGCTCATTAGAAGGGGCAGGCCCATGATGTGTAGCGGACTCAGTAAAAGCAACAGGCTCATGATGTACATCATTTGCATGTGTAGCAGGCTCATGTTGACCACCATGCAGAGATTACTGAGAAATAGCTTGATCGAGAAAACAATTTGAAGAATTAGTGCATATTGTAGGCAAGGGCAAATCAGGGAAATGATCATCAACCGAAATTGAAGGAGCAATTGTATGATAAGGGAAAATGTTCTCATGAAAAATCACATTACGAGACACCACGATAGACGTAGTTTGGAGAACATAAACTTTATAACCCTTCATCCCAGCAACATAGCCCAGAAATATTCCAGGCAAAGCCCGTTCTGAAAATTTATCACGGTGAGCTCCAAGAGTAGATACAAAACATAAGCATCCAAACACCTTGAGATGTTCATAATCTGGAACACGATGATGTAGTAGTTTATACGGAGACTTGTTATCCAAGAGAGGTGAAGGGAGTCGATTAATAAGGTAGGTGGCTGTCAATATGCAATCACCCCAAAAACCAATTGGAACCTTGGATTGAAAATAAAGGGCTCGGGCAACAGCAAGAAGATGTTGATGCTTCCTTTCACAACAGCATTTTGTTGAGGTGTCTCAACACAAGAGTATTGATGAACAATGCCCAAAGACGAGAAAAGAGTAGTGAATTTCAATTCAGGTGCATTATCTGATCTAAAAATCTTCAAATCATACCCAAATTGTTGTTTGACCATTGCTATAAAACTTGGAATTATCGAGCCAACATCTGATTTATGTTTTAGCAAATACGTCCAAGTAAACGTGAGTAATCATCAACCAATGTTAAGAAGAATCTATGATGATCGTATGTATCAGATTTATACGATCCCCAAACATCACAATGCACTAATTCAAAAGGAACAACAGCTCGAGAGTTAGAATTAGAATAAGATAACCGACGTTGTTTGGCAAGGGGACAAACCCTACAAGGCTCATCTTTATTAAAATTGTGAAAAGGTAATACATCTTGCAAAGTACATAAAACATGAGAGCTAGGGTGGCCAAGCCTAGCATGCCAAGAAGCCAATACAACTGGTGAATCAACATCATTTTCACTAACATTCTGACTCGTGTGCACACCGGGCATATGTAGTAAGTAAAGACCCTTATACAACTCACCATTCCCAATCAATTGTCGTAAGTCCTAAATAAAGCATTGATCATTGCAAAATAGAGCAGAAAGATCAGAATGTTTATTCAACTCACTGACTGCCAAGAGATTAAACTAAAAATTAGGGACAAATAATACATCATTTAGCACCAAAGAAGAAGAAAGATGAATGTCCCCAGAAAAACCAACAGAAACCTTAGTATTATTAGGCAAAAGAATGTATGTTGGATCGGTTTCAAGAAATCAAAAAAACTTTTAATGTAGCAAACATGTCTCGAAGCTCCGGAATCAATAATCTAGCATTTATTAGCATCACAAGAACCTAAAGTATTGATATAAGAAACAATCTTGCCTTGCATCGAAAGATTGATTGAAGTAGAATGGATATTCAAAGTTGAAGCAGACTGAAGTTGATTGGTGAGCATGGCTATGAGCTGTTGACATTGTCTCGTAGTCAGGGAATCAGCCTGAGATAATCCATCAGAAGACGCAACAGCATTGGGATGAACCAAAGAACCATGTTTGGAACGAGCATTGTACCCAGGTGAATAGCCACGAAGCTTGTAAGACTTGTCCTTGGTGTGACCCAACATGCTACAATGACTACATTGTGGCCGAGATTTTCTCGCAATAGGAACTTTAACAGCAAATGCGGGTTCAGGAACAAGAGTTCTAATGACAATGGATCGTTGATTCTCTTCTTGAATAATCCAAGAGAACACTTTAGACATCTGATACCATGTTACAACTAACTTGAGCTTAGAGAAAGAGTTTCTTTATTTCCTTAAAACTTGATTACAATCCATATACACAGCTTTGTTTATATAGGGAAATATACACAGCTTTAACTAATTAACAACCAAGAATACCTAGTAACTAACTCAGTAACTAACTTCAACAGATATGAATCTTAACAGTCTCAACCCGTAAAGAATAGTTTTGTTCGCACCGAAGTGATAGTCAAATTAAATCTTCCCAATAATGATAATTTTAAAATTCGAACTTAATTCAGATATATGAGTGAAAAGTTACTACCATATTTTTCTACCACTTATTAATAATCACCGAGGTCACGTTTGAAATGTCGTCGAGTAATTAGATATGGGTGTAACTACATAATTGTAGCATGTTCAAATAACTATAGTGATTTGTGAGTCTCACTAAATTGGGTGTAGTTGGCGACCCTATTTAAATTCTTCAATTCTTAGATTGAGAATTGATGTAGTTACCTACATAATTACACTTCTTATTATTATGTATAATTTGTGCACCATCTCTGAACCATATGTTAAACCATCATCCAGAATGAATTTAAAAGAATTTAGTTTTAAGAGTTTTTTAACCTAGTCATTCTCTTTCAAATCGTTGTTGCCTGCAACTTTGCTTTTATTTATTTGATTGGTGGTCGGTAACTAATTTTAGTATTAGTTGTCGACTAACGGGTCTATTATTTTTTTTTATTTTTCATGTTTTAATAAGAATCTCTACCTTTGTGGCATGTGTTTCCTTTGTCCTTGTGACACGTTTTTCTTTAATTTTTTTGTGGTTCGTTTCATCTGTCCTTGTGGCATGATTTTCAGCATACCTTAGAGGTCGATTGGTGCTCGTACAAAGATCTTCACGATGCTAATCTCTGATTATGATTCTATCGGTGGTCTTAGGAAGATGGGTTCTCACTCGGTTGATGGTTGGATGATGATGTAATTAGACCTGGGTAGCGGAGCAATCCGCCTGATAGATTGGTTCGCTCACCACTCCTTTTTCACCCCATAAAGCGTCTCGTTTGGGTAGAGACAAGTAAATTCAGAAAGGTTTCTGAATTTTAGTACGTTAATCTCGATGAAAATGTCTATTTTTCTTTACACCATTGTATGAAACTTTTAGTGGACTTGACCTTTTTTTCTCTTTTTGATGCATTGTATTGTATCATCTTTCATGGTGATTAATAAAATTAGATGTCACTGTTAAAAAAAATCATAATAACGTGTCATCATCTTATTTGCTGATTATACATCAAATTACATCATTAGTGCCATAAATATTAATCTTTTTATATATAACACTTTAACTTTTTTTATTCATGTATACATGGATTTCTTTTATATATATATATATATATATATATATTTGTTATACATTAACTCAACTTACAACTTATTATTGTTATTTCTAGACATTAGAGCTTTATAATATATATATATGTGTGTTTTTCAAACTCTAATAATTTTATTGGCGAATACTTACTTAAATATTCATAAAATATTTTTAGGATTTAAAATTATTTTTATAATAATTAATAATGTTTAGAATTTAATTTTATATAATCATGTAATTATAATTTGTACAATCAGACATAATATAAAAAATTAAAATATAATGCTAAACATGTCTAGATAATTAGAATAGAGTAATTGTATTTCTATACAATTATATTGTATTGTTTAAACACGTCGGATTGTAACTTAGAATGAGACAATTCAATGAACTAAATTAAATTGATATTGAATTATTGATAAGATCATTGGAGCATGTTAACCACTGATTGGAAATAAGAAATAATGCTTTAACTTAATCCTTATCTTTACACTTCATTTTCATTGATTTTAAGCAAACCATCTGATTTGATTTTTCTGTGAATAGAACAGTGGAGGTCTGACATTTTTATATTTTTGTTTTGTATTTTACTTTTTACATTAAAAAACCATGAAACATCAAATTTCTAAATAAAATATATAATGGTCTTGTTTGGTAAAGAGAGGTTTAGGTAAAAATTAGAGGTTTGAGGTATAATTAGAAGTTTGACCAGTCAAATCCGCTAATATTGTTATTTGGTAAATAGCAGATTGAAAGAGCGGATTGGGGTGAAACCGCTAATTTTGAAAAAGCTCATAATATGAGTTTTTTTTAGATTATGGCCATGTTTGGTAAATAGCGGTTTGAGCAAAATTTAGAGGTTTGAAGTATAATTGGAGGTTTGACTAGTCAAATCCGCTAATATTGATGTTTGGTAAATACCGGATTGAAATAGCGGATTGGGGTGAAAAAGCTAATTCTGAAAAAGCTCATAATATGAGCTTTTTGAGATTAGAGGTTTGATATTAGAGTTATAATGACTTTTTTACCCTTAACAATTACTAAAAATCTCCAAATAACTTAAATTAAATAATAATATTTTTTAATATAAATAATAACATATTAAATATTAGACTTATTTGTTGTTACTACTAATTTATATTGTGATATTTGTAAGTTAATTCTATTGTTTTATTATCACATATTTATATGTGCATATAAAAAATTTAATAATTATATAAAAAATAAATTAATATATAAATCTTTCAAATATGTTTAGGAAATTTATATTAAAAATAATTTTTACAAATTTAATTAATATTTATTAGATACAAAATATTAATAACTGATAAATTATTCAAACAAGTATTAAATATAATCATGTCCTTATATGTCATTTTGCATGTTTAAATAATCAAACAGCTATCAACTATCAGTTAATTTTACCAAACACTTTTATACAATCAGCTAATACAATCCGCTAGTCAAATCAGCTAATGCAATCAGCTATCAGCTATCAGCTAATGTAATCCGCTATCAGCTATCAGCTATCCGCTAATTGCCAAACAGAGAGTTGTAAAGACTCTTTTACCCTTACCAGTTACCAAAAATCTCAAAATAACCTAAATTAAATATTTCCTCACCCTATTTATAAGCTAATCCTATTTACTTTTTTTCTTTTTATTATCACAAATTTATATGTGTTGTAACCCCCTCGTCCCGGTCCGGACGCTTGACCAGTCCGAGTGGGCCACACGGGGAAAACCGAAGTGAAACCCGTTAAGGTTCCTCCTCGGTTAACGACCCAGAAAATTTCTTTTTAATTTAATCTTTTCTAAAGGCTCATTCGAATCATATGTGATCATAGCAGCGGAGAGACAAGCGTTCAAAAAACATTAGCTCGACCAACCTACGCAAAACAGCCCATTTTTAACTGATTAAGCAGGCCGTTTCAAAACACCCTCAAGGTGTATCAAAACGCCTTGACCTGGTCAACGGTTCTAAGCCTACACGAAGAGGCCGTATCGGAACGGAGGTCAACCGTTCCGAAACACCCTCTATGGTCAACTTCTCGTGGTCAACGAGATTTTGACCGTTTCGAAACTCTTAGACCCGTTTCGGAACACCTTCATCTCGCCAATTTCTCAAAATTCCAGTAGTGAAAATGTACCGAAACGGCCTTCCCGCGTTTCGAAACACCCGGCCAAAAACAAAGGGACCGTATCGAAATAGGGTAGCCCGTTTCGAAACGCCCTCTGTCTGCAGACTGGTTTTAGCTGGTTTATGGCACAAGGAGGCCCCTAAAACCTCCAAACATCACACTAACATCAATCCTAATGCAAACCAACATATCAAGCATACTTAAAACACCCCAAGACATATAGAGAAACATCAACACAAGGCATTTCCAAAAGCATACTTCAACATAGCCAAAACTTAGACAATTCTAGGTAGCAAAATACTAACATGGTTACAAGCATGGCATACATCCCAAAAGCCAATTTGACAAGCACAAACGAGGAGTCTAACATGCTCCTAAACAACATCAACAACAACATAATTCAAAAGCATCATAACATGATTACATGTCCCATTCCTTGACCATTACATCTTAATTAAAAAGTTCATACTTGGTAGCTAAACAAGCACCACGAAGCACACTTGGAGGCCCCCTTCTTGCACTTAGCAACCCACGAACTAAGGATCTGCACTGTCGAACAAAGAGAGAGCGTAAGCAATAAAGCTTAGTGAGGGTAAGCTCTTTAAAAACAAACCTCGACAATGCAGGGTCCAAGCACGATCTCAACCAAGGTAAATGCATGATTACCAAAGATCCTCAAGAGCCAAATGTTAAAGATGCATGAACAATATCCAATTATATATCATGTTCAACAAGCTCTATTTCACAACACATGTAATCACATATAAACACCCAAATAGAGATCGCATTCCTCAACACATTGGTACACATATCAATCAATATTGGCACCTAGCTATGACCCGAATACGCGGATAAACACGTTGGAACTCACATCCAACAACCACTTTACCTCACGGTGGGATTACACTCATCACCGGTCTCGCGGAGGGGATTCCACTCATCCTCACGCCCCGTCGATGGGATTCCACTCATCATCGACTATATATAAATACAATTTCCAGGCGAACCCGTACTCCTCCTTGGTGACTCAACGCAACCAAGGTCACGCGCGAATTTAGACTCATGTGTACACACTAACATCCTAATGATCGATCATTTGTACTCAAGCATACTAGTGCCAACATTTAACTCAATCCACATTATTCATTTCATCCCATTTCGTGCTTAGCACGTACTCACCATGATCACAATCATGAACCATTCACATGCATGCCATAATGCATCACAATTCATGCCTCATCTCACATGTATAACACATTATACATAAATCACCACATCACAAATATTACGAGGCATATTCATCAAATACAAGTTCAACCAATGGCTCTAGTTTAAGTTTAGGATTAGGCTACCACCCTAATCCTAACTCTAGGTGGGTCTACCAAGCCCGACCTAGTCCATGTGCTCGAACCAACCATTTAAAACCACTTTAAAACATTAACCACTCACCTAAGCTTCCAAGCTCCAAGCCAAGCAAGCAACCACCCTCAAGCTTCCGGATTTCTTCCCGATGCTTCACCGACCCAAGTTCTTGCTTCTAAACAACCTCAATACAATTCAAATAACCTCAAATCAGCCTAAACATCAAAATACTAACCCGTAACACAATTCAAACACAAATTACAATGTTTCAAGCCATGAACAACCCCACATTTAACCAAACTCGGGCAGCCCCAAAACCTCATCCAAAACCCATGTTTCCAACACCTTTTACACCCACAAATGATCCCAAATCGACCCCCAACCATAGCACTATCAATAGCCTATCAATTCCAACCTAAAACAACCCCCAAAACTCACCCAAAACCCTCCAAAAACCCCATTCAAACCCAATTTCGGGAATTTGTTTAAAACCAAGAAAAATTCACATATGTGGTACCATTTAACTCCTAAACCTCATAACTAACAACATTGAATCAAAATATTAGGTTTAGCAACACAAAGGCATCATTTTTAATCAAATCTTTTGAAATCCCCATTTCCAAAACTTTAACGAAAATAAAAACTAATGGTACTTTTGAAGAGAGGGAGTTGAGGAGAAGTCAAAAACGGTGTTACCTTTCAAAAATGAGTTGAAGTGGAGGAGCTATGTGATGGAATAGTGCTTGGGTGAAGAGAGCTCTTCAACCCGTTAGTTTGATTTTGAAGAAGAAAGTGAATAGTGAAAATTGGGTGTTTTGTTTTGTTTTAATTTAAAGGCCCAAAGACCATTTTGCTCTTAATGAAATGAGATATTCACAAGAGCATATAATCCATGGCTATTTGAGGTTTAACTTCAAAATATGGTCAACACAACTAATTAATTTGAAAACTGAACCCGAAACTTTATTTTAATTATAAAATCGAACCCAAAATAATATTAAAATATTATTCTCACCTGACCCCTAAACCGGGGTGTTACAACTCTCCCCCACTTAAGGAATTTCATCCCCGAAATTACCTGACGGAAACAAATACGGAAAATGCTCAACCATATCAGATCTCCTCTCCCACGTGGCCTCCTCCACACCTCTATGTCTCCACAACACCTTGACCAACTCTATGGTCTTACCACACAACACCTTGCTATCATAAGCAAGTATCTCAACAGGCTCTTCATTATAAGACAAATCCGGATTCAATTCTATCTCCTCAACGGGCATAACATGAGAAGGGTTTGACCTATATCTCCTAAGCATAGACACATGAAAAACATCATGGATCTTCTCTAACTCAGAAGGTAACCTCAAACGATAAGCTACATGCCCAATCCGCTCAACTATCTCATACGGACCAATGAACCTCGGACTCAACTTGCCCTTCCGGCCAAATCTCATTACCTTTTCCACGGAGATACTTTCAGAAACACTTTCTCACCCACGAAGTACTCAATCTCTTTTCTCTTCAAATCCACATAAGACTTCTGACGATCGGAAGTCGTTTTCAAATGGTCACATGTCAACTTTACCTTGTCGGTAGTCCCTTTAAGCAAATCCGGCATAGGTAACAATCTCTGACCTGTTTCAGCCCAACAAATCGGAGTCCTACATCGTCTACCATACAAGGCCTCTTAGGGAGCCATCTAAATACTAGATTGATAATTGTTGTTGTAAGTAAACTCAACTAAAGGTAGGTGTTTCTCCCAAGAACCCTAGAAGTCAATCACACAACAACGAAGCATATCCTCAAGAATCTGTATCACTCGCTCTGACTGCCCATCGAACTACGGATGATAAGACGTACTGAAATGCAAACGGCTACCTAGAGCGCTATGCAAGCAACCCCAGAACCTCGAAGTAAACCTAGGATCTCTGTCTGAAACAATAGACTTCGGAACTCCATGAAGTCTCACAATCTCACGGATGTACAAGTTTGCCAACTTGTCTAAGGAATCTGTAGTGTTCACTGCTAAGAAGTGAGCACACTTAGTGAACCTATCGACAATCACCCACACAGAATTCTTCTTCGAAGGAGACAAAGGCAACCCCGACACAAAATCCATGGTGATCCGCTCCCATTTCCATTCCGGAATCTTCAAAGGCTGTAACAAACCTGAAGGAACCTGATGTTCTGCCTTCACTCTCTGACAAACCATACAACGGCTCACATACTCGGCTACATCTTTCTTCAAACCAACCCAGAAGTAATCATTCTTCAAATCACGATACATCTTGGTACTACCCGGATGCATAGAAAAGGGACTCGAATGTGCTTCACTCAGAATCTGACGTCTCAACTCAACATCTTCTGGTACAACAATTCTATCTCTGAAGCACAACAAGCCCTCACCACTGAAACTATACTCGGTCGGTCTTCCTCCGGCTATTTCCTGAACATGAGGAACTAATGTCACATCTTGCAACTGCTTCTCTCTAATCAACTGAATCAAAGAAGGCTTCACTTGCAACTCGGTGATCAAACCACCATCATCGGACACACTCAATCTAGCAAACATAGCTCTCAACTCAACGACCACTTTTCTACTTAAAGCATCGACTACTACATTTGCCTTACCCGGATGGTACTCAATGGTCAAATCATAATCTTTTAGTAACTCAAGCCATCTTCTCTGTCTCAAGTACTTCAAGCTCTTGTGATCGGTTTAAACTATACACTTCTCACCATACAAGTAATGACGCAAAATCCTCAATGCAAATACAACTGTGGCTAACTCTATATCGTGAGTAGGATAGTTCTTCTCATGAATCTTCAACTGTCTAGAAGCGTAAGCAACAACTCTTCTCTCTTGCATCAAAACACATCCTAAACCTACGTAGGAAGCATCACTATAAATCACAAATTCTTTACCTGAGACAGATTGCACTAACACTGGGGCGTTTGTAACACCCGTGTTTTGGGGCTAGGAGTTAGTCGGGTTAGTGGTCCGAGTCGGTAAAATTAAAATTTAATCAATTTGACCTTAACTTGGGCTAATTGGGTTTTAAAATAAAAAGGAGGGACCAATGCGGTGGTTTAACCTAAATGTTTTAAAAAGCTAGACCACTTTTTGAAAGTTAAAGAGAACAAAAAAAAGGTGTAGTCATCTTCCTCATTTTCCTTTCTTCACCATGGAAACCCTAACAAACCCTCCCAAATCCCAAATTCGTATTTCCATCAATTTCTTCATCAATTCAAGGGCGTTTTTTTTAAAGGTAAATCATTTTCTAAACCTCCTCTTCGTTTCCTATTCATACATGGTCTTAGATTTTAAAAATATGAACTTTTGGGAATTAGGGTTTGATTTTAAAGTTTGAGTTTGTATGGGGTTTTTATCTTGTTTTGTTAAATTGAGTTGGGGTTTTGTTTAATCAAGTTGAAATACACATTATATGTTAATTTGGTTGAATTTTGATGAATTTCCGGAGTGGGTTCTTGGACCCATTTTTAAGGTGTCAAAAAGTTGATTTTTGGTGGGTTTTAAGGTGTAATTAGAGGGCTGATGGTATATGTATGCTAAGGGGATGATTTGGGACCATTTAGATGTCATTTGAGTGTTTAAAAACATGATTTTCTGCTGGGTAAAATATTAGTACGAAAATGGTGTTTTGGAGGGTTTTGGGTGAGTTTTGGGGGTTGTTTAAGGTGGGGTTTGATAGCCCAATGGTAGTACTATGGTTAGGGATTGATTTGGGATCATTTGTGGGTGCAATGGATGTTGGAAACAAGGTTTTTGGAAGAGGTATTAGGGTTGTCCGAAATTGCTAAGTATGGGGTTTGGTCATGACTTGAAATGTTGGGTTTGATATTTGAATTTGTATTCCGGGTTGATATTTTGGATGTTGGGCTGATTTGAGGATTATTTGAATTGTATTGAGGTTGTTTAGAAGCGAGAGTTTGCGTTGGAGGAGCTTCGGGAAGAAATCCGGAAACTTGAAGGTGATGTTTGCTTGGTAGTTGAGCTTGGAGCTTGGAAGCTTAGGTGAGTGGTTAAATATTTTCAAATGGTTTTGAGTATTTGGTTCAAACATGTGAACCTAGGATGGGCTTGGTAAACCCACCTAGAGTTGGGATTAGAGTGGTAGCCTAATCCCAAGCTTTGATTAGAGACCTTGGTTGCACTTTTAATGGTTGTATATGCCCCATGTTAAATTGCGATGGTGTTGATTAAGTATATGTTATATACACGTATGTTGAGGCATGTTTGATGCATTGTTATATGCATGTTGATGATATATATGATATGGTTATACACATGTGTAAAATATAATGTAATATGGTTGTTAATGATGTACATGTGGTATTGGCATGAGAAATGATATTATGAGGTGGTTTCATGATCCGAGGATCATGGTGAGTACGTGCTAAGCACGGAAGTGTTATGAATTGATATTATGAATGATTAATGAAATGTGTAGTATTTGGCACTAGTATGCTTGGGTACAAATGATCGATCATTAGGATGTTAGTGTGTACACATGAGTCAAAAGTCGCGTGTGGCCTTGGTGGCGTTGAGTCACCAAGGAGGAGTACGGGTTTGCCCGGAAATTGTATTTATATTAGTCGGTGATGAGTGGAATCCCATCGACGGGGCGTGAGGATGAGTGGAATCCCCTCCGCTTGAACGGTGATGAGTGGAATCCCACCGTCAGGTAATGGTTGAGTTGTTGGATGTGAGTTCCAACGGTTATCCGCGTATTCGAGTCATAGCTAGGTGCCAATACAGATTGTAGTTTATGTTGCCAATATGTGGTTAATTGTGAGCCAATGTGTTTTGGGAGGTGTTGCTAACATGGTTTAATATATGTGATTTCATATGTTGTGGACTTAAACATGTTGAGCATGACATGATATTGAATATATGTTCATGCATCATCTATATTTATGGCTCGCGTGGATCGGAGGTAAGATCATGCATTTTATCTTGGTTGTAGCTCGTGTTTGGACCCTGCATTGTCGAGGTTTGTTTTTAAAGAGCTTACCCTCACTAAGCTTTTATGCTTACGCTCTCTTTTGTTCGACAATGCAGATCTATAGCTTGAGGGTGGCAAGAGGCAAGGAAAGGCCTCCAAGTGTTGCTTACGGTTAGCTCAAGTATGATGTTTAAATTTAAAGATTGTAATAGTAAAGCAATGGGATAGGTATTGTTGGTTTGAGTTTGATGTATGTCTATGGTTGACTTGGTTTGTAAGCATGTTATATCTTGCCGAATGTTTGTATGATGGATGGCTTATGAATGCTTAAGTTGCTTGAATGACATGTAAACTTATTTGATATGTATGATGCTTATTGGTTCTCTTTTAATGTCTTCAAGCATGCTTGTATGAAAGGCTCTTAATGTGTAATTTGCTATGTACGAAAGATTGTCTAAATCCATGCTTGTATGTGTTTGAGTATGTTAAATCTAGGATGTATGCCTCTAGACTTTGTTTGATGGTTTTGTGTGCCTTTAGGGGTCCTATGGGACCTTCATACTTGTTGAAATACCCTTAAATCTGAAGTTCAAAAGGCTGCAGACAGCCCGCGTTTCGAAACGGGCTGGGTCGTTTCGGAACGGGTAAGGCTTCAGGGACCCCGTATCGGAACGCGTTTCGATACGGTATGGCCTTTGAAACCCCTGTTCCGATACGCGTTTCGGAATGTTTTGGCTACTGGAATTCTGAGAAATTCACGAGATGAAGGTGTATCGAAATGGGTATAAGGGTTTCGAAACGGTCAAAATCTCGTTGACCACGAGAAGTTGACCGTTGAGGGCGTTTCGGAACGGTTGACCACCGTTTCGATACGGCCCCTTATAGAGGCTCTGGGACAGTTGACCTGGTCAAGGCGTTTCGATACGCCTCAAGGGTGTTTCGAAACGGCCTGTTTAAAATATTAAATGTGGGTTGTTTAATTGTTGTTTTGGGATCGAATGTTTGTCTCATGTGTTTTATTCCGCTGTTTGATCACATAGGACTTAAATGGACTTTTAGACAAGATAAATAAAAGAAATTTTTCTAGGGTTGCTAACCGAGGTGGAACCTTAACGGGTTTCGCTTCGGTTTTCCCCGTGTGGCCCACTCGGACCGGTCGTCCGGCCAGACCGGGACGAGGGGGTTACATTTGTTGGTATCAGAGCCTAAGGTTTCCGAGACCTTGGGCAAGTAAGTGAGGTAAGTTTAAGTTTTGAATTGATATGCACGGTGTTTGCTTGCTTTGTAAGTATGATTGCTTGTATGACAAGTAAGTTGATTGTTTGTTTAAAAGCATGTTGCTCGTTACCCGTGTATGCTGTGATGTGTGATTGTTTGATTGAGAATGCATGTTGTTTGATCGTACGCATTTGTTTGCTTGTTTAGCAAGTATGCCTTGTTATACGCTTGGTTGAACATGTATGTGTGTTGATTTGTTTGAAACGTGTTTAGTAGAGTCCCATTGCTACTATTACATCGAAAAAAGGAGATTTTTTTTAAGTGAGGGAAACATACTTGAGCCACTTGGAAGCCTTGCCTTGCTAACCCAATCTTGTATTTTTACTGTTGATATTGTTGTTGATTTAATTGCTTTTCGGTAAGTAGAAGTCGTAGTTTCTGAAAGGGTGGACTAGGTTGAGGGAGTCCATCACCTCAGTTAGAGAGGTATGGTTGTACCAGAATTGAGGTACAATTCGTCCGTTTGAGACAGTGTGTATATGGGTTGTTTCTTGTGGATGAGGGACAGTGTGATCAACTCTGGCATTAGTTAGTAAGAAGAAGTGAAGGCCTATGGGCGGGGGTCAGAGTGGTGTCAATGTTTTATCGAATGAGCCCTTAGCACAGTATCAAGTTGTTTCCTCCAGTTGATTCTGAATCCGTATCTCTGTACATTGTTAGCAAGTATACAAGTTGAACATGCCTGGTGAGGTGTTAGTTGGTGACCGTTGGGGTTGGCCTATGATTTTAATGCAAGACAGTCGGTCAGTGTCCGTGAGTGGGAGCTAGTTTGTGTGATTGAGTCAGTGTACGTTGAGTTGTTTTCCAGCAAGCGGGAGAGATGAAGTCACTTCCGATATAGTTGAGCCGAGAAGGGAGCCTTGAGCTTTGACTTCAGGATTGTTTGGTAGGGGTAGAACAAGTCCAGCAAGACTGTTTGTGTGCGATCAGAATTGAGTCTTGAAGTTACGAGATGCTCTAAGAACAGTTTAGAAGAGTCAGATTCTGTTGAAGAACCAGTATGAAAACAAGAGGACCGAAGACTATCAGTTGTGTACTTGTGAAGTTACAATTTTTGCAGAATCGTCCGTTTGTGTGAGCGTGCAAAGATTTTGACGTATCTCTGTTGAGATTTTAGACGTAGGGACGCATGTGACTAGACCTTTTGGGAGATAGTAGTGATCAGAAAGATGTACAGAAGATGTTTGTTGGTGGTTCGGAGTTACTAGTTTCTAGTAGATGTGAAGTGATTGTCTTCCTACAGTTTCGGTGTGCCTTTTTCCAAGGCTCGACTTGAAGAGCAAATAGTTAGTGTATACGTTGAGACAAAGAAAGAGTTGACTTGAAGTTACAAGATTTATGTGTGACTGTAGTGGTAGGTGAGAAGGTGAACTTCTTGTTGAATGTTGATCCAGATTTAGAGTTCAAAGATTGATTGAGTTTAGTTGACAGGCTTGCTTAGTAATTGTGATGAATTCGATTTTGAATGAAGACTAGACCGCATAATGTTAGGATAGTTTGTGTTTTCTTTTCCTAGAAGTGTTTGGAAGAATTGTCGGCTTATCTCTGTCTAGAGAGGAAGAGTTTGATATTGAGACCGTCTTCGAGTTTACTCCTGTTTTGATTGCTCCATATCTTATGATTTCCGGAAGAATTGAGAATGTTGAAGAATCAACTTCGAGATTTGTTAGACCTTAGATTCATTAGGCCTAGTGCATCATCTCAGAGTTCTACAGTGTAATTTGTGGAGAGGGGAGAGTGACAGTACGAGGATGTGTTTAGATTTCAGATAGTTGAAACAAGTGACAGTGAATGATTAACATCCGTTTCTGAGTGTCAGTGATTAGTTGGTCAGTAGTGTGTGCTTCAGTCTTTCGAAGATTAATTTGAGATCCGTTTACTGCCAATTGAAAGTGAGAAAATTTGAAGTACCGAAGACAACTTTTGAGGCAAGATGTGACCGTTTTGAGTTCCGAGTTATGTTGTTTTGTTGGACTGGTGTGTTGGTTACTTTTATAGAGATGTTGAACAGAATATTTTCCTAAGCTCTTGATCAGTTTGTAGTAGTTCTCATATATGATACATGAGTATATTCCAGTACCGAAGAAGACCATAACAAGCTTTAGAGTTAGTATTGTAGATTCTATTAGAGAATCAGTTGAATGCCAAGTTGAGCCAACGTGAACACCGAGATTAACGAAGATGTCCTCCTAGGACATGTAGATCAGCTGAGTGTGCTAGAGTAAATCCTTAGTAGGCGAAAGAAGATACGAGTTGGAAGAAATTGAAGACTGTGACAGATATTTATAGTTCCTAGGTCTAGCCTTGTTACTCTCAGAGAATTGTAAATAGTGTTTGAAGACAGTTGCTCCATTGATAGATTGCTACAGAAGAATGTTCAGTTGTGTGGTTAGATGCGAGACAACGAGCCCTTGAGAAATTGAAGGAGACTTTGAAGAGAGCTTCGACCTTGAATCAACTTATGTCAGAGAAAGAGTTGTGAACCACAGTGATGCATTACATGTAGAGTTAGGTTGTGTGCTTATGCAAGACGGAAGATTGCGACTTGTTCATCGAGTTAGTTGAAAGACCGTGAGAAGAGTTATTCGATATGAGACATAGAGTTAACTACAGTTGTAATTGCTTCGAAGACTTGGAGACAAGCTTGTATAGTAAGAAATGCGCAGTGTATATATACGTATCATTAGAGCTTGAAATATTTGAAGACTTGGGAATGGTTGGAACTTGAACAACATGAGTAGTTAGAATTGCTTGAAGACTGTGATCTCAAGATTGGGTACTATCTGAAGAGAGTCTACGTAGCAACCGAGTTCCGAGTTGTATTTGTTGTTAGATTAGTAGTTGAGTTACGAGTTGCAATTGCCGAATTCCGTATATCAAATGATAGTAGTTTTGTGGCTGAGTTTCGGGTTGAGACTATTTTGAGTCAGAATGTTTGATGAGAAACAGTTGCAAGACAGATTCTTGGCACCTCACGTGCAAGGCATAGTGGAAAGAAGACCTTCAGAATACAGTCCAGAGATAATAGAGTTTTGCATTTCAGAGACAGAATAATTGTACTGATTGACATAGTGTTATGAGACATATTGTTTTGGCCGAAGCACACGGTATTTCTTTTGTATTGCATCCGAGTAGTGTGAAGACATATTGTGGGTTGAAGACGAGTATTTCTAGATTGAGCGGATGAATAATGTGGTTCAGTATGAGAGTCAGTGTGTAAATTGTCAGCGTGTCAAGACAGAGCGTTAGTTTTCTTCTAGTTTGTTACATCCGTGGAAGGTTCATAATGGAAGCTAGTAATAGAGATTCGAGATTTCAACTAGAATAATTTTGAAGACGTCTGCATAGTGTTTGGTTAATTGATGAAGACAGAGGATCAGTCAGAGAAAGTTATGAGTCAAGTGTTCAAGCAGTATTGTATGAGTTTGTGAATCGGGCTGGTTCTGTTGTTATCTGTTGCGGTTACCACCAGAGTTAGAAAGGGGTTTGAGCTGTGTTACGTGTATCTATGATTCAGAAATGTGAGTCAGATCTGTTCCGTGCTATATTTGTTGAAAAGATTGAGTTGAGTTTGAAATTGGCATGCCTTGAAGAATCTGTAGAGATCTTAGCATCAGATATCTATTGTTGTGTGGTAAGTCCACCGAAGTTTGTTAGTGTGTTGTGGTGTGAAAGAAAGTGGGTTCCTGTCCGATGAATTTCGGGGATGAAATTTCCTTAAGTGGGGGAGAGTTGTAACACCCGTGTTTTGGGGCTAGGAGTTAGTCTGGTTAGTGGTCCGAGTCGGTAAAATTAAAATTTAATCAATTTGACCTTAACTTGGGCTAATTGGGTTTTAAAATAAAAAGGAGGGACCAATGCGGTGATTTAACCTAAATATTTTAAAAAGCTAGACCACTTTTTGAAAGTTAAAGAGAACAAAAAAAAGGTGTAGTCATCTTCCTCATTTTCCTTTCTTCACCATGGAAACCCTAACAAACCCTCCCAAATTCCAAATTCGTATTTCCATCAATTTCTTCATCAATTCAAGGGCGTTTTTTTAAAGGTAAATCATTTTCTAAACCTCCTCTTCATTTCCTATTCATACATGGTCTTAGATTTTAAAAATATGAACTTTTGGGAATTAGGGTTTGATTTTAAAGTTTGAGTTTTTATGGGGTTTTCATCTTGTTTTGTTAAATTGAGTTGGGGTTTTGTTTAATCAAGTTGAAATACACATTATATGTTAATTTGGTTGAATTTTGATGAATTTCAGAAGTGGGTTCTTGGACCCATTTTTAAGGTGTCAAAAAGTTGATTTTTGGTGGGTTTTAAGGTGTAATTAGAGGGCTGATGGTATATGTATGCTAAGGGGATGATTTGGGACCATTTAGATGTCATTTGGGTGTTTAAAAACATGATTTTCTGCTGGGTAAAATATTAGTACGAAAATGGTGTTTTGGAGGGTTTTGGGTGAGTTTTGGGGGTTGTTTAAGGTGGGGTTTGATAGCCCAATGGTAGTACTATGGTTAGGGATTGATTTGGGATCATTTGTGGGTGCAATGGATGTTGGAAACAAGGTTTTTGGAAGAGGTATTAGGGCTGTCCGAAATTGCTAAGTATGGGGTTTGGTCATGACTTGAAATGTTGGGTTTGATATTTGAATTTGTATTCCGGGTTGATATTTTGGATGTTGGGCTGATTTGAGGATTATTTGAATTGTATTGAGGTTGTTTAGAAGCGAGAGTTTGCATTGGAGGAGCTTCGGGAAGAAATCCGGAAACTTGAAGGTGATGCTTGCTTGGTAGTTGAGCTTGGAGCTTGGAAGCTTAGGTGAGTGGTTAAATATTTTCAAATGGTTTTGAGTATTTGGTTCAAGCATGTGAACCTAGGATGGGCTTGGTAAACCCACCTAGAGTTGGGATTAGAGTGGTAGCCTAATCCCAAGCTTTGATTAGAGACCTTGGTTGCACTTTTAATGGTTGTATATGCCCCATGTTAAATTGCGATGGTGTTGATTAAGTATATGTTGTATACACGTATGTTGAGGCATGTTTGATGCATTGTTATATGCATGTTGATGATAGATATGATATGGTTATACACATGTGTAAAATATAATGTAATATGGTTGTTAATGATGTACATGTGGTATTGGCATGAGAAATGATATTATGAGGTGGTTTCATCATCCGAGGATCATGGTGAGTACATGCTTAGCACGGAAGTGTTATGAATTGATATTATGAATGATTAATGAAATATGTAGTATTTGGCACTAGTATGCTTGGGTACAAATGATCGATCATTAGGATGTTAGTGTGTACACATGAGTCAAAAGTCGCGCGTGGCCTTGGTGCCGTTGAGTCACCAAGGAGGAGTACGGGTTCGCCCGGAAATTGTATTTATATTAGTCGGTGATGAGTGGAATCCCATCGACGGGGCGTGAGGATGAGTGGAATCCCCTCCGCGTGAACGGTGATGAGTGGAATCCCACCGTCAGGTAATGGTTGAGTTGTTGGATGTGAGTTCCAACGGTTATCCGCGTATTCGAGTCATAGCTAGGTGCCAATACAGATTGTAGTTTATGTTGCCAATATGTGGTTAATTGTGAGCCAATGTGTTTTGGGAGGTGTTGCTAACATGGTTTAATATATGTGATTTCATATGTTGTGGACTTAAACATGTTGAGCATGACATGATATTGAATATATGTTCATGCATCATCTATATTTATGGCTCGCGTGGATCGGAGGTAAGATCATGCATTTTATCTTGGTTGTAGCTCGTGTTTGGACCCTGCATTGTCGAGGTTTGTTTTTAAAGAGCTTACCCTCACTAAGCTTTTATGCTTACGCTCTCTTTTGTTCGACAATACAGATCTATAGCTTGAGGGTGGCAAGGGACAAGGAAAGGCCTCCAAGTGTTGCTTACGGTTAGCTCAAGTATGATGTTTAAATTTAAAGATTGTAATAGTAAAGCAATGGGATAGGTATTGTTGGTTTGAGTTTGATGTATGTCTATGGTTGACTTGGTTTGTAAGCATGTTATATCTTGCCGAATGTTTGTATGATGGATGGCTTATGAATGCTTAAGTTGCTTGAATGACATGTAAACTTATTTGATATGTATGATGCTTATTGGTTCTCTTTTAATGTCTTCAAGCATGCTTGTATGAAAGGCTCTTAATGTGTAATTTGCTATGTACGAAAGATTGTCTAAATCCATGCTTGTATGTGTTTGAGTATGTTAAATCTAGGATGTATGCCTCTAGACTTTGTTTGATGGTTTTGTGTGCCTTTAGGGGTCCTATGGGACCTTCATACTTGTTGAAATACCCTTAAATCTGAATTTCAAAAGACTGTAGACAGCCCGCGTTTCGAAACGGGCTGGGTCGTTTCGGAACGGGTAAGGCTTCAGGGACCCCGTATCGGAACGCGTTTCGATACGGTATGGCCTTTGAAACCCCTGTTCCGATACGCGTTTTGGAACGTTTTGGCTACTGGAATTCTGAGAAATTCACGAGATGAAGGTGTATCGAAACGGGTATAAGGGTTTCGAAACGGTCAAAATCTCGTTGACCACGAGAAGTTGACCGTTGAGGGCGTTTCGGAACGGTTGACCACCGTTTCGATACGGCCCCTTATAGAGGCTCTGGGACAGTTGACCTGGTCAAGGCGTTTCGATACGCCTCAAGGGTGTTTCGAAACGGCCTGTTTAAAATATTAAATGTGGGCTGTTTAATTGTTGTTTTGGGATCGAATGTTTGTCTCATGTGTTTTATTCCGCTGTTTGATCACATAGGACTTAAATGGACTTTTAGACAAGATAAATAAAAGAAATTTTTCTAGGGTTGCTAACCGAGGTGGAACCTTAACGGGTTTCGCTTCGGTTTTCCCCGTGTGGCCCACTCGGACCGGTCGTCCGGCCAGACCGGGACGAGGGGGTTATATTTGTTGGTATCAGAGCCTAAGGTTTCCGAGACCTTGGGCAGGTAAGTGAGGTAAGTTTAAGTTTTGAATTGATATGCACGGTGTTTGCTTGCTTTGTAAGTATGATTGCTTGCATGACAAGTAAGTTGATTGTTTGTTTAAAAGCATGTTGCTCGTTACCCGTGTATGCTGTGATGTGTGATTGTTTGATTGAGAATGCATGTTGTTTGATCGTACGCATTTGTTTGCTTGTTTAGCAAGTATGCCTTGTTATACGCTTGGTTGAACATGTATGTGTGTTGATTTGTTTGAAACGTGTTTAGTAGAGTCCCATTGCTACTATTACATCGAAAAAAGGAGATTTTTTTTAAGTGAGGGAAACATACTTGAGCCACTTGGAAGCCTTGCCTTGCTAACCCAATCTTGTATGTTTTACTGTTGATATTGTTGTTGATTTAATTGCTTTTCGGTAAGTAGAAGTCGTAGTTTCTGAAAGGGTGGACTAGGTTGAGGGAGTCCATCACCTCAGTTAGAGAGGTATGGTTGTACCAGAATTGAGGTACAATTCGTCCGTTTGAGACAGTGTGTATATGGGTTGATTCTTGTGGATGAGGGACGGTGTGATCAACTCTGGCATTAGTTAGTAAGAAGAAGTGAAGGCCTATGGGCGGGGGTCAGAGTGGTGTCAATGTTTTATCGAATGAGCCCTTAGCACAGTGTCAAGTTGTTTCCTCCAGTTGATTCTGAATCCGTATCTCTGTACATTGTTAGCAAGTATGCAAGTTGAACATGCCTGGTGAGGTGTTAGTTGGTGACCGTTGGGGTTGGCCTATGATTTTAATGCAAGACAGTCGGTCAGTGTCCGTGAGTGGGAGCTAGTTTGTGTGATTGAGTCAGTGTACGTTGAGTTGTTTTCCAGCAAGCGGAAGAGATGAAGTCACTTCCGATATAGTTGAGCCGAGAAGGGAGCCTTGAGCTTTGACTTTAGGATTGTTTGGTAGGGTAGAACAAGTCCAGCAAGACTGTTTGTGTGCGATCAGAATTGAGTCTTGAAGTTACGAGATGCTCTAAGAACAGTTTAGTCAAACTTAACTCCTTTTTGCAACAATTTAGTCAAATGAGCAGCTACTCAAGAGAAACCATCAACAAATCTCCTATAGTAACAGACTAATCCTAGGAAACTCCTAATCTCGGTCACAAACTTAGGTTGTTTCCACTCAACAATAGCCTAAATCTTCGATGGATCAACACGGATACCTTCGGCCGAAACAACATGGCCAAGAAATACAACCTCTCGAATCCAGAACTCACATTTACTAAGCTTCGCATACAACTGATTGCTCAACAATCTCTACAAAACAAATCTCAAATGCTCATCATGTTCTTCTTCGGTCTTCGAGTACACAAGTATGTCATCAATGAAAACAACTACAAAATGGTCTAGATAGTCTCTAAAAATTCTGTTCATCATATCCATGAATGCTGCAGGTGCATTCGTGAGCCCAAACGGTATCACAAGAAACTCATAGTGACCATATCTAGTCCTAAAAGTTGTCTTTGAAACATCACACTCTTTCACTTTCAACTGGTAGTACCCGGATCTCAAATCTATCTTCGAGAACACTGAAGCACCTCTCAACTGATCAAACAAATCATCTATGCGAGGCAACGGATACTTGTTCTTCACAGTCAACTGATTCAACTGCCTATAGTCAATACACATGCGCATACTACCATCTTTCTTTTTCACAAACAACACAGGAGCACCCCAAGGAGAACTACTAGGCCTAATGAAACCACGGTCTAATAATTCTTGCAACTGACTCTTCAATTCTTTCAGCTCTTTAGGAGCCATACGATACGGAGCTATCGAAACTGGATTAGACCCTGAAACGTTCTCAATCACAAACTCAACATCCCTGTCAGGAGGCAAACCCGGCAACTCTTCAGGAAACACATCCGGAAAGTCACACACTGTTCTAATATCTTTTGGTCTAGCTTCACTCATATTCGGATTCATAACATAAGCTAAGTAAGCCCCACATCCGGAATTCATCAACCTATGAGCCTCTAAAGCTGACACAACATTAGACAAGAACTTAATGTTCTCGCCTACTACTACTACCTCGTAGTCATCAGAAAGCTTCAAGGAAATTCTCTTCGTCTCAAAATCCACACTAGCCCGGTGCTCAACTAACCAGTCCATGCCCAAAATAATATCAAAGTCGTAGAAAGGAAGTTCCATCATATCAACAGAGAACACATGACCCTAAATCTTCAGTGGATATCTCCTATACATACGTCTAACCACAACTGTCTCACCAAAAGAACTAGTCACATGCATACCTACATCTAAGATCTCAACAGGTATATCTAACTTCTGTGCATGCTCACTCAAAATGTAGGAATGTGTAGAACCCGAATCAACCAAAGAAAGCAAAGACATAGACTGTAACTCGAAATTACCTGATATCACATCAATGTCGTTCCCGGCCTCTCTCTGAGCATAAACTCTCGCTGGTCCTCCTGCCTCTGGCTGCACTGCCACAACATGAGCAAGGTTCCTCTGAGCATCTACCCTAGGTGCATCAGCCCTAGGCTGGAAGTAGCCACGACCGCGCCCACGGCCTCTCTGAAAATCATTTGCTCTCGCAGGAGCCTGAGCAATGTTCGGTGCATGTGCCGCCTGATACGGACAATCTCTCCTAAAGTGGTCCCTCGAACCATAGTTCCAACAAGCATGAAAGTTACCCCAACACTTACCAGTGTGATGTCTCCCACAACGGGTGCACTCGGGAAAACGCCCTCCTCCTCTATGGCCCTGATGGCCCCTACCATGATGGCCACCGCCACATCTATGGTCGAAATGATGTCCGCCACCTCTATGCTTCTTGGCATCTCTACTGTCAAAGTTGTTGTGCCTCTTACCAGAACTGGATCCTCCAGAACGCTTGGTCAGCCCCAAGCTATGCTCAATGTCCTTGGCTCTAGCAACCAAGACATCAAAGTCAGAATAATCCGAAGCTAAGGTATACCTCTTAACTTCCTCATGAAGTCCATATCTGAAACGATTACATCGAGCCCTCTCAGTAGGTACCAACTCTGAAGCATATTGACTCAGACGAACAAAGTAGATCTCGTAGTCAATCACAGTAGCATCTCCCTAAACAAGAGCCATAAACTCCCACTTCTTCTCTTCTAGATACCTCGGTCCCAAGTACCTCTTTCTGAAAGCGGACTCAAAGAAATCCCAATCAATCTCTGCCTCTGGAACTCCAGTAGTAATGGTGACCCACCAAGTGTAGGCATCACCCTGAAGCAAGGAAATCACATAGCCCAATCTACGTGCGCCCACACAACCCATCTGAGCTAAGATGCGAACTGTCTTCTCCAACCATAACTCCGACCTCTCCGGAGTTGATCCTCTGAACTCTTTGGCCCCCAAGCTACGGAGCCTCTCCAAAGGTAGACTAGCATCGTCACACCTATGCTGAGCTGCAGCCTGAGCTCCCGCAACTGCAGCCTGAAATGCTCTCGCTATAGCTTGCACTAGCGGAGTCATATCAATTCTGGCCGGACCTTGGCCACCTTGAGGTCCCTCTCCTTCAGCTCCATCCTCGCCTCCCACTCCAGGCGGAGGAGGTGGTGGTGGTGGTGCTGGTGCTGGTGGAGCTCCAACTCCCGCGGCCACCGGCCCTTCTATATGAGCCTCCACTCCAATCACCGGCTCAACAGGAGTCGCAACCCGTGGTTCCTGACGAACCACTCTCGGCCTACATCTTGGCCTAGACATCGCTCACAAACGATAACTACAACCACAACAAACAAAATATACAAGATCGGGTTAGCAAGGCAAGGTTTCCAAGTGCTCAAGTACGTTTCCCTCACTTAAAAATTCTTTTCCGATGTAACAGTAGCAATGGGACTCCCAAACAACATGCTTTTAAACAAAACAATCAACATACTTGTCACACAAGCAATCATACTTACAAAGCAAGCAAACATCGTGCATATCAATACCAAACTTGAACTTACCTCACTTACCTGCCCAAGGTCTCCGTAACCTTAGGCTCTGATACCAACAAGTGTAACCCCCTCGTCCCGGTCCGGACGCTTGATCGGTCCGAGTGGGCCACACGGGGAAAACCGAAGCGAAACCCGTTAAGGTTCCTCCTCGGCTAACGACCCAGAAAATTTCTTTTTAATTTAATCTTTTCTAAAGGCTCATTCGAATCCTATGTGATCATAGCAGCGGAGAGACAAGCGTTCAAAAAACATTAGTTCGATCAACCTATGCAAAATAGCCCATTTTTAACTGATTAAGCAGGTCGTTTCGAAACACCCTCAAGGTGTATCGAAACGCCTTGACCTGGTCAACGGTTCTAAGCCTAAACGAAGAGGCCGTATCGGAACGGAGGTCAACCGTTTCGAAACACCCTCCATGGTCAACTTCTCGTGGTCAACGAGATTTTGACCGTTTCGAAACTCTTAGACCCGTTTCGGAACACCTTCATCTCGCCAATTTCTCAAAATTCCAGTAGTAAAAATGTACCGAAACGGCCTTCTCGCGTTTCGAAACACCCGGCCAAAAACAAAGGGACCGTATCGAAACAGGGTAGCCCGTTTCGAAACGCCCTCTGTCTGCAGACTGGTTTTAGCTGGTTTATGGCACAAGGAGGCCCCTAAACCCCCCCTAAAACCTCCAAACATCACACTAACATCAATCCTAATGCAAACCAACATATCAAGCATACTTAAAACACCCCAAGACATATAGAGAAACATCAACACAAGGCATTTCCAAAAGCATACTTCAACATAGCCAAAACTTAGACAATTCTAGGTAGCAAAATACTAACATGGTTACAAGCATGGCATACATCCCAAAAGCCAATTTGACAAGCACAAACGAGGAGTCTAACATGCTCCTAAACAACATCAACAACAACATAATTCAAAAGCATCATAACACGATTACATGTCCCATTCCTTGACCATTACATCTTAATTAAAAAGTTCATATTTGGTAGCTAAACAAGCACCACGAAGCACACTTGGAGGCCCCCTTCTTGCACTTAGCAACCCACGAACTAAGGATTTGCATTGTCGAACAAAGAGAGAGCGTAAGCAATAAAGCTTAGTGAGGGTAAGCTCTTTAAAAACAAACCTCGACAATGCAGGGTCCAAGCACGATCTCAACCAAGGTAAATGCATAATTACCAAAGATCCTCAAGAGCCAAATGTTAAAGATGCATGAACAATATCCAATTATATACCATGTTCAACAAGCTCTATTTCACAACACATGTAATCACATATAAACACCCAAATAGAGATTGCATTCCTCAACACATTGGTACACATATCAATCAATATTGGCACCTAGCTATGACCCGAATACGCGGATAAACACGTTGGAACTCACATCCAACAACCACTTTACCTCACGGTGGGATTACATTCATCACCGGTCTCGTAGAGGGGATTCCACTCATCCTCACGCCCCGTCGATGGGATTGCACTCATCATCGACTATATATAAATACAATTTCCGGGCGAACCCGTACTCCTCCTTGGTGACTCAATGCCACCAAGGCCACGCACAAATTTAGACTCGTGTGTACACACTAACATCCTAATGATCGATCATTTGTACTCAAGCATACTAGTACCAACATTTAACTCAATCCACATTATTCATTTCATCCCATTTCGTGCTTAGCACGTACTCACCATGATCACAATCATGAACCATTCACATACATGCCATAATGCATCACAATTCATGCCTCATCTCACATGTATAACACATTATAAATAAATCACCACATCACAAATATTACGAGGCATATTCATCAAATACAAGTTCAACCAATGGCTCTAGTTTAAGTTTAGGATTTGGCTACCACCCTAATCCTAACTCTAGGTGGGTCTACCAAGCCCGACCTAGTCCATATGCTCGAACCAACCATTTAAAACCACTTTAAAACATTAATCACTCACCTAAGCTTCCAAGCTCCAAGCCAAGCAAGGAACCACCCTCAAGCTTCTGGATTTCTTCCCGATGCTTCACCGACCCAAGTTCTTGCTTCTAAACAACCTCAATACAATTCAAATAACCTCAAATCATCCCAAACATCAAATACTAACCCGTAACACAATTCAAACACAAATTACAATGTTTCAAGCCATGAACAACCCCACATTTAACCAAACTCGGGCAGCCCCAAAACCTCATCCAAAACCCATGTTTCCAACACCTTTTACACCCACAAATGATCCCAAATCGACCCCCAACCATAGCACTATCAATAGCCTATCAATTCCAACCTAAAACAACCCCAAAACTCACCCAAAACCCTCCAAAAACCCCATTCAAACCCAATTTCGGGAATTTGTTTAAAACCAAGAAAAATTCACATATGTGGTACCATTTAACTCCTAAACCTCATAACTAACAACATTGAATCAAAATATTAGGTTTAGCAACACAAAGGCATCATTTTTAATCAAATCTTTTGAAATCCCCATTTCTAAAACTTTAACGAAAATAAAAACTAATGGTACTTTTGAAGAGAGGGGGTTGAGGAGAAGTCAAAAACGGTGTTACCTTTCAAAAATGAGTTTAAATGGAGGGGCTATGTGATGGAATAGTGCTTGGGTGAAGAGAGCTCTTCAACCCGTTAGTTTGATTTTGAAGAAGAAAGTGAATAGTGAAAATTGGGTGTTTTGTTTTGTTTTAATTTAAAGGCCCAAAGACCATTTTGCTCTTAATGAAATGGGATATTCACAAGAGCATATAATCCATGGCTATTTGGGGTTTAACTTCAAAATATGGTCAACACAACTAATTAATTTGAAAACCGAACCCGGAACTTTATTTTAATTATAAAACCGAACCGAAAATAATATTAAAATATTATTTTCACCCGATCCCTAAACTCGGGTGTTACATGTGTATTTAAATTTATTAATTAATTAAATTATATTAAAATAATTATATAAATAATAAATTAATATATAAATCATTTGAATATGTTTAGAAAAGTTATATTAAAAATAATTTTATTGATCTAATTAATAATAATTAAATACAAAATATTGATAACTAATAAACTATTCAAACAAGTATTGAATATAAACATGTTCTTATATGTCATTTTACTTGTTTAAATAATCTAATCGATATCAGCTATCAGTGAATTTTACCAAACACTTTTATACAATCAGTTAATACAATCTGCTAGTCAAATCAACTAATGCAATCCGTTATCAGCTAATGCAATCTGCTATCCGCTATCAGCTATCAGCTAATTGCCAAACATGGCCAATATAAATAAATTTGAATAAAAACTTATTTTAGGACAATTTAGTGCAATTAAATCATGTATGAGGTCTTCGTATAATATATAAATAAAGAAGCATTTTATTGAATATATTTAGTTTGTATTTTAATTGTTTGCAAAGTAACCGATTTTTTAATTTTTTGGGTAAATTAGTAATATCATTTTTATCATTGATGGATTTATGTAATTTTAATTTCTTCTAAAGTATTTCATTTTTATTTTTATTTCTTCTTTAATGTCTCCTACTTTGAGATGTAAAACACTTTTATCCTCAAACACTAATTAATATTTTTTAGTATAAGTATCAATATTTGATCATTGATCAACTAAATTAGACTGGGTAATGTAGAGATCTATTATAAGGATGATTCTCCCAACTGACAGTTAATTAAACCACCAAATATTTATTTTGCATTTATGAATTAAAAATGAATATTCATCATTTAAATTATATATTTGGCTAGATCATGGACCTTTTATATATTTTATTCAAAACTAAATTAGATCAACTCGTAACCCTATTTCATAATATAAAATATTTTTATATTTATAATTAATTTTAGAAAAAAATACTAATAAATAGTAATTCACATCAAAGTATTCTAACCTAATTAAGAGAATAAATTTATGGAATCAGATGGATAACCTAACATTTGTGTGTGATTCAAATAAATAAATTCAGCTTTGGGAATTTTAATTTAGAGTCAATTAACCGAAACATAATCACATGCAATTTGAAGTTTTGAGAAAGCTGCCTCCAAATTGCATAACACAAAGTCAAATTAGGCGGACCCTTTTGTGCTCATTTTGGCCACGGTCATCATTGTTCATCTAAATTAATCGGTCAATAGATCAAAATTTTATAGTTAAACTGAAAAAAAAAATAACATTCCCATCTCGAATTGTTTGTTTGAATTTTCAATCTTCTTAAATTAAATTTGAATGGAAAAAATGTTTGTACTTCAATCAATTTAGAACAATTAAAATATATAAAAAAAAATTATATTTTAATTAAAAGTTTAAAAGAAATAGTTTATTCATTAAATAATAACAAAAGTTTAATTTGTTTTTTTATGTAAAGGAAAATAAATTTAGGATTTAAAGTTAGAGAATTAGTCAATAATCTTTAGAACATGTGGTTAAAGCTTTCAGTTGACACCCTCTCTTTCCTTTAGGTCGTGGGTTCAAAATCCAGTAGAAGTAAAATTTCCTTTACCCCTCTCCTAAGACCTAAATATAAATTGTTCAAAAAAAAGTTAACGAGAATTAAAACAATATTCTTTGTGGGTACATCCAAGACTTGTTTGATTAATTTATTTTTTTCCTTTGAAAATATGTACAATGAATTTCATTAGCTTTTTCCTTTTTCTTATGAGGGGAGTCAATTTCTGTGAACTTATTTTAGGCATAATGTCAAAAATATGTCCATAACGTTTGATTGAATAGTCACTTTGACTCATTTCTTTTTTCTAATTAATTTAACCTTCAACATTTTATTTTGGGTTAAAATGATCGCTCTGTGATTGAAATTATTAGGCTTAAACGTCATATAGGTGCCCAAACTATATCCTTTTTTCCAGTTAGGTGCCTAACGTTTGTTTCGGGCCACTTAGGTGCCTAACGTTTCATTCCGTAACCCATTTAAGGTTTTAGCCGTAACGGGCGTTAAAATTTTCCATTAAGGGACACGTGTCACATTTTTAGTGCTTCTGATATTAAAAATAATAGAATAAATTAATTAAATTAATTAAAAATAAAATTAACCCTTAACCCATCTTCTTCCCCATCACCATCCCCCTCTTCCCCCTTCAGTTAATAAAATAAAATTAACAAAGGGTTGTTCAGATATTCACTCCATTTCGTTTCTTCCGCTTGGTTTTCCATCAATCCCCAAGAAAACCCGTTGTTGCTTTGCAGCTCGACGATGGATGCGTACGTTGCCGCCATTGAAGGACCATCGGAGAGGAATGCGGTTGTCAATGGTGGCAGAAGGGTTGAACTCGAAGAAAACTCAGTGTTGATATCGAAAGCTTTGGTGGTTTGGTTGAACCAGTGAGTCGGAACATAGTTTTGTTGCTTCATATCAAAATGACCCACCAAATCAGATGGCTGAGTCTTGCAACTGGGTTTAAGGTTGTCGGTTTTAAGGCTCGGTTCATTAGATGTCGGTTGAGTCTTGTTGTTGTCTTCACCATTTTCGACCTCCGAGAGCGGCTTGTGCGTGACAGGGTCGATTCCTCTCTGCCTCAGCTTCTTCTTCAGGCAAGAATTCCATAGATTCTTGATTTCATCGTCGGTTCTACCAGGCAACTGTGCAGCTATTTGTGACCACCCGAACAAGACCAAAACAATTCTTACACAGCTCTGCAATAAAAATACACACGAGATAAATACAGTAATGGGGAAGAAGATCTGCAACTCTTCCCACACCTCTGCAGATCTGCAGATCTGCAAATTAATCCACCTTAACCAGCCCGAAAGAAACTGAAGGGGGAAGAGGGGGATGGTGATGGGGAAGAAGATGGGTTAAGGGTTAATTTTATTTTTAATTAATTTAATTAATTAATTTTATTATTTTTAATATCAGAAGCACTAAAAATGTGCCACATGTCCTTTAACGGAAAATTTTAACGTCCGTCACGGCTAAAACCTTAAATGGGTTACGGAATGAAACGTTAGGCACCTAAGTGGCCCGAAACAAACGTTAGGCACCTAACTGGAAAAAATGGTATAGTTTGGGCACCTATCTGACGTTTAAGCCGAAATTATTAGTCAACTAACAATAAATAATTTAAAATAACTTGATAAAATTATACATCAGTAAAAAATAATTTTATATTTTATATAATTATTTTTTTACTAATGTGACATTATTTCAAGTCAATACATTTATCTATATAACAATATTATTGTTAGCGTGCACTACCATGTAGATTTGTCACATCATTTTAAACAATTTATTATTAATTAACTAACAGTTTCATCCGTAGAATGACCTTTTGGCTCATAATGAAAAGTTGAGGCTTAAATTATTTTAAAATTTTATAAATCAAAATAATTATTCAATATAAACGTTAGGTTATTTTGTAATTTTATGTCTCTATTTTATGTAGGTCCAACGTATGGCCAGAGAGATGAACATATTTTGATATATTATGTGGGTTTTTTCGTTAGGGGTAATTTTTTAAAAGAGGGGTTAGAATCATTGAACCGAAAGCTCTAGAAATATGAAATTACTGTTAAATTGGTTTCAACGATTTTATACTTAATATATGTTTAAGTTTAGTTTGTTTTATATATTTTACCCGTATAATATATGGAAAAATATCTTATGCACTTGCAGTGGAAACGAAAAGTTTTCACAAGTATTTTAGTTTTAGGGTTTATAGACCTAAATAGGGTTTAAGTCTAGATTTTAGAATTTAGGGTTTACGGTTAAAATTTAAAATTTAGAGGTTAGAGTAATATGTTAGGGATTTAGGTTTAACCTTGAGCCCTAAATTATAACTACACCCTTCAAAAATCCTACATTTAAACTCGTAAGCATTAAGCCTTAAACAAAATTCCTAAACCCTAAAATTGAGGCGCTTGTGGAAACAAAGTTTCCACTAGCACTTGTGCATGGAATAATTACCCATAATATATATTAGGCCTGTAAACGAACCGAACGAACACGAACGAGGGTGTGTTCATGTTCGTTCTTTTAACTTTAACCAAACAAATGAACGAACACGAACATAAACGAACACAAAATTTCTTGTTCGTGTTCGTTCATTAAGGAATGTAGCTTGTTCGTGTTCGTTCATTTAAATGGTAAACGAACACAAACGAACATATATAATTTGTTAAATATTTAATATTTTTGGTTAGTTCGATTAATTTGGTTAATTAATCGATTTTAAACTGAATTAATCGATAATTGAAATTTGAAAAACTCTTAATCATTAGACGAAACCTAAAATTATCTAATAGATTAACCAATTTTATTTTGGTTCGGTCGGTTAGTTCAGTTTAACCAAATAATAAACACCCCTAGACATATGTGAATAAATTTAAATAAACATAAATGAACAAACATAAATGAACGGATTACGGAACGTTCACGAACATAAATGAACGAACAAGCCCTTTGTTCGTGTTCCTTCATTAATTAAACGAACAAAAAATCTTGTTCATGTTCGTTCATTTAATAAAAAAAACGAACATAAACGAACTTCCTACCAAATGATTTACGAACGGTTCACTGAACGTTCGGTTCGTTTACAGCCCAAATATATATATATATATATATATATATATATATATATATATATATATATATATATATATATATATATATATTCATGTATAGGTGGCGGAAACAAAAAGTTTCCTCAAGTGCTTCAATTTTAGGGTATAAGAACTTCATTTAGGGTTTAAGTGTAGGCATTTTATACTTATAAAGTGTGGTTAGAATTTAAGATTTATGGTTAAAATTTAGGGTTTATTAGTTAAACTCTAACCATATTACCCTAAAACCTAAATTCTAACCTCTAAATCCTAAATTTTAACCCATAAACCCTAAAATTCTAATCATTATCCCTAGGTTCTAAACTCATAAACCTCACACCCTAAACTAAGACCCTAAGCCCTAAAACTAAATCACTTATGGAAACTTTTAGTTTCCACGGCCAGTGTATATATATATATATATATATATATATATATATATATTAATGAGAAAGGATTTAAATATTATGTGCATCGTGTCAAATTGAACAAGTATATTCTAGTTTAAGTAGAGGTGGCAATCGGGTGGAGAATAACCGAAAATCGTGGAGAGCTGAACAGATAAAAATAAAAAATAATTGAAATCTCCACCTACAGGGACGAAAAAAGTTTTATCACTGAAGTTCAAATAGAAATAGAGACGAGAATTGTTATATCCGAACCGTACCCATATATATTACCGTAGGGATCCTCAAAAAAATATTTGCAAAGATGCCTAATATATTACAAAATTTTAAAATATATATATACTCATTTACATATATACCCCTAACGTATGTCTTAAGAAAAAAACCTATATATTCAAAAAAATTTAAAAAAAATAAATATATTATTATCACTTTATTTTTATCTCAAACCTAACGCAGCCACTTTTAAGTTTTTCAGCCGCACTACTGGTTGTTTTTTTCTTCTTCAATTTTCCCCATTCTCTAGTTCTTTTCTCTTTTTCAGATAAATTATGTGTTTATTTTTTCCTTTATTTTTTAGTACTAAAATGATTGTTTCCTTGTTATTGACAAGTGCACCACCTCAAGGCTAATCTTAATATTCTGATTTGCTCTTAAATGTACTCTTGGACTTTTTTCTTCCAGTATACTAGAGACTTTTTTCCTCTATCGCTCATATTATTTTGAAATAATTCATGCATTTCCTATATCTTTGATTGAGTTCTTAGTTTAAGTTGTTTTGACATTTTATTCAATTTTTTTATCAATTTAAATGATGTAATAAGTGATTTTCAATTGACCTGAATATATTTTTTCTAACTACAATTTATTGTTAGAGTCAGTCGCATAAAAAAACAAGTCTGATATTTACTTTTCGTATTATTAATGCATATGAATTTATGATATTTATTTTTCGTATTATTTGATGCATATGATATTTTCTTTTCATATTATAGGTTGATGGTAAAAAAATCAAAAAAGTCTACAAAGACATCATCAAGTATCACATGTTAGATTGGTTTGACCATAAAAGTGTTGAGAAAAAAAATTATTACTTGTTAAGTTATTATTATAGTTTTGAAATGGTTTCTTTATTGTTGGTAAAATTAAATTTATCAGTTATGTTTGTAATTTTGAAGATTTCATGTTGTGTATTTTTTTAATGTCATAAGATTTGTTCATTTTTTGGGATGACGATTAACCGAAACCCGCAGGGATTCGCAAGGGATAGGTATAAGGACGAAAAAATCTCCAAAAGTTTTAATGAAGATATCCCAAAATAGTACATGCCAATTCTAAGGATAGAGTAGAGAATACATAATTGTTCTCGACCCGCCCCGTTGTCACCCCTAAGTTTAAGTCTTAATATATTCCAAATTTCAAAATTATACTTTGTTGCTTTCAAAATTATTAAAAAAAATCAGAGGCTTAACATCAAATTTAATTCTTAATGCTTATACATTTATTTTAATTTGATTTTTTATAGCTAAATTAAACTCCAACGTTTCAAAAATATTCAATTCACTCTAAATAAAAATGCTATTTTTTCATTGTAACACCCGGGTTTTGGGGTCGGGTGAAAATAATATTTAAATAATGTTTTGAGTCTCGGTTTATGATTAAAATAATATTATATATTATTTGGACCTTGTGATTTCAAAGCAAACAATTTATGTTGGACCAAATTGAATTGAAACTCAAATTTCATGAATTTTAAAGTAAATGAGATTTGCCATCTCATTAATGGCATTTTTGTAATAAAGTGAACCTTCTTTTAAAACCCCTTTTAATTAAAAGAGAGAGAGCCTTGTCTTCTTCCTTTTCCCATTTTCATTTTTGAACGACAAGGAAGAGCTTCTCTCTTGTTAACTATTCCATCTCCTCCCTCCATCATCCTTGGTGATTTCAAGAAGGTAATAACACTTTTGAGTTGTCCTCACCTCCCCCTTTCTCCCCATGTATTTAGTTTTCCATGAAACCAACTATCTTGTGTTTTGAGTTCTTGAGCTTTTAAGTTAAAAATCCAAATTTTGTTGTTCTATGTTGAAGCTTTTGATTCCTTATTAGTATTTATGTTACCAGCAACCCAAATGGTCCAACATATGTGATTTTTACTTGGTTTTATAAACATTCTCGGATTTGGGTTTTGTTAGGGTTTCTGAAGGGTTTTAAGATGAGTTTTGGGTGTGTTTTATGTTGGACATGGAAGGCCTTTGGTTGTATGTTGGTTGAGGATTGTTTTGGAAGCATTTGAATGTGTTAAATGTGTTGAAATCTTAAGTTTTGGATTGAGTATAAGGGTTGCTTGAGTTTGATATCTTGGGGGTTGTTCATGGCTTGAATTCATGCGTTTATTGCTTGAATAGTGTTTCGGGTTTGCTACATTGATGTATGGACAGATTTGGGATTATTTTGATTGTGTTGAGATGATTAGAGGCAAGAGTTTGGGTTGGAGAAGCATTGGGAGTGAATCCGGAAGCTTGAAGGTTTTGGTTGCTTGGTTGTTGAGCTTGGAAGTGAAGATAAGTGGTTTAATGTTTTTAAAATGGTTTTAAGTATTTGGTTCAGTCATGTGGACTAGGTTGGGCTTGGTAGACCCACCTAGAGTTGGGATTAGAGTGGTAGCCTAATCCCAAACTTTATTTAGAGACTTTGGTTGCACTCTATAATGGTTGTTGATATGCCTAATGTTTGATTTGTGTTGATGATGGTTATGTATAAATGTGTTATACATGTATGTTGAGGCATGATTGTGATGCATTGTTATATGCATGAGGTATGGGCATGATGTTAATCATGGTGAGTACGTGCTAAGCACGGAAGTGATGTGATATGATATTGTGGATTGTGTTTACTATTGGCACTAGTATGCTTGGGTACAAATGATCGATCATTAGGATGTTAGTGTGCACACGAGAGTCAAATGCGCGCATGGTCTTGATGATGGTAGTCATCAAGATAGAGTACGGTTCGCCCGGAAAACCTTCTTATATATTAGTCGATGATGAGTGTAATCCCATCGGCGAGGCGTGAGGATGAGTGGAATTCCCTCTACGAGAACGGTGATGAGTGTAATCCCACCGTAAGGTAATAGTTGTGTTGGATGTGAGTTCCAACGTGTTTATCCGCGTATTCGAGTCCTAGCTAGGTGCCAATATGAGTTGATAGGTGTATCAATGTGATATGAAATGTGATTCCTATTTGGATTAATATATGTGTTTACATATGATGTGGATTGAGCTTGTTGAGCATGACATATTGTGAATTTATGTTCATGCATCATTGACTTTTTGGCTTTTGTAGATCGAAGGTAAGGACATGCATTTACCTTGTTGTGCTCGTGCTTGGACCCTGCATTGTCGAGGTTTGTTTTTAAAGAGCTTACCCTCACTAAGCTTTATGCTTACGCTCTCTTTTGTTCGACAATGCATATCCTTAGTTCGTGGGTTGCTAGTGCAAGAAGGGGCCTCCAAGTGTGCTTTGTGGTGCTAGTTTAGCTATCAAGTATGGGTATTTTAGTTATGATGTAATGGTCAAGCAATGAGACATGTAATTGTGGTGTGATGCTTTTGAAGTATGTTGAAGTTGGTTTGTTTAGGAGCATGTTTAGACTCCTTTTATATGTTTTGTTGGTTTGATTTTGGATGTCATGTTGCTTGTAAACCATGTCTATTTTGCCACCTTAAAGGCTTAGTGTTGACCTTGTGTAAACATTTTATCTTAAATGTCATGTATGGTCTTTGAAATGGATGCCTATCTTATATCTTTATGAACCTTGAGTATGTTGCAATAGGGTGCATGCCTCTAGAGTGTGTTTGTATGTTATATATGCTTTTTGGGGTCGTTACGGACGTTAGGGACCATTTAGAGATGTCTAAAACTAATTTTTGGAATTCGCAGACAGCAGGTGTTTCGAAACGGGTTGCCCTGTTTCGAAACGGGTGTGGTTCCAGGGCCCCGTATCGGAATTCATTTCGATACGTTTTGGCTACTGTGAACCCCTATTTCGAAACACTTTGGCTACTGAAATTGCTTGTTTCGAAACGGGTATCGAAACGGCTAGGCAAAATGAGACCTGTTCCGAAACGGGGTGGATGCGTTTCGAAACAGGTGTTTGGCTTTTAAAACTGGAGCTTGTGTTTCGAAACGGGCTTTGACTGTTTCGAAACACAGGCATGTAATTGGGCTTTTTGACGTCTCTAAAGGGTTTCAAAGGTTGGGTTTAGGCCCTGTTTTTTGTTGGGCTTCCGCTTAGGTTTAATTAATGCATTCTAGATAAGATAATAAATGAAAAAGTTTTCCTGGGGTGGGTAACCGAAGTGGAGCCTTAACGGGTTTCATCTCGGTTATCCCCGTGTAGCCCACTCGGATCGGTCAAGCGTCCAGACCAGGACGAGAGGGTTACATTCACTCAATCGAATAAATTTTATTTATTTAATTAGTATTGAACGATGTTGGACCAAATCAACATTCACTGTAAAATTCTGACAACATTTCTCAGGGAAATTTCATGGAAACAATACTAATAATGCATAAAGTAAAAAAAAATACCATTAATATGTGATTGAATAGTTACTTTGGTCCTATTTTTTAAAAGTAGTTTAACCTTTAGCGTTTTATTTTGGATCAAAATAATTTATTTGCGGATGAAAATTGTTAGTCAACTAACGGTAAATGACTTGAAATGACGTGACAAACCTACATGGTAGTGCATGCTGGCGTGACAGTGTCATATAGACAAATGTGTTAACTTGAAATAATGTCACATTAGTCAAAACATAATTTTATAAAATTATAAAAAAAATATATATAAAATTATTTTTTCTGCTGACGTGTCATTTTGTTAAATCATTTCAAGCTATTTATCGTTAGTTGACTAACAGTTTTCAATTACAGAGGGCCTATTATGATCCAAAATAAAACTTTGAGAGTTAAATTACTTCAAAAAAAAATAAGGCCAAAATAACTATTCAGTCAAACTAGCAATTTTTTTTTTTTTTTGCATTTATGCTTACTAATAAATGCGGAACTAAACAGATGACTCGCCTAAAAAAAGAGACAATACAACATGTTTTTTTTTTTTTGGGAAAAATGTAGTTAAAGTGTCATTAAAAATTTAACATTTTAGTCCATATTTTTATTTAAAATTCAATTTTTTAAAAGTTGAGTATAAAAATTGAATACTTTTTAAAAGTTAAGAGTCAAATATAACTAAAAGATAAAAGTGAAATTAACAAATGATATAAACATTATCATTATGGCCTTGTTTGGTAAAAAGCGGTTTAAACAAAAATTAGAGATTTTAGGCATAATTAGAGATTTAACTAGTCAAATCCGCTAATGTTGTTGTTTGGTGAACAGCGGATTGAAAGAGTGGATTGGTGTGAAACCGTTAATTTTGAAAAAGCTCCTAATACGAGCTTTTTGAGATTAGAGGTTTGATATTAGAGTTGTAAAGACTCTTTTACCCTTAGCAATTACCAAAAATCTCCAAATACCCTAAATTAAATATTTTCTCACCCCATTTATAAGTTAATCCTATTTATTTTTTCTTTTTATTATCACATATTTATACATGTATTTAAATTTATTTATTTATTAAATTATATTAAAATAATTATATAAATAATAAATTAATATATAAATCATTCGAATATATTTAGAAAAGTTATATCAAAAATAATTTTATAGATATAATTAATAGTAATTAGATACAAAATATTGATAACTAATAAACTATTCAAACAAATATTGAATATAAGCATGCTCTTATATGTCATTTTGCTTGCTTAAATAATCTAACAGTTATCAGCTATCAGTTAATTTTACCAAACACTTTTATACAATCAGCTAATACAATCTGCTAGTCAAATCAGCTAATGCAATCAGCTATCAACTATCAGCTAATGTAATCCGCTATCAGCTAGTATTAGTTATTCGCTAATTACCAAACAAGGCCTATGTCATACATAAAATTTGATCTAGTTTGAACCAAAATTTCAATTTTTTTTTTGTTACAATAAACAGATTATAAAGAACTAAGATATGATAGTATATATAGATTAAAAGACATCCGTGTGTAGAAACTGTTGTAGCACTTCTAGAGGTTGTTCTATCATCGTAAAACCTACTACATGTCCTTGCGAAGTCCTGATAGACAATTTACAGTTTTGTTACACTTACGTGACACGAAAATATATGAGTCTAATCGAGATATATTACAGTTATTAGTCTAATTATATTTTGCAATAGTTATTTAGAATATATTATTTATAATTTTTTTTTGGATAAATTTTGATTTTATTACCCAAAAGGAAGCAGTAAAAGCTGCTACAGATTACAAGAAACTAAGCTTAAGGTAGAATACCCCAAGCATTACAAACATGGGAATTAACACAGTCCAGTCTATCAATATCCTTCCTACCAAATTGAATACTAACCACTTCCCTAATAGAGCCAAGAATCGTCCCTGCAGACTTGCACCTCTGCTGAAAAATTCTGGAGTTTCGCTCAGTCCACACAAGGTACAAATGAGCGCTCCAAGCAAGTTTGAGAATGCCCACAATCAAAGTCTTGCCCTTAAGGTAGGACACAGCCCAAAGAAGCTCTTGATCCCAATCAAGAACATCTCGAGAAAGGTTGCAGAGGCGCAGAACCCCACTCCAAACCTCCTTCGAAAAAGGGCATGAAAATAAAAGATGCTCTCGACTTTCAATGCCACCACAGAAAACACAACTGGAATCGACCAAGATACCCCACTGCACAAGACGTGATTTAGTAGGCAATCTGTTAAGGATATTGTATATGTATTTGTATTTTTTTTTCGAAAACACATTTTAGAGCTTAGATTGATTTCGGCTAATTTAGGTGCATAATCTAGAAGGGGTTTATTATTATTTATAGGTTTATGACTTTTTCTTTGATTGTGTAGTTTTCAATTTTCATACCAAAATTAATTAAAATTATGCAAAAATGGTTACAACTAGCCTATCAAGTGATGCGTTGGTTGTTTAGATGGCCACATGCAGATCCCCGGCTTCTCCATCCCGTTGCTAAAGAAGTCGTAACCCTCAGTTATGACTTATGATGCAAATTTTGTGGTCCAAACTCCCCACTCTTCTTTCTCCTAAATTCAATGCCACCAACTTCCCACCATCTTTTTTCATTTATTTATTTGATAACAACATCTGATTTTTAGTTAATCTCACTCACTTTGTCGAATTATGATTTCTCATTTTAATTTGATCTTTAAACTTTTAAATACTTTCATTATATCCTTAAACTATAATTCTCATTTAAAATTAATCTTTAAATTCTTTTAGCATTCTAATTACATCTCAAACTATAATCCATTTTCTGAATTGATTTTCAAACGTTTAAATGCTTTAACTTCATTTTTAAAATGTTATATTGTTATTCATATCGCATCATATTATTTCAGAATGTAGGTCCCAAAGGGGTCCATATGCAATCGTAGAGTATGGTCCATTGACAGCTTTCTGGTCCCAACTTGATGGCTCTATCAAAATTTCATTTTTGACCTTCCAGACTCCACTTGTACCAAAACCCATTGATATTTTCTCCCCCTTGTGTTGTGTTTGGGCAGCAGAGCAAGTTTTGCCTGTTCATTTCATCTCCAAAATGAGCTGAGAATGCAACCCACAATTGCTGTTTTTATTTATACATCAACTTGTTGGTATGTGGATCAATTTGACAAAAATAAATGAACATGGAGGGGGCAAACAGGCTGTCTTGGTACTCAGAGTTTGAACCCAAATCCATCAGGTTTTATAAACTAAAATCTATTTTTCTTTGTCATTTAAATATAAAGATAGTATGAAACGGACTGTATATTTTTTTATGATCATCGGTATCGAATCTATTTTTTTGTATAATTATAAGTACTTTTTTTTAACAATTTTTACTTAGGGGGAGAGGAATGGAGGGAGAATTTGCTCTTAAAGGGTTTTGATCCCACAACTTAGGAGAGAGGGAAATGTGTCAACTGAGATCTTTAAATACTTGCTCTAGAGATTGTTGACATATAATTATAAGTACATGACTCGTTGATTGACTAATTAGATCGAGTACTACAAATATCTATTATGAGAATCATCTTCACAATCTAATTTTCTCTATTTGCAACATTATAATTCAAACTTTAGACGTTATTTTAAGGATCTAACGTCTTATTCTATTAAAACAACATTTTATTATATGTGATGGGTAATAATAGAAGTGATTTTTTTAATATCTTTACATAATTTTAGTAAAAATGATATATTAAATTTTTTTGTTCTCTACAAAATTATTTAGCATTGATTCACGTGACTGTCACTTACGATGTTGGTATTAAAAAATCAAATGGCAAGGCAAGGAAAAATAAAGAGAAATGAACATTAATTAATGTAAGATCCATTTCTTGGTTAAAAATTCTGCAATTTTAGATAATTTAATAAGAAAAGGTTAAAATTATTTAATATATTAAATAGTTATGTTAAAACTTGCTTCGATTAACATAACTATTTAATATATGGATTTTGATTGTGTGTGTGGATGGTATGGTTTTCATATTATATTATTTATTAAATGTTTGACTTTGTTAGTATCACTAATCATTATATACTCATTCAGTTAAAATAACATTTTTATTATAAAAGTATATATGTGTATTTCAATAATTGGATGGGTCTACCACGTGCGACGAACACCGATGAACACCACTAATGATGAACACCGATGAACACCATTAAATTAATTAATAAAGATTTAAAATTTTAAGGACCCATCATACAATTAATAATTATTTTAAAAATTCAATTAAATTATATTTTATATATATTAAAATTTTATTTTTTTAATAAAGGTAAATTATATATTTAGTACCTCGCCTATTTCCGTATTTCTATTGAACCCTCATTATTTAAATATTATTTCAATTTAACCCTATTCTTTATAAAAAATAATTTAATCATTAACCCTCAACCTAAAACCCTAAACTATTAAACCTTAAACTCTTAAACTCTTAAACCTATACCCTAAACCATATACCATTAAAAATAATTTCATCATCATCGATTCAATTCAATTCAATGAATTGTTGAATTCTCCTAAAAAATTCAACTAAATTATTTCATATATATATCAAAATTAATTAAACTCGAATCTCTTATAATTAACATTATCATCTTATTTGAGATGAAGAGGCCATCACAATTAATCATAATTAATTCAATTCATTGAATTGAATTAATCGATGAATTGAATCGATGATGGTACAACTATTTTTAGGGTTTAATTGATTGTTTTACGATTGAATTATTGCTCTCCTGTTCATGAATTGCTCCCCTATTAGTTTTGAATTTGATCCGTCGCCATTCTCTTTTACAAGATTAAAAAACCCTTTTCAAAACTACGTGAACGTGAGTTTGAACTTTGAATAAATTAAATTCGATTAGTGCACATGATTAGAATTTTAGCGGCTGACTGACAATGATATTGAATTTTATTTTTGTTTTTGTATATGTATGGCAATAGGAGCACGAACCGAGAGCGAGAGGAACGCTACAACCTTTGGTTTGATCCATCGAAAGAATTCCACACCTACAACATTCTTTGGACAGCTAACAAAGTCATGTAGTTGTCTTCCAGGTTTTGCGTGTGGAAGTGTCTAAAGCTTGAGGATCGGGGCATTGCCTTAAATAAGATGATTCTAAAGCTTGAGGATTGGGGCATTGTCTTAAATAAGATGATAGTATTAATTATAAAAGATTTGAGTTTAATTAATTTTAATATATATAAAAAATAATTTAATTGAGTTTTTTTGGAGAATTCAACAATTCATTGAATTGAATTGAATCGATGATAGTGAAATTATTTTTAATGGTATATGGTTTAGGGTATATGTTTAAGAGTCTAAGGGTTTAAGGTTTAATAGTTTAGGGTTTTAGGTTGAGGGTTAAATTATTTTTTATAAAGAATAGGGTCAAATTGAAATAATATTTAAATAATGAGGGTTCAATAGAAATACGGAAATAGGTGAGGTACTAAATATATAATTTACCCTTATTAAAAAAAATTTTAATATATATATATATATATATATATATATATATATATATAAAATAATTTAATTGAATTTTTAAAAATAATTATTAATTGTATGATGAGTCCTTGAAATTTTAAATCTTTATTAATTAATTTAATGGTGTTCATCAGTGTTCGTCGCACGTTGTAGAATTTTCCTCAATAATTTCATATAATTTTGAAACTTAAATAGTTTTACCCTATAATTTTAAGTTGACTAAGCTACTGGTATAAGACGTCACTTTGGTCATGATTGACATTGGGCTCTAGCCAATCCGTAATTATTTGAATTTAGTAGGTTTCGACCTGATCTTATAGTCATTTTTTTTAATTTAGATTCGTCTTGGGTTTTGTAAAAGATAAAGCCGGTTTGTATGTTTTTTTTTTTGAAATTAGCTTGGGATAATAATATAATTTTCTTGTATGTATTTAGAAATAATTATTATAATACTCATCTCTTTATAAATTTTTTTATATTCTTATTTTATCGAATAAAACGAGATAATTATTATAATATCCCTATATATATATATTAATAATCTCTCTATTTTGTGGAATAAAATGGGAAAATATGTATGTATTTTAGATCGTGGGCTAGTTTTTACCTCAAATTCAAGTTTGATTTAGGGTTGGATGGAGCTTTTCTAAACATGGGTTGGATCAGGTGTTAGATGAAGGGTATAATACTCGGGTTGACCAAAAACTTGGACCAACCCATGACTATTCCTAAACTCTTCCCCTCCCTTTTACACAATATATATGAAAAATATTTTGATACACATGCTATGTAAATTTTGTTAAAAAAAGTTTATATAAGTGATAATTTTAAGGTTTTGAGTTTTACTTTACGGATTCTGATTTAAGATTTTTAAATGTAATAAATTTAAATAATGTAGAATATAATTTTTTTTACAAAAATAATTTAAAAACAAGCGTGTATCTATTGACAATAAAATTTGGTGTTAAAACTAATTAATTAAACTTAAAAAATGTAGGTGGTATGAGTGTAAGTAAAATCCGTACGAAATAATAAAATAAGAAAGGGTGGTAAAATGGGAGAGAAGATGGGCAAATGAAAGCAAACAAATTCATGCAATATCTCAACATCATTTCGGAGTTAAAAATACAATTCATGAAGATGTGTTGATTATAATTAATTTTGGAAACATTCATTGTATATACACTAACATTCATTCATACACCATGTATCTCCCCTTATGGAGGGCTTGATTTTGTCAAAGATAACAATAATCTTAACAAAATCTTTGTCCTCATAATGTGTAATGTGTTTTAGTTTTTCCTTAATTCCCTTTTCTTGATTGCCGCTTAAAATTTATTTTTTTATCAGAAAACGGTATGATTTTATTAAGCATAAATTATACACATCGAATATTATCATGAGCCTCATTAAAAACTTTTTTGATCATAATTTAGAGGAAAAGAGTACACTAAAATAATATATTAAACTTAAAAAATACGCTTACAGGAATAATTATACTAATTTTATTCCCTAAATTTAAAAACAAATGGTGAGATAAATACTCGACATCTAGAATGCCGTTTGCATTGTGATTAATACTAAAAAGTAGCTCACCCCTTGTTGTTTCAATGGTAAAAGATGATGTAATTTATCTAGGTGACTCGGGTTCGAACATCAGTTCTGCACAGTGTGTGTGCCTTATTAAAAAAGACTAAGGAAGTTAAACAGATGCTACTCTTGTATTGCAACATATTAAAAAAATAGAGGCGGATGCTGGTGAGAGTTAGTTGGGGCTATGGTCCTTCAAAACTTTAGACAAATCATATTTGGTCCTTTTATTTTTAAAAATTTCAATCTAATCTTTTTAAATTATTATTTGTTTTGTCAATATCTGTCCCTATTAAGGATAATTGCGTAAAAAAGAAGTCATGTGTGGTTTAATTTTAGCATCCATTGAATTGATGACAAAGTTGTCCTTTGCAAGTACTGTCAACTGTGTAAGGTGCGGTGCGGTTGGGCATCAGATTCAGGTCATTGTTTTTGTGATGTTTACCTCTTGTGTTCATGCACGGTGCACCTCTAAAGTTGGACATTTATTTTATTTTTAACATTTATTTTATTTCTCTTTTAAGCCTTGAATTAAGATACATTGACCATGTCATACGGATGTATACAGTTTCGATTGGGTTCCATAAAAAAATTTAATAACCCTTTAGTTTTCGATTCAGTTAAATCTTACTTATCGCTATTTTCATATTAACCTTGTTTTGGGGAATTTGTATTTTATTTTTAACTAAATAACTTTATTTGATGTCTTTTAAATATTATTTTATAAAATTTCAAAGTAGTTTTCATAATTTTTTTAAAAAAAATATTTTTATAATGAATAAAAATAATTAATATTTGTTGGTATGGTCCATGCCTATTTTATGGTCTTTCTTTGAGATTCGTGGCTCTCTTTTCTAATAATATCATCTCCAAAATTCGAACATGAGTTTTCTCCTTGGGAGAACAATATGACTTGCCATTACACCAACACTCGTTACAAAAACAATTAATATTTCATAAATAATACTTTTAAGTTATTTCACTATTTTTAAAGAATAAAATATCTATTTTACATTATAAAATATTTAAAATTAATTATAATTCAAATAAAAATTCAAATTTGATTCGATTAACCACGATTTTAAATTTGTAAATCATGAATCGTCCAAACACTTAGGTTCAAATCGATTTTTGATTTTTCAATTTAGCATGATGTTCAGCCATAGGGGTGTTCATTTCTGGGTACTCGAAGTATCGGGTACTCAGACTTTCGGGTATCACTTTTTTCAGCCCGTTTATGGCCCATTTTAACCGGGTACCCGCAAAATCCAGATAATCGGGTAACGGGTACTCGGATGCTTTTTTCAAATTTTTTTAAATCACTTAATTTTATAAAATAAAATCACACATATAATAAAAGTTCGAAATATATTAAGATTCAAATTATAAAACCGCAAACAACTATAGAATGCAAATTAAAGCTAATAATAATAATAATAATAATAATAATAATAATAATAATAATAATAATAATAATAATAATAATAATAATAATAATAATAATAATGATGATGATGCATCAATTCAAATCTTAAACAATATCTCTAAGACAAATGAAACATATAGACTAATAAATAATAATGATGCATCAATTCAAATTTTAAACAATGTCTCTAAGACATATCTTAAATTTTTAATAATTTTATATGTAAATATATATAATTAATAAAAATATAAAATATATTTTAAAACTTTAACGGGGTCATCGGGTCACCGCGTACCCGATAAGGGGCATTCTTGCGGCCCGGACCCCTAGAAAAAAGTTTATTTTAGCGGGCCAGGTACCCGGCACGGGTAAAAAAAATCGAGTAATTACTCTAAATTTTATGTTCGGATAGTCGAGTCAGATCAGTCAAGTCGAGTATTTTTAAACACCCCTACTCTTCCTTACCATATGGAGTGTGTATATTGATTTTATAAATTATTAATATTTTATTTATTAATAGACTTTTTTAAAAAAATATTTAATACAAATATGCATTATAAACAATATTCTTAATCTAATTTATTACATTCATAATATCTTGATATACTTATTAATTTAGTAATATATCTAATTGTACACTATAAGTTCAAATCTCTTTGTCTGCAAGGTATGTGGATTGTCAAAGAATTAAAATATATATATGAACATATACTATTTTATAATCACCTTAAGACTATTAAAAAAATTGTACATTATGAGTTAACCATTGAAAAAAATCAAAGTAAACCTTTGGGTTTTTTTTCTCTCAAGCAAGAGCCGTCTACATCTCTTTTCTTTTCATTTTTAGTTTAGCCGACAACAGTATCAGTCTAAATGCTGATTATTGATTGTCAGTGTTCATTATATTTTTTACTTTTATTTATCATGTTTTTAGTTTTTTTTCTTAAATTTTTTAATAAGAATTTATGTTCTTGTGGCACATTTTTCTTATGCCTTTATTGCACATTTTTTTTATTATTTTGTGATACGCTTTCTTTGTCATTTAGCACGGTTTCATATATCTTTGCGATCGTTTAATGTTCGTACAGAGATCATCACGACTCTTATTTTTTAATTTGGGTGTGTCAGTGGTCATAAAAATCTTGATTCCCTTTTATGACTGTTTGCTAATGTAATCAGATTTTGGTAGCGAAACAATTTGACTGATAGTTTAGTTCGCTCGTCACTCCTTTTTTTCACCTTGTTAAGTGTCTCATCTGAATTGAAACAAAAGAAATTCATGAAAAATTTTGAGTTCTTTACTAGATACGTCATTCTCAAAGGAATAGTCCGCTTTTCTTTTGCACTTTTAATTTTTATTTTGTATTTGTGATTTCTTTCTTTATTTTTTATTAAATTCAGAAACCATTGATAAAAAAAAAATTGTACACCATGGGTTACACATAAATCATATAAAAAATATAATCAGCAAAAAGTAAACTTATCCGTGACTTACATCGAATTTGATTGGTTTACGATACAATTCTTTTAAAATTTTCATATTAAATATAAAATGATGGGGGGGGGGGGGGGGGGGGGGGGGGGGGGGATTCTACAAACAATATGCATAAATTTTTCTTAGCTTATTTTTTACTTAAGGGGTAACAAAGATAATAAAGTATTCTCTTCTTGTTCAAACACAATTATATATTGTTGGGGTTTACTAGAACGTAGAACTTTTAGTTTTAATAATGTCTTAAAAAAAATTAAGATTCGAACATGAGATGTTAATGTGTCCAATTATTATTATTATTATTATTATTATTATTATTATTATTATTATTATTATTATTATTATTATTATTTAACAAGTGTCCTACTGGAAAATTAGATGATATTCATCTTAAGAGGCATTTCAATCGCTTTGTCTGTTTAGATGTGTGTGCATTCTCAAAGAGTTAAAAATAATATTTTAAAATATATATTCGTATATTTTAATACAATAGCATTTTAGTTTACATGAAATTTAATCTCATATTTGATATTATATTTTTCATTATGTTGCATCACATTTTAATTATATTCTTGTGTTGTATATCAACAATTTTTTTGGATCCGTATGATACCGTAGTTTTGGACTATCCAGTATCATTTTTCATTCTGCCAATTCCGAAAACTAGTTTCCAAAGGTTCAATAAGGCCCGAAGAAGGGGACAAAGGCCCAAATTCTTTTGGAGTACAATATTTTCCAGACGCCAAAAATAAAATTTTATTATTATATATCAAAGGCATAGAGCCAAAATTAGCCCCCCAATATTTGATCATTTAGACGTTTTAGCCCTTATTTTATTTTTGGAGCATATAAGCCTCTAACGTTTTAATTTATGTCAAAATAGCCTTCTTTAGATAAAAACTATTAGTTGACTAACAATCATTTTTTTTACTAATATGGCGCATCCATGTGTACTAGATTGATGACGTGGCATGTCCACGTGTAACTAGATGATGATGTGACATTACAAATATTTTTAAATTAATTATAAATATATTTTATTAAATTAATTATAAAATTTAGATAAACCAAACCCTGCTTCTTCCATAATCCTATAATTAATCAAGTAAATACATGAAACCTAAGCCCTTTCACCTCTAATCCTCCTTGCAAGCTGGATATCCTTAGGCATGATCGTAACCCTCTTAGCATGGATAGCGCACAGATTTGTGTCTTCAAACAGTCCAACGAGATAAGCTTCGGCCGATTCTTGAAGAGCAGCGACGGCACTGCTTTGGAACCTCAAATCGGTCTTGAAATCTTGAGCGATTTCCCTCACCAGCCTCTGGAATGGAAGCTTCCTGATCAACAATTCCGTGCTCTTCTGGTATTTGCGGATCTCTCTCAAAGCCACGGTTCCTGGCCTGAATCGGTGAGGCTTCTTCACTCCGCCGGTAGCCGGAGCTGACTTTCGAGCGGCCTTTGTGGCTAGCTGCTTCCTCGGAGCCTTTCCTCCGGTAGATTTCCTCGCTGTTTGCTTGGTACGAGCCATTGATAGAATAATTTGAATATGATTTTAAATTACAAGAAAATTTGGTAATTTCGAAGAGAGAGTTTTGATGGCGGAAGTGGAATGGTTTGGGACTATATATAAGGGGCGAATTGGGGGAGCAGCGGGAAGAAGTGAAATTTTAAATTTTGTGCTTTTTAGTAAAGATTTTAAATGAGTGAATCTGAACCGTAGATTAAATTGGGTATGGACGGATGACGTTTCGTTAAATTCGTGATCCGTGTGCAATGAGAAATGACCAATACGATTCCTTCTTTTAAGCGGCTTTGTTTTAAGTTTTTGGCTTCTTTCAATTTTATTGTTGACTGTAACATACGATCTAGGCCGTCCATTGACAAATCATAGATGACAATCCGTGGGATATTTAATCAGCCAATGGGATTCACCCATCACCTTTCACAAGAATTTTCATGGGTAAAATTCAAAAGTATCACTAAGCTATCCTAAAATGCTCTTTTTAGTCACTCAACTTTTAAGTGTATAAAACAAGTATTAAACTTTAGATTTTGTTTATAAAATACAAAGATGAAGCTATGATCAAATATTAAGAGAGCCAAATTACTTAAGTTCAAACAATAGAGATTCATTAGGCATTTAAACTTAAAAAGTGGAGGGGTAAAAGCTTAATTTATCTTAAATCTTGACATAAAAAAAAAACTGGAGGACGAGAGACCCTCTCCCTCTATATATATCGACAATTGCATCGTCGACGAACACCTAACAATAAAAGAAAAAATAGATTTGCCCCTGGTCAGTGAACTACCAATATCAAATTTCTAGATTTGCCCCTGGTCATGTTCTAATTGGATGACAGAAATTTTTTTAACGTTTGTCACGGTGAGACACCTATTTGGGTCATAGAAGAAAACGTTAGACACTTATTTGGCCTAAAATATAGTTTAGACACTTATTTGAAAAAATGTATAGTTCGGGCACTTATTTGTCGGTTAAGCCTTAATAAATCATTGGAACATGATAAAACTTCGTCAAACACATTATTTTTTGTTAATAAAACATCTTAAATAATAAATACAACTAAAACAATAAAATATTTTTTGAACGTTAAAAAAATAAGATACAACCACTAACAAATTACTTATGTTATACAAAGGGCCTATTTTTAAGTTTTCTCTTATGGCCCAAAAAATATTCGAGACAACTCTCGTTATTGCTAGCAACCATGATGCCAAGGAAGTTATAGTAAAGGTTAGCACAATACTCCTTTTGATCGATCTTTTAAGAGAACATGTTTACCTTGAATCAAAGATCGATGCTTCCATACTGTTGGGTTGTGTGGGGCTCGATTCGATCAACCAATTTAGCTCACCAAGTGGTGGAGAGATGGATTTTTGGGTGGAAGGGTTGTGGAAGCTAGAATGTAAAAAGACACAATGATTAGGAGGAAACCCTTACAACCGATCAAGCTTCTACCCAAAGCCTTGATCAAAATCCTCTTCACAAAGAGAAATAAGAAGCAAACTTAAAACCCTCTAATAGGTGTTTGTTTGCACAATTAAGCACTCACCCAAAACCTAAAACACTTGAGCAAATTTGACAATTTTGGCTCACTAGTGTTTGTCTATACAAGAATTGAAAATTTAGACACTAAGACACTTCTTGATCATTTGATGTTTGACAATATGAGCATTAGCCTTCTCTTGATGCTTGAAGGTCCTTTTTATACTCCCAAATGAGTTTGTAGTCGTTACTAGCCGTTGGGATCAAATTTGAGCCGTTGATGACTTTATTCCCACCATAAATGCAGTTCTGCAGCTCCCCGTTTCGAAACGCTCGAAGCCTTTTCGAAACACTCTCAATGTAGAAAGAGCCGTTGCAGTCTGTCAGGGTACCCGTTTCGGAACACCCCCTTGTCGTTTCGAAACGCGTATCGAAACGCTATAAGCCTGTATCGAAATGCCTGCATTTAAAAGTTGGTTGGGAAAGAGCCGTTGGGTTTTATGACCGTTATGGTCAATGCCATGTAGGCGTATCGAAACGGCCTAGCCCGTTTCGATACGAGTATCGAAACGCTTTTGCCACTGGAATCCCCTGTTTCGAAACGCCCTAAGGTGTTTCGAAACACCTGGACAGATTTGTTTAGATAGGCTTTGAAAAACATGAAAAAACCTTTTGAAAAATTCCCTAAACATAATTTCAAGTTGTTTGGACTTTGGAAATGTTTTAAATACTTTTTAAATCAGTCCAAAACATTTTTCAATTATTATATCAAAATATTAGTTCTACAATCTCCCCCTTTTTGATATAATAAAACTCACTTGAAAAATTGTTTGGGATTCTCCCCTTTTAACTTTAAAAATGTGAATAAGAGATTAAAAGTTTTAATTCAAATAAAGCTCCCCCTTATTCATTTGAAAATTCAATTTTTTTAAACCATTTCCCCACTTTTTGTTATATCAAAAAGAATTTAAACATTAAGTTCAAAATAACACTAGAGGTAAAAACTTTGACAAAAATAAGAATTTGGTTTTAAAATGGCTCCCCCTTTCTCAAAGCATCATTGAAATGTTAGTCCAACATATATGATCATCTAGTTGAATTAAATAAAAAATAAAACAAATAAAAGCAAAACAACTAGATTTTTACAAACACTTGAACCCAAAGGGAGGATGTGAAGCCTTCCTTCTTCAAGTGTTCTTCCTTGTGTGTATGGAGCTCCCCCTCAATGTTTGACTTGTTGAACAGCTCCATCACACCTACAATAGACAATCAAGTAATTTTTGGTATCCAAATTGCTTTGGATCCATAAACATTAGTAGCACAAATTTTAGTCCCCTTAGGAATCCATTTTTCAATGTCTTCCTTTTTAATTGAAGTGGTTAGTCCTTTTGGACCCAAACGCTTCTAAAACATTTACCTTTTATAAATATAGGGGCACTAGATTGTCTAACATAAAAATTTGATTTTCCAAAATTGTTTTTCTTTTCAAGTTCTTTGGAAATCAAATCTTTTTCTCTTGAACTTTTTGAAGCAATTTTTGTAAATCAAGACATTTTAATTCAAACTCTTCAAGTTTTGCTTCAAGTTTTGCTTCAAGTTCAATTTTGGTTTTAGAAAGCAAATCATTTTGAATTTTTAACTTTGAAATCAATTTATTATTTTTCAAAATGTGGCTTTTAAAATCTAAAACCAAATCATCATAGGCATCTTGTAATTCATCAAAGGAATAAGAACATGAAGTAGATGAATTAGAAGTTACCCTTGAATCTTCTTCGATGGCCATAAGGCAAAGGTTGGCTTGTTCATCATCGGTGGAGTCTTCATCACTCCAAGTAGCCACATATGCCTTCTTCTTATGGCTAGAAGTGCTTGCCCTCTCCTTTCTTTTAGGTTCTCGTTCAAGCTCTCTCAAGTCTCTCTTCATGAACGGGGCACACTTCTTGAAGAGATGAACTATCTCTTCATCTTCATCCTCCTCTTCACTTGAGTAGACATGATGGCAAGTGGAGGATTTGAGAGCCATGACACTAGCATTGATGCCAAGCCCTTTGATTTTCTTCTCTCTCATAGCTCTAATTTCTTCCCTCTTCTTCTCATCCTCTTTGTTCTTCTTCATAATTTGATGAGTAAGGAGAGACCCCATGAGTTCATCAATCTTCAAGGTCTTCAAATTTTTGGCTTCGATGATGGCGGTTGTAACCCCCTAAACTCGACCTAGAAGAAATGGGCCGAATCTAGAAAGTAGCGATTGAAAACTTGTCCCTCAAGATACAATTTAGGTTAAAATATTTTATAATTCAAAAGAATCGATTAACTAAGTAAACTCAATAAATATTCCGATTAAAGTAAAATTCAATCTTTTAAACGACGTTCCGATAATTAATTAAGATCTCTGAAAATAATTTCGTAAATGCATGCATCCAATAAATCCCAAGTTAAAAACAGTTCCAATGTCCATATTACACAAATATCCCAAAATATATTAAAATAATAATTCTGAGGTAACAGAAAAGTTCGTACTGAATAATAATTTATCTGAATAAACAAGAGATGCTCCAAGTACCGATCGCCTAAAAAGAGTATGAGATATCTGAAAAAAAAAAGTAAAAACTAAAGGGTGTAAGCTAAAGAGCTTAGTGTGTCTCTAAAGTGCAACGAAAACAAAACAAAAACAAAACAGTATTTTATTTTCTGACAAATACTTTTCTGAAAACACAATAAAACTGAATCATGATGATATGATGTCTGATGCACATAAATCATAGTACCCATCTCCGATACACCGAAAAGTAAGGTTCCCCAGAACCTACTTTCTCCATGTCACCATCCGAAGTGGAACTCAGCCCGAAGGGTGGAACCACTGATCCGAAGCGGAATTCAACCCGAAGGATGAAACCACTAATCCGAAGCGGAATTCAACCCGAAGGTTGAAACCACTGATCCGAAGCGGAATTCAACCCGAAGGTTGAAACCACTAAACTTCCCCGAACAAATCTCAATCCATAAACCCACAATGATATGATGCAGATTTTAAAATCCGAGTCTTATCCGAAACTTGAAAATTCAAGTTGCACAATACTTTAAATCCGATGTTTTACAGTTCTGAAAATCCAATATTTCACTTAAATCACAGTATGACATGTTATGCATGATGTCTGAAAACATTCACCCAATCACAACAGAGTATGAACACAAAATGTACAAAACATTTACTTATATTAATCCAGAAAAGCACATAAAATTTATAGCGTAGAAAGAAACACATAAGTTTATAAAACAGGAAGAGACACACCTTTAAGCAACAGAAGCTCTAATGCCAAGAAAACGCATCTCACACTCAGATCTAGATGAATCAGGACCTACGAAGGTATGAATACTATATTAGTATTTATTACTAGCACTAAGTCACCGACTAAAATACTGAAAACTGAACTGAAAATATACTCACGTGAAGATCTCGAAGAACGTGCACGATCGATCTGAACAACTGGAGGTAGCCCAACGATCTCAAGGTTGGCACCTGAGCACGAGAACATTCCGAATTAGATTCTGAAATCATAACTTATCATATTCCAATAACAATTACTTAAAGATAACAAAACGGAGCTTTCGGAATCTAATTTGACAAAACGGGCAGAAGATTCGAATTCAGGACGTCGAGAAAGGTTAAGAGGAAGGATGTCTGAAAAAGTCAACTCTTGGTCAACGGTCAAAGTCAAAGTCAAACTGATCAAAGTCAACTGGTCAATGGTCCAAGGTCAACTCTGGTCAAAGGGTCAAACTTAGTCAAACTGGTCCAAGGTCAACTCTGGTCAAAGGGTCAAAATCGGTCAAACGGGTTAAGGTCCGGTCTGGTTCTGTTCATTGATTCACAAAATTGATTCGGTTCAACCTGATGGTTCAGTCAGACGCGGTTCAAATCCGGTTCAATTACTTATTCGGGTTCATATCAAAGCTGGTTCGGTTCACTGATTCAGATCTGGACTCACACAAACCAACATTCTCACTAAGGTCACACTGGGCTCATCACTTACACAAAGCCCACTTTTGATTTGCCTCCCATACCCATAACCACACTGATGGCCCAACACAAGGGTTCCATCCCTTTAACACTAGGGTTTACAGGCCCTCATCGGCGGCAGCTCGTCACAGTGCACAATGGCGGCAGAGAATGGTAAGGACGATGGTAACCCGCCACACACGATCGGAGCAAAGCGGTGACAAGAAAATGGCGAACGACAGCGAAAGGTTTAACGAGGAGAAGACACGGTGACGGCGCCACCAAACACAACGGCAAGACTCGACAAAGACGGCATGAACAACACAACTTGCTGGTGCCTCCAACAGTAACCAACATGGTCATTCTCGGCTAGAAAACAAAGGGAAAACGGAATCAACACCAGCCCATAACTCGAAATCACTAAATCATAACCGAAACATGGCTTTAAAGCTTACCCAGACTCTGATTCGACAAGGGGAGAGCGGTGCGGACGGCGGCGCAATGAGAAAGATTCGAACGGTTCCTCACAGTTTCCAAGCAAATAACGAGGAACGGTGATAAACGGATGGATAGGTTTTGGCCGGACGGCGAAAGGGATTCGAATGACGGTGACGGTGCTCTAAACGGGCGATGCTAGCTCCCTCGCCGGAGCTTGATCGGAGCAAGGGTGAGGGGTGAGAGAGAAAACCAGGAGGTGGGTATTTGGGAGAGTTATCGTGAGAGAGAGAAAAGAGAGCGGCTCCCCATTCCAAAATCTGATAACAAAGCTATATACCCAATTTAATGGGTAAATAACAAGAAGAGCTATTGAATTAATTAGGATTTACAAAGTGGCCACATAACTTTGTTCTTTACTCGAAATGGTCACCAAAATTCAAAAATTGAACTACAAATTCTGAGTCTAATCAATTTACTCCTTTAATTAAATTAGGGTTTTCGGTTTATAAATTCCCAAATTCTAGGGTTCCGAATTGGGGATTTCAAAATTAGGGATTTCCAAATTTGCAAAATTTGGGGTGTTACAGCGGTCCTCTTTGAGTCCCAAGACTCGGGAAGTGAGTAGATGAGCTTTCGAAAGAGCTTCTCCTCCGGGATGGCTTCTCCATATCCTTTAAGACCATTGGTGATTGTGGAGAACCTATCAAACATCTTCTCGATGTTCTCTTCTGGATCCATTTTGAAGTTCTCATACTCTAAGGTTAGGAGCCCAATCTTGGTCTCCTTGACTTCATTGGTTCCCTCGTATGTGACTTCAAGCTTGTCCCATACCTCCTTGGCACTCTCACAAGAAGACATCTTCTCATAGATGGATGGATCAAATGCACAAAATAAAATGTGCAAGGCTTTGCAATTTAGCTCCATCTTCTTGCGATCGTCGGCACTCCACTCCGCTTTACTTCTTTGAGGCACGAACGGACCATCTTCAACTACATCCCATATCTTGTAATCTTTTGATTTGATGAAGAACTTCATCTTTGTCTTCCAATGGGCATAGTGAGTTCCGTCAAAGAAAGGCGGTTTGTCGATTGATTGTGCCATTTGAGCCGGTTGATGAAATATTGATCGAGCTTGCCGGATCTTTTCAGTAGGATGTTAATCCTCTTCGATTGAGCCAAGCTCTGATACCAATTGTTGGGTTGTGTGGGGCTCGATTCGATCAACCAATTTAGCTCACCAAGTGGTGAAGAGATGGATTTTTGGGTGGAAGGGTTGTGGAAGCTAGAATGTAAAAAGACACAATGATTTATAGTGGTTCGGCCTTCTAACAAGCACCTACATCCACTACCTTAGCTTCCCACTATGGATTTCACAATCAATCCACTAATTGATTCGTCCCCTTTTCTAGGATTAGGAGGAAACCCTTACAACCGATCAAGCTTCTACTCAAAGCCTTGATCAAAACCCTCTTCACAAAGAGAAATAAGAAGCAAACTTAAAACCCTCTAATAGGTGTTTGTTTGCACAATTAAGCACTCACCCAAAACCTAAAACACTTGAGCAAATTTGACAATTTTGGCTCACTAGTGTTTGTCTATACAAGAATTGAAAATTTAGGCACTAAGACACTTCTTGATCATTTGATGTTTGACAATATGAGCATTAGCCTTCTCTTGATGCTTGGAGGTCCCTTTTATACTCCCAAATGAGTTTGTAGCCGTTACTAGCCGTTGGGATCAAATTTGAGTCGTTGAGGACTTTATTCCCACCATAAATGCAGTTCTGCAGCTCTCCGTTTCAAAACGCTCGAAGCCGTTTCGAAACACTCTCAATGTAGAAAGAGACGTTGCAGTCTGTCAGGGTACCCGTTTCGGAACACCCCCTTGCCGTTTCGAAACGCGTATCAAAACGCTATAAGCCTGTATCGAAACGCTTGCATTTAAAAGTTGGTTGGGAAAGAGCCGTTGGGTTTTATAACCGTTATGGTCAATGCCATGTAGGCGTATCGAAACGGCCTAGCCCGTTTCGAAACGCTGGGCAAAAATCTTGTCCAATGAAGGCCCGTTTCGATACAAGTATCGAAACGCTTTTGCCACTAGAATCCCCTGTTTCGAAACGCCCTAAGGTGTTTCGAAACACCTGGACAGATTTGTTTAGATAGGCTTTGAAAAACATGAAAAACCCTTTTGAAAAATTCCCTAAACATAATTTCAAGTTGTTTGGACTTTGGAAATGTTCTAAATATTTTTTGAATCAGTCCAAAACATTTTCAATTATTATATCAAAATATTAGTTCTACACATACCATTGACATGGCTTACAAAAAACAGGATCGAGAGGGCCAAGTGGAAGGCTACTTCATTATTGGAGCATCTTTAAAAATTAAATTACAATATTCTGACCCTTTTGGTTGCACTAGAAAGTTTGTTAATTATTTGGGCAGATTGCAATAAAGCCTCACTTTAACTGGACTTTGAGAAAATTTCTCAAGTAAAGAGATTGTTGAGTGGATCGAAAGATCGATATTTACCAAGAGGGGGGGTGAATTGGAAATTTTAAGGATTGTAGTGGAAATTGGCAAATTAAAATTGAAGGACAAGGAATTTAGAGTGGTTCAAGTTCCAAATGAACTCTACATCCACTACCTTAGTCTCACTAAGGATTTGCAACAATTTCACTAAATTGATCTTCCCCTTTTCTAGGACAAGGAGGCAACCCTTTACAATATCGGTTGATTTTTCTACCCAAAAATCAACCCAACCCTCACACAAGAGAACAAAGGAATTTGTAGGCTAAATAGGTATCTCTCAATACAAATGATAGCCCCAATACAAGCACTCAACCCAATTTTACAAAATATGAATGAAGAACACAAATTGGGATTTTACACAAATTTGGGATTTTTGCTCTAATGCTTGAATTTGATGTTTGGATGTTTGCTTGAAGTTCAATAGTTGTTGCTGATGCTTTTGGATGTCCCTTTTATACCTTCTCATTGAATTCTAGCCGTTTGGGTGGTTGGGGACTTAATTAGAGCCGTTGGAACCCTCTCTTACCACCATAAATGCACTTGTGCAGCTACCAGTATCGGTACGCGGGAAGGAGTATCGGTACCTGTCTCAGAAAAGAAAGAGCCATTGTGTGCATTTAATACAGGGGTATCGATACGCACGTAAGCGTATCGGTACGGGGTATCGAAACAGCAAGGGCCGTATCGATACTATTTTGTGAACTTAGCTTACTGTCCAACCTCCGTATCGGTACGGAATTTAGGCGTATCGATACGGGTCAACTAACTTTTAAAGATTGGTTACCAACCAACTGACACCAACGGTCATATTTTTTAAACCGACTTATTTTAAAAAATTATAAAGCACGTATCGATACGGGGTTAGCCGTATCGGTACCGTATTCAAACTCATTGAATTTTAACACAGGGGAGTATCGATACTAGGGTTTGGGGTATCGATACGAGGGTTTGGCAGTGACCAAGTTTGGCAAAATGGTATCGATACGCTAGGTGCTGTATCGATACGCCTGGACGTTTTTGAGTGGTTTTGCCTTGGAACACTTAGAAAATATTTTGAGTTTGAGTTTTATAAATCAGTTTCAAAGTGTTGGTGTTTTTAAAAACTTATTAAGGGACTTAAAAACTAATTTTAAGTTTTACAAAATAATCCTCAATAATTTAATTATATCAAAATCAAACATAGGTTTTACAATCTCCCCCTTTTTGATATAACAAAACTAAAACTTAAAATTTTTGAAAAATCTTCATGAAGAACTCCCCCTTAATATAAGCTTGGTAACCTTTGAATTTAAATCAAAATATTTAAAGTGTAAGCTAGTTTCTTCTCCCCCTTTTTGTTATATCAAAAAAAATCTTTGAGACAATTAAGTGCATAAAGAATTCAAAGGTATAATAAGCAACATAGGTATTTATTCATTAAAGCAACATACTTAAAATCCAAACAAAGGCAAAAATAGAAATCAAAGCATAGGTTTTAATCCTAAGACAAACTTAATCCTAAAAACATAAAGCATAGGTGCAAAATAATATAAAGTCCTAAATGATATGCATGACAAACAAGAGAAAAACGTCTAAGCATCGTCTTCGTCGTCTTCATCTTCTTCATCATCATCTCCTAAAGGCTCATCGGTGCGCATACTATTACGCCACTCATCATGGAAAGCGGCAATGGAGATATTCAAGGAATTTTGCCCACTTTCAAGAGATGTGAGGCGATTCTCAAAACCCGTCATCCTCGTGTCAAAAGTAGTTTCCATGGATGTGAGACGAGTATTCATGTCCGTACGTAATCCGGTGAATTGCTCATTAAGATAGGTCATGAGAGCATCCATATTGGGTTGTTGGACTTGAGGGGCTTGAGGAGCTTGAGGAGCTTGAGCCGCTTGAGCCGCTTCATGCATTGCGGCAACTTCCGGTGGTAACTCGGCAAGACGTACCCATTCACCATTAACAAAAGAGAATTTTGCCCGAGCAAGGGAGTGCTCATCAATAGGATCGGTGAGTGGAGTTGCAATGTCATATGAGCAATCAATTCCCTTTTTAACAAAGAAATAGCTCAAAGCCGTACCGTATGTGAAGGAGGTGACATGAGGAGTGTGACGATGTTGAACGAGATAGACTATCTCCGCAAACATAAGACGAGCAAGATTTGGTCGTTTGGCTTCACGGAAACACCGAATCCAAAAGTCATCCACTTGACGGATGGTGGAATATTTTCCTCCGGAGGGGCGAAACCACCACGATACCATCAAATGTAGAATTCGGTCATGAGCATTGAGGGCGGTAACGGATCCACTTAGAACATGCCCCCCATGGTGCTCATCATCGAGGCCTTCATCATCCAACTTGAAAACCTCACAAATAGACTCGACATCAAGGGTTATTTTCTTCCCCATAAGATAGGAGTTAATTGCAACAACTTCCCCATTTCGACTAACACATCTCGCATCAGCATAGAAAATCAAAACCAAGAGACGATAAAAAATACCGGGAATAGAGAGAAAATGGATGAAATTCCAACGATGAAGCAAGGGGAGATATTCAAACTTGAAACGCTCCGAATTGAGAAAAGGGATGGATATTACCCTTTCGGCACGGATCTTGTAATTCTCATACTGACGAAAGTGATTGAGACCCGAATTGCTTTCAAAGGATTGCTCGTAGATAGTCGAGTAGTTAGGACGAGCAATCACTCCAAGGTTGGAGGATTCACCGGCTTGATTAGCCCTTTGTCGCTTCCTCGATGGCTCTTTTGGTGCCATGATCTAAGAGAGAAATTAAGCAAGGGAGATTTCTTCAATTTGAGTAATTATCAAGGTAAAAAAAAATTAAAGAGAAATTTTGGCAAGAAAAAAATTAGAGGAAAAAAATTTAAACAAAGGCAGATTTAAAACAAAAAAAAAACAAAAACAAAAAAAAAGAAAGGTGATTACCTTGATAGAAACTTGAAGAGTTGAAGAAAACTTGCACAAAGATGAGAAAGAGAGCACAAAGCCTTGCTTGATTTGAAAAACTCTTTTAGGTTTGAGTTGAGATGTGAAAAATATGAAGGAGGAAGTGCCTTTTTATAGGCAAAAACGGCTAGGGTTAATTAGGTTTTGAAAAGTTTGAATTTAGGTAAAAGTTGAACTCATTAAAAGCTAATTAAAGCCATCAGCGCAGTCGGGTATCGATACGCCCGATGGTGTATCGATACGGGGGTAAAGATGTCTTTTTGCAAATATGCCCGTTGGAACAGTCGTATCGAAACGGAGGGGTCCGTATCGAAACGACCTGTATCGGTACGGGATGAACCGTATCGATACGCGTGAAGCGAAAAGAATTCTGGGAAACGAAATGAAGAACAGGTATCGATACGCGTATACCTGTATCGATACTGCAAGCCCAGAAATGCATATTTGGTACAAAGAACAACCAAAGGCTCGAACCTAATCTCTCCTATGAGTATGCAAATGATGTATGAGCAGTTCTAAACATATTTTGACAGAAACATACTCCCCCTAACTATAGGCATGGAAGAATTTTGGAGTCTAAGCATACAAACATGACATTTCACAAGATCAAGCATATTTAAGCACAAAAGAGGTCCTAAAAGGTCAAGATAGGCTAGCTAGACCTAACTCTCTCCTAAGGGACCAAAAACGCTCTTTGTCTAAGGGTTTTGTAAAAATGTCCGCTAATTGATTCAAGGTGTCTACATACTCTATAACCACATCTTCCTTAAGGACATGATCTCTAATGAAATGATGCCTTATTTCTATATGTTTGGTTCTAGAGTGTTGGATGGGATTTTTAGTTAAGCATATTGCACTAGTGTTGTCACATTTTAGGGGTATGGTTCCAACTTTAATTCCATAATCTAAGAGTTGTTGCTTCATCCAAAGGACTTGAGCACAACAACTCCCTAAGGATATGTACTCGGCTTCGGTGGTAGATAAGGCTACACTATTTTGTTTCTTAGAGAACCAAGATATGAGCATACTACCTAAGAATTGGCAAGTTCCCGAAGTACTTTTCCTATCAATTTTGCAACCCCCATAGTCCGCATCCGAATAAGCATGTAGGTTGAAGGTAGAGTCTCTAGGATACCAAAGGCCTAAACAAGGAGTGTCTCTAAGGTATCTAAAGATCCTCTTAACGGCTATAAGGTGAGACTCTCTAGGACTAGCTTGAAACCTAGCACACAAGCAAACACTAAACAAGATATCCGGTCTACTTGCGGTAAGGTAAAGCAAGGATCCAATCATAGAACGATAAAGTTTAGAGTCAACACACTTACCTCCTTCATCTTTGTCAAGCTTTGTAGATGAGCTCATAGGAGTGGCTTGAGGCTTTGCATTCTCCAAGCCAAATTTCTTGAGCATATCCTTTATGTATTTTGCTTGGTTGATGAAGGTGCCATCCTTCTTTTGCTTGATTTGGAGTCCCAAAAAGAATGAGAGCTCCCCCATCATGCTCATCTCAAATTCACCTTGCATTAGCTTAGCAAACTCTTGACAATGACATTCATTAGTAGAACCAAAAATTATATCATCAACATAAATTTGAGCTACTAAAATGTCATTTTTATACATTTTTATGAAAAGTGTAGTGTCCACCTTACCTTTTTCAAAACCTTTTTCAATTAAAAAGTTTGAAAGCCTTTCATACCAAGCTCTAGGAGCTTGTTTTAAACCATAAAGAGCTTTGGTAAGTTTGAAAACATGATTTGGAAATTTTGAATCTTCAAAACCCGGTGGTTGTTCCACATACACTTCTTCATTTATAAAACCATTTAAAAATGCGCTTTTAACATCCATTTGAAAAAGCTTGAAATTATGATAACATGCATATGCAAGCAACATCCTAATGGCTTCCATTCTAGCTACGGGTGCATAGGTTTCATCAAAATCTCTTCCCTCTTCTTGAGTGTAACCTTGTGCTACAAGTCTAGCTTTATTTCTCACAATGTTACCACTCTCATCTAGTTTGTTCCTAAAGACCCATTTAGTTCCTATTGTAGATTGATTACTAGGCCTATCAACTAATGTCCATACATTACTTCTCTCAAATTGATTTAACTCTTCTTGCATAGCCATAATCCAAAAGTCATCTTTCAATGCTTCTTTTATGTTTTTAGGCTCTATGCATGAGATAAATGCAACATGGTTCATTAATTTAAGAGAAGAACGAGTGGTTACCCCCTTGGATGGATCACCCAAGATTTCACCATCTTTGACATAGTTCAACTCCCTTGGGTAGCTCACTTCCTTTTCCTCAATAGCCAAGTCCTTCAAGGCTTCAAGAGGTGGATCTTGTGTGTCTTCTTCTTTTGGTTGAATCTCATCCTCCTTTGAAGTTTGACCTCCATCAAAGGCATTTATGATTCCTACATCATCATCATCACAAGAATCCTTCCTAGGAAGGAGGTTATCATCGAATACAACATGAATGGATTCTTCTACTACTAAAGTTCTTTTGTTAAATACTCGATAGGCTTTAGAGGTTAAAGAGTAACCTATAAAAATAGCTTCATCACTTTTTGCATCAAATTTACCTAAGTTATCTTTTCCATTATTTAAAACAAAACACTTACACCCAAAAGGGTGAAAATAGCTAATGTTAGGCTTTTTAGATTTTAAAATCTCATAAGGTGTTTTCTTTAAAATTGGCCTAATCATTACTCGATTTACAATATAACAAGCGGTGTTTGTGGCTTCCGCCCAAAAATATTTAGGTAAATTATTTTCACAAAGCATAGTTCTAGCCATTTCTTGTAAAGTTCTATTTTTCCTCTCAACTACCCCATTTTGTTGAGGAGTTCGAGGAGCCGAAAAATTATGGCTAATACCATTTTCATTCAAAAATTCTTCAAACCCTAAATTTTGAAACTCGGTTCCATGATCACTTCTAATGTGTGAAATTCTAAGTTCAAGATCATTTTGGGTTAATTTTGAAAATGTGATGAATTTTTCCAAAGCCTCATCTTTAGTACTTAAAAAGAGAACCCAAGTAAATCTAGAAAAATCATCAACTAACACGAATGCATAAGATTTACCACCCAAGCTCATAGTCCTAATTGGCCCAAATAAATCCATGTGAATTAATTGTAAGCATCTACTAGTAGAAACATCATTAATGGATTTAAAGGAAGACTTATGTTGTTTACCCTTAGAGCATGCATCACAAATTTTGTCATTTGAAAATTTTAATTTTGGGCAAACCTCTAACTAGATTTAGAGAGACTAGTTTTTCCAAAACACTAATGCTAGCATGTCCTAGCTTCCTATGCCACAACCATGCATCATTTTCATTTTGAGCAACTAAACATGCATGAGATGTATGTATGTCATCTAAATGCACCATGTATATATTTCCTATGCGATGACCTATGAGCATAATACTATTTGATTTAATGTCTACAATTTTACATCCATTTTTATCAAAAAGAACATTAAATCCTTTATCACACAATTGACTTATGCTCAATAAATTATGTTTAAGACCATCAACATACAAGACATTTTCAATGAGAATGGTAGAGTGATTACCTATGGAGCCAATACCTTTAATGTGGCCTTTGGAGTTGTCACCAAATGTTACAACTCCTCCACTTTTTGGCTTTAAATCCATGAATCGACTCTTGTCTCCGGTCATGTGTCTCGAGCATCCACTATCAAGGTACCATGAGTTTTGACTTTGTGCTTTGGCCTTGTAGCAATGCTCCCCCTACAAACAAAGATATTAAACCTTGATTTTTGGTACCCAGATCATTTTGGGTCCATGAGTGTTAGCTCCCAAAACCTTGGTTCCCTTAGGAATCCAAGATGACATAGCAATAATATTATTAGATTTTACAAGTTCCTTAGGAACCCATACACTTCTAATTCTTTTAGCTCTACTATGTCTAGGGTAGCTACCTTGTTTGTAGTAATTAGTCCTTTTCTTAGGTTGGTGTGTTCTAGAGGATTCTCCTACTTCATGTTTGACACTACCAACATTTTTTAAGGACTTTTTGAGCTCATTTAGCTCACCTAACACCTTTTGGTGTTCACTATTGCATTGAGACAAAAGATTATTAAGATCAACATTTTCATCTTGAAAGAATTTAAGTTCATCTTTTAATCCTAAAATCTTTTTCTCAAATTTAGAATTAGCTTGAGTGAGTGAGTCATTTTTCTCATTTAGCTCTAAAATGATTTTCTTGTTTTTAATGACCGACTCTTTAAATTTCTCAACTAATTCATCATATACCTCTTGCAACTCATCATATGCATCATTTAATTCTTCATATGAAAAATCTAAAGTAGATGAGTTAGAGGTTACCAAGGAGGAATCTTCCTCAAGTGCCATGAGACAAAGGTTGGCCACTTCTTGTTCGTCATCCTCCGATGACTCCTCATCACTCCAAGTAGCAAGTTTGGCTTTGAGTTTCTTCTTCTTCTCAAAGCTCTTCTTCTTGAGTTGAGGGCACTCCGAACGGATGTGACCGGATTGTTTGCACTCATAGCAAATGATGGGATCCTTCCCTTCTTCTTTGTTCCTTCCTTTGAAGTCCATCTTTCTTTGGATTTTTCTTCCCCGGTTGGACCTCATGAAGCGTGAGAATCGTTTGGCTATCATAGCCAATTCTTCAAGTTCATCCTCCTCACAAGATGAGCTCTCATCATGTTGTGAAGCTTTTGCCTTGAGAGCTATTCCCATCTTCTTCTTCTTTTCGACTTCAAGCTTCTCTACTCTTTTCTCTTCTTTCTTTTTCTCATCTTCCCTTCCTTGCTTCATGATCTCATGAGTAAGGAGAGAACCCACAAGCTCATCAAGCTTTAATGTTTTCAAGTTCTTTGCTTCTATGATGGCGGTTCTCTTCCCATCCCAAGCTTCGGGAAGTGAATAGAGTAGCTTCCGGACAAGCTTGTCTTCCGGTATGATCTCTCCATAGCCCTTTAGCCCGTTGACAATTGTGGAGAATCGATCAAACATCTTTGACACCGTCTCATCGGGCTCCATCTTGAAATTTTCATAACTAAGATTGAGAAGACCAATCTTAGTTTCCTTGACATCATTGGTGCCTTCATAAGTAGTCTCAAGTGTGTCCCACACTTCTTTGGCATTTTCAATGGAAGAGACCTTTGAATAGATGTCCGGACCGAAAGCACAAAAAAGCATGTGGAGAGCTTTATCGTTGACTTGAATCTTCTTCCTCTCCTCTTCACTCATTTCGGCTTTCTTCTTCAACACCATCTTGCCTTCACCATCTTGCTTCAATGGAATGTATGGCCCATCCTCAATGACATCCCATACAAGGTAGTCACTTGACTTGATGAATAGCCTCATTTTGTTCTTCCAAAAGGAGTAGTTGTCACCATTGAAGAAAGGAGGCTTGGTGGTTGATTGTGACTCGTACATGCCGGAACCGGAGGTTGAAGCCATCTCTTGATATTTTGATGATCACACTCTTCCAAGGATCTCCTCTTGTGGTTGTTAATCCTCAAAGAGTTAAGCTCTGATACCAGAGATGAAGCGTTGAAACTATTCGATTCGATAAGTTAGCCACATATGAACACTAGATAAATTTGGGATAAAGTGAGAGACAAACGTACTAAAGTATAATGGGAAAAGGCTATTTGGTTTTTATAACATGTTTCAAAACTCAATTATTTTTTGGATGGAAATCTTAGACAAGTTACCAACTAAAAACCGTATCGGGCATTGGAGTTTAGCTACGGATGGCTTATGCTTGTTGTGTGGGACTAAACTTGAAAGTAGAAACCACTTGTTCTAGGATTGTTCTTTCACTTGCGATGTTTGGGGGAAAATAATACAAGCCCGCGGGTTGAAAAATCATCACTTTCAGCACTGGGATGGCGTATTGACATGGATCGTGGATACTTGTAAAGGGAGGTCACTATTGGTTCGTATTTTGAGATTATCTTAGACCGGTTTCTTATAATACATATGGCAGGAACGGAATCACAGAGTATACAGAAACACACACCATTTGATTGATGATATTTTTGGCTTTATACGCGACAGTGTTAGTATTAAATTTTACAAGATTTGTATACATAAATATGATAGCCACAAGAAATACATGTGTACAGCTTGAGAAATCCAATAGTACTAAACACTGATATCTTCACTTTTGAATGTTATATATATATATATATCAAATTTTGCTTCCTTATATGGATAACAACTATTTATCCCAAAAAAAAATATATTTCCAATTAATTTTAATTATTTGATAAAACTGGTTTTCAATTCCTTTGAGGCATGAGAATTGAGATATGAGCATGAGGTACAAAGTCATTATCATTGCTCTTTTTATGTAAAAAAATAATTGATCCATTTGATTTGAAGTGGCCTAAAATTGACCGAAGGGGTCTAGTCTGTGTAATCACTAATTTTGTCTGGAGTACTCTTTTTATTTCATTTGGTAATAATGAGCTTATATGGGCTATCATTTAATCATTAACTATATATATATATATATATGCATGTAAGCATGTTATATATGTGTGTTATATTATATATATATATATATATTATCATGTAAGTTATATGTATGTGTGCATGAATACAAGTTTATATGTGTGGTATATGAGTATATACGCATATGCTTATGTATCACATATAATGCATGATCGTATATTGTATGTGTTTATTATTATTTTAATGCGTGCGTGGATAGGTATTGCATGTATTATGTATATCTATTAGCGTTTATACATGTGTAATATGTATACGTGCATGTATATTACATATAGTATTATTATTGTTATCAAAATTAAAAACAAACAAAAAGATTATAAGTTAAATAAACAAAGCCCAGTTTTAATAAAAAATAAACAGTCCATTTACAATTAAAAGAACCCAAACTTTAAATACATTTTGGCCAGATAAGAGCCCAAAATTGAAAACCTAGCCCTAATCAGATCTTTTGCATGCACAACTTATTCTCCACCGTCATATCTAATTCAGATCTAACGATCCAAATCATGCCTCGAGCTGGAACCTTAAAGAGGCCTCTCCCAGCTCGCGCCGCACTCACTCCAGCCGTCAGATCGAGGTGCATTTAACGGCCCAGATCAAGCCCGTGGGAGAAACCCTAGAGGAGCCATTTCTGCCTCGCGCCGCGCTCGCCCCCAACCGTTGGATCTATAGTGCATCGTACGACCCAGATTGATGCGGAGCCTTCTAGAAGCCACACGCGCCTCACGCGCGACTTTTCAGCGCCTCCACGCGCGCGTGCGGCTCACCCGATCGTCCTTTCGACTCCCTCAGAGCCACGACCATTACCACGTGGGCAAAGAGAACCAGTGGCATAACGCCACATCGCCGTTTTGATGCATCAACAGCCACGTCCAAGGCCGACTCAACATCAACGCCCACCCCTCGTCTCTGCCGTACGAGCCACGCCTGCAAGAAAAAAAAAACAACAATAAAAATGACCAGGGGGAAAGAGCAAAAACGGAAAATAGTAGAGAATAACAGAAAATCAGAGTAGAGCCGCGCATGAATCCGGCCCCAATAGCAATTTTTCTTTTGATTTTCATGTAAATGCTAAATACATGTAATTTCGGCTATAAAGCCGAATCGAAACCAAATGTAAAGAGGACTTTTGGAATGCAAAAAGGTATACAAGAAAAGAGAACTTTCAGAGGTAATCCTCTTATCATCTTTATCACCGCATAAGCATAAACGCACAAAAAAAAGGTTTCTCTTTTTTACCTTTTTCATTTTTCTTCTCGAAACCACTTCTGCTCACTCTCGCCGACGACAATCTTTTCGGCCCCTTTGTGGCTTTGCATGGTGAGTTGGTTGAGAGAGACACGAAAAAGCTTCTTCTTTTTTCTTCTACTTCACTTATGTTCTTCGATTATAAAAAAAAGGGTTTCTTTTGATTTCTGGTTTTCTCAAAACAAAGGTGGAGGGGGTTTTTTGGGTCGCTTTTGTCGTCTAGGGTTTTCAAAACGAAAAGGGTGTTTTTGGGTCGTTTCGAGTCTGCCGAACAACGATTAACGTCGACCGGTGTTTAAGGTGTCTAGGTTTAGGGTATCTGGGGTTTGAGTTTTAGAAAAGCAAAAGGAGGCTCAAAATGGTTAGGAGAGGGTTTTATAATGTTTTTAGGTTTTATGATAGGGTTTAATTAGGCTTTAGTCCCTCCATGTCGCGCCGTTTGCCCATTTAGGGCTTCCACGTCTTTAAACCATGCCTTAGGTCCTTAGGGTTTTGGTTTCCTTTGCAATTTCGTCCCGAGTCCAGTCTTGCGATGGTCCAATCGTCCGTCCCCTCCCCCTTAGTTTGCGTCTGTTTCAATTTGGTCCCTATCACAATTTTTCTCATTTGACATGCATTTTCAATTCTGCCACAGTTTTTTTTTTATTTCTTTAATTTCGGCCATTTTGTTTGCCTTTCTATTATGTATTGTGTTGAAATGTTCGTTTGTTGATGTGGATATGGTTTTTGTTAATGGTTTGGTTGTGTGTAATTACCGTATATGCAATACTTGTTTTGTACGATCCTTTGCGTAATATGTGATTTGAATGATGTAATGGGCATACAATGAGGTTTTTTTGGTAAATGGGTGTAATGTAATATATGACATTACTAATGGCTTGTAATTTGTAGTATTAGTAAAATGTGGATTGTTGTTTATTTTTGTAACACGATTAGTGCATAGGATTTTATAACACATCATGTTTGTTTCGTAAAACATGTGATACATGCTCCCTTTCGAATTGTATGTTCCCTTCGTATAATGTATGTATATGTGTCGTAGGTAATTTCTTTAAAAGTGTGTAACTTATTTTGGTGAATGCATGGTATGTTAATATGCATGTTTAGTATGTTGTTAAGTGTGGAATGTGTTTTTTGTGTTTTCCTTTAGCTTGGGCTTTGGGCTTTAAGGGGCTAGATTGTTAGAATTAGGTTTGTGGCTTTGCTTAGTTTAGGTGGACTTGGGCTAGGTAGATTAGGCCTTTAGGTTTTTTTAAGATCGATTTAATTATTTCGAATCGTGTGCCCGTCTCATAGGGGCACGGTTCGTACAATTAAGTCGGTTTATGTTTAGAGCTTAAATTGGGTTTAGGGTTTTAACCGGTTTAATTCGCTTAAATTCATCCTTATTTTATTGGGATGGATATGAAGTTCATTAAACTGGTTAAACTTTTCTTAATCGTATTTTTAAGATAAAATTAATATTAAATTTAGATGGATATAATGTATAATAATTCATAATTTATTAGGGTCTTTAAGTTTTTTAAGACCTAAATAATTTAGGGTAATATTAGAATTACCTAATTAATAATTAGATCGCTAATCGAATCCCCATAATTCGAGCCTTTTAGGATAGGGCCTTGAGCGGGCTTTTGTGTGTTTACCTTCAAGTTTTTCCATGACATGCATCTTATATTTGTCATTCATGACACCATTAACGATTTGGTATGTTAATTAATTAATTTAAAATATACAAAAGAGAGGTATCTATTAACCTCGGTATTTGTGTCAAAACAGTCCGAGCTTAATGGATGTAGACCAAACATTTGGGTTAATTATCATCGTCTCTAGGTAAACAATAATTAAAAATAGAAATATCATGTCAACATTCTTAAATGATTGCATCATGCATAAAGGCGACGTACGAGATTCGAACCCTAAACGAATACGACAGTCAGACTTATATGATGTTGGTTTAGTCTATGGTCCGGTGTACCGCCATCCTTTTTAATTAAATGCTCAATTAATTCTAAAGCCACGATTTGATGAAGCCCGTACCATTTAAGTCAAATTTTCAGGTAAGAATATCTAAGTAAATTCACTTTGAATTTTAAATAATCTCTATCGATTAAAGGCAACAAATGTTTTGGTACCGATTTCCGGGCATGATAGGGGTGCTACCCTTCTGCACACGTAACCAACTCCCGAACCCTTTTTAAATCGAATCTCTTGTTTTAATGGTATCCAGCCTACCTTAGTGGCCGGTAGCAACTCCAAAATTTTACTGTTTTTTCAAAACACGAATTTTTAAAAGAAAATCTACTTTTAACAAATCATTTTCAAAAAGTGGGACACAAAGGTTTTTTTTCTTCAAAAAAGGTTATTACAGTCTGGCTCTAGAGTTTTGAAACTCAAGGCCAATTTCGAAACTCGGTGTTTAATTTTTTTTATTAAATAAAAAATAATTACGTTCTCAAGATAAAATGCCCAGATTCAAACACATACAAAATAAAATAACATAAGTATTCTTGACCACTCGATCAATTATGCTTTGTTCGACGCAACTTCTAAACCCCTAGTTACAGTGAAAACAGTGGTTTGGTGAGAAGCTGAAAATTTCAACGTTTCTAAAAGCTTGGTTTGAAGATCAAATCAGGTGCAAAAAGTAAGCTGGTCAAAGTAGTACAAAAATCGTTCAGTAATGCTTCTTTGTTCGACAGCCTAAAGCTGATTTCAAACTCAATGCTGAACGGCCCTTAGTGAAGCTAAACTAAATGCCTAGTTTCGAGACCCCTAATGCACATTGTTTTTGAGATTCAAATTTCAACCCCTAATTTTGAAACTCATGGAAGGAAAATCCTAGTTTTGAGTTCGGAAACCCTCCAAAATGGCTCCCAACTCAAGAGTCCTTAAACACGTCAAATAAGCACATTATTAGCCACAAACGAACGTTAAACACATAAACACAACATATACCATAGGAGTATCACATAACATACTAGGACACCACAGACATTACTTCATTAATGGAGCACTCTGAGTTTAGATGAGTTATTACTTCCAACGTTTTGATAATACCATTTAATGACATTTTCACATGACAGCAATGGAGAGTGCCATATATCATGCCATGTCATCATTTAAGGCTGTTAATCTCGAAAAGGACAAAAACGCAAAGTACAGAAAATACATTTTTTTTAATCAAAACAGAAAATACATTGAAGATTTAAAAAATAAAGGCATCAGTTGGAAGATTTGGCAAAGTATTGGGGCATTGGTGCCATTATCCCAATCAAAAAAATAAAACTGAAACAACACAAATGGAACATATTCAACAAGTTCTGGTAAACATTAATAGATAACATCATTCATTCTGCATTGAGCTAAACATCAATTCAAGATTACCTTTTTCTTGGTTCATAAGAAAACATAATAGAACACAACAATGACATTTTTAAGGTCGAACACTAAAAGACTGGCTCGATAGTGGCACGACTTCATCAGTCAAAGCCTCTAAAGGAGCAAACAAATTCCAAGAGGCCCATCACACCGAATAAGAGTTGCATAATATCTTCAGATTAGGAGCTTTTCAATGGCATCCTGCATTTTGCAAACAAACAACATAAGCAAATGCAAAAACAGGTCCTATAATGATAATCGAAATCTTTTAGAAAGTACAGTATACCTTGAGCTGTTGTATTTGCGATTTCAATTGACTTCCTTCATTTGTTGTGACAGAGCAGGAAATTACAGGTCTTGTTACACCACATGCACGGCCAAGTGCTTGCTTTGAAGGAACAAATACATATGGAACATTCTGCAAAAGTTCGAATTTATAGATTGTTATTGTGTTGCCGTAATCATGGTAAACTTTCAACAAAAGGTGTGGAAAATAGAATGTATAAGCAATTGATCCCGAACAATTTTGCTCCATGGAATGATACCACGGGGTTGTGGTTGAATTTTGCTTCCATAATTAACTTTACATTGAGCTATGAACCATCAAGAATTCATAGCTCAAGGGCGGAAAACAAGTCATAAAACACAAAGTGCCATATCTTATGCAAATTCCTATGATGTTCCAACATATTTTTTGCTGAAAGATCCTAGTCCAACACTCATGCAGATTGGATATCTGGATAAGAACGTGACAGCATGACCTCCAAAGACACACTAAATACAATGAAATTTTAGAAAAAAGTTGAACCAGTGAAATATGTTTTCCAATTACAAGACAATTTGTCAATAAAGCTCTTGCATAGCTAAATATTTGCAAGATTCAAAAGGCATATTAACAAAAGAACAGTGTTAGGAGGAACAAAACGTTAAACAACCACTAGCATATCAACCATAAACCTGAACAAGCAAGGATAGGCTATAAATAATATAAAAGAGCGAAAAAATATTCAACATGCTCAGAATCCTCTGTTACATATAATTTTATGCACAATGTGAGTGTAAAGAACACGCCTTTAGCTAACTTATATTATTATGTGACATAACATATTACAAACAAACGAACGAATATATCAGAAAGAAATTCCAAAAAACAAATGACCTTATCTTCAGCAAGCAAAGGGAGATGCAACAGAATCTCAAGGGGCTCAGTATCGGCAGCCATGACAACGAACTCCGAGATACCTCTGTTCAAAGTCTTAGTAGCTGAATCCCAACAAAATGAAAAAAAACTCAGATCAGAAAAATAAGTGGAAAAATCACAAAAATGAGAAATGGGTAATGTCCTAAACCTTCATTAGCTCCCTTTTTGAGCTGCTTGTAGTTAGCAGCTTGTTGAACAAGATCCAAAATGGTGGTGGTTAATTGAGCATCGGCTAACGGGTATGCTTTGGGATTCACTGCTTCTCCCGTCTGCAAAAGAAAAAACAAAACAAAACTATGTGTCGGTTGTAATATTAGTGAAAAGAATTAACATTCGACGAATAGAGAGAGAGAGAGGAATACCATTTTGGTTGAGAGAGACGGCTAGAAAAGAGAGAACTTAGAGAGGAGAGGCTAGGGTTTTTGTTAATAAAATTTTAGGGTTTTAGAGAAGCTAAATTACAGATTAACCAGATGATTTATAGGATGTGCAACTCGGATCGGATCTATCCACGTTTTTGGATCCGATCTTAAACCTACCCAATCGACCCAGTTTATAGTAAAACCCAGTCTTCCAAATGTGGAACAAGGTTAAATATTATTTACATAAATGTAGATTAAGCGATCATTTTTCAATACAAAAAATATAAAAGAGATTTATGTACAATGACGGAGCTAGAGCAAACGATGATTGATAATTTTTTTTTGTTAGAGTTTGAGATTTAAAAATTTGAGTTAGAGTGTCAGTGAAGAGGCAAAAGATAATGTAATTTGATTATTTCAGAAGTCAAATTGATGCGAAAATACCATAGAGGCGAAGACGATACATTGGGAGCTACTACAAGGGCAAAAGTAGCCCCTAAGCCTTATAAAAATAATTGTGTAAAAATATATATTATATATATTTCAAGTGTGTCATGTTCAATATTTTAAGGTTTAAATATTTTTATTAGATATATTAGATATATTAGTGTAAAAATACAAGTTTGTCAACTTTAATTTAATTTTAGATATATTTCAAGGTTTAAATATTTTTATGCATCCCAAGTATGTTATGTTCGAGTTTTTTTAATCTATATTTATTTTATTTTTCCTGGCATTAAAAACAAGTTAAAATATATATTAAATTGTGTACCTTAAATCACAAAAAATCTCTTGACTTAGTGGTAAAGTCACACTTTTTAGACCAAGTTTTCCATGGTTTGAATCCCGTTAAAGTCATTCAGCAGTTTGAATGTATAAGTAACGGAGACTAAATATGTAATTATTATTTTTGTTAACTACAGTTTGGTAAGATCAATTAAGTCCCAATGGTTTAACTAGGGCTGAAAATCATCTACCCCCAAACTATGCCTCATTTGGTGCTCTATTTTTAAAAAGTGTATTTAGGGTTTAGGTTTAAAGATTGTGGTTAGGACTTAAGGAATTAGGGGTAGTGTATATTTTTTAGAGTTTAAGGTTTAAGATGTATAAATTAAGGTTAAGGTTTAGAATTTAATTTTTAAGTGTTTTTTAGTGTGGGGCATAAGAGGGGCATGATTAGGGGCAGATGATTTTTGTTCACTAACTTTTTAATTAAAACATGAGATCGGTCGACTTTTAAATTTTCTTAACCAAATCGACTAATTATGGGTAAAAATTATCTACCCTTAATCATGTCCACACTAAAAATCACTTAAAAATTAAATTTTAAACTCTAACCTTAATCTTTACATCCTAAACCATGCACCCTAACAAATACACCATACACTTAATTTCATAAACTCTAACCACAGACTATAACCTTAAACCCAATACCTACTATTTTAAAGTGGGACGGCATGATAAGGGGCAAACGATTTCCACCCATTAATTACTCCCTCATATATCAAACCCGAAATTCGAATATCAACGCTATCAATTCCATTTGTAGTATCTACCAACATTACAATAACAATTTAAAACATGTGATCTAGAGGCATAGACTTTTCTTTCTCTTGCGTTAAACGTTTCTCTCTACGATCTATATCACATGCACATGCCAAATGGCCAAATTGCCAATTTCCAGCTGATAACAAGGCTTTGAACACTGTATATAAGATCTTTTCTTCTTGAATCCAGCAGTCCACGCTTTCTTTGTTTCTTTATAATCTTCTCAAAGGTGAAGAACATGCACAGACCGTCTTCGTCGTCGACCAACAATCCACTCATCTCTGACCAGTTCTTCATCAATTTGCCGCCGGCTGCCATGGCTTCATCCCAACTCCTCAAAGCCGCGACGGCATCAGATGACGATGATCACTTGCCAGAGTACAGTGATCCGATCACAGGATCTAACAAAAAGGAAATTCCTTTCCATCACCACAACGGAAAGGGAGGGAGAGTGGTTCACCTTATCCCGCTCCTATTACTCATTTGTGCTTTAACTCTGTGGTTGTTTTCTTTGCCTGCTCATACTTAAATATGTATTAGTTCAACTATAAATGCTTTTTTTGCATTTTAATGATGGTTTTTATAATAATAATAATTTCGTCATTTGAACATGTTGGGATGGATTAACCAAATAACTCTTTCTGTTACTTACTAATGCTTTTCAATTCGTTAAATTCAAGAAGTGGTCTCATTAAAAAAAAGAAAAGATATTTTTCTAGGAGAGTCGGTTCGAACATAAGCCTTATCAATAGCTAAAAACAAAACAAATATTATCCATGAACTTCTGCTAATGGTTACCAAATTATTTGCCATGTTACAAAAAGCTGATATAAAATACATATATCTTATTCATCGGTAAGAAAAGCTTGGGCAAATTTGGCCAAGTAAGCCAATATGAGGTTAATAATTAGGGAATATGGGTTTACCGGCCGAAATTTGGCAAACTAGGCCAATTTCTACAGTGTTAGGGTGACCACGCCACCTGCAGAAGGCGTCCCTTGAACAACGCCACCTCCTGCTGGCGAGGTCCTGTTGGAGGCAGGCTTCGCGGCGTGGGCGGCTCAGCTCCTCAGCTGCATGCTTCTCTCTGACGTGCCTGCATGGCACATGCATGAACAGCACCACGCCATTTGCAAATGGCGAGGTGCTGTTCATGCATGTGCCATGCAGGCACGTCAGACTTTATCTAAGCTTTAAAATACACAGAGTTTGGTAGGGCAGAGATAGGGTTGGCTTTAGGGTATACGGGTCAGAGATAGGGATGGGTTTAGGGTATAGGGTTTAGTAGTTGGTTATAATATAAATTTTATATAGTATGTATAGCTAAAATTGGGCATATAGGGTTTAGGTTTGTAAATATTGTATGTGTTTTAAAAAAGATACTAAGATGGCGGGTCGTATTTGAAAATTATATATATATTTAACATATTATTAAAATTTAAATTTTTTAATAAACAAAGTAAAAAAAATCATTGAATTCAGATCGTACTGAATATTTCGGTTAACCGAATAAACTGTTAACTGGTTGAATGGTTACGATATAGGGTCGAGATTTGAGTGACCCGAACTTACCGGTTGACCGGAACAATTTACAAATGGTTAGTCGAACCCAATTTTGCACACCCTAATTTAATTTTAAAATTAAAATATCCATCGAACCCTATTTAATTTTACCCTTTAATAGCAGGTGTTTTAATAAATCTAGCCCGTACCTAAAACCTAGTTACCCTTTAATAGCCTGACGTGCCTAAACCCTATTTAATTTACCCTATATACACTTGCCTGACGTGCCAGCATGGGACATGCAGGTGAACAGGACCTCGCCATTTGTTAAAGGGTAAATAGGGTTCTAGGTACGGGCTAGATTTATTAAAGGAGATTAATTTTTTAATATTATTTTATGTGTATATATAGAGGGTTTAGGGAAGATGAGATGAGTGTGTAGTGGTTGAGAAAAAAATTAAGAGAGCTTTTCGGCAAAGAGAGACGAGTTTGTGAGCTTCTGAAGAAATATTCGAAGAGGGTGATTGAAGAGTTCGTAAAAGCCAGTGAAAATTAAGTAAGTAATTTTTTCCTTTTAATCTAAATTTTTTAATTCTAGAGAGTTTGTATATTTTTTGTATGATTGAATATATATTCAGATGGTAATAGTATTTTTAAATTTTAATAAAAAAATCCAAAAATTTAATGTTGTGCTTATGTTTTTTAATATTTACAGAAAATGAGTTCATCAACATATTCGGACACCGAACCCACAGTTGGTCGTTGGGGGGAATCGCTTGAAGATTTCAGTGATGATGAAGAAAATATTGTTCCTATGAGTGAAGAAGAAGAAGATGGCGTTCAGTTACTCGATGCTGATGATATTGACGCTATTATGACAGAAGCGTCTCAAGGCAATGGTATTGATGTTGAAGAAGATGTTTGGGCCGCGGCTGTTAGTAGGCTCGGGTTGAGAAATGAACAGCCGGCTGTTTGGGGTAATGCTGCACCGCAGCACCAACAACCGGAATCTCCAGCCTATGAAGCTCCAGCAGCCCGCATGTATGAAGTTGACTATACTGCAATGCAATATCAAGAATATGAAGCTCGCGTATTTGGTTCTTCATCATCTTCGAACTTTGGAGAACTGGAACTAAAGGCTCAATTTGAAACAAAAAAAGCCGCGAAGCTTGCAGTTCAAGAGCACTGTCTCAAACGCCATACGTCATTTTCTGTTGTTGAGTCCAACAAAATTACCTATTGCGTAAGGTGTTATTATTGGAAGAACAATTGTCCGTGGTGAGTAAGAATTTCTTACAAGAAGAGAACTGAAATGTGGGAGGTGTCACGGTTTATTGATCAGCACACATGTACCAATATGGCTTTATCACAAGACCATATTAATTTAAACTCTGATCTAATATGTGCTTCAATCAGGACTTTGGTTGAACAGGATCCAAGAATTTCGATTGCAGTGTTAGTAGCATCTATCCGGTCCCAGTTTGGTTATGTTCCATCTTACTACAAGGCGTGGATGGCAAAGCAAAAGGCGATGGCGGAACTGTATGGTGATTGGGATAAATCGTATAATGAGCTACCAGCTCTTTTACGAGCAATGCAACATTTCATCCCGGGGACCGTTGTAGAGTACGAGACTTTGCCGGTGTTCAACTTACAAGGCGAATTAATTCCTGGTAAAAGAGTATTTAGTAAGTTATTTTGGGCGTTCAATGCGTGCATTCAAGGGTTTCCATTCTGCAAACGCATGATTCAAGTGGATGGTACATGGTTGTATGGGAAGTACGGTCATATATTACTCTTGGCCGTTGCACAGGATGGAAACAATAATATATTCCCAATTGCCTTTGCCATAGTTGAAAAGGAAGACGCGGATGGATGAGAATTCTTTTTGAAGCACCTACGCAATTATGTTGTAAAAGAAGACGGGATTTGCATGATTTCTGATAGAGGAACTGCGCTCTTATCAGTAATTGACAGACCTGGGAGTTTATGGATACCTTCACATGCATATCCAGCATATTGTGTACGACATATTGCAGCGAATGCGAAGACGCGGTTCGGAAACAGTCAGATCAAGAGAGAGGTTTTAGGCGCAGGTAAGTTGTTATTTGTTGTTTATAAAAATTTTAATTTTTTTAGTTCATCTTGTTGTTTTATTTAACTTATTTTTTATTTATAAATAGGGTATGAACTAGTTCAACCAAAATTCCATGAAAGGATGAGAAGGTTGAGGCGGCACGGTGCAGGTGTGATAAAATTTGTAAATGACATCCCCACGGAAAGATGGTCACAAGCCTATGATGAAGGTCGGCGTTATGGTCATATGACAACTAACCTTGCAGAGGCTATAAACTCTGTTCTTAAAGGAACACAGCATCTCCCAATTGCAAGTATTGTGTGGGAGACCTACTTTAGATTGGGCAAAGTGTGGTCCGACAAAGGGCAAGATGCCAACGCCCGAATAAACAGCGGACAATATTGGTCTAAAGCCCTGCGAAAAAAATGATCGATCTTCAAGCTAAAGCGTCCGCTATGCGAGTAAGATCATTCGACTCAAATAGATGAGAATTTTCTGTGGAAGCTACAGTCCGAGGTGAGCAAAAATTGTTCACTGTGAAACTTCATCAGAAATGGTGTGATTGTGGTGCATTCCAAGCATTTAGATACCCTTGCTCTCACGCACACGCCGCCTGTTTGCATTTTTGACTCGACCCTTGCAGTTTTGCGGATGACTGTTATAAACTAGAGAATATTGCAAATATATATAGAATTCAGTTCAACACAATCCCGAACCAAGACTATTGGCCGGTAGAGTCAATATACGAAGAATGGTTACCAAATCCAGTGCTTCGTAGAAAGTTGAAGGGTCGACCGAAGTCTACTCGTATTAATACGAATATGGATGATCCAAATGATAGAGAGGGAGGAGTTCAAGTTAGACATTGTAGTCTTTGTAGTCAACCGGGTCATTCAAGAAACAAGTGTCCGCACAAATCAAATCTTTCCAACTATCGTGCCAGACCGTCAACTTAAATGCTTTGTTTAATGTATGTCTAATTTTATGGTAATGAGAAAATATTGCATCTTTTCAATTTTTATTTGTTTCAATTTTATCACACGTGCACTAGAAACCATCTAAAGGTAATATAATTTGTTCTTATTTAATATACTTTAAGGTAATATAATTTAATTTATTATTTGTTCTTATTTTGTATTTTGTATTTTGTATTTTTTTCTATAATATTATTTACTATAATTTAAAATCTTGATTTGGAATTGGAATTCAAATTTAGAAATTGAATACGAAAATTAAAAAAAAAACATAAATATCAAAATGCAATCGAAATTAAAAGAAATACATATAACATTAAATATTCCGGGTTCGCAAATTACAAATAAATAAAAACAAAACAAAACAAAACCCTATTTTCGCCTCCTCCCCCTCCTGGTGGGTAATTCTTGCCGGTGGAGAGGGCCTGTTTGTGAGTACCGCGGAGCGGGTTGAACCTGTCTACGAGCTCTTGGATTAGGAGCCAGCTCATCGTCATCGAAAAATTGCTCATCCGTTATTTGCATAGTAGGTGGTGTAGCAAACATTTCTTCAGGATGAAATGATGGGCTGCTAATGGTAGTTGTTGACAACATAGATGTCATGCTACCAACACCAAAACCTTCCCCATATACAGATGATTGAAGATACTGAAATTGTGGTACGTATCCTTCATCATCACTGTAAGCCGGCTGAGAAGATGAGCTACCACCACTTGCAAAATTAAAAGGTGATTGCTGCGGAACATGACCAAATCCAAATGTTTGACTGTAATCACTAATTTTGTCCGGACCTTGAACCTCCTTTGGTTTGTGATGATTAATGGGCTTATATCGGGCTATTATTTAAGTTAAGACTAAAAAAGAAAAAAGAAGAAAAACAAAAAAGATATATATATATATATATATATATATATATATATATATATATATCATACATATGAGTGTTATTTATATATATAAGTGCATGTGACATATTAGATATAAGTGTAATTAAGTAATAATGTGAGTGTGAACATGTATAATTATGATTATTATTAGTAGCATTATTATTTTATAATATTATTCATTTCAAAAAAAAACCTAAACATTACAAATATGTTTTAATATTATATTATTATGTGTTAGTATTATCATTGCTGTTATTATTATTTACTATTATCATATATTATTGCTATTACAACTGTTGTTACTATGCTATATTTATTGCATGTTTATTATTGTTAGTAGTATTACTATTAATATCCGTTATTATCTATTATTATTATTAATAAATCTGAAAATCTGAAAAACAAAAAATACTAACATAATAAATAAAAGCCAATTTTGATTAATAATAAAAAGGTCCATTACACATAGTCCATACATGTCCAAATAATACAATGAGCCCAGCAAGCCCAACAGACAAAAAACCCTAAGCTAACCCTAATCCTATACTTTGTGATGCAGCCGCCACAAGCCCTAGCCGTTGGATCTGGCACGAGATCAACGGTCCAGATGAAGCACGGTGTGGAGAAACCCTAGCAAACTCATCAAGCCTTTCTCGCCGCACGATCTCAGTCGTCGGATCACGTGAAGATCCAAGGGCCCAGATCAAGCCTCCAGATGAAGCCCTAGCAAGCCTGGTTCTTGTCGAGCGCCGCGCATGCCTCAGCCGTCCGATCTCGAACGCATCGGATGGCTCAGATGAGCCCAGAGATCCCACGCCCTTCACGCGCGACGATCTCGTTGCCCAACGCGCCCACGCGCCTGGGCGTTCTGACCGATGGCCTGCCACAAGCACGCGTCTGTCTCCTGCAACCGGCATGCCCCTCCCATTTCCGGCAATGTCGACATGCAACAACAAAACAGAGGTGGTCAGTGACCCAAAAACAGCAACGAAAAGAACAAAAAAATAAACAAAGACAACAAAAGGTCAACTAGACCAGATCAGAAGCAATCAAAGCAAGGCACAGAGAGTTAAAGGCCCCTATTATTCGGTTTTGTTTATAAAGGAGAAAAAAACCGAAACACAGGGGAATCAGTGAGCAATTGGAGCCAAAATACCAGGGGAGCGTCGAAAAACATCAGAGAACAATCGAAAAAAGAAAAAGATCAGAGAGTATTGAGTGAGTGAGAAACTTTGTAAAAAAGCTTTGAAATCAATAAAGAAGAAAAAAGATTCGAGGTATTTCTTTTTCTTAAAAAACACCATTGCATGAATAAAAAAGAAAAAAAGAGTTTTGATTCTACCTCGACCGGCGTCTTGTCTTCACTGAAGCCGTGTCCTTTGCTTCCCGTTCTACTGCCGTTCCCCGCGTTGACAATAAGCCCCCGGCCGTGCGAACGCCGTGCATGGTGAGTCGGCGAAAGGAATGCATGCGAATGACCAAAAACAATAACGGTGGAAAGCATTTTTGGTTTCGGTTTTCTATAAAAAAGAAGGGGAGGATGAGAAAGTTTTTTTCTTCTTTGCTTCTCTGGGAGGGCCGATGAAGGGTCGACGAGGTCGACGTCGGGCATCCGATGAACGGAGAAGCCCAGGGGACGGGTTCTGGTGAACAGAGAAAGGGAGAAGAAGGGTTTTCTTTTCCTGAAACGGTGAAAGGGGAGGAGGCTTTATTTTTTTAGGGTTTCAAAAATGCCCAAAAGAGGCAAAATGGCTTCTAAAAATGGTATTTATACCACTTTGTTTTTTTAATAGTTTAATTCTTTTCTAAGCCCCTCCGCGTTTTTGTATTTCCATCCCAGGGAGTTTCGTTTTCTTAAATCACGCCTTCAATCCCTACATCTTTCCCATTTCTTTTAATTTTATCCTCACCTGTATCGATTGATCAAGATAAGGAAAGAGTGGTTTTATTACGTTTCGGATCCCTGTGCTTTTACCTGCTTTCGAAAACCCCTGGTCTCTCTTCTCTTCAAAAGGAAAACATATTAATTCCACCCCTTTTAATACGTATTGAATATATATGCATTATAATGTTTATAAATTACATTAGAATATGGTTTTGTTGTCTGTATGCGTTATATAAATGTTATTTTTGCAAGATATATGTTTCTCATTTCATATGACATGGATATGTATTGTGTATATGTATATATGGAACATGATCGTGATGTAAGCATTCCTTTTAAGATGTAGATATACGCAGTATTTTATTGTGCATAGGACATAGCTTTCATGTGATCTAATATCGTTTTTTAACTTGAACCATCTTTTAATCGTCTTTGCACATGTTTCATTCAAACACTTAAAATATCGTTGCATGTATATTTGTTTTTCTTATGCTTTAATTACTTCCTTTTAGTCGACTTATTCGCATTGTCTCATGTCTTTTATTTATTCATATGCCATGATAGGTTGCATCTCGAATTTTAAAATTGCAATGCGAATGTCTTTTTATTCGGGAACGAACGAGGCCAGTACCAGTCGTAGTGGTGGTGGTTCGGACGTTCCTTCTCAAATATTAAGACCTTTAAAATTTACTCGCTCGTATAACCAAATTTCGATACGATTCGTCACTTTAATTCGCAAAATTTAATATTAATTAAGCGGTAATGTTTTTGGTACCGATTTCTAGGCACGACGAGGGTGCTAATCCTTCCTCGCGTGCAACCGACTCCCGAACCTTTTAAATCTCTGGTTTTATTTCGGTGTCCGGTCTACCATTTTTAAATGGCCGGTGGCGACTCCTCCTTTTTTACAAATCCGACTAATTTTTCAAAAACCAAATCAAAACCCGGTACGTCCGAGCGACACCCGAGGTACTATGTATTTTCTGAAAAAAAAAAATTTTAGTCGCAACAGATGGCGACTCCGCTGGGGATAAAAATTTGTTTTCAAAAACAAAAAAGATAGTCAAGCCAAAAAAACTTTACCGCTCAATTAATATTAGAAGTTGCGAATTAAAGTGACCAAATCGATCGATATTTGTTTATAAGTGCGAGTTTATTTTAAACGCATTTAAAATTGGCATTTAAACCCGTTCGTTTAAGTGGGGGGAAAACGCTAGTGCTTTCGTGTGGATATTGTTCCTCCGTGTGGGCCTAGCAAGTACCTTCGGGGCTCGAGTACCCTATATCTTCGTGAGAATATCGTTTCTCCGTGCGGATATAGCGAAAGGGTCCCCTCGAATTGAACTCGGTTGAGAGGAGCCTATAATGGGTGATGACCGGGGGCCTTGCTACCCTTAGAAGGGGACAGCGAGGACAGTTCGAGTACCTTCTAGAACCAAAACTGCATTTAGAGAACTAGAAAGCCCACCCCTTTAGAGCCATGCGAACAACCTAGGTTCATTAGACGGGATAAATAGGGTTGCTTGCTTTCATGCTTGCCTTTTATCATATTTATCCGACACTAACGATTTTTCTTATGATCTTTTTTGCATTTATTCTCGCATGCATTTCATGACATAAAGGTGTTGAGCCAAGGTGGTTTTACCTGACCAAGGGCTATCATTATGGACGGGAGGTTGCTAGAATAGATGATGTCAATTAGCGAGTCCGACATTGGTCAGAGTTGAATCAGAAGGGAGAAAGGGGCAGTTTACCGAGCGAACGCACAGTGTCGGGTCATTTAATACCCACCATTGAGAAGGCACAACTTTACTCCATCCCGAGGAAATCAAGCAAGATCAGAGCTACTCCGAACATCCAAAGTCATGAAACTACCCAATCGAGTGCAAAGAGGCGGCCGAAAAGAGTGTGACGATCGGAAAGAGCATGGATTAGGTCAATGGGTTGATTCAGCTTCGAGGAAATAGCTTGTTTTTCGGGACCTGATACCAGCAATTTTAGAGGGTCTTGAATTGCTAGAGAAGAAAGCAAGTCCGGGCCCAGCTTTTTAGCCGAAGTTTTCATTTCCTTGAACATGATTAGGGGGCAAGAAGAGTACCCGTAGGACTTTTGCTATGACTATCATGTAACAAGGAGCCTCTTTTACGTTCAAATGAAAGTTGACCTAAGGGGAATCACCTATATGACCAACACCTTTGACTTGCATACATTTGTAACATTTGTAGCATTTGTTCCATCTATCATTTTAGAGCAGCATTAAAATTGTCAGACATGCACCCATCTCATGAGCATGCATCTGTTGATTCGAGTCCATAATACATCCATCATTGGACATTAAAATTTGCTTAAGGCATTTCATCACACCATTACTAATTGGGGAAAAACACTCATGTCAGAGAGAGAAAAGAGAGAGAAAATGGACAAAGGAACAGTTTCCAGCCAATACCGCTTCGGGAATGTGAACAACCTGGTCAGGAGAATGGATGAGCTCGAACAGTTCCACCAGCAGTTAGTGTGGAACCAGAAGGAAACGATCGCATGCGTGAAGAAGTTCCAAGATGAAACCAATGAACAATTTGACGAGTTGAAGGCTATGATCGCCACCCTGACCAAGAAAGGCAAAACCCCCAAGCCCAAAGAGAGTATGGACGGGGATTCCGATATTGTGATGGAGGAGGTCTTATCTGAAGAAGACCAGGCTGTCATCGGCCAATATGAGGTGCACTGCTCCCATTCTGAATGCCATATTGAGTTGGCTCTAGACAAGATCGAGGATTCACTGCGAAAAATCCTAGATGAAGAATGGGACCGGGAGCAACAAAGACGGGTGGAGACCGCCAGGAGTACCACAGTTTCGAAGCCCCGGGGTACGACTAAAGACCCTCGGAGCTCAAGGAAGGCCAAGAGTGCCGAGAAAGGGAAGGAAAAACTCACCCCTCTACTGACATACTCCCGAGTCTACCGCGCGGATTAGGTCTGAAGACGGCCTAAGATGGGGCAATCTTTTGAAAGGGAAACTTTTGGAAGACGCTGGTCTTCAACGTAGTTTAGGATGTTATGTCTCCATGCATCGTGTCTATTTTACCTTTTGTTGTCGGATCTTTCCCTCGTTGAGGTGCATGTGAAAGTTTGTACTGTTGGCCCGTGATAGCTAGCATCTTTTGTAAGGGCTTTTGTGATGTCTGTTTGTTTTATTTTCAATGAAGGAGACTTTTGCAAGCATTTTATATTCCTTAATTTCTTTTAGACATTTCATTTATTCTTTATGGTTACAACCTTATTGTTTTTTATTAAAAAACATACATATATTTTTACAAAAATGACCTTAATACTTTGAAAAGAAAAACAAAATGTTGTGGGAATGATACGAATGGAAGCACCATCTGTTCTACTCAGGCAAAGAGAGGGGTGACAACGAGTGTTTAGGAATAATGGGCCACTCCCATTGAGTGAATTTTCCTCTCAGGCATTGTTGTCTAAGGTTCTTGAATGAAGTGATAACCCTAAAACTTCTACCACCTGAAGACCAATCTTGATATCAGTGTATGGGAGGACATTTGGCATTCCTTCAATTCCATTCACACAAAAAGAAAAGAAAAAAATACCCAGTGTTGTCCCCGTTTGGGCCTATCAAATTTTTTTCTTCTGATCGAACCCAAACCAAGGATCACCCCTACACTAGGGGCAGAAAAGGACAGAAGTCTATGGACGAGTAAATGACATCGGATTCTGATTATGCTATGAGAATGATGTCTTGTGAACTAATAGGCATTAAAAGAGAAAAGATTCATTGGATACATTTTCAGTTTGAGCAGCCAAAAACATCAAAAGGAAACAACGAAAGAAAAGTCAGTTCTCAAAGAGCTACCCAAATCAAGTCAAAAGTTACCAACACAAAAGTTGAAGAAATCAAAAGCAAAGGCACTAAAGTGAAAAGTGCAATTTTGAGGAAACAACAAAAGAAAAGTCGGTTCTCAAAGAGCTACCCAAATCAAGTCAAAAGCTACCGACATAAAAGTTGAAGAAATCAAAAGCAAAAGCACTAAAGTGAAAACTACAATTTTGAAAAGAGAGAGAAACGAATAAAGAAAAGGGACAAGAGGATTCCCTATCCAAATGAATCTCTGCTTAGATGAGCCTCGAAAGATTGTTCACCTTTGAGCAAGAGCCTACACTAATACAATACGAGGGTGCAATTTAATCTGAAACTACGCTTAATAAAAGGAAATGAATTCTAGGGTGAAAACCCCAACAAGAAGGGGCAGTCTAGAGCGATCCAAAGAAGTAAGAGAGGAAATAGCATTTCATCGGAGCATTATTGAGACTTCAGATCAGAAGAAGTGATCCTTGGTTTCACCACCCTTAAACACTTGTTTGAGCCTATTTACCCTTTCTGTCATAGCCGTGAGCCTTAGCCTACATTAAAAGCCATAAAAGACCATTTGGACCATACGCGGAAGGATGAATTTGTCTTCAGATCACATTCCGCCTATCGGGGTTAACCTTTCTTCAAGGATTGCCAAACTTCTAATGCCTGATTGAGATCAGAAAAGAGGGAAGGATGGGGCATGGTGAGTTAGTGAGGTAAAGAGAGCCACCTTTAAATTGGGTAGAAATTAGATATGGGAGTCGCTCCTCTCGGAAGCCTAATAGCCCAGAAAAGATTTCATATGTGCATCCCTGCAACATTCGGAAAATTTCACTCGGGTCAACCTTTTTTCAAAGACCCCAAACTTGATTTTCACTTGACATGATTCTTCAAATGTATATTTTCATAATAAAATTATTTTTACCCAATCACTTGCATAAGTCTTCTACATGGGAATGAACAAGCGGACTGATCCTGGCTCGAGGTAAAGCCATCAGTACCCAAAGGGGCACCATCGGAGGTTCAAACTTTGCTACTAGACGACGAATACCTCCAATTGAAATATCAAGACCGTCTTCGGTAAAATGTCAAGCTATGAAGTCGACATTCGCTAAGAAATGTTGGAATAGAACATGAAGGTAGAAAATTTGATGTTGAGAGTCGGGGAACAGAAGTTACCCTCGGAGCATAAACATCTTGTCGGAGAATGTCCCGAGAAGGACCGCGCATGCCGCGTTAAGGGCACGCACTAGGATGAGACAGTAATCAACTCGATAAAAGGCAACAGAGAGATGCCTAAGAAAAGAAGGAAGGTAAAGGAGAAAAATAAGAGAAGCCGAGACGAGGACCCTAAAGGCACTTTGGGGCAAATGAGCGAAATTCAAAAGAGGCGCTCTTGACCACGAATTTAGAGGAACAAGGGTCAAAAAAATTGGTGGCATCTTTGGACAAAAGACACCATTTAAAGCAGTCGACATTGACCAGAGGTCAGTTAGAAGGTACATAAGCCTAAAGCAAGTGGGGGCAATGGGATTCTAATCAGTGTAAGTCCTTCCTTCAAGAAGAAGCGAAAAAGGGAGAAGTTGACTTCAAGATGAAAACTCAAAAGAGCGCCCAAGAAGAGAAAAAGAAGAAGAAATAGGACAAAGAAAAGAGAAGACACAGTGAAAACCCAAAAGACACTTTGGGGATTGAGACGAAATTCAAGAGGAACGCTTTAGATCACAAACTCATGGCGAAGGAGACAGAAACTCAAAGCCCAAGAACTTTAGAGCAAAGGAGAGAGATACTCAAAGCTCGAGACAAAGATATATGACATCTGCTCATCTATTCGGGCATTTGGAGAATAGAACCCGCCTATCCGTTCAGGCACTTGGAGAATGGAAATCTGCTTATTTATTCGAGCATTTGGAGAATAGAACTCGTCCATCCGTTCAGGCACTTGGAGAATGGAAATTTTCCTATCTACTCGGGCAATCAAAAATCAATAAAAATAAAAGTAGAAAAAGAAAGAAAAAATAGAAGAAAGAAAAAGAGAGAGAGAAAGAAGGGTTCAAAGTGAAAACCCGTCTGAGCACTTTGAGGCAGACAATTCCAGAAGTGAGTCAAGATGAGAAGAAGAAGAAGAGCAATGGTCCGGGAGAACCGAGAAGAGAAGCAAGAAGCAACACCAAAGGACACGATGTCAATAAAATTAATATGATTAAATAACTTGGAAACCCCAGTCATGCATCATGAGTAGTTAGGCATCCGTAGGATAGGCACATGCCAACTCATACCATCATAGCATTTCATATCTTTTCACAGATTTTTGAAAGACAGATTGAATACCTCTCGGGATGAGGAGAAAACGATAAAGCGAGAACTAAAAAAGATTTCAGGCAAAGCCTTTCAAGCCGCCGCTCCAGAGTGTCAGGCGAAGTCTTCATATTCGCCACTCAAGGATTTCAGATAAAAGCTTTCAAGCTTGCCGATAGATTTCAAGATAAAGGATCCTACAGAGAAAGGGTCCAAACAAGCTCTATATAGGAGGAACTTGCGACTTCAAGATCTCGAAAGTGGAGGGTCCTACGGAGAGGGGACTTGTAGATCCTTGATTTCAGAGGGGAGTTCGGTAGAGAAGGAACTACTACTCGAAGAGTACGCTAAGGAAGAGGGGTTTAGTGGAGAAAAAACTCAGAATCCTAAGGCTTCAGGATCTCAAAAGCGGAGGGTCCTACAGAGAGGGGACTGGGAGATCTTTGATTTCAGAAATATGTGGACGAGAGTTCTATATAGAAAGAACTGCCACTCGAAGAATACGCCAAGGAAATGAGATCTATAGAGAGAGAACTCATCTTCTTAAAGCTTCAGAGAGAAAATACTCGGTCTAGTGTGTTGCAGCTCCGAGGAGTAAATCGTCCAACATGGAAGCTGGACATATTCAATTATGACCAGTTTGCTTTACGACCATGAAGGGAAAGTAAATCCACTTGGACGCCCAAGTTCGCCTTTTGACCGCGAAGGGGAGGCAAAAATGTTAGGAGTTTCAGCTTGCTTTTTGACCACGAAATGGACAACTTGCTTTTAGACCGCGAAGGGGAAGGCAAGGTTGTTTGAATGACCAGCTTGTTTTTTCGAAAAGAGAAAGATATTCGAAATATGCTCATCGATTGGGCACTTGGAGAATAGAACTCGCCTATCCGTTCGGGCACTTGGAGAATGGAAATCTGCAAAAAAAAACTCTCTGTCTACCTGTTCGGGGCATCCGGAGGGAGAACTCACAATTGGAAAGGCTTCGGGGGAGAAAATTACTTGGACGTGCGTGTGGCTGCATCGGGAGTAAACCGTCCAACAGTGAAGTAGGACAAAATTAGTGCTTATGGTCTTTGCTTTATTCTTGTTCCACAAGTAATCAGCAAAGAGGGGCAGCTGTAATCACTAATTTTGTCCGGACCTTGAACCTCCTTTGATTTGTGATGATTAATGGGCTTATATCGGGCTATTATTTAAGTTAAGACTAAAAAAGAAAAAAGAAGAAAAATAAAAAAGAGAAATATATATATATATATCATACATATGAGTGTTATTTATATATATAAGTGAATGTGGCATATTAGATATAAGTGTAATTAAGTAATAATGTGAGTGTGAACATGTATAATTATGATTATTATTAGTAGCATTATTATTTTATAATATTATTCATTAAAAAAAACCTAAACATTACAAATATGTTTTAATATTATATTATTATGTGTTAGTATTATCATTGATGTTATTATTATTTACTATTATCATATATTATTGCTATTACAACTGTTGTTACTATGCTATATTTATTGCATGTTTATTATTATTAGTAGTATTACTATTAATATCCGTTATTATCTATTATTATTATTAATAAATCTGAAAATCTGAAAAACAAAAAATACCAACATAATAAATAAAAGCCAATTTTGATTAATAATAATAAGGTCCATTACACATAGTCCATACATGTCCAAATAATACAATGAGCCCAGCAAGCCCAGCAGACAAAAAACCCTAAGCTAACCCTAATCCTATACTTTGTGATGCAGCCGCCACAAGCCCTAGCCGTTGGATCTGGCACGAGATCAACGGTCCAGATGAAGCACGGTGTGGAGAAACTCTAGCAAACTCATCAAGCCTTTCCCGCCGCACGATCTCAATCGTCGGATCACGTGAAGATCCAAGGGCCCAGATCAAGCCTCCAGATGAAGCCCTAGCAAGCCTGGTTCTTGTCGAGCGCCGCGCATGCCTCAGCCGTCCGATCTCGAACGCATCGGACGGCTCAGATGAGCCCAGAGATCCCACGCCCTTCACGCGCGACGATCCCGTCGCCCAACGCGCCCACGCGCCTGGGCGTTCTGACCGATGGCCTGCCACAAGCACGCGTCTGTCTCCTGCAACCGGCATGCCCCTCCCATTTCTGGCAATGTCGACATGCAACAGCAAAACAGAGATGGTCAGTGACCCAAAAACAGCAACGAAAAGAACAAAAAAATAAACAAAGACAACAAAAGGTCAACTAGACCAGATCAGAAGCAATCAAAGCAAGGCACAAAGAGTTAAAGGCCCCTATTATTCGATTTTGTTTATATAGGAGAAAAAAACTGAAACATAGGGGAATCAGTGAGCAATCGGAGCCAAAATACCAGGGGAGCGTCGAAAAACATCAGAGAGCAATCGAAAAAAGAAAAAGATCAGAGAGTATTGAGTGAGTGAGAAACTTTGTAAAAAAGCTTTGAAATCAATAAAGAAGAAAAAAAATTCGAGCTATTTCTTTTTCTTAAAAAACACCATTGCATGAATAAAAAAGAAAAAAAGAGTTTTGATTCTACCTCGACCGGCGTCTTGTCTTCATTGAAGCCGTGTCCTTTGCTTCCCGTTCTACTGCCGTTCCCCGCGTTGACAATAAGCCCCTGGCCGTGCGAACGCCGTGCATGGTGAGTCGGCGAAAGGAATGCATGCGAACGACCAAAAACAATAACGGTGGAAAGCATTTTTGGTTTCGGTTTTCTATAAAAAAGAAGGGGAGGATGAGAAAGTTTTTTTCTTCTTTGCTTCTCTGGGAGGGCCGATGAAGGGTCGACGAGGCCGGCGTCGGGCATTCGATGAACGGAGAAGCCCAGGGGACGGGTTCTGGTGAACAGAGAAAGGGAGAAGAAGGGTTTTCTTTTCCTGAAACGGTGAAAGGGGAGGAGGCTTTATTTTTTTAGGGTTTCAGAAATGCCCAAAAGAGGCAAAATGGCTTCTAAAAATGGTATTTATACCACTTTGTTTTTTTTAATGGTTTAATTCTTTTTTAAGCCCCTCCGCGTTTTTGTATTTCCATCCCAGGGAGTTCCGTTTTCTTAAATCACGCCTTCAATCCCTACATCTTTCCCATTTCTTTTAATTTTATCCTCACCTGTATCGATTGATCAAGATAAGGAAGGAGTGGTTTTATTACGTTTCGGATCCCTGTGCTTTTACCTGCTTTCGGAAACCCCTGGTCTCTCTTCTCTTCAAAAGGAAAACATATTAATTCCACCCCTTTTAATACGTATTGAATATATATGCATTATAATGTTTATAAATTACATTAGAATATGGTTTTGTTGTCTGTATGCGTTATATAAATGTTTTTTTTTGCAAGATATATGTTTCTCATTTCATATGACATGGATATGTATTGTGTATATGTATATATGGAGCATGATCGTGATGTAAGCATTCTTTTTAAGATGTAGATATACGCAGTATTTTATTATGCATAGGACATAGCTTTCATGTGATCTAATATCGTTTTTTAACTTGAACCATCTTTTAATCGTCTTTGCACATGTTTCATTCATACACTTAAAATATCGTTGCGTGTATATTTATTTTTCTTATGCTTTAATTACTTCCTTTTAGCCGACTTATTCGCATTGTCTCATGTCTTTTATTTATTCATATGCCATGATAGGTTGTATCTCGAATTTTAAAATTGCAATGCGAGTGTCTTTTTATTCGGGAACGAACGAGGCCAGTACCAGTCGTAGTGGTGGTGGTTCGGACGTTCCTTCTCGAATATTAAGACCTTTAAAATTTACTCGCTCGTATAACCAAATTTCGATACGATTCGTCACTTTAATTCGCAAAATTTAATATTAATTAAGCGGTAATGTTTTTGGTACCGATTTCTGGGCACGACGAGGGTGCTAATCCTTCCTCGCGTGTAACCGACTCCCGAACCTTTTAAATCTCTGGTTTTATTTCGGTGTCCGGTTTACCATTTTTAAATGGCCGGTGGCGACTCCTCCTTTTTTACAAATCCGACTAATTTTTCAAAAACCAAATCAAAACCCGGTACGTCCGAGCGACACCCGAGGTACTATGTATTTTCTGAAATTTTTTTAGTCGCAACATTGACGACTTTGTTGAAATGGGGTTTGTTCCGAAACATTACCAAATGGTGATTGCTCCCAAAGATTACTGCTTACATGTCTCGGGGAGAGTCAGATCGCGCCTACGAAGAAGTCCAACCTCGGTCGGTTGCTCCCGAAATTCTTTCCAAGTTTGGTTCGTCTGTTGATTGCTGAGAGCTCTGACCAAACTCGGTTGAGAGGCGAACCTGTCTTGAGCACTGCGGGTTTTCAAGCCATCTATTTGCATCTTCGACAGATGCTATGAACGGTTTCCCATTTGTCGAAAACTATGAATAGTATTCTGTATTAAATTCAAAATCGCTGGCTTGAATTGGACTCAAATCATTAGCCCACCGCGCCCATCTTTCCTCCCACAATTCAATGAAATCGACTTGCTTCACAATCCAGTTCTCATTGAATCTACCTCTATGAACGGTGTGAATTTTTTCTCGTGGAGCTCTTGGAATGGGTTGATGGAAGTTAAACTGCCTCAACACTCTGTCAGCACAATGAAACTCAACAATAGAAAAATGGATCAAAGGCACAATCGCACCCCAGAATCCTGCACATTCAAGCACAGTAGGTGGTAGGCAAGCCCTGACGTCGTCATTCGCGTACGGCTGCCAAATAAACTGTAAAAAAAATTATTAATATGAATTCATTCAGAATGAAATATACAATTTTTCTTTCAAAATTAAAATATACAATATACAAAATAAACACAAATAATAAATTAAATTTTATTAAATAAGAACAATTAATATATTAAAATAAATTGATTATGATACCAGATCTTTTCCTATTGTTTGGATCTTTAATCTCGTCTCTCTGACAGTGTTGTGAACCACCCCCGCATTCTTCAACGGATGCCTCCTTCTGCAAAGATATATTGAAATTATATTTCGAAGTCATTGGATATAAATTTTATATCAATAAATATTTATATACAACTGCAATCACATTATTACCTTCCAGCAAGCGGAAACTCCATATCTACCGGTACAGAAAAAGCAGGCGTTAGATAAGGCAGCCTGTACCACGCCCAAGACTGCAGTAATACTTGACATCCACCCATATCTGAATTTGCCTTTTCACCATGCATAATTGTGACCTTGCACATTTCATGGTACAAAAATGCTAATACTGCGGACCCCCAACTATATGTAGCAGCTGTGTCCAAATTACCCAAGAACTACATGTATTGTGTGTGAACCATATTACCAGATGTATCTGGCATCAACACACCACCAATAAGTTGCAGTATATAAGCTCGAGCTACACACTCAAGTTCTTGATGACCAGATTCATCGGTCACAATAAATTCCTGCTGCAACCATGATATTCTGACGCGTAGCCCGTCCACACAGCTCTGAGGAGGAGCTTTGCCCAGGTACTGCATGCAAAGCTCATATGTATTGTAATTATTTTGTCCAACCAATGGTGTCCCATTTGTTGGAAAACCAAGTTGTACCGCAACATCCTCCAGGGTTATTGTACATTCACCGAATGGAAAATGAAATGTGTGGGTCTCTGGTCTCCACCGTTCAATCACTGCAGTAATCAACCCGGGGATTATCTTAAACCCACGAAGAAAGGTGGCATTATAAAAACCAGCTCGTTGTAAGTAATACACTAAACGCTCATCAGGTTCCTTTATCTTCATTCCTCGACGGCGTATCATATGCTCTACATCCTATAATTAATTCATTATAATTTCAAGTTATAATAATTACATAGTAAATATAAAATTTTAAATTACAAAACATTTACTTACTTGCTCTTCGTGAATATGAGACGAAATGTGTTCATGGTCACGGTACAACAAAACTCCTTCAAATGCCATTATCTATTTCTACAGCTAAAAAACAATTAACATTCGAATATATACAAAAAAATATATTAACTTCAACATTTCGAATATATACAGCTAATAAGCTAACTTTAAAAAATCAGATTAAAAAAATACATGCCCTTACCAGATTCAAAATTCGAAAAACTAGCTTCTTTTGTTCGAAACGAAAATCACAACCAACCAGGATATCTTCATCAATAATAAAAAATAAATTTCATTAGATCATCAATCACACAAAATAATATAGGGACACTAATAATTACAAAAATAACAGATAAATTTAAACTCAAATTTTTTCTCACCCTCTTCAAATATATCTTTAAAAAGATATACAGAAAATTCTTCACCTTCACAATTTTTTTTTCTCTTCTTCTCTTCACTAATAACCAACTCTAAAATTTTAACTCACACCACCTATCTATATATATACACACAAATAATATTATGTAAAAAAAAATTAATTGGGCAACCACAGCTAAAAAACAATTAGCATTCGAATATATACAAAAAAATATATTGACTTCAACATTTCGAATATATACAACTAATAAACTAACTTTAAAAAATCAGATTAAAAAAAATACATGCCCTTACCAGATTCAAAATTCGAAAAACTAGCTTCTTTTGTTCGAAACGAAAATCACAACCAACCAGGATAGCTTCATCAATAATAAAAAATAAATTTCATTAGATCATCAATAACACAAAATAATATAGGGACACTAATAGTTACAAAAATAACAGATAAATTTACACTCAAAATTTTTCTCACCCTCTTCGAATATATCTTTAAAAAGATATACAGAAAATTCTTCACATTCACAATTTTTTTTCTCTTCTTCTCTTCACAAATAACCAACTCTAAAATTTTAACTCACACCACCTATCTATATATATACACACAAATAAAATTATGTAAAAAAAATAATAATTGGGCAACAACCTGCTGCAGCCCGTGAGCAGCAGGCCTGCCAGCCTGCACCTCGCCATAAGGAGAGGGCGAAGTAGGCCAGCCCACGTGAAGCCGCATAAGCCTACACCAGCCACAGGTCGCCTGCAGCAGCCGGGCCATTGGCTTCCCCAGCCGGTCACCAGAGACCTCGCCAGCAGGAGGTGGCGTTGTCCAAGGGACGCCTTCTGCAGGTGGCGTGGTCACCCTAACACTGTAGAAATTGGCCTAGTTTGCCAGATTTCGGCCGGTAAACCTCTATTCCCTAATTATTAACCCCATACTGGCTTACTTGGCCAAATTTGCCGAAAAGCTTGAGCTGCAGCAATAAACAGTAGTATAAAACAACATGATCTTAAAAAAAGGGAGAAGAAAAGAATGATGATCAAATGAAGGCAAGCTCAAGACCGACCAATCTATGGTCTTGCATGCCTAAGAATGGAGAAAAAGCAGACAAGAAATGGCATTGTAATGGAAATAGCAGCTGAAGTCAGAGCATCAAAACTTGCAGAGAATCGCCTCTTTTGCATGGCCCACAGAGTCTTCACAAGGAATCCCAAGCCATCAACCAGCATTGCCATCTTCAAAACTGAAACCCAAGACTAGATTTGATAAAATAAAGAAAATATATTTGATCTGAATTCAGAAACCATCTCTTTCAGCTTTAAAAAGAAAACTGAAGGATTTCCCGCCTGGTTTACTCAGAAATCAACCAACTCACCGTTGATACAATACAAACCAGTAAATTTATCTAAACACGATTTTAGTTCATGGAAAATGCTCGTTTGGTAATTTCAGGTTGATTTTTTTTATAACAAATTTCAGTTTGATTGAACACCATCTACTAACTCGTTTGGTTCCGGTGGGAGAAGGAGAGTTGACGACGATAGACTCAAGGAGGACGGCTAGGTTTATATAAAATTATAGTTAAAATAGTATAAAAATATTAAATTAGGGATTATTATCCATTTCTACCTTTTATTTCTACAGGTGTCTTAAATTTAAGGTTTAGGGTTTAGAGTTTAGTAATTTTAGTGTAGGGATTTAGAATTTATGGTTTATGGTTAGAATTTGGAATTTATGGTTTGAATTTAGTGTTTAGGGTAATGGTTTAGGTTTTAGGGTAATATGGTTATAGATTTAACCCTAAACCTAAAACCCTAACAATAACTCAAAATTCAAAACTACTACACTTAAACCCCTAAGCCCTAAACCCTAAATAAAATCTCTAATCCCTAGAACTAAGGCGCTTGTGTAAACAAAATTTCATGCTTGTGCATAAAATAATTACACTTAAAATAATATTTTATTTAAAATTTAGGAGTCATATTAAAAAATATCATCTTTAATGTCTCTTGTCATCAAAATAATTAAAATTTTCATTAATCAAATTATAACAAATCAACAACGTAATTGATGAAAATATAATATTTTAGACTTTAGTGATCAAAATAAGACCAAACAAAAATATGAGTGGTATTTGATAGAATTAAACCTATTTATTATTAATAATAAAAAAGGAATACAGTTGGGGAAGCTTTAAAGAGTACGTGGGTATGTCACAGAAATGGGCAGCAAATTTCCAGAGTTGTCATTCCTCTGTCACTAATATATTCACCAATTTTTATAGACAGCGTCCGGTAAATTTGTTCAGATATTTTCTTGTGGGATTTTTTATTTATAAATATCCCTCATAATAACATTTAGAAAAATACTCTTTATTGGGCTCACATAAGGGTAATTTGCGTTCTGCAGGATGCAATATCTAAACTCGCATCTCATAGGGTGTGACTTCAGTCCGATGTGGATTATATTATTTGATATTTATTTATTTTTAAAAAATAAAACAAAGTCGAGTTCTACAGGACGTGTCTTTCACGAGAATTTCAAATGACTCGTCGCGATAAACTGAAGTCGCGCTTTGTGTGTCGCGATTTTTATGGTAATAAATTGCAACAGTTGGAAATTTATATTGCGTTAGGGTTACGAGAAAGTCGCGTTCTATAGGGTGTGATTTTCCTTCAATATTCGCACCCCAACCGATGCGATTTCCACTATAAATTGGTCCACACCCACCCCCTTTATCCCACACCAAACAATTCACTCTCTCTCAAATCTACTTTCTTTCAATTTCTCGGTTGATTTCTCGTGTTCAATATAATGGCGGGTTGATAAGGTTGGATCACAAACACGTGTTCGATTATCATCCGAGAAATGTAAGTTTTATCTAGTTTAATTTAGTTTTTTTTATATTATTATATATTGTAATTTATACATACTTGTTTTTATATTATTTTATGTAATTTAATTTATACATATGTGTTTAATTTTTTTAGGGAGGGGGTGCAACGGTGTCTGGACGTTTTTTATAATCAGATGTCAAGATTACCCGACTTGTTGATCCAATCGTACTTAGAGCAGGCTGGGTTTCTACACGCATCCAAAATTCTTGGAGGTGCAAAAATAGACGTTGATTTGATCAACGCTCTTTTGGAGAGGTGGAGGCCAGAGATACACACATTCCACCTTCCTTGCGGCAAGGTGACGATTACCCTGGAGGACATGTCCCATATCCTTGGTTTGCCTATTGATGGAGAGGTTATCAGTGGTCTCGGTACTGAAGATTGGAATGGCCTATGCTTGAATTGGCTAGGGACTGCGCCGGAGCGTTTTGACGGCGAAAAAATAAAATTATTATGGCTGCAGAATAATTTTGGAAATGTACCTAATGACGCGAGCGAAAATGTGAAGAAGATAACAATAATTTTTTAGTGAATATTATTGAAATAATAAAAATTTGTACATATGCTAATATATATATTTTCCTTCTGGTTGCGGCATTTGCAGAATTTTGAAGATGCCGATAAACTGAGCTGGGGATCTGCAGTTTTGGCCACTATGTTTAGGGAGCTGTACAAGAACACCGATCCGTCAAAGTATTACATCAGAGGTTTGTTTAGTGTTGCTCCAATCCTAAGAGTGGTGGAGAATGTCGTTTTTACGCCCTGAGCTTATGCAACCTACTCCATATGTTTTTCCGTTGAGTCGGAGGTAAGAAAAGAGTTAATTTCTTTAATATACATATTTTTATAATTAAAATTATCTTCTTCTTTTGTAGGTGGACCGGTCCTTTAAGTCATGTTGGTGTTGTGAAGGGTCTAGACGTTATCAGACAAGATATTGAGGATTTCTAAAAAAATCAGGTAACACTTTGGTGTATCTATATAAAATAAAATTTATATTTAACTATAATTATATATTGTACAGTTTTTATGGACACCATACGAGGATTCAGAAGTGCACGATTGCATCCCAGAATTTTCGGATGAGACGAGGCTTCTTTGGACGGCCACTGTACCACTCGTCTGCTATGCTACAATTGAGTGGCATTTGACCGACCGCGTCTTACGTCAGTTTGGTTGTTTTCAACGTATCTAGTGGACCCTCCAAATCTGGATGAGTTGCACAAACTCACTCGACAAGGGAAGCCTAAGATAATATTTATATACTTATCGCATTCTTTTATTAACTCGAACGTAATTCATATCCAAAAAGAATAATAATTTTTTTTATTGTCCGATAGGTTGATTGATCGGTGTACCATCAAGGCTATATCGCTCACTAGAGGGACAAGGCGAATCCGCAATGACATCCCCAACGTAATTACTGTATGTTTGATACGATGACCAGCCATGATTACGAGGACTGGTTTATGGCGAATGAGAAGCCATTTATTCTGACTCGAGAAGAACAAGTGGTCGTCTATCAGTGTCAGTAATACAACCACCCATGGTCTCACCGTACGGGGGAGCACGAAACACCTCTGTCGACGTATCATCATCGACGAGAAGCCGTGCTCTTGCCCCCGAAGCACCGCCACCATCACATGCTACCCCACCATCGATGCGGCCACAACCGGCCCCGAGTTTGAGCCAAGGTTGTTTAACGCTTTCTGTATCAGACTCCTATGCTCAGTTTGCGACGATGATGAGTGTGGCCTTGAGCTATCCTGCAACCTATGTGCCCTACATGCCCTTCATGCAGTTTCCCCCAGAGACAGCCGCATTTGGAACCGAGATTGTCCAACAAACGCCACCACAGTCCATTTTCTACCATAGTGGGCCTGGTGGAATGAGTGATACTGTTGGAACTAGAATCGGGGATGATGATGATGATGATGATGATGACGACGACGATGACGATGAGGCTGTTGATGTTACTTGCTCCCGACACAATCTCGATCGACTTCGTCATCCACCGTCTTGTGGTACCGGTGGATATAGGCGTCATTAAGTTTTTTAGTTTATTTTATTTGAAAATATTGAACTTTATATTTATATTTTGTTATTAATTAGTTTATATTTTAGTTGAATCAGTAATTTTAGTTTATTTTTTAATTAGTATATATATTTTGGTGGAGGAAATTTGTGGAGGTATTTGACTCTCGTTTAATTTTAATTAGTATATATTTTCATTAGTATGTCCTTTGTTTTGTAATTAGTATATATTTTTAATTAGTATATATTTATAATTAATATATTGAACTCTCTTAGAGAAGTACAAATAGTTGATTTGAGGGCTGGTCTTAAGAGGACATTTATTTTAGAAACTATTTATATGTTTATAAAAGAAAGAAACACACATAGATTATTATTGTACAATTGTACCCCTAAACATGCTAATAAAGATACTTCTAAAAGATTATCAACTTGTTTTGCTCTCTTGGTCTCTTCCTCATTTAGTGAACCAATGCTCTTCTTTTGAAGACCTTAGTAGTTAAAACTTTGGGGTATGCATTTTATGAAGTCAGGTGTTAACATACCCCTGGCTTACTTCCTGAGCTGAGTAAAGAATCGTTCCTTGTCTTCAAGCTCGGAGGTCTATTGAAGCCAAGTATTGTACCCCTAAACATGCCTTCATGGTTGGGTCTTTGACTCCGGTTACATGCGGGGGTCCTAGCCTAGACCAAAAGGTTAAGAATCACGTCTGCCATTAAAAAAGACACCAGATTCTCGGATATTGTGATTTGTTGTTGTCGATCCTCGTGAACAAAGACACCGAACATTCATCTCACAATAACTAATAACTCACCAATATCTACTCAACATATAGATGCAACTACAAATAACAACATTCGAGAAATCTGTTTGCGAATAAATTTTCCAGATACGTGGCTTGTTGCCATTAGTAGTTACAATAAAATCAAAAACTTCAAGTACTACAATGCAGTTTATTTTTTTTGCTTCGACTGCATGGTGTATGGTTCATTTAACTGGAAGGTATTTATAGTACAAAACTTGTGTTTTGTAAGATGCGACTTTCCTGGCGTGTTAGGAACCCTGGCCAAACTCGCATTTTGTAAGACGCGACTTTCTTGACGTGTCACGATTCCTGGCCAAACTCGTGTTTTGTAAGATGCGACTTTCTTGATGTGTTAGGATTCCTGGCCAATATCGTGTTTTGTAAGACACGACTTTCTTGACACGTCAGAATCCTTGCCAATCTCGTGTTTTGTATGACACAAGTTTGGTCTATATATAGCCTCCTTTGCGAGCTTTAGTGGATATTTCACTTCTATTGTGATTTCCCACATATGTAATTGCATGATGAGTACATGGTTTTGGCAGGATACCAGTTGTGGTGTGATGCGTGTACCGTGTGTTTGTTCAAGATGAACGACAAATCACAATATCTGAAAATGCGTGGTCTTCTTAAAGCCCCTAACATTTGAGGCGAAGATGAAAGTGGGTAGAAATTGCTTATTTCGGGGGGGGGGGGGACCTCAAAATCCTACACTGCCACATCGTCGAAGAATGGGTATATCTTAAAGGTACAAGATGGCCGCTTTGGTTGGGGTGCCCTCTTTGATCGGTGTCAGACCTACAGATATAAAATGTTCGGTAACACGAAATCACAATAGCTGCAACTTCATTTGTCATGTCTAGGGTTATAGCTTTTGGTAGGGTGCCGGTTACATTTGATACCGTGGGTCACAACTTTTGAAGGGTGCTTGGTTACAAGGAAATATTGCGTCTAATTTTGTTCTTTCTAAGGATGTAATCTAAGTTCATTTTGAAATGTAGAGATAACAAACATTGATTAACACTTTGTATATTTAAGTAATTCTTGAACTTTATAATTTTTTTGAGTTTTTAATATACACTAAGCTCAATTTTGCCTTTATTTTGACAAAATCATTCTTAATTGTAGAGATAACAACATAATGGATATTTTGATGTATGTACAGTTATTGTGAAATACATCTAATGTTGGAATGGAAAAAAATATTGAGACTAAACTCGCGTTTCGCATACCGCGAGTTTCACTAACATGTGTCCGGAATCCTGACCAAATTTGCGTTTGGCTAAACGTGAGTTCCATGCTATAAATATATGTTGAGCAGGGCGCATGTTCGAACAAAAAAAATATCAATTGCAATCCACAATAAAAATATAGTTTTGGTGGGTTACCAATTCTAGTGAGATGAGTGTTCGATGTTTTTGTTCAGGAGGAACGACAAATCACAATATCCGGAAATACTACGCCTTTTTGCAGTACATTTAACAAGAGTCAAAGCTTTTACCATTGTCGGTGTTTTTGAAGCCATGTTAAGACCCCCGCATGTAACGTTGTTGGTGACATATGTGTCGTAGATGATGATGATTATCGTGTACTCACGAAATCCACGAAGCTTTTAGGCTCTAACAACTAGGACGAACTATGACACCATTTTTCTACATCAACGCCACATCTCTCACCGGCCATACAAATCAGACAAACTATTGCACCTCTCGTCTATATGAATTCATATGCAAATTATTTTGTCTGCATGTTTAGGGGTACAATTGATCGCCTGTTTAGGGGTACAATTGTTTTTTAGATACAAAAAATAAAAATATAATTTACATATGCGATTCATATGTAATATTTTACGTGTTTCAATGCATGGCTTTTATAAATACTATAATTTGAAAGAACACCGATTCATTTACACCCCTATAAATAGACCTATCCGCTTCCTAAAAAACTCACACTTCCCTTTCATTGTAATGCACTCAAAATTTCTCTTAGTCTATTTCATTCATTCCAGCGCTATAATGGCTTCAAACGTGGATGATTTACCATCTATTGGGAGCCAGTCCAGTGATGCTGATATCGATACTAACGGTGAACTACAAGTTGAGATGATATTCACTACCAAGAAAAACATGAAGGATGCAATTAAAAACTACAACATACGCCAATCAGTTCTTTCGACAATAAAGAAAACGAGTGCGGACAACTATATTGCAGAATGTGTCCAAAAGGACAACGACTGTAACTAGCGGATTCATGTATCACGAAAAAAGAGGCTAAACAACGTGTGGCAAATAACAATATACGACGGGCCTCATACATGCTAGTTGTTCCAATGTAATTTGATGATTAATAATTTTTGTTAATTACATATTTTGCAATTGTTAACGGTTTGAAAATGTAATCGGTTAAATGTAGAATAATATATTAATGAAACGTACTACAAGATTGTTAATTGACATAAGTACACCAACATTAAATTACTAAGCCTAGTTAAAATCTAGGAAAAGGAATCATATTCGTTGTCCTCGTAGTCGATACTTATGTCAGATGTTAAGTTCAGTCCTCAATTATTTGTTCATTCTCCTGTCGTCTCCTTTAGTTTCGTATAGAGACCGTGTCCTTGTTTTGACAATGGGGGACTGTTGATGAACTGGAGCCGTCATCAAATTTTACACTAAGCTCGATATTCGTAGCCCCGACACATTTGTATGCCCGAAACATCTTGCGTATATCTCTCTGATTGGATAATGTTAGCATGTAGTGTTCTTCTAGGTCACGCTCATTTACTGACACTTTGACATGCAAGGCAAAAATTTTGGAGCTTGTAGACTCCCTAACCCGTGTTGAAATCAACTCAAACAATTCATCTCTTGTGATTTTATCATTGAAAGAAGTGTAAAAGTAGGTTTCACGAAAGAAAACACTAGTAGAAAAACACACCATAATTTGTACTTGTAGTTTGGCAATGGAATGTATGTAGAAATTGTTTGAGTGATGTAAAAAGTTTGTGACTCTTGCAGAACATATATAGGGTAGAACAATTTTGAAATCATCTGCCAAACTCGCGTTTTGCGGGATGCGAGTTAGGCCATTATTCATAGAAATCACATTTTGCAGGATGCGAGTATGCCTGTCATGTTAGAAACCCTGCACAAGGTGGCAGAACTCGCGTTGGGCCAAACGCGATTTCGGGAAAAGTCTACAACACGTCAACTTAAATTATAAGGCACCGAGCGAAATTATCAACCAGAAACAAAAAAAAATTGTAAAAACTACTATGCTTGCAAAGGTGCTAAAATTTTTCGTGTATATAGTGCTAAAATTGGCGCATTTTAATGAAGCTTTATAGAACGTTAAAAATATAAATAAAATTTACATATTATTTGGGGCTCCAATAACATCATCATCATCAGAAAGCATTGCATATACCTCAAGCTCAAGGGCCCACCTTGAACAAAACTGTAGGTGAGATTCCACCATCATTTCCACATCAGCATCATCCACAATGTGAAATAATGAGTACGTTAATGGTTCTAACGACGTCGGCATTCAAAACTTCAATAGTTCTAGCTTTTGCCCATGACTATGTGGAACATGTTTCTTCACTTCATTCATCAAATTCTTATACGATAAGTTGTATGGCAGCGAAAGCAATATAGTACTTGAAGACTGAAATACGACGTTGAGGGATGCATTATCGATTATCTGCCCATCGTAGTATACCAAAGTTGTAATAGTTTCTCGTCTTGACATATTATATCGATCGAAGTCTTTACAAATTATATCCCAACCTTCAACGAGCTACAATTTTCATGTTGTTCTCCTTGTTGTAAAATTCATTCCGGTGTATATATATACTGAAGAAATCGTATCCCATTTGAGACGAATACTTTGACACGGTAGGATTCATGACACAGCTAGCCAAACTTGCGTTCTATAAAACGTGAGTTTTTTTTGAGGAATCATGTTCTATGAAACGCGAGTATTCCTGACACGGTACATATCCTGCAAATCTGAAAAACAAGCGTTTGTAAGACACGAGCTACGCTTTGTCTCTGCTCTCATGTCATGTCACCTCCCATTTTATTAAAAAAAGGATAAAAAAATTTTCAGTGAAGAATTTTTTTCCATCATATGTTCAAAGAAATTTGTGTGCGAAGAAGAAAGACTGCTTCGTTTTTTCAACAATGCCTAAAATAATGGATGTTCTGGTTCACTACGATGGTAAAATGATCCCCGGATGCTGAATTCGGTGTCATATTCTAGTCCTCCAACAATGTTACACTAGAGATTTTGATCGGAGTAACGTATGAAAGGTTGAAGCGAGTGCTAGTGAGGAAGATTCCACATGCTTCCGGGAGGGAGTTACACTCACCGAGGTATCAACTACCTTCCTCGATAGATCCGCTTTATTTCACAATATTTGATGTTAGTGACGACGAAAATGTGCAAATGATGATCGACACCCATACCAGTATTCCATGGGATGACCCCTAGAGCTCTTTGTAACATTTTCTGAATGAAATGTCAGATTCCAAACCGTTGTGCCAAATTGAATACGAGCAAATCTTGACTTTGACCCAAATGCTCATAGTACAACATCAAGTTTGCGACACGGCCTCAACTTACTAAGTGTAAGCAATGACCATGCTTCATCGTCTTCTGCCTTGAGGCCAAGGCATTCTTCTGTAGCCAAGTTCGACATTGACCTGAACATGCTGCCAACCCAACACTCAATGTACAATCCATAAGTACGAGTGTAAGGCCGTAATCATCTATTAGGTCATCCCACTGTGAAGAGTTTAACCCATTCGATGACTTCTCTTCCGGATGTCACTCAACTTATATCCTCAGTGAGACAAACGTAGATGATTTCTCATACGGATGACACTCAACTTATATCCCAGGTGTAGGTTCATCATCATCTATGGGGCCGTCCTACCATGAAGAGTTTTACCAGTTTGATGACTTCTCTTCCGGATGTCACTAAACTTATATCCCCAGTAAAGCAAACACAATTGATTTCTCATCAATGAGAGACATTCTGTTGGGTTTATACGCGAACTAGCCGTTGGGTATTTTAAGGCATACCGTATCGATACGACAAGGCATGTCGGTACGGGTTTTAGCTACATCCACTAGTTGATCGATTTGAACAATGGACTACGAGTGTTGGATCTTTACTCTCGGATGTTAGTCCTACGATGGAGACGAGGCTCTGATACCAATTGTTGGGTTTATAACACGCTCGAATCGATCACCGAAACCGTCAAGGAGGGTTGTAAATGTTTGGTGGTTGAATTGGCTAAAATAAAAATAAAGGTAGACAAGTGACACAATGATTTTAGAGTGGTTCGACCTTCTGACAAGCACCTACATCCACTACCTTGGCACACCATTAAGGATTTCTCAATTCACTTAACAATGAATTCGTCCCCTTTTCTCGGTTTAGGAGGAAACCATTACAACCTTATCTTTTGGACTTGGCTAAGATAGAACCAACTCTAGGTTTTCTCTCAATGATAAACTAGAACCTCTCATTTTACAGGGGATTTGTTTGGTAAACTTAATACCTCACAAGGTGGGTGTTTACACAAATTTAGGCTCACAAGAGTACAATGATTTACAATAAAGCTCACTCTCTAAAGACTATGTACAAGAGAATAATAAAATAAAGATTTAGACTATAATTCTCTTGACCATATTGCTTGGATGTTGTCTCTAAACTTCTTCAAGTGTTCCAGCCTTCAATTTATAGTCTCAATTGAGCTTGTGGCCGTTACTAGCCGTTAGAGATATTTTGGAGCCGTTGGAGACTTTATTTCCCTCATTAAAAGCAGTTCTACAGCTTGGCATATCGATACCCTTGAATCTGTATCGATACGGTCCCGATAAGAAAACAGTCGTTGAGCACTTCAAGCTGGAGCGTATTGATACGCGTGGCAAGCGTATCGGTACGATCTTGCGATTTAAAAAACCGTTGGGAAAATAACCATTGGGGTAGTTAGGCGCGTTGGTACGCAATACAACCGTATCGGTACACGAACTAGCCATTGGGTATTTTAAGGCATACTGTATCAATACGACAAGGTGTATCAGTATATGTTTTGGCTACTGGAAAATGATTGTAGTTGAAACCCTAGGGCGTATCGGTACGATACCAGACTGTATCGGTACGAGTACTTGAAAAGCACAGTTTTGACTACTTTAAATACACTTTAAATCATTCCAAAGCCATATAAAACCCTTAAACATATTTTCAAGTTGTTTTTGATTAAAATACATTTTGAATTCTTTTCAATTTAGTCAAAAACATTTTTCAAATATTATATCAAAACACTTAGTTCTACACATTCTCGCGACCGGGTTACGGTTGCAGAACCTAGTAGGGTACATGTTGCTGATGAATCAGAACTATACAATTTTGAAGGGGATAATTCTGATGAGGAACCACTAAGGGAACCCGGGCCCGAAGGTGACGAGATGGGTTTATTTCCAAAAGAACCATCAGACCTTGACGAGCTCGTGAATACCGAGGATGATGCAGTCGATGTTGTAGAGGAAGAACCTATGGAAGTTGTTGCCCCGGGCAATTTATTGGAACTCACAAAAGCTCTGCGTATTACAATCCACCATCCCACTTCACAACAGTGGATATGGAAGGATTCTACGATACACAATTTCTATAATTCCCACAACTGGAGCAGTTTAACGAACGGAATAATGGTGAACTGTATGTTGGGATGGTCTTCAGGATTAAAAAACTTACGGAGGATGCCATCAGGCATTACAACATACGCAACTCAGTTACATCCATCGTGAGGAAAACTAAAGCAAACAAATATATTGCTGAATGCCCCCGTAACACCCCATTTTAGCCCCAATTTGTAAACCCTAATCGTGAAAATTCCCAATTGGAAACCCTAGAACTTGGAGAAAATCTCGGATTTTAACCTAATTTGAATTCGGGACCTAATTGATTAAAGTTAAAACTTGGTGGGCAGTTTGTTAGGCGGGCTAAAGTTGGGACCATTCTTCTGTAATTTTCCCATTTGTTTAGGGTAAACACCCTTTAGTTTGATTTCTTTTTTTGAGCGCCACACTCGTATCACTTCTCACTCCTCTCTCCAGCAAATCGAACACCCTCTTTTTTCCCCGTTTTCTGTTGAAGCTCCGGCCAAGGGGCTATCATCGACCGTTCATCGTTTCAAGGTTACCGGTCCACTTATCGTGACCGCGCGATCAAGTCGTCCATGCAACTCTCGTCGTGCTGCCGTCCTTCGCTAGAAACGATTCAAAACCGTTCGTTTAATCGTGCTCTGTCGCTGCTATCCTCCTCGTGCGCCGCCTCCGTCCCGAGTTTGGGTGAGTATCGTGGTCGAGCCTGATGGGTTTCGATTGCTGCCGCCGTCGGTTTGTCGGCCGCGGTGAATCTTTGCTGGTAGCACAATGGTAAAATTAGGTTTGGTAAAATTAGGGATTAGGGTTTTGATCTGATTTGGGTTTGAATGGTTAAACTAAACCGAGTTGTAGGAACCGAACCGAACCGGACCAGCACTCTGAACTGTACTGGCCAGTGTGACCAAGTTAGATGACGTCATCTGCTTTTGTATCGCTGATGCTGGCCGACATCAGCGATAACGTCATCATGGTCAGCGATAATGTCATCGTTGACTTCTGGGTTGACATTTTTTGGCCGGGTTCACCTCTATGTTTTTTTGACGTTCTGGTTCCGTTTCCGTTGTCTGTTTTTTCAAATTCGAACTCGAAATACCTTTTTTAAATCAAGTTTATATGTTGAACTCAGAATTTTGTTAAGTGTTGCATCAGAGTTTGACTCAGTTATTTATGTGTTCAGGCGACGTGGACTCTGACCCCGAGACTTTACCTCCTCCTCCGCCAGGAAGACCTCTGGTGGCACAGTCTTCGAGATCTGCTAGTAAGATTTCTATTAAGCGTAGTTTACTCGAATGTGGCATAGTATGAAATCTCATATAGTGTTTTTTAGGAGTTGATTCTGTTCGACCTTCCGCTAGGGCTAAGCGTTGGAGAGTCACTATCGACGCTAACAGTTTAGCTGCCTAAGGTGTGTTCTTTGTCTGTGCTACATGTATGTGTTTGTGTGATTGCCTGATCTGTATGAGATATGTTAATGTGTTATCATGCTCTGTTGTTTGATAAATATTTATGATTCGATTATTGTGATCATGTTGTGTAACACATATCGGAATCGGACTATTATGTACATACATCTTAGTTGTTTAACAAGATTGCATTCGTACTCTGAAATCGGATAACATGTCATATCATTGGGATGGTGTACTGTATGGAAGAAGATCAGCGACTTCATCATTCAGGTTGAACTTCGCTTCGGATTAGTAGTTCCATCTTTTGGGATGAGTTCTGCTTCGGATATGGTGTTGCGGTGTAGAGTGGTTCAGGGGAACCTCACTCTTCGGATGGTGATGTAGATGGGTTCATGTCATGTTATGTTATCATTATGCCTTGCTTGTAATACTTCAGAATAACTGTTTAATCTTGATTGTTGTTGGATTGTTGGTTATACCTTTGTTATGCACTTTAGAGACATACTGAGCTTTATAGCTGACTCCCCCTTAGTATTTGTTTCAGATTTCCAAACTTAGGATTCGGTACTTGGAGGACCTCATTCGAACGAATTTGATATTATTATTCAATATGGATTATTTCAAGTTTCTTTTCATTATTTATGTATTTTAGACTTGGTTGTAATTTGGACTTTGGACTTTTATTTTGGGATTGATGAACTAATTTCCACATGCATTGTTTTATGACGAAACTTCAAAGGACTGTACAATTGAATAATACATTTCGACACGATTTTCTTTTAAGTGATCTTTCTTGAGGGGCAAGTTTCCTAAAATGACAAATATAATTTAAGTAAACCTCTTAGGTCAAAATATGGGGTTACATTTAGTGGTATCAAAGCCAAGTTACACATCTCGGCTTGTGAGGCTCGAAAATATTTTATTTTAATGTTTTCAAAATTTTGCATGCATAATAAATATTTTCGGGAACTACGAGATTTTCAGATAAATTTCTGATTTTAAAGAAGTAATATATGTTTTAATTAGAAACTCCAAGTACCAATTCTAACTTTAGGATTCTTCTTTTTGTAGATAGACTACTATGCCACCCCGTAGGAGTACTAGAGTTACGGCTGGCCGAGGTCGAGGTCGTGGACGAGGTCGTACCGTTGTGGATATGAGTGACGTTAATCCTTCTAAGCATTCGCCACAGCATGAGTAGGATGAGGAGCAACATGAGGTTCATACGAGTGATCAACAAACCGATCCCCCTGATCAGTAGACTCAGAGCGGAGGTCCCCGTACAGTTGGTAATAGTGAGATTTGTGGAGTTGATGTTGCTACAGTGCATTTGGAGTTACTTGAGTATCTTCGACAGGGTTCTAGAAGACCCATATCTGCTGAGTTTATGTCTGCTGGGATATCGATGTTTGATGGTAAGACGGCTGCAGATCCGGCTGACGCAGAGTATTAGCTGAATAAATTACAGCAGTTATTTGATGAGATGAACTATTCCACTGACAGAAAATTAAGAGCGGTTGTATCATTATTGAAGGGTGAAGCACATAACAATTGGGAGGCTGAGAAGACTATTATTTCTGCTAGTCGGGTCACATGTGATCATTTTCGTTAGGCTTTCCGAGACAAATATGTTGGGGCATAGTATCTAGCCAAGTGTCGAGGGGATTTTATGAATCTGAAGCAAAATGTCATGATCGTGAATCAGTATGAGATCGAGTTTTTGAGGCTGATACAATACGTCCCTGGGATAGTTACTACAGAGAAAGAGAAGTGCGACCGGTTTCTGAGGGGTCTGTGACCTTCGATCAAGACTGGTATTGCTTTGCATTTGGACAAAGAGTACAAGGATATTACCTTGCGAGCTAGGACAGCTGAACGCAATGAGGCAGAGTTGAGTCAAGTTGAGTCTCAGGGTATGGATCGGGGTAAGAGGCAGTCGACCACGTCACTTCAGTATAGTCAGGGTAATCAAACCAGGAAGAGGGCAAGAGATGGGAGTGATTATCAGATTTATTCCAGAGCCAGACTGGTGACCACTGATGTTCCGACTTCTAGTGTTTGAGGATCTACTAGCACACGAGGGGTACTGCAATGTTGTTTCTTCAAGAAATGGCATTCTAGAGAGTGTAGGAGACGACTTGGGGCTTATTTTCGTTGTGGGTCGTTCGACCATCTTTTCAAAGATTATCCACTTGCACCTCCGTCAGCTCATATGACGAGTCAGTCACAAACATCGGTACAGACTCCTGCTAGAGGTAGAGGTCGAGGTAGATCTAGCACTACAGTTTCTGGTGGTAGGGGCAGACCAGCTCAAAGTGGAGGATTAGTTGGATCTAGGGTGAGACAACTAGGTTTAGTTTGTGCTACCAGGAGACATGAGGATCATGATGAGCCAGATGTTATTGTTGATACCTTTTCTATTCACTCTATCTCGTATTTTGCATTATTGGATATTTGTTCTACCCATTCGTATGTTGCGAGTTCGGTATCTGGGGGACTTGAAATTCCGGTTGAGAATACTTTGAATGCTGTTTCAGTTTATAGTCCAGTGGGTGACCATGTCAAGGTTACTAAGGTGCACAAGAAATGCCCTTTGGAGATTCAAGGGAAAATATTTTCTGCTGATTTGATGGAGTTACCTTTTAGAGAGTTCGAACTTATTCTCGGAATGGATTGGTTATCCGCTCATCGAGTCAGTTTGGATTGTGAAAAGAAAAGGGCGACTCTGAAAACCTCAGATGGGTGCGAGGTGATTCTGGTGAGAGAGCGTAGAGGTTACATGTCCAATGCTGTTTCGGCTCTCAAAGCAGAAAAGATGATTTGGCATGGGGCCATTGCCTACGTTTCTTATATTCTTGACTCGAGGCAGTCAGATTCTGGTTTGGATAAGATCCGAGTGGTTAGTTTTTCTGGAGTAATTTTCGGGGGTACCGCCAAAACGTGATGAGGTGGAGTTTGACATAGATGTTTATCCAGGTACATCCCCTGTTTCTATGTCTCCTTACAGGATGGCACCGAAAGAGCTTAAAGAATTGAAGATTCAGTTGCATAAATCGCTAGATAGAGGTTTCAACCGACCTAGTGTTTCTCCCTGGGGAGCCCCTATTTTATTTGTGAAGAAGAAGGATTGATCACTTCGGCTTTGTATTGACTATCGGAAGCTGAACAAGCTAACGATCAAGAACATGTATCCCCTTCCTCGTATTGATGACTTGTTCGACCAGTTCCGGGGAGCTACAATATTCTCTAAGATAGACTTGAGATCGGGTTATTACCAACTCAAAGTTAAGGATTTTGATGTATTCAAGACCGCTTTCCGGACCCGTTATGGTCATTACGAGTTTCTGGTGATGCCGTTTGGATTGACTAATGCTCCTGTAGCATTTATGGACTTGATGAATATGGTATTTCAACCCTACCTGGATCAGTTCGTGGTGGTTTTCATTGACGACATACTGGTTTATTTCAAATCGGAGGCAGAACATGAGGAACATCTCCGGATTGTCCTACAGACTTTGCGAGAGAAGCAGTTGTATGCAAATTTTAGTAAATGTGAATTTTGGTTGACCGATGTTACCTTCTTGGGACACTTGGTTTCTTCTAATGGTATTCAGGTTGATCCAAAGAAGATTGAGGTTATTTTGAGCTGGAAACAACCTAAGAATGTTTCTGAGATTCGAAGCTTCTTGGGTTTAGCTGGCTACTATCGGAGGTTTGTGGATGGTTTCTCGATTATTGCCGCTCCTTTGACTAAACTTCTGAAGAAGGATATTCCTTTTGTTTGGAATGAGGCTCAGCAGACCAATTTTGAGAAGCTTAAGACCGTGTTGACTGAAGCACCGATTTTGATTTAGCCTGAGCCTGGGAAGGCTTATATGGTATACAGTGATGCCTCCCATACGGGATTGGGATGTGTTCTGATGCAGGAGGGAAAGGTAGTGGCCTATGCGTCTCGTCAGTTGAAAGCGCATGAGTACAACTACCCCACTCATGATTTGGAGCTTGCTGTTACGATCTTTGCTCTAAAAATTTGGAGACACTATCTCTACGGAGAGAAGTGCTATATCGTCACCGATTACAAAAGTCTAAAGAACCTCCTTACGCAGAAAGAGTTGAATCTGAGACAGCGTCGTTGGTTGGAACTTCTCAAGGATTATGACTGTGAGATAGAGTATCACCCAGGGAAGGCGAACGTGGTTGCCGACGCCTTGAGTCGTAACGCCATTTCGGATTTGATGACCTTGTTTGCTCGGATGAGTTTGTTTGAGGATGGTAGTTTGATAGCATAACTTCGGCTTATTCCTACACTGATATCTGATATTCGAGCAGAGAAGCCTACTGATCCTTTTCTTATGCACCGTATCAGAGAGGTTTCTGAGGGTACATTTGTGGATTTTACTATTGATCAGGATGATGTTTTGTGCTTCCGAGGTCGGTATTGCATTCTGAGGAAATCTGGGTTGAAACAGGTTATTCTTCGCGAGACACGTGGCAACCCCTATTCTATGCATCCTGGTGGTGATAAGATGTATAAGAACCTTCGTCAGAGGTACTGGTGGAAAGGTCTTAAACAAGATGTTGTCGGATTTGTGTCTAAGTGTATGACTTGTTAGAGAGTCAAGGCAGAGCATCAACGTCCATCTGGGTTGCTTCAGCACATCGAGATTCCTCAGTGGAAGTGGGAGCGTGTGACTATGGTTTTTGTTAGTGGTTTTCTAATGACTCCGTCTAAGAAGGACTCTGCCTGGGTGATAGTGGACAGTTTGACTAAGTCTGCGTATTTCATTTCGGTTCGCGTCAACTATCCTTTGAGTAAGTTGGCTCGACTTTATATTTCTAAGATTGTTCGACTTCATGGGTACCAATATCGATTATTTCTGATTGTGATCCGAGATTTACAGCGAAGTTCTGGAAGGCACTTCACTCTGCTTTGGGTACCCGATTGAACTTCAGTACATCTTATCATCCGTAGACTGACGGGCAGTCCGAGCGTGTGATTCAGATTCTTGAGGACATGTCGAGAGGTTGTGTTCTCAATTACAGTGGTAGTTGGGAGGATTTCTTGCCGCTCGCAGAGTTTGCATATAATAACAGCTACCAGGCCAATATTAAGAGGGCACCGTATGAGGCTCTGTATAGACGTAGGTGTAGGTTACCGATTGGATGGACTGAACTTAATGAGCATAGACTGTTGGGACCAAACATAGTCCGTGAGGCCGAACAGACAGTCAGATTTATTCGAGATCGGCTTAAGGTTTCTTTTGACAAACAAAAGTCTTATGCTGACTTGAGACGTCGAGATCTTGAGTTTGAGGTCAGTCATGAGGTTTTCCTGAAAGTATCTCCTTGGAGGAAGGTACTTCGGTTTGGTCGGAAGGGCAAGCTGAGTCCTCGTTATATTGGTCCTTATCGGATTCTTCGTCGGGTTGGATCTGTTGCCTATAAGCATGAGTTACCACCAGAGCTTCAGCGTATTCATGATGTTTTCCATGTTTCTGTGTTGAGACGCTACCATGCTGACCCATCTCATGTTTTGCCTGTGGAGGAGATTGAGATTCGTCCTGATTTGCGCTTTGAGGAGGAGCCTATCGAGATTCTTGCTCAAGATAAGAAAGTTCTCAAAAGGAAGACCATTAAAATGGTCAAAGTCTTGTGGCGTGGTCACAGTCATGATGAGGCTACCTGGGAGCCCAAAGCTGTCATCAAAGCTCAGTATCCGCATTTGTTTGCTTTAGGTAAATTTCGAGGCCGAAATTTCTTTTTACGGGAGAAGAGTTGTAACACCCCATTTTAGCCCCAATTTGTGAACCCTAATTGTGAAAATTCCCAATTAGAAACCCTAGAATTTGGGGAAAATCTCGGATTTTAACCTAATTTGAATTCGTGACCTAATTGATTAAAGTTAAAACTTGGTGCACAGTTTATTAGGCGGGCTAAAGTTGGGACCCTACTTTTGTAATTTTCCCATTTGTTTAGGGTAAACACCCTTTAGTCTGATTTCTTTTTTTGAGCGCCGCACTCGTATCTCTTCTCCCTTTTCTCTCCAGCAAATCGAATACCCCCTTTTTCCCCGTTTCCCGTTAAAGCTCCGACCAAGGGGCCATCATTGCCCGTTTAGCGTTTCAAGGTTACCGGTCCGCTTATCGTGACCGCGCAATCAAGCCGCCCACCCAACTCTCGTCGCGCTACTGTTCTTCGCTGGAAACGGTTCAAAATCGTTCGTTTAATCATGCTCTATCGCCGCAATCCTCCTCGTGCGCTGCCTCCGTCCTGGGTTTGGGTGAGTATCGTGGTCGAGCATGATGGGTTTCAATTGCCGCCACCGTCGGTTTGTCGACCGCCGTGAATCTTTACTGGTCACGCCATGGTGGTTGGGCGCCGTTGGGATCTAGATCTAGGGTTTGGTAAAATTGGGGATTAGGGTTTTAATCTGATTTGGGTTTGAATGGTTGAACTGAACTGGGTTGTGGGAACCGAACCGGACCAGCACTCTGAACCGAACCAGCCAGTGTGACCAAGTCGGATGATGTCATATGCTGTTGTAATGTTGATGTAGGCTGACGTCAACGATGACGTCATCATGGTTAATGATGACGCCAGCATTGACTTTTGCTGCCGGGTTCACCTCTATGTTTTTCGATGTTCTGGTTCCGTTTCCGCTGTCCGTTTCTTCAAATTCGAACCCAAAATACCTTTTTGGATCAAGTTTATATGTTGAACTTAAAATTTTGTTAAGTGTTGCATCAGAGTTTGACTCAGTTATTTATGTGTTCAGGCGACGTGGACTCTGACCCCAAGACTTTACCTCCTCCTCCGCTAGGAAGACCTCTAGTGGCACAGTCTTCGAGATCTACTAGTAAGATTTCTGTTAAGCGTAGTTTACTCGAATGTGGCATAGTAGGAAATCTTATATAGTGTTCTTTGTTTCTGGAGCTGATTCTGTTCGACCTTCCGCTAGGGCTAAGCGTGGGAGACGTCACTATCGACGCTGACAGTTTAGCTTCCTAATGTGTGTTCTCTATCTGTGCTACATGTATGTGTTTGTGTGATTGCTTGATCTGTATGAGATATGTTTATATGGTATCATGCTCTGTTGTTTGATAAATATTTATGATTCGATTATTGTGATCATGCCGTGTAACACATATCATAATCAAACTATTATGTACATGCATCTTAGTTGTTTAACAAGATTGCCTTCGGACTCTGAAATCGGATAACATGTCATGTAACCCCCTTAGCCCGGTCTAGACGGTCGACCCGAACTACGAAGATTACACGGGGAAAACCAAAGTCAACCCGAAAGTCAACCTTGATTAACGACCCTTTTTTTACTTGTCTAGATGCACATTAAACCTAGGCATACTCTTGAGATAAGCATACTCAAAAATCACAACAATCGGAAAACAATAAGAGACTCAATTGCACAACATACGGATTTAGGGACCATTTTGTAAATTCTGGAAATTAAGAAGACTTTACCAATTTTTAAGTTACCACTATGAAATTAGTCATGTTTCATGCCTCTCTGCCAAATTTCACCTTAAACGGACATCTCGAACTCAAGCAATTGCACATACAAAAATCAGGACTAAAATGTAAAGCTTGCAAACTTCAAAACCATTCAAATCAGTGCCTAACGGTCAAGTATTTCGAAACGGGGTTAGCCCGTTCAGAAACGGGGCTTGGCAGTAGCCAAAGTGTTTCGAAACACCTCTACCCGTTTCGAAACACCCAGGCCAAATCAAGCACCTGTTTCGAAACAGACAAGGGTGTTTCGAAACACCCTGCCCAAAAATAGCAGATATGCCTGATTTAACACATCTAAACCCCATCGAACATGCTCCAAATCAATCCTCAACAAAGCAACAACATGCCAAGCATCATAACTACCAAATTGCATTAAAATCTAGATACAAAACAACCCCTAGGTGCGCCAACTCTTTCAACACATCCAACACTTAATCATGCTTTTAAAACAAAAAGCATAGCATAACGACCTATGAATAAGAAGATTCAAACGTTGCAAGCGTTAAACCACATAGTTCCAAATCACAAACCACACTTGTCCAACATACACAATCTCATTAAACATCAACATAAAAGACTCTCCCCCATTGCCTTTATTATCTATAGCTATTAACCGAGACATACATCAAGTGGAGCTCTCCTTGAATCCCTTGCTTCTTGCTGTCCCAACTTCAAATATCTGCATTGATGGACAAAAAGGAGCGTAAGCACATAATGCTTAGTGAGGAATGCTCAAAACCAAAACACCATCAATGCAACGAGTCATAAAACCTCTTTTAAAAGTAAACACATTTCGATAAACCAAAGCAGTGTTTGAAAACCCCTTTTTAAACAACATGCTTTAAATCATGCATTGCTCAAACATGAAAACCAACCCTTAGCTTAGAAAAGCTAAGTAACTCACTTCAAGCACATCCTTGCAAAACCATCAATTTAACCTTTCCATGCATGAACATCATATGCAAAGTTAAATGCAAATTCCTTGGAAAACACTTCCACTTCACATTATACTTTTCTCAAAGCAAGAAACCTTTGGAAACCACTTACTCCTTCAATCTAACTCATGCATTAAACAAATGCAATACATGAACCACAAAATCAACATTTGCATTACATGCCTTTAAAAACAAGCCTTCACAAGACTTCAATGCATTAAAGAGATTCCCATGCACATATGCACCATTCTTAATATAAGATAAACACTTGTACAAGTTAACAAGTAATACATGCATTCTTAGAAAACCACACACTTCCCATGCAACCATGCATCATTTCAAGCATCTCATGCTTCATTACATTCAAGAACATTATATTGGCTTCCAAGTGATAATTCACAAACCATCATAACACAAGACATAATCGGATACGCGGATTACAAGCGTTGTCCCACACGCTCCATACACACTTCTGAACAACACAAGGTGGAGTTTACCGGTACAATCACAACCCCTCAACACCCGTGATGGAGTTTAACGGTACAATCACAACCCCTCAACATCACTCATCGGAAGTTGTATAATACACTAGCGAGAGGCGGGACACATCACAAGGCTTATACATGGAAGCTACCACAACCATTGTAATCACCTTAACCAAGCTCACACACGGGAGCAACCCTCCACCGTTGTGACGCTTAACAAAGTCCACCCACGAGAGCCACCCTCCATCGTGGTGACTTTTAACAAGGTTCACCCACGAGAGCCATCCTCCATCGTGGTGACACCAATTTCCTCCATCGCTAGGATTCTTGGATGGAGTTTACGATACAATTACAACCCCCTCGACATCCAAGGCGACTCAATTCACGGTGCACCCAATCCTATAACCGACTAACTATATCCGATTAAAGTAACCAAGAACCACTTACATCACTTGCCAATATAACCATTTACCACATTAATCCATTGTTTTTACAAGCATAACCAAAATGCCAAAACCACCAATTACCATCATCACTTTACTGTTTTGAAGCATTAAACAAAGCCATTAAACAACATGCAACACTATGCATCAATTCCACAATTCCAATGTACAAAACCAAGGATCTCTTACCTTGAGCATCCTTCACACATGACTTTCAAAACCAGCATTAAACCATGCTAAAATATGCTTTCAAAACAGAATTTAAACATGCAAATCACATGCATTGCATCCAACAATCACAAGTACTTTAAAAACCAATTCATAACACAAACCAAGAGAGAAATTCCATTTACTTACTCTTGAGCTTAGCTAAGTTGCTTAGACTTAAACTAAGCTCCCAAAACCTTCAAACATTGGTTTTAAAGATGAAAACCCAACTTCACTCACCGATACACAAAACTAGGCTAGCCAACAAGCCTTCCAAGCATCCAAAACCATCAACGCCACCTCTATTGCTCACGGATCATTCTCCCCTGTTTCAAGCACATAACAATAGAGGATTAATGCATCATTATGCGTTAAAAACACCAGCAACACACCTAAACTCGTTGCTCTTCATAAACCCAACATTTCGGCTACCAAACACAACCGAAATCACACCCAAACACTTCCAAAACTTAACCCAGCCAAGATCCATCACTTCTAACCATTTTTAAACATCAATTAACATCCAAAATAAACCCAAACTTATCCTTATACCTCAAACATTAACAAAACACCAAGATCACCCCAAAAACCACCATTTTCACAAGTAAAAACTTAGGAAAATCAACCTATTCGGGATTGCATTGATTAAACCTCAATTACACATCATTTAGACATCCAAAATACATCAAAAAAGACATCTCAAAACAGAGCCCAATCATCCAATACGAATTTCTTCAAAATTAAATCCAAATCTTGCATTTTAAGCCAAAATCAAGATCACAACATTAAAACCTTTAATAAAACTTAATTTAAGGATTGAGAACTTGGGAATTTCAGTAAAGAACTGAGTATTTAGAGGAGAAGGACGTTCATACCTCTAAATGTGGATTTCTCCTTGTTTAGAGCCAAAATCCTTGAAAATTCATTAAGCAAATGATGAGGATTTGATGTAGAAATGATTAGGAATCATTTAGGAATTGAAATCTCAAATTTAGGTGTGAAAATCAAAGGAAAAGTTGCTGTGGAAATGTGTTTGGCTGAGGGAATTTTGAGAGAAAATGAAATGGGAAAATTTTGGTAAAAGTTTGTTATGAAACTAAAAATATCTTTTTCTCTCTTTTCTTTTTATTAATTAAACATTAAATGAGTCTTAAAAATCAAGAAAAATCTGGAGAAATCCTCCCTTGGGTAAATTAGCTCCTTAAAGATTCAAAGTTTCAATCCTTTTAAAACAGTCAGGAACTTTTCAAAAATTACATTTTAATCACTAACTCAAAATGTCATATTTCCAAACCTCATTTTGTAAAATTGATTTCACCACCCTCTTATATATATTAAAAGAGGATTTTTAGATATTTTCCCATATTTTTAATGCATCCCGAACTAGGCTTTCCTTAAAACCACCTTTTATATTCGAACCGAAAATCCGACCGGTCCGGCTCAAACCCAAAACTTCTAAGCCCAAAATCAACCTCTTCCAAAGGTTACCACATCAAGCAAAAATTCTTAAGCATCAACTGCTTACTCAAACTTCTCAACGTATTGCTGACACCCCTTCACATCCGCCGCTATCATCACCATAACGGCTCACCAGGACTACTCACACAACATCCGAAAATCACGTCACAAAACCCCAACCTTGACTTCGCCAGCCGTTCCACATACCACTAGCTGAATTCAGAAGGGATTTACTTATACACGACTAGCCAACCACTTCTCACAAGAACCCGTCCAACCAACATTGGCCCTTGAACTTACATTGCCTTTCCACTTCAAGCTTTGACTACAACACTAGCCTTACCCGGACACCGCCCATTCTATACATACATATTAAGATTACAAAACTTCTATTCACCCCAGGCCAACCTTTTTCTACAACCCACAACACAACCTCTTCTCAATTCTTCGAAGGTTGCTATGAACCATCACCTTCAAAAACAACCCTTCTACTACAACATCAATGCCAAGTCACCTCAGCAGTTAGGAGACACACCCACTAACCTGCAACATCACTTAACACCAAGAAACTACCACTTCTACTAGCTATTCACAACCACTCTGACCGATTCTAACTTCAACCGGTAATCTCCTCACCACCACACCGCTAAACTCTTTAAGTGCCAAAACACTTTCCTTCTGCCAACATGCTATATCGCACTCACTATTACTGACAGCTCGCTTAATACCCTCCAATACTTCTAACATTCTCCTAGCACCAAAACAACTCTTAAAACCCATCATCCAACCTAACCCTATCACAACACTAACGGACCCGATTAACTATTAGCGAGTGTGAACGTTCGTATGCATGGTCACCTATATGCCCTATCAATGCCTGTGTACATGTATGCAAAACCTCTAATGTCATGTCGCATGTATGCATGTACCAACATATATAATATAACATATAACAAATGATTTTAACTGTGCATGTATGTCGGTTCACACCCACCAATAACATCCTCAGGATCCGTCTAAGAACAACCTCCTATCTCACTTCCAACTTTTCCAACCCTACCATTCTAACAACCCATTAACCACAAAATACCCACTAATGCCCTCTTCACACTAAAGTTGTTTTCAAAACAACACTAACTACTACCCCAAACATGCTAGAAACGAGAACATACCCACTACGCAAGGGAAAACCAAACCGAAACCAAATTAAGATAACTAGGGTAAAGGTTACTTAACAAGGTTACCTGCAAACACCCCACTGCCCTGGAGCTTCAACAGACGAACTCTCTTCCTCGCAGAACCATCATTCTCCAGCCGCACCGCTGCAGCATCAACTAACACATTAAGGTATTCACCATCTCCATGTGGTAAAGAACCCTGACTACCCCGAGCAAACTTCAAACAATTTCGTCTCAAATTCCCAACAGACCCACAATTCCAACAAGATTCTTCCCCCAAGCTCCTCACACCTTTCTGCCCTTCCTGCCACCTTCGAACCTTGTCTCGGCCGTGCCCACGACCCTTCTGAGACCCTTTTGCTACCACTGAAGCTGATCCCACCACTTGAGGACATTTTCGCTTCACATGCTCCTTAGAACCACAGTTCCAACAAACTGTCGCCCCCCGACAACCTACAACATGACACCTTCCACAACGGTCACACTTCGGCAACTGAGCTACCACTCCTTGATCATACCGCACCTGACCTACGTCTACACCACCAACCAGACTTCGATTCAAGCAAAACCTTTTATCACGTAGCCTCTTACGCTGACCGCTCCCGAGGTCAGTACCCACAACTCTCTTGCTTAAACTTTTCTCACCTTCATAATCTGAAGCCACACCCCCACGCTGCTTAACCCTTGGAAATTTCTCTCCAAGGTACCTTTCATAAAAGGCAGACACAAAGAAGTCCCAATCTACATCGTGGATAGGTGTTGCCACCGCCGCCGATGTCCACCAAGCACAAGCGTCCTCCAACATCAATGAGACAACACTTCCCAGCTTACAGGCGTAGTCACAACCTTCCTGATCCAAAATCAGAATTACACTGGCCAACCAAGCCTCTAACACCTCAGTTGTCGAACCATGATACCCCACAGCTCCCAAATCACATAAACGCTGCTTCAACAAACCCGCGTGTCCCACAACCGACACGTCTACATGCCTCACTTCCACCACGGCCTGAGATGTTCTCGACACCTCTTGAACAATAGGTGATGAACTCTTCATCACACAACCAACTTTCCCCTCCTGCCTTACTACCTCAACTCCAGGCACTGTAGGCTGAAACGAAACACCTCCACCAAAAGGTGAATTCCACGCCTTAACAACCTGCTCTAAAGCAGCAACCATCTCACCCAAATGCCATTCTCCCATCGATTTCACCATACTATTAACAACAAGATATCATAACAAAACAAACAAAACCATCAGGCCAGCTCCAAGCAAGGATTCAAGACTCCAACTCCAACATAACACAATAGCTATAATAATAAGGCAATGGGTATCCCAAATTCTCCCCTTTTACATGACATAACAGTCAATAAAAACATGGATATCACAACATCGAGCATATCAATCAACATACTTCGATCATGCTCTCATCAAACAACATTCACTCGCAACAGCATAACATCAACATATCATACCCATTACACTTTCATAATTCATTAAACCAGCTCACATCACCAGCATATCATCAGCACAAATCCACATTAGCTCAATGAAGATTCACAATCAAGAAAACATGACAAAAACATCAACAATTCGCTCAAAGGACACACATTTCAACCGACTTTCAACCACACATCAGAATAAACATTAAACACTTATTACAACAATTTACCATTTCCCCAAGCATTCACAACTCAGCTCTTATACCACCAAATGTAACCCCCTTAGCCCGACCTAGACGGTCGACCCGAACTACGAAGATTACACGGGGAAAACCAAAGTCAACCCGAAAGTCAACCTTGATTAACGACCCTTTTTTACTTGTCTAGATGCACATTAAACCTAGGCATACTCTTGAGATAAGCATACTCAAAAATCACAGCAATTGGAAAACAATAAGAGACTCAATTGCACAACATACGAATTTAGGGACCATTTTGTAAATTCTGGAAATTAAGAGGACTTTACCAATTTTTAAGTTACCACTATGAAATTAGTCATGTTTCATGCCTCTCTGCCAAATTTCACCTTAAACGGACATCTCGAACTCAAACAATTGCACATACAAAAATTAGGACTAAAACGTAAAGCTTGCAAACTTCAAAACCATTCAAATCAGTGCCCAACGGTCAAGTGTTTCGAAACGGGGTTAGCCTGTTCAGAAACGGGGCTTGGCAGTAGCCAAAGTGTTTCGAAACACCTCTACCCGTTTCGAAACACCCAGGCCAAATCAAGCACCTGTTTCGAAACAGGCAAGGGTGTTTCGAAACACCCTGCCCAGAAACAGCGGATAGGCCTGATTTAACACATCTAAACCCCATCGAACATGCTCCAAATCAATCCTCAACAAAGCAACAACATGCCAAGCATCATAACTACCAAATTGCATTAAAATCTAGATACAAAACAACCACTAGGTGCACCAACTCTTTCAACACATCCAACACTTAATCATGCTTTTAAAACAAGAAGCATAACATAACGACCTATGAATAAGAAGATTCAAACGTTGCAAGCGTTAAACCACATAGTTCCAAATCACAAACCACACTTGTCCAACATACACAATCTCATTAAACATCAACATAAAAGACTCTCCCCCCATTGCCTTTATTATCTATAGCTATTAACCGAGACATACATCTCAAGTGGAGCTCTCCTTGAATCCCTTGCTTCTTGTTGTCCCAACTTCAAATATCTGCATTGATGGACAAAAAGGAGCATAAGCACATAATGCTTAGTGAGGAATGCTCAAAACCAAAACACCATCAATGCAGCGAGTCATAAAACCTCTTTTAAAAGTAAACACATTTCGATAAACCAAAGCAGTGTTTGAAAACCCCTTTTTAAACAACATGCTTTAAATCATGCATTGCTCAAACATGAAAACCAACCCTTAGCTTAGAAAAGCTAAGTAACTCACTTCAAACACATCCTTGCAAAACCATCAATTTAACCTTTCCATGTATGAACATCATATGCAAAGTTAAATGCAAATTCCTTGGAAAACACTTCCACTTCACATTATACTTTTCTCATTCTTGAATATCATCTCAAAGCAAGAAACCTTTGGAAACCACTTACTCCTTCAATCTAACTCATGCATTAAACAAATGCAATACATGAACCACAAAATCAACATTTGCATTACATACCTTTAAAAATAAGCCTTCACAAGACTTCAATGCATTAAAGAGATTCCCATGCACATATGCACCATTCTTAATATAAGATAAACACTTGTACAAGTTAACAAGTAATACATGCATTCTTAGAAAACCACACACTTCCCATGCAACCATGCATCATTTCAAGCATCTCATGCTTCATTACATTCAAGAACATTATATTGGCTTCCAAGTGATAATTCACAAACCATCATAACATAAGACACAATCAGATACACGGATTACAAGCGTTGTCCCACATGCTCCATACACACTTCCGAACAACACAAGGTGGAGTTTACTGGTACAATCACAACCCCTCAACACCCGTGATGGAGTTTAACGGTACAATCACAACCCCTCAACATCAGTCATCGGAAGTTGTATAATACACTAGCGAGAGCCGGGACACATCACAAGGCTTACACATGGAAGCTACCACAACCATTGTAATCACCTTAACCAAGCTCACACACGGGAGCAACCCTCCACCGTTGTGACGCTTAACAAAGTCCACCCACGAGAGCCACCCTCCATCGTGGTGACTTTTAACAAGGTTCACCCACGAGAGCCATCCTCCATCGTGGTGACACCAATTTCCTCAATCGCTAGGATTCTTGGATGGAGTTTACAGTACAATTACAACCCCCTTGACATCCAAGGCGACTCAATTCACGGTGCACCCAATCCTATAGCCGGCTAACTATATCCGATTAAAGTAACCAAGAACCACTTACATCACTTGCCAATATAACCATTTACCACATTAATCCATTGTTTTTACAAGCATAACCAAAATGCCAAAACCACCAATTACAATCATCACTTCACTGTTTTGAAGCATTAAACAAAGCCATTAAACAACATGCAACACTATGCATCAATTCCACAATTCCAATGTACAAAACCAAGGATCTCTTACCTTGAGCATCCTTCACACATGACTTTCAAAACCAGCATTAAACCATGCTAAAATATGCTTTCAAAACAGAATTTAAACATGCAAATCACATGCATTGCATCCAACAATCACAAGTACTTTAAAAACCAATTCATAACACAAACCAAGAGAAAAATTCCATTTACTTACTCTTGAGCTTAGCTAAGTTGCTTAGACTTAAACTAAGCTCCCAAAACCTTCAAACATTGGTTTTAAAGCTGAAAACCCAACTTCACTCACCGATACACAAAACTAGGCTAGCCAACAAGCCTTCCAAACATCCGAAACCATCAACGCCACCTCTATTGCTCACGGATCATTCTCCCCTGTTTCAAGCACATAACAACAGAGGATTAATGCATCATTATGCATTAAAAACACCAGCAACACACCTAAACTCGCCGCTCTTCATAAACCCAACATTTCGGCTACCAAACACAACCGAAATCACACCCAAACACTTCCAAAACTTAACCCAGCCAAGATCCATCACTTCTAACCATTTTTAAACATCAATTAACATCCAAAATAAACCCAAACTCATCCTTATACCTCCAGCATTAACAAAACACCAAGATCACCCCAAAAACTACCATTTTCACAAGTAAAAACTTAGGAAAATCAACCTATTCGGGATTGCATTGATTAAACCTCAATTACACTTCCTTTAGACATCCAAAATACATCAAAAAGACATCTTAAAACAGAGCCCAATCATCCAATACGAATTTCTTCAAAATTAAATCCAAATCTTGCATTTTAAGCCAAAATCAAGATCACAACATTAAAACCTTCAATAAAACTTAATTTAAGGATTGAGAACTTGGTAATTTCAGTAAAGAACTGAGTATTTAGAGGAGAAGGACGTTCATACCTCTAAATGTGGATTTCTCCTTGTTTAGAGCCAAAATCCTTGAAAATTCATTAAACAAATGATGAGGATTTGATGTAGAAATGATTAGTAATCATTTAGGAATTGAAATCTCAACTTTAGGTGTGAAAATCAATGGAAAAGTTGCTGTGGAAATGTGTTTGGCTGAGGGAATTTTGAGAGAAAATGAAATGGGAAAATTTTGGTAAAAGATAGTTATAAAACTAAAAATATCTTTTTCTCTCTTTTCTTTTTATTAATTAAACATTAAATGAGTCTTAAAAATCAAGAAAAATCTGGAGAAATCCTCCATTGGGTAAATTAGCTCCTTAAAGATTCAAAGTTTCAATCCTTTTAAAACAGTCACGAACTTTTCAAAAATTACATTTTAGTCACTAACTCAAAATGTCATATTTCCAAACCTCATTTTGTAAAATTGATTTCACCATCCTCTTATATATATTAAAAGAGGATTTTTAGATATTTTTCCATATTTTTAATGCATCCCGAACTAGGCTTTCCTTAAAACCACCTTTTATATTCGAACCGAAAATCCGACCGGTCCGGCTCAAACCCAAAACTTCTAAGCCCAAAATTGGGGTGTTACATGTCATATCATTGGATGGGATTTTGTATGGAGGAAGCTCAGCGACTTCATCCTTCGGGTTGAACTTCGCTTCGGATTAGTAGTTCCATCTTTCGGGATGAGTTCTGCTTCGGACATGATGTTGAAGTGTAGAGTGGTTCAGGGGAACCTCACTCTTCGGATGGTGATGTAGATGGGTGCATGTCATGTTATGCTATCATTATGCCTTGCTTGTAATACTTCGGAATAACTGTTTAATATTGATTGTTGTTGAATTGTTGGTTATACCTCTGTTATGCACTTTAGAGACACACTGAGCTTTTATAGCTGACTCCCCTTTAGTATTTGTTTTAGATTTCCAGACTTAGGATTCGGTACTTGGAGGACCTCATTCGAACGGATTTGATATTATTTTTCAGTATGTATTATTTCAAGTTTCTTTTCATTATTTATGTATATCTGACTTGGTTGTAATTTGGACTTTGGACTTTTATTTTGGGATTGATGAACTAATTTCCGCATGCATTGTTTTATGACGAAACTTCAAAGGACTTTACAATTGAATAATAGATTTTGACACGATTTTCTTTTAAGTGATCTTTCTTGATAGGCAAGTTTCCTAAAACGATAAATATAATTTAAGCAAACCTCTTAGGTCAAAATAGGGGGTTACAGCCCCTACAAGTACGACATATATAATTGGAGGGTCCGTGTATCACGTTTGAAGAGGATGAACAACCTATGGCAGATAACGAGAATCGACGGACCTCACACATGCTCCGTGGCAAGCATGAATCAAGACCATCATGACTTGGATGTTCACTTGCTCTCTGATCATATCCTTCCACTCATGAAAGCAAATCCACACGTAATTGTGTCGGTTTGTATAACCTCGATCAAATCTCGTTTCACGTATGGTTGAATACAATAAGGCGTGGTTTGCAAGATATCGTGTCATCCAACAACTGTATGGGCAGTGGGAGGAATCTTACAACAAGTTGCGAACGTGGTTGAACGTGATGTAGAAATACAACCTAGGAACAATTGTGGAACTTGAGACAATGCCAAGATACGAAATGGATCGTGTCATACCTAGGGAGTGCGAATTATTCCTCCTATTTTAGACATTTCCGCAATGAGTTAAGGCATTCTGCCACTACAAGTCGATGCTGCAGATTGATGACACATTCTTGTATGACAGATACACCTAGATCTTACTAGTGGAAGTTGCTCAAGATGGCAACAGAAAATGCATTCCGATAGCGTTCACAATCGTTGAAAAGGGGGGGAGAGTTGTAACGCCCCGGTTTTGGGCTTAGAAGTTTTGGGCGTTGACCGGTTCGGTCAAAGTGCTGTTCGAATATATAAGAGTGAAATTAGGAAAGCCTAGTTCGGGTTGCATTAAAAATATGGAAAAATGTTCTAAAATCCTCTTTTAATATATATAAGTGAACTGTGAAATCAATTTTACAAAATGAGGTTCGGAAGGGCGACATTTTGGCTAGTGACCAAAATGTAATTTTTGAAAACTGCGTGACTATTTTAGAAAGGATTGAAACTTTGAATCTTTAAGGAGCTATTTACCCAAAGGGAGTTTCTCCAGATTTTTCTAAGATATTAAATGATTTATTTCTGATTTTTAAACAAAAGAAAAGTGGAGGGAAGATATTTTCCTATTCTAACTAACTTTTCTCTCAAATCTTCCATTTTCATTTTCTCTCAGACCAAGCATCTTTCTCCAGATCTTTTCTCTCTGATTTTGTCACCTAAATCACACTTTTTGATCCTCTTGTGATTGCTAATCATCTCTTCAACAAAACCTCATCATTTGCTAGTTGATTCTTCAAGCTTTTTGGTTCTAAAAAGGGAGAAACTCAAGTTTGGAGGTAAGAACGTCCTTCTCCTCTAAACTTTCAGTTCTTTACTAAAATTCCTAAGTTCTCAATCCTTAATTGATGATTTATAAGTGGTTTTAAAGTTGTGTTATGGATCTTGGCTTTAAATGCAAGATTTGGTGATTTTTGATGGATTTTCGTATGATCTGATTGGGCTGTGTTTTTAAGGTGTTAATTTGATGTTAAATGAATGTTAAATTGATAAGGAATTGAGTTTTAATTAATGCAATCCCGGATAGGTTGAATTTCCTAAGTTTAGCTTGTGATTCTTGGTTGTTTTGGGAGTGATCTTGTGGATATGATGTTGCTGGAGGTATAAGGATGTTGTTAGGTCCTTTTTAGATGTTATATGATGTTAAAGGATGTTTAGTTTTGATGGATCTTGGCTGGGCTATGTTGAGGAGTTGTTTGGATGCATTTTCGGTTGTGTTTGGTAGCCGGAAATGGAGTGTGGATGAGAGCAGCGAGTTTAGGTGCTTTCATTGAAGCTATTAATGCATGATGATGCATTAATCCTCTGCTTTGATGTGTTAAAAACATGGGAGTCATCTTTGGATCCAAGTGGTGGTGATCCGAAAGCTTGATTTGTGTTTCGGAAAGAGGCGAAACGGAATCGGTGAGTGGATTTTGGTTTGCAGCTTTGAAACCAATGTTTTGAAGGTTTGGGAGCTTAGTTTAAGTCTAAGCAACTTAGCTAAGCTCAAGAGTAAGTTTTCGGGAAAACTCTCTTGGTGATGAACCATGGTTTTGGTTGTGTGCAATGTAGTTGTTTGCATGTTTTAAATTCTGTTTTGAAAGCATGATTAAGCATGTTAGTTGCTGAGATTATAAGCCATGTGTTGAAGGATGCTCAAGGTAAGAGGTCCTTGTTTTTGAACATTGTTATAATGTGGTTTAATGCTTAAAGATGCATGATGTTATGGCTTGAGTAAATGCTTTAAAACAGTGGATTGTTGTTGATTAATGATGCATATTGGCAAGTGATGTTAAGGTCACAAAGGTGGTTAAAAGTCCTTGTGTGAGCCTTGTATATTTAAGAACATCAAGGTGGTTAAAAGTCCTTGGATGGTTCTTGGTTAAGATCTCAAAGGTGGTTAAAAGTCCTTGTGAGAATCTTGTGAATTTTAAGAACAACATGGTGTTTAAAAGTCCATGGTTGGTTCTTGGTTAAGGCTCAAGGTGGTTAAAATTCCTTGGAAAGCCTTGTTTACTTAAGAACATCAAGGTGGTTAAAAGTCCTTGGATGATTCTTGTTAAGGACACAAAGGTGGTTAAAAGTCCTTGTGTGGTCTTTGCCATGGTGTTTAAAAGTCCATGGGCCATGGTGTTTAAAAGTCCATGGGGATAAGATCACAATGGTGTTTAAAAGTCCATGTGTGGATCTTATGTGAAATGTATCACTTGTTGCCAATATGACTTGTTATGAACTTGAAGCATGAGATGCTTGTTTTGAATGTTTAAGAGCATGTTTAATGTTGCTTGAAGTATGGTTTATAAATGAGTTATATAAATGCATTATTGTATGGTTTAAAATGAGCATTCCTCACTAAGCTTTTGCTTACGCTCTCTCTCTTTTTCTTAAACCAATAATGCAGAGCATTAAGGTGCTTTGAGGGCAGCAAGAAAGGCAAGCAATCAAGTGGAAGTTAAGCTCAAGTATGGGAAGGTTTTCTTAAACACTTTTAGCTTTTGGCATTTGGCAATGGGGGACCTATGTGGATGTTTTGGGAGATGCTTTGAACTCCCTAAGTTTGTTTAATGTTGTCAATAATGTTGGTATTTGTAATTGGCCATTATGTGTTTAGTTTGGAGTTTTAATGCTTGTATGGTTTGCTTAGTAGGAAGCATGTCATTAGATTTGGGGCTTTTCATGTTTGATGCTATAATGATGTTTGGTTGATGCAAATATGTTCCTTACATGTTGTATGTCTTGCTGGTAAAGTTTGGTGGCTTTTGGAGCAAGTTTGATAGTTCAATTGCATGATAAACCAGTTGTTTTGCTGCAATATGGGCAACCTGTTTCGGAACAGGTGCTACCGTATCGGAACGGGGGCCTGAAATGGCCAGGGCGTTCCGAAACGGGAGGCACTGTTTCGGGACAGTTTGGCCACTGTCGAGCCATGTTTCGGAACCCGTTGCGGAACGGTCCCGCGTTTCGGAACAGGTCTTCTCTGTTTCGGAACACTCGACCGTTGGACTCTGAATTTGATGGATAAATGTTTTGGAATGTATGCGTTTTGGTCCTGAATCTTGTTTGTGCAATTGTATGAGTTTGGGATGTCCTTTTGAGTTGAAATTTGGCAGTGAAGCATGAAACCTGACTAATTTCACATTGGTAACTTTAATTTGGATGAAGTTCTTATAATTTCCAGAATTTACAATTTGGTCCCTAAAGTTATAATTTGTTCAATTGGGTCCCTGTTTGTTCTCTGATGATTATGATCTTTGAGTATGATGTTTGTATGAACATATCTAGGGTTAATGCGCATCTAGACAAGATTAAAAAGAAAAAAAGGGTCGTTAATCAAGGTTGACTTTCGGGTTGACTTTGATTTTCCCCGTGTGACTTTCTTAATTCGGGTCAACCGTCTAGGCCGGGTTAAGGGGGTTACAGAAAATATACAAAGTGGTATGTGACTTGAAGAGCATAAAATGCCGAATTTTTAGAGATACTTTGCATGAAGATCAGAGCAGAGGAAGGACATGAAAAAGCCAAAGGAAGGTCAGAAATAGAAAGTCGATAAGGAGGAATAAAATAATGAATTAAAAGAGATTCATCTCTTTTATGAAGTTATATTCAACTCTAACTTATCCTCCTACTCCAAGAAGGACTCTGCAAGGCCATGCCCTATAAAGCCAAGACCCATCCGCCACCATGAGGCAATCTAAAAAAATCTAGAAATCGAGAGACTTAGGGGTTTAGTAGAGTGCTTATTATCGCCATTATGTTCTAATTCTTTCTTAGGCTAGGGTTATTTTGTTTAGTAGTTGTGAGAAGACGATTGTAATTTGTTTAGGTTTTTGTTAATGCAATTTAGGTTAAGGTTTGCTTATTCTTGGTATTTACTTTTTCTTGCAATTGAATCAGGAGAGGATATTACGATTACATCTATTTGTCTAATATCGGGAGAGTTAGACTCACGAAACGAATAAGCATGGTCTTTATCCCAATCGGTGAAGACTAATTCAACTTAGAGATAAGTACGAGTTTCAACGGCTAAGAGAAACGTAAAGATTTGTTGATGTTAACCCTTGGTTCATGCTGGGAGGTATTATCAAGGCCTGCACATCAATAGAGTTTCAACTTAGGGATAAGAAGGATCCATTGAATAACGCTTTGCCGAACCTTGAAGGTTGTCACTCAATTGCCCAAGCAGTAGCTGTGTTCCTTGATACGGCAGTAGCTTTGCCCATTGCCGAGGCAATCAAGTTGACGATTGCATTCAAAACCGAGACAGTTTCATTCAACTTCCACACTACGACACAATATAATCCAACCTGCTCTATCATCATATCTACTCAATCTCTAAGTTTACTTGCTATCTTTATTACAATTACTCTCAACCAAACTATTACTTGTGTTTTTACTTTTCTACAGTGCGAGACGATAATTTCTGGAAGTAGCACCAATCCCTGTGGAGACGATATCTCTTATACTATAACTTGGAGATGTGTATACTTGCACTAAAACTGCGACACATAATACGCGCAACAGGGGTCGTCGATATGGTCACATGACGACGAACTTGGCTGAGGCGATCAATTTGTCTCTGAAGGGAACACATCATTAACCTATCACATCAGCGTTGAAGGCAACATATTATCGACTGGCTACCCTTTTTGCAACCCTCAGAAAATAAGCTACGAACTGGATGGCAGGTGGCTACATGTTCTATCTAGATCTCCAGCAAAAATTTTAGATATACCGTGCGCAAGCAAACACGATGGGTGCCATATCCTTCTCTCGTCACGAACACCGCTTTACGATTACCGATTTTTCACGACCGCTTGAAGGAATTATGCACCACAACTACATTGTTAATCTACATGAGAGAACATGCGATTGCGGAGTCTTCCAGACATTCAAGTACCCTTGTGCTCACGCCTTCGCTGCATATGCATTCGTTCATTTCGACGCAATGACACTCATTGATCATGTATACCGACTTGAAAATGTTTTCAAGGTATATCGGTATGAGTTTCCTCAGATCGAAAATGAACGTCATCGTGATATGGTTGACAATGAACCTAAGATACGGCCAAATGAATCCATGCGACGCAACAAAAAAGGTCGCCCAAAGTCAAGTAGGATTCACTGTGTCGAGGATATGGTTCGTCAAGAACGGACCAGCCAACCTAAGTTGTTTAACAATTGTAGGAACTCTGGACACGACATCAGAAAATGTCCTACTAAGACCCGCCCTCGAATCAACTAATTTTAATTGTAACTTTAATGTTTCAATCCTAAATAACATTATCAATCTCCGAAGCTACGTTTTCTAGGCACCATTATAAACATGTGTTATTGTACTACCACGTGAAAGTTAAATAACAAAGAAAACCACAAACATACAACAAAATCGACTAAAACATGAATACCGACCCATGTTTCCATTTTTCATGCAAAGGAATATATCAAGATAGCATTTCAACACAAATTCTACACCCTTTAGGATGCCTTATACACGCCAATTTCTGCACCATTGTAAACATGTGTTCCCGTACTACGACGTGAAAGTTAAATAACAAAAAAACCGCGAAATTACCACAAAATCAACTCAAACATGACTACCGACCCATGTTTCCATTTTCTTCATGCAAAGAAACATGACAAGATAGCGTTTTTAATGTGATTTATACTCCGTTTCAAATGTCTTACATACGCTGATTTTCACACCATTTTCAAGAGATGCATCACTACTATGAGGTAAAAGATCAAAACCATGAAAAATTACCCCCCAAGACCATGTAAATTAACCATAAACAAGCCTATCGAGCTTTGTTTAAACAACAGACTCGCGTTCTGCATAACGCGATTTTCGCATATACCACGATAAATTCGCGCCGATTCGTTTGAAATTCTCGCGGAAGTCACGTTCTATAGGACACGACTTTGTTTTATTATAAAAAAAACATTAATACCGAATAATATAATCCACATCGACCTAAAGTCACACCCTATGAGGTGCGAGTTCTGAAATCGCATCCTGCAGAACATGAGTTACCCTTACGTAGGCTAAATATGGGCTATTTTTCTAAATGTTGTTATGAGGGGGTATTTATCCAAAAAAATTCCGGAAGAGAATATCTGGCCAAATTTGCGCTGTCACTATAAATCTATCAATCAAAAGTTTTTATATTTTAATAATTTTTTATTTCCCTTCTTGTTTCCAATGCTTCACACTAACTAATCAGAATCGACCTGCGTCACACACCTAGCTTTGGTGTGTGAGTCTCCTTGTGAGAATTTTCTGCATACACAACGTCTTGAGCACGAGATCTGCTTAACCGATATCAAGCTGCTTACCACTTAGACCAACCCGTTAATTATATTTTAATAAATCGGTACTATTAAAGTTTTAATAGTATACTAACGTATTAAGAAAAATCACAAGAATTTTATTTAAATCCCCACACATTCATAGTTTTGTTTAATTAAGTAGTAAGAAATTTATATTCTCTAAGCAATTATCAAATTCGAACCCATACAAGATAGATTATGAACTTCTTTAACTACTCGGCTAATTAGTGATCTCACACATATATAATTTGATTGTTTTAAGCAAGCACATTTGGCCAGTTGACCAAATTGATCAGCTTTGTTCTCTTACATTCCCTTATGTAGAATTAGTACGAGAATTTATCAAAAAAATAATTTGATTATTTTTTTCCTTTTTTCATTCCAATCTCACTATAGAAAATTTGGAATATTTAAGGGGCTCCACCAGATCTTCAGCCCCTTGTCTCATTTTTTTAACAAAAAAAAAAAAAAAAATCAGCCGACGTTCATTGAGAAACAAAGAACATAGAAAACAAGGATCCATAGCAGAAACAGAGAACACAAACTAACAACAAGAGAAACAATAGGAACAAAGCGAAGACAAACATGTAAAAAAGAAAGAAAGAAAGAAACAGCGGGTAAGACACAATAAAACACCAAAATCTTGCTTATTGGTCTTTGCACGAGGTTTGTTCGTTTGACTTTGATTACTTAGATATCGTTTTCAATGATATAGAAATGAGCAAATGCCAAATGGTGAAAATCAACACCAAAATAATTGTGAAAAATCCTCGATTCTAATTTCAATTACATATGTAAGAATACGTTTATATATATATATTTTAATATTCTGGTATGATTATGTAATAGTATATATTATTTACTCTTAATCTCACACACACTGTACAAATTATGTTGTTCGAATTCGGAACTATTCAATGAGTTTTGTTTATATAAAATTTTAACATTGTTAATGTGTTAAAAATCGTATTAAATGATTATATATACGTGTAATTATAAAAATAAAAAATTCTAAAGAAAAATATTAAATTTAATTTAAAATATAAAAAGATCTCGTACAACTAAAACTTAAACTAAATATTATTTTGGCTTAGAGTAGAAAGGCTTAAAGGTCAAATTGGCCCTCAATAAAAAAATCAAAAAACAAATTAAGTCTTTATAAAAAAAATTTACTCAATTGAGCCGTCATAATTCAAATTACGATCTATCAAGCTCTCAAAATTTAAATTGCGATCAAATCATCCAATCTGTAACGTTGACCGTTAACTCAAAAATAGTTATTATGGTGGTGACACGTGGCACACTCTGGATGTTCCATGTCATCAAAACAGTAAATAATCATTTAAAAATTTAAAAAATATTTAAAATTATATAATAATAGCCCTGTTTGGTAAAGAGAGGTTTGAGCAAAAATTAGAGGTTTGACCAGTCAAATCCGCTAATATTGTTGTTTGGTAAATAACGGATTGGGGTGAAACCACTAATTTTGAAAAAGCTCATAATGGCCATGTTTGGCGATAACTGATAGCTGATTGAAAGAGCGGATAGCTGATAGCGGATTGCATTAGCTGATAGCTGATTGCATTAGCTGATTTGACTAGCGGATTGTATTAGCTGATTGTATACAAGTGTTTAGTAAAATTAACTGATAGCTGATAGCTGTTAGATTATTTAAACAAGCAAAATGACATATAATGACATGATTATAGGCCTTGTTTGGCAATTAGCGGATAGCTGATAGCTGATAGCGGATTACATTAGCTGATAGCTGATAGCTGATTGCATTAGCTGATTTGACTAGCGGATTGTATTAGCTAATTGTATAAAAGTGTTTGGTAAAATTAACTGATAGCTGATAGCTGTTTGATTATTTAAACAAGTAAAATGACATATAAGGACATGATTATATTTAATACTTGTTTGAATAATTTATCAGTTATTAACATTTTGTATCTAATAAATATTAATTAGATTTGTAAAAATTATTTTTTAATATAAATTTCCTAAACATATTTGAAAGATTTATATATTAATTTATTATTTATATAATTATTAAATTTTTTATATGCACATATAAATATGTGATAATAAAAAATAGAATTAACTTACAAATGTCACCATATAAATTAGTAGTAACAACAAATAAGTCCAATATTTAATATGTCATTATTTATATTAAAAAATATTATTATTTAATTTAAGTTATTTGGAGATTTTTGGTAATTGTTAAGGGTAAAAGAGTCATTACAACTCTAATATCAAACCTCTAATCTCAAAAAGCTCATATTAGGAGCTTTTTCAAAATTAGCTTTTTCACCCCAATCTGCTCTTTCAATCCGCTATTTACCAAACATCAATATTAGCGGATTTGACTAGTCAAACCTCTAATTATACCTCAAACCTCTAATTTTTACCCAAACCGCTATTTACCAAACATGGCCTATATTCAATACTTGTTTGAATAGTTTATTAATTATCAATATTTTGTATCTAATTAATATTAATTAGATCTATAAAATTATTTTTAATATAATTATTCTAAACATATTCGAATGATTTATATATTAATTTATTATTTATATAATTATTTTAATATAATTTAATTAATTAATAAATTTAAATACACGTATAAATATGTGATAATAAAATGAAAAAAGTAAATATGATTAGCTTATAAACATGGTGAGAAAATATTTAATTTAGGTTATTTTGTGATTTTTGGTAACTAGTAAGGGTAAAAGAGTCTTTACAACTCTAATATCAAACCTCTAATCTCAAAAGCTCCTATTATGAGCTTTTTCAAAATTAGCGGTTTCACCCCAATCCGCTCTTTCAATCCTCTATTCACCAAACAACAATATTAGCAGATTTGACTTGTCAAACCTCTAATTATGCCTCAAACCTCTAATTTTTGCCCAAACATCTCTTTACCAAACATGACCGATAGGAGTTTTTTGAGATTAGAGGTTTGATATTAGAGTTGTAAAGACTCTTTTACCCTTACTAGTTACCAAAAATCTCAAAATAACCTAAATTAAATATTTTCTCACCATATTTATAAGTTAATCCTATTTACTTATTTTTTTATTATCACATATTTATATGTGTATTTAAATTTATTAATTAATTAAATTATATTAAAATAATTATATAAATAATAAATTAATATATAAATCATTCGAATATGTTTAGAAAAGTTATATTAAAAATAATTTTATAGATCTAATTAATAATAATTAGATACAAAATATTGATAACTAAGAAACTATTCAAACAAGCATTGAATATAATCATGTCCTTATATGTCATTTTGCTTGTTTAAATAATCTAACAACTATCAGCTATCAATTAATTTTACCAAACACTTTTATACAATCAGCTAATATAATCCGCTAGTCAAATCAGCTAATGCAACCAGCTATCAACTATTAGCTAATGTAATCCGCTATCCGCCAATTGCCAAACAAGGTCAATATATTTTAAATTCAAAAAAATATTTAAAAATACAAAAAATTTAAAATATAAAAAATTATTTAAAAATTCAGGAAAAGTCTAAAAAATATTTAAATTTTTAAAAAATTAAAATTATGTATAGAATTACAAAAAATATTTTTTACTTAAAATTGTAAAATATAAAAAATATTTTTTACTTAAAATTGAAAAATATTTATAATGAAATAATATTTAAAAATTTTATAATTTTTTAAATATTTTTAATTATAAAACCCCAATATTTCAAAATTCCTAAAATTTTCAAATCCCTAACCATACATTCTCAAATCCTCAAATCAGTTTAATTGACGGTGAAAGTTGTTGGTACTGTGGCAGACGACGGTGCTGGTGAGAAAAAATATTGAGAGAGAACATGTTGGGCGATGCAAGGGGTGTTGAACGATGAAAATGGGTGTAAGAACGGAGAGTGGCCGGTGATTGAATCAGCGCTAATGCTTAATTTAGGGATTTATGATATTTTTTAAAAGAAATGAAACTTTGGGGTTTAAAAAAATATTATTTTATGTTTTTATTAAAAAAATGCACCCAACCCCAAATTCACTAAATACTAACTTTAAACTCTAAACCCTAAGCTATAAACTTAATTTTTAGTATGAGGGCATAAATAAGAGCACCGAAAAGGGGCAGACGATTTCTATTCTTTGACAACGCACACACTTCTTGCAGACAAAGCGATTGAACATGTGTCTCTTAGGATGAACATCATCCACTTTTTCACTAGGACCACTATTCCCAAATCCCAAGCCAACTCTATTTGATTTCAATCAGACATTATATTTTTCATAGATCATATTGAATTTAGCCGACATAAATTAAAATTAAGTAACAAAAATTAATTTAAATTTAATTATAATATATATATTAATATAAAAATATTTGAAATATATATTTTTAATGATTGAACCATAAAACAGACGAGTTAATCAAGCTTTGTTTGAATTTGGTCATGTAACCTTTTTTAGAAATGAGTTGAAGCTCAACTTAATTTATACGTAAGAGTTTCTTAACTCTGTTTTTAAAATTAAAAACTTCATCATTAATATATCAAAAAATAATTCTTATTAGTATGGACGAAACTAAGGATGAGTCTACCACGTGCGACGAACACCGATGAACACCACTAACGATGAACACCGATGAACACCATTAAATTAATTAATAAAGATTTAAAATTTCAAGGACCCATCATACAATTAATAATTATTTTAAAAAATTTAATTAAATTATTTTTTATATATATTAAAATTTTATTTTTTAATAAGGGTAAACTATATATTTAGTACCTCACCTATTTCTGTATTTCTATTGAACCCTCATTATTTAAATATTATTTCAACTTGACCCTATTCTTTATAAAAAAATAATTTAACCCTTAACCCTCAACCTAAAACCCTAAATTATTAAACCTTAAACCCTTAAACTCTTCAATATATACCCTAAACCATATATCATTAAAAATAATTTCACCATCATCGATTTAATTCAATTCAATGAATTGTTGAATTCTCCTAAAAAATTTAATAATCAACAATTTGAAGAAAAAAAGTGATGATAAAATTCGATGTATGCTCAGTATGATCATCTTAAACAAGGGCAAGGTAAGAAGCTGCCGAAGGAACAGTAAAAGAAAGTAATTCTAATCATGCCCACAACTCAGATTCAGAATATTATTCCTACAGGCATGTCGATTGTGACCGAAGCTTTAGATTTGCACCACTGGGATGCCTTAAGTAGAATACAGGAAATAGCGACCATGAACGGGGATTTGAGAAACAAAATGGATGAGACAGAAAAGGGACATTTTGCTCTAGAGGAGCGGTTAGCTGGCTTGAGAACCGAGCTCGAGTCTCAGCACAACCAGGCAAGAGAATTAGAAACTCTGGCGCAGAGCAAAACAAAAGAAATTTCCCAGTATTTGGTCCAGGTGAAAACCCTGAAGGAGGAATTGGCGAGAAAGAGTGCTGCTGAGCAGCAGGTAATGGTGGAAGAAAAACAAGGGCTGCAGGTGCAGGTGATGGACTTGGAATCCGAGGTCGACGCGCTACGCAAAGAGAAGAATAAATCGGAAGACGAAGTGAAGAGTAATCTTTGTGATATCACATAATGAAAGAACTTGTACCGACTTTGATCATCACTTTTTTTTTCAAATTGTTGATTATTAAATTTTTTAGGAAAATTCAACAATTCATTTAATTGAATTAAATCGATGATGGTGAAATTATTTTTAATGGTACATGGTTTAGGGTATAGATTGAAGAGTTTAAGGGTTTAAGGTTTAATAGTTTAGGGTTTTAGGTTGAGGGTTAAGGGTTAAATTATTTTTTATAAAAAATAGGGTCAAATTGAAATAATATTTAAATAATGAGGGTTCAATAGAAATACAGAAATAGATGAGGTACTAAATATATAGTTTACCCTTATTAAAAAAATAAAATTTTAATATATATAAAAAAATAATTTAATTAAAATTTTTAAAATAATTATTAATTGTATGATGGGTCCTTGAAATTTTAAATCTTTATTAATTAATTTAATGGTGTTCATCGGTGTTCATCATTAGTGGTGTTCATCAGTGTTCGTCGCCTGTTGTAGAATTTTCCCGAAACTAATCGTGCCCCTCCTAGATTTTTTTAGTTCAATTGCATCTTAATTTCTTGATAGTGTTGAAACTAGATAAATTATGTTTTTGTCCCTCAATTTTTTGTGTTCAATTACTTCTTTGATCCATAGTAGTTATGAAATTAGACTTTGATTCCATTTTTTTATAAAAATACTTTCTAATTTCTTGTCAAATTTTAAATTAGGCGAAATAAACACCCCCTTTTATTTAAATATTTCATAATTTTTTTTCATAAATTTCAAGATTAAACTAATTAACTCTTTATCTTTATTTTCAAATTTCGAATTGATAATTCAACCATTAGATTTTAACATCACGTTTTATTATTTATAGTCATCCCTAAGATTTCATCCCAATTTCATGATACCTGTTAGAATATTAATTGTAGAACAAAAGTTATTTCATTATTATTTTTGGTTGATCTCCTAGTTCTCCAAGATTTTCCCCTTATTAATCAGGACCGACTCACGTCGCACACCTAACTTTGGTGGGTTAATATTCTAACGAGAATTTTCTTCATACACAAGGCTTCGAACTCGATATTTGCTTAAGCGATACCGAGCTGCTTACCACTTGGACCAACTCCATTGGGTATAGGAGTGTTCAAATTCGGGTACCCAGGTCTTCGGGTAGTAGTTTGGTCGGCAATGTCCCTGCCCATGTTGTTTGGGTACCCGCAGAACCGGGTAATTGGGTACCCGAATATACAAATATGTATTTATTATTAGTTTAATATAAAAATATAAAAAAATATGTATTTATTAGTTTAATATAAAATATGTATTTATTAAATATAAAAATATTTTAAGATGTTTTATTTGTTTAATATAAAATATGTATTTATCAAATATAAAAATATTTTAATTTAAAATGCATCTGGGTATATGGGTATTCAAGTATCCGAAAATTTAGAATTTTGCGATTTGGTTCCAACCCGAGAAATGACGGACCTGGTACATGACCCGAGAGATAAAAATATTATAAAATTATCCGAATTTTTATAATCGGATCAACAGATCAACGGGCCGAATCATTCAGGTCAGATATTTTTAAACAACCCTAATTGGGTAGAACAAAAGTTATTGAAATACAAGTAGATTGCTTTAGCAGCCTCTAGATGGAGGCTTGGAGACTTACAATTTTTCTACATAATTATAATCTAGAATGCAAATTTATAAATTAGTTAGGCCATAGGGATCACAACTGGCAAATACAAGTTATCTCACCATCAAACACCCTAAACCCCCTTCAATCAATAACAAAAACAACCCTAAAACAATCATATAAATAGAGAATATAGCAGAAAATATTCAAAATATAATAAAAAACTCAGGTATGAACCATAATCTCATATATAAAATATAAGAGAAATTGAGAGATGGTGGCATGGTGATGGGAATACACATAAATGGAAAAAAAACGGGGAATTAATAATCCCAAGATGGGAGGGCAGAAGGTGTTTGCCATTTGGTATAAGAGAAGGCAGACAGGCTCACATTAATCACAAGCCAGCTAAATCACTCTGGCATAAAAAATGGAGACAATTTGGAAGTAAACAAATGCAGGTTTTCATTATATTATTACTAACAAATTCTTTTTGCCACTACTAATTAACTATTAGCTAGGGATGATCTATAAAATCTATTTATTTATCTATTACTAGGGTCTTAGGAAAGCTAGCTTTACCTATAATAAGAATTGGGAACCAAAACATGCATGCAATATTTAATTATTATATATACACATAGCTTAGTGTTTAAATTATCAACCTCTTTCGAATCATGATAATGTTGTTCCTCTTTGTTACATACATACATACATACATACAATGAGATATCTCTTATCATATGATGGGGATTCGATGCGGAGATACTTAAAAGATTTTGTCCCAGCCATACCAACCCATACATAGGATCTAGTACATCCGGCTATTTAAGTGAAACTTGAGTGATGGTGTTACATCCAGCACTATAGTTTTTGTAAAATATTTGTTCATTCTAGGAACTTTTAGTTTTTGCTTTAAGTATTATTAAACCATTTTGTCAGTTCTAAAACAAAACTCAGTAAGAAAATGTTTCAAAGGAGAGTAATGCTTTTGTAAGTGTATGGGAGGATGGTTGCACCTAATTTCAAGTGGAGTTAGACTTAAAATGTCTCTTGTATTGCTGATTTAATAGTAGATTACTAGTTAAGGCTCTATACATTAGAATTGGATTTGAAACCGTGTGAACAAATATTTGATGTTTTCTTGTTCATAGTTTTTTTTCTTCACTCGGCAACATGTATGTTTTATTAAAGATGTGAACATACATGACCATCAAGCCCATAAGCCTCGTTAAAAACCTCTCTAAATCCTACAGAGGAAAAGAGTACCCATGGGCGTGTGAACAAAACAAACACCAAAGGTCCAAACAAAATCACAAGCGAGCTAAGCTAATTGTTTAAACCAACTCGTCCTATCCACACCACTCTTTGCCAACGCATCTGCAAGCCTATTCGCCTCCCTATAGACATGCTGGAAACACACATCATTCAACGCCTCACATGCCTCATCAATCCGCCAAAACCAACGCCAAAATTTCCACGACCGTTTTTCCAAGTGCAGGACCCATGCTACGACTGTTGTAGAATCCGATTCAACCACCAACGGGCATTGGCAGCCCTTCGATTCTAACATCAGCTCCAACGCATAACAAATGGCTTGGAGTTCCGCTTCATTTAAATCCGCAACCCCTATCGTCCCCGAAAACAAAGCAAATATATGCCCAAACTCGTCCCTTAACACACCACCACACCCCGCCTTACCCGGTTTTCCCCTTGCCGATCCATCGACATTGAATTTAAGCACTCCCGTAGGTGGTCGTTCCCACTTCACATTAACCCGTATCGATACGTCATGTGACTGAGACTCACACTTCCATGGACATTCCCACCAAGCCGACTCTAATATCACACTTGAATCACTTCCCATTCGTACCCAATACATCGACCTCAACTTTATTAAGAAAATGATTTCCCCCGATGTCGCCCGCATACTATTAAACAAACAATTGTTTCTTGCCAACCACAGTGACCATAGCGTCGTTGCACACCCCGCCATCCACCATCCGCGCAACTGTCCCACAAACAAGCAATCAAAGCAAATTTCCAGCAACTCCCTCACCCCCCACGGTTGCACCATTTCTACATTCCACCACCGAAAGAAACAAACCCAAATCTCCCAAACTACTGGATATTGGACCATAATATGGTCCAACGACTCCTCCACCGCCCGACACCAAACACAATGCGCAGCCTCCCCCGCAATGCTCACACCCGACCAATTGTTTCTTGTTCATAGTTTTTGTTTTAGTCATTTCTTTAGTTACATCTGCTTCAACAACTCTCAAGTAAAAATAATACTTACAATTGGTATCAGAATTAGACATTAAACATATTTAATTATAAGTCTTACGGAATAAGGCTTTGTAAAACCTATGTTTGATTTTGATCATTACAAAAAAATGACATATAGCGACGGACAGGAAACTGTCGGTAAAACATCTAAAAACCGTCAGTATATGGTCTAAAACCTTATACCGACAGACAAAATAGATATTTCGACAGATAAAATACCGTCAGTAAAATGCTAGTCGGTATAAATCTAGCGACGCCACAATCCATCGGTATAAACGTTGAGACCCTATACCGACAGACACAACCGTAGGAATAAGTATGGGCTACCCCGACAGTTAGTGTATCTATTCCGACGGTCGCAATCCTTCACTATATATAATACATAAATAACAACGGGTATTTGTTGACGGATGTGTCTGTCGGTATATGTTAAGACTTTTAGCGACGGTTTTGTCTGTCGATATAGGTTAAGACTTTTAGCGATGTTGTCTATCGGTATAGGTCTCATGTATACTTATACCGACCGTTTTTTCCGTCGGTATAGGTTTAATAGGCATTTATTTTTTATTTTAATTATTAAGATCACTAATACTATTAAAGAAAATTTGTTTGATTTTTTAAAGAAAAAATATCTAATTTAATCTTCGAATAAAACAAGAATGTAACATATAATAACTAAAATACGTACGAGTGTATTCAAGCAAAAGAAATGTGCAAACAAATAACGTACATAATAAAAGCTAAACATAATTCAAAGATAATCATCTACTGTGTGCTCAGATCATTTCTATTTTTATTATGTTGATTTGTTGAAGGCAAGGATCGACGTACACAATTAATTGCCGCTGAAGCACTACTAGCATCAGGAGTTCCCTAAAAAAGCAATGAAAATAATGACTTTAAATAAGAACAATGAATGAAGTAATACGAAAATAAAATATTTTGTATACCTCTGTATCAACCATCCAAAGCAAAGCATCTATATTAGGCACATGTAGATCTGAATGTTGTTGAAAGTAACGTAGAAATCAAGTTTCAAAAAGTTTTTCTAATTTTACAACCTTAAATTTCAACCCTTTCATTTCTTCAGCATTTTGGGCTGACTGTGAAGGTCTAGATTCCTGAGAAGAACGAGTGTGAATTGCCCCTACACAACGAACATGTCCTCTTCTTTTCTGTCCCTTACCTTGAGAGAACACATCATTTGACCATGAAGTTTGTGATACATTCTCAGAAAAACTTTCATTTTTCTTCTCTTGAATATGTTCCTAAAATGTAAGCAAGTTAAACATATTATCATAAATATATTATATTTTTTCAAAGCACATATACAAGACTTAATAATAATAAATTACCATAACAATTGCAACCCTGAAATTCACGATACTTTTATCTTTGCGTGTACGAGATTGAACATAGACATCAGCTCGTGTTGGTGGGATTCCGTTAGATTCCACAGTCTGACATTTATAAAACAACGTGAGATATTAGAAATAATTATTATTATTCGAATCAATGATAATAATAAAGAAAATCATACGCACCAAGTCTTCAACAATCCTAGGAAAAGATCTTGTTCCTGTGCAATGTGGTTCATTTAACTTTGATCTATTTGATCTATTTGTGGCACTTTGTTCATATTTGAATTATAAGTAATAAATTGTTAATAAAAATTAAAATATCATTTAGAGAAATTATAAAAATGTAGCATTTTACCATCGCCTTTGAGAATAACCAATATTCAACAAGTGTCTTCAATTGATCCAAATTCACTCGTAGATCCTTGCAATTTTCGACGATTTTCTCTATGGTTTGGTTCTCATCAAATATTTGAGATTTCAATTTATTTGTCCACTGCCTCCATTTTGTATTCATATCTGAGAGAAACCATTTCTTAACATGTTTCAATATGGCTTCGTCAACGCCTTCCTCCGAATCAAATAGTTGGAATTGAAATTTTAACTATATTAACGAAATAAAACATGAATGTCATAATGAAATAACATAAAACCAAGAAATATAAGATGTGTCTTATAAAGATATATGATATGAATGTCAAATACAAAGCAACCATTATACTATCAATATTGGAATTTAGAAGGAATAAATCCCAACTCTTACATTATGGAAGAGAACATACCTCGATCGTGGACCGCATTTTTTTCTTTTTTATTGTTCGGCATCTCATGCCAATTTAAATAACTAATTGGCGCAAACTCAGCCTTTTGCACCATCGTTCCAATGAATCGACATAAACAAGTTGATTCTTCACCCATAAGTTGATATAAGTTGTTAACTTTAACATTAGCACGTTGTCCCTCAGGCAGCTCCCAAATATCCGTCATAAGTGTTGCTCATCGAACTTTCTTACAGTTAATGTTCTCTACAGAAAAAATATGTATAATTACAAATGACATTCAAACAAATCATTGTATTTAAACCTTTGATTTGAGGTGAGAATATCATACATGATGAGGGTTGTGATTTTTCTTCATCGGATTGTTCTCCGCCTACTCCTTGAACATATTTAGATTGTTGAGATTGTTGCACTTGAGATTGTTCATGTTGCTGCGAAGATGTTGCTCGTTGTTCTTCACCTTGAGCACGAGATTTAGAGTTTTTGAGTGTTGAAACAATGTTAAGACGCTTTCGTTTCGCCATATTGTTTAAAGTCCTACAAAATTCAATCTAAAACATGAGTAAACCCATATTGTTAAAGATAAATTGGAGTGGCAACATCTAAATAACACAACTAAATGCATACATTAGAGTGGCAGCAACATCTTATTTTCAGCAAATCTAGTATTAACAATAGTATCACAATAAAACAGAAAAAACACAACAAGTACAAAAGTATCAATTCCAGAATCAGAATTAACAATAAGTATCACATTCAATTAATAAGAAGTTCTCGTTTTGTAATTGCATAACAAAGGTGAACAAAAGATGACATCCAATCCATTAACCCATAATTACAATAGAACAAGTACAAAAAATGACATATAACTCTAAAATATATCTTCTTCATTTTCTTCATTAACTGGATCTTCCTCTATAATTTCATTTTTCAAATCTGGAGTGACATCCAATCTATTAGCACCAACATCACTTCTAATCTAACTTAATATACTAGTGTCGATAGAATCATCCAAAACCAATCGTCCATGCTCCTCATCTTTGTCAAAGGATGATGCAGCACCTATATCGAACACATCTCTAAGCTTAGCATGTTTGATGATTTGTCAACTGGGTTGTGTTTCATCCTTAACAAAGTAAACTTTCGTAACTTGTGATGCTAGCACAAATGGGTCATCAATTAGATTGTTCCCTCTATACGCCAAATGCGAGAAATTCACAAGCGTGAAACAAAATTTATCCTTCTTACAACCTCCATTGATATCAACTCAATCACATTTAAACAATACAACTCTAAATTGACCTGAATAATTCAATTCAACAATATCTTTCAAAGCCCCATAATAGTTAACTTCTCCTTGAAAAGGTTGCCTGTCTCTTGTAGTTACATAACTTCATGTCGTACTCGTAACAACAACTCCACTACTTTGAAATTTTCAAGTTTTTTCTTTTCTTGTTGTATGAAACCTAAAGCCATTTATCATGTAGCCAGTGTATCTCTAAACAACTTCGGTTGGACCTCGAGCAAGCCACTTAACTACATCGACGACACTTGAATGTACTTATCGATCCAATAGTGCAACCTATCTAGTCGTTATTTATAAGTGTCCTTATTCTTCCCCTCTTGTCCAATCAATATTCCAAGAATATTATCACAATTTTTCTTCTCTATATGCATCATAAGTCGAAAAATAAAAAATAAGAAGAAAATGGTGATAACAAGTGTTGTTTATCCATGGCCTGCCCCAGCCCTACCCATCTGAAAAAGGAATATACAAATACAAACTTCATATGTACTTTATAGTTATATAGCATTACAATTTGCAGGTTTACAACCCTGAAAACATGTTGGATAATGGATATATCCCTCGACTCAACCTCTAGTGATTTCACTAGAACTAAAGGCGAAACAATATATGTATATGTTGATGTTTAGAGCTATATAGGCATACAATTGTATATAGTGATTGGATTAGGAAAAAATCCTTAGCTGGTCCATCACTCTAACGTTTACTTAATCACGCTTCATTTCTCAAGCAAAGAAAATCACAAGCAATTTCAATCCTGTAACCCCCTTGTCCCGGTCTGGCCGGATGACCGGTCCGAGTGGGCCACACGGGGAAACCAAAGTGAAGCCCGTTGAGGTTCCCCTCGGTTAGCAACCCTATTTTTTTCTTTCATTTTAATCTTGTCTAGATGAGTATTGAATCCTAAGTGATCAAACGGCGGAAAGAATCATATGAAACAAACATTCGAACCCAAAGCAACATTTAAACAGCCCAATTTTAATCTTTTATACAGGCCGTTTGGAAACACCCTTGAGGCGTATCGAAACGCCTTGATCGGGTCAACAGCCCCAGAGCCTATACAAGGCGTCATATCGAAACGGTGGTCAACCGTTTCGAAACGCCTATGACGGTCAACTTCTCGTGGTCAACGAGATTTTGACCGTTTCGAAACCTTCAGGCCCGTTTCGAAACACCTTAATCTCGTGAACTTCTCAAAATTCCAGTAGCCAAAACGTTCCGAAACGCGTATCGAAACAGGGGGTTCCAGAGGCCAAACCGTATCGAAACGCGTTCCGATACGGGGTCCCTGAAGCCTACCCGTTTCGAAACGACCCTTCCCGTTTCGAAACGCTGGTTGTCTGCAACTTTTGAAATTCAGATTTAGGAGAGTCTTGACAAGTCTAAAGGTCCCCTAGGACCCCCTAAAGGCACGCAACACCATCAAACCAAGTCTAGAGGCATACGTCCTAGGTTAAACATACTCCAACACTCACAAACATGGATTTAAACAGTTATACATACATGACAAATATACAAGGGCCTTTTATACAAGTCATGCTTGAAAACATTGATAAGTAAAGCATCATTCATCCCATAAGGGTTTACATACCATATGGCAATATTAACATTCAAAGGGCATACAACAAGAGCATTTGACAGGGTAAAAAATGCTTACAAACCAAGTCTAGCATAAGCATCAAAATCACAAATGAGTCATACAAGCTCATACAACACACTCTCTTGCCACATTGCTTAACTACTACAAAATTAACAACCGTACTTGAGCCACAAACTTGGAAAGCCCTTCTTGCCTTGCTCCGAGCTAACACCATGCTAATGATCTGCAATGTTGAAAATGAGAGCGTAAGCTATAAGCTTAGTGAGGGTGCTCTAAAACCAAAAACATCAACAATGCAGGGTCCAAGCATGTATTCCCTAAACCTCATATCTAACGTGTATAGATAAAGTCACGAGTAGACCTAGCTAGTCTTTCAAGAGTCATGTATGGCATCTCACATCATAACAAGCTCGAACATTAATAACATCATCATGTATTAACATCAAATATCACATCATAACAAGCTCGAACATCAATAACATCATCATGTATTAACAACCACTTTACCTCGGTGGGGTTTCACTCATCACCGGACCTTGCATGTGCGGGATTCCACTCATCGCCACATGCCCTACGGATGGGATTCCACTCATCATCCCGTAGAATATATAATAGCTTCCGGTGGAATATTACATCACCGTACTCCTCCTTGATGACTTAACGCCATCAAGGCCACGTACATTTTGACTCAATTTGTGTGCACACTAATCCTAATGATCGATCATTTACACCCGGTAAATTATTAGTGCCAATTTTCATTTATCACAACACATATCCATCACCACATCTCATGCTCATCACATATACATATCATAGAGTATATGTACAATTTAACCTCATATCACAAGAGCACGAATAGGCAATACACATAGCATTCAATGGAAGTCAATAGCTAAATTAACAACTTGAATTAGATAGAAATGGCCTACCAAGCACATTTCACTCACACACTACACACACTCGAACCAAACTTTAAAACATGATTTAAACCACTCACCGCCCTTCCTTAGCAACCAAAGCAAAACTCCTACGAGCCCAGATTCAGTCCCAATGCTCCTTCGACGTCTCCTCTTGCTTCTAGCCAACAAAAAACACAACCAAAAATCCCAATCAATGCTAACATTCAAACAACACTCAACCTTTGAGTTCAAACCAACTTCACCCAAATTTCTAATCAAATTAATCTCCAAATATATCAATTTTCGTGCTCCCACAAACCCTAGCTGAAATTTCCATTTTCAATCGTCCAAATGACCCCCAAAAGGTCCCAAAACATCCTCCTAACATATACAAACCATCAGCTCTTCAATTTCTACTTAAAACCCACCCAAAAATCAAGTTTTGACATCTCATATTTTGCTTTAAGAACCCACTTCGGGTTTTCAACAAAACTCTACTATTTTGACATATATTGTACCTTTTAATATGAATAACCAAAAACCCAACTCCATTTTTCAAAACAAGATGAAAATCCCCATAAAAACCCAAACTTTAAACCAAACCCTAATTTTCAAAAGCTCATAGTTTTAAAATCTAAAGCCATGGTTAGATAAAGGATGAAGAGGAGAGTAAGAAAACATCTTTACCTTTGAAAAAGACCTTGGAATGAAGAAGGAACCCAATGGAATAGTAACTTGAACTTGGGAGAGTTTGAAGAAGGGTTTTGGGTATCTAACGTTGGAAAAGGGGGAGTGAGGAAAGAAGATGACAACTTTTCAAAAGTTGTCTTGCTTTTAAAATTATTTGGGTCAAATTACCTCTTTGGTCCCTCCCCTTTTTTATTAAAGCCCAATTAGATCTTAATTAAGGTTGAATTGATTTTATTTTATTTTGCCGACTCGAACCACAAACCCAACTAACTCCTAACCCTAAAACACGGGCGTTACAAATCCAAAAATAGAAAAAAATAAGGGGAAAAGTCTAATTAATCAGACCATAATATCCAGAAAGAGATCGATTCGTAACATACTTAGAAGAGAAAAAGATTTGCTTAAAAAATTCCATCTAATTAGGCAAAAAAACTAAATTTAACACACCAGACTGTAATTGAACTAAAGTCAGAGAACAACGAAGGAGCAGCCGTGCAGTAGACCTGGAAACGAAGGCTAAAGGACTCCAACCATTGGAGGTTTGGAGCCGAGATGAGCGACAAAAATGACTACCGTCGACGAGCGCGAGAGAGAAGAGCTATATAGAGGAACTAGTGTCGAGCATGAGAAAGATAATTTCTATTTCTAGGGATTTCAATTTTTGGGTGAATCCTATGTCGCTACATTTTTAACCACCCTATACTGTCGGTATACAATATACTTATACCGACAAACTATTTAAATCGTCGGTACACTCTATAACCTGTACCGACACACATAATCAACCATCGTTATATGGTTTACCTATGCCGATAGATGTTGTAGTGCGACAATATAAATTAAATCTATACCGATGATTCATTCTTTTCCGTCGACATAAATGCTGCCTATACAAACGAATACTTTATCCGTTAGTAAATATCAGAACTTTTATCGACACTTCTTTAGCCGTCAATATATGTACTGTATACCAACGATTTCTGTCTATCGGTATAGACAAGTGTCGATATATTTACATTATTTTGTAGTGGATATAAAAAATTATTTAAGGACCAATTTGAAAAGGTAAATAAATTTTTAAGTACTCAAAAGTCTCACACGTGACAAGGATTTTAAAACTAAAGATTATTTCAAAGTCAAAACTTAAACCCCAAAGATTTTTCTAAGTGTTTCAAAGCCAAACTTAACTAAATCGCTCAGGCGTATCGATACGCCTATATCGTTTGGATATGACTTTTGGCTACTAGAATTTTAAGTGAACATACCGTTTCGATACGGTGTTCCGATATGGCCTTGTCTATTTCGATGCGGCCTTCAACCTGGGTTGTTTTAAACTTATGAGTTTCTGTACAGGTCATAGGCGTACCGATCCTCAGTTTCGGTATGACACGTCAGCGTAGCGATACTAGGTCTTAAGAATTTTAAAATCTTTGCATTAAATTTTAGACTATTGAATGTCAGTTAAAGCTTCAAAAGTCAGATATACCGTATCGATACGGATTGTCTGTTTCGATACGCCTTTGTAAAAACAAGCTATTCGTTTTGATACGCCCTTTAGGCGTACCGATGCATTTTTCCAATGACTTTTTCCTCATATTCTAGTGTGTAACACCCCGATTTTCCCCCAAAATTAAAAACCCTAAATTGAGTGAAATACCTAATTTTGAAACCCTAAAATTTGGAAATTTTAATATGAATACCTAAATGAAAATAGTGGTTAAATTGGGAATTTTCTGAATTTCAATGACCAAATTGCAAAGGTTGCAAAACTTAAGAGCCAATCCATAAACCCTAAGTAAGTTTGATGACCCTTTTTGTAATTTACGCAAAAGTTAGGGTAAAAAGAAGCCTATAGTGGCTTTTCATCTGCCAATTATTCATTCAGCCGCACACTCCCTCTCTCGTTTCCTTTCGAAAAGCAAAAAAAAAACCTTACCCACTTTTCCGACCAAGCTCCGGTAAGGGCTCTACCGTCGTCCGTTCATTGTTTTGAGACCATCGGTGTGCTCACCATGACCGTACGACCAAAGCCCAACCTTCAAACTCTCCTTGCGCCGCCGTCCTTCATCGGAAACGGTTAGAACCATTCGAAACCACCTCGGTTTTTTGCAGCGTCGTCGTTCTTCTCCATCCCCGTTTAGTTTGGGCTCGTGGGTAAGCCACCGTAGCCTTGTTTCGAACTCCCTTTTCTGTTTCAGGTGGGTACGAGTCGCGGTCGGTCGCCGTCGTTGGCTGTCGGTGAGGGTTGATTAGGGTTAAGGGTTGTGGATTAGAGTAGATTGGGAAAAAAGGGAAATTACGGTTTGTAACATGGAAATTAGAGTTAACTAATCTGATTTGTGGGAAAAATGAATCGAATCGACCCTTAAATCGAACCCGTACTTGGACCAAACTGATCTGGACCCTCTAAACTGTAACACTCGGGTTTGGGGGTCGGGTGAAAAATAATAATTTAAAAATGGTTCAGGTTTCGGTTCTTGATTTTTAAGTAATAAAATAACGGTTTGGGCCTCGGGTTTTAAGACAAATAAAAATTTAGTTGGACCATTTTCAAGACAAGCCCAAATTTGCCATGGTGTCATCCATTGTAGTTCCCTTAATTCATTAAGGGCAATTGGGTCTTTAGCCTTTTAATTTTAAACCAACCTAAATAATGTTTTTATTTGAGTCATCATCTTCCCCCTCCAATATCCACTTGAACGAAAAAAACCCCTCTCCCTCTTGAAATACTATTCCATTCTATAGCTCACTCATTTTTGAAGTTTTCTCAAAGGTATGGACGTTTTTGACTTGCTCTCCCCTTCCCCTCTTTGGAAGTACTACTATTTTTCATTTTTACCCATGTTTTGAAATAGGAGTTTTTGAAAGTTTTGATGTAAAAATGGTGCCTTTAATGTTCTTGACTTAATGTTTTAAGTGATTGATGATAGACATGTTGTTTAGGAAGCATAAGGTCCAATTTTTATGATTTTTAAAGAGTTTTGTTAAATTCCCGGATTTGGGTTTTTGGGAGGTTTTGGGTTGTGATATGGGGTGTTTTAGGTGGAAATGAGAGGGTCAATGGATAGGCTATATGCGAGGGCTGTTTTGGAGGCTTTAGGGAGTAATTTAAGGTTTGAAATCATTGGTTTTGAGGGGTGTTTAGGGGCTGCTTGGGATTATGGATTTTGAGTTGTTTTCAATGGGAAAATTGATGTTATGTGCTTGGTATGTAATCCGGGTTGATTATTTTGGAACATGGACTGATTTGGGAATTTTTGCTTGGTGTTGGTTTGCTTAGAAACGAGAAATTTGGTTGGTGAAGCTTCGGGGACAAATCCGGGGATTTCGGAGTCTTGAGCTTGGTCATCGATCTTCTCTTGGGTAGCAACGGTGAGTAGAATTACTAATTTTGCATTGTGCTCGATATAGACTCTTTTTGGGGTTTGGGTGGGACCTTGAGGGGTCACCTAAACCCGTGTGTAAGCCTCTCCACTCCCATGTTGTTGTGATATGTTGGATGCTTATATGTCATGATCATTAAGTGCATTTTGAGTTGTTAATTGTGTAGTCGAGTTGAGTTCGTGCCTCACGTGATGGTGGTCTAAACTACGGTGATGTGTAGTCCCACCGGTAGTGACTAGTAGGGTAATACATTGATGTGTAGTCCCATTGGAAATCCACTAGTCGAGACGGTGATGTGTAGTCCCACCGTGTGTGTATGTTGGTTGTGCTTGTGCAAACCATGTGTTGTTGTTGAGATTGACCCTTGTGCATCCATTGCTTTCTTGCATATAAATCGTGTTTTAGAAAACTGCATGTTGTGAATTGTAGAGCCTCTCTCACTAAGCTAGTTGGCTTATGCTCTTTTTGTTTCCAACGTGCAGACCGTTAGAGTTCGGGAGGCAAGCGGGCGAGGGAGGAGCTTTTGGAGTTCTCAAGCTAGTTCAAGTATGGTTTGCATTTTGTAATAATGCCTAGACAATGGGGTATAGAGTTAGGAGTTGGTGTCAAACTCCTTAGGAAATTTATGTTTGAGCATGTTAAACTCATGGTTGTGCTATGCTTTGCTTCATGGTTCGTGGTCTATGATTATCATATTGCTTGTTAGAACATGCTTAAATTGTGTATGGTGTAGGCCTATGTATGCCTTATATTTGACTATCCTTTGTGAGGAGTTCTATGCTTGCTAGGTATGCACATCTTTGTGAAATTGCATGAAGTCTTGAATTGTATGCTTTTCATTAGAGTAAATGCCTCGCATGTTAAATCCCGATTGTGGTTTGATGTATGTATGTTTGTATGTGCTTAAGGGAGTCCAAATATGCATCTAGTGTCGGGTTCGTGGTCACCAAGTTGGAAAAGGTTGAGTTGCAGAGCAGGGCGTATCGGTATGCCTAAGGGTCGTACCGATACGGTCTTGCCTGCAGAGCTCAATTTTGGCTGGGCGTATCGATACGCGGGGGCGTATCGATACGGTTTTAGGTCACTGGAATTCAGTTTTTGTTGGGCATATCGATACACTAGGGGGTATCGATACCCTCCAAAGTTACTGTAATTTGGAGAATTGGGGATGAGTAGGGCGTACCGATACGGGGAACACGCGTATCGATATGAGACTACCCTGTTGACCAAGAAGGATTGACCGAGAAGGGCGTATCGATATGCTCATGGGCAGTATCGATACAATTTTCTCGGCGTTGACTTTTTGGGTTGACCTGGTCAGGGCGTATCGATACCCCTAGTTAGGGTACCGATACGGTCTGCCCTGTAAGCTTAAAAATGGACTAAGTGTGTATGGTCGGGGTTCGAATGTGATCTCTTTTTGGATGTTTTCCGCTGTTGTGAATCACTTAGGACTTAATATTCCTCTGGACAAGATTAAAATAAGAAAAAAATAGGGTTGCTAACCGAGGGGGAGCCTTAACGGGTTTCACTCAGTTTTACCCGTATGGCCCCCTCGGACCGGTCATCCGGCCAGACCGGGACGAGGGGGTTACATAAACTGGACCAGACATTTATGACCAAACTAGGTGATGCCATCCGCTGATGATGATGCTGACGCAAGCTGTCGACGTCAGCGATGACATCATCATTGACCATGATACGTCAGCGTTGATTGTTTTAGTCAAAGTCAACCCTTATGTTTTTTTACGCCCCGGTTCCAGATTCAAAGCTCGTTTTTCCAAATTTGATCCGAACAATTGTTTTTTGGCCTTTTAATTAATTTATGCTCAGTTGAGAAATTGTGGAAATTGGTTTCTGAATCGGATTTCGTTTGCGTTCAGATGACATAGATTCGGACACTGAGATTCTTTCTCTTCCTCTGCCTAGACGACCTCATGCACCTCAGCTATCGGGTTCCACACGTACGTGAATTAATTAGTTTTTATATAGTAGCTTGTGGTATAGTAGTAGTGAAATCTTACATAGTGTTACCCTTGTAGGTGCCGATCCTATTCAGCCCGTTACTAGATATGAGCGTGGGAGACGTCACTCCCAACGTTGAGATGTTATCTGTCTAAGGTGTGTTCTCTACTTGTGCTATATTATCTGTGTTGTTGTTGTATGATGTCTGACTTGTGAAAATATGTTGTGATCTGAGCTATGTGCTATGCTTTGTGTAATTCTGTTAACCATCATACATAGGAATTTGAATAACTTCTATCAGATTAAATGCTCATGCATTTTCGGATTAATAATGTTTGCATTCGGACTTGAATCGAATTTTCATGTCATATCATTCGGGTTGGGAAATGTACGGAGGAAGATCAGTGGTTTCACCCTTCGGGCTGAATACCACTTCAGACTTGGTGACGATGTAGAGAGTGGTTCAGGGGAACCTTACTCTTCGGACAGTGATGTAGATGGGTTCATGACATAGAATTAGGTGCATCGTGCTATGCATATTTATGTATTTGATTGACTGTTGAAATGATGGTATGATTATTGTGATGTTCTGTTTATGCACTTTAGAGACACGCTGAGCTTAATAGCTGACTCCCCCTTAGCTTCTATTTCAGATTCTCAGACATATGAGTTCGGTACTTGGAGGACCATATTTTACCAGATTATTTACAATTTTTAGTATTGATTTTTAGATTTCAGATTTATATAAATTATTTTTATTATTTGGGGATTTTATGTAATTTCGGTTACTTTTACATTTATTTAGGACTTTAAATTCTTTTAGCATGCATGAGAATTTAAATTGGACATTTTTGATAATTTATTTTTTGTTATTTTTACCTATACAGATGTGTTTTTGATTTGATGGAATTTAATATGAAACGGTACCGTTTCAATAAATAATCTAATTATTTAATTTTCAAAACCTAATAATCATTTTACTTGAAGGACGCGTTTTCAACCCGACTTTCTAGATTCGGCCCATAACCCTTGGGTCGGGTTTAGGGGGTTGCACAGTAAGCAAATATTGTATCGATACGGCCTAGCCGTTTTGATACGCCCCTTATTTTACATTATGACCATTTCGATACATCTTCCCGCGTATCGATATGCCCCTTCATTTACTCTTACAACGGCTAGTTTCTATCTTACAGGTACCAAAACAAGGCTTCCATATACCGATATTCCCTGCCTGAGAAGTGCATTTATTATGAAAAAATGGTCTTCAACTGCTTTATTTATGATCTCAGTTAACCAAACGGTTAGAGATCAATGGGGGTATATAAAAGCAAGCCTCTAAAGCTACATCAACAACTATTGATCAAGTGAAAAGCATTCAAGCAAAAATCCAACCTCTTTGAGCCTTCTAGAGTCAAACCTTTGTACTCAAGTTATATAATTTTATTATAATCCTTTATTTCAAATTTAGGGAGAGTGCACATGTAAATTAGGCAAAATATTAGCCTTTCGAGAGGTCAATTTCAATTTCCCACAACTTCTTGTAAAAGAGTGATCTTGATCAAGCTTTGGGTAGAAAGCTTGATCGAATTGTAACAGTTTCCTCCTAAGCCTAGAAAAGGGGATGAATTCATTAGTGAATTGTTTGATATCCTTAGTGGGAAGCTAAGGTAGTGGATGTAGATCTTCTTAGAAGCTTGAACCACTCTAAACCTCTTGTCAATCATTTTTATCATTTCAATTTCCTCCCTTCAATATTTTAATTGTCAATTCACCTCTTCTTGGCCATTTGTTATCGATTGATCATCTAAACAATTAGTATTAGAGCTACACTCATTGAAAGGATTAACACCTTCTTCGGTCGATTCTAGGAGAGAGACATCAATCTACATTCAAGCCATGTCATCTACCTTTGGCAATTACTTGTACGAGTCACAATAAATCACCAAACCATCTTTCTTCAATGGGGAAATCTATCCATATTGGAAGAATCAGATGAGGCCTTTCATCAAATCAAATGATTATGTCCTTTGGGATATAAAGCAAGAAGAAGATAGAGAAATTCTCAAGTCAAAGCACGAAATGACGGATGAAGAAAGAAGGAATGTACAAGTAAATGACAAGGCCTTGCACATGCTCTTTTGTGCACTTTGACCAGATATGTACTCGAAGATGTCTTCGTGTACAAGTGCAAATAAGGTGTGGGACACGCTCGAGACCACTTATGAGGGCACAACTGATGTAAAGGAGACCAAGACTAGACTTCTCAACTTGAGCTATGAGAATTTCAAAATAGAGCCCAATAAGAATGTCACAAAGATGTTTGATCATTTCTCCGTAATCGTCAACGGTCTCAAAGGCTTCAGTGAAGTTATTACCGAAGACAAGCTTGTCCGGAAGCTCCTCTATTCTCTTCTCGAGTCATAGGATGTGAAAAGAATTGCTATCATCGAGGCAAAATATTTGAAGACTTTGAAGCTCGATGCTCTCATGGGTTCTCTTCTTACTCATGAGATCATGAAGCAAGGAAGAGAAGAAGAGAAGAGAAGAAGAGAAGGTAGATGGCTATGCTAGCCAAAAGATTCACTTGGTTCATGAAGTCTAATAGAGGAAGAAAGTTTAACCGAAAATGAGATTTCAAGAACAAGAACAAGGAGAGGAGAAGGATCAACTTATATGCTATGAGTGCAAGAAGCTGGGGCATATAAGAACCGAGTGTCCCCAACTTAAAAGGAAGAGCTTCGGGAAAAAGAAGAAGCTCAAGGCAAACGTTGCTACTTGGAGTGATGAGGAATCATCCGATGAAGAGGAGCAAGAAGTTTCCAACCTTTGCCTCATGCTCTTGAAGAAGATTCTAAGGTAACCTCTAACTCATCCACATTTTATTTCACTTTTGATGAGCTTCAAGAAGCTTACGATGAGTTACAAGAGGTTTATGATGAGTTGGTTGAGAAATATAAGGAATCTATTTTGAAAAACAAGAAAATCATCTTTGATTTGAAAACATAAAACGATTTCTTATCTAAAACCAATTCGGAACTCAAAAAGAAGGCTGTTGATTTACAAGAAAATCAAGAGTATTTTGAAAAATAAAATGTTGATTTAAACAACCTTCTTTCTGAATTCCATGATCTTCACCACAAGGAGATGAATGAGCTCAAAGCTTTCTTGAGAAAAGTTGGGACAATTAGTTTTGAGAAAGGACAATCTTCAAAACCCAACTACGTAAAAAGGAACTTTGTTAACCACAAACAAATATGCTTCCAAAGGTCCTCTAGAGGTAAAATGATTAGAAGTGTGTGGGTTCCTGAGGAACTAGTTGCTTCTAATAATATTCATGCCATTGCTTCTTGGATTCCCAAGGGAACCAAGTTTTGGGAGCTAATACTCATGGACCTAAAATAATTTGGGTACCAAAAACCAATGCTTAATTCTTTGTTTGTGTGGGGGGAGGGGGCATTGCTACAAGGTCAAAGGTACATGTTCAAACTCATTGTACCTTGATAGTGGATGCTCAAGACACATGACCGGTGACAAGAGTAGATTCTTGGAAATAAAGCCAAAAAGTGCAGGAGTAGTGACATTTGGTGACAACTCCAAAGGCCATATTGAAGGAATTGGTTCCGTTGGTAATCACTCTTCCATTCTCATTGATAATGTTTTGTATGTCAACGGTCTTAAGCATAATTTATTGAGCATTAGTCAGTTGTGCGATAAAGGTTTTAATGTTCTTTTTTTTATTTAAATGGTTGCACAGTTTTGAACACTGAAACTCAAATAATGCTCATTTGTCATCGCATAGTAAATATTTATATGATGCATTAGATGACATACACATTTCAAATGCATGTTTTGTTGCTAAAGATGAACATGACTCATGGCTATGACATAGAAAACTAGGACATGCAAGCATGAGTGTTTTAGAAGAATTGGTTTCAAAAGATCTAGTTAAAGGTTTGCCTAAAATAAAGTTTTCTCATGAAAAATTTGTAGTGTGTGTGCAAAAGTCAAACATAAAAGAACTTCTTTTAAAACTATTAAAGATGTTTCAACTAGTAGAGTTTTACAATTGATCCACATGGATCTTTTTGGCCCTATTAGGACAATGAGCTTGGGTGGAAAATCATATGCATTTGTTTTAGTTGATGATTACTCTAGATACACTTGGGGTTCTATTTTTACGTACCAATGATGAGGCTTTAGAAAAGTTCATCACATTTTAAAAAATTACTCAAAATGATATTGGTCAATCAATTTCTCATATTAGAAGTGTCCATGGTACCGAATTTCAAAATCTAGGTTTTGAGGATTTTTGTAACTCAAATGGTATATGTTGGGTCACGTCGGCACGCCTCGTGGCGCAGCGGAAAAATAATCCGACGTAATCCAGCCAGGATCCATGTACAGGAACGAATCCGGGGTGAAAAGATGAAGAGTTACCTTTTTAAAAACTCTAGAAACTGGAAAACCGACGGTATGTCGGAATAACCATGTCAAGTAAAACTGGAATCGTCATAGGTTCGCAACGACCTCTACGGAGTCCACCCGAACAAAACGAAACAAGTTTCCGCCTCTCTAACACTTAGGGATAAATTCCAACAGGTTTGAACACCTTCCAAGAGAAGTCGAAATCCCTCCAAGGATTCCTGAGGGAGTCTGAAATCGACCAGGAGTTCAATCGGGACTTGCAATCGAGCAAGGGAACCTTCAGGGATTTGCCAGGGGGCAAGTAGAACACCAGAAAAATATCGAACAGCTTCTCAGAGAGCTTTCTGGGATATGTCGAATTCCAGTGGGGAATCCCTAGAGGTGTTGTCGAAATCTTCAAGAGGAGGAAGAGGGATGTTTTGGTTGCTAGCCCTTGTCCTTTTAAATAGTATTCAGAGACTTAATTCTAGTTGAATTCCTTAAATCCAAGTTCTACCAAAATTCATAGAATCTAATTCTACTTGAAATTGGTTTATATTAAATATACATTATATTTAATAATATTAAATAATATATATATATATATATATATATTTAATTATGTAGAATCTTATTCTACATAAAACATGGATTTAAATATACATTATATTTAATCCAAATATATATATATTATATAGAATCTCATTCTATCTTTACTTGGATTTAAATATATTTAAATATATATTTTTAATTATGTAGAATCTAATTCTACATAAACTTGTAATTAAATATACATTATATAAATTCCAAATATATATTTAAATTTCTAGAATCTTATTCTATAATATTTAAGTCTCTAAATATTTTTCCTTACTCTAAATAATATCTGATAAATACATTATTTATCGAATATTATCCCTTTTTAAGGGAGTTGCCGATTTCCCCTATCCCATAGGGGATTTTCGGCAACCTCCCTAAAATAGGGAGTATAGTTGCCATTTTTGTTCGTTTCATTCGAAGGGTGTGACCCTTGTAGGTTCATGCAACGTTAGCAGCAAAATTAAAATTGTTCTAATTTTACAAACAATGAGTGGTATCTAGCAATACATCATTTCTACCTAAGTTGCATGAAGTCATGGTTTGACTTTCCTAATTCCTGATTACACTTTCTTTATGTATTTTATCCTTTTGTCCTTTATATCTTAGATGAACACAAGTCATAGGTTAGTCACACTTGCGTTGTCCATCTAGTGTTTCTTGATGTCTTGAGTGGATTATTATAAACGAATCTCTATGATATCTCATATCATAATATTCGAGCATGGCCATGCATTTTCTAATCTCACTCAATCAAGTGGCCGAAGATATTTCCCCCATTATGTAGGAGGGACAAATCCTTTCTTGATCAACCATATTTCACTACAGAGGTCATCACATATTCAATCATCAGTCTTTATAATGTAGTCAGTTACGACACACGTTTGACTATGTCAAAATACGTAAATCTTTATGTTGAAATCATGTTGATCTCAAGTCTGAGGATCATACAAATGTTTATCATGAGCAATGTTGTGACTGTCACATAATTACCCAAGAAACATGCTCATAGCGGGTCAGTCCAGTATGTTGTTTTCTAACAAATACTTATGTGTTGATTTTAACATCTCTATGTCAATTACAACACTTGTTATCAATCAATCACATATTAGTCTTTATATAGTATCACTGTCCATACCCGTAATAATAACGACAATGTCATTACTTGATAAATCTAGTAAAATAGTATGTCTATTCAATCATCATATGATTGGTCTTTGAGCATACTCCAACAATCTCCCACTAGCACTAAGACCAATCATTCTCGTATCTAATACGATATGGCTTAGTGTAACTGACATGCTTATGCTGTGTCAAAAGCTTTGTCAGGGAGTTGATAAAGTTATCAACTTTGTGCGTATGTTGTATACTTTCACATCTCCAAGATGTAAGCACTTTAGAATATGTTTGGATTTATTGATGAGATCTGGGTTTTATTTGCTTACGCAAAGGTTCCATCATAACATAGTTATGTAACATCTAATATGCTGGGAACAACCCTTAGTTCATAAGTGAACCCTTTAGATCCAAACATCCTTCTTTATTGCTATGTCGATTGTAATACATTCAGCCTATGTTGTAGAGTTAGATATTGTCTCATGTTGCTAACTCGCAGTATCTTTTATTAATGCAAAACGAATTGCGATCTTTAGTTCCTTTTGATGAGTATGTCATCTACATACAATACTTAGGAAAGTAACAATGCTCCCACTAGCTCTTTTGAAAACAAGACTCCCCTTTGTTTCTAGATAAACCAAACCTTTTGATTGTATCTTCTGAAACGAATATTCCAACTTCGAAAAGCTTTCCTTAGTCTACGGATAGACCTTTGTAGCTTACATACCTTCCAAGTGTTTACTGGAGTGACAAAACTTTCTGGATGTTTCATGTACACATATGTTTCAAGTTTTCCCTTAGGAAAGTGGTTTTGACATTCCTTTATTCGATTCCATAATCATCGTATGTAACTACTTGCAAGTGAGATTAAGATGGATTAAACATAGCTACAAGGAAGATGCTTTATCATAGTCTATACTATGAAGTTTTTCGAAAACTTTTAGCGACGAATCATCATTTGTATGTTTTATCATCCATGTCAGTTTTTCCTTTTTGAAAAACTCATCCATACATCTTAGGTTTTACCCTTTTAGGTAACCAAAGTCTATACTTGGTTTTAGACATGGATTTCATCTCATCTCTCATGGCTCTTAGCCATTTCTCGAATTTTGGGCTCACCAATGCTTTCTGATAAGACCTAGTCTTTATCTTGATTCGAAAAGAATAGTGTTTCCATGTACGGATAGTGAGAAATCCATATTTCTCAAGTAGATGGTATTCTCTTAAGGATCAACACAATGGTTGTGTTTCGTTCCAATGTTCCTTGATCATTTGTGGAACATTCTCAATCTTTGGTTCATAAATTTATTGTCTAAAATTTCTTCACATTCCAAATTCCATTTTTTTTCCTTTTGTGAGAAGTAATCTCTTTCGAGAGAAACTCTCGTTTGAGCAACAAACATTTTGTTCTCGTTTAAAAATGAAATCCCTTAGTGATAAGTATTCTCTTTCGAGATAAACTATCGTTTGAGAAATAAATATTGTGTTCTCGTTAAAGTTGAAGAAATAATATCCCTTTGTGAGAATTAATATCTTTCAAGATAAACTCTCGTTTGAGAAACAAACGCTTTGTTCTTATTAGGATAAACAACAAATGGAGTTTTAAAGGTTCGAACTTTGTAAACATTTTAACATGTAAGTTTTGTAATCTTAAAACTTCAAAGGTATTCTAGAACAATTCTTAGTCCATATCTTATATGGCGTTTTGAACCAAGTTTGAGAAGAAAAAAAACGATTAAGTATGAGAGTTGTTTTTCTAGTGTGTAAAGAAGTCGAAAATGACTTGTTCTGAATCAAAACATGTCTAACATATTTGATTCTCTATTAAAGACTTTTCTTTCCACTTGTGGGATTCAATTATGAGACAATTCCATATTCTTTGAAAGTTCATCAAACCTTAAGTATTCTTGAATTTGATCTCATCAAATTACCTTAATACTTTTTACGAGTTTGAGACTAGTCATTTGTTTTATTTATCTTATAAATATTATTGATTTGATTAGTTTAAAGATTATTGATTCGTTGTGCCATAAGAGATTAAAAGAATAACATTTATTTAAATAATCTCAAAATTAAAATATCTTGTCATTACAAGATAACTAAAACTTAGGCACAAAATAATAATCTTAAAAACTAAAACAAATCTATTTAAGCAAAAACACATGTCCTAATGGATGATGTAGCAACTCTTGCTTTATTTCCATTCGCAAGTTCATGTCTATTATGATGCCTTCTCTTTAGAAGCCTATGAGGTTGATGTCTCACTCGTTTTTGCTTTCTTGACTTCTTATAGGTGTGTGGGACAGTTTCTCTTCCAATGTCCAGTCTTGCCGCAATGGAAACATTTTCCATCCTTCTTGATTCCCTTATTAGGTTTCAATGCCTCCTTTCCATCGGTTTTGGTCTTACCATCACCTTTAGACTTTACTGCCGATTTACCTTTCTTCTTGCCCTTGCGGACCATCAGAACAGGTTTAGGTCCTACCTTTTTCAGGTTGATTTCAGCAGTTCTCAACATGCCGAGCAACTATGGCAGCGTCTTGTTAATTTCATTCATATTGAAATTAAGGACGAACTGATTGAAACTATCCATCAACGATTGCAGGATGACATCAGTAGCTAATTCGTCTTTCAGCGGAAAACCGAGCTTCTCCAACGTTTGGATGTAGACCATCATTTTGATGACGTGAGCTCCTACGGGAGATCCCTCACTCATCTTGCATTGAAACAGAGCTTTAGAGGTCTTGTACCTCTCTTGACGAGCTTGCCCTTCATAAATATCCTTGAGATTTTGAATCATTTCATAAGCTACCATGTCCTCATGTTGCTTTTGAAGCTTAGGGGTCATGGAGGCAAGCGTAAGACAACCGACATCCAGCATGTCGTCCATGTGTTTCTTAAACTTGTCTTTGTCAGCTCTGGAAGCAGAGGCAACTGGTTCATCAGGAACAGGTTCTTCAATGAAATATTCCTTCTTTTCCTGTTTGAGAACAATTCTCAAATTGCGGAACCAGTCAAGGAAGTTTATGCCATTGAGCTTATCCTTCTCAAGAATAGATCGTAGAGATAGAGTATTATTTTCCGTTAATTCTACAACAAAGAAAATATGCTACATAAGTTTTACTAAATTTTAAAATTTATAGATAGGTCTTTACTATAAATTTACTCCCACTATTTTCTTCAAAATTAAAAACCCTCTAGTTTTAATTTCGGAAAAACGTTTCGATAGTTTTTCTAGTGAGTGAGGATCCGTATTTCACCATTCCTAAATCAGCTTTGGCCAGTCTTTTAAGAAATGGTTATTTAGGTAAGTAACACCTTACTAATTACATCTCATGTAATTCCTCATCTTTTGGCGAACAACTCTTGTTCTTTAAATCATCTTATGATTAACCAAAACTTTTAACCACTAGGTTTTCTAATCCTATTAGAACAACCCAGCTAAGTCAATATCAATATCTCAACCGGCGAATATCACTAGCTTATTCTTCGCGTTTAACTAAGATAGATAAATGTGACATTGCTTTGGAAAAGCTCGCATTATATCGATCGAAGCTTTAACGAGGGTAAATATTGGATGGTTAAAATAGACTTAGAATTATAGTGAGGGATTTACTTAATTATCTCGTCATTTTAACATTGATCCTATCAATAGAGCTATGTTTAATCATGCTTATAAAACATCCAATGCATCACGTACAAGGTAAAAATAAGCGGTAAATAAATATGCAATGATTATAGCCCTTCTTAACCTAAGGCGACCCGTCCCAAGCCAATGGGAGGACCATTCTACTAAAGACAGAATCTGCTTCTGAAACGCCTGGTCCACCAGGTAAGGCCCACCACGCTGCTATGTTGGTCTTTGCTTTATCTCCATGAGTATTTACAATTTTCAGAAACTCGCGTTACATGCGAGGGAGTGAGATGAGAAGAGAAGTACAACAGAAGATAGAGAAAGGCACGACATGCAGGTCGTATTTATAAAAACCAAAACTATAAAGGCTATGGGCTATAACCATGCAAAACAAACACCGTGCAATCTAACATGCATTTCAAACATCGTGCGAACAAAGTAACGATATGTTTACGGAGTTTTAAACTGATTATCCCTATGTTGCGGTTATGGGCCAAAGAAGAATCACGAGGTTTCATAAACCATTTGCGTTAACGAACAAATGCAACAGGTAGGTCAGCATGAAAGAGAGGTGGTGCACTAGGCACACTTAAAAACTAGGTCATTGATGATGCTAGTCCTAGACATGCATTTTTCATAACGTCTAACCATAACTCTTATGGATTCATCGTGAAAGATAGTTTGATAACTTTTATCAAATTAGAAGCCTTTTCAGAGATTTCATAAATCTATGAAACTACGAACAACTACTTGTTCTCTAGACTAACTATTAGTCTCAACATGTTAACATTTAACATTGAAGAAAACTAACATAATTATGATTAACTCTTAATCATTCAGTGATAATCGAAATAAGTCTTTATTAGGTGTGATACGACAAACGATAAATATCTAAATCGAATCAAACAGCATGCATATCATACATAAACATCACGCAAGAATTTAAGTCTGAATTCGTATGATACAAGTGGCTCTGATACTACTGTTGGGTCACGTCGGTACACCCCGTGGTGCAGCGGAAAAATAATCCGACGTAATCCAGCCAGGATCCATGTACAGGAACGAATCTGGGGTGAAAAGATGAAGAGTTACCTGTTTAAAAACTCTAGAAACTGGAAAACCGACGGTATGTCGGAATAACCACGTCAAGTAAAACCAGAATCGTCACAGGTTTGCAACGACCTCTACTGAGTCCACCCAAACAAAACGAACAAAGTTTTTGCCTCCCTAACACTTAGAGATAAATTCCGACAGGTTTGAACACCTTCTAGGGAGAAGTCGAAATCCCTCCAATGATTCCTGAGGGAGTCTGAAATCGACCAGAAGTTCAACCGGGACTTGCAATCGAGCAAGGGAACCTTCAGGGATTTGCCAGGGGGCAAGTAGAACACCAGAAAAATATCGAACAGCTTCTCAGAGAGCTTTCTGGGATATGTCGAATTCCAGTGGGGAATTCCTATGGGTGTTGTCGAAATCTTCAAGAGAAGGAAGAAGGATGATTTGGTTGCTAGCCCTTGTCCCTTTAAATAGTATTCAGAGACTTAATTCTAGTTGAATTCTTTAAATCCAAGTTCAACCAAAATTCATAGAATCTAATTATACTTGAAATTGGTTTATATTAAATTTACATTATATTTAATAATATTAAATGAAATATATATATATTTAATTATGTAGAATCTTATTCTACATAAAACATGGATTTAAATATACATTAAATTTAATCCAAATATATATATTTTTATTATATAGAATCTCATTCTATCTTTACTTAGATTTAAATATATTTAAATATATATTTTTAATTATGTAGAATCTAATTCTACATAAACTTGGAATTAAATATACATTATATAAATTCCAAATATATATTTAAATTTCTAGAATCTTACTCTATAATATTTAAGTCTCTAAATATTTTTCCATACTCTAAATAATATCTGATAAATACATTATTTGTCGAATATTATCCCTTTTTAAGAGAGTTGCCGATTTCCCTTATCCCATAGGAGATTTTCGGCAACCTCCCTAAAATATGGAGTATGGTTTCCATTTTTGTTCGTTTCATTCGAAGGGTGTGACCCTTGTAGGTTCATGCAACGTTAGTAGCAAAATTAGAACTATTCTAATTTTACAAACAATGAGTGACATCTAGCAATACATCATTGCTACCGAAGTAGCATGAAGTCATGGTTTGACTTTCCTAATTCTTGAATAAACTTTTTTTATGTATTTTAATCTTTTGTCCTTTATATCTTAGATGAACACAAGTCATGGGTTAGTCACACTTGCGTTGTCCATCTAGTGTTTCTTGATGTCTTGAGTAGATTATTATAAACGAATCTCTATGATATCTCATATCATAATATTCGAGCATGGCCATGCATTTTCTAATCTCACTCAATCAAGTGGCCGAAGATATTTCTCCCATTATGTAGGAGGGACAAATCTTTTCTTGATCAACCATATTTCACTACATAGGTCATCATGTATCTAATCATCAGTCTTTGTAATGTAGTCAGTTACGACACACGTTTGACTATGTCAAAATGCGTAAATCTTTATGTTGAAATCATGTTGATCTCAAGTCTGAGGATCATACATATGTTTATCATGAGCAATGTTGTGATTGTCACATAATTACCCAAGAAACATGCTCATAGCGGGTCAGTCCAGTATGTTGTTTTCTAACAAATACTTATGTGTTGATTTTAACATCTCTATGTCAATTACAACACTTGTTATCAATCAACCACATATTAGTCATTATCTATTATCATTGTCCATACCTGTAATAATATCCGACTAAGGATTCTATTTAACAATAATCGTAGTATTGTATGGACATTATTATCCAATGGTTAGTTTGATGCATAGAAACATACCAAATGATAATAACAGCAATGGGGCATTTCTTGATAAATCTAGTAAAATAATATGTATATTCAATCATCATATGATTGGTCTTTGGGCATACTCCAATAGTATAAGCTATAATTTTTTCGCTCCTCGCACTCATTAACAAAATAGGGTAGTTGAGAGGAAAAACTGAACTTTAGAAGAAATGGCTAGAATCATGTTTTTTGAAAACAATTTACCTAAGTATTTTTGGGCGGAAGCCACAAATACGGCTTGCTACATTATAAGTCAAGTAATGATTAGGCCAATTTTAAAGAAAACTCCTTATGAGATTTTAAAAATCCAAGAAGCCTAATATTAGCTATTTTCATTCGTTTGGATGCAAGTGTTTTGTTTTGAATAATAGAAAAGACATTTTAGGTAAATTTGATGCAAAAAGTGATGAAGCAATTCTCATAGGGTACTCTTTAAACTCTAAAGCCTATCGAGTATTTAGTAAAAGAACTTTAATTGTTGAAGAGTCTATACTTGTGGTTTTTTATGATAATTTCCTTCCGAGGAAGGATTCTTGTGATGGTGATGATGTGGGGATTTTTGAATTCAATGATGGTGGGAAATCATCAAAAGTGGATGAGGTTCCAACGAAAGAAGAAGAAGCGCAAGATCCACCTCTAGAAGCATTGAAGGATATGTCTCTAGAGGAAAATGAGATCACCTACCCAAAAGAGTTCAACTATGTCAAAGGTGGTGAGATTTTGGGTGATCCATCCAAAGGGGTAATCACTAGATCTTCTCTTAGACTTACTAGTAATGTTGCATTTATTTCATGCATTGAACCTAAAAATATCAAAGAAGCATTAAAAGATGACTATTGGATATTGGTCATGCAAGAGGAACTAAATCAATTTAAGAGAAGTCAAGTTTGGACATCAGATGATACGCCTAGTAATAAGTCTATTATATGAACTAAATGAGTTTTTAAAAGTAAACTAGATGAGAGTGGTAACATAGTGAGGAACAAGGCTAGACTTGTTTCTCAAGGTTACACTCAAGAAGAGGGAGTCGATTCCGATGAAACCTATGCGCCTGTAGCTATGATGGAAGCTATTAGGATGTTTCATGCATTTGCATATTATCATGAATTCAAGGTTTTTCAAATGGATGTTAAAAGTGCATTTTTAAATGGTTTTATTAATGAAGAAATGTATGTATAACAATCACCCAGTTTTGAAGATCCAAAATACCCAAACCATTTTTCAAACTTTCAAAGGCTTTATATGGTTTAAAACAAGCTCCTAGAGCTTGGTAAGAAAGTTTATCTAGTTTTATAATTGAAAAAGGTTTTAACAAAGAAAATGTGGATACTGCACTTTTTATTAAAAGAAATGGGAAAGACATATTCGTAGTCCAAATCTATGTTGATGATATAATTTTTTGTTCTACTAATTAAATGTTTTGCCAAGATTTTGCTAAGTTGATGCAAGGTGAATTTGAGACGAGCATGATGTAGGAGTTCTCATTCTTTTGGGACTCCAAATTAAACAAAGGAAGGATTACATCTTCATCAATCAAGCTAAGTACATCAAGGATATGCTTAAGAAATTTGGCTTGGAGAATGTAAAACCTCAAGCCACACCAATGAGATCTTCGACAAAGCTTGACAAAGATGAAGGAGGTAAGTGTGTTGATTTAAAGCTTTATCGTTCTATAATTGGATCTTTACTTTATCTTATCGCAAGTAGACGTGACATTATGTTTAGTGTGCTAGATTTCAAGCTAATCCTAGAGAATCTCACCTTATAGTCGTTTAGAGAATCTTTAGATACCTTAGAGGCATACCTTGTTTAGGCTTTTGATATCCTAGAGATTCCTCTTTTGATTTACATGCTTACTCGGATGTGAATATGGAGGTTGTAAGATAGATAGAAAGAGTACCTCTGGTACTCTTCAATTCCTAGGTAGTATGCTTATATCTTGGTTCTCTAAGAAACAAAATAGTATAGCACTCTCTACTACTGAAGCAGAATACATATCGGCTGGAAGTTTTTGTGCTCAAGTCCTTTGGATGAAGCAACAACTTTTAGACTATGAAATTGATATAGGTACATACCTCTAAGTGTGACATTCTAGAACCAATTAGACATCATTTAATCAGAGATCATATCTTGAAAAATGATGTAGTTCTAGATTATGTAGACACCTTGAACCAATTAGAGAACATTTTTACCAAACCATTAGACAAAGAGCATTTTTGGACTCTTAGGAGAGAGTTAGGTTTGACTAGCCTTTCTTGAGCCTTAGAGCCTTTTTAGTGTCAAAATTTGCTTCAATTTGATTGATTCGCATGCTCTTGTGATTTTGCTCCTTTATGCATCTATGCTTGTTGCTAGGGGGAGTATGTATTTGTTCTAGTTCATACATGTAGTTCATATGTCATATACATTCATTTTGATTTGATTAAAATCGAACTTTTGAGCTCCTTGTTGCCTAAACTGCATATTCTGGCACAAGTGTATTGAAACGGCCCTTCACGTTTCGATACATACAAGTCTATACTGATACGGTCACGTGTTTTGGTATGAATTAAACAACATTTAGATACACGGTTTCGATACGCCACGTTGCGTATCAGTACGCACCGTCGTTGGGAGTTTAAATGAGCATTAAAGACCAAGTTTCACTTTAGTTTAAACACTCATTTTTCTCAAAACCCTAATACATTTTTTTCCTATAAAATCCTCTCATATCCTTTGTTTTTCACACAATCTTTTGAGGGTTTTAATTTATCAAATCAAGCCTAAGCTATATCATCAAGTTTGGTGCATCATCATCCCTTCATTCATCCTCATTTCCATATTCAAGGTATAAGCTCTTTTTCTTTTCTTTTCAATTTCGTTATTATTTATATACTATTTTTAATCAAAATTTATAATTTTAGTATGTATATAACATGGGTTTCAAAGATTTTGTAAAAAAAAATCAAAACTGAAAATTTTTGTTCGAATATAAATTTATACCGTATATTTTTCTAAATTGTTTTTCAAAATTCGTTTTACCAAAACATCTTTTTATACTTGTATAAGTTTTTAAACTATATTGTATATGTTTCTACGATACCTTGATCATTGGATTAATTATTTGGGTTGAATGTGATGATTTATGCATACATATTATTTGTTTGATTTTGATTTCGGGTTTTCTCATGGCCACTAAAAAGAGACCAAGAATTACTGAGGTTGGAGAATCTTCCAAAAACGATGGTACAAGACCAAACCTCACCCTTATCCTCCAAAAGTGTTTTACAAGTCCCATTGGTATGGCTCACTTGAAACAATACCAAAACTATAAAATTTGTCGTGAGCGTATTACCTTTATTCTTTTTTAAATTTCGAGTGTTTTAAATTTAAATACCTTGGTTTATTGCATCAATGGAAATTTATGATATTTTTAGCATACCCGTTTTTTATAATGTAACCTTGTCCTTATCTTTTATGCCAATGTTTGGTGTCTTTACAATCCCGATAGAACAGAGGTTATAGCCATTGAATCCTAATGGGAAAGAAATTTCAGATTGATCAAACAGTTTTAACAAATATTTTTGGGTTTGAGAACATTGGGATAGATGATGAAAACTCCCCATGGCATGTTCTTAGCGGCTCCGTAATCGTCCTTGATGCACATGATTGCATCTTCCACCTCATGATCACTTGGTGATTTTGTCCATCCGGTGGGAAGTTTTCAACAATTCGACAAGTCGATGATTTTTGGATTCGATGCTTTCTTAAGTGTAAGCGCCCAAATCTAGCTCAAATTATGTTTGCGGAAATTGTTTACCTCATGAAACATCGTCACACCACCCTTGTCACATCCTTCACATATGGCACTGTTATGAGCTATTTGTTTTCAAAGTTGGAGATTGATTGTTCACAAGATTATACTGATCCCCTCACCGATCTTATTGACGAGCGCTCTCTCTCTCGTGCTAAATTCAATTATATTGATGGAGAATGGGTTCGTGTCACATATCCTTCTAAAGGTGTTGAACCCGATCCGGTGGCTCAACCTTTTATGGATGCTCTCATGGCCTATCTCAATGAGCAATTTACTTCCTTGGGGACTAATATTGGATCTTTGGATACAACCATGACTTTTGGTTTTGCCGTTATCGACACTCGCTTCACATCCTTAGAGGAAAGAGTGACTACCATTGAGAATCGAGTTACTTCCATTGAAAATCAACAAAACTCAATGGACATCTCTCTCATCTCTTTCCATGGTGCATGGCTCCAATCTCAAGCAAAAAAAGCCAATGATGACGATGAGAATGAAGAGAATGACGACGATGGGAACAAGTCTTAGGCTTATATATCTCATATCATATCATATCATATTAGGATTTTAATTTTATGCACCTATGTTATTTGCTTATGAACCTATGCTTTGATTTATGTTTTGTTTTTAGGATTAGGATTTGAGTTTGGATCTATGTTGCTTTGAACTTTTATGCTTTAAGTGCTTAATAATATTTATGTTGTCTGTTTTATATTTCTTCAATGTTAATATCTTGCTTATTCCATTGATTTTGATCTAACAAAAAGGGGAGAATAATTAAAGAGCTAAATTTTTTTCAAAGTTCTTCAAAATCTAGCTTAAAGTAAGGGGGTATTTTTCAAACTACTTAAAAATTTACTTTGGTTTTGTTATATCAAAACGTGAAGGTTATAAAATCTATGTTTGATTTTGATATAACAAATTATTCAAGGGCCAATTTGTAAAAGTAAATAAATTTTTAGATACTCAAAAGTCTCACATATGACAAGGATTTTAAATCTAAAAATTGTTTCAAAGTCAAAACTTAAACCCCAAAGATTTTTCTAAGTGTTTCAAAGCCAAACTTAACTAAATCGCCCAGGCATATCGATACACTTATAAATTTTTTATACGACTTTTGGCTACTGGAATTTTAAGTGAACATACTGTTTCGATACGGCTTAGCCCATTACAATATGGTGTTCCAGTACGGCCATGTCCTTTTCGATACAACCTTCAACCTGAGATGTTTTAAACTTATGAGTTTCGGTACGACACGTCAGCGTACCGATACGAGGTCTTAAGATTTTTAAAATCTTTGCATTAAATTTTTTGACTGTTGAATGTCAATCAAAGCTTCAAAAGTTAGTTATATCGTACCGATATGGATTATGTTCGTTTCGATACACCTTTGTAAAAACAAGTTATCTGTTTCGATACGCTCTTTAGGTGTACCGATGCATTTTTCTAATGACTTTTTCCTCATATTCCAGTGAGCAAATATCGTACCGATACGACATAGTCGTTTTGATACGCCCCTTATTTTACACTATTACCGTTTTGATACGCCTTCTCGCGTATCGATACTCCCCTACATTACTCTTGCAACGGCTAGTTTCAGTTAGAGGTGGCAATCGGGTCATTCGGTTCGGGTTCGGTTCGGGTCATTTCGGTTCGGGTCATTTCGGGTCTATCTAGAATCGGTTTAGATTCGGTTCGGGTCGGTTCGGTTCGGGTTCGGGTCTAATTCGGGTCTGTGATGAGTCGGATCCAGTTCGGGTATTGGATCGGGTCAAAATCGGATCGGTTGTTTTCGGGTCGGGTCAATATCGGATCGGTCGATTTCGGTTCGGGTTAAAATCGGGTCAATTTCGGGTCGAGTCAACATTTAAATTTTCGGGTCAATTTGATTTGAGTTGGGTTAAAGGTTTGAGGTTTAGTATTTATGGTTTAGGGTTTAAAGTTATTGATGTATGAGATTAATTCTAATTCAACTTGTCAATCTATGCATTTGAATTTGATTAAATATTTAAATCAAAGTTTCATGTATCCATATAATTTTTTTTTGTATAATTATATTGAATCAAAGTTTATAATAATAATAATAATAATAATAATAATAATAATAATAATAATAATAATAATAATGTCTGAAATGAATTAATTTATTAAACTTAGGATCTAATTGAATTAACTAAAATCTAAAAGCATAAATCATGGACATAATTAAAATAATTTTAAAACTAAATGTGAAATTTCAGTTAAATTAATCTAAATTGAAACTCAATTAAATCAAGAAAAATAGAAAGACAATTGGTAAAAATAGAGAGGGAAAAAACAAAATTTGAAGGGAAATAAGCCACCAATTTTTTAAGCTAGATTGAAAAAAAAAGACAATCGGAAAAAATAGAGAGAGAAAAGACAAAATTTTGGAGGGAAATAAGCCACCAATTTTTTAAGCTAGAGATTAATTACTTTTTAGGTCATGTTGCATTTAAAATGTTACATTTTAGTCAACTTTAAGTTTTAGTTTAATTTAATTTAGTCACAAGTATTCCCACGGTTTAGACTTCGGATATACAAATCCCCTCCCCGTAGTGATATTTAGTCTCTAAAATTTACTTTTAGTTGAAATTGACTAATCTTTGTAATTTAGTCTATTAATTTAATATATTTATATTTTCGTTCATTTTAATTTCAAAGATTTAAATTTTAACCAAAATTGACCCCTATTTATTTATATGGTATAATTACAAATTTGATCATTGGACTCTCAAATTTCTCCACTTCCAAATTGTCAATTTAGTCTACAATTTCAATTTTATGCTATATTTTATGATGAAATTATAAAATTGGTCACCAAGATCTCAAATTTCTATACTTCATTTATTATTTATTATATTGTTAACAATAGATATTCGGGTCAAAATCGGGTCAAAGTCGGGTTAAAATCGAGTTAAAATCGGGTCGATATTCGGTTCAGCTTTCGGTTCAGCTTTCGGTTCGGGTAGCATTCGGTTCGGGTCCATTCAGTTCGGGTCTATTCGGTTCGGGTCTATTTCGGTTCGGGTCCATTTCGGTTCAACAAAAATTTTCGGTTCGGTTCGGTTCGGTTCGGGTTTCGGGTCAACTTCGAATCATCATGTTCGGGTCAAAATCAGGTTTCGGTTCGGGTAATTCGGTTCGGGTTTCGGGTCTCGGGTCAAGTTTGCCAGGTCTAGTTTCAGTCTTACAGGTACTAAAACGGGGCTCCCGTGTACCGATACGCCCTACCTAAAAAGTGCATTTATTGTAGGAAAAATGATCTCCAACGACTCTATTTATGATCAGCTACCCAAATGGTTAGAAACCAATGAGGGGATATAAAAGCAAGCCTCCAAAGTAGGGATGGGCATTTTACCCGATCCGGTCGGGTTTCGACCTGGCCCGGCCCGATCGGGTCGGATTTTTAATAAAAAATTGGGTTCGGTTGGGTTGGGTCGGGGTTTTATTAAGGGTAAGTTTAGGTCAAGTTCGGGTTTAGTGTGAAAAATATCTAACCCATGACTAATTGTGTAATTTTCCCCTAATTTTTTAGGGATATTTATAATAATACTCCATCTGACTTTATATATATTTTTATAAGTAGGTCCATAAAATTGAATTTTCATTTAAAATTTAGTCTTTCAAATTATATTTTTTTGCAATTAAGTCCCGTAAAATTATTTTTTTACAATTAGGTCCTTAAAATTAATTTTTTATAGTTCGGGTCGGGTTAGGGTCGGGTTTAGTATATTTATTTTTTGAGTTGGTCATGTCGGATTTTTTAAAGAAAATGTTCGGGTCAGGTGCGGGTTTAGGGTATTTATTTTTTGGTCGGGTTCGGGTGGGCCAAAAACCCGACCTGACCCGTGCCCATCCCTACTCCAAAGCTACAACAACAATTATTGATCAAGTGAAAAGCATTCAAGCAAAAATCCAACATATTTGAGCCTTTTAAAGTCAAACCCTTGTACCCAACTTGTGTAATTTTATTGTAATCTTGTATTTCAAGTTTGGGGAGAGTGCACTTGTAAATTGGGCAAAATGTTAGCCAATTGAGAGGTCAATTTCAGTTTGCCACAAATTCTTGTATAAGAGTGATCTTGATCAATCTTTGGGTAGAAAGCTTGATCGAATTGTAACGGTTTCCTCTTAAGCCTAGAAAATGGGACGAATTCATTAATGAATTGTTTGAAATCCTTAGTGGAGAACTAAGGTAATGGATGTAGAGCTTGTTAGAAGCTTGAACCACTCTAAATATCTTGTCCATCATTTTTATCATTTCAATTTCATCCCTTCAATTTTTTAGTTGCCAATTCACTCCCTCTTGGCCATTTGCCATCGATTGATCATCTAAACAGGTTTCTTAGTTACCAAGTACTTTAGCTACTTTGCAGAGATGAGTTTTGTAGGATATTGAAAAAGATTTTGGTGAATATATATATATATATGTGAAATTTCATGTATTTGTGCTCTTCATGAAATCCCATTTGTAGAGGTAGACAAGGTCTTACCGCATTAAATTTTGTCTCTTATGTGTGTCTTATTATGTATTCATCTCATATTGTTTTCTTGTTCGCTTATAAAATCCTAATAATGTATATGATTCTAAAAGTGATGTTGAAACTTCGAAGGACTTAGTAGAGGAATAAAAAATCGGGTTATTTTTTTATATACAGGTAGTGTAAAATAAATTTTAAACAACTGCCTATTTAAATCTTAAATCTAAAACCATATTGTTGTGTGATTCGAGTGCTTTGCAATTTGTGCAAGTATACACGTCGCAAGTTATAGTATAGAAAGATATTGTCTCCACAGGGATTGATGTCACTTCAAGAATCTATCGTCTCACACTAAAAAGTAAAAGAAACACAAGTAATAGTTTTGGGTTGAAAATTTGATTAAACTAAAATAAACGAATAAACTAAAGAATTGAGTTACCAGATGAGAGAGTATGTTGAATTATATTGCGTCGTAGTGTGAAATTCGAATGGAACAGTCTCGGTTTTGCATGCAAGAGGAAGCTTGATTGCCTCGGCAATGGGCAGAATGATTGTCTCGGCAATGGGCAATATGATTTCCTAGGCAATGCACAAGGTGGCTGCTTGGGCAATTGGTAGGGTAGTTGCCAGGTAAAAGAATTAAGCTACTGCTCGGACAATTGAGCGACAACCTTCAAGGTTCGGCAAAGCGTTCTTCAATGGCTTCTTTTTATCACTAAGTCGAAACTCTATCAATGAGCAAGCCTTGATAATACCTCCCAGCGTGAACCAATGGTGAACATCAACCGATCTTAATCTTCTCTTAGCCGTTGAAATTTGTACTTATTCCTAAGCCGAATAAGTCCTCGCCGATTTGGGCAAAAACTATGCTTATTCGTTTCTTGAATCTAACTTTCCCGATATTAGATAAATGGATGCAATTGCAATTTCCTCTCCCGATTTAATTGCAAGTAAAGATAAACACCAAGAATAAGCAAGCCTTGAAGTTAAATTAGATAACAAAAACCTAAACAAAATCCAACCGTTTTCTTACAACTACTAAACAAATAACCCTAGCCTAAGATAGTTTAGTTCATAGTTGGGACTAGGAACAACACAAGATAATTTCCCAATAAGAACATCAACCGAAAAACAAAGAAAAATAGAAGAATAATGCTGACTTGATCTTCAACTTCCTTGCCGATTTTTTTCCCTCAATACATTCTCAACAAATCTTTAAATCTTTCCTAGGCATCATACAAGGTCTCGTCGTTAACCTGTCTGAAGGTAATGATCTCTCCGCGCAGCTTGGCAATGAGCGTTGGCGGCTAAAATCGTGTCAGAAACTTTTGGCATAGATCTACCCATGAAGTGAATGAGCCTGGTGGCAAGGAATTGAGCCACGTCTTAGCTTTATCTCTCAAAGAAAAAGTGAATAATTTGAGCTTCCCGATATCCTCAGACACTCCTGGTTGCTGAAACAATTGGCATATATCTATGAATTGTTTTAGATGCTGCCTTGGATCTCCAGTCACTGCTCTATCGAACTGTCCTACATTTAAAAGAGTTGAAATCATTACAGGCTTAAGTTCAAAATTTGATGCATTTACCGCATTGCCAATAACTCTTGACATTAAGTCAGTGATATCATGTGTTGATTGTTCTCAAATGGGTCTTTCCTCTTCGGCATTTTTATTGTTATTTCCCGGTAACCCTCCGTTGTGGGCATTATTGCCTTCATTAACATGTTCCATCTCTCTAACTTTCTTTTTCAATCTGTGTGAAGTACGTTCAATTTAAGGGTCGTGTGGCCACTCTTTCATGGCAGGGCGGCTTCTGGTCATACACCAAACAAAACAATCAAATAAAATAATTAAAAAACAAAAATGAAAGAAAACAAGTAAGACAAAACAAATGAAACTCTATTGTAGTCCCCGGCAACGGCGCCAAAAACTTGTAGACTCTTAGCATGAATGATTAATTGCTGGAAATAAGGCATAAAAGATGTTGGTAATGTATGAAAATGGTTCAAAGTAAAGTCTATTGCGTGCAAATATACACGGTTGTTGAGTGTGTAAAAGTTCTATCATTTACACCTTTTTAAACCCATATTTCTGCTGCATTCAAGCATCATTGCATTGCATTTAGGTTAGTTTTCAATAAAACATCACAATTATATAAAAGGCACGGATTCTACTGAAAGATGGTTATTTTTGCAGGTATCTGTCATAGTAGATGTCGAAGGCAGGCGCAGGGCAGATAAGCAGGAGAGCTGAACTGGACAAGCAACTGAAGAAGACGAACCTGTCATGGACCTGTCGTGACAGCATGATGACAGCAGATTTACGAAGAGGAAAAGTGAAGTGGACCTCGATAGATAGAGAAAAATCTACTCGTCTGTCGTGTGGAAACCGAATATTTTTCCAAGCCCCGGATCAAAAGATATGTCAAGCCAAAGCTCAAAGGAGAGGAAATCCCTAAAAGCAAGGATGCGGCTGGAAAGTAGGAGACTTTAGAGATTTAGTCTTTATTAGAATCTTACTTTTAATTAAAGTTGTAATCCTTGTTACCTTAGATAACTTGAGCCCAAAGCTTATATAAAGGGCATAGATTAAACCTAGGGCATAGCCGACTACCCCATAACCGAAACCTAAACCCTGCCGTTTACCTGTCACCGATATGTTCTAAATTTCCCCTAGGGCTACGGGTTGTTTTGTAAAGTAGTTGCAAGGGTTGCTTTGTTTTAGGATTTTTCAAGTTCAATAAAATAAACTTCAAGTTCTTTTATCTTGGTTTTAATATCTTGCAAGAGCATCGGGAGAGCATTGTGAGGTTATCTATTTACTTAGCATCGGGAGAGTTAAGTATACGAAAGAGGTAAAAGCGAGTTCTCTAGTTTATAGTTGAACCATCTCGTGCTTAGGGATAAGGCGAGGTTAAGTGGCTAAGGAAGAATTCATACACATCGGTGTTCATCCTTCGATTCACGCCGGGAGGTATCATCAAAGACGTGATCATCGACAGACTTGTGCCTAGGGATAGGGCAAGGCAGATCTGGGATTCTTGCCAAGCTTGAAGTACGGAGTTAGTGTTCGCTGCCGCGACAGCTAACGGACAGACGCCGCGACAGGTGCTGTCGGCGACGGGTGCGACGACAGAACTGGAGATCCTAAGCAATTCAATACCTGCACTACCGAGCAACTCAATACCAGCCCATTCTCTCCATCTTGATATCTCAAATCCTTTTAAATACGTTTTTACTTTATTATTCTCGTGACAACTCTTAATTATTTCTTTTACTTCGTGTAGTGAAACAAGGTGAAGTCATTAGCCCAATCCCTGTGGAGACGATATCCGATACTTCGTATCACTTTACTACTTGCGTCGTGTATACTTGCACTACAATTGCGATAGACTATTTTACACGCAACAAGTTTTTGGCGCCGTTGCCGGGGATTGGCAACATAACTACACCTTTCTTTCCTTGCACTTTTTGTTTTTATTTTCGTTTTTGTTTTTGTTTTTATTTATACTTTTCTTTAATTTTTCTTTTGTATTTTAAACTCTTGCTTTTCACAAGGTTTTCCTGTTTATGCGCAGATCGAAAAGAGGTGAAGATCCTGAGTATAAATTAGATCCGGAGATTGAACGTTCCTTTAATCTCAAGAAACAGATTCACCACCTCTTAGACCGAAACGAATACCTTGAAGAACAGCTAGAGCAGATGGCCCGTAATCAGCCTGTCGGTGAAGAAATCCCGCCTGTCGGTGACCCGCCTGCGGCAGGTGGACGACGGTCATGTCGTGACTACATGCTGAATGATCATGTAGAGCTGGAGACCACACTGCCGGATATTGACGTTGACAACTTCGAGCTTAAACCTGTCATGTTTAGTATGATCAACAATGCCGGGCAGTTTGGTGGTTCTGCGACAGAAGATGCTAGGGAGCATCTCAAAACGTTCCAGGAGATCTGTGGTTCGTTTAGACTACCAGGAGTTAGTCCGGAGATACTGAGGCTTCGGTTATTCCCTCATTCATTGAGGGATAAAGCTAAAACTTGGTGGAATAAACTTACACCGGGTTCTATTATGACTTGGGCAGATTTAACTCGTGAATTTTTGTCTCGTTTTAATCCTTCACATTTAGCTGAGCGATTACGTAATGAAATTGCTACTTTTCAACAGGAAGATGACGAGCCAATGCACGAGGCCTGGGACAGATTCACAACTCTTCTTCGAAACTGCCCAATGCATGGATTCCCCGTCTGGAATCAGGTAACTAAGTTTTATAATGCTGCTAACTTACAAACTCACATTCGAATTGATTCTGCAGCAAATGGACTATTATTGGATAAAGATCCGGACGAGGCCCTGCAAGTTTTGAAACATCTGGCTAAGAATGAGGAGCAGTTTCCAACCGCTAGAAGAGGAGGTAAACGGGTACTTGCTGTCAAGGATTATGAGGCCGACAGCACTATGAAATCACAGGTAGCATTCCTCACCAAAGCCATGAAACACTTATTGAGTGAAGAGGAAGTACGAGGGTTTGCAGTCGAGGAAGTTTGTGCTACATGTGAGGGAAATCATAGTAGGGATGAGTGCCCTATAAATATAGAAGAAGGAAAATATGTTGGAAATTACAAACCAAACTACAATTCCAACAATTACAACCCTAATTGGAGGAAAGACCCCAAATTTTCCTGGAGTAACCCTAACAATGCCCTAAATCCGCAAGCATATAATCAGAATCAGGGGGGTCCTAGATTGTTGACACGACAGCAGCCGCAGCCGCAAAACCTGCCGCAGAACCTGCCGCCTCAACAACAACAGCAGCCACCACCTGCCACGAGTAGTATATTGGAGCAGACTCTGGCCACCTTTATGTCTCAAACCGGTACGTATATGGATAACATCAATAAGTTTGTCAAGAAAACGGAAGACTTTATGGATGAAACTAAGATGAGAATGAAAAACCATGAGGCCACCTTGAAATCCCTAGAGACACAAATGGGTCAGGTGTCGCAGCATATTAAGCCACGGCAGAATGGAGGATTCCCTAGCAATACTGAAAATGCTAGAACGCCCCCTCATGAGCAATGTAAGGCGATTACTACTAGGAGTGGGAAAAAGTTACCAGGGCCGGAAAAAGAAGCTGAAACAGAAAAGAAACCTGCCTTGGATAAGCCTGCCGAGGAAGCTGCCCCGACAGGTAACGAACAGACTGCTGCCGATGAGCCTGTCACGACAGCAGAAGCGACAGAGGAGAAAAAAGATGAGTATCGACCTCAGATTCGCATGCAGTGGGAAGGACGCATTGCTGATTATCGTCCTCCACCACCTTTTCCGCAACGGATACAGCAAGCTAAGCACGAATCTCAACTTAAAAAGATTTATGATATTTTTAAATAGGTTCATATTAACATTCCGTTGTTAGATGCTGTTAGGGAAATGCCCGGTTATGCTAAATTTCTCAAGGATGTCATGTCTAAAAAATCTAAACTTGGGGAATTTGAAACGGTAAGGATGCAAGAAGGGTGCATGAGTATTCTTCATCGACAACCACCCCAGAAAAAGAAGGATCTAGGGAGCTTCCTCATACCTTGCGTAATCGGAGATAAATTTGTGGGTAAGGCATTATGTGATCTTGGTGCTAGTGTTAATCTAATGCCCAAATCTGTTTTTCAGAAATTAGGTATTGGCAAGGCGCGGCCCACGACAGTTACCCTACAGCTAGCCGACCGCTCTTACGTTCACCCCGAGGGAAAAATTGAAGACATCTTGGTAAGAGTGGATAAACTTATTTTTCCTGCTGACTTTCTTATTTTAGATTGTGAGGCAGATGAAAACGCACCAGTCATCCTAGGGCGACCCTTCTTAGCCACGGGAAGATCATTGATTGATGTGGAGAAAGGAGAACTCATCATGCGCGTAAACGATCAAGAAATTAAGTTGAATGTACTCCAAGCAATGAAACATGCTGATGTGGATGAAGAATGCAAGGCCATCATCGAGGTGACCTTTGATCAACCCTGCATCAGGTCGGGCTGCCGGGATATAAAATTTGGTCATTGCTGCGACAGCCATTTACAAGCCTGTCACGACAGCAACGACGACAGCATCGACGACAGCAACTCCTCTGAATCCGATACATCTGATACTGAAGGTCATGAGGAGGTAGACTGGTTAGACCATCGCCCAGGTAAGTTATTCGAACCTTTGAATTACACTTCGGATAACCATTTAATCCAAAAGCCATCTACTGTTGAACCACCTGTCTTAGAACTTAAGCCACTGCCAGGGCAGCTTAAATATGCTTATCTTGGTAGTGATAAAACACTGCCCGTAATCATCTCTGCTAAGCTGCCGCAGGAACAGGAACGACAGCTGATCGACATGCTGAGACAGCATAAAAGGGCGATAGGATGGACTATAGCAGACATTCAGGGCATTAGTCCGGCAATCTGTATGCACAAAATCCTCCTAGAGGAAGATCATAAGCCGACTATTGATGCCCAAAGGCGGTTAAACCTTGCAATGAAGGAGGTAGTGCGTAAAGAAATAATTAAATGGTTAGATGTTGGTATTATTTACGCCATCTCCGATAGCAAATGGGTAAGCCCGGTGCAATGTGTTCCCAAGAAAGGAGGCATGACTGTGATAACCAACGAAAACAATGAGTTAATCCCAACCAGGACTGTGACCGGTTGGAGGGTTTGTATGGACTATCGGAAGCTTAACAAAGCTACCCGAAAAGATCACTTTCCTTTACCCTTTATTGATCAAATGCTTGATAGATTAGCGGGTAAACCTTACTATTGTTTTCTTGATGGTTACTCAGGTTATAACCAAATCGCTATTGCACCAGAGGATCAAGAGAAAACGACTTTCACCTGCCCTTACGGAACATACGCATTTAGGAGGATGCCGTTTGGACTCTGTAACGCACCTGCCACCTTCCAAAGGTGCATGATGGCAATATTCTCCGATATGGTAGAAGACTTCCTTGAGATCTTCATGGATGATTTTTCTGTCTTTGGAGACGATTTTGAAAGCTGCCTCGGCAACCTTCAAAAGGTACTTGAAAGATGTGAAAAAGCTAATCTTGTTCTTAATTGGGAAAAATGCCATTTTATGGTAGATGAAGGGATAGTTTTAGGCCATAAGATTAGCTGCCGTGGGATAGAAGTCGACAGGGCAAAGATTGAAGTCATAGAGAAGCTGCCGCCGCCAACCACAGTCAAGGGCATTAGGAGTTTCCTAGGGCATGCTGGTTTCTATAGGAGATTTATTGCAAATTTCTCAAAAATCACGAAGCCCCTATGTCATCTCTTAGAGCAGAACCGACCCTTTGACTTTAATGAAGAATGTACTGAAGCATTCAAGGTTCTGAAGGAAAAGCTAGTGACAGCCCCCATAGTACAGCCACCAGACTGGACACAACCGTTTGAGATCATGTGTGATGCTAGTGACTATGCTGTCGGGGCAGCACTTGGGCAGCGCAAGGACAGGCTGTTTCATGTCATATATTATGCCAGCAAAACATTGAATGATGCCCAAGTGAACTATACCACCACAGAAAAGGAGCTGTTAGCTATGGTGTTCTCCATCGACAAGTTTCGTTCTTATATACTTGGGACGAAAGTAATAGTGCACACCGACCATTCTGCCCTTAAGTACTTGTTCGCAAAGAAGGATGCAAAGCCTAGGTTGATAAGATGGATCTTGCTATTACAAGAGTTCGACCTTGAAATCAAAGATAAAAAGGGGACAGAAAATCAGGTGGCAGATCACTTGTCGAGGTTGGAGATGGGACAGAGTCTACCTGTAGATGAGACACGCATACTAGAGACCTTCCCAGATGAGCAGCTCTTTGCTGCCGCAATAGCTGTCGCGACAGCCATGGCGGCAGGTAAGTCTTCTAACCTTCCCTGGTATGCTGATTTCGTTAATTTTATAGTTAGCGGAATATTACCCTCTGATCTTACTTATCAAGCCAGGAAGAGGTTTCAAAATGATGTTAAACATTATTATTGGGACGAACCTCTTCTTTTCAAAATGTGCGCAGATCAGGTTATAAGGAGATGTGTACCACAAGAAGAACAAGAAGACATTCTCCATCACTGCCATGCTTCACAATATGGAGGACACTTAGGAGGCAATAAAACTGCTGCCAAGGTGCTGCAGTCAGGGTTCTACTGGCCGACACTGTATAAGGATGCACAGGAATTTTACAAAAACTGTGACAGGTGCCAGCGGACAGGTAACATCTCAAGGAGAAACGAGATGCCACTGCAGAATATTTTAGAAGTCGAAATCTTCGACGTTTGGGGGATCGATTTTATGGGACCTTTTCCATCTTCATGTGGAAATCTTTACATCCTCCTAGCAGTAGATTATGTCTCCAAGTGGGTAGAAGCAATCGCAACTCAAAAGAATGATGCCAAAACGGTTCAAAAGTTTTTGCACAAGAACATCTTTTCTAGATTTGGCATCCCTAGAGCGATTATCAGTGATGAAGGGAGACATTTCGATAACAGGGTAATTGCTGCCGCCTTGAAGAAATATGGTGTCAAGCACAGGATAGCGACAGCATACCACCCACAGACCAATGGACAGGCTGAAATTTCCAACAGGGAAGTGAAGAACATTCTTGAAAAGATGGTTAAACCAACTAGGAAAGATTGGTCTCTACTTCTGAATGATGCATTGTGGGCATACAGGACAGCTTTCAAGACTCCATTGGGCATGTCTCCATTCCGATTGATTTATGGGAAAACCTGCCACCTGCCTGTCGAGATAGAGCACAAGGCATATTGGGCAATCAAGGCAGTAAACATGGACTTGGACAAGGCAGGCCAGAAAAGGCTATTAGATTTAAATGAGATCGATGAAATACGGACGATGGCCTACGACAACGCAAGAATATACAAGGAGAAAACAAAGAAGTGGCATGACAAGAAGTTGCTGCCACGTCAGTTCTGCCCAGGGCAGCTTGTATTGTTGTTTAATTCTAGGTTGAAACTCTTCCCAGGAAAGCTTAAATCTAGATGGTCTGGCCCGTTCCAAGTGGTTCAAGTTTTTCCCCATGGTGCCATTACAATTCAATCATTAAAAGACGGGCACCAATTCAAAGTTAATGGACAACGCCTCAAGCATTATCAGGGGACTGAAGCCCCAGGAATACAGGAAGTGGTTACCTTAGGTGATGCCCCACAAGGCATCCCTAATTTAACCTAGTTTTTATTTTTATTTTATTTTATTAGTATTATTAGGAATAAGATTTATTTTAATAATGTTTTGTTTTTAATTTCAGTTTTTAGGGAATAAAGGAGTCAAGTGAGAAAGAAGAAGTGGCCCAAGACCACCGCCCATCCACCAGCCCAATAAAGCCCATTTATGATAACCTGTCGCTTCGGCTGCCGGCGCAGACGGATTTGACAGGCTGTCAACAGACGCACAGCAAACGAAGAAGCGTGCGGCAGACGCTCAGCAGACGCATTAATGCACGTCAGACGCGTCAGACACGCAATATCCAATCTGCCGCCCCGTTATTCCCGCCTGCCGTTGCGGCATTAAATGGGCAGCTACTCGACCACTATATAAACCCCTTCCCCCTTTCATTTTTCCTCACTTCTGATTTTTTCTCTCTTGTATTCTCTTCTAGTTTATCTATTTGCTTTCATTTTTCAGCCCTTGCAACCAAAAATGTCTTCACGACAAACTCGCCAGAATGCTGCTGCCGCCTCTTCTTCAGCAGCAGCATCCCCGTTCGCCAACAAGGAACTATGGGAAGAACGGAGCTTCATCTATAACAGAGATGCCCCTCTTTTTGGACTCCGGCCGTTCATTATGAAGGCCATTACGGCACAACTTTGGGAAGACTTTGCCGAGCAGCCGGCAGAGCTGAACGACACTCTGGTCAGGGAATTCTATGAGGCGATCGAAAGTAAGACGGCGACATCTGTCGTCGTCCGAGGAGTGACAGTTCCCTTCACCGCCAGCAGCATCAACCATGTATTCGGCCTCTTCTTTGGCCCCAATGACGATGCTCATCAACAGTTTTGGGACTCCCTCGACGCTGCCGGCCATGATGTTGTCATGAGGGAACTGACAGAGGAGGGCACGACCTGGAGCACCAGCAAGAAGAACCCCAACTCCGTCAACCGGGCGGAGCTGCTCCCTGAAGAAAAACTATGGAACGCTTTTATCAAAAAGCGTATCCTGCCCTCATCCCACCACACGACAGTCAACAGGCAGCGGCTGGCCCTCATCCACTCTATCATGCATGACAGACCGATCAACGTGGGCAGGTACATGCGAGACAGCATTCTCGATTGTGCCTTCCGATCCGATTCACGACTATGCCTGCCCTTCACCATCACTGCCCTCTGCCGCTGCGCTGCCGTACCGGAGGACCCTTCAGACAAAATCAAGAAGGGCAGCGGCTGGACCGACAGCAACATCTCTAGCCTCATGGAGATCATCGTCGTATCGCCCCTCAACGCCTTTGATCCAAACGCCCCACCTGCTGAGTCTGATGATGAACCTGCCACCGAACCTGCCCCAGAAGCTGCGACCAACACCGCCCCGGCAGATCAGAACGCCCACATCTTAGCTGCCATCTTGAGGATCGAGGAGCGCCAGATGGGTTTAATGACATTCATCCGCGACTTCTCCAATGCAACGGTAAACTTCATTACCAATACTTTGAATTTTTTGGATGTCATTTTCCCCACCTTCCCCGCCCATTACTTTAATATCCCCTCCCCCACTCCCACACCACATGTCTCTCCCCACGGAGAATCTGCCTCCTCCACACCTTCCCCGACAGCAGCCGACAGCCCACCGGCGGACACTTCCCCTCGAGGCACCAAGCGAGCTGCCACTGACGATAGCCCTCTTGTCCGGAGGAACTTGGACAGCGCCTTCACTCGGGTGAAAAGAATCAAACATGTGGCCAACAAGAGGATGCTGTCCAAAGCCATTACGAGTAACAGCTAGGACAACAGCAGCAGTTCTGATGTCCGACTAGTGGAGCCACCTGCCCTTCAACCTGCTGACGACCATGTTCCCCAACCGGAGGAAGAACCTGCACCTCAACAGGCTGATGAACCTGTTGACCAACCTGCCCAGGAACCTGCCCAACCACCTCCCCAACGCAGACGCTACCATCAGATCCGCGTCAGCAGCAGCAGCGAGGACAGCGCATAAAATTTAAGTTTTTATTTCTTTTACTCCTCTTATTGCTGCCTGCCCTTATATTTTTGTGATGTACTTTTATTTATCATGTTTTTCTTTCTTTGTTTTTATGTCTTTTTGCATTGAGGGCAATGCAACCCTCGAGTTTGGGGGTGGCAACCCTCCATATTTAATGGAGTCTTTAGCACATCTTTTGTTTAATTGTTGTATGAGTTAGTTAAGTTCTTTTAAAAAAAATCAGAAAATTTGAACTGTTGGCTTAAAACTGTGAAGTTAACTTACCTGTCATGACGGCTCTGTCGTGGCAGCATCTATAGGACAGGTTAAGGAAAAGTTTAGAGCCTTTCTATAGTTCTAAAAACTTAAACACTTTTGTGACTGTTATATTGCTTAGATTTCTTTTAGCCAAACTAGAATAGGAAGCTTAGAACTTGGATAGCCCCTAGAGGTGCCTAACACTAGCTCTAGGAAAGAAGTTTAGCAAAAGAAAATCAAAAACCTAGAGGTGCCCGAAACCGGCTCTAGGAAGCTAACTAGAGGTGCCCAAAACTGGCTCTAGAAAAACTTAGCTTGAAAATAGAAGAAAAAGAAGCATGAAAATGTGCCTTCTAAAAAAAGAAGAAAGTAAACTTTGGCATAAAATTCAAGTTAAGGAGTTGAATATTCTAGTGAAACTAAGAGAGTCTTAGCTTATAACTGTTCACAAGCATGCACACACTGCACGAGAGCTATAGGGAGATTCCGGACAGATCCTAACCCTTCCGCCAGGTTGCTGCCGCCATAGAGAATGAGCGACAGGTGAGGGACAGTTCACTGTTTGAAGGCCAACACAAAAATTTTCAGTTTTCTTTTAAGTCTTCATTGCTTGAGGGCAAGCAAAAACTTGAGTTTGGGGGTGTGTTGAGTGTGTAAAAGTTCTATCATTTACACCTTTTTAAACCCATATTTCTGCTGCATTCAAGCATCATTGCATTGCATTTAGGTTAGTTTTCAATAAAACATCACAATTATATAAAAGGCACGGATTCTACTGAAAGATGGTTATTTTTGCAGGTATCTGTCATAGTAGATGTCGAAGGCAGGCGCAGGGCAGATAAGCAGGAGAGCTGAACTGGACAAGCAACTGAAGAAGACGAACCTGTCATGGACCTGTCGTGACAGCATGATGACAGCAGATTTACGAAGAGGAAAAGTGAAGTGGACCTCGATAGATAGAGAAAAATCTACTCGTCTGTCGTGTGGAAACCGAATATTTTTCCAAGCCCCGGATCAAAAGATATGTCAAGCCAAAGCTCAAAGGAGAGGAAATCCCTAAAAGCAAGGATGCGGCTGGAAAGTAGGAGACTTTAGAGATTTAGTCTTTATTAGAATCTTACTTTTAATTAAAGTTGTAATCCTTGTTACCTTAGATAACTTGAGCCCAAAGCTTATATAAAGGGCATAGATTAAACCTAGGGCATAGCCGACTACCCCATAACCGAAACCTAAACCCTGCCGTTTACCTGTCACCGATATGTTCTAAATTTCCCCTAGGGCTACGGGTTGTTTTGTAAAGTAGTTGCAAGGGTTGCTTTGTTTTAGGATTTTTCAAGTTCAATAAAATAAACTTCAAGTTCTTTTATCTTGGTTTTAATATCTTGCAAGAGCATCGGGAGAGCATTGTGAGGTTATCTATTTACTTAGCATCGGGAGAGTTAAGTATACGAAAGAGGTAAAAGCGAGTTCTCTAGTTTATAGTTGAACCATCTCGTGCTTAGGGATAAGGCGAGGTTAAGTGGCTAAGGAAGAATTCATACACATCGGTGTTCATCCTTCGATTCACGCCGGGAGGTATCATCAAAGACGTGATCATCGACAGACTTGTGCCTAGGGATAGGGCAAGGCAGATCTGGGATTCTTGTCAAGCTTGAAGTACGGAGTTAGTGTTCGCTGCCGCGACAGCTAACGGACAGACGCCGCGACAGGTGCTGTCGGCGACGGGTGCGACGACAGAACTGGAGATCCTAAGCAATTCAATACCTGCACTACCGAGCAACTCAATACCAGCCCATTCTCTCCATCTTGATATCTCAAATCCTTTTAAATACGTTTTTACTTTATTATTCTCGTGACAACTCTTAATTATTTCTTTTACTTCGTGCAGTGAAACAAGGTGAAGTCATTAGCCCAATCCCTGTGGAGACGATATCCGATACTTCGTATCACTTTACTACTTGCGTCGTGTATACTTGCACTACAATTGCGATAGACTATTTTACACGCAACAACGGTATGCAAGTAATATTGCAGTTAAGCTGAGTATCGATCCCATAGAGACCGCGTTTTGGATTTCGATTGCTTTGAAGGTTTACTTGTTTTCAAGGAAAATGTTTATTTTAAGTTGAAATTGATTTGAATGAAGGAAAAGAAAATGAAGTGTTGGCAAGAGAATGTCTTCGCAAATGATGAGTGTTGGCAGGGAGTGCATGGTTTTCACATTAATCATGTCATGTCGGCTTTCAATAAATCATGTTGTAGCTTTGTTTGCCGAGCAGATTTAAAAATGATGACAATGCCTCTTCCGATGGTCAATATCCTAAATCGTTTATGTTAAAAAAAACCTTATATATCTATAGTAAATGTTTTCTCAAAAACCGATTTGATTAAGTCCCAATCTCTACTCCTAAGGGGTAGATTTTACTCCCGAAGTAAGTTCATCTACTTGAACATCTTCTTTCGAAGCATCTCACCTTAGTATCTAGCATTTGTTCGTTGCCACCCAAGTCAGTTATGATATTGAGTTGCAATAGGCTAACTATGACAGCCGTCGCTTGGCATAGTACTTTTAAAAAGAGAGTGCCAGCTTTCGATTGGCAGTACACTTAAAAATGGAAATCATGTCAGATAGAACAAAACATTGTCGAGGCAATTATGATTTATTAAAAGCTAAGCATAAAACATAATGATCAACCTAAACACCCCCACCAACTATGAAATTAGTTCATGGTGGGGTTAACAACAAAAAAATCATCATCGTTTTTTACATCCATCATCATTTAAAAATAAAATAAAAATAATTCGACTAAGGATAGGCTAGAAGAGGGTTTTTTGATGCAACTCTCCACAGCCAGGCCTTGGTCGAAGGTTGAACTCCGATCACTCTCTGGTTCTCTCCTCCCAAAAGAATCCTCTTTTTTCCTTGATCGATTGGCCTTTATATAGGCGTGTAAAGAAAAGAATGAGATAAACCTTTGTATTTGAATTTAAAATGATCAAGGGATAAGAGATAAAGCTTTATCCGATCATTTTGATGGCTTATCCTCTCAGTGTGATATCTTATCAGACTAGGGTTGAAGTCATCGTGCCAACGCTCCTCTGGCATTGCTGCTTGGCATGGTCATGCCAACCGCGCTTGGCACTGCTTCCTATTTTTTTGGGAACTGGTCCAATCCCATTTCTTCGTAGCCTGATCTGGTCCTATTTTTTCGGAGTTACCAACTTCTTGGTCTGGCATTAAGTACTCTTCTATGCCAATCGGTACTTGGCATTGTTCGTCCTTTTGTGCCAACGGCAACCCGACATCCTCCTCGGCATCACTTCCTTCCTTCGCTGGTCTGCTCTGCCCTGCCAACAACGATGCCAACTACTATGCTATCCTGCAAAAAGAAGTCAAAAACAACCATTCACACTGGCGTAGCAACAAATCCCAACTCTTAATGCAAATGCATGGTTTCTAAACCTAAATGCAACTAAACCTACTCAAAAGACAAGAAAAAACATGTGAAATAGGCATATAAATTAGTACTTTTGAAGCATCAACAATTATCTTTTAGAGCCATATTAATTTCAAAGACAAAAAAAACTCATGTCCCTCTCATATTTTCATCCTAGTTCTGCCCCTACTAATGGTTGTCTTTGTAAGTGATGAGTGATTGCAACTAATTTAGATTGAAGTTAAGTTTAAAACGTCTCTTATATCGTTATTTTTGTAGTAGACTACTCTTTGAACAAGACTCCATAAGCAGGGCGGAACACATGTAAAACCTTTAAAATTTCTAAAGATTTTAATTTAAACCTTTACTTTTTTAATTTTAAGCTGGCCCCACAACTTTTTTTTTCACCAAGTTTCGCTGCTTTCCATAAACATAAAATTAGATTGAAATGCATAAACAAATATCTTGTTTTTTTTTTATTACAGCCATTTCTTTAGTTGTACCGGTTTCAACAATTGTCAAGCAAAATCAACACTAACACATTCAAAAACAATATTAAAAATCTGGCCTGCGTTATAAAAAATAGAATGAAAATGTGAATTATTAATTAACAATAGGATATATAATGTAACACTATAAAAAAGGGAAAAGAATATTGAATTTGTCTTATAGTAAGGTTGGGGGAGACATATGCTTAGCAAGCAACAGAGTTGAATTTGTCCTATAGTGAGGTTGGGGGAACATGCTTAACGAACAGCACAAACAAAGAATTAAAGAAGGATTAAGAATTAAAGAGTAGGATTAGTAGAGGGATTATACAATTATAAGTTGAGGAGTAGTTACTATTTATAATTTGTTTTATATGTGATTGAGGTATTTCTAAAGGCCATTTTAGCCCACGCCCTTAGATGTCAATCAAAGGTTAACATATGTTCAAATTACTCATTTAACTACAATAATATAATGATAAAACTCTGTAAAATTCGATCTAAATTAATTAATACGGTGCGATATATAAAACCTGAATTGAAACTTAAAATAGGTTGAGTTAGAGGGATGAGTAAAAGAAAATGAAAGTTAGGGTTAGCAATTTGGTCATAAATGGGGATCACATGCTTTGATTCCCTATTAACAAAAGCTAAAAATAAACACCAAAGTAGAACTGAGGAAATTCATTTGCATACACATATTATATTGTCATGTATATATTAATTATAGTCTTATAGCACACTAATTATGTTGGTGAAAAAATAAAAAGAATATAAAAAGAAATTTTAAACTAATAATTATTGATAAGATAATAAAAAATGTTCATAGTTATTGATTGAAAAAGCGCGTAAGGATGAGTGTGTTATTATTTTTTAGATGACTTGCTATTTTAGTTTTTTTTTAAATAAAAATATTAAAGTAAATTTTGGGTGAGTTGTTAGTTATTTATATTCAGTAAAACGGAAAAATCAAAATTTCTCATGATCTTATTTTATTTAATTAAAATAAAAAAATTTAAAAAGTAATTATTCCATGCACAAACGCTTATAAAAACTTTGTTTACACAAGTGCTTTAATTTTAGGGTTTAGGGACTCTGTTTAGAGTTTAAGGTTTTGGGGTTTAAGTGTAGTAGTTTTAAATTTATGGGATGTTGATAGAATTTCAGGTTTAGGATTAATATTTAGAATTTATAGGTTAAAACCTAAATTCATAACCATATTACCCTAAACCCTAACCCTAAGGCGTGTGTGAAAACAAAAGTTTCTACAGCATATATATGGAATAATAATCTAAATTAAATATGATTTTTATTTAGTAATAATATGTATGTTTATATTTTTTGAATCAAACGCTAGCTTTCATTAAATTAATGAGAAGAAATATACAAATAAGCAAAGAGTATGCAAACATGAATAGCAAATTTAAATCTTCTCATAAAATCTTCAGCAGTATTTTTTAAATCTATCACCATAGAGAAATTTTAGAGTGCTCACTGGAAGAGCTCATATCATTGAATTACTCAATCAATAAAAGGAGAAAAAAATATCTTGGTTATCTTCACGAACAACCAACCCACGCAATGTTGTGCGATAAGATTCAACTGTAACATACATCAGGTTGTAGACGTCTTCAATATCAGCGTGTCATAGATGTAGACAAAGAACGTACCATAACGACAGATGAAGAACATGCCAAAACAACCGACAAAAAAATAAAACCAAAAAGACGAGTAAAAATAAAAATAAAAAACAAAAAAAATCACCATCAGTAGACAGCTAAAATCGCCACCATTAGCATATAAAACTTAAAAGCTACCAAGAAATTCTCAAAGAAAATATAACTGCTAAGAAAAAAAATGTGAAAGTGGGAAGAAACTTCTGTTTATTTTTTGTCAAAAAAAAATATGTCTCATTGAAAATATTGATATATTTTTTAAAATAAAATAAATATTTAAAATATCAACGAAGCGCATGTCTCATTGAAATCCACCCAAAGCACATGCTTCTTTGGGGCCAGTAAATCCTTAATTAGAGCTCCTTTGCTTGTTTGTTTATCTTGGGGTTGCTTCAATTTATCCTTTTGCTTTTTTTAATATTTGTTGTTACACAATCAACACATTGAAAACACCTACCAAACTTCATCTTTGTTGGCCTTTGAACCATCGGGTAACTCATCATCTTTATCGTTTCCCATCAAATCTAGGGGCGTAGACGAAGATTGTATTAAGCTAAATAAATGTGTACAAACAATAATTTTATTTTCGTTAATTAACGAACGAACACGAACACGAACAGATGTATGTTTGGTTCGTTTATATTCACGAGCTAACTCATTTATTGGCTCGTTTATCGGCTTTCTTATAAGCTCGTTTACTTGGTTCTTCTTTTCCTTTTATTTTTTACATTTTAAATATTGATGAAGGTAAGGACTAGTGGTGTAATTTCACCATTTTAGCGAACAAATAAACAAAAATGTTCACGAATACTAAACAAACGAACACGAACGCCTTCAAAAATAAACAAACGAACACGATGTTAAAATTTTAAATGAATACGAATCGAGCATGAACATCTTTAAAAATAAATAAACAAACACGAATAGAGTCTTGTTCGTTCAAGCTCGGTCCATATACACCCCTAATCAAATCTCTTCTCTTTCAAAAAAAAAAGTGTTGGGTATTCAACTGCATCTTTTTTCCCTTTTTTAAGATCTTGAAATTAAATTGAATGTTTTAGTAACAAAAACATATCAAACATATCAAACTACAAAACCATAAACAAGGGCACATTTTCACAAACAACATTTCATGAATTGTAATACAATATTACAAAATTGTGTTACAAAATATACATATAAATACACATGAGAGAGAGAAGACAAAGGAGCATGAAGAAACGTATCGAATTGTTAGGCATCTTACCCCCAATATCCCTAGTTTACAGTAAAAGTTTTATGTCAAACATTTTTTTATTATTCTTTCGATTTCTCAAGACTTTGCCCCGATAAATCTAAACCGACCCAAATAATTGAGAAAGTGGGATTAATATAGGACCCTTATCATCGAGGTTGAAAGATGATCGGGGCTCCATATTGTGGGTAAAGTAGCATGAGAACCGTTGGTGCATGTTTATAGGTTGGAGCCAACCGGAAGGTGAACCGTTGGAGTATGATAGAAAGGGCTAACTTGGCTTGCAACATGGTCAAGTTTTGACCGATGCAAGTACGGACCCCAAGACCGAACGGTATAAATCCAACCGGATGTTTTGCAGCACGTGCCACGCCTTCGGAGAACCGACCCGGGTTAAACTCATTGGCATCATTGCCCCATATGACTTGATCATGATGAACGGCTAAGATTGGTATCAAAAGCTCGGTCCCACCAGGGATCATGTAACTTCCAAGCTCGACATCTGATTTGGCCCGCCTGATTGTAGCGATTGCCGGTGGGTATAAACGAAGTGATTCATTTAATATCATAGACAACTGCACACCGAAACATAAAAATTAGTTTTAAAAAAATAGGACAATTTTAGATATACAAGGAAACGAAGCAAGAGCAGCCAAAGAGATAAAGACATGAATTTTGTCTTTTAATTGGGAGGGAAACTTTACCATCTTAAGCTTGACAACATCATCCTTGGTGGGCAAGTCACGTGATCCACACACCCTTAACACCTCATCACGTGCTCGCACCTGCCACTCTGGGTGCATTGCTAGCAAAACAGTGGTCCACGTCAGCAGATTGGATGTGGTCTGTTTGCCTGCGAAGAAAAAACTCTTACACTCCTCAATTATGTCGTGGACGGTTACATTCGGACTTGAATGCGACGCTTCGATCAAAGATCCCAGCAAATCCTTGGGACCGTCTTCATCCGTTACGTTCCTGGGTTTCATTTTCCGGCGTTGGATTAGCTTCGTCAACGACTTCTTAATCTCCTTGTCCAATTTCCAACACCTTATGTTCCTCTTCGTAGGTAAAAATCTGTAATCAAAAGATTCAGAAAGAGTTGGGATCTCGAATTTCAGAATTCGAATTTCGATGTTTACCTATAGCCAGGGATGAAAACCTTTTGAAATGTCTCGGCAGCAAGCAGCATTTCTTGAGCTTGTAAACGAAAAATGGCCTTCCCCTCCTCGTAACTGATCCCGAACACGGTACGCGTAATGACATCTTCGGTCAGTGTTTGGAACCATTCACAAACGTCGATTTCGATGTCGCCGGAGTCGGACAACATCGCCGACCACTGGTCTAGCATCTCAGTCACTCTTTGTGCCATCACCGGCACAAGCAACTACAATAAGAAAAACGAAACAACAATACTATTTAAGTTAAAAGAATGAGTAATGGTGATGGGATTTTGTTTATAACGGAGCTTAAAAGCTTACTTTGAGATTTTCCATATGGAAAGTGGGGGTAATGATTCTGCGATGATGAGCCCATTTTTGACCTTTGAGACTAAGCAGGCCATCACCTTCAAGCTGTTTAATCAAAGGGTGGGCATCGTTTTTCTCATAGAAATCGGATTTGGAGATGAAGATTTCCCTTATGAGATCAGGTTCCGACACTGTTAGTCGAACCGTGGGACCGAACCACACAAGAAATGTTGCACCTGCAAAGCAAATACATATACAATCAAAATCAAAACATAGGAATTAGGATTGCAATGGAAGATGATTGAACAAAAGATATTACCATAGATTTTCTTCCAATGGTAGTAAAAAGAGAGAACTCTGGGGAGAATATTGTGAGAGAATTCAGGCATGGGAGTTGCAGAAGCCTTCAACATCATCCCCACAACTTCCTTAACATTCCCGATGAAGAAATGGTAAGGCGGACCTTTGATCCCTTGCATTGAGAAATGCTCTTCCATCTTCCTCGGCCGCCACGAAAGCAACACCCACACTTTTACCACCACAACTGCCACCGCCACAGAGACCAACACCAGCTTCAGCCACTGCAACAACACCGCCTCCATGTTGCTCCTCCCCTTGGCTTAGGTGTATACTTTTATTTCCTCAACTTGAGTTGGCCTTTTATTACTGGCAAAGAAAGAGAGAGAGACAGAAGACAGAAAGGAAAATGAAATTAAAAAATATATATAGAAAAATAGGAGAGAAATTATGTACTTAATAAGCAAGCCAAGGCCAACGGCGTAGGGGCCGCCATTGGAATCATATAAGGATCAACGTGAGGTTTTTGTTTTTAATTTCCACATATATAACATCAACTTTTGAGACAAATGCTACTCCTTGTCTTTTATTTTTCCATTCTAAACTATTTTTATATTCAATGTATAATTTTATGTATTCTATAATTAAATGATATCTCAAATTATCAATATTCGATTGGTTTAGTGGATGAAGAACTAGATCTTTGAGTAATGTTAGAATTTAGATTTTGAAGTTGCGAATAGAATAAATTAGGTAGGAAGTGTCATCTCATAATGGACCCCTACCGTATCCGGTCCAAATTAATCACCCGATAAATTAGATATCAGCGATTAAACTAAAAAATCAAAACCAAAAGTTTTAAATAAAATTAAATAATTTTATTTTATATAATATGTTATTATCTAATTCTGTTGAGATATTTGATTTTAATATAACTTAAATGAAAAATATTTGTGGACTTAAACTAATTTGCAAAAAAAAATTCAAAAGTTCATTAACTTGAAAAATATGTTTGAAAGGCTTTTAAAGGATTTTCGACTTGTTTAAATATTTTCAAAACATCACATAAGTCAAAAACAGGCTCTGAGTACCAGTAGAGATTGATGCGTACTGATACCGTGAAGAACCCGTACCGGTACGGTTGCCCATGTACCGATACGCCCCTTTGTCCTCAAATTTTGACAAATTTCAGTGTCCAAAATGAGTATCAGTACGGTTTAAACCGTACTGATATGAAAGGGTCTGTATCGATATGCATTTATTATGTACCGATACCTAATACATTTATATTGTGTAACAACTTTTTCTTTTTTGAGGCATACATTGATACTCTAGCACGCGTATCGATGAGTTCAAAATTGTATTTTTTGTTGGAATTAAAGTCTCTAACGGCTGGTAACAACCACAAACTCCTTAGAGGGTTTAAAAGACTTCTCCAAGCATCCATGGAAGAACAAGAAACCAACTACCAACATTTAATGTTAGAGAAAATGTCTTAGTGTTTAATTTTGTCATATTTCTTTATAGAACACACTTGTGAGCTTAATTGTTAAATTTGCTCAAGTATTAAGATTTGAGTAAGTGCTTAAATTGCAAACACACATACCTAAAGAGATTTTCCTTGTTTGTCAATTTGTTTTCTCTTTTTAAGAGAGCGTTTTCAAGATTTTGGGGTACTAGTTTTGGTTGTAAGAGTTATCTCCTTGAGCCCGGAAAAATGAATGACAAATTAGTAAATTTATGAAAAATCCTTAGTGTGGATAGCTAAGGTAGTGAAGGTAGACCTTAATTAGAAATTCGAACCACTATAAATCTTCATACCCCAATTTTTATTGTTTAGCTTTTCATCCACCAAAGAAAAAATCCAATTCATCCCTATTGGCTATTACGGTTGATCGTTCGAGCCTTAATAAATTCATTAACAATATGTATTTTATAGATAGTCATTGCGAATGTATAGTATTTCTTTTCTAATCTTTTATTTAAATCTCATACATCTATGCGTTGGTGTGATAACAAGGTAATATCTATTCAATTTTCTTAGCCCTAACACATACATACAGTGTACACATAGTGTTCGAACCCGGATCACCTAGATAAAATATATCATCCTTTACTACCGGGACTACTCTACGAGTTCAAATACGATAGTGTTTTTTTAACTTATTAATTTATTACAAGAAAATTTCAATCATTTTATGTAAAAAAAATAGTTAATACGATATATTTTCCGAATAACAAGACATTTTGAAAGCACATTCTTTTATAAGAATGTCCCCTTCTATTTAATTTATTATTATAATAAGTTTAAAGCATTCAAATTGATAAATACAGTCAGACTAAATTTTCATCTAAAGAAGTGAGGGCAATTTTTTTCAGACTTGAATCATAAGATAATTATTTGATATATTATGAGTGTTGATACATTAGTTCGATTGATTTATGTAATTGTTTTTATAAAATTACATGTCACATATCGAGATTCCGCTATTTCAGAAAAATTGTAATATTGAACAAATCTAAATTTAATTCAATTGATTAATGCAATTATATTTCATGTAATAATATCTAATACGTTTGATGTTGTTGTGTTTAAGTTTCGATCTATTTTTTTACACAAAAAAAAAAGGAAAAACAGAAATAATGGCATGAAACAAGGCAAAAGTTTGAAGTTTTTTTGCTGAAAAGGTCCTTTGTTTTCCGAATGCTTGTTTATTTAGTCAATCGCTTGTGACGAACGATGCCAACTGTACGTTGGTGGAAATTGTTTTTTTTCCTCTCGGTTTCATAGGACTTTGCACTAACTAATTCGGACAATTCTGAATACACAAGTCTCGAGTTCAAGACTTGCTTAAGCGATACCAAGCTGATTATCAGTTGGACCAATCCCGTTGGTGTTGGTGGAAATTGTTGAAAAATACTTCTAAGGTTATTATCTATCACGAGTAGACCTATTTATGAGTCGAATAACTTGTTTAACGTATGCGGATACGGTTTTTGACATTTAGGGTAGGCTCGGTTCAACCCAGATTATTATTTATGTAGATTTTCAAGCTGGATTAATCTAGGTTGAATTAAATGCGTGAACCAACTAAATTAAATTATAGATTGAATTCAGGTTGGTGTTCCTATCAAAATCCCCTCACATGTTCATTGTGACTATTTAGCAACATTGGGAGGTAGTTTATAGATAAAGGAATAATAGCAGAGGATATATTTATATACAAGTAAACGATAAGTACATCTGTACATGTGAACTGTTTATTGTGTGTATGAGTACTTCATACAAACCAACACTCTTTTTCCACAAACATCTTTTATACATTATTTTGTACTCTATGATACATATATCGTCAGCTTTGCTCCCTTCAAACTAAGTATAAATTATAACTTTCCCTCCCAAGTTATTCGAGTTTAATTCCGGAAAAAAAATCGAACACGTTGATCCAAACCCTACATTCAAATGATCGAATTAGTTTTTTTAATATACCGTGTAATTATATAGTAGTATCCGTTCATACTTTTTCTTAATATTTTGACAAAGCGCGCACACACAGACCTTAAAATAAACATCATCCTCTTTATCATTAGAGCCGCTCGTTGGATTCAAATGAACGAATAAGTTAAATTCTAGTGTATGAATCGAAAACCTATCAATGTGATTAATGTATGTTGCATTTGAGGGGGAGAAGAAAAACAAAAAGAATGGAGTTATTTAGCAAATCGGGAGTTGAGTAGTTATCAAGCCAGAAAGTGAAATTGAAGAAGAAGGAATGGGCCCACATGAAGTATATTTAATTGTGAATATACTTCATATCCATTGGCAAACTATTGTGTCAAATTAATGAGCTTACTAACTAATTAACCATCCAACCTGTTCTTAAACTCATCTCCATTGGTGTTAGAATAATTGTTGTTGTCAAGAATCACTTTAATTATTATTTTACAACAGAGTTATATTTCTAGTACGTTGTCTTTTACTAAATTAAGTAAAAAAAATTAATATGATTCAAACAAGTAGTCTCAATAGAAAAAAAAATAATATTTATCTTAAGAGATCTAAGTACGAATTACTTTGCCTTCAAAGTGTTTGCCTTTTCAAAGGGTTAAATTACTGTGAACATATTCTAGTTAAATTAATGTGTTTTAGAAAAATGTGTATGAATGGAGAAGTAAGGTTATTAATTTTTGAAAATTATAATAGTATATTTAGATGAAAATTGTTACATGACATTACTCTCTTCTCAAAAGATATGTATGATAAGATAAGCAACAACACTACATTTATATCTCCGTATATACATTTTTTTCTGATGTGTGATTAATCTCTCTCATCTCTTTAACACATGACGTTCTCCTCCACTCAACCTTGTGATATCTTTGTCATGAGTTATCCACGCTCGTAATGGGTCACTGTCACGGTTGTCCTACCTGTCTACTTCACTCTTGGGGTGCTCGGCGTGAAATCAGACAGTTAAATGGTTGCTCCAACACTATTTGTCACGAAAATTTTTCTCTCTTTTCAAAAAAAAAAATGTATGATAGAATTTGCAGCGTCATCGTATTTATATCCTTTACACATGAAAGGAAAGTTTTTTTTTTTCTTTTGTATTACATAAACTAGATATGAATAGAGAAGAGGTGTTATTTTGGTTTTGGAGTGTAACTCTTAAATTGGTGCACATGGGAAACAAGGCAGTTTATTTTAGGGCTGCTCAATGTGGTTTGATGTGGGGAAATATGCTTAACTTGACCCAACATTGGGGCCTGGGGGTACCCACTCAAAAGCTCCTTTCCTAATCCTGTCCTAATACACCAAAGACATGTTGGGGCCATGTGCCCTTTCCTAGGTCCCTACAAAATTTATAACAAAGCTCAACCGTTACAATGTTTTTTTTCTTCTTTAACACAAAAATCCAAAAAGTTAACAAGTTTACATTTATGTTTAGATTAGACAGACTCGCCTTTTTTATCATAATATATAGTCTAAATTATGTTTTTTTGTTTTAATTGTTTATTTTGATAAAAAAGTATAATGTAGACACATAAATGAGGGAAGAGACATAATTTGAACGTTTATTTTTTAATTAAATTAAAAAAAAATTCAACAAAAATTTGATAAAAAAATTAGAATCTAAAATAAAAAAATATAATTTACGCACTTACTTTAATAGAAAAACATGAGAATAAAACAAAATAAAATTTTAAACACTTAATACAAAAAATATACATAATTTGAATATTTTTTTAAATTAAAGGTACTTAAAATAAGAAATGTGGGAGGGGTAATTTAAACATTTATCTTTCATAGGAAAATTCTACAACGTGCGACGAACATCGATGAACACCACTAATGATGAATACCGATGAACACCATTAAATTAATTAATAAAGATTTAAAATTTCAAGGACCCATCATACAATTGATAATTATTTTAAAAATTCAATTAAATTATTTTTTATATACATTAAAATTTTATTTTTTTAATAAGGGTAAACTATATATTTAGTACCTCGCTTATTTCTGTATTTCTATTAAACCCTCATTATTTAAATATTATTTCAATTTGACCCTATTCTTTATAAAAAAATTAACCTTCAACCTAAAACCCTAAACTATTAAACCCTTAAACTCTTAAACATATGCCCTAAATCATATTTTCTATAACAACAACATCAACATCACGCCCTTCTTGAGTTCGTAGCCTGACAACAACATCACTGGTCGATCGGTCACCAATTCTGCTTGGAGCATCCATATTATGTTCCTTAAATCAAGATGAAATAGTATACATGAAAGGATAGAAATAGTTGAAGAAAAAGATTTTCAGTGATCATTGAGTCAAGGAAACATTATAAAAGTAAGAAAAAGTTCAATTAAAAATGCATGGTATTAACTAGTGAATTTAAATTTCAAGTGGTCGTACTGCAACAAAACAGTTAAATTTTACTAATTTAAATAAACTTAGAATTGGATTCTATGCAAAACAATATCAACTCACTAACAAAAACCAACCAACATTTTGGTTGAAGTAGAACACTGTTATAGAAAATATTTTTAATGATATATGGTTTAGGGTATATGTTTAAGAGTTTAAGGGTTTAAGGTTTAATAGTTTAGGGTTTTAGGTTGAGGGTTAAGGGTTAAATTATTTTTTTATAAAGAAGAGGGTCAAATTGAAATAATATTTAAATAATGAGGGTTCAATAGAAATATGGAAATAAGTGAGGTACTAAATATATAGTTTACCCTTACCAAAAAATAAAATTTTAATATATATATATATAATAATTTAATTGAATTTTTTTAAAATAATTATTAATTATATGATGGGTCCTTGAAATTTTAAATCTTTATTAATTAATTTAATGGTGTTCATCGGTGTTCATCATTAGTGGTGTTCATCGATGTTCGTCGCACGTGGTAGACTCAATAGAAATACGGAAATAGGCGAGGTACTAAATATATAGTTTACCCTTATTAAAAAAAAATAAAATTTTAATATATAAAAATAATTTAATTAAATTTTTTAAAATAATTATTAATTGTATGATGGGTCCTTGAAATTTTAAATCTTTATTAATTAATTTAATGGTGTTCATCGGTGTTCATCATTAGTGGTGTTCACCGGTGTTCGTCGCACGTTGTAGAATTTTCCATTAAAATATTGTTGTTTTCTTTAATTTTTACTCAAGTTCGGTCTGACAATTCATTGGAAAATTTTCAGTTCATTCAAAATTAATAATTAAAATGGTTTAATAAGTTAAGTATGCTTGATAATTTAGAATTAAATTTATTCGTTATTTTTTTAATGAAAGTATAAAAAATGCTAAATAGATAAATTTCAGCTTATCACTTTTTTAATAGTTTAAAGGTAATTATTCATAGCTATTTTTAACCCATTTACAAAGCACACACTTTTATATGTTAGGCATAAAGTCAAAAAATTTAAAGTTTAATTTTTCGGTCACTTTAGTCCTTTTTTGTTCAAACTTAATGTTTTATTTTCATTAAAATTCATGGATAAAAACTATCAGTCAACTAATGGTCAATGTCCTTCGATTGTGTGGCATGGTTGCAGGACAAAACTTGAAATAAAATTTATTTTATAAAAGGCTTAAAAAAGAAATAAAATTTGAGAATTAAAAGAGCTAGGATTTGAACTCAAGTCTAGTGGTTCTAGTGGTTGGAAGGTAAAACATTTAACCACCAAACTAACACATTATCATCTCGTTATTCTTTTCAATTCCTCCACTCAAAACTCCGTTCGTTTTCAAAAAAAACATTAGCTTTTTTATATTCAAGAAGAAAAGGGCATTTCCCAATGGCCGACTAGATTTCTCATGCCAAATGATCTCATCTTTGATAATCTCAAAGAATTGAATTTGAATCAAATTTTAAACTTTGAATTTCAAGAAAAACTTGGATTAGATAATTTTAGTCATTTGATTGAAGTGAATGAATTAGATAATCGATATTGATTTTTAAATGTTTATACATGATTTTATAATTTATATTCATTGGATTTTAGTGTGTACAAAATTGAGAGTTATAAGATTCAAAGCCACGAAAACTCACATTGACGTTAACAATAGATTTTGGAAGAAAACAAACCCACCGGGGACCAAGGGCGTGTAGCCACCGCCAATGGTGCTCGGGAACAGGCTCAGTCACGATTTGAAAAAATATTATATTTTCTTCTTGAATATGAAAAGTTGAGATGTTTTTGAGAAAGAATGGAGTTTGAACGGAGTAATTGGAAAGAATTATGGGGTTGGTGGGAAATAGACGGTGAAGGGACTAGCAATAGTGGTGATAAAAATAAAATTTGTGATAAAAAGAAAATAAGATATTAAATTCGCATAATGTCATGTGTCATCATTTGATTGGTTAAAATTAATATAAAATAAATATTAAAAAAATTCAAAAAATGGTGATGACATGTCAGCATCTCATACATGTGGCGATAAAGTTTTGCGATACAGACATATTATATCATTAAAGGGCGTTGACCGTTAGTTGACTGACAGTTTCTATCATTGATGGTGAACTTTGAACGAAAATGAAACATTAAGGATTTGTTTGAACCAAAAAAAATGAGAGCTAAAGTGATCAAAAGGTCAAACGTTGGATGTTATTTTTTTACTTTATGCCTTTATTTTATTTTTCTTTTAATTATATTAATTTTTAAAAAATTATATTTATCAAACAATTTAACTATATTTAGTATTGAATTTTAAGTAACGCACTGAGATCTATTATTTGCTGAGTGCAGTGGCGGAACCTTTCAAAGGCCTATAGTGGCCGTGGCCCCCACAAAAATAATATTTTTTTTATTTATACTATAGATAGCATATATGTATATATATTAATTATTTGATTTGACCCCCCCACCCACAAAACCAAACGTGTACCAATTACCATTCTCCCAACACTCTGACACACAAAAAGTGAAAAAAAAAACGTGTTAATTATTTGATTTGAATCATGTTAAATGTTGGTTATTAAAACAAGAGTGAATAGCAGAATAAATAAATGGGGCAAAGGGTGTAATGGGTATTTTGTTTAAATTATTTATTCTTAAAAAACAAAATTTATACTTCATTTGTTCTTTCAGTAAAAAAAAAATTCTGCTTTGCCTTTTACAGTGCTGCTCCTAAGCCCCTTCATCTTCAAGTTCAAAACTTTCTAACTTCTAAAAATTGACTCCATTGCAATCGAACTCAAAGGTAAATTTTTTAGATTTGTTTAATTTCAGTTCATGACTTTATGTTTATAGTTTTGTTTTGGTTGATATTTTTAATTCAATTGAAGGTAAAAATCATTTATGTTTTCAATTTAGTTCATATTTTTGTCACTTCATCTTCTTGTTTGAGTTCTAATTTTTGAATTATGATATGATATATAATTTATTTTGTGTTTCGACTTCCTCCCGGTTTATAGTTTCATCTTCACCATGAATCCATGATCCTTTGCTTTTATCCCTTTATGTTTTTAATTCAATTCTAATTTGTGTCACTTCGTCTTCTTGTTTATACAATGATAGAAAAACTAGAAACTAGAAAGATTATTGTGCAAGTAGATTAGATAATCAAGTTATGTCCAAAACATGAGAAAAACTAGAAAGAGTATTGTATGATGATTAATTTGCTGTAGAAAATTTTATTGTTAAGCATGAACATAACAAATGTGTTGATTTGGAACTAAAATCTAATTTAAAATGCTTTGGATTTATTGTAATTTTATTGCTTTCGGTCACTTTTTATCTTTTTATATTTGAACAAGTGATGAATTAATCAATAAATGTGTTTATAATTTATTGCAGCATAATGTCATTGATTTCAATAAATTAAACTATTTTTTTTATGGTTATAGGTTGTGTGAACTCATGGGCAAACAAAAAAGATTGGATTCTTTTTTTCAGAAAAAAAGTGATGATAAAGAAATTAGTATGTCATCGAAAACTCCAAGGCTTGAGCATCAAAGTTGTAGCCAATCTCCCCCTAAATCTCCGATTGTTGAGGTTGAAGAAGTTAATATTCCGTTAATAGAACGTGATCCTGGGTTACGTAAACCAATGTGGGAACATCCAATCAATCAACGAGATGAAATTCGACGAGCATACTTGAGAGCAGGTCCGTATCAAATTCGTCTCTCTAGTTATCCATTTTCTGAAGAAAAACATCATAGGCGTTTTCAGTACTCTTGGTTTGCTCAATTTTCTTCATGGCTTGAGTATTCTCCAACTAAGGATGCTGCATATTGTTTACCATGTTATCTTTTTAATATGAAATCTAATGGACAACCTGGTTGGGATGCATTTATTGTTAAAGGGTTTCGAAGTTGGAAAAAAGTTAATTCTGGAAAAAATTGTGCTTTTCTTTATCATATGGGAGTTGATCCTTGTTCACCGCATAATAATGCCGTGAGATCTTGTGCGAATTTGATGAAGCAATCTGTGCATATTGATAAAGTAATTCATCGGCAAAATTCAGAAGAAATTTTGAATAACAAGGTACGAGTCAAGACTTCAATAGATGCTGTTAGATGGCTTGCATTTCAAGCATGTTCTTTTAGAGGTCATGATGAGACACCTAGTTCAAGAAATCGTGGAAATTTTCTTGAGTTGGTTGAACTTTTGGCGTCCTATAATGATGATGTTAAGAAAGTTGTTTTGGAAAATGCTCCTAAGCATGCTAAATATGTTTCTCCTTTGATTCAAAAAGAGATTTTACATGTCATTGCTAATAAAGTTCGGAACAAGATTCGTGAAGATATTGGAGATTCAAAATTTTGCATCATAGTTGATGAAGCTCGTGATGAATCCAAAAAAGAACAAATGGCCCTTGTTTTAAGATTTGTTGATAAAGGAGGCTTTATTAGAGAGCATTTTTTTGATCTTGCACATGTTAAAGATACAGCTTCGTTGACTCTTAAGAATGAAATATGTGTCATCCTAGCTCGTCATGGTCTTGATGTTCAAAATATCCGTGGTCAAGGTTACGATGGTGCTAGTAATATGCGTGGAGAGTGGAAAGGACTGCAAGCATTATTCCTTAATGATTGTCCTTCTGCTTATTATGTGCATTGCTTCGCTCATCGACTACAATTGGCTCTTGTTGCTGCATCTCGAGAGGTACATTCTGTTCATGAATTTTTTAATAATTTGAGCTTTATTATCAATTCTGCTGATGCCTCGTGCAAACGTCATGAAGAATTGCATGCTAGTCAAGAAGCTACAATTGCACACATGTTAACTACAAATGAGCTTAAAACTGGAAAAGGTGCTAATCAAATTGGCACTTTAAAACGAGCTGGAGATACTCGTTGGGGTTCACACTTTCATTCTATATGCAGCCTTATTACAATGTTTGATGCAACTTGTTTGGTGCTTGAGAATATTAAAAGAGAAGGATCCAGTTATTCTCAACGAGGAGATGCTACTAGTGCATCCAAAATGATTCATTCATTTGAATTCATTTTCATTTTGCATTTGATAAAAGAGGTCATGGGCATTACTAATATATTATGTCAAGCTTTGCAGCACAAATCTCAAGACATTGTAAATGCTATGCATTTGGTTTCAAGTACAAAGATGTTGATCCAAAATTTGAGAGATAATGGTTGGGAAAATTTGTTGAAACATGTGCTATCGTTTTGTGAAAAGAATGATTTGGATGTTCCTGATTTAAGTGCACAATATTTTGAAGGTAGGCGTCGACAACAACAAATTCAAAAAACTGTGGAACACCATTATCATTTTGACATATTCAATGAAGTGATTGATTTTCAATTGCAAGAGCTAAATACTAGGTTTAGCATTGAGGCAGTTGATCTTTTGAAACTTAGTTCTGCTTTGGATCCAAATGAAGGTTATAAGTCTTTTAATATTGGTGATATTTGCACTCTTGCTGAAAAATACTATCCTCTTGATTTTACTAGCCAAGAGAAATTGAATTTGCCGTTCCAGTTGAAGCATTTTGAGTGTGATATGCGTAATGATGTGAAATTGCAAAATTTGACGTGTTTGTCTCAACTATGTGTTGTTCTGACAGAGACAGGAAAATCAAAAGTATTTTATCTTCTTGACAGATTGATCAGGCTTATTTTAACTCTTCCAGTGTCTACATCAACTGGTGAGCGGTCATTTTCAGCTATGAAGATCATCAAAACAAGACTGCGAAACAAGATGGAAGATGAATTTCTTGCAGATAATTTGGTTATTAATATCGAAAGAGAGATTGCTGAGACATTTACTTCAGATTCAATTTTTGAGGATTTTGTTTCTTTAAAAGAACGACGTTCACAATTTATGTAATATTATTGTCGATGTATTTTGTTTTTTTAAACTTTAAGTAACATTATTATCGATGTATTTTGTTTCTTTGAATATTTTATGAATCGATGAACTTTAATGAATTGTAGTTTATATTTTATAATAAATAATTTACGTTGATATATATTAAAATATTTTAGTTAATATATATAAGTTCATATTTTATAGATGGCCCCCCCAATAAAATATGATGAGTTCCGCCACTGGCTGAGTGGTAAGGATGCTCATTTGTCACATCTTGTGTGAGTTCAAATCTTGATATTTTATTAGGGTTGAGCATGTCAAACCAAAAAACGAAATCGAAGTGTTTGGACGATTTATGGTTTACAAGTTTAAATATTGTGATTAACCGAACCGAACTTAAATTTGTATTTAATTTATAATTAGTTTTAAATATTTTATAATGTAAAAATAGGTATTTTATACCTAAAAATGTGAAATAACTTAAAATATTATATATGAATATTAAAAAATTGATCTCATCGTACTTGAAATAATACTGAAACTGGGATCCTTAAATTCTTTTAAACCAACACCTTAATGTAGGTACATATTACATTATAGTGGTCATTTCACATTGATCTCATCGTACATTTGTGATGACCATTGAACCTTGTCACCTCTTACACTTTTTCCTCGTAATGTTTGAAATTATTATTCTCCAATCACGCCTTTCTCGATGTTTAACACAATTTATGTAATATGTTTTATTATTGAATCCTACAACAAAATATTTTACATGCGCTTTGATGCATTAAAAGACCCTTGTGGCCTGCAGTTAAATATGGCATATATGGGAATTCCTAGATCACCGTCATCTTCAAGAGCGTATGCAGCATAGGTCACTGGATTAGCATATATCAAAGACCTATCACTCATAGAATAAACACCACCTTGTATTTTTTTTCTCTATATTTTCTCCTTCATTTCATTGAGGGAGATGTCCTTAAACATTTATTTTCATCAGAAAGAACGATGAATTCCATAAAATATTTATTTTCATCCTAATTCGTCTAGCATACACGACGAGTTATAGTGAATGCAGTAGATTCCTAAACAAATCAATTAAGTGCCTTATGAGATGCATTATTCTTCTAATTTTGGCATTCAATGGTGTGTCACAGTGAGTTACCTTAGGGTCAGGCAGCTTAGTCTGTACATTAATGTTGTCTCTAATAATATTAAGTAGGTCAATTGAATTTATCTTTCAACGTGATGGAGGCATGCCATGACATGAAAGGTCACAATCTATATTAACTGCTATAGGCTCTTCCTCCTCACAACTTTTTCTATATTCTCTCTATAATGTACAGTGGCGGAACCTTTCAAAGGCCTATAGTGGCCGTGGCCCCCACAAAAATAATATTTTTTTATTTATACTATAGATAGCATATATGTATATATATTAATTATTTGATTTGGCCCCCCCACCCACAAAACCAAACGTGTACCAATTACCATTCTCCCAACACTCTGACACACAAAAAGTGAAAAAAAAACGTGTTAATTATTTGATTTGAATCATGTTAAATGTTGGTTATTAAAACAAGAGTGAATAGCAGAATAAATAAATGGGGCAAAGGGTGTAATGGGTATTTTGTTTAAATTATTTATTCTTAAAAAACAAAATTTATACTTCATTTGTTCTTTCAGTAAAAAAAAAATTCTGCTTTGCCTTTTACAGTGCTGCTCCTAAGCCCCTTCATCTTCAAGTTCAAAGCTTTCTAACTTCTAAAAATTGACTCCATTGCAATCGAACTCAAAGGTAAATTTTTTAGATTTGTTTAATTTCAGTTCATGACTTTATGTTTATAGTTTTGTTTTGGTTGATATTTTTAATTCAATTGAAGGTAAAAATCATTTATGTTTTCAATTTAGTTCATATTTTTGTCACTTCATCTTCTTGTTTGAGTTCTAATTTTTGAATTATGATATGATATATAATTTATTTTGTGTTTCGACTTCCTCCCGGTTTATAGTTTCATCTTCACCATGAATCCATGATCCTTTGCTTTTATCCCTTTATGTTTTTAATTCAATTCTAATTTGTGTCACTTCGTCTTCTTGTTTATACAATGATAGAAAAACTAGAAACTAGAAAGATTATTGTGCAAGTAGATTAGATAATCAAGTTATGTCCAAAACATGAGAAAAACTAGAAAGAGTATTGTATGATGATTAATTTGCTGTAGAAAATTTTATTGTTAAGCATGAACATAACAAATGTGTTGATTTGGAACTAAAATCTAATTTAAAATGCTTTGGATTTATTGTAATTTTATTGCTTTCGGTCACTTTTTATCTTTTTATATTTGAACAAGTGATGAATTAATCAATAAATGTGTTTATAATTTATTGCAGCATAATGTCATTGATTTCAATAAATTAAACTATTTTTTTTATGGTTATAGGTTGTGTGAACTCATGGGCAAACAAAAAAGATTGGATTCTTTTTTTCAGAAAAAAAGTGATGATAAAGAAATTAGTATGTCATCGAAAACTCCAAGGCTTGAGCATCAAAGTTGTAGCCAATCTCCCCCTAAATCTCCGATTGTTGAGGTTGAAGAAGTTAATATTCCGTTAATAGAACGTGATCCTGGGTTACGTAAACCAATGTGGGAACATCCAATCAATCAACGAGATGAAATTCGACGAGCATACTTGAGAGCAGGTCCGTATCAAATTCGTCTCTCTAGTTATCCATTTTCTGAAGAAAAACATCATAGGCGTTTTCAGTACTCTTGGTTTGCTCAATTTTCTTCATGGCTTGAGTATTCTCCAACTAAGGATGCTGCATATTGTTTACCATGTTATCTTTTTAATATGAAATCTAATGGACAACCTGGTTGGGATGCATTTATTGTTAAAGGGTTTCGAAGTTGGAAAAAAGTTAATTCTGGAAAAAATTGTGCTTTTCTTTATCATATGGGAGTTGATCCTTGTTCACCGCATAATAATGCCGTGAGATCTTGTGCGAATTTGATGAAGCAATCTGTGCATATTGATAAAGTAATTCATCGGCAAAATTCAGAAGAAATTTTGAATAACAAGGTACGAGTCAAGACTTCAATAGATGCTGTTAGATGGCTTGCATTTCAAGCATGTTCTTTTAGAGGTCATGATGAGACACCTAGTTCAAGAAATCGTGGAAATTTTCTTGAGTTGGTTGAACTTTTGGCGTCCTATAATGATGATGTTAAGAAAGTTGTTTTGGAAAATGCTCCTAAGCATGCTAAATATGTTTCTCCTTTGATTCAAAAAGAGATTTTACATGTCATTGCTAATAAAGTTCGGAACAAGATTCGTGAAGATATTGGAGATTCAAAATTTTGCATCATAGTTGATGAAGCTCGTGATGAATCCAAAAAAGAACAAATGGCCCTTGTTTTAAGATTTGTTGATAAAGGAGGCTTTATTAGAGAGCATTTTTTTGATCTTGCACATGTTAAAGATACAGCTTCGTTGACTCTTAAGAATGAAATATGTGTCATCCTAGCTCGTCATGGTCTTGATGTTCAAAATATCCGTGGTCAAGGTTACGATGGTGCTAGTAATATGCGTGGAGAGTGGAAAGGACTGCAAGCATTATTCCTTAATGATTGTCCTTCTGCTTATTATGTGCATTGCTTCGCTCATCGACTACAATTGGCTCTTGTTGCTGCATCTCGAGAGGTACATTCTGTTCATGAATTTTTTAATAATTTGAGCTTTATTATCAATTCTGCTGATGCCTCGTGCAAACGTCATGAAGAATTGCATGCTAGTCAAGAAGCTACAATTGCACACATGTTAACTACAAATGAGCTTAAAACTGGAAAAGGTGCTAATCAAATTGGCACTTTAAAACGAGCTGGAGATACTCGTTGGGGTTCACACTTTCATTCTATATGCAGCCTTATTACAATGTTTGATGCAACTTGTTTGGTGCTTGAGAATATTAAAAGAGAAGGATCCAGTTATTCTCAACGAGGAGATGCTACTAGTGCATCCAAAATGATTCATTCATTTGAATTCATTTTCATTTTGCATTTGATAAAAGAGGTCATGGGCATTACTAATATATTATGTCAAGCTTTGCAGCACAAATCTCAAGACATTGTAAATGCTATGCATTTGGTTTCAAGTACAAAGATGTTGATCCAAAATTTGAGAGATAATGGTTGGGAAAATTTGTTGAAACATGTGCTATCGTTTTGTGAAAAGAATGATTTGGATGTTCCTGATTTAAGTGCACAATATTTTGAAGGTAGGCGTCGACAACAACAAATTCAAAAAACTGTGGAACACCATTATCATTTTGACATATTCAATGAAGTGATTGATTTTCAATTGCAAGAGCTAAATACTAGGTTTAGCATTGAGGCAGTTGATCTTTTGAAACTTAGTTCTGCTTTGGATCCAAATGAAGGTTATAAGTCTTTTAATATTGGTGATATTTGCACTCTTGCTGAAAAATACTATCCTCTTGATTTTACTAGCCAAGAGAAATTGAATTTGCCGTTCCAGTTGAAGCATTTTGAGTGTGATATGCGTAATGATGTGAAATTGCAAAATTTGACGTGTTTGTCTCAACTATGTGTTGTTCTGACGGAGACAGGAAAATCAAAAGTATTTTATCTTCTTGACAGATTGATCAGGCTTATTTTAACTCTTCCAGTGTCTACATCAACTGGTGAGCGGTCATTTTCAGCTATGAAGATCATCAAAACAAGACTGCGAAACAAGATGGAAGATGAATTTCTTGCAGATAATTTGGTTATTAATATCGAAAGAGAGATTGCTGAGACATTTACTTCAGATTCAATTCTTGAGGATTTTGTTTCTTTAAAAGAACGACGTTCACAATTTATGTAATATTATTGTCGATGTATTTTGTTTTTTTAAACTTTAAGTAACATTATTATCGATGTATTTTGTTTCTTTGAATATTTTATGAATCGATGAACTTTAATGAATTGTAGTTTATATTTTATAATAAATAATTTACGTTGATATATATTAAAATATTTTAGTTAATATATATAAGTTCATATTTTATAGATGGCCCCCCCAATAAAATATGATGAGTTCCGCCACTGATAATGTATGAATAAATAAACAAACAAACCTTTTGTTTTGTATATATTCCATGCATTCATGAACATGCAGGTATATCTGCTCTATTTCTTACAACTAAAATATCTATTTCATATGCTCATGCTTGTATATATATATATGCTAGAAGTTTGATTGACAATAGACTTAAATTTTAAAACTTTTATAACTATGAAAATCCAATTTAATTTATAGATCAAATTAATTTTACTAATAGCGGAGCTAATTTAAATTAGTCCCAATCTGGTATTTTCACCGTTTATAAAGTATGTAGGGAAGATTTTTTAACATAAAAGAAACATTTTAAGTGGTACAGAAGGAGTTCAAAGATAAACAAACTGCTGCGAAGAATAGTCAAATTCCAAAGGGGAAAGAAGACAAATAGAACCCAATTTTGAGGACAATAACAGTGGAAGCAGACTTTTTGAAAACATATATGAAGAGGCGTTCGGTTCACTGTCCCAAAGGCCTAAACTCCGACAATAATGGCCCAGAAATTAACCCAATGCCTGCGGAATGGGGGTCCCAATGTTACGAGAACAAATGAAAATTAGGGTTTTGAAACATGCTGGCAGTGGCTTTAGACCAGCCCCCACTTCTTGGTTGGAACCATGTGGATGCTCGCTGCGCATTCAATAGTGCTTCTTCAATTCACCGCCACAACATTTTCGGCTCTTTTGGGTCGCTTTGCTGTGCTCCGAACAGACAACTCTTCTTTTGTCAGACCAAAAACTGGGGCTTCTTTTTATTAATTAAAAGCTGTAGTTTAGTTTGGTCCCAAACCCAACAGCACCCGTAAACATCATTAAACTCACGCGCATTCCAAAGAGATGTTGGAAAACACAGGCCTAAATTATTTTAAGAGGACTTCGTATTTCTATTTACATGGACATTCGGAGCCCAATTACACATTTCCTAGCCCCAACATCCAAAATGTTTAAGCCTTTTCGGCTTAATTTAAATGAGTCATGTCTCGTGATCATACGTTTTTTGTGTGTGCTTAAATGAAAAATAGACGTTAAAAATATATATTTTTTAAATTTGAGGTATTTAAAGTATTTTTTTTTGTAAAAATATGTTTAGAATTTTAAAAGTTGTAATTTTAGGCACATGACTATTAATAAGTATTAAAAAAATTAATCAATCATTGCATGACACGTGACACTAATTTAATTTTTCAAAACTTTTAAAAGAAAAAATCCAAAAATTTTGATTTCTCATAAATTTTTAGAATTTTGAAATTTTTAAAAAATAGTCCCTAAATTCCTATAATCGCCCCTAAAGCTATTCTCTAAGTTGTCATCAGTCGTCGCTTTGAAACCTATCCCTTTAATCGCCGAACCTAGCCAATTGTTTTTTATTTATTACAAAATGACCTATTAAGTCTGGCGACCAAAACAATAAGCTTAGGGACGACAATTGAAGGCAAAAGCGGCAACAATTTAAGAAGTGTTTGGGAGATTTTAGTGACTTGGAGACTATTTTTGTAAAATTTATAAGATTTCAAGAATTTATAAAAATTAGAAAAAATTATTTTAAGTATTTAATTTTAGAAAATAAAATAAACATATATCACATTGATTGGTTAACAATTATTTTAACATCCTTTAACGATTAAACACCGAAAATTGTAACTATCGAAACTTTCAAACTTTAGATATTTATTTTTATAAAAGGGTAAACTACACTGGTAGTCACCGAACTTTTAGTGTGCTTTCAATAAGGTCACCGAACTTTTAAAACTTTCATTACAGTCACCAAACTTTTAATTCGCTTCCAATAAGGTCACTGCCGTCAACCACCGTTAAAAAAGCTGACGTGGCATGTTAAATGTAAGGGTAAAATACATTGTTAGTCACTGAACTTTTAAGAGGCTTTCAATATGGTCACCGAACTTTTAAAATTTTCATTACCATCACTCAACTTTTAATTCGCTTTCATTACCGTTTAAAAAAAAGCTTATGTGACACGTTAAGTTTAAAAATAAACTTTTTCCCACCCGATTTTATTTTCATGTCTTATTTTTTTCTATCTAAACATGTCTATCTTTTAGATACATTAATATTTTCTTTTGAACTCCTCATTATCTAGACCTTCACCAAAAAATTACATTTTGATTCATATGGAACAAAGAGACATATTTAGATGAAAGAAAATAAGAGGGGAGAGAAAATATGATGGGAAAACGTTTATTTTTAAACTTAACATGTCACATCAATTTTTTTTTAACGGTAATGAAAGCAAATTAAAAATTGAGTGATAATAATGAAATTTTTAAAAGTTTGGTGACCATACTGAAAACCTCTTAAAAGTTCAGTGACTAATAGTGTATTTTACCTTTATATTTAAAATGCCACGTCAGCTTTTTTGACGGTAGTTGATGGCAGTGACCTTATTGAAAGCAAATTAAAAGTTAGGTGACTGTAATAAAAGTTTTAAAAGTTCAGTGACCTTATTGAAAGCACCCTAAAAGTTAAGTGACTACCAGTGTAGTTTACCCTATATAAAAAAATAAGTCATGCCCCTAAAGTTCAAAAAATATATATACTAGTACACCTATTTTTCATTTAAGCCTTTCTTTTCAGTGACAGAGTTGAATCAGCCTCAAGCCATATATAAAATATAAAGGAAAGGGATTTCACTGGAAGCAAAATCATCCAAAGCACAATCGATAACCAAAAACAAAGAAGAAAAACACCATATGTTCTTTAGAAAATTTTAATCAAGACAAAGATGAAACTGTTTAGACCCCAAACATAATCAGACAACCTCTTCTTCACTCGAATGCATCATCATCGTCATCTGGAAGAGGCTGGCTCGCTGCTGCAGCAAGCTCCGCTTCATGTCTGCCATAATTTGTCACAAACAATATGGATTAGAATACAGGTCCTTAAGTGATCATATCCAACACTAACCTTCAGGTGATAAGAAAAACTTACTGTTGTTGTGCAGCCAAGTCAATGTGTACTTCCGGAGGAGCAAGAGCAGGGGACTCCACAAAGTGAAGATTAGGATCACTACAATCATCAAAAGTATTATTGTTAGGCATCAATCAAAACATTGCCATAACAATTTTACGTGCAAGAGGGGGAAGTTCGATTACCCTGCAAGCTTCCTGGCCAGGTACAAGAAAGGCTTCTCGAAATTGTAGTTGCTCTTCGCCGAGATTTCATAATATTGCAGGTTCTTCTTCCTGTGGAATGTAACCTGCTTTGCCTTAACTTGCCTGTTCTTCACATCAACCTTGTTACCACATAGAACAATAGGAATATTCTCGCACACTCTGCATTTGAGACAAAATATTCATGTAAGCTTTTCCAGAAAATCAAAAAAGAAACCATCAATGATATAGGTTGAAAACTTCAACACACCTACAAAGATCACGGTGCCATGTAGGAACATTCTTGTATGTCAAGCGGGCAGTAACATCAAACATAATTATAGCACATTGCCCATGGATGCTGCAAAACACAAATAGAAAAAAAAACACTTAATAAAGCAACGATAAGGGCAATAACAAGAATGTGAACATAATACTTACTAGTAACCATCTCGGAGACCACCAAATTTTTCCTGTCCGGCAGTATCCCAGCAGTAAAATCGGATTTTTCCACAGTTAGTGAAGAAGTCCAAAGGGTGAACCTCCACACCAATTGTGGCTGCATAATCAAAACAATAAAGCACTCAAGTTAAAACCCGTAACAGGCTAACCAAACTGAAAACTTATCTCAAGACATTATTGTCACTTACGCTCGTATTTCTTTTCAAACTCTCCAGTCAGATGCCTCTTCACAAATGTGGTCTTTCCTGCACTCCATCATAACACAATCAGGTAGGTTCAAAACAGTGCAATTTTTTAATTAAAAATCATTTAATATTCATGACTGAAACAAAAGCTAAAGGTAAAAACATAATATTCCAGGGTAAATTAAAAAAAATTGTTATAGTGTTAGAATAAACAAAGAAATCCTTTCTTTCCAATGAATCCCAAACCTGCAAGTGAAAGTGTAATGTATAGTTTCTTATAATGCAAAAACTGTACGCAATAATCAGATTATTTTATAAACAACTAGTAATTTAGCTTAAATAGGCTTTTCAAGATTAACATTTTTAAACTAAAAATTAATTTGAATTTTTTTGAAAAGTTAATTACATATTGATATTTAATAAAGAAAAATAAATCATATCCTCCGGTACTCCAAATCTTAATCTTGTAAAAATTCTCATATTAGTGTTGGTGTTCATGATTCCTAGGTTTTAACCATTTGCATAAATGTACTTGATAAGTAAAAAAACAGTAAATCGAAATGATTGAACATTACTGAAACTGTAAAAACCGAAAGAAAAATCAAACATGATCGTATTAAAAAGAATTAAAAATCGATCTAATAGCAAAGAGAAAAAGTGAATTACCAGTGCCTCCATCGCCGACGATGACGAGCTTGAAGCTCGGATAATCAACAGTCTGTTGGTTCGGCAAAGCCTACACCACGAAGAAACAAGAAAATAGAAATGAAAACCATATATTCCGATTCCGATTTCAAAACAAACTAAAACATAAAAAAAGAAAAGAGAGAGAACGGGCAAGGGATTCACCATTGATTAAGAAACTGGGAGCAGGCAGCGAGAAACAGAGAGAATCAAAGTAACGAAGTCTAGCGTTGGAGAAAAGCAGCGAGGAAGGAAACGCAGTGATATCGGGGGAGACGGCAATAGCGAGGGTTTTTATAAGAGGGCTTTTCAGGGTCTCGGCGCTTAGGCCCCCTGGCCCTGGCTTTAAATCGACGCGAATCTCTCTGCCGTTAGATTGGATTACTCCCACCTCTTTCCTCCCCTTTTCTATAGCATCTTGACCGTCCGATCCTTTTTTCCATGTGAACAGAAAATAAAGATAATTTTGGGCAAATCTCTTTCGTTTGAATTCGTAACTCTCTGCCAGCTCAAGCTTAATTTCAAAGCTGAATTTCGAGAGAAATCTTTTTTCCTTTTTGGGTTGTTGTTTTTATATTTTGAAAATAATAAAGATGCAAGGATGAAGAATCTTTTTTCGAATGTTTTGATTCAAAGCCAAAGCCTCTCAAATATTCCGTTTTGGGTAGGGGTGTTCAAAAATATCCGATCCGACAGATCCGATCCGATTATCCGTTGATCCGATCCGAAAATTCGGATATCCGATCCGATTATAGATTTTTCGGATCGGATACGGATCGCAATATTACAAGTTTCGGATTATCCGAAAACCCGAAAATTTAATATTTTTTAAATATTAATCTTGATATATTTAACAATTTGATGCTTGTTATGTCCGAAAATTTAAAAAATCGAATATTTCATAGATGTGAATCTAGTTATATTTAGCAATTTGTTGTTTGTTATATTCGAAATTCCGAAATTTTCATAAATACGACCTTCAAATTCGAAAAAATAGTTGAATCAAATTATATGTTCGGATAATCGGATATCCGAATATCCGATCCGGTTATCCGGTATCCGAAAAATCGGATATCCGATTTTTTTCGGATCGGATACGGATCACTATATTGCCGATCCGAAAACCCGGATATCCGAAAAAACCGGATCGGATCCGATCCGATATCCGACAATGAACACCCCTAGTTTTGGGTGTGATTTTAAAATTTAGGTTTCGCTGAGATCCCTTAATTAACATAGTAATTTAAAATATTCATATTAATTTATTTTATATAAGTTAAAATTTCGATATTTATTTTAAATATATAATTATTTTATTTAATAAAAAAAATTCGAGTTTCGTTTTTCAGATGTTAATCCTCGAGGGGGTTTTTCATTATCATTCATTTAAGGATGAATTATTGAGTGATGCAATTGCATATTCCTTTTATGTGCTGATTATGTTTATAGAAATTGGAGATTGTTGTTCCATTTTGTATGATCAGGATTTTATATGCTCTGCGCTTAAACAATATTCCCTCCTCTTTTGAATGCCAACACTCAACAAGATGAGGAGTTTTGAAGATGAGAAGTACAAAGTAGGGACGCTCAATATTATTTAGAGAAAAATACATATTCAGTACTCTAACTATGATTGTATTTCTGTTTTGGTACCCCAACTATTATTTTTGGCAAAATAGTACTTAACGTTATATTTTTGTTCTGTTTTGGTACCTCCCGTTTAAAATTAACGGAAATAGTGACGTGGCTTTTTAGTCCAAAAACTTATAAAACCTATCAATTTAGTCTAGAATTCTATCAATTTAAACATTATTTTAATTTTTCGATTAAAATTGTAAATTCTTCATTTTTCTTCTTCTTCTAGTCGAACACTTTTTTGGGTTTTGGAGTTTAAAAAACATGCTAGTGACAATCAAAACTTTAGGATTTGGGGATCAATGGGGCTAATGCAGGGTCCATTGGAGGACCTAAACTCCATGATCGGGATAACGACGAGAATACAAGGGGGTGGGAAAGGGATAAGCAAAATTTTATTAAAATTAAGATGATGTTTTACATTGATAAATTCTGCACTAAATTGATAATATATATATGTGCTTTGGACTAAAACTATGATTATACTACCCATGCCATCATCTCCGTTAGTTTTTAACGGTCGGGTACCAAAACATAACAAAAACGTAACATTAAGTATCATTTTGCCAAAAATAATAGTTGAAGTACCAAAATAGTAAAGCGGGCATAGTTGAAGTACTAAATATGTAGTTTTTCCTATTATTTATTGGGAGAGACGTTCAAAGTTTCTAAATTTAAGAGTCAATATTAATAATAGATTATATATGTTTCTTCTAACGCAAGATCGAGGGTTTACATATTGCAGAAGAGAGCAAGATCAAATAGAAAGAAGCCATGATCGAGCAACAAGGGTGACGATTTCGAGCTTTACCTTTGCATGCAAAAACCCTTGAGCCAATATCATCAATATAGTTTTTCAGTTTCCTTTTGGTATAATTTCAAGTCTTTGGTTCATTCTACATATGTGGACTAGACCACAAATCTTTTATACAAGCGATAATGGCATCTCCCTGCATTGTATGCAATACTGATATCTTCATCTCTAAACAAACAATAATTTGGAATGCAGAAGTAGGGATGGACTTCTAAAGTTAGCTGGCAATACATGAAAGTTTCATCATTCTGGGATTCAGATGGGTGATACTCTTGGGACTTTGACTGGGAAGTTACTGATCTCATCCATCCATGGATTTTTCTCGCTTGCTGGATTTATTGTCCTCAAAGCTTTCCAAACAGCACTGTTACACTTAAATCCAGAACCAAATGCAATTTGCCATGTTCGGTCCCCCTTCCTAATCCGACCCTTGGCTTCGGAATAAGCCAATTCATACCAAAGAGAACTGCTAGAGGTGTTCCCGAATCGGTAAAGAGTCATTCTTGATGGTTCCATGTGCCATTCTGAAAGCTGCAAATTCTTCTCTAGTTCATCCAAAACGGCTCTTCCTCCAGCATGAATGCAGAAATGCTCGAAAGCTAGCTTGAAATCTGGAATGTACGGCTTGATCTTCATTCTGAAGAGCTTCTTTCCAACCAATGTAGCAAAGAAAAGCAGCTGCTCGGACATTGGAAGAACCAGAGGCCCCAATGTGGTGATGTTGGTCTTTAAAGCATCACCAGCCACAACCATGAGATCCTTTGACAATGTAACACCGATCCTCCCCATCGAGTCTTCTTCTTGGGTAACGCAGCCAAAGCACTTATCATCTGCAGCCTTATCTGTTCGAACAGTATGAACCAACTGGTATTTGGATCTTCTTCTGTCAGAGCTTTTATTCGAGAGCAATATCGCAGCCCCTCCCATCCTGAATAAGCAGTTTGAAACAAGTTTTGAGCGATCATTCCCGAAGTACCAGTTCAAGGTGATGTTCTCCATGCTGATAACCAATGCATAGGTGTTGGGATGAACTTGAAGAAGACTTTTAGCAAGATCTATTGAAATCAAACCTGCGCTACAGCCCATCCCTCCCAAATTGTAGCTTTGAATATTCCCTCTAAGCTTGTAATGGTTGATAACCATGGCAGACAGCGATGGTGTTGGATTAAACAAGCTGCAGTTCACGACCAAAATTCCAATGTCTTTTGGATTTACAGAGGTCTTAGCCAAAAGCTCATCAATAGCACCATACATAACAGCTTCTGCTTCTTTTCGAGCTTCTTGCATCGATGGGTTAGGCGGTATATTGAGAACGGCCTCTGGAAGATATGTTGAATTCCCAAGCCCCGACCTTTCGAGGATCTTCTGCTGAAACTGAAGATTCTCCTCTGTGAATGTACCAGTCATTTGAGACTGATCCACGAACATCCTTTTCGTGCATTTTCGAGATTCATCCGGTTTGTAGCAAGAAAAATTGACAAGGTAAACAGGACGAGGGCGTGTTACAAAATAGAGGGTCGACGAAAAAACAAGAAGCATTGAACACATGATAACCGAAATGATGTTGTATTGAAGATGCTCCCAAAGATCATAAAGGTCCTGGATGGAACATGTCGAGAGTTGCACGGCGACTACAACGACAAGAGGGGAAAGGATTAGGTACATTCCATGAGTCACTGCATAATGGTAACCAAGCTTCACATATTTTAGCTTGACGGATCTCTTGAAATCAGGTAGGTTCTGAGACGATGATCCGATCAAAGGTTGTTGAAGTCCTGGTTTTTGCTCAGCCATCTTCTCCCTGTAAAAAGTTGAACCAACTGTATTACATCAACTGCAGAAAAAGGAGTCAAAATGAAGGACAATTCTAAAAAATAAAACCCAGCAACAAGCAGAACCATCCAAACACTAAAAGAAGTTAAAAATTGTAGAACTTCTCAAAGGTAAACTTGAACCAGAAATTTGAACATGGTCTTTAAGAAACAACAATGATAGCACCAATTTATTCATTTCCCCCTTTTAAATAAAATCTGAGGCAATACTCTAAAAGCTTTAAAGCCTAACCCCAAATCAGAATTTCACATCAAATTCATAAATTATACATAGTTGATCAGCATTGATAGGGAATGTATAAAACCAAGATAATATCTTCAATAATTCAGACGGATTAGCTAAGAGAAAAGACCATAATCACAATTTACAATGTAAGTCTGAAACAAAATATAAACGACTATTAATTCGAAATTAATGGGGAAAAACCTCACCTTAATGCCCAAAAGGCACCGGAGATCACTTGAATCTCTATTCAAGAGCGGCCACGGAGACCGAGAAGATGGAGAGGAAAAAAGGACTAAATATGTGAAACGAAGAGATGTCAATGGAAATTAAAATTTCTGAAATGAAATGATCAAGTTTTGTAAATTATATAAGCACCAAAATAATCGATTTAAGAAAACCCTAAAACGGCTTTTTGCTAAAACAGGGACAAATGGAAAGAAAGGGGATAATGGCGACCCCGAAAGTGGTGGAATTGACGGCGCCTTCTGGAGCTTTGAAAACGCAGTCATTTAGTTTTGAAAAATCATAACGGCCGGTAGGCTTTGTTTTCAGCCAGTTTTGAGCAAGTACAACAATGGGATTTGAATTTGAATTGTCAGTTTTCTTTTATTTTTTCTTTCAGTTTCAACAAATGAACACTGATTGTATCAAGCTTTGATATTGGATCGCCGATGAACTCGAATTGCTGGTCTGAAATCCGACGAAGAACATCATACAAGAAACTAAAACTAACCCTTTCAACATCATGATTTAGTTTACTTGAACATTTGGTTCATTGTCGTTTTCAAGATTACTCCAGCGGAAACTGACACAAACGGAGATATTGGCGGGAGAATTTGAGGTTTAATGGCAATCAACGCTATCCATTTCGATCAAAGTTGTTGGAATCTGAGTTTGTATGGGAGATTAATCTAAAGGCTTAAATGAAAATAATAAACGACCCCTAAACTATATTATTTGTTTGTTTTTAGTATTTAAACTATTTTTTATCAAAAAAATTAACGAAGGAAATTTTACTGAAAAAAATTACGATAAAGTTTAAAAAATTATTTTGATCACTTGATTTTTAAATATTATAGAATGAATATAAAATTTATGATTTTATTATAAAATGATCGAGTTGTTAACTGTTTTTATAAAAGTGGTGTGACAATTAAAAAATTGTATAATAATCAGTTTAGTCTCTATATTTAGATATTCAATAATTTTAAATATAATTCAAAATTTTAATAATTTTTTTTGAATATGTTTGTGTGATGAAGGGTAGCATCTGTTTAATTTTCTTAGTCTTTTTAAAGACGGCACACACAACATGTTATTACTGATGCTCAAACTCGGGTCTAAAGAGATAATAAACATCAACCTTTACCACCAGAACATAAAGGGATGAGCAAAATCTCAATAAATTTAACCTTATTTTTATTTAGAATTAAGTTAAAAAATAGTTCTCCCAATCAAATTGTGATATGTTTCATCATTTGGTTTGAAGAGAATAAATAGAAGAGAAGAAAAAGAATGGTAAGACTCAAACGTGAAAGAAAAATAAAGTGTAATACAAGTTTAACCAATATACCAAATTCTATCCTTAATCATGGTGAAATTACCTAAATATAGTTGTCTATTTTTTTTCTCCAATAATATGACACTCTCTACTTTATTTCCAATGGTATGGTAGTTTAATGTAGCAATCAGAAGTTAGACTACTTTCAACTTATTTTTGAACAGTATTTTTTTAGAAAATATTAAAAAATTGAAGTTGAAGTCGTCTTTCATTGAAATGTATTGATCTATGCACGACACATATGAAATTCACTGTTTAAAGACGGATTCCAACTATCAGACTTTATTATTTTAATATTAATACAAAATCCAATATTTAAAGACGAATTAAACACAATTCAACTTCTGATCTGCTACAGTAAGTTACTATATTATTAAAAATAAAATGAAGAGTGCAACATTGTTGGAAAAAAAATGAAGAATAATATTTGGGTAAATTTGCCCTTAACCATAATGACTAACAATATATATGTGTGTGTTATATTGTTTTTTTTTCTTCATTCTAGCAAGTTCTGTTGTTATTATCCTAGAAGCATAGAGAATTTATAATATTATGTCTAGCATTTTCAGTAACAAACCAAAGCACAAGCAGGAGAGGGCATAATAAAAATACACATAATCAATAACAAATCTCCTGTTTGAATGCCATCAAATAAACCAATGGTTTATTATTAGCGGATGTTTTTTACCATTTGCTTTTAAAGGGATTTTTCACACAAAAATTGTTGTTTGTCCCATTTTATAATTGTTTGTGCCATTATAATTGCTGTTGGTTGATTTGTGCCATTGTAGTTGCTGTTGGTTGATGTTTTTTTAGTTTAAGAGCTTGAGAAGTTTCGATTTTTTTTAAAAAAATTAATTAAACACTTAGAGTTTTTTTACACTCAATGTCACCCTTAAACCCCAAAAATTAATTAATCCGATCCTTTGACTGACGGAGTCCGTCGTTGACCATGACGGTGCTGATGTGTCGGTCCACGTTAAAAAAGTGATGACGTAAAAGAGGGGTTTAATTGATTTTTTTTAAAGTTCAAAGGTTTAATTGATTTTTTATAAAATTTGAGGGCTTATTTAATCTTCAAGTAAAAATAAAATATTATTAAAATATTATAAATAAATATTAAATTACTAAAATAAAAAATAAAAATATATATAACCATTGTAATAACAAAATAAGATTAAAATTGTGTTATAACCTAATAAGTTGTGTAAAATCTAAAGTATATTTCAATACATATGATGCAAACTCATGTCACAATATAATTACATACCTTTTATTTGATTGAACCAACAACTTTTATAGAAATTAAGTTAGAAAATAAGAAAAATTAAGAAACACTTCTGCAACATACAAATACTCTATGGTGCTTGACTTTATTAAAAAGTTTTTTCCATCCGATCAAACAATGAACTTCATCTTACTCGATGCATCCAAGCAGTAGTATCATAAGAAAATCTAAAATTTTTTTTATAGTGAAATCACTTTCTTGGTCAAAGAAACAAAATTTATATTAAAAAATGTAACTTTATATTTCTAAAAATTTATCCTGTTTTTTATTTTAGTAATTTTTTAGTATTAAAATATTTCTTTATATTTTTAATATTTCAATTTAATTCAAATAAATTTTTATTTTATTTTTTTTAAGATTAAATAAGTCCTCAATCTTTCTAACAGAATCAATTAAGCCCTCGAACTTTATAACAAAATCAATTAAGCCCCTCTAGACACGTCATCATCCACATGTGGACTACTACGTCAGCACCGTGAACTACCACCTTAGCACTGTCACGGTCAACGATAAATTCCGTCAGTCAAAGGGTCGGATTAGATAATTTTTGGAGTTTAAGGGTGACATTGAGTGCGAAAAAACTTTAAGGGTTTAATTATTTTTTTAAGCTCAGGGGCTTCTCGAGCCCTTAAGCTTTTTTATTTTTTTTATTTTTGCTATCTTAAATGTATTTTTTTTAACAATTACTATCTAGGGAGAGGGGAGTGAAATTTTTTTACTCTTAATGGTATTGGATTTACAACCTATGAAAAAAAATGTCAATCGAAAAATTTTAACCATTTGATTTAGAGATGGTATACTATCTTAAATGCATTATATTATATTTTCGTAACATTTCATAGGAGTACCATATCACATTTTATTGCCTTCCTTTTTTTTTTATCTAAACTTCAGAGACGAATTGAGTCAAGAGCCCCACTAATTTCGTTCTTCTTGATTTGAAGATACTCCTTCCACATCAACGACCGATACAGCTGTGGATGATCAGAATCAACCAATTTTCTCAACGGTGAGACCTTGACATCCCACGGCGGCCCATAAAAGAAGGCGGTGGACACGCGGTGGTGTGTCTTATTGACTACCGCACGATGCAGCACGGACTTAAACCTCCCATTAGAGACAACTTGCATCAAATCACCCACATTGACCACCACAGCTCCCTCGATTGGTTCAACAGAGACCCACCCCTCACCTTCTTTATAAACTTGGAGGCCACTGATGTTGCCCTGGTCTAGCAAAGTGATGAGGGACGAGTCCGTGTGAGGGGCTAACCCCATGGCTCGCTCAGGGTCGGGGCACACTGGGTAGGAGTTCAGTTGAAGCACACACAGGGGTTGGTCACCCCCATTTTGGGATTCAAACCATTGCATATCTTCATTGGATAAACCCAATGAGCCAAACATCATTGCCACTATTCTCTCGGTCAATGTTTTCATCTCCGCCTGCCATTGTTCCATCACCTCGCTGCACCAAAACAACCAACAAATGATGTGAGAAAAGAGATACAAAAAGCTAGACCCGAAATCGACATGAATATGATGACCCGAAATTCAAAATAAACCGAACCAAACCGAAATTGACCTAAATTTTAATTAAACCGAAATAAATTCGAACTAATTTTCAACAGAAACAAATAGAGCTAAACCAAAAGCAACTTAAATCGAAGACAACTGAAATAATGAAAAGATATTAAAAGAAATAAAGAACGATGAGATGTGAACTACCGGGTGGAAATCACCTACCCCTAAGTATGCCCCCATTTGTGCCTCCACTTTAAAATAGTGAGTTTAGGGTTTAGGGTTTAAGGTTAGGGCTTAGGTTTAGGGTGTAGGGAATTAGGAGTAGAGCGCATTTTTAGGGTTTAGAGTTTAGGGTTTAGGATATGAAAATTAGGGTTATCGGGCAAGATTTAATTTTTAACTATTTTTTAGGCATGGGCGTAGAAGGAGGCATGATTAGGGGTAGGAGATTTTTACCCTGAACTACGGCACACAACTCACCAAAAAGTTAAATATATTGGATTTATAAAGCCATATGTAGTGTATAAAAATAACTCAACCTAAAAACTTAATTAAAATCAACCGATTTCTTATTGACCCACAATTGACCCAAATCGAAAATAACCAACACAATATTAACCATCACACCCAAATCAAATTTTAGGTATTATTATTTCTTACTTTCTTATCTTAATAGTATGAAAACGCATTTATTTCTTGTTCGACCCGATTTTATTATAGTATCGGAGTAAAACAAAGGATCTAAAGAAAGAGTTAAAAAAAAAGTGTAGAAACGGATGCCGAAGAAGAAAAGAAGAGAAGCCCTGGGGATGTTACTATTACCTAGGCTAGCAGACAAGCGAAAAATTAACCAACTCGATACGACTCTAATCACCATAGACATAAATTAAAATATTAAAATTGAACCGAGATTGAAATTCAATCAAATGATATTAAACTCAAAATATTTCAACCTGAGATAACCCGAATTAAAACTGAACCGAATTACCCTTTGCCACCCCTAGAAAAAGCGAGAGATTCTAGAAACAGATTGTTAAGAGAGAAATGGATTATCCCATGCAAAGTAACGGTCGTACCAGAATTTGGCATGATCTTGAGGCCAAAGTTTGCGAGCATGTTCCACTGGGGACCCCATCATGCGGTAACCCTCCGTCCACATCAACTTAGGAAAGAAGGCGGAGATACGGTGTGAGCCATATCCTGCGGTTCCCGACGGTGGTCGTGCAACGAGATGCTTCTTTTCCATGGGCAGCGAGAACAGCCGCCGTGCTTGGAACACGGTTTCAGAAAACAAACTCAAGGGAACACCATGGTTGATGACTTGAAACGCTCCCCATTCCTCACAAGCATGTCTCACGAGCTCGTACGCATCCGGCTTGCCGATATCGATGACGGGCAGCAATGGCTTCTCATCGTTGATCGGAAGGTGACACGGTGAACTTGTTGGCGACCATGCATGAGAGTCAGGCACTGTAGAGACAGTGGTGAAGTCTATCGGAAGGAGATGGTTGAAGGTTTGGGTTTGGGTTTGGGTATTCATGGTGGGATTCATATGAAACAAAAAGAGATGAGAATTTTGGAGTGGGTGAGGGTTGTGTTGTGTTCTAATAATCTGACATATATATACACTGTCTTCCCTGACTCTGGTCTTGCTTGAATTTTGTCTATATGGTAAGTGGTTATATATACCATTTTTTATTTTTTATATTTGCCAGATATTATCCAGTAATTTATTGAATTAATAAATAAAGAAAATAAATGGGGCAAAATTAATTAGTCATAATGACAAATTTAATGTTTTTAAAATAAATTACTTTTTAATAGAAATGTTAATTAAAACATTAAATTTTTAATGGCGTTAAACAGAGTAGTTTGCATTACATTCGCACACTTATTTATGTTGATATAATTAGAGCGGGAGTTAGAAAATTTAGTTTAGTGTTAATGTTTAAATTTTTTAAGTATCTAGAAACAAATAATGAGTGTTAATTTTCTTTTAAAAAGTGTTAAAGTTGTGTTAATTTTACTTTTAATATTATTTTATATTAAATTTATAGGATAAAACAATAACTCCAAAATTTTTGAGGTGTCCTATGAACTCTTAGTTAAGTGTGACTACGCCCATGAATATAATATTATTTATTTTACATATTTCTCTAACAATAATTTTAAAAAATATAAAAATATTTTAACATTGGCACTGCAACACGCTTTTTGTATATTTAATATTTTAAACGGAAAGAGCGGTGTACTAAAAATGCTTTCCAAAAAAAAAATATTTTTTTTTGCAAAAAGCACGTGCATATCATACTGGCGGAAAATGCTATCCAAAGGATGAGCCTTTGTAAAGCGTTTTTTTGTCACGTGACACAAATAAGTAATATTTTGATAATATATTTTTTGAACAAGGTAATTGACTTTCATTAGAAATAATGAAATGTTCAGCAAATACAATGCACGTAAGCATAACGAAAGAGTGAGAATTACATTCACCAAAAAATTCACACACACAATGAAAAAACATGAGACAAAGGCACAAAAAACATTGAAACCTTAGATAAAAATCTTATGTCTCTTTTTAGTGTCTCTTTCTACGCTTCAACACTAAAAAATTAAATTTCAAGCCTTAACCTTAAATTTTAATTCTTAAACCCTACACCATATACCCTAAAAATATACCATACGCTAAATTCCCTAAACCTAACCACAATGCCTAACCTTAAATCCTAAACTCTAAACCCTAAACATAATTTTTAGTATGACTGCATAAATAGGGGCATCAGAAAGAGGCAAATGATTTCTTTTCTCAAACCATAGAAACCCGATAACCATTATAAAATTTCCTCGTCTCTATGTAACAAGACACATAAAAGGTGATGAGTAGTAAGCGAAACAAATAAACTTGCATGTTGTTCCGCTACACAGTTTTAATTACATTGACAAACAACGGCAAAAGGGGATCAAACTATCTATGACCACCGACAATCTCAGATCAGAAACTAGCGTGCGAGATTTATTTTTAAGCACCAAACAAGTGCAAAAGTAGACATAGATTTTTCCATAAAAGATACGTCGTAAAAACGTGCCTAAAAAGAATTTTTTATGTGTTTGATTGCTTAAAACCACTTGTGTTTAGATGTTTTAAGATTAAAAGTTGTCCGCTTTTTTGAACTTGGATGGTTTTAGAAAGATGGGGCCTGGCCATGAATCTGAAAGATTTATTGGGAGAAAATCATCAAGGAAGAAGAAAGATGATTAAATGTTACTGGTATACGAGTTTATGCCAAGAGGAAGCTTGGAGAACCACCTCTTCTGAAGTATTATATAACAACCTTTTGTTTCACGATATACGACAAACATGGTTTTAACCAAAGGCAAAGTATACCGACACTTAGCTCAGCCATACATATGTGGATAGCTTTGTTAAATAAACACAGGATTTCTAGGGTGCCCTTTAACTTAGGTTAAACCGAGAATCAGGGTTTTATTATTGGAAGGTACGTAATGTCCTCAGTTGTTCAATATTTAGCTCATAGAAATTGAGTGGTGCCTCAAGTTTTCCCTTTATTTTATTTTCTTCACCTACGACAGCCGACAGGTATGTTTCTTCCTAGTAAGCTCGAACATTCATTTGGCGAAAAGATTCCATCAAATAATTAGAGTTTGACAGTGATTTTTTATGTTAGAAATTAGAATTGACTTAGTTTGTCATTTTTATTTTGTGTAACAGCCTCAAATTCGAGGTTGATCCGAAAGCCAGGCCTTGGATGAGTGAAGTTGAAACCCTAAAGCCACTGGCAAACCTTAAAGATATGGCAAGCTCGTCCTATTATTTTCAAATTATGCAACCTGATCCTGTTACTTAGGTCCAATGTAAATGCTAAAAACGACACCAGAGCACAGGCAAGGACAACCTATGAGGAGCTTATCCGCTTCAAACAATCATCAGGCTCCTCACCCATCACCATGTCGGAGCACCTCTTGTGTTGACTGGACGGATCGGAGATGACAATCGGAGAGGAGAATGGCCGATGGTCAGTGTAATAGATAACGAAGGATGAAAGGGAAATCCCTAGAATTTGGGGAAAATGTGTCTACTCATTTTATTGATATTGAAAATATGGAAAACAAATTACAACGGGTAAAAATGAATTTACTCACTAATTTGGGCTAGAACCGATACAATATTTATACTATAGGGCCTAACAGAATAACAAAGAATAACAAACTTGGGCCAGCTGTAGCAAGCCTGGTATTGACTAGAAGTTTCCAGGAATATTTAGAGTATTCATGAATTCCATGGATCATTATGGAGAAGCTCTAACATTCATCCCGCCTTTTCTTCCTTCTTGAAGAATGGAGTGTGCCACCACATTAAGCTTTTGACGAAAAATAACAAACTGTGGAGCAGACAAAGGTTTAGTAAGAAGGTCTGCAACTTGACATTGTGCTGGAACATAACCGATTTGAAGTAAGTTGCTCAAGACCCTTTCCCGGACAAAATGCAAGTCAAGGTCCACATGCTTTGTTTTGGCATGCATAACCAGGTTGGCTGCCATAGCGATTGTACTGGTGTTATCGCACCATATTTTTGGCTAAGTATGCACGGGAACCTCCATATCAGTTAATAAATTGCGGACCCTCATAACCTCAGAAGTTGCATCCGCCAAACTTCTATATTCCGCTTCAGCCGTGGAACGGGAAACCGATCGGTGCTTCTTAGAGCTCCAAGATAATAAATGATCGCCCAAATAGACACAATGACCAGAAATGGAATGACGATCATCCACATCGCTGCCCCAATCAACATCCGAGAAGGCAACAAGATTAGGAATAGTACGATTGGAGGAAGGAAACCACAATCCAAAATAAAGAGCCCCCTTAAGATACCGAAGTATTCGTTTGACGGCAGACCAGTGAAAAACGGTGGGACTTTGCATAAACTGCGCGACTTTATTAACCGCAAAGGAGATGTCGGGTCTCATATGACAAACATAGAGGAGAGCACCAACGATACTTCGAAACTGAGTAACATCAGAGAAAGCTTCACCGTCAAACTTATGCAATTTAGGGGAAACAGTCATTGGTGTATCAACAGGATTCATATTGTCCATCTTCATTCGATTAAGCAAGTCTAATATGTACTTGCGTTGAGAGAGAAAAATACCAGCCTCACTCCTGGAGGCTTGAATGACCAGAAAATAATGCAACACTCCAAGGTCTTTGAGAGAAAACTGAGCATGAAGCTGATGCTTTAACGTGCTGAATATGATGCTCTGAATTTCCCGAGATTAATATGTCATCAACATATACGATAACAAATGTAATCACAGCCCTAGATTTGTACTTAAACAAAGAAACATCAGCCATGGAACATTGAAAATGCAGAGAAACAAGAAAAGTTTTGAGCTTAAGAAACCAACTCCTAGGAGCTTGCTGTAGACCATAGAGAGCTTTAAGTAACTTACAGACAAGGAGAGAACCACTTGAACTCTGCTGCTCAAAACCAGGGGGCTGAAGCATGTAAACCTCCTCACTAAGATCACTTTTCAAAAAGGCGTTGTTTACATCAACCTGGTGAATCTTCCAATTGTGCTGCACAGCCAAAGAAATGAGAACATTGATAGTAAGAGATTTGACCACTGGACTAAAAGTGTTGGTGAAGTCATGACCAGCAACTTGAGAATATCCTCTGGCGACCAACCGAGCATTGTATCGACTAATGGAACCATCAGCATTTCGTTTAATTTTAAATAGCCACTTACAACCAATGGGCTTTCGATCTAATGGAGCATCAACCAAGATCCAAGTGCCATTAGCAAGCAGAACAGAATACTCTTCCATGACAGCAGTTCGCCAATGTTCATGCTGCATAGCCTCGCAAATAGTGGTGGGAACCTCATCATAACTTAAAGAGTATAACTTTGGTTTAAAAACTCCACACTTACTGCGCGTTAACATAGTGTGAGTATTGCTGGGAACTTGCAACTCGAGAGAAGATTGTGCAACCATGGAGTGTTCATTAGGTAATGCTGGTAGTGCAGAAGAGGCTGCACTGTGATCTCGGACAGAAGATGATGCAGTTGAATCAATAACATCAGTGGCAGCTGTAGGAGAAATGGGCTGATCATCTTCAAGAGGGAAATCATCGGAGGAGGTAGGAATAGGAGCATCATGAAAATTAGAGGTTGGTGGAGCAGAACTACTGGTTGATGGTGCTGAAGAAGAACAATCTTCAGTCGAAGGGACCACTGGAACTGGATCAGATTCAAACTGAGTTGAAGCAGAAGGTGAAGCAAAATCAAAAACTAGAGGAGCGGATGTGGTGGAAGGAGAAGAGCCTGAAGAAAAAGGGAACAATCTTTCATCGAACTTGACATGTCGACTGATGAAAATTCGACCTCGAGAGTCAAGACACTGATATCCCAAGTGCTTTGGGGAATAGTCCAAGAAAGTACACCGCTGAGATCGGAAGTCTAGCTTGTGTCAATTGTATGGACGGAGATACGGATAGCAAGCACATCCGAAAACTTGAAGAAAATCATAATTCGGCTTTCGACCCATGAGTTTTTTATAAGAAGACAGATTGCAAGGACTGGAGAGGGTAATCTGTTGATGAGGAAAGTTGCACTAAGCACGACATAGGACCAAAACCTTAGTGGCAGTGAAGCTTGCGCAAAAAGACAAAGGGTAGTTTCAACAATCTGTCGATGCTTACGCTCGACCACACCATTTTGTTGCAATGTGTAGGGGCATGTGATTCGATGTTGGATGCCAAGCATGTTTAACTTAGAAGAAAGAGCACAAAATTCACCACCTCCGTCTGTTTGAACTGCTCTAACAATAGTAGAAAACTGAGTTTTGACAAGTGCAAAGAAAGAATCAAAAACAACAGCCACTTCACTTTTATTTCGAAGGAGATAAGTCCAACAATTCCTAGAACACATGTCTACAATAGAAAGATAATAGAAGAAGCCAGCAGAAGATACTGACGCTGGACCCCAAACATCTAACTCAACAAGTTCAAAAGGAACACTATAAACAGTAGAAGAAGATTTGAAAGGTAATGCATGAGCCTTCCCCATCTGACAAGCTTGACAAACTGACTGTGAATCAGGCAAAATCTTCCTATTCAAAGCTGAAGAAACAACAATAGAGGACGAATGACCCAGACGTTGATTGACAAGTCGTTTAACCGGTCAAAATAAATTAATAAATTAACCTCTTTCAACAATAAATAAAATAGAAAATTGAGTAGATATAGGGAAAGAGGGTCGATCCGCAAGGAGATTAGCTGGAATTGTTGACTTGAATTTGTCGAATCTGACTTCCCATGAATATCTGTAAAAGCAAAGAAATAAAAGAAGGGGGTGATATGATTTTTGGTGAAGTAATAAAATAAAGAAAAAGAATTAAAAGTAGTAAGAAAAACCAAGTGTGCAAATCAGCCTCGAACCAGCTCCTTCAATTCTTTCGATCATTGAAATAGATTTTTATTTTAGGGATCATGTCGGTTATAGTCTACGAGGCCCAACCCGTCGTAACTTGTTCTTCTCTTGAGTAACCAATCCTCCCAAGTCTATCTTCGAAAGACGGTTCTTAAATAAATTAACCACGTCTATCGCCGTTAAAGTATTTAGAAATAAGCAGGAAAAACCTGACTCAGAAATTGTCTAAAAATAGAATCGCTTCTGATTTTATCTTTCCTTAGCGGACCGCCGCTAAGAGTGTTCATAGGAAGTCAAAATTTGCCATAGGCCGATCCTTCCTCCCAATTGTGTTTTTAAGCGAATTCAGACCAAAGGGCCCTTTTTGATATGAAAAACGGTTAAAAACTTTTAGTAAGGCCGATTGCCAAACTATATAAGCAGAAAGATAAAAATGATTTCCCCAAAAAAATTTAAGCAAGTTCAATTCTCACGAATCGAATTGACTTGGCTGGTTCTTGGCTTAAAGGATTTAGCTAAGCATGATATTTATTATCATACTTAACTTGATTTTAGAAAAACAATTGAATAGCATAAAATAAATGAAAAACAAGAAATTAAAGGAAAATGAACTTGGATTTAAAGCTAGAAATGTTTACAAAGATAAAAAGACTCAAGAACTGGAAGATGATCCCTAAAAATGATTGATGATCTAAGCCTTTACCAAGAGGTGGTATTTATAGGCTTAGATTTACAAAGATAAGGTGATGAGATAATTTAAAATAATAAACAAAAGATAAAACAATTCAAATGTTTTGAAATTTAAATGCAGGAAATCTAAACGGATAAGCTGATAAGATCTCTCAGAATGTTCCAGAAGCTTCTAGAAGTCGCCACGTCATTGCCATATCACTGCCACATCAGACACGTCGTGCCCATGATGCCAATCATGACAGAATTATAATAAAAACTACAGAAATGCCCCATTTTCACTGCTATTTACAGAATTGGATTCCTGCACAAAATATAATGAAAACAACATGTATTAAGCAACAAGAAGTCCAAATAACTAGAAAAATAGCAAATGAAATATGTCATATTTGATAACTCATCAAATTCCCCCTCACTTGTCTCATACTTGTCCTCAAGTATGTCCGAAAGAGATATTAACCAAGAATGCATTTCTCAAGCCATTACAAGCATCAAACATAATCATAAGAGTTCTAGCGCAATTGGAGTATCATGAAAGAAAACATTATCAAACCAAAAGGATGCAAGCAAAGAACAGCCCTTATCTCTTCCAATTACCTATCAAGCATTAATCAAATCCTAACCAGTCTTAATCCTCACCAAGATACACTCAAAGTGTTTAAAGGTAAATGTGAAGCAAAAACACTCTAAGTCATGCATGAACAAAGGTTTCCATAAGATTGTAACAAGTTCAATTCTCCAATACTGTATTAGAATCGAGGTGAAGAAATCATTAGGTCTTTTATTCAAGGTGAAATGTGGGTTTAGAAAAAAAAATAGAAAGATGGAAAGAAAAGACAAAAGAAAATGATCAATGCAAGATATTTCAAACATAAATAATGAAGACAAATGAGGAGCTTAAAGATGGGCAAGCAAACATGTTTTTTCTTTCTTTTTTTTTCTTTTCTTCTTTTCGAAACTGTTTTTTTTTTCTTTTCTTTTCGAAGCAATTGCTTCCTTTTTCTTTTTTTTCTTTTCGTTTTTTCTGGAAAAATTCTGCCCTTATTGAAAAGTATCTCTTTCATGTCTAATAAAAGTTCTAGCATTTGATCAATTGAAATGGTTAAGTCAAGGAAATGGAGTGTAAGGCTAACAAAGGCTCACTAGGCGATGATAAAGGGTAAAAAAAGTGAAAGGGATGGAAACGGTTAAAGCCTAATGCCTAAATCATTTTAAAGCACCTCGTTCTTAGTGTAGTCTCGAATTGTAAGCAAGCCACAAGTTCTAGATTCCTAAAGTTCAGGATGACACTCTCAGGCAAAAGAAACGAGCATAATATGAAGAATGCATGCTCAAGGCTCAAATCTTACCAAAATTGGGCTAATTTGATTAAGCTAGGCAAGAAATCTAATTAACACAATCAAGAGTAATTAAAAGAAAATGTCAAGCTGCAGATTACCCATATCATTTGATTATAAAAAATGCTCCAATTCAATCACTCCTAAGTACTAGAACAAGTATAACATGCTAGGTAACATGTAATGGCAAGAAAAGTTCATCTCAAGTTTAATCAAAGTCAAACATATTATCAAACAAGCATAGGACAAGTAGTGTTTTTGCACCCTCCCCCTCACTTAAATGAATTGCCCCAATTCAGAATAAAAAATTAAAAGTTAAGGCAAAGAGGGGTAAAGGAAACTCTACGTGATCAACAACGATTGCGGCCACGTCTGCAGCCGCGCCCATGACGAAGGTAAGAGAGGATTTCGGAAATGTTGTCTTCTAGTGCGTGGAGACGCGCAGCGAAATCCGGAACATCGTGAGAAGGCTGCTCTTGGTGAGGAGGGGATTGAGGGGCACGTGGGGCGTTTCTGCGAGCGAAAACCCTCCTTGTCCTTGGCATTAAAATTCCCAGTGGATTGAAGAAGGGCGCATCCAGTGGTCCATCAAGTAGTCCCATGGAGTCCAAGCAACGCTCATCTAAAGCATCCATAGAAAAAGCGTAAGTGAAATGCTCAATATCAAAGTGAGCTATTCTAGATGCAAGGTGAGTAATTAAAGGACCAAAGATTAAGGGACGATTATACCGGATGACGACTTTGAACTGGCGAGCTAACCAAAATCCTAAGTTTACCTTCCTACCTGAATGCATACACCAGAGGAAGAATAGTTCGGTCTTACTTAAAGTGGCAGAGGCATCGTTACGTCTAGAAAAATTGTGGGCAAGGAAACGATGAACATAACGGAGCCCGGGATCTTGAAGCGCAATAGCCTTGGTGGAACGAGGGTCGAAGACTATGTCTGTTTGTCCGAATAGCTCAAAATAAGCAGCATTTTCATCGAAATCTGCAGGAATCTCAAACAATGCTGTTAGATAATCGGAGTTTGTGACGTTAGTCACAAAACCCATAGCTAAATTAAACTCATTGACAAACATAGCAAAACTTTGACCACATAACCGAAATTTGATAATAGCAGGAGAGTTAGGCGTAATGTAACTAGTTTCGGCAAAAGAGAATGTTGAGTAGAATTCAAAAACCAACTCATAAAATGTTCCACATTTTATTTCAGAATAGGCAGACCATCCGATAGCATCAAAATAGTGTGCGACAGAGTCAGAGATATTCAGATTAACAATAGTACGCTGGGGAATGAATTTGCAAACCCGAAAAGGTCTATGTCTGATACTCTGAAATTGGTCGAGCTGATCGGAAGAAAAGATGAGGAATCCTTTGAGCTCTTCTTCTGCCGGGACGACATATTTATGCCCACGCCTATTTCTTTCAGGATTTTCTGTGCCGCCTCTGGGCGGAGATGGAAAAGATGATGCACTATTCTGCTGGTCAGAGTGCTCGCCATGATGGTAGTTTGCAGAGGACTGGTGATCTTGATGGAAACCGAAATTGGCCGAGAAGTCTTCTGTGTATCCAAAAGAAGGGTGATACATTAGCAACGGTTGAGTTAAAACCGGGGTAAAATTTACCTCGGGATGTTGCTCTGGTTCGGTAGAATGCATAGAAAATGAAGGGATTGTGGACTCCCTCTGTTGGGTATGAGATGGATGCTGCCGAGAGGGTGTGGACGAGTCCACAGTGGGCATCGAATAAAACGATGGCGACGAAGAATGCGGGGATAGCGGACGGCGACTGGTGCTTGGGCCGGCGACGCTGTTGGAACGGTGTGAACGGTGGTTGACGCTCGGGGAAGGAGGCAGAGGAACCACGGTAGTGTGGGGGATAGGATTTTCTACCGGCAGAGTGGTGGCTTGTCGTTGACGGCCTCCGCGGTGAGGAGGAGGTACGACGGAGGGTTCGAACTCGCTGCTAATCTCCATAAACTCGGGCGGTTGAAAATGATGCCTTCCGCCGATAACCATAGGTGGTTCTTGAGGGAGACGGCGGGCTTGTTGTCTTGTGCGCGACATTGTGGGCTGATGTCGGCGGGGTGAAAATCCGGTTGGGTGTTTGCGGCGGGGTGAGATGTCTAGGGTTTAGTGATGTTTGCGGAAAGGAAAGAAGAGGAAATAAAGGGGGAAAGGCTGGATATGCAAAGGTGTAAATGGAAGGGTCGGGGCTATCGTGCACCGTTCATTAAGCGTGCTAAAATGCACCACGTTTAATGAAACGGTGCACTTTGGCTGGGGAATGAAATTGCCCTGCTCCATTCGATAGAGAAGCCTGCAGTGGGAAAGCAATTATTCAAGAAAGAAATATACTGGAGCAAAGAGTAAAAAAAAATAAAAAAAAATTGAACCAATGGGTTGCCTCCCATTTAGCGCTTTGTTTATTGTCGTTTAGCTCGACCAATTCAATGCTCAGATTTTCGGTTCTTCGAGGATAATTTCTTCAATTTGTTCGATGGGTGCGCTTTCGAAGAACGGTTTGAGTCGCTGTCCATTCACTTTAAACTGTGCACCCGAGCTGTCTTCAATCTCCACGGATCCATGAGGAAAGGTATTGACTACGGTAAACGACCCGCTCCACTTAGACTTAAGTTTTCCTGCAAAAATTTTTAGCTTTGAGTTAAATATGAGAACTTTTTGTCCAATTGAAAAGGATTTAAATGAAATGTGTTTGTCATGAAACGCTTTAGTTTGTTCTTTATAATGCTGTGCGCTATCGTAAGCGTTTCGGCGAATTTCCTCAAGTTCTTGGATGTGGAGTTTTCGTGTTTCGCCAACGGTGCTCATCTCCATATTACATTCTTTCACTGCCCAAAATGCTCTATGTTCAAGTTCGACCAGAAGATGACAAGGTTTACCAAAGACAAGGCGGTAAGGTGACATGCCGATAGGTCCTTTGTAGGCGGTCCTATATGCCCATAACGCATCGACCAATTTCAAGCTCCAATCCTTTCGATTGGGTTTTACAATTTTCTCTAGGATTGACTTAATTTCCTTATTTGAAACCTTCGCTTGTCCGTTAGTTTGCGGGTGATAAGTCGTTGATATGTGTTGCGTCACGTCATATTTCCTCATCAAAGCTTCGACAATTCGATTGACGAAATGTGTTCCTCTATCACAAATGATCGCCCTTGGAGTCCCGAACCTGGAAAAAATAAATTCACGCAAAAAATTAGTCGTGGTTCTTGCATTATTTTCACGGGTGGCTTTCGCTTCAACCCATTTCGAAACATAATCGACCGCTAAAATAATATAAAGATTTCCATAGGATGAAATAAAAGGTCCCATATAGTCGAGTCCCCACACGTCGAATACTTCACATATATGTATTAGATTTAATGGCATTTCGCTTCGACGGCTTAGATTCCCAACCCGTTGGCATCTGTCACATGATTTGCAGAAATCGTAAGTATCTTTAAATAAAGTAGGCCAAAAGAACCCGCACTCGAGGATTTTGTGCGCAGTTCGTTTAGGGCCAAAATGCCCGCCACAAGCGTAAGAATGACAAAATTTAAGTATAGAAGTTACCTCGCTATTACTTACGCAACGACGAATTATTTGATCAGAACACAATTTCCACAAATATGGATCATCCCATATATAATATCTAGCATCTCTTTTAATACGTTTAACCGCGGATTGAGACAAATTGTTAGGGACCTTACCAGTGGCTAAGAAATTCGCCAAATCAGCAAACCAAGGGAATGTTACCTTAACTTCCATTAGCGATTCATCCGGGAATTCATATCGTAGAGGGAGTTCGATCGGTGATGTCACTAAACGGCTTAGGTGATCTGCCACCAAATTCTCGATGCCCTTCTTGTCTTTGATTTGGATGTCAAACTCTTGTAAAAAGAGTATCCATCTAATCAAACGAGGTTTCGTGTCTTTTTTGTTGATCAAGTATTTCAATGCTGCATGATCAGAAAAAATGAGAATTTTAGTTTCTAATAAATAAGGGTGAAACTTATCTAATGCAAAAATGACAGCAAAAAGCTCCTTTTCTGTTGTAGAATAATTTTGCTGTGCCGAATCAAGAGTTCTAGAGGCATAAGCGATAACATGCGGTCCATCTTTGGATCTTTGTCCAAGCACTGCGCCTACACTTAGATCGGAGGCATCGCACATGATTTCGAAAGGTAGCGACCAATCCGGGGGCTGCACAATTGGGGCAGAAATAAGTCATGCTTTTAGTTCATCAAATGATTCTCTACAAGCTTTGTCTACATCGAATGGTGCATCTTTTTGTAATAGGTGACAAAGTGGTTGTGCGAGCTTAGAGAAATCCTTCATGAAGCGTCGATAGAATCCTGCATGACCAAGAAAACTTCGAATTTCCCTCAAAGAAGTGGGGTATGGAAGTGAGCGAATAACGTCTACTTTAGCTTTATCAACGGCTATACCTCTGGCAGAAACCACATGACCGAGAACTAAACCCTTACTTACCATAAAGTGACACTTCTCATAATTTAAAACTAAATTATACTCAATGCATCGATTAAGCACGTATGAAAGATTAGAGAGACATTTAGAAAATGAATCGCCGTAAACGGTGAAATCATCCATAAATACCTCTATACCTCGCTCAATGTGATCGGAAAAAATGCTTAGCATGCAACGTTGGAAAGTGGCTGGAGCGTTGCATAGCCCGAAAGGCATTCGCCTGGAGCGTTGCATAGCCCGAAAGGCATTCGCCTATATGCAAATGTGCCAAATGGACAAGTAAATGTAGTTATTTCTTGATCTTCAGGTGCTACGGGTACCTGAAAAAATCCAGAGAATCTGTCAAGACAACAATATTGTGTTTTTCCAGCAAGTCTTTCGATCATTTGATCGATGAACGGTAAAGGGAAATGGTCTTTTCGAGTTTGGGAATTAAGTTTCCTGTAATCGATACACATTCGCCATCCGTTTTGAACTCTTTGTGGAACCTTTTCACCTTCATCATTTTCGATAACAGTTATTCCCGTTTTCTTAGGTACAACATGAATTGGACTAACCCACTTATTGTCGGAAATTGCATAGATGATATCGGCATCTAGCAATTTTTGTATTTCTTGTCTTACCACATCCATCATCGGTGGGTTCAGTCGACGTTGTCCCTCTTGGATAGGTTTTGCGCCATCCTCCACTTTTATTTTGTGCATGCACGTGGAAGGACTTAAGCCTTTGATATCGGCTAATGTCCATCCGATTGCCTCTTTATGGATGATCAGCGTAGCAATTAACTCCTCCTCTTGTTGTGACGACAATTCGCTTGATATGATGACGGGTAGAGTTTCTTTGTCGCCCAAATATGCATATTTCAAGTGTGGTGGGAGTTGTTTCAATTCCAGCTGAGGTGCCTGCAAAATTGAGGGAAGAGGTTTAGATTGTGATGGAGTTAATCGAATTTCAGAAATTAAAGAGAGAGTAAAGATTGTTTCGCCTAAGTCGTCATCGTTTTGATCTTCTAATTCCCTACAAAAGTCATGAAATAAATCAGTTCCGATAAAGTCATTAGCCAAAGGATCTATAATATCAATGAAATTAAGGCTTGCGACAGAATCAGGATATTCCATAGCTTTATACACATCAAACTTAACTATCTCTCCATAGAACTCCATGGTTAAAATGCCATTACGAACACCAATTTTTGCGTGTGCGGTTGATAGAAAAGGACGTCCAAGCAAAATTTCAGACCCATTATTGCTATGATCATTCTCCATATCAATAATATAAAAATCGGCGGGAAAAATGAGATTATTTACCTTAACCAGAATATTTTCCAATACCCATTCGGGATATATAATCGACCTATTAGCCAATTGTACTGTTACCTTAGTTTCCTTCAGTGGATCATTCAAGATTTTTCTATAAACATTTAAAGGCATGACATTGATGGAGGCACCCAAATCGCACATAGCTCTTTTGATTCCAACATTCCCAATTTTACAGGGGATCGCAAACATACCTTGATCCTTGTATTTTGGTGGCAACGGTCTTTGAAAAATGGCTGAAATATTCTCGCCAAGATTAACTCTCTCATTTCCCGATAATTTTCTTCGGTTTGTACACAGGTTTTTCAAAAACTTTGCGTGTTTAGGAACCTTCCTAATAACATCCAAGAGTGGAATGTTAATTTCCACCTTTTTGAACACCTCCATTATTTCCTTTTCTTCCTCCTTCTTGTCCTTTTTTGCTAGTCTTCCTGGAAAAGGCGGAATAGGTTCGTAAGTAGAAATAGGAATTTTAGATTTGATGTTACCTGAAGTAGAATGAGACTTGTCTTTTTGGTGTTCCGATGAGCTTTCGGATTTTTGCTCGTCCTTCTTTGGCGGTTCAGGTGCTATCACGGTTCCGCTTCGCAAAGTGATTTTGCTCACATTTTCCCTTGGATTGACTTCGGTTTGTGATGGCAATTCTAGTCGCCCTATTGTTTGAGCTAATTGGCTAACTTGTTTGTCTAGTTCCTGAAGGTGAGATTGCGTTTGGTTTTGGAACTTCTCTTGTGAAACGACTAACCTCTCAACAATAGATTCAAGGGAACATTTTTGGGGGATTTAATTTTGGTAGGGAGGTTGTCTAGTTTGGAAATTTGGATTCCTATTACCATAGCTAAAGTTAGGATGATCTCTCCACCCGGGGTTGAATGTGTTGCTTTGCGGATTGTAGGGTCTTTGGGGAGGTCCGGGAAAATTGTGTAAGGCGTTGACTTGGGCATTAGTCGTTTCCCTCAGCATTGGGCATAAATCGGTTGCGTGATCTTGCATAGTACAAATCTCGCACGCCTTAGCAACTCCTATTTCTCCTGAAACAAATGAATGCACAATATTAGTCAAATTATCAATCTTGTTTTCTAATGTAATTGTGTTTACTGTGTGAACCCGTCGACTGGGTTCACTTGCAGAACCAAACTGCTGCGAATTTGCAGCCATTGTGGAGATTAATGTTCTTGCTGCAGTAGGGGTCATGTTGACGAGCGCGCCACCGCTTGCTGCATCTATCATCTTTTTGTCTATCGGTAACGTTCCTTCGTATAGGTATTGAAGGAGTGTCTGCTCGGATAAGCCATGTTGCGGACAACTTGCACATAGCTTCTTGAACATTTCCCAATAATCATATAGGGATTCGTTGTGCATTTGTTGGATGCTCAATATGTTTCGCCTAATTTCTGTCGCTTTTTCTGCAGGGAAATACCTATCAAGAAAAACACGAGAAAGGTCAGACCATGTATTAATCTAATTCGGAGGCAAATAAAATAACCACTCTTTAGCCGTTCCGGCTAAGGAAAAAGGAAAAGCCCTTAGTTTTATTTGGTCCTCCGAGGCCCCTTGTGGTTTCATGCTGCTGCACACCATATGGAATTCGGCAAGATGCTTGTGTGGGCTTTCAGTAGGTAAGCCGTTAAAGGTAGGGAGTAGATGAATTAATCCTGTTTTGAGCTGGAAGGGAGTGTCGCCTTGAGGAAAAGCGATGCAAAGGGGTTGTTGCACAGTAGGGGCTGCGTTCAGCTCTCGAATTGTTTGGTCCGCCATTGTTTCTGGTTCATGTGTAGGTTCTTCGATTGGTGTTGTTTCGGAAGTGGATTCTTGTTCGGGTCGTCGTGTGCTTTGTTGTTTCTTTCGTCGAAGTGTTTCGCCGTGAGTTCTACGAGCGCTTGCTTCAATTTCCGGGTTGTATGGAGCTAAATACCCGGGTTCTTCCTGGTCATAAAATAAAACAAAAATCAGTCAAGAATTGCCGAAAATAAATCTCCCCGGCAACGGCGCCAATTTTGACAAGTCGTCGTTTAACCGGTCAAAATAAATTAATAAATTAACCTCTTTCAACAATAAATAAAATAGAAAATTGAGTAGATATAGGGAAAGAGGGTCGATCCGCAGGGAGATTAGCTGGAATTGTTGACTTGAATTTGTCGAATCTGACTTCCTAGGAATATTTGTAAAAGCAAAGAAATAAAAGAAGGGGGTAATATGATTTTTGGTGAAGTAATAAAATAAAGAAAAAGAATTAAAAGTAGTAAGAAAAACCAAGTGTGCAAATCAGCCTCGAACCAGCTCCTTCAATTCTCTCGATCATTGAAATAGATTTTTATTTCGGGGATCATGTCGGTTACAGTCTACGAGGCCCAACTCGTCGTAACTTGTTCTTCTCTTGAGTAACCAATCCTCCCAAGTCTATCTTCGAAAGACGGTTCTTAAATAAATCAACCACGTCTATCGCCGTTAAAGTATTTAGAAATAAGCAGGAAAAACACGACTCAGAAATTGTCTAAAAATAGAATCGCTTCTGATTTTATCTTTTCTTAGCGGACCGCCGCTAAGAGTGTTCATAGGAAGTCGAAATTTGCCACAGGCCGATCCTTCCTCCCAACTGTGTTTTTAAGTGAATTCAGACCAAATGACCCTTTTTATATGAAAAACGGTTAAAAACTTTTAGTAAGGCCGATTGCCAAACTATCTAAGCAGAAAGATAAAAATGATTTCCCCAAAAGAATTTAAGCAAGTTCAATTCTCACGAATCGAATTGACTTGGCTGGTTCTTGGCTTAAAGGATTTAGCTAAGCATGATATTGATTATCATACTTAACTTGATTTTAGAAAAACAATTGAATAGCATAAATGAAAAACAAGAAATTAAAGGAAAATGAACTTGGATTTAATGCTAGAAATGTTTACAAAGATAAAAAGACTCAAGAACTGGAAGATGATCCCTAAAAATGATTGATGATCTAAGCCTTTACCAAGGGGTGGTATTTATAAGCTTAGATTGACAAAGATAAGGTGATGAGATAATTTAAAATAATAAACAAAAGATAAAACAATTCAAATGTTTTGAAATTTAAATGCAGAAAATCTAAACGGATAAGCTGATAAGATCTCTCAGAACGTTCCAAAAGCTTCTAGAAGTCGCCATGTCATTGCCACGTCACTACCACGTCAGACGCGTCATGCCCGGTGTCGTGCCCATGATGCCAGTCATGACAGAATTATAATAAAAACTGCAGAAATGCCCCATTCGCACTACTATTTTCATAATTGGATTCCTGCACAAAATATAACGAAAACAACATGTATTAAGCAGCAATAAGTCCAAATAACTAGAAAAATAGCAAATGAAATATGTCATATTTGAGAACTCATCATTGATGCCACAACCAATATCCCATATTGTCCTTATTTGCAGTAACACTGTGAATGGAAACTAGTTGCGATTGAGACTGAACTGAAAAAGAGTATAAACCATCCTCTTAAATTCCACGCAAAAAGAACCTCCCCTGTCTTTTCATCCTTCACGCAACAGTCATTAGAATGAAACTCAAAATAAACGTGATTATCCGCAACAAATTTAGAAACAGAAAGCAAGCTTCGAGTACGTGTAGATGCATGAATATAAGCATGACCAACATGTGCTAGATCAATAGTGGTATTATCACAAAGATGTACTCTACCCAGGCCATTATAATGCATACTGGAGAGCATATATGACTTACTGTGAGTCACATGATGTGTGGCTCCTGAATCCGGGAACCAAGTGGTAGAACCAACATCAAGTCCTTTAGCAGTCAGTGAATTCACTTGGACATGTTCAACACCATACTGGCCATCGGAGGAATCAGGTTTGTCTGTAGTAGCTTCAACAAACGGTTCGTACAACTGTTCAAACAAATCCCCTTGACATTGACAAGCATTGGCGTGTGGCACACCACCAGATCTGGTAGCACGAGACTGTTGACCATGCTTATATTCTTCGTCGAAACGGTGCCAACATGCATCTGCTAAGTGGCTGAGCTTACCACAAATCTAGCATTGTGGACGGCCAGTGAACCTCCCTTGATAACGACCGCCTCGATATGAACCAGAGTGAGAGCCTCTGCCGTGATCAGAAGAACCAAAAGACTGTTTGAACTGATTCTGTGTATCCTCTTTGCAAGCTTGTGTGAGATTGATTCCAACAGGAGCATCGGTTGAATCCAAAATCCTTGATTTGGCATCTACAAGAACTGAAATTACCCCATCAAGTGTGTAGGGGACTTGACTGGCTGTGATAACATCAACAAATGGTGCGAACTCAGAGGGGAGACCATTAAGTATCGTGGCAATATGTTCGACATCGGAAACTTTGTTGCCAGACAGAGCAAGCAAATCACATATTTCTTTTATTTTGACTGTATACTCTCTCATACGAAGCATGCCTTTCTTCATAGATCGAAGCTGACAGTGTAGATGCATAACCTTCATGATTGACATCGTCGAGTAGAGCCCAACAATGATAGTCCAGATTTCAGCAGACGTCTCTGCACCGACGAGTTGAGGCAGAACGGTGGAACCAACTGTGGATAGCAACCAGTATGCTAGTGAACTGTCCAGTTTGACGAATCTGGTGTAGGCTGGATTCACGACCTTCTCTCCATTAGCACGTTCGATAATCTTTGACGGTTTAAGAGTGTCTGGATCGATAAATTCTTCTAATCCAAGACCTCGAATGGTCAAGATTACATGCTGCTTCCAGAGCAGATAATTCGTGTCATCCAAACAAACTTTGATTCGTTTGTTAGAGAACATCTGAGATGCTGCATCTTTATCGCCATAGGAAATTCCATCACTGTCACTGGTAACTTCCACAACATTCACTATGTTTGGCTATGTGAAACTTAGATCAAAGAAGAAAAGAAAATGGAATCAAATCGAAGAAACCAAGAACAGAATTAACTCACACAACCAAAAATTCTAGATCGAGAGAAGAACTCGGAGCGCGGAGAAACGAAACAATTTTCGAACCAGCTGCTGAAGGAGGACCGCCGATCAGAAGAGCAACCTTTGCTCTGATACCATGTCGAAACACCTCTTGTGTTGACTGGACGGATCGGAGATGACAATCGGAGAGGAGAATGGCCGATGGTCAGTGTAATAGATAACGAAGGATGAAAGGGAAATCTCTAGAATTTGTGGAAAATGTGTCTACTCATTTTATTGATATTGAAAATATGGAAAACAGATTACAACGGGTAAAAATGAATTTACTCACTAATTTGGGCTAGACCCGATACAATATTTATACTATAGGGCCTAACAGAATAACAAAGAATAACAAACTTAGTAACAGTCCTAACAAACTTGGGTCAGCTGTAGCAAGCCTGGTATTGACTAGAAGTTTCCCGGAATATTTAGAGTATTCATGAATTCCATGGATCATTCTGGAGAAGCTCTAACACACCAAAGCCCAGAGAAGAAGAATCATAGGTTCGAAAGGTTCAAGTTTCTCTATGTTCATACTTAGAATTTGGTTCTTATCCGGTATCCGCTTCTTCAGATATATGAATGTATGTATGTATATACAAGGGAGGATCTTTGAGGGGGCCAAATTAAAATTTTTGAAAGTTTTAGAAGCATAAACAAAATTTTTCAAATTTTTTGAGGTTTAATGAGAAATTTTAAAAAATTTAAAAGGAGACTTAAATAAAAATAGGGTAAACTATACTAATGACCACCGAAATATGGGGTTGATGTCGATTTGACCACTATATTTTCAATTGTGTTAAATATACCACATAATTATTTAATTGGTTCTAATGTAGCCACATGCCATAAAAAAACGGAAAAGTTGACGGGGCTGTTAAAATAATTGGTATAATTAAAAACTTGGTCACCTTTATCTACACAATCTATCAATTTGGTCATAATTTTAATCTAATAATTTATTTATTTTAATTAGGTGGTAACACGTGTCACCACCTGGTAGGAGTCAAACCTAGGACCTTGGGAGGGCGAGTTTGCCACTGAGCCAAGCATATATATGTGACATGCAATACTAATAATAACATATGTGTTATACGACTGGAGAAAAAAAACAATAACATAGTGTTTGATCATGCTGCATTTCCCAACTCACATCCCATTTTATTTATACCATTCACCTTTGCTAATATATATTTGTTTCTAAATGTCTTAACTATAAATATCACAAACATTCTTTCCTCATTGTATTTCATTGCATTATCGAAAACCAATCTTACATCAGCACAAATATCACAAACATTCTTGATAATGTTCCTAGGGAAAAAAATTTGGAATTCTTGATAATGTTCCCAGCAGCTGGCTGGATGCTATGAAATCCTCATCCCCACATCATAAATTAACCAGGGATTACAACCATGCACTTGTATCAGCTGATGCAGATGTTGCATATCGCACATGGACGGCATTGCTTCACTTTAAAGGTAAAGTTGTGCAAGAAATATCAAGAATACATGCATGGACAAGAGAAGAAACTGGCTGGGGTTCGTTTCAAGAATCTTCAGAATATTTCGAACCGTCGGAGGTATATTCAGTCCAAGAAAGGCACTTGGAACTACCGCCACATGGATTAAGAATGAGCCACTGTTCAGACGAGAGTCGAAATGCTGGGACAACAAGAACACCTCGAACGCCTCTCTAGGATTGAGTATCCCTCGGACAGTTTTTCGATATTTTCTTGAGCTTCTTGAAACCAACCCCATATAGTTTCTTCTCTTGTCTCTGCATGTATTCTTGATATTTCTTGCAGAAATATTGAACCAGACAAACTGCATCATCCAAATATGGGTTCGTTTTCGTTTTTCAACTCGACCCCTAAGATTTTTTCTTTTGCGTACCTGATGGATGAAACTTTATGCATGATGAATTGTTACTATAGATGTCAAAGGTCTTGGTTTACATGACTACTATAAGGTAATGTGTATTGCATTAATGCATTTTTCATTTTGTGTCCTTTCAGTTTTCCAGATATAAACTGTCCATTTATCTGTTATCTATTCTGTTTGAGTTGAGGAATCTGGTGGATATATCATAGGAATGCATACAAAAATTCATAACTTCTTGAGATAACACCGTGATCACTTGCGCCATTACACGCAAACTGTAGCGTCCTTTTTACCGGCACGACTAGAAGTAATATCTAATTGTTAGCACCGCTGCAGGTTCCGTTGGTGTTTATCCGACTCTTCTTGATGGTTTTGGAAATGGTTTTCCTAGTTTTATTGATTAATGATGTTATCATTGCTAGGTTATTGAAAAACCAATTGACTTCAGTACAATAAAAAACCAAATGGAGGCTAAGGATGGTACTAGATATAAGAATGTTTGTGATATTTGTGCTGATGTAAGATTGGTTTTCGATAATGCAATGAAATACAATGAGGAAAGAATGTTTGTGATATTTATAGTTAAGACATTTAGAAACAAATATATATTAGCAAAGGTGAATGATACAAATAAAATGGGATGCGAGTTGGGAAATGAAGCATGATCAAACACTCCGTTATTGTTTTTTCTTTCTTTCTCCAGTCGTATAACACATATATTATTATTAGAATTGGGTATCATATGTATATGCTTGGTTCAATGGCAAACTCACGCGCTACTCTCCAAGGTCCTAGGTTTGGTTCCTACCAAGGGTGGTTTCTTGGTTTTTATTTTTCCTACTCCAATCAGGGTTATATGTGTCACCAGCTAATTAAAATAAATAAATTTTTATTAGATTAAAATTAGGACCAAATTGATACATTGTATAGATAAAGGGGACCAAATTTGTAATTATACCAATTATTTTAACAGCCCTGTTAACTTTTCCGTTTTTTTAACGGTAGGTGGCTACATTGGAACCAATTAAATAGTTATGTGGTATATTTAACACAATTGAAAATATAGTGGTCAAATCGACATCAACCCCATAGTTCGGTGGTCATTAGTATAGTTTACCCTTAAAAATATTTAAAGAAATAAAAACTTAATGATAATTTTAAAATTTTTGAGGGGGCAAATTAATATTTTTCAAAAACTTGAGGGGCTAAATGTAAAATCTTCAAAATTGGGGCTCGTTAAGATTTCAAGTCGAGTTCAAGCTTGAGCAGATTTTAACGAGTCTGAATAATCTGAGCTCCGCTCGGCTCGTTAAGAACTCGAGTCGAGTTCAATCTAGTCGAGTTTTGACCGAGCTTTGACCGAGTCGGACTCGAGTAGCTCGCGATCTGTCTCGTCCATTTAAAGCCCTATTAGGAAAAAAAACTTTGATACACAAGTTTAGGGTGTTAGTTTATGGTTTAGAGGTTTAAGTTGTTGGGTTTAGAATTTAGGATTTAGTTTTTAGGGTTTAGGACTTATGTATAGGGTTTATGTTTTAAGATTTAAGATTTAGGGATTTAGATTTTAAATTAAAAAAATTAGTATATTTTCGAGTAGCTCGCGAGCTTTTCGAGTCGGGTGTCAAATAGCTACACTCGGCTTGTTAAGAATTCGAGCCGAACACGAACTTAAATAATGACCGAATTTTGATCAAATCGAACTCGAATAACTCACAATCTATCTCGTTTCATTTACGGCACTTAAATAATGACCGAATTTTGATCAAATCGAACTCGAATAACTCACAATCTATCTCGTTTCATTTACGGCACTACGGGGCCAAGGCCCCTCAAGCCCTTACCACCGTCTCCCCCTGTGTATATATATGTACGTACGCATGCATGCGTGTATGACTAGAAATTGATGAATGGAATGATGTTCACACCAAAGCTGAAGTCCTAACGAGCCCTAACCCTACAATTAGTTAACTTTTTTTGGCTGTTATTGTCATGGTTTTACACTCTTCAAACTACCCACTCTATCTCTATTTCCCTTGCCTTCCAATTTCATTTTTTTTTTGCAAGATTCCACTTCAAAATTTTAATCGGGGTTTTAATGAAAAAAACTTATTGAATAATAAGACTTCAAACTATAATTTTTAATTAAATGTTTATATTTTTGTCAAATCCAAACTATGATTGCATAATACGTCCCATTAAAATTGTTTTTTAATGACATTTTAAAAGTCAAAATTTTAAATTTTGACTATGATTATTTTAAATAATTAAATTTTATAAGATATACATTTAAAAACTACTTAAAGTTTTTAATATATATATATATATATTTATATTTTTATCAACATTAAATTTTAAATAACGAGTCAAAATTAAAAAATTGACTTTTAGTAATCAAATAGGGGCAAAGGAAATAACTATTTTAAGTTTTGATAACTCTGATATCATGAACCTTGAGGTGCCTATGAACTCTTCTGATGGCGAAATTTCTCGGGAAAATAAAATAGTGTCCAAGGATATAAAGAAAGCTCAAATCTTCACCCGAGTGAAAATCCAATCTATCGGATGCCAGTAAACTCATGCAGGACGGATTACCACCTTCCAGGGGAGTACAAATAAAGTTCCATCAAAAGACAATGACGATATTTAAAGTATTTTTTTAATAAATAATTTTTAAAAAAAAAATTATTAAGTGTAACAAGACTATATTAAAAAAAAAACAGATAGGAAACTATAATTTTTTTTGTTAATATCTTTTTAAAGGAATCATAAAATCATTAGATTTTAATTGAAGGAGAGACCACCACAACTAATGAGAATTTAATTTGGACTTCATTTTAATCCATGAAAATCATTAGATTTTTTAATTTAGTATGAATTTTAATGTTTTTATACTTATATGTATTGATTTTTTTACATTTATCGTACCTCTATCGTACTCGTAACTTGTAATTTTGACAATTATCGCTTTTCGTCCCCGTAATGGTGGGGAAGATTGAAACAAATATCAGACATGAACTATATTTTGAGAACTATTTGGACCTCAATGGACTTAAAAAGTTTGGGCTAAAGAAGCACACGTACTATCCAATATTTCGATTAGTCAACTCTATTTACGCTATTGTCAAAATTAGGATAAATAATAGTTAATCTCTAAAATTGGTCTCTTTTTTTTAAATAGGTAAGTGTTCAAATTCAAGAAGATGAGAAGAAATACTAGCAGAATCATTACCTCCACTTCTTCACAAGCAGCTGGACTGAATTTTTGGCAAGTGCCAGATTGCAGAATGGTTTTTAAGATGGTTTTTCTCTTTCTGATGTAAACCTGCAGTGGTTTAGGGGGTTGTGAAGAAGGTTCGATTAAAATTTAGTTCTTGCATGCGTGATAGTAGGTGAAATATGTGGTGTAGATAAAGTATTATGTGAGGAAATAGGTAAGATATTAGGTCAAGAAAGAGAAGTCCGAGGCTCAAGTGATGGGGATAAGTAGGAAGTGATAAAAAAAAGAAGGAACCTGTTTTTGAGAGGGCTGAAAATTATCAAAACTCTCCCCCTAAATTTTAGCCGTGAGAAAATATGGTTCCTGTTCAAAAAAGTTAAGATCCAAAGAAACAAGAAATTTATGAGAATATGGATGGTAACATTTGTAGCCCTTCTTTAGTGAAGAACGTCCTACGAACACACATTTTAGAGATTTAAGATCATGTTTAGACCTAGAAGGATCATGAGTTGTAAAAAATATGATACACCCAAAAATTTTCAAAGGAAGTGTAGAGGACAATGGCTTAAAGTGAGAAAAACAAGATAAAAGAACATCTCTAGGTGTTTGAAATTTTAAAACTCTACTAGGCATGCGATTAATAAGATATGTAGAAGTTAATAAGGTTTTTCCCCATAGATATTTAGGTACATTGTGAGTAAATAATAAGGCTTGGGTTACTTGTAGTAAATGTCTATTTTTTCTTTCTACGACTCCATTTTGTTGGGGAGTATCAACACAAAAATTAACTTGTACTATCTCTTTTTCTTTGAAAAATCACCTAAAGATTTAGTAAAAAAATTCTTCTCTATCATCCGATTTAAAGATTTAAATTTTAAAATTAAATTGGATCTTGACCATGTTGTAAAATCTCTCAAAAACACTAGTCACTTCAAATTTTTCTTTCAAGAAGTAAGTCCAAGTGATTTTACTATGGTCATCAATAAAGGTCACAAATCATTACTACTAGTAATATTTTTCACTTTAGAAGGACTCAAAACACCATTGTGAATAAGAGAAAAAGAATGTGAGGGTAAGTAAGATTGTCTTAATTGTTCTGCAAGTTGACAGATATTACATTTCAAGGAATAAGATTTTTTATTAACAAATAATTGAAGAAAAAAATTTGCAAGATAGAAAAATTTTGGGTGGCCTAACCTAAAATGTCATAACATAACATCAGACTATGTTTAGAAAGTAAGACAAATTTTAAAATTCTGAGATGATGAATTTTTAAATTGAAAAAATATTTTTTTGTTATCAGTCATGTGGTTAGAAGCACTAGGCTCCACAATTAATGCTGATGTAGTCGTAGTAGAAAGAAGTGCAGTGAAAGAAGAGTTGGTTTGTGTACCATCATTGTCTGCGAAAGCCAAATTTTCTGCACTGCTCCCAGTAAATCTTTCGAACAGTTGCTGCGGTTGTACTATCTATTGTTTGATGAAGCCTCTAGATGAAGTCGGATTAACCATTGAAGAGAAAAAGAGAAAAAAATCGATAGGACCGAATTTAGACTAATACCATGAAGAAAAACAAAATTGAAGAAAAACATAATGTGTTTCTGTGTCTTTCGATTGAATAATAAATAAACTTACAAATGTTTACAGACTTTTATAGACTAGGACTTTTAGTTACTTTAAGAGTCCTATTAGTTAATTAACTTCTAACTTTAGTCTTAGGAGTCCGACTTTAACTAAACGTATACATCATAGTTCAATTACAATATCTATTCTAGTTCGACTAAACTTACAATTTTAGTTCGACTAAACTTACAAAAGCTCTATTATACTATTTACATTTATTATGTACTTAGTAATTTAAAAGATATTTATTATGGGAAGATTATTTGAGTTCTTCCGTTGAAAGTGATTATGGTTTTCCAGTTTGTGAGACCGTCGACCAATCTCCTCCTCCGCATGTTCGAACTGATTATGCGAGTATTATGAGGACTGTACGTTAGTAATATTTGAATTATTGTTTGTGATGTTTAGCAGGTGACATAGTGATAGATTTTATTTCGTTGTTTATATAGGACATTTTGGTTATAATTCCAATATTATATGTTTATTAGGATGTACATTTTGTTATCTCTTTCCTATTTTTTCCCCCCAATGAAATCAATATTTTGTAGAATAAATAAATAAATGCTATTTAAGCTTTTAGCTCTCCTATTTTCGTCTTGGTTAGCCTGTTCTGTAATTCTCTTTGCCATCGTTATAAGGTACACCAAAACGTTGATGATTAAGAACTTTAATTCAATACCAAAACCAAAACCAAAACCAAAATAAAGTAAACAAATTTAGTTTAAGATAAAAAGGCAAACAAAAAATATACAAATCCTATAAAGTTGTCCTAAACTGGTTATAAAGCCCATACTGTAGGGGGGCATTCACATGATTATAACTTTCATGAAAAGAGCCTGCTGGTTAGGGCAAGAGCCCAAATTCACAAAATCCTTGTCTGAGGCCTGGCTGATACGAACCGAGCCGACTGGGCCAAGCGAAACACCCCAGTCTTAGACAAGTCTACTAACAACCACCTTCTTCTAAAGGAACATATGTATAGAAATCTGAAGGAAAAAAAACCCCTCAGATACTACACACAGCAATGAGATTACTACTGCTTCACTCTCCAGCCATGATTCAGAGACTTGGATTTCTATGCTCTTTCAGCAGATATTTTACCCACGTTACCGAAACTTTTGGCATCCTTAGGCCTCCATCGGGTCCTCCCTCTCACAATCTCGGCCCCATCCTCGAGTCGGAGCAAGTGCTGGCAATTAATTCCACCAAAATTTCTGGTGTTCTCCACGTCCGAGTCGGAGACAGCAGTCAGTGACTGCAGCACGCTGTCCCTCCCACACTCCCTCCTATACTCCAGAGTCATGGAACAAAGCTCGCGACTCTCCAAGATTGGCAATGGAGCACTCTGCAAGTATTACCTTCCAGTTAAAATGCATGTAAACACCAAACATATAATGACTTAATTCGTGAAGATCTGAAGATAAACAGATTGCAATTTCATATTAGCTATTGATTCCAAGAAAACTTCCATCGAAATTGGGGACATCAGTAATTACTAATTAGAACTAGCCAAGCAAAGTCGTCGACACATAATTGTTCTTTATTACTGCAACTTTAAACACGTCTCAGGAATGGCTATAGTAAAGAATTGTTTCCACTAAATTTGCGGCCACAGATTTCTGCTCTTTCCTGAATAAACCAGAAGCTAAGGTAAAATAGTTGAGTCTGGTCAGGTTAGAACATTCTAGGCCGAAGCAAAATCCAGTTCAGCATCACGGGTAAAAATTAAGGTATATAAAACTAAATGGTTATGATTTTGGTTCAATTGTTATCACCGGATAGGAAGAGGTAAGAGGGAGACATAGCTGCAGGGAGTCTACCTCAAGGATCCAGCCAATGTACTTCACATTATTCACATGCTGATTGACATCCAAGTCACTCCATTTAGGCTGCAAATTAGAAAGAAAGTTTATTATGAAAGCAACAAATGAACAGAAAGATACCTATCAGTGCCGACTGTCATAGCTATACAGACGAAGAGAGGAGGGGTCAGCAGAGACTTACAGTTAAACCTTTGCACACATATTCAGCTGTACTGTCATCAAGTTTCACTAGTTTCTGGCTATCCTCAGCCAGAACAGGATCAGAATTCATAAAGAAAGGTTCTATTTCTCCACGAACCTCTTCTGGAATTTTAGATAATCTTCTAGTCAGCTTATTCATCATCACCCACACACTGCAGATCACCAAAACCAACACAGAGGGGACCCAGATTAGTCACTCGTGAAACACCATTGAAGAATGTGCAACCAAACCGAAAATATAAAGAGGGGGGGGGGGGGGGGGGGGGGGGGATGGTCATTCAATGTGTCCGGGGAAACCAAAAATATCATCAACTGATGCATCTACTGAAATCATATTTGGTCTATTCCTAGATTATTCTTGGTGAGAAGAACAAATTTGTGGCACAAAACAACAGATTATGTTATGACACGAAAAATGAAAATGGTTGTGGTCCTGTTATAAAGAATGCCCCACCTCGTGGCTCTTGTTAAAATTTCACCAGTTTCACTATTGCTGACAAGCCAATCTCTTCGCATCCCATTCTTCCCAGATGCACTAGCCCAAGTGTCTACTTGAACAACATCGCCCCTGCAAAACAGACACATATAAGTTCAATGTTCATAATATAAATTTCAAAGTACTCCTAAATCCTAATACATCCAGAACTAATAATTTTTGTGATATATAAGAATGATGCTAAATAAAATTCAATCGCTCAAGAGAATAAGCTGGAACAGACAAGTATATACCTTGCTGACATTAACTATTTTAGCTCAACTTCTTCATGATTACATTTTTTACAACCCCAAAACCAAGGTAACACCAGTAAATTGACTAAACTATAGCCAATATTAAGTGAATGTTAATTTTTATCACCAGTGCTTAAAGCAAGATAGTGCACGGGTACCCTAAATCATAAATTAGAGGGAAAGCAATAACAATAACAAAAATGACAAACTAAGATCCCATTCTTCATATTTCAAATAGGGTGTCTCATTAAATAAAGAAGTGTATCAGGTTTATCTTCCTTCTCTTATTCATTCCTGGTGGCTTGATTCAATTGTCTTCAACTTATACCTTGACCTTTTAGCTTAAACAACACAGGTTTACATTTTAATGGAACAAACACGAGCATGTGAGATGTAACACAGATTATTAGCATAATACAGAATATTACCATTCACATCATTGAATATAGTCAAATCAGTCCACAAGAGTAGATATTGTCAGAATTCAAGAACTAAACTAGTTGGTGACGGAACACATGCCAGATGCCTTAACCATATGGGTAGAGCAACAGTGGCTTATTATGAATTGTTGCTACAAAAGCAAATCTTGTTCAAGAAAGTATGTCTTACCAAGTAGGATAGCTATCAATCTCAACTTGCATCCGGGTGACAACCCATATTAGGTTCTTCTTGCACATCTCAGGGGTTGCACCAAAACCTTCTCCAAGCAATCCAGCACTTCTACAATGATTTATAGCTGTTTCCTGCCAAAAATGAGATACTAACTAAATCCAGGCTTATGCAATATCTCTACATAAAAAAATCAATAATTATAAATTTTGGTTATTACTGTTAGTTGTTCAAACACTCTAGCCAAATAAATATAACTCTACCTGTAAATGATTCATTAACGTCTCTATGGATGCTGTTCGATCAGCACCTATCTCATATGATCTAATCGAGAAGTTCTGGCTGTAAACAAGACCATCCTGAACAATCTTCCCTATTCCAAATGGATCAATGACCATGTCAGTTCGCCTTGGCTTCCAATCAAGCATCATCCACTGCTTCTCAGCAGCCAAGAAAATAGTTGTAATAGCAGCAAGAAGCATGCTCCAATCAGGCAACTGGTTGATAAATGTTCTGGGAGGAGGAGAACTCACACCATCATCGTTCTTCAAACTTTCCACAACTGTGGAACCATTTATTTTTGGAAGGGCTTGAACATTTGACTTGACTTGCAAACTTCCAGAAGAAGCCAAGGGTTTCGACTTGAGGCTAGTAGATCCAACTCCAAGCTTCTTGCTTTTCAATTCAGATGAGTCTGGAGAAGAAGTGACCGGAAAAAATGCCGATGTAGCAGCAGTGGCAACCATGATTTTATGAATTAAAAAAGAACTTCTATTTTCTGCTGAAACCCCTTCTTTTGCAAAATGCTAGCTTTTGAGACAAGCAGCAGGTGCCCGTGCATGAGCTAACTGTATCACATGTATTAAAAAATAAGAACATTTCTAAAAGACGCACTAACAATAAAGATAAGCACATAAATCTTCACAGTTTGACTATAACGAAGATTAAATATTCAAGAATGTTCCACCTTTTTCTAAAATGGAAATTTTGACATGGCAAATGATTTATATATCAAAGTTCTGAATTTCTAAACATCTAATATTCTAAAAATAACTGTATTTAAACAGAGAACGTGCTGTAAATATCCCGCTCCAAAGAAACATAAATCCAATTTGTCATAAGTTACAAATACATAATGGAACATTCTCCAAACAATCTTTGCACTTTTTCCATTTCATGAGAAAATTACAATGAAAATAAACAACAGAAAACAAAAACAGAAACGACAACTTAAACTGCGTTTGGTTGCTGAGAAAATGAGAGAAAAGATTAGATCTCACATGGCCGCCACCATCATTCAAAACCTTTGGATAAAACAACAAAAAGAGACATCCAAAACTTCTCAATTCCTTTCTCGGCAACCAAAGAGATCAACAACATTTCGACCAAAAAAAAAACACAGATCAAACTAAAACTGAAAATTATTTTTAAAAAGGAACTTCCACGTCCGTACCTCAACGAAGAACTATAGAATCTAAGAGGGGAAAGTTTCGTGTAGAAAATGCAAATTGCGTTGTAAGGATCAACAAACCCTCGTCCGTGCCTTCTAGGGCTGGCGATCAACCACTGTTCCTTCCTTACACTTTGGTTCGCTCTCCTTCCTTTTTACGTTTTCAAAAAAGATTCTATTTTCTGAAATTTCGTTTCGACTTTTCAAAATCAAAATAAATAAGAAAACAATGCGTGGTCGGGAAGATTAGGATGTTCATGGGTCGGGTTTTTACCCAAAAATTTAACATTTCACTCAATTCTGATTTGATTTGATATTTTATGATGTTTACTTAATCCTAATTTGACTTGAATTTTAGAATAAAATTTTGAACACGACCTGCTCGATATAAATAAAAATGTTATTTTTTTATTTTTATTTAATAAAATATGGAGTTGATTGAAAAAATACAAATAAAGAGAGGGTATTGTAAAAATTATTCCATTTTTATTAAACAAAATAAGAAATAATTGAAAATATATATATAAAAAGACGATCATCATAGCAATCATACATAAATATTTAGAATAAAATCAAATTATTATTTCAGATTGGGGTAGGTTTGGTATTTTTTATCTTAAACTGGAACCCGACTCGAACACAAAATTTTTTATAAAAAAAAGCGACCCTAAAAAATTGAGTAGGATCGAAATCTGTCAAACCTGGATCAAATGACCATCTCTATAAAAATGGCATTCAGCGACACCGTTTTATCAGGCGCATGCCTTAAAAATTTTAAATTAATTTTGTATTTAAGAAACTAAATTTTAACATTCATATTGTTAATATTTTTACCAACTATTAGTTGATTCAATAGATAATCGTTAAATGCTTATCCCCGTGTGTCCTGGTGGCAAAAGTAGATGTTTATCATCCCTTAGGACTCGGGTTCGAGCACCAGTTATGTCATGTTGTGTGTGTCGTCTTTGAAAAGACTAAGAAAGTTGAACCGATGCTACCTTGCATCGCACCAGCATATTCAAAAAAAAAATAGATAATCGTTAAATATTTTTATAATTAGAAAAGTCCAGAGACAAAATTACATAACGAGCGGGAGGGACTGTGGCCCTGTTTGGTAAATAATGGTTTGGATAAAAATTAGAGGTTTGACTAGTCAAATTCACTAATATTGATGTTTGGTAAATAGCGGATTGAGGTAAAAAGGTTAATTTTGAAAAAGCTTCTAATATGGGTCGTGTTTGGTAAATAGCGGTTTGGGCAAAAATTAGAGGTTTGAGGTATAATTAGAGGTTTGAGGTATAATTAGAGGTTTGATATTAGAGTTGTAATGACCCTTTTACCCTTAACAATTACCAAAAATCTCCAAATAACCTAAATTAAATAATAATATTTTTTAATATAAATAATAACATATTAAATATTAGACTTATTTGTTGCTACTACTCATTTATATGGTGACATTTGTAAGTTAATTCTATTTTTTATTACACATATTTATATGTGCATATAAAAAAATTAATAATTATATAAATAATAAATTAATATATAAATCTTTCAAATATGTTTAGGAAATTTATATTTTTTTTTACAAATCTAATTAATATTTATTAGATACAAAATATTAATAATTGATAAATTATTCAAACAAGTATTAACTATAATCACGTCCTTATATGTCATTTTACTTGTTTAAATAATCAAACAGCTATCAGCTATCAGTTAATTTTACCAAACACTTTTATACAATCAGCTAATACAATCCGCTAGTCAAATCAGCTAATGCAATCAGCTATCAGCTATCAGCTAATGTAATCCGCTATAAGCTATCCGCTAATTGCCAAACAGGGCCATGAGCTTTTTGAGATTAGAGGTTTGATATTAGAGTTGTAATGACTCTTTTACCATTAACAATTACCAAAAATCTACGAATAACTTAAATTAAATAATAACATTTTTTAAATAAATAATAACATATTAAATATTGGACTTATTTGTTGTTACTATTAATTTATAGGGTGACATTTGTAAGTTAATTCTATTTTTTTATTATCACATATTTATATGTGCATATAAAAAATTAATAATTATATAAATAATAAATTAATATATAAATCTTTCAAATATGTTTAGGAATTTATATTAAAAAATATTTTTTTACAAATCTAATTAATATTTATTAGATACAAAATATTAATAACTGATAAATTATTCAAACAAGTATTAAATATAATCATGTCCTTATACGTCATTTTGCTTGTTTAAATAATCAAAGAACTATCAACTATTAGTTAATTTTACCAAACACTTTTATACAATCGGCTAATACAATCTGCTAGTCAAATCAACTAATGCAATCAGCTATCATCTAATGTAATCCACTATCAGCTATCCACTAATTGCCAAACAGGGCCAATGATAAATTGTCTTCTAAATAATAAAAAAATAGCTCCGCCCCTAGGAAGGTTGATATATGTTATAAGTTTTTGTAGTATTCATCCATTTTTTAATAGTGATTATAAGATAGTATATGTTCAGAATATTCTTAACCCTTTGATAATGTACATACACTTTGTAGGTAAAGCAATTTGAACTCATGTCTCCTAGGATAAATATTATCTGTTTTTTCACTGATACACTTGTTCGGTTCAATACTCATCCAAATTTAATTGAATGAATTAGATATAGTAATTATAAAAAATATTTTCCATGAAAATTTATTAGGGATGTACATGTGTAACCATATAAAATAAATAAATTTTGATAAAAAAATATTAATAATGTCAACATTTTAAGGGTAAATTTTATTAAGTAGAGAGATTTTACATTTTCAAGGTAAATGTCGTGTTGAGGTGTTTATTTTGATATAACCTTAATGGAAACATGTTTTTGAACTTAAACAAATTTGTAAAAATAATTTAAAGTTTAAATATCTTAAAAAATGTCTGAATGGCTTTTAAAACATTTTAAGTATTTTTGACTTGATCAAATACTTTCAAAGTTGTCAAAATGTCAGAAACAAGTTGTCGGTACCGGTACAATAATTTATGTACCGATATGCACCAGATCGTACCGGTACGGCTAATCTTGTACGATACGCAAGGTGTTTTAGTTTTTCAGTAGCCATTCTTTATATCGATACAAATGTGTTTGTACTGATATGCAAAGGCTTATACCAATACTCACGTATCGCGTACCAGTACGCTCTATGTAAATGTTATAAGGTCTTTTTCTATTTTAGGATAGATACTGATAACGAAGGTTGCGTACCGATACCTACTACACCTGAAGTGCATTTTAGGCTATAAATAAAGTCTCTGACGGCTTTAAACAATCTCCAACAACTAGTAACAAGTATAAACTTATTAGAAGACATAAAAGGGGCCTTCAAGCAACCATGAAACAACAAGAAAGCCAACAACAATATTCTTTGTATAAAAAAATTATTTTGTACTTATTTTTTATATTTCTTTGTAGAACACACTTGTGAGATAAAATTGTTACATTTGCTCAAGTGTTAGGTTTTGTGTGAGAGCTTAATTGTACAAACTATTTTGTCTTGTTAGTGTTGAGTGCATAAAAGTTCTATATTTTACCCCTCATTTACCTATATTTTTGCTGCACTCAAGCATGATTTATTGCATTTAGGATAGATTTTTACATACACATCACAATTAGATAAAACTGCACAGATGCTGCTGAAATTGGTCACTTTTACAGGTATCTGCTGCGGTAGAAATCCAGGGCAGCAAAGGAGCAGAGGCGGATTGCGGAGCTGGAATTGAAGGAAAAGAGCACTGTCTGTCGTGACACCTGCCGTGGCAGCAATGACGACAGAGAGACACTGAGGTGGAAAAGTGAAGTGGAGCTCGACAGGTAGAGGATTTCAAGCTGGTTCGTCGTGGATCACTCTCATATTTTTTTGAGCCCTGAAGCAGAAGGAAGGCCAGACCCAAAGTTCAAGGAAGAATGTCAAAGCAAGAAAAGATGACGAATTAAAGGCATCTACTCAGAAGATTTAGTCTTTAATAAAGTTGTACTTTAATTTAAACTTGTATTCTTACCATATTATAAAACTTGGACTCAAGGCCTATATAAAGGCATGCAATTCAACCTAGGGAAGGATATCTAGCTCCTAGCCGTTTCCCCCCAAAACTCTAGTCGTTTCTCTCTCTCCATCATGTTCTAAACTTCCCCAAGGGTTAAGGGTTGATCTTGTAAAGTAGTTGTAAGGATTGCATTGTTCTTAGGATTTTTCTGTTCAAATAATAAAACTTCAAGTTTATTTACTATGGTTTTCAACATCTCATAAGAGCATTGGGGGAGCATTGTGAGGTTATCCATTTGCTTGATATCGGGAGAGTTAAGCATTCGAAAAGAGTAAATACGTGTTTTCCAGTTTATGGTTAAACCATCTTGGCTTAGGGATATGTACAAGGTTGAGTGGCTAAGAAAGAATTCACAACATTGGTGTTCACCCTTTGGTTCACGTCGGGAGGTATCATCCAAGACGTGTTCATCAACAGAACTTGGACCTAGGGATAGGACAAGTCATAACAGGGATTCTTGCCAAACTTGAAGTACAAAGTTGTTGATCGCTGCCGCGACATCAACGGACCTCTGCCGCGACTGGTGCTGCCGCAACAAGAACGACGACATATGCAACAGAAGTCCTCTGAACAATGCAACACCTGCACTACTGAGCAAATCAATACCAGCCTATTCTCTCAATCTGATTATCTTATCTTTTATTTTAGTTATTACTCAAGATTTCTCCAAATAATCATTTAAACTATTTCTTTTTCTTTTGCAGCAATTTAAGGATAGAGTTATTTCCAATCCCTGTGGAGATGATATTCGATACTCTAGTATCACTTTACTACTTGCGTCGTGTACACTTGCACTATTTGTGATAGTCTTATTTACACGCAACAAGTTTTTGGCGCCATTGCTGGGGACTGACAACATACCTTTACCTTTTAATTACTGCACTTTGTTTTTATTTTTATTTTCTATTTTTAGTTGTTTAATTTTCTACGTGCTTTTCACAAGGTTCTCTTATTGCTTATGCGCAGATCGAGACGTGGTAAAGAACCTGAGTACGAATTAGATCCAGAAATCGAATTCACATATCAACTCAGGAACCAAGCCCGACTCTTGATAGAAAGAAACAACTATCTTGAGGAAAGACTTGAAGCAATGGTAAATAGAAGACAATGCAATAGGGAAGATGAAAACAACAACAATAACCCCAGGGGTAATGTGGATCCTCCTATTGACCCCCGAAACGATATGTCGCCACCCGCTGCCCCATCAGCATGACCGACTTGTCGAGAGTACATGGATAACGACCATGTTGAACTGGAAACTACGCTACCATATGTGGAAGCTGAACACTTCGAATTGAAACCTGTAATGTTCAGCATGATAAACTCCGCTGGTCAATTTGGTGGTTCTACTGTTGAGAACGCATGTGAACATTTGAAAACTTTCCAGGAAATTTGTGGATCGTTCAGACTGCTAGGAATAAGCCCTGAAGTACTGAGGCTCTAGCTATTTCCTCATTCATTGAGGGATAGAGCAAAAACCTGGTGGAATAAGTTAACACCAGGTTCAATAAGAACTTGGGCAGATCTTTGTCGTGAATTTCTTTCTCGTTTTAACCCTTCTCAATTATCTGAAAGATTGCGTAACAAGATTGCTACTTTTCAACAGAAAGATGACGAACCAATGCATGAGGCGTGGGACAGATTTACGACTCTCTTACGAAACTGCCCAATGCATGGATTTCCTGTATGGAATCAGGTTGTCAAATTCTACAATGTTGCCAATGCACACACTCGAATGAGGATAGATTCAACAGCAAATGGGTTATTACTGGATAAAGAACCAGACAATGCAATGCTGGTGTTGAAAAAGTTAGCAAAGAATGATGAGCAATTTCCTACAGCTCGAAGAGGAGGTAAACAAGGAATATCTGTAAAGGAATACGCAGTTGACAACTCGGTCAAAACTCAGATTGCATACTCACTAAGATAGTTGAAAATCTACAGCGGAAAGATTCTAAAGCTGTATTTTCTACCGAAGAGGTGTGTGAAACCTGTAGTGGAAACCATGGTACAGAAGAGTGTCCCTTACAGTTGGAAGAAGGGATGTATGTTGGAATCTATAATAGGAATAAAACCTATGACTTCAACAACTACAATCCAAATTGGAGGAAGGACCCCAAATTTTCCTGGAGTAACCCCAACAATGCACTGAACCCTCCAGTCCAGAATAACCAGAACCAAGGAGGTCCTAGGATTATGTCACAACAACAACTACAACATCAGCCGACAGCCGCAACGAGCCTACTAGAATAGACCCTACCCACGTTCATGTCTCAAATAGGAGCATATATGGCAAACATGGATCATTTTGTCAAGAAAACTGAATCCTTCATGGACAAGACAAAGATGAGAATGACAAACTATGGAGCTACCTTAAAATCCTTACAGACATAAATGGGCCATGTTTCACAGTTCATAACCCCAAGGTAGAATGGAGGATTCCCTAATGATACTGAGGTCACTAGAAAACCCACACATGAGCAGTGCAAAGCTATTACAACGAGGAGTGAGAAAAAACTACAAGGGTCGATAACAAAAGAAACGCCAAGTAAGGAATCGACCCTACAAACAACTGTCGTGAACACTGCCCCGACAGAGGAAAAACAGTCTGATGTCGTCACACCTACCACGACAACAGAAGAAACAGAAGAGCATAAAGAAGAAACTGAAGATCTTGAGCCTCTTCAAATCCGACTTCTATGTGAAGAATGCCTTGAAGATTACAGTCCTCCACCTCCTTTTTCGCAGCGGTTAAAGAAATAGAAATATGAGTACGAGTTTAAGAAAATCTATGATGTTTTTAAGTAAGTACACATCAACATTCCGTTGTTAGAAGCCATTAAGCAGATGCATGGTTATGCAAAGTTTCTGAAGGATGCAATGTCCAGGAGGTCTAGGCTTGGGGAATTTGAAACAGTGATGATGACAGAAGGATGCATAGCAATCCTACATAAGCAACCACCCCCAAAGAAGAAGGATCCTGGCAGCTTCATCATACCATGCATAATTGGTGACAAGTTTGTGGGTAAGGCACTTTGTGATCTCGGTGCTAGCATTAATCTAATGCCCAAATTTGTATTTCAAAAACTAGGTATTGGACAAGCAAGGCCCACGACAGTTATGCTGCAACTGGCAGACCGCTCTTACGTACAACCGGAAGGAAAGATCGAAGATATCTTGGTAAGAGTGAATAAGTTTATTTTTCCCGCTGACTTTCTTGTTTTAAACTGTGAAGCAGATGAAAATGCACTAATCATCCTGGGATGACTCTTCCTAGCCACATGCAGAACAATGATCGACGTAGAGAAAGGAGAACTGACTATGAGAGTTAATGACCAACAAATAAAGTTCAATGTTCTCAAAGAAATGAAACAAGCTGATGTAGAGGAAAAATGCAAGGCAATTTCACAAGTAGTCCTAGACCAACCCTACATCAGATTGAACTATCACGACAGAAAATTTGGTCACTGCCATCGCAGTCAGCTTGAAGACTGCCACGACAGCATCAACGATGGTAACCCCTCAAACACAGATGCATCCGATACTGAAGGTCCTGAAGAGGTAAATTGGATAGGCACACGTCCAGGTAAGTTCTTTGGGCCTTTGAATTATACCTAGAATGAACATGCAATCCAAAGGCCTTCCATTGAACAACCACCTATTTTAGACCTTAAACCCCTGCCAGGGTAACTCAAATATGTTTTTCTTGGTTTAAACGATACGTTACCCGTAATCATCTCTTCCAAGTTGATGCAGGAACAAGAACAACAACTGATCAAAATGCTACATTAGCATAAGAAGGCGATTGGATGGACCATTGCCGATATCCAAGGCATTAGTTCGACGTTATGCATGCACAAGGTCCTCTTGGAGGATGATCATAAGCCGACAATTGATGCTCAAAGACGACTGAATGAAGCTATGCGAGAGGTGGTACGAAAAAAAATCATCAAGTGGCTTGATGCTGGAATTAATATACGTCATCTCGGATAGCAAGTGGGTGAGCCCGGTGCAATGTGTATCCAAAAAGGGAGGCATAACCGTGGTAACAAACAAGGACAACGAACTAATCCCAACTAGGACTGTGACTGATTGAAGGGTTTGTATGTACTGGAACAATGGACGCAGGAGGATGGCGAAACGACCTGGAATGACTGACATCGAGACAAGTCAATCGGATCTTGGTGGTGACAGCGACAAAACGAGTGATTGAGTTTATAATTTATGATATTAAGAAGATTTGGGGATATTTGATTCTAACATATCAATTAAAAATACTATAAAAATATAAAAATATTTATTAATTTAATTTCTATTTTTCTTTTAAAATAATTATAATGATAAGTCGATTCCTTGAAATTTTTAATCTTTATTAAAAAAAATTAATGGTGTTCAACGATCTATTTAGTTAGTGATGTTTAGAGGTGTGAGATGCCCGTCGCAAAAATTTTCAATCAATATTTAGATATTAGAATTCTACATTTATTAGGCAGGTGAAAATTTAAAATATATATTACTAAAAATAAATTATTGTTGATTAAAATCATGGATGATCTTGATTAAAAAACATGGATGATAAAGCTGATAGTCATATTCTTTTATTTAATAAGTGACATTACTCTTTATTTTGGTTTTAACTTTTTCCCTTTCACAATTATCAAAAGTTATTAAAATATGATAACTTTTTTATTTTTTAAATTATATATTTTATTTTATCATTTACAAATCATTGTGTTGGATTTAAGTTAATTTTTATAGACATTAAATTTATATGATAATATTTATATAAACTGTCGATGGTAAAAATAAGATTGTCACACTTGTCGACATTAAGGTAAAATCATCGCTTACATACTACCGTTACGATTCTAACCTCACATTCCTCCCTTTTTTTCACCATTGATAGTAACTTTCCGCTCAAACAAAAATGGATGAATCTCACTATCAACATAAATAGGTATAAATGTTTTGGTTAAATTATCTAAATTGAAAACAATCATATTTAAACGCATTTAGTATAAGATCCCGAGGAGATGTCAAATGAATTACAATAAGTTAAAAGCATACGGGCTTATAAGTTATTAGGTCAAATTGGAGGGAAAAAAGTAAATAACTTATGGACATGATTTATTATGGGATTTGCATGTATGATTCGAAATCCCAAGTATGGCAAACCGATTGTACCACTTTGGATGATGAAATTGGAAATTGCATGCATTTGTCATTTGGTTGTGGAAGTATGATGAAATTTGAAAGGGTAGTTCAACTGCTATGAAAACGGCTGGAAAAAGATGATGTCCAACACGTTACATCCTTTGGCAAGGTTCCTGTCTTTGTCATTTCGCCTTTGATTTTGGTCTTGATTTTGCAGTTAATTTTTAGGTAGAAGAATTGTATGTATATATATGGCCCTTGTATTATGATCTTTGTATTTTTTAATTAATAATAGAAAAATATATAAATGTTCGCAATCTTAAAAAGAAGTCTACAAAATTTAAAGTAGAATATTTAAATTAATCCGTCATTCCCTTTAAAATCATCAGAAAATAATTTTTTTAATATACTATACTGGTGTGATTATATGGTAGTATTTGTTCATATTCTTTGTTAACTCTTTAAAAGGGTGCACACACATTGGACACACATGTGCTCGAATTAGAATCTCCTAAGATGGACATCATCCTCTTTTCTATTAGAGCTAACTCGTTGAGTTCATTAGAAACAAAAACTAATTGTTGGATAATGAAAATAGGATCATACGTGAAAAAAGAAGAAAAAAACACAACCAAATAGCTTAGTAAAATAAAACATACAAACACACATTATTCTCAATGGTGAATGGTAAACACAAACAATACTAACATAATAATAGAACATAATAACATATTGACAATTAACTTTATCACAAATCAAATACAATTTATTTGAAGTGATCGCGAATACCTATAAATATAAGAAAACTAATTTTAAATTTTAAATTTATAATAGATCAACGAAATAATCAAATAAATACCAATTACATCAATAATTACAAAATAAACAATATAACTCATGCAAAGCGAAAACGCATCAAAGGTTATGGTCAATCATGTGAAATACCAAGAAGGAAATTAGTGGGTGACAGTTGCTTGGGGTAAAAGGTCGGCAACATCACTCTCTTAGGTAAAACAATGAGAAAAGAAAAACTTTAGCCTAGTCGAGAGAAAAAAAAATAGACCATAGTCGTAAATTGATCTTTTGCATTTTTAAATGTTTGCACAAATGACCCACAAATATTGGTGGATTGATAATACATATTACACTTTTAATGAAAGAATACATATTTAAATTTTATAAACAACATTATAAGAGAAACAACCACAAACTATAAATAAAGACCATATAATAGACACAAATAATACCTAAAATATGTTGATTAAATGATAAATAAATTAAAAAATTCAACTCCTTATGAGCAAGCATATTTAGCCGGATGACCAAGCTGCTTACATGGACGAAGCTACATAGGGGTGACAGGGGTCAAGTCCATGTGGTCTACCCTTATGATCCATTCTTTTTTAATTTGTCCCGTATAGATTTTAAATTATAATTTATTTTACTTGTTTCACTACACCAGACTTGTTCTATCGCGGCGCTATTCGTGGCGTTTCTTAATTAAACGCCGCCACTATTTCAATTATAACGGCGTTTTTAACACAAACGCCACAAAACGGCAGCATTAGCGGCGTTTGTATGAAAAACGCCGCCAAAGGGTGACATATAATGGCGTTTTCTTAAATAAACGCCGCCATCTGTTCATATTAGTGGCGTTTGTCAATAGAAACGCCGCTATATGTATAGGGTTAGTGGCGTTTTGTTAAAAAAACGCCGCCATAGATTTATTAAACCCTCGACCTCAAAAATTGGATAAAAATAATGTGACAGTTTGGTGGCGTTTTTAATTGCAAACGCCGCAAAAGGGGATTGTTAGTGGCGTTTTTAAATTAAAACGCCGCAATAGGGACTGGTTAGTGGCGTTTTTAATTGCAAACGCCGCAAAAGGGGATTGTTAGTGGCGTTTTTAATTGAAAACGCCGCAAAAGGGGATTGTTAGTGGCGTTTTTAAATGAAAACGCCACAATAGGTACTGGTTAGTGGCGTTTTTAATTAAAAACGCCGCGATGTTAAACATATATCCCATTCTCAGACTCAAAACTCGTGCAAATTAAAAAATCCCTAATCCAGTGCCCTAGCCGCCTCCTCTTTCCCCTGTCGCTCCTGCTCGCCGTCGTTCATGCTCGCCGTCGTTCCTGCTCGCCGTCGTTCTTGCTCGCCGTCGCTCCTCCCCGACGACTGTCAATCCTCGCTGTTAACCCGTTCAAATTAAAAAAACCCCAAATCCAGTGCCCTAGCCGCTTCTGCTCCTCTTTCCCCCGTCGCTTCTGCTCACCGTCGCTCCTCGCCGTCAACACAGTCCCTCCTCGCCGTCGACTGCCCCTCCTCTCGCTCAGGCTTCTCTGACGTGCTTCCAGGTTAGTCATTTTTCTTCTCTGCCTAAGTTTTTTTCTCCTCTTGTATATGCCACTCGCCTGATATTGGTTCAATCCCAATTTGATCAGAAAATTTATAAATACTGTTATTAATGAGCTCGAAACTGATTGATTATGTATTGAAATTAATTGATATTATTATATGCCATTTTGCGAGTTTATTGATGTTTGAATTATACATTCTCATAAATAAACTCTTTGTCTTATTTGTTGCTATTCATTCGACTATTACTTAACTAGAAAGAATAAAGACTCCACTCTAAGCTAAAATAGAAGTTGGTGATTTGGTGTCATCAAATTTTGTAGTTATATTGCTTAGGTAACTCTAAGTTTACATTATGTTTTTTTTGCTGAAATCTTTGTTTTTGTCGTATGATGGAATCATGGTAGCTAATAAAACAAGGGTTTAATGGTTGTGGTCCCTTCGATTCTATTTTATCTCTAATAAAAATTTAATTTCTCTAATAAAATCGCCACTTACCTATAATCATGTGGTGACTGTTTAAATTAAAAGAAGTTTAAAAGAAGTTTTAAAAATACATTGCATATGCCTATATGTATTACGATAATATTAAAATTGCAGTTTTTGAATTGAAAGGATGAATTAATTTAAGCATGTGTTTCACGAGTGGAAATTGATGCATATTTGGCGCGGGGAGTCAACGACCGCTGCTTTACTTGGACCTTTTCAAGCAGAAACCATATTCCTTGAAACACTTAAGTTGATATCATTAATAAATAATAATTATTCAAATTCGATACGTACTTTATATAATTGAATTGAAAACTATAAACATAATTATTTTCTAATCCATGACCCAATATTCAGTTAATCAATAACCTAGGGATCCAATTCCAATTCCAATTCCAATGGTGTTTTTCTGAATGCAAAAGCCTTCAACACATGAATGATGAATCCAATTTCCCATTGTTGAAAGAAGAAGGCATTATTGCAATGTCAGCATCACAATGGGAAATTGAAAGAAGTTTTACAATTGCCGTCTCATTCTCTTAGTTGAGATGTAAAAATACATTGTATTTGGTTTTGACCTACATGATTAGTTGTTGAATGAAATCAAAATCTACTTTTTGTTACTATTCATTGAATATTCTGAAATCCCAAATATCATCTTTTGTTTTTTTGTTGCTCTTTTAATAATGTTTATCATTATTTTTTTTCTTAACAGCTCATTTGATTAACTTTTCTTCAAGTAAACTAAAAAAGATAACTCTCCCAACAGGTAATAGTTACATCTCTTTTCATTCTTCAAGTATTACTAATAGGTAGTTTATGTATTTGACTTATCTGTGACTTAATTGGTAATATTATAGTTACATCTCTTTTCATCCTTCAAGTATGACTGATAGGTAGTTTATATATTTAATTTGGATATGACAGAAATTGAAAATGAATAGGAGTTGGATGAATTTGCCAAGGGTAAACCCTGACTATCGAAATGGGGTAGAATATTTTCTGAATTTAGCTTTTGCAAATGCAAGCCAAGAAAACATGATTCTTTGTCCCTGTAAGAAGTGTGGTAACGTTAATTGGCACATTCGTGAAGTTGTGCACGAACATCTAGTTATTTTTGGCTTTGTTCCGGGATATAGAAAATGGACATTCCATGGAGAGTTGACATCTCGTACATCTTCTTCCACGAGCAATCCACCTTTTCATCATAATTTTCATCGTGGATCTCTTAGAGAAGATGACATGGAGGGCATGCTGCGAGATGCATTTAATATGCACGATTATCATCAGTCTGTTAGAGAAGATTGTGATATTGGTGTTACTGATTTCACCGAGATGGGAAGAAGTGGATGTGATGAAGAGCCAAATGGAGAAGCGTCAAAGTTTTACAATTTGCTTAATGAAATGAATGAACCACTTTATGAGGGATCAAAGTATTCAAAGCTCTCCTTTTGCATTCGCCTTTTCCATTTAAAATGCTTGGGAGGGTGGACCGGTAACTCTTTTACACAATTATTAGAGTTGTTGACTGAAATTTTTCCTTTTGCAAAAATTCCTCAATCTGGCAAAGATATGAAAAAAATGATAAACGATTTGGGCCTTGGTTATGAGAAAATTCATAGTTGTCCGAATGATTGCATGTTGTATTGGGGTGATAGAAAAACCAAGAGTCCTGTCATGTATGCGGTAAATCTCGGTGGACGAATGGGGACACAGAAAATGTGAGTGAAGACGAAGTTGCAACACGAGCAAGAAAGAAGCCAATAAAGATTCTGCGATATTTTCCTCTAATACCCAGACTTCAAAGACTTTTTATGTCTTCAAAGACTGCTGAGTCTATGAGGTGGCATCACGATGGACGAACAGATGATGGATTATTAAGGCATCCTGCAGATTCTTTAGCTTGGAAGATATTTGACCAAAAATTTCCAAGTTTTGCAGGAGATCCTCGCAATGTTAGGCTCGGTCTTGCATCTGATGGGTTTAATCCTTTTAAAATCATGAGTACTTCATACAGTACTTGGCCTGTTATACTTGTTCCTTACAATTTGCCTCCATGGATTTGCATGAAACAATTATCATTTATTTTATCCATGATAATCCCAGGTGAGAAAGGTCCAGGGAATGATATTGACATCTACATGCAACCTCTTATTGAAGAGCTGAAACAATTATGGGTGGGTGTCGAAACATATGATGTGTTGAAGAAAGAGAACTTTAATTTGCGTGCAGCTTTATTGTGGACTATTAATGATTTTCCCGCTTATGCAAATTTATCTGGGTGGAGTACCAAAGGCCGTTATGCTTGTCCTTGTTGCGCTGCACAGACATGCTCGAAGTGGTTGTATAATGGAAAGAAGTTCTCTTACATGGGACACCGTCGGTGGTTAGATGAAAATCATAGATTTAGATATGAAAAAAATTTGTTTGATGGTACTGAAGAGTTCAGAAAAGCTCCTGAGCAAACAATCGGGTCTGATATCTTGTCGATGTTGAAACACATCAAGTTCACTTATGGAAAAATGACCCAACCACCAAACCCACGATCAAAGAAGAAGACAAAAGTGGTGTATGACTGTGAGCTTGAGCAGCTTAGTGATGATGACTCTGATGAAGAGGATGATCCAAATGAGGCGGAGTTGTGGAAAAAGAGAAGTATTTTCTTCAAATTGCCTTACTGGAAGCATAACATTTTGAGACATAATCTTGATGTAATGCACATTGAGAAGAATGTCTGTGAGAACATTATTGGGACCATTCTCAATGTCGATGGAAAATCTAAAGACAATTTAAAGAGTCGACTTGACTTAGTTGACATGGGAATTCGGCATGATCTTCATCCTCAAAACTTCGTAATGGAAAATTTTCTTTACCGCCTTCTATCTTTACGATGTCGAAGAAAGAAAAAGAAGTATTTTGCACGGTGTTGAAAGATATAAAGGTCCCAGATGGGTATGCATCAAATATATCTCGATGTGTCAGTGTTAAAGATCGAAGACTTTATTCTCTAAAGTCACATGATTATCACATATTGATGCAAGATTTAATGCCAGTTGCATTACGCGGTTGTATGTCAACGGAGGTGACATCTTGTATTATTGAACTTTCTAATGTAATGAAAGCTCTTTGTGGGAAAGTTTTGATGGTTGAAGAACTTGACAAATTACAAGATCGAGTCGCGTTGACTTTATGCAACATGGAGAAGATATTTCCACCTTCATTTTTTACAATTATGGTGCATTTGTTGATTCATCTACCTCACGAAGCTAAAGTTGGTGGACCTGTTTTCTATCGGTGGATGTATCCTATTGAGAGGTACAAATTGTTTAACATATAATCATACCATTTAAAAATTTATTTAATTACAACTACTTATATAATGTTTTGTTTATTACGGTCTAGGTTCTTGAGCAAGTTGAAGTCTTACTGTCGTAATAAGCGTTATCCAGAAGGATCAATTGCTGAAGGGTATTTAGCAGAGGAATGTTTGACTTTTTGCTCTAGATATTTGGAAGATGTTGAAACGAGATTCAATAGACCACATAGAAATGAAGTGTGCATCAATAGTAACTTAGCTGAGAGTTATTTGTTTCAAAGTTTTGGTGAACCACTCGGCAAAGTTGAAATTGCACAGTTAGATGACAAGTCTTGGGTACAAGCACATCGATATGTTCTCTTCCATCATGACTCAACAGAGCTCTTACGGACGTAAGTTTATATAAATTCTAATGTATTCACTTCATCTTTTATATTACCCCCATTTTTTAACCACTTAGCTTACTTTGTAGTGAATTTAAAGAAGAGCTACAATCTCAAGTACGCTCCCGAAGATTTCATCAAAGAGAAATTCATAAGTTGTTCATAGAAAATTTTCATGATTGGTTAGCGAAGATGGTAAGCAATTGAATCTTTGTACTACACGTACTTAATAACTTTTCTTCCTTTGCTACATCAATATAAATGATAACTTATTCACCTTATATGTGTAATAGGTTTGGTGTGGGAGAGAAGTTAGTGAAGAGGTTAAGTGGCTTTCTCAAGGTCCAAATAGAATTGTTAAAAGATATAATGCTTTTCTCATTAACGGGTTTAGATTCCACACGAAATCTCGAGAAAGATTAAGGAGGACACAAAATTGTGGAGTAGTTGTAACTTCTTCAACTACAAGTTATGCTAGTGCTAGGGACAATCATCCTGTGGTGGGAGATGTAGAATATTATGGAATTCTTACGGATATTATTGAGTTGGATTATTATGGCAAACAGAAAGTTGTGTTATTTCGTTGTGACTGGGCCGATGTAAATACGGCTCGAGGCATTAGAAGAGATCAATTTGGTTTTACAATGGTGAACTTCTCTCGGTTAATTCACACAGGTCACCAATTGATTGACGAACCATATGTATTTCCTTCTCAAGTCAAACAAGTTTTTTATTGCCCTGATCCAACAAAAGAGGGTTGGTATGTTGTACTCCGTAACACTCCTAGAGACTTCATAGACATCGGTGAAGGAAATAGAGATGACATTGAAATAAGATCAGAAACTCTACCTTTTGCACCACAAAACCTTGATAGAACAATCCCTAGTTCTAGTTCACAATTCCAATGGGTTCGAGAGGACATGGATGAAGATTTTAATGAAAATTAACTGCATAACAATGTAGTAAGTTTTATATCTTAACTTATTAATTTATAATAGTATTGTTGTCTCTAGTTACTAAAATGTCTTTTGTTTATTGTAGATACTATGCCTAGGAGGAAATTAAGTGGCCTGCGGATAGTTCAAGCACCGAGAGAGGGGGAAGAAACAAATGATGATGATTTCTCTGGTGTTGGATCCTCGCAAGTTCCAGAGACAGTTCCGGAGACAGTTGAAAATATAGAGATTGATGGTAATGTTCAACACTTTATTTAAATGCTAGTTGTTTGTTGTTATTGACTTTATTTTAAAAATTGAATATAAACAATTATTTCTTATATAGGTGGAAATGGTCGAACTCGTAAGAGTAGAGGGCGCACGACGTTGAATGAATTATACAATCTTCCCGCTGGTGAACGCGTGAAAGTTTCAAGAAACGATGTCGGCCAACCCATTGGGGCAGAAGCAGGTGTTCTGGGCAGTTACTTAGGTATTGTTGCACGCAATCATGCGATTTTGCCGATTAATTATGAGTCATGGCGTCAGATGCCGAATGGTAACAAAAATCAAGCTCTGGAACTTATTAAGGTAATAATGTCATTGTAATAATAATCTATTAAAATTCAAAATAATATTTATATTTGCTTTGATTGTATCATTTGTAGGATAAATTTTCTTTAGAAGTCTCAGATGATTATCTGAAGCATGCATTAGGGAAAAAATGGAGAGACAGTAAAAGTATCTTGAAGAAGACATATTTCAAGAAGGATCTCACTCTTCAAGAGAAGTTGCAAAATATCCCGCTGGGAATTATGCGACATCAATGGGAAGATGCAGTCAGGTTTTGGAGTTCAACGAAAGGAGAGGTATGATCGATGCACTTTAAAAAATTGTCATTATAATATTAACTTTATATATAATGCAAATTTTAAATTATAGGATCGAGAGCGCGTTGGAGTTACTAGCAGACAAAAACAGAAGTATACTCACACCGCTGGATCGAAGAGTTTTGCTCGTTTAGCTAATGAGGAGGTATTATTATTTTTAATTATTGATTAATTTTTAATGAATTATTTTATTGGTTTAATATTAATTTTTATTATACGTTGTAGCAAATTACAACTGGCACTAGCATTGGACGGATAAAGCTCTTCGACATTACGCATACAAAAAAAGATGGCTCTCCTATAACTCCCGAAGCTGCAGAAATTATGGTATGTTAATTAGATAGAAAATTTTGATTATATTATAATTAATATCAATTGTATAAAATTTTGATTTGATTGTCAGGAGAAATTGAGGGAAAAGAAGACCGAGTATGAAGCTACAGCTTCAACTAATGGTTCTGTTAATATGGAAGAGATCGAGAATCAAGTTATTGTTGACGTCTTGGGTCCTGAAAGATATGGTCGGGTTCGCTGTCAAGGATCATTCGTTACCCCGACAAAATATTTTGGGGCTAACTCGTCTCAGTACATGCCATCACAGAGCCAATCTTCTCAAGCAGAAGTTTATCGGTTAAAACAACAGTTATCTCAATTTCAAGCTGAGGTAGCAGCGAGAGAAGCTGAAAGAGAAAGAAAAGAAGCTGAGAGAGATGCTGAGATAGCAAGAAAGGAAGCCGAGAGAGATGCTGAGATAGCAAGAAAGGAAGCCGAGAGAGAAGCAAGAGAAGCTGAGAGAGAAGCAAGAGAAGCTGAGAGAGAAGCAGCACACCAAAAGCTTCAAGAAAGATTTGAAGAAATGATGGCGATGTTGCAGAACCAACCAAAGAAATGATGGCGATGTGTGAATTTAAATGAAAATGTTGGACTACATTTTATGAACATCGTTTGAACTATATTTCACTTTAATGTTGTAGACTTTGAATTTGTTATTGTTGTGTTTACTTAATTGTTGGAGTTTTATGGATTTGATGCTGAACACTTTGAATTTGATGTTATTATGGATTTATTTTACAGGTTATTTGGGTATTTATATTTTTAAAATTTATTTTTATAGAAGCAGTGAGTTTAGCGGCGTTTTCAAGGAATAAACGCCGCTAAAAATCCATAATGTTCTGTGGCGTTTCTAAAAAAAACACCTCCATAGAGCAGCCAATGCCGGCGTTTGTGGACACAAACGCCGCTACTGAAGCATCTGTCCCGGCGTTTTATGTCACAAACGTCGCTATAGACCATTCGCCTTTTGCGGCGTTTGTACACTTAAACGCCGCTATAGAATAGCAATACCGGCGTTTGTATATACAAACGCCACTAAAGAACATTGACTTTTGCGGCGTTTGTATATAAAAACCCCGCTATAGATCAAAACCTTTAGCGGCGTTTATGCGATATAAACGTCGCTACCTATTGCGACGCTACTTCTTGCGGCGTTTTTGGCGGCGTTTTTCTTAACGCCGGGAGTGTTTTTAGCGGCGCTAAAAAACGCCGCTATAGGGTTATAAAAACGCCGCGAAAAGCCTGTTTTGCTGTAGTGTTTTAGTATTATATAAGGGGTGTAGGCTTATGTGTAATAAACCCTTGAACTTTTGAGGAAAAAATTAATTAAGCCCCTAATTGTTTTTGCACTCATTTTAGATCTTGAACCAAGAAATTGAATTAATTAATCCATTTGATCAATTTTGTCGATTAAATCTTGACATTTTTTTATATTACTGGCTCATGATATAGTACAGTTCTATCATGTTGCATTTATAGATTTCTTCAAAAAAACATTTTTTAAATGAACTTTACATTTTTTTATAGAAAATTTTAAAACTTTTAAAAATTTTTTAAATTAAATATTTTTTTTGAAAATGTCAAGTTGAGACAATGTGACACAATGCACTTTTCAACATATACTAAAAAACTGTCAAGATTTTTTGGTTGAAAGGTTTAATTGGGTGCAAAAAAATTGATTAGACATGCAGGACGAACAACACTTTTTTAAGTGAAATTATTAGATTTTTTAGATGTTTGTATGTCATTTTTATATTGATCAATAGAATAATTTAACATTTTTTTATTAAAGAAACTGTTTGAAAAAAAAATATTACACTTCTTTCATATTATAAATTAAATTTCATATTTTAATAAATTAAACATGACCCTTACATCTTTGAACCCATGTTATAAACCTTTAGTTAGTAAACATATAATCATGAGACTAATTCTAATGTGCTCTATTAATAGACGCTCTTTGTTCCTAAACATCTTTGATGTCAAACTACTTTATTACATATGTTCTGCATCTTTGAAAATTGTCTTTAATATTTATGTTCTGCATCTTTGTTCCTAAATCTTAAAATAAATTTCTCACAATTACAATGCATGCATTGCGAACTTAAAACATATCATTAACTTTACATTCATTGTAGATGGTGTAATGATAGTTTGCTTTTAACACTTTTCTATGATATGGCTACTTCAACAAGAAAATATAAAAAAGTAAAAAAAATGAGTATTTTATTGTTAAAACATCCAACAAAATTTGAATTCAAATATTCGTTTATTTCTTATGAATAGATACTATCTTATCATTACTTTTAGATTATTCAAAAAAATATTTATTTATTTCCAACTAATTGCATATGAGCATATAGTTCTTTCTACATTATAAAACCTATAAAAAATTCTTCAGGGCCTTTTAGTGGTAAGTTTTAAGATCATTTTGATATTTATGCTTAACATTATAAAAATATACTGGTGGTCACATAAATTTTAGGGTGCTTTTAATATGGTTGAAAACTTTTCATTAAAGTCACTATTGTTAACAAAAACTTTCATTTCGGTCATTGGATCTTTAAACGGCTAACGACGGCTGGCGTGACACAATTAAATCTCAACATGATATTTAAAATTAGGTAAATAACAATTGAACCACTTAATTTTCTACGGTTTTCATAAGTGGCACTTAACTTTTTTAATTTTGTACTTTTGCCTTAAATTATCAATTTTTTTTTTATTTTGGTCTTGGTTTTGATAGAATTCATAGTTCAACCATCACACTTACATATTTTTTTAGAAAAGTATTCATGAATTTTTGAAAACTTACAATTTTACTCCTCAAATTTCAAAATTTCTCAATTAAGGTAACACTCGGGTTTAGGGGTCGGATGTTAAGGGTGTGAATCAAGTTTGTTCTAAATAAATGGGCTTTGTTTTTAAACTAAAAAGGCTTGTGATTCATTAAGGGCAAAATGGTAAATTTTTAAATAAAGGAAATGAGCTAAGTAAAAAGGGACTTTTTATTAAGTCACCATCTTCTTCTTCCTTCAACCAATTTCACGACACAAAACCTTTTCAAACCCCAAAACACCGTTTCATCCATTTCTTCATCAATTTCAAGTGTTTTCATTGAGGTAATTACGTTTTTGACTTCTCCTAATCTTTCTAAACATTTCTATGGTTTTATTTTTTAGTAAACTCCATTTTTTAAGTTCTTCAAGTTTTTGAATTTTGGGAAAAAGGAGGAAGCTTTGATGGGTTTTCGTTTGGTTTTTGATATGTAAAGTTAATTGATGTAATACTCTTGCCCTTAGGTGTATCATATTTCAAAATGGTAGTGTTTTGTTGAAAATCTCGAAATGGGTTTTTGAGGGTGTGTTAAAGGGTAGAAAATTTGAGTTTTTAAGGTAGTTTGGTGTAGGAAAGTTGGGCTGATGATAGAGTTATTCTTGAGGGTTGTTTTGAACGTGTTTAATGATGTTTTGGGTGTTGAAATTGATGGGTTTCTGATGGGTTAAGTTCAAGTCCGAAAATGAGGATTTTGGGTTAGCTCATGGCTTGGAAATGTAGAGAATAATCTTGTGGTTGTAATCTGATTTGTGACAGTGGTTTTGTGGATGATTTGTTGAGTAATATGTTATTTTTGGTTGATTAGAATCAAGAGAAATTGTTGGAGAAGCTTCGGGCTCGATTTCGGGAAGTTTGAAGGCTTGATCGGCTTTCTTGGTTTGCTTTAAGGGTGTTCGGCGAGTGGTTTGTTTAAAATGGTTTTAAATTGGTTCAAGTGTGTGGTTGAGGTGTTGGATTGTGCTTGGTAGGTCAATCTAAGGTGGAGATTAAGTTGGTAGCTTAATCTCTTGTTTGACTTTATGAGTTCTTACTTAATGTGCATAAATGTAGACTTGTGTAGTATGTGTTCGATTAAGCATGTTGACACGCGTCGTATAGTGTCAAAAATAAATCCTTAAACTCAAATAAATAAGAATAAAAATAATATAGCAAGAGTAAGAGTCGATCCACAGGGAATAGGAGTTCTAACACCCTTTCGTTTTGACTTAGACCAAGAAACCCGTAAAAATAAAAGTGGGGGTTTAGAGAAGTGATTTGAGTAATAAAAAAGAATGAAAATAAGAATGAAAATAAGTATTGAAAATGGATTATGGAATGAATTAGCCTCAAGCTACGCTTTGCCACGACATCCTCGATCACCGAAATGAATCTTTCTTCAACTTTCTTGCCGGTTACAGTCTACAAGGCCCAACCCTTGCAACTTACTTCTCTTGGGTAAACTCGACTCCCAGGGCAATCCTTGAAATCAAGCTTTAGTTGGTTAGCTATGGCAATCGATGCTAACTCAAGTTTGAGTTAGTGCTGGAGAAGCCCGTGCTCGGATAATCATCTCGATGAGAATTGTTTCCGATTTTAATTCCCCTTAGTGGACCGCCGCTAAGTTTGTTCTTAGGGAGTTGAATTGGCTACAAGCTTTTCCTCGTCCTCAACGATGGATCTAAACCACTTCAACCCGATGCGCGCTCTCGTAATGAAACAATTGAGATTCCTAAAGATTAGGCCAATTGCCTAATCAATTTTACAGAGAATCTAAAAAAGAATTGTTGAAGGAATGAAGAAATCTTCTAATCTCACGAGTTTAGTCGGGTTTTGCGTTGCATTTGGCTAAAGAGGATTTAGTTAAGCATGGTTGGTGAAGAAACCATACTTAATTAAATAATGAAAGAAATGGAGGAAATGTAGTAAAATAGAGAACTTTATTAAACTCAAAGGTAGAAGAGAACAATGAGCAAGTGATGTCTAACTCACCCCCAAAGTGGGGTATTTATAGTAGTTGAAAACCCTAAAAAACTAAAATGATAAATCTGAAATTTAATTTAAATTACATAAGATAATTATCCCAAGTTTGAATTTTTAAAATTAAAATCCAGATGATAGGCTATCTGATAAGCGGCTTGATAAGCTATCACTGCTGCTGATGTAAGCTTCTAGAAGGTGCTGACGTGATGCCCAGTCAGCATTCATGCCCTGATTCATGCCCATGAATCTGCCCACGACTCCAGTATTTCCAGCTTATTTCCAGCATAACGTAACCTGCATGAGAACAACATAAAACATCCCAGTTAAGTCCCTCAAACTTATATTTAATCAAAGTAAGGACCAAAAACATAACCAAAATAAATACTCATCAAATTCCCCCTCACTTATCCGATGCTTCTCTTCAAGTATCTCAAAATTAAACAAACCTAAGCTCAAGTTGTCATTCTTAATTTCAGGAAGTCTCAAAGTTTTCGATATGATTAAATCTGTATCAATACGAGTAACACCATATCGATACGCCATTCAAACTCCTTCAATTTTTATAGAGAGAGCGTATCGATACAGATGCAATCTGTTTCGATACCCTGTTTCGATACGGTAAGGGGCGTATCGAAACATATTTCTCCAGTGGCCAAGTTTGTAAAAAAGGTGTCGATACGGCTAGGAGCGTATCGATACACATATGCGATTTTCAATAGTCTGGCCTTGGAATACTTAGCAAATATTTTGGAGTTTGAGTTTTTCAAACAAGATTAAAGCCTCATTGATTTGAAACCTTTTGAGGGACTAAAAATATATTTCAAGTTTTTCAATTTAATCCTTAAAACACTTTGTTATATCAAAATAAAACATAGGTTTTACAAATACCAAGAGAAAGAAAAAAAGAAGAACATTGAGAGTTGAAAAACTCAGACCCATTGTCACCGCGGACAATTCGAACAGTAGCAAAGAATTGGTTTTTAGTAAAAGAAATAATTGTTTCAAAGAGGAAAGAGCTTCATTCTTATGCTTCAACCAATAAACCCAACTCATCCTAGTGTGATCATCAACTATAGTAAGAAAAAAATGACAGCCATAATGAGTAGATATTCTATAGGGCCCCCAGACATCGATATGAAGAAGAGAGAAAGGAGAATCAGACCTTGAAAAGCTAGAGGGAAAAGGTAACCTAGTTTGTTTTGCTAAAGGGTAAACAGAACACTTATGAACAAGATCAGAATCAAAATGCAACGTATGTAAAAAGTCAACTTTATTCATTTTAGAGAGGGCATCATGCCCTAAACGAGCATGCCAGATACAAGTATCATTGTCAACAGAAGTCATACATGAGGCATACAAAGAATCAGAACTAGAAACAAAAGAAGTAGATGATGAAAGAGAATTAACACCAGATATACCACCAGGACGATAAGCAGACTCAAAAAAAATAAAGACCCTTAGATTCCCTACCAATCCCCTTCATCCTTCCATTGCAAAGATCCTGTAATATACAGAAATTAAGGTAAAAAGTAAGGAAAAATGTAAAGCATGAGTGAGCCGTGAAACGAAAAGTAAATTGTGATGAAATTCAGGGACATAAAGAACATTTTGAAGAGTTGAATCTGAGGTCAATCGAAAAGAGCCAAGGTGAGTGACAGGAGTTGTTTTACCATTGGACCAGTGTACAAAACACGAATAAGAAGCACATAATGTAGGATCATCCAGATGTTTGAAAGAAGATAAAATATGGTATGCGGCCCCCGTGTTTACAATCCAACAAAGTGAAGCATCAGATGAAGGAGAGTTAGAATGAAGTATACCTGCAAGATTCACGGCAGCATCAGTAGAAGACAGCTTGTTCAACAAACGAAGTATCTGATTATACTGATCCTGGGTGAAAACGGAAGTAGGGGACGAAACATGAGAAGGGAGACCAGAGCCACCATAAACCAAATCACCATGCCCATCAGAAGTTGCAGGAGAAGAGAGAGCCACCGCAACAGAGGGTCCTTTCTTCTTATTGAACTTGAAATGAGACAGGAACCCGATCAGACGATAACACTGATCTTTCCAATGACCTTTGATTTTAAAATGTTCACAAACACCAGTAAGCGACGACGATCAGCGCTACCCGAAAAGGCAGAAAACAAGACATTGGTCTCCAGAGTACTAAGAAGAGAAAGCTCATGGCTTTCTGCTGGGTTAAGTTCAAGTCCGAAAATGAGGATTTTGGGTTAGCTCATGGCTTGGAAATGTAGAGAATGGTCTTGTGGTTGTAATCTGATTTGTGACAGTGGTTTTTATGGATGATTTGTTGAGTAATATGTTGTTTTTGGTTGATTAGAATCAAGCGAAATTTTTGGAGAAGCTTCAGGCTCGATTTCGGAAGTTTGGAGGCTTGATCGGCTTTCTTGGTTTGCTTTAAGGGTGTTCGGTGAGTGGTTTGTTTAAAATGGTTTTAAATTGGTTCAAATGCGTGGTTGAGGTGTTGGATTGTGCTTTGTAGGCCAATCTAAGGTGGGGATTAAGTTGGTAGCTTAATCTCTTGTTTGACTTTATGAGTTCTTGCTTAATGTGCATAAATGTAGACTTGTGTAGTATGTGTTCGGTTAAGCATGTTGACACGCGTCGTATAGTGTCAAAAATAAATCCTTAAACTCAAATAAATAAGAATAAAAATAGTATAGCGAGAGTATGAGTCGATCCACAGGGAATAGGAGTTCTAACACCCTTTCGTTTTGACTTAGACCAAGAAACTTGTAAAAATAAAAGTGGGGGTTTAGAGAATTGATTTGAGTAATAAAAAAGAATAGTAATAAGAACGAAAATAAGTATTGAAAATGGATTATGGAATGAATTAGCCTCAAGCTACGCTTTGCCAAGACATCATCGATCACCAAAATGAATTTTTCTTCAACTTTCTTGCCGGTTACAGTCTACAAGGCCCAACTCTTGCAACTTACTTCTCTTGGGTAAACTCGACTCCCAGGGCAATCCTTGAAATTAAGCTTTAGTTGGTTAGCTATGGCAATCGATGCTAACTCAAGTCTGAGTTAGTGCTGGAGAAGCCCGTGCTCGGATAATCATCTCGATGAGAATTGTTTCCGATTTCGATTCCCCTTAGTGGACTGCCATTAAGTTTGTTCTTAGGGAGTTGAATTGGCTATAAGCTTTTCCTCGTCCCCAACAATGGATCTAAACCACTTCAAGCCGATGCACGCTCTCGGAATGAAACAATTGAGATTCCTAAAGATTAGGTCGATTGCCTAATCAATTTTACAGAGAATCTAAAAAAGAATTGTTGAAGGAATGAAGAACTCTTCTAATCTCACGAGTTTAGTCGGGTTTTGCGTTGCATTTGGCTAAAGAGGGTTTAGTTAAACATGGTTGGTGAAGAAACCATACTTAATTAAATAATGAAAGAAATGGAGGAAATGGAAATGGAGTAAAATGGAGAACTTTATTAAACTCAAAGGTAGAAGAAAACAATGAGCAAGTGAGGTCTAACTCACCCCCAAAGTGTGGTATTTATAGTAGCTGAAAACCCAAAAAAACTAAAATGATAAATCTCAAATTTAATTTAAATTACATAAGATAATTATCCCAAGGTTCAGTTAGGATAAAGGCTGTAAAATATGGGTTAAAATTCAAGACAAAAATCATCCCAAAAATTTATTCAAAACTTTCTCTCTCTCTCTCTCTCTCTCATTTTTTCATTTGAATCAAAACTGTTTTGCAGTGTATATTTTTTCGAACTGCTCTGCTTTTTTCTGCTTTTTTCTGCAGACTCGAATAATTTTTTGCACAATTTTTCTGTACTGCATATTCGAACAGTTTCTGTACAGTTTTTTTTTCTTCTGCACAGTGTTTTCTGCTCTGCTGGACTGCATTTATTCGAATCTGTTTTTTTAAGACAATTTTGTCTTGAAAGGGGACACAAATAATGTTATTAGGAAAAATGGATTAGGCTAAAATATGGTAATTTTCAAGAAAAAGGCCAAGGCTGAAAATTGTTTCACTAGGGGAAATTAATTAAAGGATAGGCAATTCGTTTGGGAAGAGAAATGGTTAAAACCTAGTGCCTCAATCATATTTAAGTACCATATTCAATCAATGTAATCTCAAAAAGAATTTAAACACAAGTTCTAGAATGCAACTAATTTAGCTAGGCACACTCAAAGAAACAAAGAGCAAAAATAATGCATGCTCATTAGGCTCAAAACTCACAAAAATTGTCTTGTGTACCTAGGTAAGCATCATGTGAAGTAGAGAAAGAAATGTCATATAAAGGATTTTTATCAAAAATTAATCATGCCAAAATCTACCATGCAACCTAGAATTTTCTAACAAGATAGATGCAAAACCATATGAAAACGATGAGACCAGACAAAACTAAGGATTAAACGAAGAACTTAAATTAAATAAAATCAAGAAATCAAGAGAACAACCAAACAGATAAGCAAGATGAAAATTTTGACAAGCATATCTCCCTCCCCTTCACTTGATGCATTTTGTCCCAAAATGATGATTTAAAGTAAAATAGAGGAAAAGAGAGACTCCCCTAATCAATTACTGCCACGATCGCAGCCTCGTTGTCTGCGGGAAGAGCCGAGGCGAAGATAGGATAGGATCTCGTCCAAGTCAGTCTCGATGGAGTGGAGTCGCTCATCCATATCTCGTCGGGGTTGGTCCTCTTGTGTTGGTCGTGTTTGGGCTCGTCTTTGAAACACTCGCTCTCTACGATTTGGGAGAGTGCCTGGGGGAACAATATACGGTGTATTAGGAGTTCCTGCAAGTAATCCCATGGCGTCTAGGCATTTCTCATCTAAGACACTCATAGAAAAAGTACAAGTAAACTGAGATGGGTCAAAAGTAGCAGGATAAATACGTAAAGCTAAATGAGTAATGTAAGGACCCAAAATTAATGGTCGCGGCCTAGTGGTTCGCGCTACACGATGAAACGTGTAGGCCATCCAAAAGCCAAGATTTTACTTGATATTTACCTACATACACTAGAGAAAAAATAACTTAGTCTTACTCAAGGTTGAGGGGGTGTCGTTTCTACCGGAAAGATTGTAAGCGAGGAACCGATGGATATAACGTAAAGTAGGGCTATGAATGTCGTAATACTTTATCGTTTTCAGATTGTATTGAGAACCTGCAAAACCTGTCAAAGTCTCCAAGGAAAGGTCGTTATCGAAGTCTTGCGGTATGTCTAAAAGGGCAGATTGATAGTTAGGGTCTGAAACGTTAGTGACAAAACCCATATAAACATTAAATTCAGTAATAGACAACCGAAAGTACTGACCCAAGAGCCGAAAAGATATCACATTAAGTGTATCGAAAGACCTTGCACGACTACGATCAAATGTAAAAGTAGAATAAATTTCAAGTACTAATTCGCATTAAGTATCACAGGTAATTATAGGAAACAGAAGCCAACCAGTGTTATCAAAAAGTGACATTACCGACTCACGTAAGTGCAAACGTTCTAGTGTTTGAGTGGGAATATACTTACGAACCGGAAGTGAACGATGTCAGATACGGTTAAATATTTCGAGTTCGTTTCCGGTAAAATGCAAGAATCCTTTCAAACTCTCATCGTTTGGTGCCGTAAATCTTTGGCCACGTCGTGGAGGTTCCTTCTGATCTGTTGGAAAGTCGTTTTGCTCGTGAGGTGGCGAATTCGGTTGAGCAGTCTCCGATCGACTGTGATTATTGGCAGTGAACTCATCATGCATGTGATCTGAAAATCCATAAATGGGGTGAAATATTAATAAAGGCTGAAAAAATCAAAGTTTACCTCATCGGCCCATATCGGCCGCGGAATTGTGGTATGAGTTTATGGACGTGTTCGTGTGCATGGTAAAGGAGGGAACACGAGTTGGTGATGGCGTGGGCTGAGGGTGTTGCTGCGATGAACCGGCCATTGCATCGGAGGCCAAGGAGTGAAACGAGGATGTGGGCGGTGATGGTGGTTGCGACGGTCGGCAGTGCGATGAGGCTCCGACTTCACCACTGTCAATGACACGAGCAGTGCGGCCAGTGGACGGTTGTCCTGATTTGTGCGAGGGAGTGCCCCTCCTCACGGCCAGACGGGGCTGTGGTGATGGAGGTGGGTGTTGCGGGTGGTGGTGCGATGAGTTGGACGGTTCTTGTGACTCAAGTGAATGAAATGATGGTGACGGGGGTGATGCTGGCCGCGACGAACGGCGGTTCAGGGAGGGGGCAGAAATGTTTCTGTCGAAGTGTTGGGTGGTGCCCGTGACGGTGTGACGCTCGAAAGGAGGTGGGGGTTGGTTGGCGGCTGTTGCGGCTCGAAATCATTGCTGAAGGACACGAACTACGGCGGTGCAAAGCATCGACGACCATCGATGACGAGTGGTGGCTGTTGTGGGAGCCGACGGGCTTGGTCACGGGTGCGTGGAATTATCGTGATAGGGAGGTTGACGAGGGAGGTGGATGAGGGTGTTTGTGCGGCTGAATGAGGGAAAAAATAAAAAGGGTTTAATGAGGGTGGTTGGGTGTTTGACCTGATAGGGGTTTGTGTAGGTGGGGGTTTTAAGTTTGGTGGGGACCACGGAATATTAAAGGGATTTGTGTAGGGAGTTTTGACCGGTATGGGGGTATGGGTGGGGTCTACGGGGAGATAAAATATGGGATTAATTTTTTATTTAGTTTAAAATATGGGTGAAATGATTGGGTGGGGGATAAAGGGATAATCCAAATTTTTATTTGAATTTTAAAAATTGGGCCCACAATTTTTTTTTGATAAAGATAGCTTCTCATTCATTTATCCGGTCTAAATTATCTGCAAACAAAATAAATTAGAGATCAGATAAATTAAAAAAATGATAAAAATAAAAAAATTCTTAACTAAAGATTAAATTCAAAATGACATAAATTTAAAGAAAATTAAAATGAGATAAAAATAAAAAAATAAAAATAAATTAACAAAAATAATTAAAGTAAAAGAAAAATAAATGGGTTGCCTCCCATTCATCGCTTGTTTATCGTCGCTAGCTTGACGACCTTATTCATGTGTTTGGTTCCTCGAAACAAATTTCTTCAATTAAACCGATTGGAGCATTTTCATAAAATTGCTTCAACTGTTGTCCATTGACTTTAAAGTTGTGTCCTTCAGTATCTTGAATTTCTACCGCTCCATGTCGAAAAGTTTGAACAACGGTGAATGGTCCGAGCCATTTGGAACCCAACTTTCCTGCAAAAAGTTTGAATTTAGAATTAAATAATAGAACTTTTTGACCAACGGAAAAAGATTTAAATACAATTTTTTATCGTGGAAATGCTTCGTTTTGTCTTTGAAAATTTGTGCATTATCGTAAGCGTGTTTCCGGATTTCCTCGAGCTCCTGAATGTGCAACTTGCGTTCTCTTCCAATCGCATCCATTTCCATGTTGCATTGTTGAATTTCCCAAAACGCGCGATGTTCCAGCTCGACCGATATGTGACATGGTTTACCGTAGACGAGACAATAAGTTGACACCCCGATGGGGATTTTGTACGTAGTACGGTATGCCCACAATGCATCAGATAGCTTGACGCTCCAATCTTTGCGATCTGACTTCACGATTTTTTCGAGTATGGTCTTTATCTCTCGATTTGACACCTCCGTTTGACCATTTGTTTGCGGATGGTAAGATGTCGAAATCCGGTGGGTGACGCCAAACTTCTTCATAAGAGCGTCAATTACTCGGTTAATGAAATGCTTCCCTCGGTCGCTTATTATCGCTCGCGGTGTGCCAAACCTGCAAAAGATAAATTCCTTTAGAAACTTAATTGTGGTTTTAGCATCATTATTTCGAGTAGCTCTAGCTTCAACCCATTTAGAAACATAATCCACCGCAAGAATTATATAAAAATTGCCGAATGAAGAGACAAAGGGACCCATATAATATAATCCTCAAACATCAAATATTTCACATACAATAATGGGATTAAGTGGCATTTTGTTTCGTCGACTCAAATTACCAACCCTCTGACATTTTTCACAAGATTTACAAAATAAGTAAGCATCACGAAAAATGTTAGGCCAGTAAAAACCACACTCAAGAATCTTATGCGCAGTACGTTTAGGCTCGAAGTGCCCACCACAAGAATAAGAATGACAGAAGTTTAGGATAGAGTTTACCTCGCTTTCTGCTACACATCATCTAATTACCTCATCCGAACAATGTTTCCAGAGATAAGGATCATCCCAAATGAAGAATCGGGATTCCCTTTTTAACTGTTTAGCCTCTGCTCTCAGTAAATCTTGTGGCATCTTACCCGTGGCCAAGTAATTTACCATGTTTGTGAACCATGGTACGCTTACTTGAGTTGCCATCAATCTTTCGTCAGGGAACTCTTCTCTAACTGGTGGATCTGACATAGATAATGGGATGCGACTCAAATGGTCCGCAACAAGGTTTTTGCATCCCTTCTAATCTTTAATTTCAAGGTTGAACTCCTGGAGTAGTAAAATCCACCGGACCAGTCTCGGTTTTGCCTCCTTTTTGCTCATCAAAAAGCGTAAAGCTGTATGATCAGAAAAAACAATGATTTTAGTACCAAGCAAATAAGATCTAAACTTTTCTAAGGCAAAAACAATAGCAAAGAGTTCTTTTTCCGTTGTTGAATTTTTTTCTATGCAGGATCCAAAGTACATGACGCATATGCTATAACATGCGGTTCTTTGTTGATTCTTTGACCTAATACGGCTCCAACGCTAAAATCGGAAGTGTCGCACATCGGTTCGAATGTGTGATTTTAATTTGGTGGTTGGACGATAGATGCATTTACAAGCTTCTTTTTAAGTATGTAAAATGCCTCCTCGCAATTTTCGTCAAAATTGAAGGGTTGGTCTTTTTGCAATAGACTGCAGAGGGGTTGTGCAAACTTCAAAAAATCTTTAATAAACATGCGAGAAAACCCTGCATGGCCAAGAAAGGATCGAATATCCCTCACAGTTGTGGGTATGGGAGTGAGCATATAACATCCATTTTAGCTTTATCAACAATAATACTTGTCGATGTCGTTTTCGGTTCGGGCCAAATTTGATTGGGCCCTCAAAGGCTCGTCGTGGGTTGGAGTCGTCATTGGTCATTTTGGATTGGGTATGACCGAAAACCTGTAAAACTGATATGCGTCTGAACCGGAGTCAAGTTGGGCTCGGAAGTCGGTTACGTGTGGGGAAGGTTATAACACCCCCACAATGCCCAAAATTGGTATCTAGAGGGGTTGGGTTATCTAAAAGGCTTCAAAGATGGGGTTAATAGCACTATTGTATATGACAAAAATATACAAATAAATTGAATAAGAACTAAACATGCTAAAAAATGATATATAAAAATAACAAATAGAAAATTAATATTTTAATTGAAGACCATAACCTTAAGTCAAATCACCATTTATCTCAAATTAAGCAAATTATTAATCAAACATTTTTTAGGACCAAATCACATTATTCGCAAAATTTTAAGACTAATTTATAATTAAACTCAATTTTAAGTCCAATTAAATAATTAATCGTCCGCTTTAAAAGGGAAAAAATTAACCAATTAATCATCTAATTAATTATGAGAATTAAGGACCTAATTAAAAGAAACTAAATATTGAAGCTAATACAAAAAAAAACTAATTAAACCTACCATATAAAAGAACCTAAAGTAAAGGAGGGACTTAGGACGTAATTAACCCCTAAATTAAAATTGAAACTAATGGTGCAGTAAATGTCAGAAGGGTTGCGTGCTTCCTTTCTTCAATGTGAGGACTGTCACGTAATTTTCCCCTAAAGTCTAAATTAAATCACCCATTGCAGAGCTTGCGTGTGAACACTCTGAACCACTTTCCCCTACCACACCATTTATTGAGATGCCTTGAATGAATTAAAAATTCATTTTTTATTCACTACCAGTCGAGTCTTTAATTGAAAGGGGTCTTGGTTTCCTTTTATTTTTTCTTTTATTTTTACCATACTTGAAGCTTATTAAACGGTTACCCACATCCCCTTAACTTATTTTTCTTTTCCCTTTAAACAAAACAAAGCAACACCATCTTTATCTCTAGTATCTCAGTCACCACTGCCACCGTCGGCCAAACGCCGCCGCCGACGAAAGCTAAAAAAACTTTTATTTGATCATTTTTTAGTTCTAAGCCCGAATCTAACGTCAGTTTCAGCAAAAACCAAACAAATCGAAGTAGATCTAGACAAAACGATTCGAGTTTTACCTTTCTCAAACACTTGAATCCGCCGTTGGATCGGGCTGCTTTCGGAAGATGTTGAATATGACATTATTGTGGGCTCTTCTACCGTTGCGATCTGGCCAAAAACACTCCGACCACCGTGAATCGAGGTAAGAATGTGGCTTTCTTCTAACTATTTTTTTGATTTTTGCTTTGATTTTCTCTTCTTTTTTCTCTCCATTCTCAGATTTTCGGCGTTCTTATTTATAAGCCAAGATCATGGTTTTTCAAGTCTTTTCTTCCCGAATTCATAAGGAAACCGTTGGGATAAGCTGGAATGTATGTGTAGAGCGCAAGAAATGGGATTGTTGAGCAAGTAGATGAGTCCTCGTGGCTATGGACTCTTACGGGCGACGGACTAAGGTTTTTAGGGGGGTTTTTTATTTTTGCATTATCTTATTATTTTTTTAATTTTCCATACTTTTTAATTAAGCCTGTTGGACCGAATTTGGATTGTACGTTAGGCCCTAAGTAAAAAAATTGGTGTGTACACCTGCCCCTCTTTGCTCATTGCTCGAATGAGAGGAATGAAGCAAAGACCAGAAGCAACAATTTTTCCAGTGATAATGTCACTCTCTTTTGGAGGCGAATCATGGCACTCCCTCTTGGAGGCGATTAACAGCATTCCTTCTTGGAAGCATACATCGGCATTTCATTTTGAAGGCAATTGATGACACTTCATCCTGAAGGCGATTGGTGGCACTTCATCTTGAAGGCGATTGGTGGCACCTCATCTTGAAGGCACTTCATATTGAAGTCAATTGATGGCATTTCATTTTGAAGTCAATTGATGACACTTCATCTTGAAGGCGATTGGTGGCACTTCATCTTGAAGGCAAATGGTGCACTTAATCTTGAAGGCAAATGGTGGCACTTCATTTTGAAGGCGAATCATAGTATTCCCTCTTGGAGACGATTAACAGCATTTCTTCTTGGAAGCATATAACGGCACTTCATCTTGAAGGTAATTTGACGACACTTCATCTTAAAGGCAAATTATGGCACTTTATCTTGAAGGTGATTAATGACATTCCTGTCAACCCGTCTTGATAAAAAATGCACGTGTTTCTAATGTATTTATCTTACATGCAAAATGCTCTACTATTCTAAATACATGAAAATTATATATTTTTTAAGTTCTTGATTTATTTTCGTTGAGATCAAAGTCCTTGTACTTTTTCTGTCTGCCTCGTATCGTGCCTCTTGAATTCATTCCTTTCCATTTATCAGAGAATAGTGTTCGTAAACACTTTCTAGCCTTATTGTGTTCTAAAATCTCTTTTTGAGTAATACATCGAACATCAAAATATATTGTAAATCCCCTTAGGTAGAGCAACGAGATTACCAATTAACAGAATAATGCAAAAATGTCCAAATGACAAGTACCAGGAAATGCAAGGTAGCAAAAAAAATTTATTGAACGAAAATGGTTTGAGCCTTGACAGATGATAATAAAACGTCTAAGACAACAAAGGTCAAAGGGAAACAAAAAGAAATAGGAGAGAGAAGAAAAAAATAAAATAAAATGCCCCTAAATATCAATTGCGAGGACTCCATTTCTACTTCGCTCAAGGATCTTTTTTGAATATGACCTCTGCCCAGTAAAGATTGAGTTCTTGGACAACATCTGAAGGCATGTAGATTTTCCCTTGATCATACTTGGACTATTCTTGAGCTTCTGACCCTTGAATCTTCTATTGGTTCTCAGACGCCCTTTTGGGTTTTCATCTCTAATTTTTACCAACAGGGCCCTTTTGGGTTTTTACATCTTGGCTTTTCTTTTTCTTTTCTTCTATTTTTACCAACAGGGCCCTTTCGAGTTTTCACCTCTTGTTTTTTTACCACCAGGGCCCTTTCAGGTTTTCACCTCTTGGTATGAATTCAAGCGTAATATTTCTTCACCGAGTCAGAATTCACAGGATTGGATAACTCGTTCCCATCCATCTCGGTTAAGATTAATGCTCCACCAAAAAAAGCTTTTTTCACAACAAACGACCCTTCCCAATTTGGCATCCATTTTCCTCAAAAATCCCTCTATGTAGGCAACCTTTTTTTTAGAACCAAATCCCATTTTCGAAATGTTCTTGGTCGGATTTTCTTATCTTGAGCTCGAATCATTCGCTTTTGGTACATCTGCCCATGATAAATTGCTTTCAATCTTTCTTCTTCTATCATATTCAACTGATCATATCTAACTCGAATCTATTCAGCTTCATCCAACTTAAGTTCCATTAAGACCCGAAGAGATGGAATCTCAACCTCAATCGGTAATACTGCCCCCGTTCCATAAACTAAAGAATATGAAGTTGCCCCCGTAGATGTTCGCACTAATGTACGATACGCTAGCAAGGCAAAAGGTAATTTCTCATGCCAATCCTTATATGTTATTGCCATTTTCTCCACAATCCGCTTGATATTTTTATTGGCTGCTTCTACGGCCCCATTCATTTTTGGGCGATAAGGTGCTGATTTATGATGCTTTATCTTAAACTGCTCACACACTTCCTTCATCATTTGGTTGTTCAGATTTAAAGCATTGTCAGGGATAATTATTTCTGGTAGACCATATCGACAAATGATTTCCTTTTTTAGGAACTTGCATACTGTCGACCTGGTTGCATTTGCATACGAAGCAGCTTCCACCCACTTGGTAAAATAATCAATCATCACAAAAATGAAACGATGTCCATTTGATACTTTTGGTGTAATCGGTCCGATCCCATCCATGCCCCACGCTGCGAATGGCCACATAGCCATTATAACATGAAGAGGTGAAGATGCCGCATGAATTTTATCTCCATAAATCTGACATTTATGGCATCTCTGAGCAAAGTTAACACAACCTTCTACTATAGACAGACAGTAATAACCCAACCTCATAATCTGCCTAGACATACTAAGTCCATTTGCATGAATTTCGCAAATTCCCTCATGAACTTCCTCAATAATCTTTTTTGTCTCATGATTTTCTACACATCTGAGCAGTGTTTGGTCACTCCCTTTTTGTATAGAATTTCTCCGTCAAGGACGTACCCTGCAGCCATTCTTCGAATTGTTCTTTTATTCACATCATTTGCCCCCTCATGATATTTTTGATACTTGATATATTGTAGAATATCGTAATACAAGGGGTGATCATCTACCTCATCTTGCATGGTATAACAACTAGCGGGTGAATCATAAATACTCATTTGTATGGGCATTATATCATCTTCTTTATTCGCTTTAAACATAGAAGCCAAAGTTGCCAATGCATCAGCCATTTGATTATCATCCCGTGGAAGGTAATGGAAAGATATCTCCTCGAACTCTTTTATTAATTCAAGGACGAGTTTTCGGTACTCAATCAATTTTTCATCTTGGTTTCCCAGTCTCCGCGAAGTTGATAAACCACTAACAACGAATTGCCGTATGCTTTTAGGACTTTAATTTTTTGCTGGATTGTCGCACGAAGTCCCATTATACACGCTTCATATTCCGTCATATTGTTGGTACACTCAAAATTCAGTCGACCCGTAAATGGATAATTATTCCCTTTGGGAGACACTAAAACTGCCCCAACATGCCCAAATGTGTTTGAAGCTCCGACAAAATTTATTTTCCAAGGTTTCCTACTAGTTGGTTCCTCTTCACTAGCAGTTAAGCACATTAAGTCTTCGTCAGGAAACTCAAAACTCAAAGGTTCATACTTAAAAGAAGCACGACTAGCTAAAAAGTCTGCAATGGCGCTACCTTTGATGGCTTTTTGATTGACGTACTCGGTATCGTACTCAGAAAGTAAAATTTGCCATCGAACCATCCTCCTGATAAGCCTGGCGATTCCATCAAGTATTTTATTGGATCTAGTTTTGCAATCAACCATGTTGTGTGGTATAGCATGTATTGACGAAGCCTGCGAGCCGTCCAGACTAATGCGCAACGTAATTTCTCGATAGAAGAGTATCTTGATTCACAATCGATAAATTTTTTGCTGAGGTAGTAGATAGCTCGCTCTTTTCTCCCAGTTTCATCGTGTTGGCTCAATACACAACCCATAGAGTTCTCATATATGGCTAGATACAAAATTAAAGGTATGCTTGATACATGAGGAACTAATATAGGAGGTTTTGACAAATATTGCTTAATTTTATCAAAGGTCTCCTGACATGTTGAGTCCCATACGCCTGTATTATGCTTCCTAAGAGTCAGAAAATGGGATCACATTTATCAATTAATTGAGAGATGAACCAAGAAATATAATTTAAACGTCCTAAGAAGCCTCGAATTTCCTTTTGAGTACATGAAGGTGGGAGCTCTTGGATACCCTTGATTTTATCAGGATCTACCTCAATACCTCGCTTGCTAACGATAAAACCCAACAATTTTCCTGAAGCAACTCCAAAGGTACATTTTGCAGGATTTAACTTCAATTGAAATTTCCTCAAAAGTTCAAAGAGTTTTCTAAGATTTGTGATGTGTTCTTCTTCTGTTTGAGACTTGGCGATCATGTCATCCACATAAACTTCTATTTCTTTATGCATCATGTCATGGAACAATGTCATCATGGCCCTTTGATAAGTTGCCCCTGCATTTTTCAGACTGAAGGGCATCACTTTGTAGCAAAATGTGCCCCATTTTGTTACAAACGTAGTTTTCTCCATGTCGTCGGGATATATTTTGATTTGATTATAGCCGGAGAAACCATCCATAAATGAGAACAAGTGGTGTCTTGTTGTATTGTCTACTAACGCGTCTATATGTGGTAGAGGAAAATTATCCTTAGGACTAGCTCAATTAAGATCACGGTAGTCAACACACATTCGCACATTTCCATTTTTCTTTGGTACCGGAACAATGTTAGCTACCCATTCTGGATATTTGGCCACTTGCAAAAATCCAGCATCATATTGTTTCTTTACTTCCTCTCGTATCTGAAGTAACATCTATGGCTTCATTCTTCTGATCTTTTGTTGTACAGGCTTGCATTGTGGCTTCAACGGAAGTTCGTGTGTTACAATATCTGTATTTAATCTGGGCATACCCGGGTAGGTCCAGGCAAACACATCCTTGAATTCTTGAAGTAGGAAGATGAGTTTGTCTCTTGTATCTGAAGATATAAAAGTACCGATCTTTATCTCTCTCTTGTCGTCCTGAGTTCCCAAGTTCATTGTGTCCATTGGTTCTTGGTGAGGAAGAATTTGTTTATTCTCATGCTCAATTAGTCTCAATAGATCAGAAGACAATTCATGTCCCTCATAGTTGTCGTCGGGCTCATACTCTCCTAAGCATATAGACTGTTCAAAGTCGACTTTTGAGCTTGAAGCAATATCATTCGTGCAATTGATATCTAAAGGCCCGCAAATGTGTAAGAGGAAATATATATGTACAATGCACAAGAAAAAGAAGTTTAGAATGTTTTAATGAAATGGGACAAGTGAACAAAAAAAAGAACGGACAAACATTGAGACCAAATTGAAAGGGAAAATGCATTCATTTATTGAATTGATAAATTGATGCCTAAATGGGGGCCCTTACAATAAATCCCCACTACTTTCGGGCTTAAGTAGCGGGGCAAGTTTCGAGCATTACTCTGATAAAGATTTAAAAACAATGGGGAGTTCAACAGCGGTCCAGTTATCCAAGACACAACCCGGAGGACACGGATGAATCTTTGACCGACTTTCTGTGATTTCTTCCTCTTCCCCTATAGCATTTATGCTCAGTTCTTCGAACCTCTATGGAGGTACTAGTAGGATTTCTTTTTCCTTTTCAGAATGAATGTGTCCCCCAGACACGAAGGTTTTAGAAATATGGGGAAATACCATCAACTCCCCTTCGATGCTCTGGCCAATTAGTCTGGCCCTTCTCTTTGCTCTCATTTTCAAAATTTGTTTCATCTTTTGACGTGGATTTGGCTGAAATCCAACACCACTTCGATCATATTTCAGAGATGGTTGTATCGCCGTATGCATCCCTTGCAAATATTTCCCAAGTCCTTTTCCTGATTTGGCTCCTTTTCCAACAGTGAGCCTTATTCCCATCATAGTATTCTTTGAGAGTTTGGGTTTTGGGATCTTATTTCCTTCAGCAACAAAAGTAGCATTCACGAATTCGAGTGATCGAAATGTACACTCGACTGCATTTTCATCGACATCAATGTATGGAGCTTCCGTTGATGCATATGCAATGATATTGTCCTCAGCGTTAATACTTACAAGGCGCCCGTCAATTGCAAACTTAATTTTTTGGTGAAGCGTTGAAGGTACTGCTCCAACTGCGTGAATCCAGGGTCGTCCCAACAAACAATTATAAGCAGGTGTGATATCCATAACAATAAATTCTATGTTTTATGTAGCTTGGCCAATCAGAAGTGGGATGTCAATCTTCCCCACGACTTCTCTCATGGTTTCGTCAAATGCCCTTACGGTTGTATGACAAGGTCTTATGTGAGCCTTATCCACTGGAAGCCTATTTAATGTGGTCATGGGCATGACATTCAAAGCAGATCCATTATCGACCAGGACATGAGGCAGTATATGTCCATTGCAATAAGTAGTTATGTGCAATGCTTTGACGGACCTCGTACCTTCAAGAGGAATTTCATCCTCACTAAAAGAGATGAAACTGTCAGTGTGTAGATTATTTACCAATCTATCCAACTTATCCACTAAAACATCATTTGGGACAAATGTTTGGTTCAACACTTTTAGCAAAGCATTTATGTGGGGCTCCGAACTCAGCAACAAAGATAACACAGATATGTGACCTGGTTCTTTGTGTAATTGTTCAACCACACTGTATTCGCTATGTTTGATGAACTTCAAGAATTCATGTGCTTCTTCCTCTTTTACAGGTTCATTAATTTCTTGTTTTTCTCTAATCAGTGGGAATTTTCCCTTTTGCTCAACATCTCTTATCTCCACCGATTTTGCAATTTCAGGGGAGTAACATCTTCCACTTCAAGTGAAGTTCCCAACTCCACTAATTCTTGCAGCCGCAAATTCAGAATCCTCTTTCCCCGTAATAGTCATGTTACAACCATAAATCCATGGCACCTGTTGATTACTCTTGTATGGGAAAGGAGAAGGAGTCTCGATCACCAATCGAGGTAGAGGTTTCTCTGATTCCTCTTCGTGCATTCTAGGCAAATTAATCACAAAAGGTCGTCTAGTCTTGTTGCGTGTAAAATAGTCTATCGCAATTGTAGTGCAAGTGTACACGACGCAAGTAGTAAAGTGATACGAAGTATCGGATATCGTCTCCACGGGGATTGGGCTGATGACTTCACCTTATTTCACTGCACGAAGTAAAAGGAATAGTTTGAGAGAATTGTCACGAAAATATAAAAGAAAACGTAAATAAAAGAATTGAGATATCAAGATAGAGAGAATGGGATGGTATTGAGTTCCTCAGTAGTGCAGGTATTGAATCGCTTAGGAACTCCAGTTCTGTCGTCGCGCCCGTCGCCGACAGCACCTGTCGCGGCGGCTGTCCATTAGCTGTCGCGGCAGCAGACACTAACTCCGTACTTCAAGCTTGGCAAGAATCCCAGATCTGCCTTGCCCTATCCCTAGGCACAAGTCTGTCGATGATCACGTCTTTGATGATACCTCCCGGCGTGAATCAAAGGATGAACACCGATGTGTATGAATTCTTCCTTAGCCACTTAACCTCGCCTTATCCCTAAGCACGAGATGGTTCAACTATAAACTAGAGAACGCGCTTTTATCTCTTTCGTATACTTAACTCTCCCGATGCTAAGTAAATATATAACCTCACAATGCTCTCCCGATGCTCTTGCAAGATATTAAAACCAAGATAAAAGAACTTGAAGTTTATTTTATTGAACTTGAAAAATCCTAAAAACAAAGCAACCCTTGCAACTACTTTACAAAACAACCCGTAGCCCTAGGGGGAATTTAGAACATGTCGGTGACGGGTGAACGGCAGGGGTTTAGGTTTCGGTTATGGGGTATTGGTTATGCTCCTAGGTTAAATCTATGCCCTTATATAAGCTTTGGGCTCAAGTTATCTAAGGTAACAAGGATTACAACTTTAATTAAAAGTAAGATTCTAATAAAGACTAAATCTCTAAAGTCTCCTACTTTCCAGCCGCATCCTTGCTTTTAGGAATTTCCTCTCCTTGAGCTTTGGCTTGACATATCTTTTGATCCGGGGCTTGGAAAAATATTTGGCTTCCACACGACAGACGAGCAGATTTTTCTCTATCTATCGAGGTCCACTTGACTTTTCCTCTTCATAAGTCTGCTGTCACCATGCTGTCACGACAGGTCCATGACAGGTTCGTCTTCTTTGGATGCTTGTCCAGTTCAGCTTTCCTGCTTATCTGCCCTGCGCCTGCCTTCATCGTCAACCATGGCAACTATCTGCAAAAATAGCCATCTTTTAGTAGAATCCGTGCCTTTTATATAATTGTGATGTTTTATTGAAAACTAACCTAAATGCAATGCAATGATGCTTGAATGCAGCAGAAATATGGGTTAAAAGGGTGTAAATAATAGAACTTTTACACACTCAACACACCCCCAAACTCAAGTTTTTGCTTGTCCTCAAGCAATCAAGACCTAAAAGAAAAATGAAAATTTTTGTGTTGGCCTTCAAACAGTGAACTGTCCCTTACCTGTTGCTCATTCTCTATGGCGGCAGCAACCTGTCGGAAAGATTAGGATCTGTCCAGAATCTCCCTATAGCTCTCGTGCAGTGTGTGCATGCTTGTGAACAGTTATATGCTAAGACTCTCTTAGTTTCACTAGAATATTCAACTCCTTAACTCGAATTTTTATGCCAAAGTTTACTTTCTTGAAGACACATTTTCATGCTTCTTTTCAATTTTTCAAGCTAAGTTTTTACTAGAGCCAGTTTCGGGCACCTCTAGTTAGCTTCCTAGAGCCGGTTTCGAGCACCTCTAGGTTTTTAAATTTCTTTTGCTAAACTTCTTTCCTAGAGCCAGTGTTAGGCACCTCTAGGGGCTATTCAAGTTCTAAGCATCCTATTCTAGTTTGGCTAAAAGAAATCTAAGCAATATAACAGTCACAAAGGTGTTTAAGTTTTCAGAACTATAGAAAGACTCTAAACTTCTCCTTAAACTGTCCTAAAGATGCTGCCACGACAGAGCCGTCATGACAGGTAAGTTAACTTCACAGTTTTAAGCCAACAGTTTAAATTTTCTGATTTTTTTTAAAAGAACTTAAATAAAAGACTCAACAATTAATAAAAAGATGTACTTAAGACTCCATTAATGATGGAGGGTTGCCACCCCCAAACTCAAGGGTTGCATTACCCTCAATGCAAAATGACATGAAAAATAAAAGAAAGAAAAAGTACATCACAAAATATAAAGGCAGGCAGCAATAAGAGGTAAAAACTTAAATTTTAGTCGCTGCCTTCACTGTTGCTGCTGACGCGGATCTGATGGCGGCGTCTGCGCTGTGGGGGAGGCTGGGCAGGTTCAGGAGCAGGTTGATCAGCAGGTTCATCAGCCGGTGGAGGGGCAGGTTCATCGGCAGGTTTAGGGGCAGGTTGCTCCACTAGCCGGACGTCGTAACTGCTACCACTGTCCCAAGAGCTGTTGGTGGTGATGGCTTTGGGCAGCCTTTTCTTGTGTGCCACGTGCTTAATTCGCTTAACCCGCGTAAAGTCGCTCTCCAAATTCCTCCGGATAAGAGGGCTGTCATCAGTGGCATATCTCTTGGTTCCTCGAGGGGAGGTGTCTGCCGGTGGGCTGCCTTCTATCGTTGGGGCAGGGGTTGGTGTGGAAGCGGCAGAATGCATATGGGGAGAGACAGGTGGTGTGGGTGTGGGGGAGGGGATATGGAAATAATGGGCGGGGAAGGTGGGGAAGATGACATCCGTATAATGTAAAGTATTAGTAATGAAATTTACCGTTGCATTTGAGAAGTCGCGGATAAAAGTCATCAAACCCATTTGGCGCTCCTCTACCCGTAGGATTGCAGCAAGGATGTGGGCAGACTGGTCTGTCGGAGCGGTGTCGGCGGCAGCATCTGGGGTAGGGTCGGTGGCAGGTTCTTCATCGGAGTCAGCAGGAGGGGCATTTGGGTCGAAGGCGTTGATGGGTGATACGACTATGACCTCCATGAGGCTGGAGATGTTGTTGTCAGTCCAGCCACTGCCCGTCTTGATTTTGTCGGAGGGTTCCTCTGGTACGGCAGCACAGCGGCAGAGTCATGAGTCTGAGCGGAAGGCACAATCGATGATGCTGTCCCTCATGTACCTACCCACATTGATGGGCCTGTCATGCATAATAGAGTGAATGAGGGCCAAGCGCTGTCGGTTGATTGTCGTATGGTGGGACGAGGGCAGGATTCACTTTTTTATGAAAGCGTTCCACAGTTTTGCTTCGGGGAGAAGCTGCCCCCTATTGACGGAGTGGGGATTCTTCTTGCTGGTGGTCCATGTCGTACCAGCCTCTGTCAGCTCCACCATGATGGCATCATAGGCAGCAGCGTCGAGGGTGTCCAGAAATTGTTGGTGAGCATCATCATCGGGGCCAAAGAAGAGGCCGAACATATGGTTGATGCTGTTTGCTGTAAAGGGCACTTCCACTCCTCGGACGGTGACAGATGTCGCCGTTTTGCTGTCGACAGCCTCGTAGAACTCCCGAACCAAAGTATCATTTAACTCTACCGGCTGTTCGGCAAAGTCCTCCCATAGCTGTGGCGTTATGGCCTTCACAATGAACGACCGGAGTCCCATATGGGGAGCATCTCTGTTGTAAATGAAGCCACGCTCCTCCCATAGTTCCTTGTTGGCGAAGGGTGATGCTGCTGCTGAAGAAGAAGCGGCAGCAGTGTTACGACGGGTTTGTCTCGACGACATTTTGGTTGCAAGGGCTGTGAAAGAGAGAAAACAAATAAAACTAGAGGAGAAAACAAGAGAGAAAAATCAGAAGTGATGAAAAATGAAAATGGGAAGGGGTTTATATAGCGGTCGAGTAGCTGCCCATTTAATGCCGCAACGACAGGCGGGAATAACGGGGCGGCAGATTGGATGTTGCGTGTCTGACGCGTCTGACACGCATTTATGTTGCTGTTACGCGTCTGCCGCACGCTTCTTCGTCTGCCGTGTCAGTCTGTTGACAGCCTGTCATATCCGTCCGCAGCGGCAGCCGAAACGACAGGTTTCCCTAAATGGGCTTTATTGGGCTGATGGATGAACGGTGGGCTTGGGTCACTTCTCCTTTTCTTCTTGACTCCTTTATTTCCTAAAAACTGAAATTAGAAAAACAAAACATTATTCGAATAAAATAAACCTAATTTCCTAATAATAATAAATAAATACATAAAATAAATAAAAATAAAAATTAGGTTAAATTAGGGATGCCTTGTGGGGCATCACCTAAAGTAACCACTTCCTGTATTCCTAGGGCTTCAGTCCCCTGATAATGCTTGAGGCGTTGTCCATTGACTTTGAATTGGTGCCCGTCCTTTAATGATTGAATTGTAATGGCACCATGGGGAAAAACTTGAACCACTTGGAACGGGCCAGACCATCTAGATTTGAGCTTCCCTGGAAAGAGTTTCAACCTAGAATTAAACAACAACACAAGCTGCCCTGGGAAGAACTGTCGTGGCAGCAACTTCTTGTCATGCCACTTCTTAGTCTTTTCCTTGTAAATCCTTGCATTGTCATAGGCCATTGTCCGTATTTCATCGATCTCATTCAAATCTAACAGCCTTTTCTGGCCTGCCTTGTCCAAGTCCATGTTTACTGCCTTGATTGCCCAATATGCTTTGTGCTCGATCTCGACAGGCAAGTGACAGGTTTTCCCATAAATCAAACGGTATGGAGACATGCCCAATGGAGTCTTGAAAGCTGTCATGTATGCCCATAATGCATCATTCAGAAGTAAAGACCAATCTTTCCTAGTTGGTTTAACCATCTTTTCAAGAATGTTTTTCACTTCCCTATTGGATATCTCAGCCTGTCCATTGGTCTGTGGGTGGTATGTTGTCGCGATTCTGTGCTTGACACCATATTTCTTCAAGGCGGCAGCAATTACCCTATTATCCAAATGTCTCCCTTCATCACTAATAATCGCCCTAGGGATGCTAAATCTAGAAAAAATGTTTTTGTGCAAAAACTTTTGGACCGTTTTGGCATCATTCTTTTGAGTTGCGATTGCTTCTACCCACTTGGAGACATAATCCACTGCTAAGAGGATGTAAAGATTTCCACACGAAGATGGAAAGGGTCCCATAAAATCAATCCCCCAAACGTCAAAGATCTCGACCTCTAGAATGTTCTGCAGTGGCATCTCGTTTCTCCTCGAGATGTTACCTGTCCGCTGGCACCTGTCACAGTTCTTATAAAAGTCCTGTGCATCTTTATACAGTGTCGGCCAGTAGAACCCTGACTGCAGCACCTTGGCAGCAGTTTTGTTTCCTCCTAAGTGTCCTCCATATTGTGAAGCATGACAGTGATGGAGAATGTCTTCTTGCTCTTCTTGTGGTACACATCTCCTTATAACCTGATCTGCGCACATTTTGAAAAGAAGAGGTTCGTCCCAATAATAATGCTTAACATCATTTTGGAACCTCTTCCTGGCTTGATAATTAAGATCAGAAGGAAATATTCCGCTAACTATAAAATTAACGAAATCAGCATATCAGGGAAGGTTAGAAGACTTACCTGCCGCCATGGCTGTCGCGACAGCGATTGCGGCAGCAAAGAGCTGCTCGTCTGGGAAGGTCTCCAGTATGTGTGTCTCGTCTATAGGTAGACTCTGTCCCATCTCCAATCTTGACAAGTGGTCTGCCACCTGATTTTCTGTCCCCTTTTTGTCCTTGATCTCAAGGTCGAATTCTTGTAGTAGCAAGATCCACCGTATCAATCTAGGCTTTGCGTCTTTCTTTGCGAACAAATATTTTAGGGCAGAATGGTCGGTGTGCACTATTACCTTCGTCCCAAGTATGTAAGAACGAAACTTGTCAATGGAGAACACCACAGCTAACAGCTCCTTTTCGGTGGTGGTATAATTCACTTGGGCGTCATTCAATGTTTTACTGGCATAGTATATGACGTGAAACAGCCTGTCTCTGCGCTGCCCAAGTGCTGCCCCGACAGCATAGTCACTAGCATCACACATAATCTCAAACGGCTGCGTCCAGTCTGGTGGCTGTACTATGGGGGCTGTCACTAGTTTTTCCTTCAGAACCTTGAATGCTTCAGTACATTCATCATCAAAGTCAAAGGGTCGGTTCTGCTCTAAGAGATGACATAGGGGCTTCGTGATTTTTGAGAAATTCGCGATAAATCTTCGATAAAAACTAACATGCCCTAGAAAACTCCTAATGCCCTTGACTGTGGTTGGCGGCGGCAGCTTCTCAATTACCTCTATTTTGGCCCTGTCGACTTCTATCCCACGGCAGCTAATCTTATGGCCAAGGACTATCCCCTCATCCACCATAAAGTGGCATTTTTCCCAATTTAAAACAAGATTAGCTTTTTCACATCTTTCAAGTACCTTTTTAAGATTGCCGAGGCAGCTCTCAAAATCGTCTCCAAAGACGGAAAAATCATCCATGAAAATCTCAAGGAAGTCCTCTACCATGTCGGAGAATATGGCCATCATGCACCTTTGGAAGGTGGCAGGTGCATTACAGAGTCCAAACGGCATCCTCCTAAATGCGTGTGTACCGTAGGGGCATGTGAAAGTCATTTTCTCTTGATCTTCTGGTGCAATAGCAATTTGGTTATAACCTGAATAACCATCAAGAAAACAATAGTAAGGTTTACTCGCTAATCTATCAAGCATTTGATCAATAAAGGGTAAAGGAAAGTGGTCCTTTCGGGTAGCTTTATTAAGCTTCCAATAGTCCATACAAACCCTCCAACCGGTCACAGTCCTGGTTGGGATTAACTCATTGTTCTCGTTGGTTATCACGGTCATTCCTCCTTTCTTTGGAACACATTGCACCGGGCTTACCCATTTGCTGTCGGAGATGGCGTAAATAATACCAGCATCTAACCATTTAATTATCTCTTTACGCACGACCTCCTTCATCGCTAGGTTTAACCGCCTTTGGGCATCAATAGTCGGCTTATGATCTTCCTCTAGGAGGATTTTGTGCATACAGATTGCCGGACTAATGCCCTGAATGTCTGCTATCGTCCATCCTATTGCCTTCTTGTGCTGCCGTAACATGTCGATTAGCTGTCGTTCCTGTTCCTGCGGCAGCTTAGCAGAGATGATTACAGGCAACGTATCATTTGAACCAAGAAAAGCATATTTAAGCTGCCCTGGCAGGGGCTTCAGTTCTAAGACAGGTGGTTCAACAGTAGATGGCTTTTGAATTAAATGGTTATCCGAAGTGTAATTCAAGGGTTCGAATAACTTACCTGGACGATGGTCTAACCAGTTTACCTCCTCATGACCTTCAGTATCAGATGTATCGGATTTAGAGGAGTCGCTGTCGTCAGTGCTGTCGTTATCGCTGTCGTCGTCACTGTCGTGACAGGCCTTTAAGTGGCTGTCGCAGCAGTGACCAAATTTTAAATCACGGCAGCCTGACCTGATGCAAGGGTAATCAAAAGTCACCTCAATGATGGCCTTGCATTCCTCGTCCACATCAGCATGTTTCATCGCTTGGAGAACATTCAACTTAATCTCTTGATCGTTCACGCGCATGGTGAGTTCTCCTTTCTCCACATCAATCAATGATCTTCCCGTGGCTAAGAAGGGTCGCCCAAGGATGACTGGTGCGTTTTCATCTGCCTCACAATCTAAGATAAGAAAGTCAGCAGGAAAAATAAGCTTATCCACTCTTACCAGAATATCTTCAATTTTTCCCTCAGGGTGAACGTAAGAGCGGTCGGCTAGCTGTAGGGTAACTGTCGTGGGCCGCGCCTTGCCAATACCTAGTTTCTGAAAAACAGATTTGGGCATTAGATTAACACTGGCACCAAGATCACAAAGAGCCTTACCCACAAATTTGTCGCCGATTACACATGGTATGATGAAGCTCCCTGGATCCTTCTTTTTCTAGGGTGGCTGCCGATGAAGAATACTCATGCAGCCCTCTTGCATCCTTACCGTTTCAAATTCCCCAAGTTTAGATTTTTTTGACATAACATCCTTGAGAAATTTAGCGTAACCGGGCATCTCCCTAACAGCATCTAACAACGGAATATTAATATGAACCTGTTTAAAAATATCATAAATCTTTTTAAGTTGAGATTCATGCTTAGCTTGCTGTATCCGTTGGGGAAAAGGTGGTGGAGGACGGTAATAAGCAATACGCCCTTCCCACTGCATGCGAATCTGAGGACGATATTCATCTTTTTTCTCCTCTGTCGCTTCTGCTGTCGTGACAAGCTCATCGGCAGCAGTCTGTTTGTCACCTGTCGGGGCAGCCTCCTCGGCAGGTTTATCCAAGGCAGGTTCCTTTTCTGTTTCAGCTTCTTTTTCCGGCCCTGGTAACTTTTTCCCACTCCTAGTAGTAATCGCCTTACATTGCTCATGTGGGGGCGGTCTAGCATTTTCAGTATTGCTAGGGAAACCTCCATTCTGCCTTGGCTTAATATGCTGCGACACCTGACCCATTTGTGTCTCTAGAGATTTCAAGGTAGCCTCATGGTTTGTCATTCTCATCTTGGTTTCATCCATAAAGGTTTCCGTCTTCTTGACAAACTGATTAATATTCTCCATATACGTGCCAGTCTGAGACATAAAGGTGGCCAGAGTCTGCTCCAATATACTACTCGTGGCAGGTGGTGACTGCTGTTGTTGCTGCGGCGGCAGGTGCTGCGGCAGGTTCTGCGGCGGCAGTTGCTGTCGCGTCAACAATCTAGGACCCCCTGATTCTGATGATGCGCTTGCGGATTCAGAGCATTGTTGGGATTACTCCAGGAAAATTTGGGATCTTTCCTCCAATTAGGGTTGTAGTTGTTGGAATTGTAGTTTGGCTTGTAATTTCCAACATATTTTCCCTCTTCTATATTTATCGGGCACTCATCCCTACTATGATTTCCCTCACAAATAGCACAGACTTCCTCGACAGCAAATCCTCGTAAATCCTCTTCACTCAATAAGTGTTTCATTGCTTTAGTAAGGAATGCTACCTGTGATTTCATAGTGCTGTCGGCCTCATAGTCCTTGACAGCAAGTACCCGTTTACCCCCTCTTCTAGCTGTCGGAAACTGCTCCTCATTCTTGGCTAGATTTTTCAAAACTTGCAGGGCCTCGTCCGGATCTTTATCCAATAATAATCCATTTGCTGCAGAATCAATTCGAATACGAGTTTGTAAGTTAGCAGCATTATAGAACTTAGTTACCTGATTCCAAACAGGGAATCCATGCATTGGGCAGTTCCGTAGAAGAGTAGTAAATCTGTCCCAGGCCTCGTGCATCGGCTCGTCGTCTTCCTGTTGAAAAGTAGCAATTTCATTACGTAATCGCTCAGATAAATGTGAAGGATTAAAACGAGATAAAAATTTACGAGTTAGATCTGCCCAAGTCATAATGGAACCCGGTGTAAGTTTATTCCACCAAGTTTTAGCTTTGTCCCTCAATGAATGGGGGAATAACCGAAGCCTCAGTATCTCCGGACTAACTCCTGGTAGCCTAAACGAACCACAGATCTCCTGGAACGTTTTGAGATGCTCCCTCGCATCTTCTGTCGCAGAACCACTAAACTGCCCGGCATTGTTGATCATACTAAACATGACAGGTTTAAGCTCGAAGTTGTCAACATCAATATCCGGCAGCGTGGTCTCCAGCTCTACATGATCGTTCAGCATGTAGTCACGACATGATCGTCGTCCATCTGCCCTCGGCGGGACGCCGACAGGTGGTATATCTCCACCAACGGGCTGGTTACGTGCCATCTGTTCTAGCTGTTCCTCGAGGTATTCGTTTCTGTCTAAAAGGCGGCGAAGTTGTTTCTTGAGATTGAAGGAGCGTTCGATCTCCGGATCTAATTTATACTCAGGATCTTCACCTCTTTTGGATCTACGCATAAACAAGAAAACCTTGTGAAAAGCAAGAGTTGAAAACACGAAAGAAAAAATTAAAGAAAAGAAAAAGAAAAACGAAAATAAAAATAAAAACAAAAAGTGCAGTAAAAGAAAGATGTAGTTATGTTGCCAATCCCCGGCAACGGCGCCAAAAACTTGTTGCGTGTAAAATAGTCTATCGCAATTGTAGTGCAAGTGTACACGACGCAAGTAGTAAAGTGATACGAAGTATCGGATATCGTCTCCACAGGGATTGGGCTGATGACTTCACCTTATTTCACTGCACGAAGTAAAAGGAATAGTTTGAGAGAATTGTCACGAAAATATAAAAGAAAACGTAAATAAAAGAATTGAGATATCAAGATAGAGAGAATGGGCTGGTATTGAGTTGCTCAGTAGTGCAGGTATTGAATCGCTTAGGAACTCCAGTTCTGTTGTCGCGCCCGTCGCCGACAGCACCTGTCGCGGCGGTTGTCCGTTAGTTGTCGCGGCAGCAGACACTAACTCCGTACTTCAAGCTTGGCAAGAATCCCAGATCTGTATTGCCCTATCCCTAGGCACAAGTCTGTCGATGATCACGTCTTTGATGATACCTCCCGGCGTGAATCGAAGGATGAACACCGATGTGTATGAATTCTTCCTTAGCCACTTAACCTCGCCTTATCCCTAAGCACGAGATGGTTCAACTATAAACTAGAGAACGCGCTTTTATCTCTTTCGTATACTTAACTCTCCCGATGCTAAGTAAATATATAACCTCACAATGCTCTCCCGATGCTCTTGCAAGATATTAAAACCAAGATAAAAGAACTTGAAGTTTATTTTATTGAACTTGAAAAATCCTAAAAACAAAGCAACCCTTGCAACTACTTTACAAAACAACCCGTAGCCCTAGGGGGAATTTAGAACATGTCGGTGACGGGTGAACGGCAGGGGTTTAGATTTCGGTTATGGGGTATTGGTTATGCTCCTAGGTTAAATCTATGCCCTTATATAAGCTTTGGGCTCAAGTTATCTAAGGTAACAAGGATTACAACTTTAATTAAAAGTAAGATTCTAATAAAGACTAAATCTCTAAAGTCTCCTACTTTCCAGCCGCATCCTTGCTTTTAGGAATTTCCTCTCCTTGAGCTTTGGCTTGACATATCTTTTGATCCGGGGCTTGGAAAAATATTTGGCTTCCACACGACAGACGAGCAGATTTTTCTCTATCTATCGAGGTCCACTTGACTTTTCCTCTTCATAAGTCTGCTGTCACCATGCTATCACGACAGGTCCATGACAGGTTCGTCTTCTTTGGCTGCTTGTCCAGTTCAGCTTTCCTGCTTATCTGCCCTGCGCCTGCCTTTATCGTCAACCATGGCAGCTATCTGCAAAAATAGCCATCTTTTAGTAGAATCCGTGCCTTTTATATAATTGTGATGTTTTATTGAAAACTAACCTAAATGCAATGCAATGATGCTTGAATGCAGCAGAAATATGGGTTAAAAGGGTGTAAATAATAGAACTTTTACACACTCAACAAGTCTCACCACCCTTTTTGGACGATTGTCCGTCCACTGTAAAAACATCCCTAACTTCTTGACTCTTTTCGAAGAACTCTATTTCTTTATTGTCCATCAATTTCTGGAGAATCTTCCTGAACTCATCGCAATGTTGAATCTCATGATCCACATCTCCGTGAAACTCACAGAAATCACCCTTACTAGTTACAACAACTCCACAGTTAGAACTCACTAATCCTCTTTCTGCCAGTTTCTTCCAAACCCACTTTAACGGTGATTGCACTTCAGATAAGTGTGTCTTAATATTAAACTCACCATCTCCCATCATAGCGTTGACCTTTGGTTCTTCTTGTGTTGGCAGAGGGTTATTAGCGACATTAGGCCCCTCTGGTGTGTTGAATTGAAGGATATTTCGATTAATCAAGCTCTAAACCCTTCTTTTGAGAGCTGGACAATTTTCGATTGTATGACCAGGGATCCCGACATGGAACTCACAGTGTGCAGAAGGATCGTACCATTTTGGGTATGGTGGCTACAAAGGTGTGAGAAAGACGGGAGATATCAATCGTTCTTCTAATAATTTAGCATACAACTCTTTGTAAGAAATTGGAATAGGCGTGAAAGATTGTCTTTCTGTATTAGTCCTTGGTGGCTTGGGCCCTCCTTGCGGTTGTTTTTCTTGATTTGGAGAGGTTGTAGTGGATTTCGAATATCTCGTATGATACACAAATTGTGGTGATGATTGATATCTGGGGTACGGATGTCCATTATCTCCCACAACATTAATTTCATTCTCTTTCTTTTTGGTATACAATTTTTTTGAAGTCTCAAAACTGCTAAGTTTCCCGCTTTTAATAGCACGTTCAATTGCTTCACATGTTGTCACTAGATCAGCAAAGTCTCTAGTGGTATTACCAACAAGCTTCTCATAGTATGTTGACTCCAAAGAATCAATGAAGAGGGTCATCGTCTTTTTCTCAAGTAATGGTGGTTGGACTTGTGCAGCCATGTCCCTCCAACGTTGAGCATATTGTCGGAACGTTTCATTGTGCTTTTTTCCATGTTTTGGAGTGTCAAACGATCAGGTACCATGTCCAGGACATGCTTGTATTGTTCTTTGAAAGCACGTGCTAAGTCCCTCCATGTGCTTATTTGGGACCTATTCAACTGATTATACCACCGCATGGCGGACCCAGCTAAACTGTCCTGGAAACAATGAACTAACAACTTATCATCGTTCTCGTACCTCATCTTTTTACGACAAAACATAGTAAGGTGGGCATTAGGACAGCTCGTGCCATCAAATTTCTCGAATTCTGGCACTTTGAATTTTAGGGGTAAAATCAGATCAGTGACCAAGCTCAGCGTTTGTTTTGATCCAAAAGGTAAAGATGGCGAGTCTTCCTCGTGAACTTCGTGAGTTTTTTCCTTTTTCAGCGTTTGTTGCTTTGGATAACAACTGTGACAGCTTATCCTCTAACTTACTTAGAAGAGTCTCTTGACTTTTTCCTATGTCGTCTCTCAAGCCCTTTACATCCTGAATGACTTGTTCTTGAAATTTTTCTAGCTTCTGAAGCCTCTCTTTCATTTTTCTAGCCTTGAATCGCGTGTAGTGAGGATGGTCGCTTTGATCGTCCTTCATTTCCAGTATCACTAATATTGAACTCCCATGGATTAGTGTTTTATTTAATGTTAATGCATATGAAACACATTGTATAAATGTAATGTGTAATGATGAATGCAAGAATGAATGCAACTAGGTGTTGGTTAGAAAATTAATAGGATAGAAGAATATTCGCACAAACCGAGAAAAAACTTTTATTAAATAACTAAAAAGAAAAATCTAATCCATCCACCAAAATAAGAAAAAAATCATCCACTAACATCCACAGATAAAATATAATATCCCAAAAACCATAAAGGAAAAAAATCTCTAATCATCATTTTTAATGACAAGAAAAAAAACAAATTAACACCAAACTCGACGGTATGGCTTAGCTTGATCTCCCAACTTCTCAAATTTTCCCACAAACTTCTTCCATTCATTTGCAAAGTGTGTCGAGGAATTGATCCAAAACTTCAACAACACTGCTTCCTTGGCCAAATCGGTGATGTGCTCAGCTTTCTTCCAGATCTGAATGAGCGCTTCCCTCATCAAGTCTTCTCTCACCTTGATATCACCCCTTGCAAACCGAAGTCGTAGGTCCCACTATTCCTCGCTAAGTTTAGAATCCCTTTGCATATCATCTATCAAGTCCTTGTGTTGTTGCAGTGAACTTTCTAATGTTGTTACCAACTCCTTCAAAGTCTCATTTTTAACTTGCGCCTTTTCAAGCTCAATCACCGAGTCTTGTTGTTGGTAGATTTGAAGAATCCCTTGTAGAGATACAAGATGTTCTTGTAGTTCTTGGTTCTGAGCGCGACTAGCCATGAGATCATTAAGGGTTGTCGTATTTGTCCGTTGGGCTGCTTGCAAATTAGTTGTAAGTTCTTCCACTCGATTTTCTTTGGTTTTCAATAGCTTCATACAACGCTTCGTATCATTCTCCAGATCACGAATCTCTTGCTCCCATTCTTGTGGAATTTTGTGCAAGTTGGCGTTCCTTATCTTCTCCTGAAGTCCCCTATAGTCACATTGTAGGTCTTTTAAATCCGCACTCACAATGCTCAGCTACTTCTCAAACCCCTTTGATTGATTTTTAAAATATGTAGCATTTTACTCTAGCTCTTCGTTTTTGGCTTCTAGCTTAGCAATCCTTTTATTCAGCGCCTTCTTCTCCTCCTCACACTCTTGTCTAACTATATCAGCTTCAATAGGCATTTCTCTAAACCGTTCCTCTAAAGTTGGAGCATTCCCTTGGCTAGGTGGTGGGATGTTGCAATTTTTCCTCCTTGTCCTCCAAATTTGGTAATCCGAAGTAAGCCTTAGAGGTCCAAACTTGGCATGGTATGGGTGAGCCCAAGCTCTGGCTATCTCAAGAATTTGCTTTTTAGACTTCTCACTCTTGAAGATGAACTCACACAACCCTAATCCCCTCGTGGCTGTGACAAATTGTAATGACCCATATTGTCTTGATACCAATAGAGGAGCATATCCAGTTGCACCCCAGATACCGAGAAGAGGGACCCAATCAAAGGCACCACACTTGTACAAGATATAATTGTAATCCAACCATTAAACCCGCCAAGTAATGTCTTCCAACCTCAGGTTTCGCAAGATTGATTCCTATTCTCCCGACGTTTTTTCTTTTTTTGGCTCCTCTATTAAGAACTCCCGTAATGGTGAATATTGTGAAGTATGTACGCGTCTGGACAACTTCCTCCTGGCCCCCAAGTGACTTTGCATCCATACGGTGAGGAGTTGTGCACATCCTATAAAATATACGCCTTCATGCCTTTTGAGGAAATTAAGGGATCGAAAGGTCTTCGCCAAGATAGCTGGAACTGGATTAAGGCATGAATCGAGCTCTCCAAATAAATCTAACATTGATGCTTCAATGTGTCCGGCTACTTTAGGAAAAATGATCAACCCATAAATCCATAAGGCAAATATATCAACTTGCTTTCCCGGATCAGGATGAGAATGGATCAATCCCCAAAGTCTATCTCAGACGATGGCTTCACTTCCCTATTTGCCTTGAAATTGGGCTTCCACCCATGACATGCTAGTCCCAGTCAAAGTCATAAGCTTCTCCTTGTATGTCTTAGGTTTAGCCCCTTTAACATAAATTTCGAACTCATACACCTTCCTTAGATGGAGCAGCGCCGCATACTCTTCTATCGTCGGGGTCATGTATTCCCCATTAAATGTGAAGCAGTTGTATAAAGGGTTCCAAAATTGCGCCATAGCCTGTATCAGCCATTTATCTGCGTGTACTTGCAGCAAATAGGCTATGTCTCCATACGCATCATACAACATCTGCCTCTGATCAGTCTTCCACTGGCCCCAAATCTCCGCTAATTCTTGAGTGTCGTTCTGTTTAAGCTGAAGGTGAACGTATCCTTAGAATTGTTCATCTGGTCTTGCTAGTATACTATCGCCTATCCTTCTCTGGGTATTTTCTGACCATTTTCGAACATCATCATTTTTCTCTGATAAGTACTGAACTCTTTTGGCCATGACGAAGGTTTTTCTATCAAATTAATTTAATAACCAACACCCTTCTATGATGATGATGATGCATGTGTACATAAACAATAAACAACCCAAAGAAATTTGATTAGTGTCGCAAAAATATAACAAATAATTAAATACAAAAAACATAATATGAATAGTAAAAAAACAAAACAAAACAAAACACATGTTCATATATTAATGGGTGACACCTTAAGGTTTGAGTTCAGCATGGCTCTAACATAGGTGGGTTTCTATGGTTTGTTATATGAGGTTACGGTTCTAGACAGGGTACCCAAATTGTCCTCACTAACGCCTGCTAAGGCTAGTAAGGTCCCTAGTCCTCCCCCATTATAGGTTCTCAGGGCCATGTTCAAATCGAGGGGATGCACTTCCTTATAACCATACGGAGGTTACCCTCACGGAGCCATAGATCATATGCATCCCAGAGGCGACTACTATCACATACGGAGGTTAACCTCACGAAGGAGCAGCGTTTGCCCCCAGTTAAACAGGACCGAGCTCGGGTAGAAAGCTCATGGAATGATGCAACACAACATGTACCCCTTTTTGTGTGGCCTGACTCTCTTGAATAGTCCCAGTGGAGTCGCCAAGCTGTCGACGTCGTTTTCGGTCTGGGCCGAAGTTGATTGGGCCCTCAAAGGCTCATCGTGGGTTGGATTCGCCATCGGTCATTTTGGATTGGGTATGACCGAAAACCTGTAAAATTGGTTTGCGTCTGAACCGGAGTCAAGTTGGGCTCGGGAGTCAGTTACGTGTGGGGAAGGTTATAGCACCCCCACAACGCCCAAAATTGGTACCTATAGGGGTTGTGTTGTCTAAAAGGCTTCAAAGATGGGGTTAATAGCACTATTATACATGACGAAAATATACAAATAAATCGAATAAGAACTAAACATGCTAAAAAATGATATATAAAAATAACAAATAGAAAATTAATATTTTAATTGAAGATCATAACCTTAAGTCAAATCACCATTTATCTCAAATTAAGCGAATTATTAATCAAACATTTTTAGGACCAAATCACATTATTCGCAAAATTTTAAGACTAATTTATAATTAAACTCAATTTTAAGTCCAATTAAATAATTAATCGTCCGCTTTAAAAGGAAAAAATAACCAATTGATCATCTAATTAATTATGAGAATTAAGGACCTAATTAAAAGAAACTAAATATTGAAGCTAATACAAAAAAAAACTAATTAAACCTAACATATAAAAGAACCTAAAGTAAATGAGGGACTTAGGGCGTAATTAACCCCTAAATTAAAATTGAAACTAATGGTGCAGTAAATGTCAGAAGGGTTGCGTGCTTCCTTTCTTCAATGTGAGGACTGACACGTAATTTTCCCCTAAAGTCTAAATTAAATCACCCATTGCAGAGCTTGCGTGTGAACACTCTGAACCACTTTCCCCTACCACACCATTTATTGAGATGCCTTGAATGAATTAAAAATTCATTTTTTATTTACTACCAGTCGGGTCTTTAATTGAAAGGGGTCTTGGTTTCCTTTTATTTTTTTCTTTTATTTTTAACCTACCTGAAGCTTATTAAACGGTTACCCACATCCCCTTAACTTATTTTTCTTTTTCCTTTAAACAAAACAAAGCAACACCATCTTTATCTCTAGTATCTCACTCACCACTGCCACCGTCGGCCAAACGCCGACGACGGCAAAAGCTAAAAAAACTTGTATTTGATCGTTTTTTAGTTCTAAGCCCGAATCTAATGTCAGTTTCAGCAAAAACCAAACAAATCGAAGTAGATCTAGACAAAACGATTCGAGTTTTACCTTTCTCAAACACTTGAATCCGTCGTTGGATCGGGCTGCTTTTGAAAGATGTTGAATCTAACAATATTGTGGGCTCTTCCACCGTTGCGATCTGGCCAATAACACTCCGACCACCGTGAATCGAGGTAAGAATGTGGCTTTCTTCTAACTATTTTTTTGATTTTTGCTTTGATTTTCTCTTCTTTTTTCTCTCGCTTCTCAAATTTTCGGCGTTCTTATTTATAAGCCAAGATCAGGGTTTTTCAAGTCTTTTCTTCCCGGATTCATAGGGAAACCGTTGGGATAAGCTGGAATGTATGTGTAGGGCGCAAGAAACGAGATTGCTGAGCAAGTAGATGAGTCCTCGTGGCTATGGACTCTTACGGGTGGCGGACTAAGGGTTTTAGGGTTTTTTTTTATTTTCGCATTATTTTATTATTTTTATTGAATTTTCTATAATTATTTGGTTTTTTCTTTTTCCTTGTTTTTTTGGATTCTATTAAGCCTGTTGGACCGTATTCGGGTTGTACGTTAGGCTCTAAGTAAAAAAATTGGTGTGTACAATACCTTTAGAAGAAACTATATGTCCTAGAATTAGTTAGCCCTTTATCTACCATGAAATTACACTTTTTGTAATTTAAAACAAGGTTAAATTCAAGGCATCTTTTTAGCACATTTGTTAAGTTGAATAAACATTCTCCAAAGGAATTACCATAAACCGTAAAATCATCCATGAATACCTCTATACTTTTTTCAATGAAATCCGAGAAAATGCTTACCATGCATCTTTGGAACGTGGCTGGCGCATTACAAATCCCGAATGGCATTCGGCGATAAGCGAATATGCCGAAAGACATGTAAAGGTCGTTTTCTCCTGATCTTCTGGCGCCACAGGAATCTGGAAAAACCCTAAAAATCAATCAAGACAACAATATTGTGTTTTACCGGCTAATCTCTCAATCATTTGTTCAATAAAAGGAAGTGGAAAGTGGTCTTTTCGAGTTAGAGAGTTCAACTTCCTGTAGTCTATATAGACTCGCCAACCATTTTGGACTCTTGTTGGGACCAACTCACCTTCTGGGTTCTTGACTACCGTGACTATGGTTTTCTTAGGGTCTACGTAGATCGGGCTTAACCAGTCACTATCCGAAGTTGGATAGATTATGTCCGCATCGAGAAGCTTTTGTATCTCTTGTTTAACCACGTCCATCATAGGTTGGTTCAGGCGGCGTTATCCATGTCAAGATAGCTTAGCTCCATCTTCGATCTTTACCTTATGCATACAAGTGGAGGGACTAAGGCCCTTGATGTCTGCAACGGTCCACCCAATAGCTTCCTTATGCACTCGTAACACTGTTAGCAAATCTTCCTCCTCTTCTTTGTACAGCTTGGTTGAGATGGTAATCGGTAAGGTCTCTCTTTCCCCTAAAATGCATACTTTAGATGCTTCGGTAATTGCTTAAGTTCGATCTCGGGTGCCTGCAACACAGAGGGTAAAGGTTTAGACTTGGACGCAGTAAGTATTAAATCTTTATTCATTGAACAAATATTTTCACACTCCATGTCTTCTTCGTCAGAATCTGCGATCTCTTTGTACAAATCATCCATAAAGTTAGTAAAACTAGATTCAAAGAAATCATTTATGGCAGGTTCAATTACATCAACAAAGTTCAAACTAGCAATATTTTCAGGGTGTCTCATAGCTTTGTAAACGTCAAATTTTACTACCTCGCCATCGAATTCCATTTTAAGGATCCCACTTCTTACATCGATTTTCGTATTTTCAGTGCTCAAAAATGGGTGGCCAAGGAGGATCTCGGAAGAATTGTTTGACCGGTCGTTTTTCATGTCAATAACATAGAAATCCGCCGGAAAGATCAAATCTTTTACCTTTACGAGGACGTTCTCCAGTAATCCTTCCGGGTAAATCATGGATATGTCTGCTAGTTGTATGGTTACCTTCGTATCCTTCAAATGCTCAACAGAAAATGAGTTATAAAATGAAAGGGGCATAACATTAACAGAGGCCCCTAAGTCACACATTGCTTGTTTAATACCCACTTTACCGATTTTGCATGGAATGGCGAACATACCCTGGTCCTTCAATTTTGGTGGCAACTTTCACTGGAAGACCGTCGATACATGCTCTCCTAGATTAACCTTCTCAACACCAATAAAATGACATTTATTAGTACATAAATCTTTAAGGAACTTAGCATACCTTGGGATTTTTTGGATTACGTCGAGGAGTGGAATATTGATCTCTACTTTTTGAAACACATCTAGGATTTCCTTTTCTTTTGCTTTTTTGTCTCTTTTCATCAATCTCGACGGGAAGGGTGGTCGGACGGCATAAGAGGGTGGTTCAAAGATCGGGTTTGGTGTATCTTTTTCGACTGGTAAAGTTGACTTATCTTTTTGGGCATTTAACTCTGAAGTTTTGGGTTTGACAATGGTGCCACTCTGAAGAGTGATGGCACTGACATTTTCTTTTAGGTTTGTCTCGGTTTGTGAAGGAAGTTTACCTTTGGATTCAAGACGGCTTACTGTTTGGGCTAGCTGCCTCATTTGCTTGTCTAACTCTTGTAAGTGAGCCTCGATACGGTTTTGGAATTTCTCTTGGGATATCGCTAAACGTTCAACCAACGTTTCTAGAGATGTTTTTTTTTGTGGGAAAGGTTGTCTTTGTTGGTATGGTTGATTTTGCCTCTGGTTGTTTGCGTATCCATAGTTTGGTTGGTTTCTCCACCACGGATTATATGCATTTCCTATGGCGTTGGCTTGGGCGACATCATCTTCTTAAATCATCGGACAACAGTCTGTCGGATGTTCTAGACTAGTACAAATTCCGCAAAGTCTAGATGTTCTTTTTTTTATCTGCAACAAGAGATTGCACTATTTCAGCTAATTTATCAATCTTATTTTCTAAAGAAGCTGTGCTTACCTCGCGAACCCTTCGAGATGGTTCGCTAGATTGATTAAACCTTTGTGAGTTGGTGGCCATGGTTGATATTAGTGTTTTAGCCGTTGTTGGGGTCATATTGACTAGAGCTCTGCCGCTTGCCGCATCTATTACTTTCATATCCATGGGTGTCAATCCTTCATAAAAATACTGAAGGAGGGTTTGTTCCGACAATCCATGTTGTGGACAATTTGCACACAACTTTTTAAACCTCTCCTAGTTTTCATATAAAGATTCGGATTCTTTTTGTTGAATGCTCGGGATGATGCGCCTTATTTCACTCGGTTTTGCCGCAGGGAAGAACTTGTCAAGAAAAAGTTTAGCCATGCCAGTCCAGGTTGTAAAAGTGTTTGGGGGTAAATCAAATAACCAATTGTTTGCTATATCTGCTAAAGAAAATGGAAAAGCTCTAAGTTTAATTTGGTCATCGGATACTCCTTGAGGCTTTGTCCTTAGACAAACCATGTGAAATTCCTTCAAATGTTTGTGAGGATTTTCCGTTGGAAAGCCATGAAAAGTAGGTAAAAGGTGGATCAAACTAATTTTTAACACGAACGGTGTTTCGCCATTTGGGAAGGTTATACACATTGGTTGTTGGCCATCGGGCGCCGTATTTAGCTAGAGAATAGTTTGATTTTCGTCTCCTATTGGATATGGTTCGTAGTTTGACTCTGCTTCGGATGTGATCTCTAAATCGCTTTCAAATCTTTGCTGGCGTTGTTTGTTTTTCTTTTCCCGAAGTGTTTTTTGGGTGCAACTTTCGGGCTAGTGCTTCGATTTCCGGGATGAGTTCAAATTGTTCTCCCAGATTGCTCCTGGTCATAAATCAAATGAAACAATATTAGTACTTTGTCGTATTCCCCGGCAACGGCGCCAATTTTGACATGCGTCGTATAGTGTCAAAAATAAATCCTTAAACTCAAATAAATAAGAATAAAAATAGTATAGCGAGAGTAAGAGTCGATCCACAGGGAATAGGAGTTCTAACACCCTTTCGTTCTGACTTAGACCAAAAAACCTGTAAAAATAAAAGTGGGGGTTTAGAGAAGTGATTTGAGTAATAAAAAAGAATAATAATAAGAACAAAAATAAGTATTGAAAATGGATTATGGAATGAATTAGCCTCAAGCTACGCTTTACCACGACATCCTCGATCACCGAAATGGATTTTTCTTCAACTTTCTTTTCGGTTACAGACTACAAGGCCCAACCCTTGCAACTTACTTTCTTGGGTAAACTCGACTCCTAGGGCAATCCTTGAAATCAAGCTTTAGGTGGTTAGCAACGGCAATCGATGCTAACTCAAGTCTGAGTTAGTGCTAGAGAAGCCCGTGCTCGGATAATTGTCTCGATGAGAATTGTTTCCGATTTTGATTCCCTTTAGTGGACCGCCACTAAGTTTGTTCTTAGGGAGTTGAAATGACTACAAGATTTTCCTCGTCCCCAACGATGGATCTAAACCACTTCAACTCGATGCACGCTCTCGGAATGAAACAATTGAGATCCCTAAAGATTAGTCCGATTGCCTAATCAATTTTACAAAGAATCTAAAACATAATTGTTGAAGGAACGAAGAACTCGTCTAATCTCACGAGTTTAGTCAGGTTTGGCGTTGCTTTTGGCTAAAGAGGATTTAGTTAAGCATGGTTGGTGAAGAAACCATACTTAATTAAATAATGAAAGAAATGGAGGAAATAGAAATGGAGAAAAATAAAGAACTTTATTAAACTTAAAGGTAGAAGAGAACAATGAGCAAGTGATGTCTAACTCACCCCCAAAGTGGGGTATTTATAGTAGCTGAAAACCCTAAAAAAACTAAAATGATAAATCTCAAATTTAATTTAAATTACATAAGATAATTATCCCAAGTTTGAATTTTAAAAATTAAAATTTGGATGATAGGTTATCTGATAAACGGCTTGATAAGCTATCACTGCTGCTGACGTCAGCTTTTAGAAGGTGCTGACGTGGCGCCCAGTCAGCATTCATGCCCTGATTCATGCCCATGAATCTGCCCACGACTCCAGTATTTCCAGCTTATTTCCAGCATCACGTAACCTGCATGAGAACAACATAAAACAGCCCAGTTAAGTCCCTCAAACTTATATTTAATCAAAATAAGGACCAAAAACATAACCAAAATAAATACTCATCACATGTTGTGATATATTATGTTGCATGGTGGAGGTTTGTAAGTGTGTTGCATGATTTGTGAAATCATGGTGATTCCTTGTTAGTATGTTGGCACTAGTTATAATTACCGGGTATAAATGATCGATCATTAGGATGAGTGTGCACACGGTAAGAGTCAAATTCGCGCGTGGCCTTGGTGATGTGTAGTCACCAAGGAGGAGTACGGTGAGGTAACATTCCACTAGAAAACATATGTGTGTGATGATGAGTGAAATCTCATCCGTAAATGAAAACGGTGATGTGTGTAATCCCACCGGAAGGTAATATGTTTGTTTAAGTACGTTGGGGCGAGAATCCCGACGGAAGTTATCCGCATATACGAGTAAGCTATATAGTTGCCAATATACTTGTCTATGTGTGGTGGTTGTGATAAGATGTTCTATTGCATTTGTGCTAGCATAACGTGAGGTAAGATGTCATGTTCATGCATTCTCGTAGTAGTTGGATATATCGATATGTTGTTGTAATTGTATGCCTTGTGGATGTATTGTGGATACCATGCTTTGGACCCTGCATTGTCGATGTTTTGTTTTTGAGATCCCTCACTAAGCTTCTAGCTTACGCTCTCGTTTCTGACAATGCAAATCATTAGTGTGGAAGTTAGCAAGGAGCAAGGAAGGGGCATCCAAGCGCGTGTGTGGTTGCTCAAGTATGGTTCTATTGAATAATGTAATAGTTAGCAATGGGGATGCTACGTGTTGTAGGAGCATATGTTAGACTCTTATGTTGTTAATGCTTTTATGTTGAAGAGTGTAAACCATGTTTTATGGATGCTTATGTTTTGTGTGAGAAGCATGTAAACCTTGTTTTATGTTATGTTTATGTGAATGTATGCTTCCTATGAATGAAATGGTCTTGTCATGTATGTTTATATGCTTGATCATGCTTGTGGTAGGATGAAATGCCTTTAGATTATGTGTATGATTGTTGTTTTATGATTCTTGTTGTTTTGGGGCATGTTTGTGAATGTTTGGAGATGCAGAAAATTGTTTTCAAGGTCACTCAGAGTGTAGGCGTTTCGAAACGCTCATGGTAGTTTTGGAACGGGTGTAGCTCCAGGGATACTCGTATCGGAACGGGGGTGGTTTCGTTTCGATACGATTTGACATTGTGAGTTCACGTTTCAGTACGCGTTTTGATACAGTTTGCCTCTGTGAGTGCCTATTCCGAAACGAGTTCTGGAACGTTTCGACACTGGAGACCCCCGTACCGGAACGAAGTGGACCGTATTGGTACAACCTGGTCTGGCTTTTAAACTGGAGCTCGTGTTTCGGAACGGGCAAGACTGTTTCGAAACACATGCATGTAATTTGGCTTTTTGGCATCTTCTAAGGTTCTCAGGTGATGTGTTTTAGTCTCGTTTGTTTGTAAGCTTCCTTGTTTAGTTCATGTGTATCGTTTATGTATGGTTTGGCTTCGTACGCATGAAATCGGACTAACATGTCACCCGGTAAACTTAAGCTACCTTACGTCTGCTTGGATGTTTTCCTTATCTTTTTCCGTTGTCGTTTCTCATATAGGATTAAACGGTACATTTAGACAAGATAATTAAATGAAAATTTTCTAGGGTTGCTAATCGGGGTGGAACCTTAACGAGTTTCGCTTCGGTTTTCCCCGTGTAACCTATTCGGATCGGTCTGTCGTCTAGCCCGGGACGAGGGGGTTACAATTAATCCCTTAAATTTCATTTAAGCCTAATAAACTCTGAGGTTATACTATGACAAGAAAAATAAGAAAGCATAAAAAGGGGCAATGGGGGATTGAACTTCGGACCTTAGGAAAAATCTTAATACCTAACCATTAGGCTAAGCATGAGATTTTTATATTATGACAAAATATTAAATTTGTTGTTGAATAAAATAATGAAGAACAATGGACAAGTATAAAAGAATAAAGAGATGAGAGAAAGAGGGAGATTCATATTATTATCAAAACTATAATTATGTACAATGCCTTCATCTATTTATAGGCATAAGAAGTACATAATACATTAAACTCTAATTAATAAAGATGATATTCATAATAATAAATAAATCAAACTCCTTAGATAAAGTTCTGTTGAGTTGATCACACAATTGCAAATGGCCAAGATAGGGTGAATTGGCGATAAAAATTTTGGTGGGTGAAAGTATGGAAAAATTAAAATGTGACACAAGACAATTAGAGTGGTTCAAGTTCTCCAAACGAACTCTACATCCACTACCTTAGTTCCCACTAAGGATTTTCAACCAATTCACTACTTGAATTCTTCCCCTTTTCTTGGATGAGGAGGGAACCTTACAATTTGATTAAGCTTTCTACCCAAAGCTTAATCCACTCACCTTTACAAAGAAAAGTATTTGGTAAACTCTAAAAGTTCCTCTCAAAGGATGATTGTTTACCCAATTACAATTTCACACTCCTTAAACTCACAATAAAATATTACAATGAGAATACAAGAGATGGGTACAAGAATTTGACTCTAAAGGTACAAAGTTTGGATTTGAGTGCTTTGATGTTGCTTCCAGGTTCAATAGTTGTTGCTAGTTCAATTGAGACTTATTTTTATACCATTGCATTGAATTCTAGCCATTTGGGCAGTTGGGATCATCAATAGAGCCATTGGGATGCAATTTCCCGCAATAAATACAGCTCAGCTGCCTACCGTATCGGTACGACTCGGGAGCGTATTAGTACATGTATCAAAGAAGAAAGAGCCGTTGTGACTGAAAACATCGCGTATCGATACGCTTAGAGGACGTATTGGTACGGTTTTTAAGGGGCGTATCGATATGGAAGGGTGCATCGAAACGGAATTTGCTCACTGGAATCCCAACTTTAGTTTTGATAAAAAAAGTATATCGGTACGCATACTTAGCGTACCTGTACGGTATAACAGTCATTTAAATTTTGGGATGCCAACTAACTGACAAGCCAACGATTGAAAATTAAATGTAGAGATAAGCAAATTGTATCGACACGATTGCAAAGCGTATCGATACGGTATCATTTAAAGTGTTGCCCAGATGAATATCGTATCGATACGGGGTAATACCGTATTGGTACGCTATGGTCTATTAAAATTCCAGTGACTAAAAACCGTATCGATACGCCTAAGGGTATCGATACGCTTGGGCGTTTTGCTAAAGTTTGGCTTGAAAATACATAAAAAGACTTAGTAGATTTTAAACATTTAAGAGAGTTTTGTCTTGAAGTATAGTTTGGTTCAAAAAGACTTGTCAATAGTGAGACTTTGAAGAGTACTTAAAAATTTATTATTTTGCAAATAAGTCCATAAATTTAGGTGTTATATCAAAATCAATTTTGGTTTCACAATCTTCCCATTTTTGATATAACAAAACCACATATAAATTTTTAAGTTTTTGAAACTTTTGAAAAGCTTTCTCCCCCTTAATTTAAGATGGATTTTCAAAATCAATTTTAAGTTTTTAAAAAATGGCTCTATAATCCTTCTCCCCCTTTTGTTAGATCAAACATAAGCACAAGGATAATAACAACAATAATATAATAAACTTCAAAGCAAACTTCAAATTAAAAACAACTTAATAGTTCAAAGCAAACTTCAAAAATAAAAGCAACATAATAGTCCAAACTTAGATCCTAAAATATAAATAAAAGGCATAAAGTACTAAACATAGGTGCAAAAGCTAAATAAACTAAATGACATGAGATGATATGCAAAAAGCTACTCGTCCCCATCATCATCATCTTTTTCGTCCTCTTCATCCTCATCGTCTCGAGTATGTTGATTCCTTCTATTTTGGTTAAGCCAAGCACCATAGAAGGCGGTGAGAGAGACATCCATGGAGTTTTGTTGAAGAGCGATGGCTTTCATTTGATCCTCCAACGATGTGAAATGAGTGTCAAATCCCTTGACTTGATCTTCCAAAGAAATGAACTGAGTGTCAATACCTTTGACTCGATCTTCCAAGGATGTGAATCGAGTGTTAATGGCGGCAAACTCGACTTCCATGTTTGTGAACTTCTCAGTGAGGAATGTCATTAGGTTGTCCATGGAGGAAGACGCAATCGGAGCTCATTGAGAGCTTAAAGAAGCATGTGGAGCATCAACCAGAACATCTTGTTGAGGAGCATGAGGGACACGAACCCATTCATTGTTAACATAGGTAAAATGAGCACGAGATAGGGAACGTTCATCGATAGGTTGGCCAAGGGGTTCGAGAAAATCATGTGAACAATAAATTTCAAGGAAATGGAATAGGAAACTCAACACCGTAGAATAGTAAAAGGATTTGACTTGGTCGGCGTGATGGTGTTGAACTCGATAGACAAGGCCGACAAACATAATTTGACAAAGGTTTGGACGTTGACTCTCCCTAAAGCACCTAAGCCAAAAATCATTAACTTGACGAATAGTGGAAAATTTCCCTCCTGATAGACGCAAAAACCAAGTAATGATAAGATGAAGGACACGGTCTTGAGCATTTAAGACTTTGACGGAACCTAAGGGACCTTGAGCTAAGGACTTTTCATCATCAATTCCTACGTTTTCAAAACCAAAAGCCTTGCAAAGAACATTTTGATCAATTTTAAAGGTTTTGCCCATTACATGTGACTCGATTGCAATGACATGTTCTTCAGCCTCATCATGAATACATATAGCATTTAAAAATAAGATGATGACCAGGTTCCTATAGAGAATGGGAGGAAGATTTAAAAGTTGATAAATTTTCATTGCCTAATCAAAGGGAGGTATTGAAATTTAAAACGGGCAGAGTTTAAAAACGGTAGAGACACAATACGTTCTTCCTTAAGAGTGAAACCTTGAAAGAGTTTGTAACGAGACATATTCGCGGGGTTAGGAAAACTACATTGGAGAATATAAGGGAGATTTGGTTTAGGGTTACCCTTTTCGTCATCAATAGGATCAGAAGTGGCAAGGTGACGTCTAGCTCTCTTTTTCGGTGCCATAACCATGAAAAAACATCAAAACGATTCGAATATGTATGCAATTAACATCTTATCCAAACCAATAAATTCTAATAGTTCAAGGTAATTTTAAAAGACAATTTTATTGTTAAAAATTATATATACATATGCTAGAAAGGATTTGAAAAAAATAGATTAAAAAAATACTATGAGAAAATATATTCGAATAAAAAAAATTTTGATTTTGAAAAATTTTGGTAAAAAGTTTGAAACCCATGTTATAAAAATATGTTTTGTACAAAAACTAAGTTGAAACAATTATAAATATCAAATGAAAATAAAAAAATAAAAGAGAAAAAAAGGTTATACCTTGAATTATTAGATTGGATGAATGTGTTGATGTGAATGCACTTAGATTGTTGACAAAGCTTAGCTTTGATGTGGAGATCAAAAACCCTCAACGAATTTTTAAGTTTGATGGGAAAAATTGAAGGACTGAGGGGGTTGTTATAGAGAGGTGCGGCTAGGGTTTGTAGAAAAAAAGAGGGTTTTTTAATTTTTGAAGTGTTTTGTAAAAGCAGCCCTAAATAAACTATTCGTCGAGACCGTATCGATACGCTTGTATAGCGTATCGATACGCGTTTGCCCTAATTTTTAATTCAATGTTATTACCGTATCGATACGTGGGACCGTATCGGTACGTTTTGACCTGGATTACTTCCCTTGACTTATCCGTATCAATATGCAGGGTCGTATCGATACACATTTAGCTTTTAAGATTTCCCTTTGATGAACTTGTATCGATACGCACAGCCGTATTGATACGCCTTTACCAGATGAGGCATTTTTTACAGTTTTAAGATCAAAAATCCAACTTCAAATGTTCCTAAATGCATGTATATGACATAAGAACAAGTTTCAAAGGCTATAATTAATGCATTCTCCCCCTAGCAACATGCATAGAAGCAAAAGGGAACAATTCAACATAAGCATGGATATCAATCAATTTCAAGCAAATTTTTGACCATTTAGGACCTAAAAAGGGTCAAGAAAGGCTAGTTAAACCTAAATTTATCCTAAGGGTCCAAAAACGCTCTTTATCTAAAGGTTTTGTGAATATATTCGCTAATTGGTTCAAGGTATCAACATACTCTAGAATAACATCATTTTTCAACATGTGGTCTCTAATGAAATGATGTCTAATTTCTATGTGTTTGGTTCTAGAGTGTTGGATGGGATTCTTAGTGAGACAAATGGCACTAGTGTTGTTACACCTAAGGGGTATAATTTCTACTTCAACATCATAATCTAAGAGTTGTTGTTTCATCCAAAGGACTTGAGTATAACAACTCCCCAAGGATATGTACTCCGCTTCGGTGGTAGATAAGGCTACGCTATTTTGTTTCTTAGAGAACCAAAATACGAGCATACTACCTAAGAATTAGCATGTCCCGGATGTACTTTTCATGTCTATCTTACACCCCCCATAATCTGCATCCGAATAAGCATTAAGGCTAAAGGGAGAATCCTTAGGATACCAAAGGCCTAAGTTAGGTGTGTCTCTAAGGAATCTAAAAATTCTCTTAATGGCAACTAAGTGTGATTCTCTAGGACTAGCTTGAAACCTAGCACACAAGCAAACACTAAACATGATATCTGCACTACAACAATATAGGTTTTTAGTGACAAATTGACAGTGACTAGGAATAATTTTGTCACAATATTAACTTTTTGTGACAATTTTTTTGTACGACACTATTAGTATAAGTAATTGTGACATCTTTTTATTTGGTCATTATAACAATAATAATTGCGACGATTACACTTTTCACAAATGAATTCTCACTATAAGTATACAATTGCGACACAAAGTTCATTGTCACTAAAACTTTGACACATGATAATGACGATATGTGAAGTGGTCACTATTATTTGATATTTGTTGTTATAATGAAATTACTTGTCACTTAAAGTTTCACTTTTTGTTCTGATAAATTTTGTCATCAATAAAAATATAAAAGTAATGACAAATTAGACATTGTCACAATGATAAATTTATTTTTATAATCATAAAAATTAAAGTTATCATAAACTAGTTTGTCAAAAGGTAAAATATTTCAATAGTCTATACTATGTGTAAATTGTTGTTTTAGTCAATCTATTTTGATCAACTTTAGTCCCTATATTTTTCAAATTTTAAAATTTTAATCCTAATCCTCATGGGACACCGACAATATGATTAAACTACAAGGACTAAAAATGATCAAATTAAAGAACAAAAATTAAATAAGCAACTTATGTATAACAAATTAGCTAAAATGAAAATTTTACTTAACATATTTAAATACTATCATTCATGTTAGGATCGAAAATTCAAAATTTTAAAAGTATAGAAATTTAAAGTGACCAAATTAGAGTACAAAGACTACTATGTGATTTTAGCACTCAACATGCTTCAAACAACACACAAACATCAAGCATACTTGATAAACAAGCAAACATACTTACATGGCAAGCAAACAACATGCAATTGCAATACAAGAATTTAACTTTCCTCACTTACCTGCCCAAGGTCTCGGAAACCACAGGCTCTAATACCAACAAGTGTAACCCCCACGTCCCGGTCCGGGGGACTGATCGGTCCGAGCAGGTCACACGGGGAAAACCGAGGCGAAACCCGTTAAGGCTCCACTTCGGTTAACAACCCGAGAAAACTTTCTTTTGATTATTATCTTGTCTAGATGCTTTAATATATCTTGTGTGGATCAACGACAGCGGAAGCAACAAGCGAGGCGAGACAAATAAACAAACAATTTAAAACAGCCCATTTTAGCTTTTAAAACAGGCCGTATCGATACACTAGAAGAGGGTATCGATACGCCTTGACTAGGTCAACAGCCCAAGGTCAACCCAAGGAGACCGTATCGGTACACTGGTTGACCGTACCGATACGCCCTCACTTGGTCAACTTCTCACGGTTAACGATACAAGACCGTACCGATACACCCTAGACCCATACCGATACGCCAAAATCTCGTCAATATCTCAGATTTTCAGAGAGGTTTTGGCGTATCGATACACCTCTGTGTACTGGTATGCTAGGCCAAACTTGAGTCCCAAAGTGTAGAACCGTATAGATACGGTCCTTGAGTGTACCGATACGCCCTGCACTGCAGCATTCAAATTTGCAGTAAAACGCAACAAGACTCAACTCTAGATGCAAATTAAGACTCACCTAACCACACGCAAACATACATACAACATTCAACATCCATGGAACAGCATACGAGTCATTTAAAACGAACGAGGAGCATACGATCAAAGGAATCATACATTTGCCATAAAGAGACATACATTACATTTAAAAGGTTCGTGGCTTAGAAACAAAACACATAAGCATTCATGAAAGGGGCACAAGGCCAACATACAAGGCATAAGCAAGCCATAAACAAAACGTCAACATATCAAGGGAGTCTAAACAAGCCCCTAACACAAAACAACAATGCAAGTCCCCATTGCTTAACTATTACATCAATTACTTAAAAGTCCATACTTGAGGATAACAAAAGCACGACTAGCACACTTGGAGGCTCTCTCCTTGCACAAGCAACCCACGAACTACAGATCTGCATTGTCGAACAAAAGAGAGCGTAAGCGTAAAGCTTAGTGAGAGTAAGCTCATAAAACAAACCTCGACAATGCATGGTCCAAGCACGAGCAACACAACCAAGGGAGAATGCATGTTTTCTTACCTTCGAAGCCACAAGAGTCAAATATATATAATGCATGAACATAATATCAATATCATGCTATGCTCAACAAGTCCATAAACACAACCATATGGAAACACATTTAACAAACGTATTGGCACCTATGACCCGAATACGCAGATAACAACAGTTGGAACTCACATCCAGCACTCAACCATTACCTTACGGTGGGATTACACTCATCACCGTTTCACGCGGAGGGCATTCCACTCATCCTCACGCCCTGTCGATAGGATTCCACTCATCACTGACTAACATATAAAAGAAGATTTTCGGGCGTACCCATACTTCATCTTGATGACTACCATCATCAAGACCACGCGCGTATTTCGACTCTCGTGTGCACACTAACATCCTAATGATCGATCATTTGTACCCAAGCATACTAGTGCCAATACTAACTTATTTCATTAATCAACCTCACAACTTTCTTACCAATTTCCGTGCTTAGCACGTACTCACCATGATTTACCATCATGCACAAACCACATCCTACAACCACATGCATATCACAATGCATCAAACATCATGCCTCAACACACATGTATATCACAATATACATAACAACATTCAGCATAATGAATATGAAACAAGAGGCATAACAAAGCATTTAGAAGTTTAACCAAAGTCTTCTAAACTAAGCTTGGGATTAGACTACCAATCTAATCCCAACTCTAGGTGGGTTTACCAAGCCCGACCTAGGTCCACATGCTCGAACCAAAAAAATTTGGAAACCATTTAAACCAAGTTAAAAATCATTAACCACTCACTGACTACTTCAAGCTTAACAACTCTAGCCGATCAAATCCACCAAGCTATTCGAATTCGTTCCCGAGGCTTCACCAACAAAATTCCTTGTCTCTAAACAATCAAATACACTCTATTAATCACCAAAATAAACACAAACCATTGTTATAACTCATAACACCAATTAAGCATCAAATCAAGCCAAGAACACCCACAAAACTCTCATTTTCGAGCAGCCCAATAGCACAGCCAAAAACCATTGATTCCAACACTTTTAACACACCTAATAGCTTCCAAAATAGCCCCTAAACATCAACCAACCATCAGCCATCAATTTCCAACACCAAACAGCCCCAAAACTCAACCTTTTAACTCCCTAAAACCTCCATAAAATCCAATTCCATGAATCAATATAAAACCAAGTAAAAATCACATATGTTGGACCATTTGGGCTACCAATAACATAAATAATGATAAGGAATCAAAAGCTTTAACAATGGACATTAAAGTTCAGATTTTTAACTTTGAACTTGAAAAAACTCAAAACTCAAAATAATGGGTTTTAGTGGAATCTAATGGTATAGACATGAAGATGAAGGTGGGGACAAGTCAAAAACGTGTTTACCTTTCAAAAACTTTCAAAGATGAGTGAGAATGGTGATGGAATAGTGAACTCCCATAGAGAAGAGAAGTTGTCGTGGAAATGTTTGAAGAAGGGGGGAGAAGATGAGTGAAAAAGAAATCTTTTATTATTTTATTTTAATTCAAAAGTCAAAGACCATTTTACTCTTAATGAACATGGATTATTACAATAGTGTAAAATCCATGGCCATTGGGTTTATTTCTACACAAGCCCAACACAAATTTACTTGTTTTGAAAATACGAGGCCCAACATAATGTTTTAATTTCACCCGACCCCTAAACCCAGGTGTTACATAAATTATTTAGGTGTGGGGTAGACGATTTTTGTTTAGGGGTTTGTCATTTAAGTTATGATTTGATGAATTAAGAGTTAGAACATAATATTGAGTTTTTTGTCATTTAAGGTTTTTAATCTCTTTATCAGTAGAAAAACCCAATCTAGTACCCTAAATTTAGAGAGTGGTAGAAACACAATACTAGTATGATTTGATGAATTAAGAGTTAGAACACAACATTGAGTACTTTCTATTTTCTTTGAACGTCACTTAAATATTAGTATAATTTGTTGATTTAAAATTTAAAACTTTATTTTCTTTGAATATAACAAAGAAAGTGACAGAAACTGTTTGTCTCTTAAATATTGATATATGTAATTTTGTGTATTCTTTTTTATGTGATTTTTTTATACATGTGAAACTGGTTTTTATGTAACTTTGAATGTTGTAGAGGAAGTGACAGAAACTTTGTTTTCTTTATTATGCATGTGAAACTGAATTTTTATTTTTATGCATATGCTTAATAATTATATGACTTTGCTATGCATATGTAACACCCCAATTTTGGGCTTAGAAGTTTGGGGTTTGAACCGGACCGGTCTGAGAAACGGTTCGAATATAAAAGGAGGTTTTAGGGAAAACCTAGTTCAGGATGCTTTAAAAATATGGGAAAATATCTGAAAATCCTCATTTAATATATATAAAAGAGTGGTGAAATCAATTTTACAAAATAAAGTTTGGAAATACTATATTTCGGTGTGGTGACCAAATTACGATTTTTGCAAAGTTTAGTAGTGACTGTTTTGTAAAGGATTGAAACTTTGAATCTTTAAGGATCTAATTACCCAAAATGTTTTTCTCCTGATTTTTCCTTAATTTGGGTGATTTAATTAATTTTTTAATTAAATAAAAGAAAGGTGAAAACTACTTTTTAACTTTCATAACTATCTTTCTCTAATTTTCTCTCATTCCTTTTTCTCTCAAAATCCTATCATCCAAACACCTTTTCCCCAGAAACATTCACATTGATTTTCACTTCAATTGATGAAATTTCCATCACTCTTTGGTTCCTAATCAATCTTGCATCAAATCCTTTTGATTTCCACATTGAATTTTCATGGAATTTGGCCCAAATCAAAGAGAAATCATCATTTAGAGGTAAGATTGTTCATCTCCTCTAAATACTCAGTTCTTTACTGAAATTCCCAAGTTTTCAATCCTTTATTTAAGTTTTATAAATGGTTTTGACGTTAGAAACAAGATTTTGGCTTAAAACTCAAGATTTTGGAAGAGATCTTGAAGATTTTCCTTGTAATTGATTGGGATCTATTTTGAGATAGTTCTCTAATGTATTTTGGATGTTAAATGATGTTAGAAATGAGGTTTTATCAATCCAATCCCGAATAGGTTGTGTTTCCTAAGTTTTTGCTTATGAAAATGGTGGTTTTTGAGGTGTTTTTGGTGTTCTGTTGTAGATGGAGGTATAAGGACGAGGTTAGAGTTGTTTTTGATGATAATTGATGTTTAGAAATGATTAAAAGTGATGGATCTTGGCTGGGTTAAGTTTTGGAAGAGTTTGGAGGTGTTTTCGGTTGGGTTTGGTAGCCGAAATGTTGGTTTTAGGTAGAGCAGCGAGTTTAGGAGTGTTGGCTGAAGATTTCAATGCATGATAATTCATTAATCCTCTGCTTTGATGTGTCTAAAATAGGAGAGACATCTTCAGACACTTTTGGAGTTGATCCGGAAGCTTAATCGGCGCTTCGGCAAGCAAGCGGAACGAAATTGGTGAGTGCGATTGGGTTAGAAGTCCATGAGGACAAAAATACAAGGTTTTGGGATGTAGGAGAGGTTTGAAACACCTTCCTAAATCCGAAAGTAAGTATGGCTTGATTTGATCTCTCTAAAGTGGTGTTTACCCCTAAAATGCTTTTACATGCTCATGGTTTGAGATTGTTAAATTCCTATTGTTTTTATGCATGTTTTGAAGCATGAGATTATGCTTGTAGAGATGTCATGAGATGGCATGTTACATTGAATAGATTTGAGCTTTTGGTTTAAAGCAAAGTATGATTTATGATTTGAAATGTGATGAGAAAACCTTTGAGTTATTTTGCATGAAAAACAGTAGGTGTGATGATATTATAAAACATTATATTGGCATGGATGTTGAGAAACTTACAGGATATAATTGATCGATCAATAGGATGAGAGTGCACTATAAACTAAAAATTCGTATGTGCTCTTTGGTTAAGCCAAAGGGAGATTTTCCGATGATGGCATTCCATCGGGTAGGACTTGGTGAAATACCCAAGCTTTGTGGCGATGAGAGATTCCGCCATGTGAGTACGGTGATAAGAGATACCACCGGAAGATGTGTTGCTAGACAAGTGAATACGGTGATGTGAGATTCCACCGAAAGAGTCTAGTGTAGAGATGTGTTCACATATCCGAGTATTAATGAGATGCTAAATGCCAATATAAATGATGAAATGGTTTTTGTTACACATATACCTTTGATGAAATGATTTATGCTATGAGTTATGCATATGTGTTTTGTTTAGAATTGCTTTGACAATACAAGCATATGAATGGCCTTGCCATGAGATTTGCATTGGTTTTAATGCATGAGATAGAATGAAGGTACATGTGATTTCAATGAGTTTGCTTTGAAAGTTTTCCAAGCATGAGAAGAGATGAGCATGTGGTTAAAAAGCTTGATGAAAGTGTTTTTCAAAAATTGCATTATTGTGTTAGTTTCTTTAGAGCATGCCTCACTAAGCATTATGCTTACGCTCTCTTTTACCAAAAATGCAGATAATTGAGGTGTCTAAGGGCATCAAGGAAGCTAAGTCATCCAAGGAAGTCCAAGCTCACGTATTGTGAAGTTTTCATACACTATTAGTTTTGATAAATTGGCAATGGGAACCTAAGATTTGATTTGGGAGATGTGTTAAACTCCCTAAGGTTGTGGCATGTGTGCCTTGGTTGTTATGAATTGTAAATGGCCTTAATTACTTGTTTGGAGGTTTGATTTTCCTATTTGGACTTGATATTAGGATGCATGCCTCTAGTCTTGTGAGTTTTCAAGTTTGATGCTAAGAAGGTGTTTAGGAGTTCTGAATATGTACGTTATATGCTTGATGACTTGTTGGTATGTTTGGAGAGTCCTTTGGATGTGTTTGAATGGGTTTATGCATGAAAAACCAGCCTTTGCTGCTGAACCTGGGCAAACCGTATCGAAACACCCTCTAGTGTTTCGAAACGGGGGCCTGAAATGGCCTTCGTGTTTCGAAACGATAAGGGATGTTTCGAAACGATTTGGCTACTGGAAGGCCTCGTTTCAGAACCAACCCGCGTATCGGAACGGTCAACGTCGTTTCGATCCATGTTTCGATACATCAGGTGAATGTTTCGAAACAGGTGATCGTTGGGCACAGATTGGAATGGTGCTGAAGGTTGCAAGTTTTACATTTTAGTCCCAAATGTTGATGTTGCAATTGCTTGAGTTTAAGATGTTCATTTAAGATGAAATTTGGCAGAGAAGCATGTAACAAGACTAATTTCATATTGGTAACCTTAAAATCAGTAAAGACCTTATAATTTACATAAATTACATTTTGGTCCCTAAACTTGTAAAAAGTGCAATTGAGTCCCTACATGTAATCCGTATGTTTTGTAAGTACTCACTTAGGGTTAATATGTATCTAGACAAGATTAAAAAGAAAAAAAAGGTTGTGAATCAAGGTTGACTTTCGGGTTGACTTTAGTTTTCCCCGTGTAATCCTCGTAGTTTGGGTCAACCGTCTAGGCCGGGCTAAGGGGGTTACAGCATAAAAGTGACAGAAGGTTGGATCTTTATTTAAGTATTATATGATTATGCATGGTAGGGTCTTTATTTGAGTATTATATATTGAGGTCAACATATTATTCCATTTGATATATGTGCTAGTGGATTATTATTATATGACTTTGTCTATCACTTAATTGTTTGCTAGTGGACTATTATTTTTGTTTATTTATTTGAATAATAAATGTGATAGTTACTATTATGTCACTTTTTCATGTAGGTATATGGGGTATTTATTTAGTTTATGATTTTTTATTTGGTTGGTATATCAGTTTTATATATCAATTGATTCCCTATTTAGTTACGGTTATGTCATTTGACTAATAAATGTGATACTTATCGAATTTATTTGTTTTTTGTTTTGTTAACAGAGACAAATTTATTAAAGTTTACCATTGTCTTTCACCATGGTGGTTTCTTTTTAAGGAAACCAGGTCTCGTATATATTGGTGAGTTTGTAAATTACTTTGATCGATGTGATACAGATAAAATGAGTATGCTTGAAATTAAACATATGGTTGAAGTGTTAGGAATCAATTATACTACGAAGGTACATTGGGAAGTGTCAGTTAATCCTTTTGAGGTTAAATTGCTAACAACTGATGTTGATGTCCTTGAAATGGTTAGCAATTTACCTAAGAATCATTATGTCCATGTGTACTTAGAGGATGTTGCAAGTTTAGCTAATTATGCTAGTGTTGAACCTGAAATTATTGTTAATGAAGATGATGATAGTGATACTGATCATGTTGAGCGTGTAGATAGAATAGAATCACTGATTCAGAAGATTCTAATTATGATAAGTCAACTACTTATGAGTCTGATTTTTTTAATTCTAAAAATAATTATAAATATGAAGCTTTTGATGTTGAGGTGGGTGTTAATCTAGATAAAGGTAATGAGTAGGACAGTGATGAAGTGAGATTTGATAATGAACATAACAGTGGGCATTTTGACTCATTACATAGTCTAGATAGGTCAGACCCAGAGGGCTCACACAGAAAGTAAGATATTTTAAATTTAACACCACTGCTGACATTTTGAATCCCACTTTTAAGGTGGGATTGTTCTTTGCAACAAAATATGTCTTAAGAAAACCTGTTAAAATGTATAACATAAAGAATAATTGTAACACCCGTGTTTTGGGGCTAGGAGTTAGTCGGGTTAGGGGTCCGAGTCGGTAAAATTAAAATTAAATCAATTGGACCTTAACTTGGCTAATGGGGTTTTAAAATAAAAAGGAGGGACCAATACGATAATTTAACCCAAATGTTTTAAAAAGCTAGACCACCTTTTTGAAAAGTAAAAAGAAACAAAAAAAAGAGAGAAGAAAAGCAAGAGAAAGCTATCATCTTTCTCATTTCTCCCCCCCATGTGAAAGCACCCAAAACCTCCCCAAACCCTAATTACCATCTCTTTGATTTCTTCATCAATTCAAGGGTGTTTTTAAAGATGTTTAGAAGCTTGGTTTTGGGTTGGTGAAGCCTTGGGAGTCCGGAAATTGAAGACCATGGTTGCTTGGTGTTTGAGCTTGGAGGTAGAGGTGAGTGGTTAATGTTTTTAAATCGATTTTAAGTGGTTGGTTCAAGCATGTGGACTAGGTTGGGCTTGGTAGACCCACCTAGAGTTAGGATTAGGGTGGTAGCCTAATCCTAAGCTTTAGTTAGAGACCTTGGATGTACTCTTTAATCATTGTTATGCCTCATGATGAGTATGTATAATGTGATACACCTGTTTGTGAAAGTATGGCTTAATGTATTGATTTTATATGCATGTTGATGACAAATAAAATGTGGATATATGATGAGATGATTGTTCGGTTGATATACATGTGGTGTTGATTTGTGAAATGAGGTTATGTTGTGGATTGCATGATTTTTTAGAATCATGGTGAGTACGTGCTAGGCACAGAATTTATATTGAAATTGATATTGTAAAAAAAAGTTGTGTAATTTGATTTATATTGGCACTAGTATGCTTGGGTACAATGATCGATCATTAGGATTAGTGTGCACACAAATTGAGTCAAAACGTACGTGGCCTTGGTGGCGTTAAGGCACCAAGGAGGAGTACGGTGATGTAATATTCCACCGGAAGCTTTTATATATTTCTACGTGATGATGAGTGGAATCCCATCCGTAGGGCATGTGGCGATGAGTGGAATCCCGCACATGCAAGGACCGGTGATGAGTGGAATCCCACCGAGGTAATGTTGTTGTTGGAAATGCGTTCCAACGGGTAATCCGCGTATTCGGGTCATAGCTAGGTGCCAATATGAGGTTGTATGAATATACTATTATGAGATTATGTATACATGCTTATATGATACGAATGTGATGCCTTCATGAATCGATATATGATGTGGTTAATGCTTGAATTATGTATCATGGTAAGTTGAGCTTATGGTTGTTGAGCATGTCATAATGTTGACTATATGTTCATGCATCATGTTCATTTTGGCTTATGCGGATCGGAGGTAAGAACATGCATTTCATTATGGAAATTGCTCGTGCTTGGACCCTGCATTGTCGAAGGTTTGTTTTATGAGCTTACCCTCACTAAGCTTTTAAGCTTACGCTCTCTTTTGTTCGACAATGCAGATTGATAGCTTGTGGGTGGCAAAGGCAAGGAAAGGTCCCCAAGTGTTGCTTTTGGTGAGCTCAATGTATGAGTTTTAAGTAATAGATTGTAATAGTTAAGCAATGGGATAGGTGTTATTGATTTGAGTTAATGTTGGATGTTTAAGAGCATGTTTAAGCTCCTTAATTATGTTGTTTTGATTGGCTTGTCGATGCCATGTTTGGATTGTAAATCATGTCTAAATTGCTTATGTTACATGCCATGAATGTCTACATATTTTGGTTGCTAAGGCATGAAATCTTAAGTGCTTGTATGTCCATATATGCATAAATTGCTCTTTAATTGGAATGCTATGTATGGATGCTTTAATCCATGTTTGAATGACTCCCTTGGCTTAAATATGTGTGCTTGCATGTTGGTATACGCTTAGGTGAGTCGAGAAATGCATTTAGAGTCGATTTGGGGTTGTTCTAGTTGAAATTGAGGGATTGCAGTGCAGGGGGTATCGATACCCCTGGCTAGGGTATCGATACTCTCTTGCCCAAATGCCTCAGATTTTGCCTAGGGTATCGATACCCTTAGGGTATCGATACCCCCCAAAGTTACTGTAATTTGGAATTGGGAGTTGAATAGAGCGTATTGATACGGGGTCCCCGAGTATCGATACGGGCCAATCCGTTGACCAAGGAAGGTTGACCGAGGAAGAGGGTATCGATACCCTTGGAAAGGGTATCGATACGGTCTTCTCGTATTGACTTCCTGGGTTGACCAAAAATAAGGGGGTATCGATACCCCTGTCAAGGGTATCGATACTGCCTGCCTTATAAGCTTAAAATTGCCTATTTTTGCATGGCTGTGTTTCGAATGCGTTTTTCCTTTGAACGTTTTCCGCTGTTGTGAATCACATAGGACCTAATATTCATCTAGGCAAGATTAAAGTAAAAAAAAATAGGGTTGCTAACCGAGGGGGAACCTTAACGGGTTTCGCTTCGGTTTTCCCCGTGTGACCCACTCGGACCGATCATCCGGCTAGACCGGGACGAGGGGGTTACAATAATGTTACTGTTAAGCTTAAGAAAAATGACAACAAGAGAATTCAAGTAGTTTGTAAGGAAGGTTGTCCATAGGTTCTATGGGCATCTCCAGTTGACTTTAAACAACTCTATAAAACTTGGCAAGTAAAGTCACTAAGGGATGAATATAGGTGTCGTAAGGATTATCAAAATTCTAACATTACTTCTAAGTTTATTATTGAGCAGTACTTAGATGCATTTTATAGTGATCTCAATTACTCAATTAGGTCCCTTAAACAAGCTATATTTAAAGATTTTAGTATCCATGTCCATTTGAGTAAGTGTATTAAGGCAAAGAACTTAGCCCTTGAAAAGTTACATCGTATTTTAAATGAGTAGTATACAAAACTCTATGATTATCTAGCTGAGCTTAGGTCCTCAAACCCTGGGACAACTACAATCCTTCAATTGGATGAAAAGGTATTCAAGAAATTGTATATATGTATGCAAGCAATGAAGAATGGCTTCAAAGTTGGTTGTAGGCCCATTATATATATGGATGGGTGCCACTTGAAGGGGTACTATAAGGGTCATCTTCTAGCAACTATGGGACTGAATGCAGATGACTACTTTTATCCATTAGCATTTGTAATTATGGATAGTGAGTGTGAGTTAGCTTGGACCTGATTTCTTGACCAATTGTAGATTTATCTTGAGTTGAATAATTCTCACTACATCTTATTTATGACTGATCGGCAAAAAATAATTTAATTTTTAATTTTTAACATATTTATTCAATTTTGCTTACTAACAGTTTCTTTTTTTCTGAAAATTGTAAAGACTAGTGGAATCTGTGATGAAATTGTTTCCTTATTTAGAGCATAAAATCTGTGTGAGACATCTCTATAATAATTTTAAGTTAGTTGGAGACCACAAGGGCAAAACACTGAAGGATCAACTTTAAAAAGCTGCTAGGACAACATATGTGAGAGAGTTTGAAGTTGCTATGACAAAATTTGAGGTATAATTGTATATTTGTAAATATTTTTTTAGTATGTGCATTTGATTAACAAGCTTGTTTTAAAATTGCTTTGCAGGGTTTATCAAGTACAAGACACTTGTTTCTGTCAGGAAAAAAACTTTAGGTAGTGGACAAAGTTTCACTTCTCCTTCAGATTTAAGTCAGACATTTTGCTGAATAATCATTGTGTGTCTTTCAATAAGGTAACTTATTATGTTTAAATTTTTGTTAATATGATATTATGCTATGTTAGATTTCTGTTAAGATGATAAATGTTTAGATTTTTGTGTAGATGATATATACTGGTGAGTTTGATTTCTGTTTAGATTATCATGTGATCATACTATGTAGATTTCTGTTTATATGATACTATGATTGGATGATATTGTGTAAATGATACTTGAAGTTAGAGAAAAAATTATTATCTTGGTAGAGTCAATCAGATCAAGATTGATGCAACGAATAGCTAAAAAGAGGGATGAAGTAGAGAAATTAACTGTCTTTTATGTCTTAAAATTAGATATTAAAAAATGCAGTCACTTATTATTTCTTATTTGTGTTATATAGATGTTGGCCACTACGTGCTGGTGGCTCAATGCATCAAGTCTCATGTGATCTTTTAGGTTAACATGCGATTAACATTCAAGCACAGACTTGTTCATGTCAAAAATGAAAATTAACAGATCAAATTACTTGTTCTACAACTCTTTAAGCCTTTAATAATGTGTACACATACTAATCAACTTCGTTCATTTGTTGCAGGCATCCCATGTATCCATGGTACTTTTGTTATATTACTGATTGAACACAGGCCCGAGACATATGTAGACTCATGTTACTCGATGTCTACTCAAATGGCCATCTATTCTCATTTCATCAGTCCATTGGGGGTGAAAATTAGTGAATTCCTCAACAAATTAATTTATCTGTCTTGCCACTTGTGATAAAAATACCACTAAAAAATTAAATAAAAAAAATGAGGCAGACGAAACACCACCTCAGGGTGGTAAGATGACTAAAAAAGATGTAAGAATGTCCTGTAAAAAGTACGTAGAGTCTGGCCACAATGTGAGGAAATGCAAGGGCTTTGTTGGTGCTAATACCAGACCCAAAAAATGAGCATCCACTTTTGTTGTTGGTGATAATATCATACCCCAACAACGAGCATTCTTTTATATTGTAAGAAGAGCTCCTAGACCTAAACTGCCAATAATTTTTTTCATAAAGAATATAGATTATTTGTTACATTGCTTTTTTTTGTTAATCCATTTTTTGTGTGCAGATAAGGAGAATCATTGAAATAAATTTTAATCAGGAACAAGCTCCAACACCAAGGCAATTTTATGGGCAGAATCAAAGTAACATTTCGAGGCCAAAACAACATTCACCACTAGTCCATACTGGTAGATGGATGTGCACCCCTATTTTTTTTTGAGTCAAGAAAGTTCTATTAGTTAGTCATCTACACCAGAAGCTTTTGTCAAAAGAAGTCTAGGAATGACCCTTGAGCATGTTGCCATTAAACATTTTTTGTAATTGCATGTATTTGATCATTATAATGCATGCTAGATTTCAACATTGTTATTTAATCATTGTTTTGTGATTAGAAATATTACATGAATTTTTTTTGTTTTAAATTTTCACATGTTTATTACATGTGTATACATTAGTCATGCTGTAATTTTTTGTTGTTGGTGGTCGCATGTTTTATACAACTGTATATATTGGTTAGAATGCAATGGTCAAACACTTATTTTGTATAAAACTTTTTGAAACTTGGCAAGTAATCAAATTATATGTATTATTAAACACTTGTTTTGTTCTTATATGTTTTTATTTTATTCATACAAATTTTGTAACAAAACAAATAGAAATGTAACTTCAAATTTTGTATTCATTTTATAATAATAAACAATACAATACATAAGGATCATACTAACACAACAACTTTAGCAACCTTTAAAAACACACAATACATGAGGATATACCAAAGAAACTCATAAATTAAGACAACTCTTTTCGTATTCCTAAAACTAGAATAAACCCTAAACAAAAAAACACAACTCCAAAAAGTATTTCTTTTTTTTACACCCTTCATAGCTGAAAATTTTCTTAGAAGACCTACAATCACATACCTTGATCGATTGTGTACTGATGGATCAAACCAAACAAAAAATTTACAAGTCTTTAAGCTTTTTTTATAATTTTCACAACCCCAAAACTTTCTAGCAGGATTCTCATCCGTCCATCATGTCGTTATTGTAGAGCGCGCTCCACAATTGCATACTCGATCTATATTCTTATTCTTCATTTTTGATTTCAACGCTCTAAAATCTTCTTTCTTTCTTCCTTCTGCTGCAAAATTTTCTTCTCCCTTTAACCATTTGTAAGATGAATGGATAAAATAAAAGCTCTCGTCTTTTAATTTTTGTTCCATTAAATAGAAGATTGTGTGGACAAAAATGTCATTTTTTATGTGGTTTTTTTTTTCAACATGGCAGTTAAATATTAAAAGCAAAATTCGCGCCAGACGTGTCGTTAGTCTTTTTAACGACAGGTGGTTAAATTAGGTCCATTTAAATAGTTGGGTGGTCGAAATTTAATTTTTTTAGTTGAGTGGTCCAAACAGGTCACAGGCAATAATTGAGTGGTCATTGGGTAGCTTACCCTTAAATTTTAAAAGCATTCTAAAAACACCGAACATTTAACAAAAGTAATGATAAAGCAAGTAAAAGCTAGATTCGAGTACCAATTAGGGTTGTAAATGAGACGAGACAGGTCACGAGCTACTCGAGCTTGACTCGGTCAAAGCTCGGTCAACACTTGACTCGAGCTCGAACTCGGCTCGAGTTCTTAACGAGCCGAGTCGAGCTACTCGATACCCGACTCAAAAGGCTCGCGAGCTACTCGAAAATATAATATACTAAATTTTTTAATTTTTTAAATTTAAAATCTAAATTCCTAAACCTAAAATCTTAAAACATAAACATAAGTCATAAATCTTAAATTTTAAACCCAACAACCTCAACCTCTAAACCGTAAACTAACACCTTAAACTTGTATATCAAAGTTTTTTTAATAGGGCTTTAAATGAGCGGTACAGATCGCAAGCTACTCGAGTACGACTCGGTTAAAGCCAAACTCAAATTATTCGGACTCCTTAAAAACTTTTTAAGCTCAAACTCGATTTTAAATTTTAACAAGATGAATCGAGTTTAGCACAACTCGAGCTCGACTAAGCTCGTTTACAACCTTAGTAGGCTGGTACCAATAGCATAGTGATTTTACCCTTAATTGTTAATTTACGGTCCGCAACTTCTTCTAGTTTCCATTTCCACACCAATCCACCCATCTTCCATTTCGCAACGTCGCCGTCGGCACTCAAATGGCTTGCTGCTGCATTGCTAAAGTCCGAACTCCCATCTCATATTTCCGCGCGGCAGCCGCCAATTCCCGCCACTCTTTCCCCAACAGTTCAATAACAGCATTTCCGCCCCTTCACTCGCCTTTCAATCACCCAATCAAATCCTCAAATCCCCGCTCTCTCTCAGTTTCAGCCGCCGTTGCCGCCGCCCCACCCACTTTCTCTTGGGACGACGTCGTTCGCGTCTCTCAACCCGAGTTTAACCCCCACGATTCCTCCGATCTCCGAGGTTACTTCGATAAAATCAAAACTTGCAACCGTGGCGCTGTAAGCATTTCTCTCATTCTTCCTTCGAAAGATTTTGAATTGGGAAGAATCCAAAAATATATATTTACGGTCAATTTGATTGTTCGTAATTACAGGAATTGCAATCCGAGTTTCTTCCTTTTGTTATCGAAGACCAAATTGTTGGTTACATACATAAAAGGTGATTTTTTTACCCCGTTTGTCTTTAATAGTTAATTATTACATTCAGCAATGGCTTAATCATGTATTTGGCATCCTGTGCTAATGTGAATTAAAAGAATGTGTTAGCGATGCTAATTTGACTATTGTTTTAATTATTCTGCAGTTTTGCTGAAAATTTAAAAAACTTTGAGGACGTTTTTATATCATCAGAAAATGATTCTGTTGGAGGTATCCTAACATTGCATCGATCATTAAAATTGGCTGACGATCGAACTAGAGCTGTAGAAGAAGTGATCAAATGCTTGGCTGAAAATGGACTGATTCCAGGTATAAGGAATGAGGTACTGCTTGAAATTGAATGTAAGGAATAAGAAGTTGATTCATTACATGTTGTCTTTGTTTTATGTGCATTTTCGGTTTCCGGATGCTGGAATCAATTGCCGTTTCCCCATGCCTATTTTATGTTAAATCAACTGAAGCTCCTTGGAGTTTACATTTTGTGCAAGTGTTTTTATTCAGTGGAATGACTGTTTTATTATTGGTGTTAAACAGTTATATCCTGTGACATCATCGTACGGTTCCCCAGTCTTTTTCTCCCTTGAGCGTGCTGCCGCACCTTATTTTGGAATAAAGGTTTGTTTGACTGTGAGCTTTGGTACAGGATCACTTTCATTGTTCAATTTGTTTTCCCTCATAGAATTTGCGTATTGAGATGCTATCAGAAGCTGAAATGTCCCCCCCCCCCCCCCTTTTTTTCAAATAATAGGCTTATGGTGTTCACATGAATGGCTATGTTGAAAAAGACGGGCAACAATTTCTATGGATAGGGAGGAGGAGTCTGGTGAAGCCTACTTTTCCCGGAATGCTTGATCATCTAGTTGCCGGAGGACTGGTTTGTAAAAACTTCTTTACCGGATATTATTAGAACAAGTAGCATCCGTTACTTATCTGTGACAAAACAAACTAATGCATAATGGGAAAATTTTCATATTGAGGAATGAATCCGATATATGTTTGTAATGAAAGTGAAGAAGATGGTTTTATCTACGGAATTTTCAATAGTTAGGAAAAGCATGGAAAGATTTCTTTTTTCTCTATGTCACAATACAATCACGGCAATTTGGTAACTCTCTTGATGGTGAAAAGCTGAAACAAAATATAAACCCCGGTACATTTTCTCATGAACATTATGCTGAAGGGTTTGAAAGTGTCTTATACTTCCCTTAATACTTGAAGTTCCATTTGCTTCTGTAATCAAGTTGAACTTACATTAGAATAAAGTTACAGTCAATTTCCATTTACCACCTTGTATGCTAGTTCGTATTACCGTCATTAGTCCAATTCCTTTGTTGGTGGTTATAGCCTCATGGAATTTCCTGTGGGGAGAATCTTATTAAGGAATGTGAAGAGGAAGCCGGAATACAAAGAATCCTATCCAGTAGGTAAAATTTTTCATCCTTCCATTTGACTTCGTATTTCATGTTTAATATATCTTGCATATCCTTATAGGCTTGAAAGTTGAACCTTGATAGGACAATATCGATGACTTGATGCAGTTGATTTTAATTGGCATGTCTATTCTCACCATTGCATCCCAACATTATTAAAAGGCTCTGAACTGTTTATTTTCCTCGTACAGAGCAATACCAGTTGGTGCTGTTTCATATTCAGATATTGATGGGCACAAATTCAAGCGAGATGTTCTGTTTACTTACGATTTAAAACTCCCCGAAAGTTTTGTACCAAATAACCAAGGTAAGTGCATCAAAGCATGACACTACCTTCTGTCGTAAATACACTAAAAAAAGGTTTCAAATTTTCTTGAAACGTTAAATTGTTTCAGAGGTATTTATCGAATTTATAATACTTCAAAAGAACTTATCATCTTTGATATGGCAGATGGAGAAGTAGAAAGCTTCAAGTTGATCCCTGTGAATGAAGTTGCTAATATCATAAAAAGGACACATTTTTTCAAGTCAAATTGCAACATTGTCATAATTGATTTCCTGTTTCGACATGGGTAATATCTTTCCTCTTTTAAAATTTACAATTTGTATGCACAGTTGAGCAAAGAACAATGTTTATTGATTTTTGTTCGAAGACATTGATTTTTGTTGTTCCTAATGTTTATTGCAGCTACATAACTCCAGAATGTTTTGGATATTTGGATCTTCTACAAAGTTTGAAGAGTGGAGATTGCTCCTAAATGTACTTTCTTGTAAAAGGTATATCAAAGCCAAATCTATCTCTTAGTCTAAAACACACAGCATGAATTATCATTCATCATTGAACGTTTATATTCCGCATTCATTGTTCATTTTCAGCAGTTTTCTTGATGTAGTCCATGACAGGAGTAAAGCTAATGGATCAACAAAAGACATCTTGGACGTAAAAGCACAAGCCTCAGAACTAACTGGTTTTCGGGGATGGCAGATGATGACTGTCACTGGGTCCAGATGTACGACCTTCATTGTTAGGTATGGATGCATGTGTTGCATAACTGCACAGGTACTCAAAAACTGAGGTTTTGCTTCAATTTTAACTCGTATTACTATAAACTTTATAATTGCTCAATGGGAGCAGTGAGACAAGCTATAATAAGAAGGATGGCAGAGGAACAGGAAATGTTCTATTAGATTCTAATAGTACAATCAATTATGTCTGATGAATCATGATCATGAGAGAATATTTATGTAGATTGGATTCGGGTGTGATTGTTGGATGAGAGTATGTATTCAACATGTGTATGGTTAAACTTTTAAAATTCTCCATGTATTTGGAAGACTTTTGGAGGTTGTATCTCTATTCCTCTAATTTTACTTATACTTCTGACACTTTGAAACCCCTAGGCAGGTTAACTTTAGTTCAAGAAAACTATGACGCAACTGCTATCTTTGGTTAGTTTACAACGGGATCTCATGCATTGAAGGGGAAGAATACTGAAACTTGTGAAAGAAATTTAACATATATATATATAGAGAGAGATAATTAGCATACCGTGCCAGGTCAGGATTCCTGAGATGAACTTGAGATTCGCCATTGTATCCGGTGGGTGTCATATCAACGGCAGGATTACCAAGATTCCCATGACGCCGGGGCCCAAATTGCCTAACTGTTTGCTCAAACGTTCAAACTCAAAATCAATGAAGATTTCTGATGAACTACAAATTTTGACAGATCATAATTTACAATTGAAAAACTATTAGCAATGCCTTGACAGTTCATTGTGTTCATAGTTTACTTCTAAACTCATAGCATTTCACCACTAGATTGGAATCCTCTATTGTGCACCCAATCCCCGTAGTAAGACCCCTACGTCAAATGATCATAGTAAACTAGGAGCTTAGAATTACGTATAATGTAATCAAAAGACTGATTTGCTCACCTTTCTTCCATTTCAGCTACCACCACCCCCATCAAAATCCAAATAAGAGTATTGAAAGATTCATAAACCTACAACCTATCTAAGCATCGGCTAATAACTAAGAATAAAACCGCAAGACAACGACTTAAGTGTTAGTACGCAAATAATTAATATAAATTGTGATATGTATTAATGCCACATCAAATGGTAAGCAACCAAAATTTCCCGCGACAGATAATGGGCAGGAAAAAAAAACTAAAAAATTTATATACCGGGAAAATGTCTTGGAGAAGCATTGAAGTGTCGGTCACCCAGTATTCCAGTGTGTTGAGGAGAACTATTGATGTTGCTTCCAATCTTCAGATATGCAGCTTTCGATCTGACTGGGCGAGTGTTAGGGATATCTAGTGCGATATTCCCTTGTAGAAAGTCACTGGCTTCTGGCTCATGGATAATCTGATTTGGCAGAACAGAGATAGGAAACAATGCATTTCTAGTTCCTGGTCGTTCCATCCTTCTTTGTGTCACAAAGTTAGCATGGTGAAAAGAACTCGTAGGATAAAATTCTTGCTGGTAAGAACTAATGCTTGGTGCCAGAAGGTGCATATGAGGGGGAAGTGAATCAAAATCCAGATTTGAGACATGGAAGGACAAACTTGCTGGATCAGTATGTGATGCCATTCCTGTGTCTACGGACCTGCGAGATTGGGGTGGGGTGGGGGGGGGGGGGGGGTCAAAAAGGATATTCAACAAACAGGCTTTACGTAAGAACTATCCATGGAACTAATTTACTGCTTGCTCGTTCTTGTGAAACTTGATGATGAATCAGTGTCTCCAGTTATTTCAGAGGACTTTGCAGGCCTAAGAGCAACCAAGATGATTTCGAGGAGGTTGGACTTACTGTTTGCCTTTACTTGATAATGCTCTTCCAGAATTAGCATTTTCTGTCCTCCCCAGGGACCTTTTATAGCTGATGTTAGTAAACAACAATGTCATGGAAACAAAAAAACACCAATGAAACAAACCATAGTGTTAAAAGGCATGTGGGTGTCTCTAACTTACTGCTGCTTGTTATTTGCTGAAAATGCTCTTGCTGAGCTCGTTTTGGAATTTGTTCCTTGGGTCAATCTGAAAAAATCACCAAGCAACTAAATGCAGACTAGCAAAAATACCGGTTAATGAGAGCAAGCATTGTCCAAAGAATGACTTTATCAAGCAAGACAGCTTACTGCATGCTTTTCAGTGTAGGATTCGCAGAGATGCTCCTTGAAAGAGGTTTATATCTAACAGGCCCCCGTCCTTTCACTATTTTTGAAGAACTGCCATCATTGCCAGATTTATAATGCAGTCTGGATTCTTTTGCTTTGTAACCACCACTGTTAGTGTTATTCTTGTTGCGACCTTGATGATAATAATTTGATGTCTTGGGTACCTAATGACGAATCAATAAAAAAAAGGGGTGTTATACAGGTGCTCTAAATGTATATATAAAAGAAGCATCACAAAAATGGGAAAAGAGTAAAGCGAGCAGACTGAACTTGAAAGGCACTAAGTTCCTTATTACGTGTTTCCTCTAGTGTCATCGCTTCAAACTTGTCATGCATCCACTTCAATTCATCCTTGGATTCCCATATGTACTTTTTCCTGAAAGAATCAATACAAGGAAGATGATTTATTGGAGTACATTATCATAACAAAAACAAGAAACTAGAAAGAATCATTTTGTAAAGAAAAGGAGGAAAAGTGAAGCGATAATAATTCGCCAAAAAGCAAGTGCTGATAAATTTGGATAGGAAAAAAATCCATCATATGACAGTATATTGCATTTATCCCTGCATTTTATAGAATTATTTCTATATAATGGTCTATCAAAATCAACCATGAATTAGTTATTGAATTTAAAAAATAAATGGCTGCTGAATGTTGATCCAGGCAAGGCGAAGCTAAAATATATGTCAACACCTTTAAACATGAAGTAAAATTGCATTATAACCACTAGATCTCTACTGATTATTTTTATTAAAATAGCAAGTTTAACAGTAATTAAAATTTTTGGAGTGCAACCAAATATATTTTAAGTTTCTCTGAAGATTCATGATCGAAGCTTTTAACAACCAAGGCAGCACAATAGGTACAATGGCCACCTACCAGACATCTCCTATTGATTAATTACAATAAGGCTAAAGGTTTGAATGCAAATCTAAGTGATTAAACGAAGCAGACCTGAAGAACTACTAGATCAAGCACCAAAGTGTTAAAACATTCAATCATCATTTTTTGCCTATTTAATTCAACAATTCCATGCCCCATACACACCAGAATATTTAATGCGCGTTGCATTTCGGAAATAGCCATGCCAACTAACATCTATAAATAAAATTAAATGAGCTAGAATAAGTCAATAACTGAAGTATTGAATAAATCTAAGATTAACGAAAGAGAGTTTTAAATATTTGAAAATGTAGTTCAAATATACTCATCGAAACAAAAACAAGATGTGATACCTTCACGGGTGGAGAATAATGAATCTTATATTGATTATAATTCCATGTCATTTAGTCGATTTACATGCAAGTTCGAGGCTAAAGGGAAAAATGAAGATACCTGGGTTGATTGCGTCTGCTATGACGAAGACCGCTTAAACGATCGTCGTGCATGTAAAACGCACCGAATCTAGGAACCGCAGAGGCGGCTTTATCGGCATCGATTACCTTCTCTTTTCCTCTCTGTTTCGTCGCCATTACATGTTCATCAACTTCCTCTTCACTTTCTTCTTCTACTTGTTCTGCAAGCTTTTCAAGTTCATCCACGTACGAAGCTTCATCATCAACATAGTCATCGTAATACTCCGGAGCTCCGTCAAGACCGTCCGATTCATCATTGTCATCAATTCTCCAAACACTTGCATTTGGCCGTGCGACCGCGGCCATCTTGTTTTCCTCCTCTTCGAGTTCCTTATCGTCGTCGGTCGCTTCCGTCCTCCTCCGCAGTAACACTGATCCATCCGTTTCACTCTCGTACTCTGATTCCACTTCTCCAGAGCTCATCACCATTTAAAAAAAAAGAAAAATCAAGAATCAAAAACAAACTCTAGAGAAGTCGACGTAAAATTCAGGACTCAAGCCTCCAGAATGTGAAAAGGATTTAGGTTTTTCATTTCCTTCCCCCAATTTTTTGCTCTAAAACTATTTTTTTTTCCTTTTCTTTACCCAATTTGCGTGTTAATATGCTATTGCTAGTTAGTAATGTAGTAGTATTAGTCTCAGGGAGCATTGAGCGCGAAATTTTCATCTCTGTGCATTTCCGTCTCTTATATTCCAAAGTCAGGACCTTAGTGTCACGCCCCGCCAGGTCGCGACACAGCCAACCGAAAGGCACACCCGCCAGGATGCACCGAGCAGCACCGAGGTGTGCCACCCAGGTGCGCAACGCGCGCCCACAAAGCTTTGTCCAAGGGCACTCGGGCCAACAAGGAGGAAATGAGGTGCCTTAGAGATTTTAAGGCCAAGGTTGATCCCAAAGAAGGATCTAGAACGACCCGGGATGCTCCAAACGTTTCCACACCCACCTGAGGGGTTCCAGAAGGTTCCACATCAATCTAGGTTCACCCGGAGGAACCTAGAAGACCCGAGAGAGATCAAGAAGGCTCAAGACAAGTCCGGAAGGCTCGGGACAACTCCGGACATCTCCGGAATACTCTAGAAACCTATAGATATGTATAGAACTATAGGAGTACTCTAGAACATTCTAGGATACTATAGAATGCTAGAGATGTATATAGATAAGTATGGACTTATCTAGAGATATCTAGGTAGTAGTAGATATTTTGGGAGGCAAACTCCTAACCGTTGGATCAAATAGATCCTAGCCGTCCGTTGAGGAGGTTGGTGCCTATAAATAGGGCCACACCTCTCATTTGTAATCCATCCAAGAAGTCCTACACTTCTCTTGTAAAGCATACTTGTAAAGCTTCCGTTGCTTCCTTGAAAACCCGTTTTGCTCCTTCCATTTGCCATAGCGTTGCGACATCAAGGCTTACTAGCATTGTGCCGAGAGTGCTAGTGCCGCACGGATTTGAGCCGAAGAAATAAGTCCGTGACAGTTGGTATCAGAGCAAGTTCCGATCGCTCGGGAGAATGGCCAAGACCGCCAAAACTCAAGCCGCTAGCCCGTCCGAGACCGAGGTCACGCACGACCAAGGTGTGCAAGAAGTAAGGGCCGATCCTGTCGAGACAAGGCCTCGTGCCAAGTCCAAGGACATACTCTCTAGCTTGGAGTCACGCCTAACTCGCGTGGAGGAAGGCGTATCGAGCATGGGTGCCCAAGTGGACGACCTTCATGAGCGGATTGAAGGCCTTGAGGTGGAGGATGCCGAGATTCACACAGCCGTGAGGGCAATGAAGATCAAGCTAAAAGAGTCCTTGCGCGCGGAAATGGGTGAAGTACGCGACGCACTCGTAGCCGAACTCACAAAGGTACGTGAGTCATTCCAACATGAACTTACCAACGTGTATGCTCAACTTGAAGCATTGCAAGGCGACCTTGCCTTGTGCAAACGTGCTATGGCAGCCGGGCCAAGCACTACCGTGGAGGCTAGAAGGGTCGAGGTGCCCAAGCCTCAAACTTTCTCAGGGACACGCAACGCAAAAGAAGTCGACAACTTCTTGTATGGCCTGGAGCAATACTTAGAAGCCGTTGGCATCAGGGAGGATGCCTCAAGGATCCAAACCGCGACCTTATACCTCACCGACACCGCCATGCTTTGGTGGAGGAGAAGGCGTCTCGATGTCGAGAGAGGTACGTGCACCATCTCTACCTTCAATGATTTCAAAAGGGAGCTCAAAAGGCAATTCTATCCGGAGAATGCCGAGGACGAGGCACGAGCTCGCCTACGAAGGCTCAAGCAATCAGGGAGCATCCAAGACTACGTGAGGGAGTTCACTAGTTTGGTGCTCGAGATCCCCGATCTGTCCGAGAAAGACTCGCTCTTCTACTTCTTAGATGGTCTCCAAAGTTGGGCCAAGACCGAGTTAAGGCGAAGGGGAGTCCAAACCCTTGCCGATGCGATAGCCGTGGCCGAAAGCCTTATCGACTACACGAGTCACAAGGAGACCACCCCTAAGCCGAGGGATGAGAGGAGCAGTCATGCCAAAGGTGGGGGAGACAAGGGCTATCCCAAGGAGGGCCATCAGGAGGGCCACTCACCAAGACACCGAGACTCGTCCCCTTGGAAGAGCAAGGACAAGGGTAAGTCCAAGGAGTTCCAAGGTGCGAGAAGGTCACCACCGAGCAATTGCTTCATTTGTGATGGTGACCATTGGACGCGCGAATGCCCACAACGCCAAGCCCTCAACTCACTCCTAGCCAAGCACCGAGAAGGTAGTGACACCGACAGTGGCGATGAGGGTGCACAAATGGGATCCTTGCAACTGATTTCCGCACTTCAATCAGAAGGGGACACCAAGAGGAACAAGGGAAGTTCCATCCCCAAGGTCAAGCCCACGAGAGGGAATCGTGGCAACACGAAGGCCAAGTCCACACCAAAGGCCAGCACGAGGGTAAAGTGCTACCTATGCGAAGGACCTCATGTGATGAGGTCGTGTCCGATACGAAGGCGACTTGTTGCCTACATCAAGAGGGTTGATGGCAAGGCACAACCAGACGTGATTACTCATGATCGAGCTGCAAAGCCGAGGGTGAAGACGAGCGAAGCTAGGAGCCAAGGGAGGCACACCAGCACTACCCCAGCAGCTCTACCGAGACGCGACGAGGGCGTCGCGAGATCAGGTGGGGGAGGATGTCACGCCCCGCCAGGTCGCGACACAGCCAACCGAAAGGCACACCCGCCAGGATGCACCGAGCAGCACCGAGGTGTGCCACCCAGGTGCGCAACGCGCGCCCACAAAGCTTTGTCCAAGGGCACTCGGGCCAACAAGGAGGAAATGAGGTGCCTTAAAGATTTTAAGGCCAAGGTTGATCCCAAAGAAGGATCTAGAACGACCCGGGATGCTCCAAACATTTCCACACCCACCTGAGGGGTTCCAGAAGGTTCCACATCAATCTAGGTTCACCCGGAGGAACCTAGAAGACCCGAGAGAGATCAAGAAGGCTCAAGACAAGTCCGGAAGGCTCGGGACAACTCCGGACATCTCCGGAATACTCTAGAAACCTATAGATATGTATAGAACTATAGGAGTACTCTAGAACATTCTAGGATACTATAGAATGCTAGAGATGTATATAGATAAGTATGGACTTATCTAGAGATATCTAGGTAGTAGTAGATATTTTGGGAGGCAAACTCCTAACCGTTGGATCAAATAGATCCTAGCCGTCCGTTGAGGAGGTTGGTGCCTATAAATAGGGCCACACCTCTCATTTGTAATCCATCCAAGAAGTCCTACACTTCTCTTGTAAAGCATACTTGTAAAGCTTCCGTTGCTTCCTTGAAAACCCGTTTTGCTCCTTCCATTTGCCATAGCGTTGCGACATCAAGGCTTACTAGCATTGTGCCGAGAGTGCTAGTGCCGCACGGATTTGAGCCGAAGAAATAAGTCCGTGACATTAGGGTTCCCTCCCTACACATTGTAGGATTGTCCTTTTTGTTCTATTATGCCAACTCAGCACCATCTGGGCCCACCTCGTAACATGTAACAGCCCAAATGTCACCCCGCGGCCCCGCTCCTCCTTTGTTGCGTGATTTTTTTTACGGGGCGGTCGGTTAGTGTTTATAGGGTTGTGTCAGTAAATGAGACGAAATAGATTATATGTTATTTGTTGTTGTTGTGAATAGGATAGTAAATGAGATGAGACAGATCGCGAGTTACTTGAGTTTGACTCGATCAAAGTTCGGTCAACATTCGACCTAATTTGACTCGAGTTCTTAACGAATCGAGTCAAGCTCAACACTATTAGACTCGAGCCTGAACTCGGCTGAAGTTCTTAACGAGTCGAGTGGTGCACTGCTTGGGATCGACTCGGCTCATTTACACTCCTAATTACGGCTAGACTGTTCAAAATAATTCGATCCGAGCAATCTAATTCGTTTATTCGATGATTCAATTTGAAAATTTAAATATTTAATTTTTTTCTTCAGATAATTCAGATCGAATATCCTAAAAAATTATACAATCTAATCAGATACAAATCGATATATTTTGAGTTTCAGACTATTCGAAAATCTAAATATAATAAAGAGATTTTTGCTATATTAGAATTAATTGTTATTTTGGTCTTTCATCATTTCATTGTAGTCTAGTTTCACATAATTACATATATTTTTGACATTTTTAAGTTCTAATTTTATATAATTTGATCCTAACATGTAAATTTTTATTTTTCCATAGTTTTGTCATTTATTTATTACATTCTATATTTATTATATTTATATTTTATTATTATAAAACATTACTATTATTTTTTTGGTAATTAGTATACTTTTTATTATTATAGTTGTCAGTATAATATAATATATATTTTCTATTTTATTATATTTATTATGGTTATTTTTAATGTTATCATTTTGTTACCATATATTATTAATTTTCACTATTATTTATTTAACATTATTATTATTATTATTTAAAAAATAAGTTTACTACTAATAATTTAAAAAATCGGATATCCAATCCAGAAATCCGCTATGTAACACTCGGGTTTAGGGGTTAGGTGAAAATAATATTTTAATATTATTTGGGCTCGGGTTTATAATTAAAATAATCTTTTAAGTTTCGGGTTCCAAAAATAAATATTTGAAATTGGACCAAATTGAAGGAATTATAAAGTGGAGAGTTTTTAAAGAGGAAAGAAGATAGTCATTCATTAATGACCTTTTGGTAATTTGTCCATCTTTTAATTTTAAACCCCCTTTCCTATCATCTTTCACTATTCATCTTCTCCTTCAACCAAAAATAACGTGGAATAGAACTCTCCCTCCTCTTTCACTATTCCATCAAAAAGCTCATCCATTTCAACTCATTTTCGAAAGGTAACACCGCTTTTGACTTCTCCTCAACTCCCTCTCTTTAAAAGTACCATTAGTTTTTATTTTCATTGAAGTTTTGAAAATGGGAATTTCAAAAGATTTGATTAAAAATGATGCCTTTGTGTAGCTAAACTTGATATTTTGATTTAATATTGTTAGTTATGAAGTATAGGAGTCAAATGGTACCACATATGTGAATTTTGAATGGTTTTAAGCAAATTCCCGAATTTGGGTATAAATGGGGTTTTTGGAGGGTTTTAGGTGAGTTTTGGGGTTGTTTTAGGTGGGAATTGATAGCCTAATGGTAGTACTATGGTTAGGGGTTGATTTGGGATCATTTGTGGGTGTAAAGGGTGTTGGAAACATGGATTTTGGATGTGGTTTTGAGGCTTCCCGAGTTTACAAAATATGGGGCTTGTTCATGACTTGAAATTGTGTAAATTGTGTTCCGGGTTGGTATTTTGATGTTTGGGCTGATTTGAGGTTATTTGAATTATATTGAGGTTGTTTAGAAGCAAGAACTTGCATCGGAGAAGCTTCGGGAAGAAATCCAGAAACTTGAGGGTAGTTGCTTGCTTGGCTTGAAGCTTGGGAGCTTAGGTGAGTGGTTAAATGTTTAAAATGGTTTTTAAATGGTTGGTTCGAGTATGTAGACTAGGTCGGGCTTGGTAGACCCACCTAGATTTAGGATTAGGGTGGTAGCCTAATCCTAAACTTGATCTAGAGCCATTGGATGAACTTGTATTTGGATGTTTATGCCTCGTATGACTTGTGATATGATTGATTTATGTATATTGTGTTATACATGTGAGGTGAGGCATGAATTGTGATGCTTATGGCATGCATGGAAATGGTTCATAATTGTGATCATGGTGAGTACGTGCTAAGCACGGAATTGATTGAAATGAATAATGTGGAATGAGTTAAATGTTGGCACTAGTATGCTTGAGTACAAATGATCGATCATTAGGATGTTAGTGTGCACACATGAGTCTAAAGTCGCGCGTGGCCTTGGTTGCGTTGAGTCACCAAGGAGGAGTACGGGTTCGCCCGAAAATTGTATTTATATATAGTCGATGACGAGTGGAATCCCATCGACGGGGCGTGAGGATGAGTGGAATCCCCTCCGTGAGACCGGTGATGAGTGTAATCCCACCATGAGGTAAAGTGGTTGTTGGATGTGAGTTCCAACAGGTTTATCCGCGTATTCGGGTCATAGCTAGGTGCCAATATTGATTGATATGTATATCAATATGTTGTAGAATGTGATTTCTACTTGGATGCTTATATGTGTTTACATATGTTGTGAATTAGAGCTTGTTGAGCATGGCATATAATTGAATATTGTTTATGCATCTTTAACTTGTGGCTCTTGAGGATTCTTGGTAATTATGTTTTTACCTTGGCTAAGATCGTGCTTGGACCCTGCATTGTCGAGGTTTGTTTTTAAAGAGCTTACCCTTACTAAGCTTATTGCTTACGCTCTCTCTTTGTTCGAAAATGCAGATCCTTAGTTCGTGGGTTGCTAGGAGCAAGAAGGGGGCCTCCAAGTGTGCTTGTGGTGCTTGTTTAGCTACCAAGTATAAACTTTTTAAATTAAGATGTAAGGTCAAGCAATGGGACATGTAATAGTGTTATGATGTTTTTGGATCATGTTGCTATGGTTGTTGTTTAGGAGCATGTTAGACTCCTCGTTTGTGCTTGTTATTTGGCTTTTGGGATGTATGCCTTGCTTGTAACCATGTTAGTATTTTGCTACCTAAAATTGCCTAAGTGTTGGACATGTTGAAGTTATCACCTTTTATGATATGCATGATGTATGGCTTGTGATGTTGTGCCTTAGTGTTTAGCCTTGTTTTAATGATGTTCAAGCATGCTAATATGTTGGTTTGCCTTTAAAATTTTTGTTAGTGTGTTGTTGGAAGTTTTGGTAGGGTTTAGGGTCACCCTTGTGCCTTAAACCAGCCAAAACCAGTCTGCAGACAGGGGGCATTTCGAAACGGGTTACCCTGTTTCGATACGGTCCCTTTGTTTTTGGCCAAGCGTTTCAAAACAGATGGGGGCTGTTTCTGTACACTTTTGCTACTGGAATTTTGAGAAATTGGCGAGATGAAGGTGTTCCGAAACAGGTCTATGGTGTTTCGAAACGGTCAATTCTCGTTGACCACGAGAAGTTGACCAGGGAGGGTGTTTCGGAACGGTTGACCCCCGTTCTGAAACGGCATCCTCGTGTGGGCTTTGAAATGTTGACCAGGTCAAGGCATTTCGATACACCTTGAAGGTGTTTCGAAACGGCCTGTTAAATCACATAAAAATGGGCTGTTTTGCTTAGGTTGTTCGAGTTAATGCTTTGCGAGTGTTTGTCTTCCGTTGTTGTGATCACATAGGAATTAAATGTGCATTTAGAGAAGATTAATTTTAAAAGAAATTTTCTGGGTCGTTAACCGAGGGGGAACCTTAACGGGTTTCGCTTCAGTTTTCCCCGTGTGGCCCACTCGAACCGGTCAAGCGTCCGGACCAGGACGAGGGGGTTACACTTGTTGGTATTAGAGCCTAAGGTTACCGAGACCTTGGGCAGGTAAGTGAGGTAAGTTCAAGTTTTGAATTGATATGCACGGTGTTTGCTTGCTTTGTAAGTATGATTGCTTGTATGACAAGTATGTTGATTGTTTTGTTTAAAAGCATGTTATTTGAGAGTCTCATTGCTACTATTACATCGGAAAGGAATTTTAAGTGAGGGAAACATACTTGATCTCTTGGAAGCCTTGCCTTGCTAACCCGATCTTGTATATTTTGTTTGTTGTGGTTGTAGTTATCATTTGAGAGTGATGTCTAGCCCGAGGGGTAGGCCGAGAGTGGTTCGTCAGGAACCACATGTTGCGGCTCCTGTTGAGCCGGTGATTGGTGTGGAGGCTCATATAGAAGGGCCGGTGGCCGCGGAAGTTGGAGCTCCTCCACCACCTCCACCACCACCACCTCCTCCGCCTGGAGTTGGAGGCGAGGATGGAGCTGAAGGAAAGGGACCTCAAGGTGGCCAAGGTCCGGCCGGAATTGATATGACCCCGCTAGTGCAAGCTATAGCGGGAGCATTTCAGGCCGCAGTTGCGGGAGCTCAGGCTGCAGCTCAACCTAGGTGTGACGATGCTAGTCTACCTTTGGAGAGGCTCCGTAGCTTGGGGGCCGAAGAGTTCAAAGGATCTACTCCGGAGAGGTTGGAGTTATGGTTGGAGAAAACAGTTCGTATCTTAGCTCAGATGGGTTGTGTGGGCGCACATAGATTAGGCTGTGTGATTTCCTTGCTTCAGGGTGATGCCTACACCTGGTGGGTCACCATTACTACTGGGGTTCTAGAGGCAGAGATTGGTTGGGATTTCTTTGAGTCTGCTTTCAGGAAGAGGTACTTGGGACCGAGGTATTTAGATGAGAAGAAGCGGGAGTTTATGGCCCTTACTCAGGGAGAGGCTTCTGTGACTGACTATGAGATTTGTTTTGTTCGCTTGAGTCAGTACGCTCCAGAGTTGGTTCCTACTGAAGTGGAACGCTGTAACCGTTTCTGCTATGGATTGAGCGAAGAGGTCAAGAGGTACACGTTAGCTTCTGACTACTCAGACTTTGATGTATTGGTCGCGAGGGCCAAGGACATAGAGCACAGTTTGGGTTCAGCCAAACGATCTGGTGGTTCCAGTTCTGGTAAGAGGCATAACCACTCTGATAGTAGAGATGCCAAGAGGCATAGAGGTGGCGGACATCAGTTTGACCATAGACGTGGCAGTGGCCATCATGGTAGGGGCCATCAGGGCCATAGAGAAGGAGGGCGTTTGCCCGAGTGTACCCGTTGTGGGAGACAGCACGCTGGTGAGTGTTGGGGTAACTTCCATGCTTGTTGGAAATATGGTTCGAGGGACCACTTTAGGAGGGATTGTCCGCATCAGGCGGCACAGGCACCGAACATTGCTCAGGCTCCTGCGAGAGCGAATGATTTTCAGAGAGGCCGTGGGCGCGGTCGTGGCTACTTTCAGCCTAGGGCTGATGCACCTAGGGTAGATGCTCAGAGGAACCTTGCTCATGTTGTGGCAGTGCAGCCAGAGGCGGGAGGACCAGCGAGAGTTTATGCTCAGAGAGAGGCCGGGAACGACACTGATGTGATAGCAAGTAATTTTGAGTTACAGTCTATGTCTTTGCTTTCTTTAGTTGATTCGGGTTCTACACATTCCTACATTTTGAGTGAGCATGCACAAAAGTTAGATATACCTGTTGAGATCTTAGAGGTAGGTATGCATGTGACTAGTTCTTTTGGTGAGACAGTTGTGGTTAGACGTATGTATAGGAGATGTCCACTGAAGATTAAGGGTCATGTGTTCTCTGTTGATATGATGAAACTTCCTTTCTATGGCTTTGATATTATTTTGGGTATGGATTGGTTAGTTGAGCACCGAGCTAGTGTAGATTTTGAGACGAAGAGGATTTCCTTGAAGCTTTCTGATGACTACGAGGTAGTAGTAGCAGGCGAGAACATTAAGTTCTTGTCTAATGTGGTGTCAGCTTTAGAGGCTCATAGGTTGATGGACTCCGGATGTGGGACTTATTTAGCTTATGTTATGAATCCGAATATGAGTGAAGCTAGACCGAAGGATATCAGAACAGTTTGTGACTTTCCGGATGTGTTTCCTAAAGAGTTGTCGGGTTTGCCTCCTGATAGAGTTGTTGAGTTTGTGATTGAGACTGTTTCAGGGTCTAATCCAGTTTCGATAGCTCCGTATCGTATAGCTCCGAAAGAGTTGAAAGAATTGAAGAGTCAGTTGCAAGAATTATTAGATCGTGGTTTCATTAGGCCTAGTAGTTCTCCTTGGGGTGCTCCCGTGTTGTTTGTGAAAAAGAAAGATGGTAGTATGCGCATGTGTATTGACTATAGACAGTTGAATCAGTTGATTGTGAAGAACGAGTATCCGTTGCCTCGCATAGATGATTTGTTCGATCAGTTGAGGGGTGCTTTAGTGTTCTCAAAGATAGATTTGAGATCCGGGTACTACCAGTTGAAGGTGAAAGAGTGTGATGTTCCGAAGACAGCTTTTAGGACTAGATATGGTCACTATGAGTTTCTTGTGATGTCGTTCGGGCTCACGAATGCGCCTGCAGCATTCATGGACATGATAAACAGAATTTTTAGAGACTATCTAGACCGTTTTGTAGTTGTTTTCATTGATGACATACTTGTGTACTCGAAGACCGAAGAAGAGCATGATGAGCACTTGAGGTTTGTTTTACAGAGATTGTTGAGCAATCAGTTGTATGCGAAGCTTAGTAAATGTGAGTTCTGGATTCGCGAGGTTGTGTTTCTTGGCCATGTTGTTTCGGCCGAAGGTATCCGTGTTGATCCATCGAAGATTGAGGCTATTGTTGAGTGGAAACAACCTAAGTCTGTGACCGAGATTAGGAGTTTCCTAGGATTAGCCGGTTACCATAGGAGATTTGTTGATGGTTTCTCTAGAGTAGCTGCTCCTTTGACTAAATTGTTGCAAAAATGAGTTAAGTTTGAATGGTCAGATGCAAGTCAGAAGGCCTTTGAGAAATTGAAAGAAGCTTTGACAAATGCTCCAGTGTTAGTGCAACATGTTTCAGGTAAAGAGTTTGTGATTTACAGTGATGCTTCCTACATAGGTTTAGGATGTGTTTTGATGCAAGAAAGAAGAGTTGTTTCTTATGCTTCAAGACATTTGAAGATTCATGAGAAGAACTATCCTACTGATGATATAGAGTTAGCCGCGGTTGTTTTTGCATTGAAGATTTGGCGTCATTACTTGTATGGTGAGAAGTGTATAGTGTACACCGATCACAAGAGCTTGAAGTACTTGATGACACAGAAAGAGTTGAACTTGAGACAAAGAAGATGACTAGAGTTGCTAAAAGATTATGATTTGACCATTGAGTACCATCCGGGTAAGGCAAATGTAGTAGCCGATGCTTTGAGTAGAAAAGTGGTCGTTAAGTTGAGAGCTATGTTTGCTAGATTGAGTGTGTCCGATGATGGTGGGTTGATTACCGAGTTGCAAGTGAAGCCTTCCTTGATTAAGTTGATTAGAGAGAAGCAGTTGCAAGATGTGACTTTAGTCCCTCATGTTCAGGACATAGCCGAAGGAAGACCGACCGAGTATAGTTTCAGTGGTGAGAGCTTGTTGTGCTTTAGAGATAGAATTGTTGTACCAGAAGATGATGAGTTGAGACGTCAGATTCTAAGTGAAGCACATTCGAGTCCCTTTTCTATGCATCCGGGTAGTACCAAGATGTATCGTGATTTGAAGAATGATTACTTTTGGGTTGGTTTGAAGAAAGATGTAGCCGAGTATGTGAGCTGTTGTATGGTTTGTCAGAGAGTGAAGGCAGAACATCAGGTTCCTTCAGGTTTGTTACAGCCTTTGATGATTCCAGAATGGAAATGAGAGAGGATTACCATGGATTTTGTGTCGGGGTTGCCTTTGTCTCCTTCGAAGAAGAATTCTGTTTGGGTGATTGTTGATAGGTTCACTAAGTGTGCTCACTTCTTAGCAGTGAACACTACGGATTCCTTAGACAAGTTGGCAAACTTGTACATCCATGAGATTGTGAGACTTCATGGAGTTCCGAAGTCTATTGTTTCATATAGAGATCCTAGATTCACATCGAGGTTCTGGGGTTGCTTGCATAGTGCTCTAGGTAGCCGTTTGCATTTCAGTACGTCTTATCATCCGCAATCCGATGGGCAGTCAGAGCGAGTGATACATATTCTAGAGGATATGCTTCGTTGTTGTGTGATTGACTTCCAGGGTTCTTGGGAGAAGCACTTACCGTTAGTTGAGTTTGCTTACAACAACAGTTACCAGTCTAGTATTCAGATGGCTCCCTATGAGGCTTTGTATGGTAGACGATGTAGGACTCCGATTTGTTGGGCTGAAACGGGTCAGAGATTGTTACCTATGCCAGATTTGCTTAAGGGGACTACCGACAAAGTGAAGTTGATTTGTGATCATTTAAAAGCAGCTTCCGATCGTTAGAAGTCTTATACGGATTTGAAGAGGAAAGAGATTGAGTACTTTGTGGGTGAGAAAGTGTTTCTGAAAGTATCTCCGTGGAAGAAGGTAATGAGATTTGGCCGGAAGGGCAAGTTGAGTCCGAGGTTCATTGGTCCGTATGAGATAGTTGAGCGGATTGGGCCTGTAGCTTACCGTTTGAGGTTACCTTCTGAGTTAGAGAAGATCCATGATGTCTTTCATGTGTCTATGCTTAGGAGATATAGATCGGATCCTTCTCATGTTATGCCCGTTGAGGAGATAGAGTTAAATCTGGATTTGTCTTATAATGAATAGCCTGTTGAGATACTTGCTTCTGATAGCAAGGTGTTGCGTGGCAAGACCATAGAGTTGGTCAAGGTGTTGTAGAGACATAGAGGTGTGGAAGAGGCCACGTGGGAGAGGAAAGCGGATATGATTGAGCAATTTCCGTATTTGTTTCCATCAGGTAATTTTGGGGACGAAATTCCTTAAGTGGGGGAGAGCTGTAACACTCGGGTTTAGGGGTTAGGTGAAAATAATATTTTAATATTATTTGGGCTCGGGTTTATAATTAAAATAATCTTTTAAGTTTCGGGTTCCAAAAATAAATATTTGAAATTGGACCAACTTGAAGGAATTGTAAAGTGGAGAGTTTTTAAAGAGGAAAGAAGATAGCCATTCATTAATGGCCTTTTGGTAATTTGCCCATCTTTTAATTTTAAACCCCCTTTCCTATCATCTTTCACTATTCATCTTCTCCTTCAACCAAAAATAACGTGGAATAGAGCTCCCCCTCCTCTTTCACTATTCCATCAAAAAGCTCCTTCATTTCAACTCATTTTCAAAAGGTAACACCGTTTTTGACTTCTCCTCAACTCCCTCTCTTTAAAAGTACCATTAGTTTTTATTTTCATTGAAGTTTTGAAAATGGGGATTTCAAAAGATTTGATTAAAAATGATGTCTTTGTGTAGATAAACTTGATATTTTGATTTAATATGGTTAGTTATGAAGTATAGGAGTCAAATGGTACCACATATGTGAATTTTGAATGGTTTTAAGCAAGTTCCCGAATTTTGGTATAAATGAGGTTTTTGGAGGGTTTTGGGTGAGTTTTGGGGGTTGTTTTAGGTGGGAATTGATAGCCCAATGGTAGTACTATAGTTAGGGGTTGATTTGGGATCGTTTGTGGGTGTAAAGGGTGTTGGAAACATGGATTTTGGATGTGGTTTTGGGGCTGCCCGAGTTTGCAAAATATGGGGTTTGTTCATGGCATGAAATTGTGTGAATTGTGTTCCGGGTTGGTATTTTGATGTTTGGGCTGATTTGAGGTTATTTGAATTGTATTGAGGTTGTTTAGAAGCAAGAACTTGCATCGGAGAAGCTTCGGGAAGAAATCCGGAAACTTGAGGGTAGTTGCTTGCTTGGCTTGGAGCTTGAGAGCTTAGGTGAGTGGTTAAATGTTTCAAATGGTTTTTAAATGGTTGGTTCGAGTATGTAGACTAGGTCGGGCTTGGTAGACCCACCTAGATTTAGGATTAGGGTGGTAGCCTAATCCTAAACTTGATCTAGAGCCATTGGATGAACTTGTATTTGGATGTTTATGCCTCGTATGACTTGTGATATGATTGATTTATGTATATTGTGTTATACATGTGAGGTGAGGCATGAACTGTGATGCTTATGGCATGCATGGAAATGGTTCATAATTGTGATCATGGTGAGTACGTGCTAAGCACGGAATTGATTGAAATGAATAATGTGGAATGAGTTAAATGTTGGCACTAGTATGCTTGAGTACAAATGATCGATCATTAGGATGTTAGTGTGCACACATGAGTCTAAAGTCGCGCGTGGCCTTGGTGGCATTGAGTCACCAAGGAGGAGTACGGGTTCGCTCGGAAATTGTATTTATATATAGTCGATGATGAGTGGAATCCCATCGACGGGGCGTGAGGATGAGTGAAATCCCCTCCACGAGACCGGTGATGAGTGTAATCCCACCATGAGGTAAAGTGGTTGTTGGATGTGAGTTCCAACGGATTTATCCGCGTATTCGGGTCATAGCTAGGTGCCAATATTGATTGATATGTATATCAATGTGTTGTAGAATGTGATTTTTACTTGGATGATTATATGTGTTTACATATGTTGTGAATTAGAGCTTGTTGAGCATGGCATATAATTGAATTTGTTCATGCATCTTTAACTTGTGGCTCTTGAGGATTCTTGGTAATTATGCTTTTACCTTGGCTAAGATCGTGCTTGGACCCTGCATTGTCGAGGTTTGTTTTTAAAGAGCTTACCCTCACTAAGCTTATTGCTTACGCTCTCTCTTTCTCGACAATGCAGATCCTTAGTTCGTGAGTTGCTAGGAGCAAGAAAGGGGCCTCCAAGTGTGCTTGTGGTGCTTGTTTAGCTACCAAGTATGAACTTTTAATTTAAGATATAATGGTCAAGCAATGGGACATGTAATAGTGTTATGATGTTTTTAGATCATGTTGCTATGGTTGTTGTTTAGGAGCATGTTAGACTCCTCGTTTGTGCTTGTTATTTGGCTTTTGGGATGTATGCCTTGCTTGTAACCATGTTAGTATTTTGCTACCTAAAATTGCCTAAGTGTTGGACATGTTGAAGTTATCACCTTTTATGATATGCATGATGTATGACTTGTGATGTTGTGCCTTAGTGTTTAGCCTTGTTTTAATGATGTTCAAGCATGCTAATATGTTGGTTTGCCTTTAGAATTTTTGTTAGTGTGTTGTTGGAAGTTTTGGTGGGGTTTAGGGGCACCCTTGTGCCTTAAACCAGCCAAAACCAGTCTGCAGACAGGGGGCGTTTCGAAACGGGTTACCCTGTTTCGATACGGTCTCTTTGTTTTTGGCCGAGCGTTTCGAAACGGATAGGGGCTGTTTCGGTACACTTTTGCTACTGGAATTTTGAGAAATTGACGAGATGAAGGTGTTCTGAAACGGGTCTATGGTGTTTCGAAACGGTCAATTCTCGTTGACCACGAGAAGTTGACCAGGGAGGGTGTTTCGGAACGGTTGACCCCGTTACGAAACGGCATCCTCGTGTGGGCTTTGAAATGTTGACCTGGTCAATGCGTTTCGATACATCTTGAAGGTGTTTCGAAACGGCCTGTTAAATCACATAAAAATGGGTTGTTTTGCTTAGGTTGTTCGAGTTAATGCTTTGCGAATGTTTGTCTTCCGTTGCTGTGATCACATAGGAATTAAATGTGCATTTAGAGAAGATTAATTTTAAAAGAAATTTTCTGGGTCGTTAACCGAGGGGGAACCTTAACGGGTTTCGCTTCGGTTTTCCCCGTGTGGCCCACTCGGACCGGTCAAGCGTCCGGACCGGGACGAGGGGGTTACACGTTATTCGAAAAAATCATTTCAGATCAAACATGAATCACAATTTTGCCGATTCGAAAAGTCGGATATGATCTGAATCCGAAAATGAACACCCCGGTTACGACTAGTTTGATATTGTTTTTGAAAATTATTTTTGACAAAGTAAGTCCCTCTCAACAGTGTCCTCTCCTTAAGAGTGCAATGTGCCTTACCAATGCACTTAACACTTGTTGATTGTGTTTACTAATTTAATATTTGACATTGCTACAAAAAGTACTTTTGAGAATAAAATGTCAATTTTAGACATGATATTATAAAATAAAAATAAATAATTTAAGTGATGTTCAAATTTGTTAATATTACTGTATATGAAATAAATTATAAAAAATATAAAAAATTTATGATAACTCATTAGTAATATTTTGATATATAAATTATAAGTTTTTAAATATTTTAAAATAATTAATATAAATTTTTGGCTTAAAAAATTAACTCCCAAACTTTGAGTTTTTATACTAGTGTAATGTATCTAAATTTTAATTTATTATTAATAATTAATATTAATTTATAATACTAAGATGTTATAATATATTATTTAGTCCAATATTAATATATTAAATAAAAAAATATTATAATATTGATTTAATATATTTAGTATATTATTTTTAATATTAAATTAATAATATTTATATCTTAGTTTAACAATAAATTTGATTTAATAATTGAGGGTCAAAATGTAATTCATCAAAACTAGTTTACCAGAGCAAAATTTTGAAATTTTAACTTTCGAGGTTGAGTAGAAAAACTTTTCTCTAATTATAATTTTAAATCAACTTTTGAGTGTGTGGCATTCCTCATTGAGCGAAAAGACACTTTAGTTTTCGTATCCTAAAAGTATTGCCAAACACAGAGAAAAAAATTTGTTAGTTTGGTTCTAGAGAATGAAGACTATTTTTGTTTTTGTTTTTTAAGAAAATAGAAAACAATGAAAAAACGTGCTTGGTTGAAAAATTAAAAAATAATTTTTAGAAAATAAAAACAAAATTGAGTGAAAAATTAAAACATAAAAAAGATGTTCTTATTGAAAATGTTTTAAGAAAATGAAAAATATGAAAACAAGAATTTTTTTTAATTTTAACACGACTTCGATACCTTTTAGTGCCATTTATATAACTTTAGTTTATTTTATCATATTTTATTTATTTATTATCATACTAATATTTTTCTAACTATATTTTATTTTAATTATTTAACAATTATTTTTTCATTTTTATTTTGAAAAGATAAATACCAAACATATTTTCACTATTTTTATTTTTAAAAAGAAATTTCCATCCCTATCGACCAATCATGTTTTCTATTTTTTTTTTAAAAACTGTAAATAAAAATTATTTTTTAAAAAAGAATATAGAAAACAAAAATAGAAAATATTTTCTAAAACCAAATAGGCTTTAATATGTTTAGTTTTTCATTATTCTCATAATCTTTCTATTTAATTTTCTTTCTTATTAAGTACAATCGAAATTTATTTTCTCCGCTTCTCTATTTTCTTTTCATCTAATTTTCAGTTAACTAAACAAAATTTGAAGATCAAAAGTATCTTTATGCAAAAAATATAATTGAATCAAGACTTTGAAAAGAAAAAATATAGGGATGGCAACAAGTTGGGTCAGATTTTCAACCACTCGACCTCGACCCAACAATCAAATGTCTAGACTTGACCCTGCCCCACACTGAATTTTTTAGTGTGTCACCCACCCCGAAACCCTCCCCATTTTTATAGTGAAAACCTATTCCTGCCCCGCCTGATTCGGAGCCTTGGAAACAAAAAGTAAAAAAAATCTCTTATTTTTAGATTAAACAGACATGCATAGTTTTCTTGTACCATTCTTTTCATGAACAACAACCCGTAAAGTAAAAATTATTTAAAATCATCAAAAAAGTTTAGTATGAAAACAAATTCACATGAACTTTGATGAATAAATATGATAGAACTTTCAAAAAAAACTTGAAAAGCAAAAAAACAAAACAAGACAAAAACTGAAAAAGAATACCGAAAAAGAGAGAAGAACAAATGCAAAGAGGTGAAAGATAGATTTTATATAATAAAAAAATTCATTGGCTTTGAAGAACTAATGTTTTGATATAATAATTGAAAATTATTTTTGGACTTGTTTAAATATTTTGAAAACTTATTTAAAGTCCAAACAACTTAAAAATATGTTTGAAATGATTTCATAGGTTTTTAACATGTCTAAAACGTTTTTTAAATGGACAAAATATCATTTTCACAAGGCTCGTATCGATACACTTTAATCTGTATCGATACCACCATTTCCAGTAAGCAAAGCCTAGATGCAGGGCTGGAGGTATCGAAACCTGTAGGTTTCGAAACCACCTTGCTGATATCGAAACCAACCTGACTTTTTCAGCTCCCAACGGCTAGTTCTGAAGAAGGACGTACCGATACAGGTATTCGTGTACCGATACGATAGGCACCAGAACTGTATTTAATGTGGGAAATAAAGACTCCAACGGCTCCAAAACATCCCAACGGCTAGTAACAGTTACAAACTCAATTGAGACTATAAATTAAAGGCTGGAACACTTGAAGATGGTTAGAGACAACATTCAATCAACATGATCAAGAGAATTAGAGTCTAAATCTTTATTTTACTATTCTCTTGTACATAGTCTTTAATGAGACTGCTAAATTGTAAATCTTTGTACTCTTTTGAGCTTAAGTTGTGTAAACACCCAACTTGTGAGGTATTAAGTTTACCAAACAAATCCCTTGTAAAATGAGAGATTCTAGTTTAGCCTTGAGAGAAAAAACTAGAGTTGGTTTTATCTTAGTCAAATCCAAAAGATAGAGTTGTAATGGTTTTCTCCTAAACCGAAAAAAGGGGACGAATTCATTGTTGAGTGAATTGAGAAATCCTTAGTGGTGTGGTAAGGTAGTGGATGTAGGTGCTTAGTTAATAGCCCAAACCACTCTAAAATTATCGTGTCACTTGTCTATCTTTATTTCGATTTTAGCCAATTCAACCACCAAACATTTACAACTCTTCTTAACGGTTTCAGTGATCGATTCGAGCGTGCTACAAACTTAACAAGCTTCTCATCTCTTCTTCGAATCCATATCTTATATTTTCAGCAAAAAAATATAAAAATGAAATGATAGATTAAGAGGGAGAAAGAAATGTGACGGCAAATAGAAATGGGGGGATAAATTTGAAACGGTGGACCTCACTCTCCCAAGCTGTAAAGGAAAATATCGGACAAGGTTTTAACAATAAAGTGTGCTTTAAATTAAAAAAATACGATTATCTTTTTTCCCTTTTTGAGCGAAAACCTTAGGAACCCCACACCAAATTCATTACTCAATCCCCTGTAAGTTTGCTCGATTAACTGTCTCAGAGTGTTGGGTGTCTCTCTCTGAGTTTCATCGTCGGCTTCACAGTGCCAATTGATTGGTTTTAGGGCGTTGAATTCTCGTATCGATTCATGGGAATCTTTTAATGTTTTGTGGGTTCATCGTTCTTATGGCTGGTTTGTGGTTTCTTTCTCTCGAGTGATGTCGATTTCTTCTGCCATCTTAGGTTTCAAGATGGAGCTGTCCTATGCTAAGTTGTTCTGTCAGATTTATGCCAAGAAAGAAATGGGAACTTTTAGAGTGGGTCTTTTTGATTCTCTTGGTCTCTGTTAGAAAATGGAATGTGAAGAATTCAAAGTCCGACCGTGTACCTGTTTAGGTCAGCGGAAGCTTCATCTTCTTCAGGTAAAGAGGCTCCAGGCGATTCTTTACCTTAGTGGGTCTTCTTCGCCTCTCTACCATAAGAACAACGACAATGTCAGAATTCTGAAAGGCGATATGGGGAAGGCTCGTTTGCTTGCCATGAGAATTGTGACACTTACCCGGAAAGGGAAGTCAAGGACAAAAGGGTTGACTGGTCTTTGTCTATTGCTTTTTGTTCCCCTGGTTCAGCTTCACCTATGTTGGTAATGCTTCAAGTATTACTAAAAGCTATATCCCACATTAGTTGGGAAAATAGTTAGTGAAGCATATTTATACTCATGCATCCTCCCTCCCTTCTTGAGTTGGAAAGAACAAGGGAAGTCCTCGTGCATTGCTACATTTTGGCTTAGGCTCGGGTAACACGTGTCTTCAACACGTACACGCGCGGATCTTTTATTTTTGGAGAAAATTCGTATGGAATTTTCTTTAGAACAAAAGTTTATATGTGAAAGAATTTTTTCTTCTTATTCATAGGCTTTGAGAAATATTGTTCGAATTAGAATTTATTTTTTAAATTAAATTCATATCTGAACTTTGATTCGAACGTTTTGGTTCAGCTTTTATCCAGTGCAATTTATTCGAATAATTTCGAATATAAACAGTCTATTTAGTGGATGAATTTAGACTATTTTTCAGTCAAATTCAAGTGGTAACAGAAGTTGTTATTGCATGGTTATGGAGGCTGTTATTGCATCTGTTACAACATAATTATTTTTGTTGTTATACAAAATTAAATCTGTAATTATTTGGACAGTGAAATGTCTATAATGTCCATGTTGTTCAGCCTATAAATAGAGGTGCTACATGCACCATTTGCATCATCAAACACATTGCAAACAATTCCAAATTCTCTCTGTTTCCTCCTTTGTTCGAGCATCATTCGAGTAATACCACCGTTGTTCACTCCGGAGTCGAGTGTACGGTTCTTGGAGCGTCCGTGTGCACCTCGGGGGACATTCTGCCTGTGAAGCGACTACATTGTTCGGGGCAGTTTTGTTTCTAAGGCAGTGGCCAACATACCACGACACGGTTCACAATTTCATTCTTGTTTTTTGTTTTTATTTCCCGTCACTGCTAACAACCGATTTTGTAGTTCTATTTTATCAACAATTTAGAAACAAAACTTATCTCCGATTCTGCAAAATGGCTTCCTCATCCGCACTACTAAGCAAGCTCATTCCCAACCTTTCCAAGCTTGATGCATTGGATGGCAACAACTATCGAAGGTGGTCCCAGCGCATCTTGATTTTCTTTAAGCAAATGGACCTTGACTATGTGCTGCTCAACGAACCACCCGTTGTTGTCCCTACCGTTGTTGTGCTTGCCGATAACCAAGGGCAGAATGATGTTGCCGCTGATGATCTTGCTGCTGCCACCTTTGCCAAATATGAGAAGGACAACAAGACGGTCCGTGGCCATCTCCTAAGTCACATGTCCAACAAATTATTTGACATGTACCTTAAGGAGAGGAGTGCAAAGGTGATATGGGATTCTTTGGACACAAAATATGGCACCGATGACGCGGGGATCAAAAAGTACGTCGTGGGCGAGTGGTTGAAGTTCCAGATGACCGACAATAAGCCCATCATGGACCAGGTTCATGACTACGAGAATCTTGTCTCGGACATCATAGCGGAAGTCATGAAGATGTGTGAGGTTCTGCAAGCAAATGTCCTTATCTAGAAGTTGCCAAAGTCCTGGTCCGATTATCGCAACTCCCTTAAGCACAAGAAAAGGGACATACCACTTCAGGAGCTGATCGGTCACATGAAAATCGAAGAAGCCAACCATTTGAAAGATAAGGTTACTAACAACTTTAGTCACTTATCTTTTAAATCTAATTTAGTTGAGTCTAGTGGTGCTTCAGGGTCCAAAAAGCTCTTTAAGAAAGGCCCCCAGAGCAAAAAGCCCAAACCACAGAAGACTACCAACTTCAAGAAACCGGTCAAGGCCAAGCTAGACGTGAAAACCATGAAGTGTTACGTGTGTGGGCAAGCTGGTCACAAGGCGTACCAATGTCAGCACCGTTTGGACCGCCAGAATGAGACTAGACCACACATGCATGTGGCGGAGGACATGAATGATGATGTCAATGCTGCGGTGGTTTCTGAGGTCAACCTTGTAGAGAAGAACACCGAGTGGGTCGTGGACACCGGAGCTTCTCGACATTTCTGCGCAAAGAAGGAGTTCTTCACCGAGTTCGAGGACGTGAAAAATAGTGAACGTGTGTACATGGGAAACTTCATGAGCTCTCAAGTGATGGGCAAAGGTAAGGTTTTACTCAAGCTGACTTCCGGTAAAACTTTGGCCCTTAAGAATGTCCTATATGTGCATGCCATGTGTAGAAATTTGATCAGTGGTGGCCTCTTAAATAAGGCAGACATTAAGTTAGTTTTTGAGGCAGATAAACTTGTACTTTCCTGTAATGGTGATTATGTCGGGAAAGGTTTTTTAAACGAAGGTTTATTTGTCATAGAAACTTAACTTAATGAAAATAATAAAGCTACCACTTCTGCTTATATTGTTGAGTCTGTTGATATGTGGCATGCTAGATTAGGACACGTAAATATTCAATCCATAAAGAAAATGATGAATATGAATATTTTGCCTAAACTAGACATAACAAACTATAATAAATGTGAAGTTTGTGTAGAAGCAAAACATGAAAAACCTACCTTTAAAAATGTTTCTAAAAGAAAGACTAAACTGTTAGAACTTATTCATACTGATCTAGCAGACTTTAGAAACACTAAAAGTAAAGGAGGAAAACACTACTACATAACTTTTGTAGATTACTTCTCTAGGTATACAAAAGTTTATCTCCTAAGAACTAAAGATGAAGCTGAAAATTTCTTTCTTATTTATAAGGCAAAAGTTGAAAACCAGTTAGATAGGAGAATAAAACGTGTTAGGTCTGATAGAGGTGGTGAATATGGATCTAATTTTCTAAAAGAGGTTTGTGAGACGAATGGCATAATACATGAAACTTTAGCCCCTTATTTTCCTCAACAGAACGATATAGCCGAGAGGAAAAACAGAACTTTAAAAGAGATGATGAACTCATTGTTAATAAGTTCTGGGTTGTCTGACAACATGTGGGGGAAGTCATTCTATCGGCTAATCATATTTGAACCGAGTACCTCATAAGAAAATTGATTCTACCACATACGAATTATGGAAAGGGTATGCCCCAAATTTACAATACTTGAAAGTGTGGGGGTGTCTGGCCAAAGTGGGGTTGCCAGACTTTAAGAAGTCCACCATTGGACCTAAGACCGTTGATGCAGTGTTTATAGGCTATGCTTCTAACAGTGCCACATATAGATTCATGACTTTACAAGACTCTTCTATTTGTGAATCTAGGGATGTTGTTTTCTTTGAAGAAATCTTTCCTCTCAAGAAACCTAGATTAAGTTTTGAAACACAAATAGAAAACTTGCCATCCACTTCTTCTAGTGTGCCTGCTAGGTCTTCTCAAGAGATTGAATTTGAGCCTAGAAGAAGTAAGAGACAAAGAGTTGAAACCTCTTTTGGACCAGACTTCATAACTTCCTTTATTTCTGAGATAAATGATTTAGACACTATTTCTGATCCTATAGCTCAAGCTTATTTGTTAGATGAGGATCTTAAAACTTACGAAGAAGCTATACGATCTATTGATGTTAGTTTCTGGAAAAGTGCTATAAAAGATGAACTAGAATCAATAATGTCTAATCATACTTGGGAATTAGTTGACTTGCCTAGAGGATTTAAAATCATCAATAGTAAATGGGTCTTTCGAAAGAAACTTAGACCATATGGTTCTATCCAAAGGTATAAGGCAAGGCTAGTAGTCAAAGGGTTCACTCAAAGATTTGGTCAAGACTTCTTTGATACTTATTCTCCTGTCACTAAAATCTCAACGATCCGTGCATTGTTTGCACTAGCCTCCATTCACAAGTTGCAAGTACATCAAAGGGATGTAAATACTGCATTTTTGAATGGGGACCTAGATGGGGAGATCTATATGGAGCAACCTCTTGGCTTCGAGGCGCCTGGTATGGAAGGCAAAGTTTGTAGACTTAAAAAGTCACTTTATGGCCTGAAGCAAGCTCCTAAACAATGGTATGAGAAATTTCATAAAACTATTCTTAGTTTTGGTTTTGTTGTGAATGGTTCGGATGTATGCGTGTATTCGAGGATGTTTGGTACTGATTGTGTCATCATAAGCTTGTATATTGACGACATGTTGATCTTAGTACTAGCATTGAGTCCATTAACAAAACAAAAAGTTTCTTGTCTACTAAGTTTGAGATGACTGACTTGGGAGAAGTCGATGTAATCTTAGGAGTCAAAGTAATCAAATCTGAAAATGGATTTTCTTTAAGTCAGACACACTATATCGAGAAAATGTTAAAGAAATTTGATAGTTTTGATGTCATCCCTGTTTGAACTCCTTATGACTCTAGCATACATCTCTTTAAGAATAAAGGAAGTAGCGTTTCTCAAACGGAATATGCCAAAATAATTGGCAGTCTGATGTTCTGAAAGATCTATACTCGGCCAGATATTGCCTATGCTGTAAGCAGACTCAGTAGATATACTCATAACCCTAGTGGTGAGCACTGGTTGCTCTTAGACGCTTACTTAAGTACCTTAAGGGTACTATGGACTGGAGACTTGAGTTTGTTGGCTTTCCTGCTACATTAGAAGGATATTGTGACGCCAACTGGGTCTCTGATAGTGATGAAGTAAGCTCTACGAGTGGGTATGTATTTACTTTAGGAGGAGCAACAATTTCTTGGAAGTCTTCAAAACAGACTTGTATTGCTCGCTCTACTATGGAGTCAGAGTTTATAGCTCTTGACTTAGCTGGGCAAGAAGCTGAGTGGCTAAGGAGTTTGTTAGCCGATATTTCGTTGTGGGGAAGTCCGACTCCTCCTGTTTCTTTATTGTGTGATTCACAAGCTGCGATTTGTGTTGCCAAGAGTCAAGTTTACAATGGTAAAAAGAGACACATTCGCATAAGATATGACTCTGTTAGACACTTAATAAGGAATGGAGTACTCTCTTTAGAGTATGTGAAGTCGGAAAGAAACCTAGCAGATCCGCTTACCAAAGGGTTAAGTCGGAAGTTGGTCTTAGATTCATCGAGGGGGGTGGGTTTAAAGCCCATTGGTTGAGGAATTCATGGTGGATACCCAACTTAGTTATTTAAGTTCAATGTGGTCAAACGAAACCATGGAAAGACTCATAGTGTACATTTCTCACTGCCTATCCCTATGACGAATGATGTACATGCCCAGGTTGAGTACTATTACTCTTAATAAATTCATAGCCCAGGTTCTAGGTGGTCTTTGTGAGAAAGACTTGATGAATTTGCCGAATCATGGTTGAATACTTATTCTTAATAAGTTCATAACACAAGTCCGAATGTGTTGTCCTATTGAGAAGGACAAGATGAACTTACCGCCAGAAAAGGTTGAGTTTTAAGAAACTCTTAATGAATTCAAAGTTTGAATGATCCTATTGAGAAAGACATTTTGAATTCACCAATAATGAGGTTGAATATTTATTCTTAACGATTTCTTATCCCAAGACTGGGTGGTTCATTTTAAATGAACTTGAAGAAATCACCATATATCTATAAGAGGTTGAGCCGTTACAAATGGTTCTTAATTATTTCATAGCCCGGTTTCAGGGTGGTTTATATCGAGATAAACTTGATGAAATAACCTATGTAAGTGAGAAGGATTAGCCACCTTCTGTGAAAAACGTTGGGCCGCTTTTCTAATACACTTACTAGAATCCTGAGGTAAGATGGCCAAATATACACTTGTGTATATATATCTTACACATCGAGAACTTCGGTGGATGGAGTTAGTTGTGTGTTATGAGTTTACCCCTATCTTAGAAAGTTCAAGACTAGTTTCACTTATCTAAGAGAAGGATCACTCATCATCACTATGTACTAGTTCAAGATACGTTCACTAGTGCTTAAGAACCTAATTCCGCTATTGCTCGTCTGAGGAGGTCTGTGTTTGAGATAGAGACGAATTCTTTCGCATTAGTGGGGGAATGTTGGTAATGCTTCAAGTATTACTAAAAGCTATATCCCACATTGGTTGGGAAAATAGCTAGTGAAGGGTATTTATACCCATGCATCCTCCCTCCTTTGTTGAGTGGGAAAGAACAAGGGAAGTCCTCGCGCGCCGCCGTCCGGTCGGCTCGGCTCGGGCTCGGGTAACACCTGTCTTCGACACGTACGCGCGCGGATCTATTCTTTTTGGAGAAAATTCGTATGGAATTTTCTTAAGAACAGTCTGTTTAGTGGATGAAAGAAGCTGTTATTGCATGGTTTTGGAGGCTGTTATTGTAGCTGTTACAGCATAATTATTTTTGCTGTTATACAGAATTAAATCTGTAATTATTTGGCCTATAAATAGAGGTGCTACATGCACCATTTGCATCATCAAACACATTGCAAACACTTCCAAATTCTCTCTGTTTCCTCCATTGTTCGAGCATCATTCGAGTAGTACCACCGTTGTTCACTCCGGAGTCGAGTGTACAGTTCTTGGAGCGCTCGTGTGCACCTCGGGGGACATTTTGCCTGTGAAGCGACTACACTGTTTGGGGCAGTTTTGTTTCTAAGGCAGTGGCCAACATACCACGACACGGTTCACAATTTCATTCTTGTTTTTTGTTTTTATTTCCAGTCAGTGCTAACAGCCGATTTTGCAGTTCTATTTTACCAACAACCTATTGTTCCAGTTGCATATTTAAGCACGTAAGCCATCACCTCCGACGAGAAAAAGAGCAATGTTGGTAGCTTGGAGGTGGTTAGTTCGATCTCGAGGGCAAAAGGGTCATTGTCCCCATGTTCAAGACATCCGATGGTGTTAGAAAGCTCTATCAAGAATGGTATAAGGCACAATGTTGATATCCCTGGTAAGGACAAGCTAAATATCTAGGGAAACCCGGATTCTGATTTTTCTGAGATTGTCTCAGAACAAATTAATGTTTGTTTTGAAGTTTCATCTTTTGAGATTCTTAAGTCGAATGAACTGACAAAGGGAAGTCAACCTAGGACTTCACACAAGCAACAAGTCCCAATCAATGACCTTAATCAGGGAGAAATGTTAGGAAAGCTGTAAGATATCAACGTCCGTAACTTTATTCCCATGCAACCTTATTATTTGAAAAGTGTTGCTACCTCATCGAGCTTTGGTGATGGAATAGCCGAACCCCTAACAGCTATGAAAATAGTTGTTAACAAAAAAAGGAAGATTGAGTTTTGCAGTGAAGAGTCGTTCTCTAGGTCAAAAAAAGAGATTTACTTGGAAATTTTTTAAAAGGATTATTCAAATTTGTTCGAAGAATTGGGGAATCTCACTTTTGGAGCCATTGCTAGTGAATCTGCTCTTAAAATGGCTTTCTTTCTTACCTCCTTCACCAAATTTTCTACTATTATATTTTCTCTGGAGAAATCTAAACGCGATTTTTCTACTAGAGGAAGAAGATTAAGCTAGATTAAAAAGGAAGCAAGAAAGAAGCAGTATTTTGAGATTGCTAGGGTGGCCTTTGAAGACACTAGAGTTTTTGAATTAGGATTGGATCTTTTTGGTCTCAACATAGCATGCATTCCAAGTCTCGTGGTTAGCTCTGACTGGGACATTGAGATTGAGAAACAACCGTTACAAAGTAATCAATCCAAGACGATAATAAAAATAAAATAAAAGAAATAACTTTAATCAAATAAATAAGAAGAGAAGAATTATAAAACCGGATTAAAGTTAAGGCCTGCGAAGAGCAGTTTCCTTAAGACAAATTTCGACCACTCTGCGGTGCTTGAGTTTGGTTGGTCGTTCGTCTCCCAGGATACAACAACAAGAAGATCTTCGACAGAAGCACGAACTGAGGAGATCTCGAACTAGAGCCTTGTCTTAGCCTATCACCAGGTAAAAGAAAACAAGAGAGAAAACAATTTTTGGAGTGCTTTTAAACTGAGGAGAAGCACAGTTTATATAGGGGAGTGGAGGAGGAAAAATATGGAAGATAAATATTCCGAATTAAGGCCATTGACTTTGTATCTGAGCAAAATAAAAATAATCAATTAATGCCTTATTTAAATGGATATATTTCTTATGAATTGATTTTAATATCTTTTAATATCCGATTTAATGAAAGTCACAATTTTTTCTATTAAATGGAAAAAATTTAATTTGAAGTGGGAAAAATATCCGCAGGTCCTAAGTAGAACCCGACTGGTCCGGACATTCGCGTCCCCCACGACGTGCGAGCGCGCCCCAACCCGAATGGGTTCGACGAGCTTCAATTTGCACCCCATGTGCCTGCGCGCGAGGCATAATGTTCATTCAAGTCATTCAATGACTTCCAAGTGGGTTGGTGTATTTAAACCATTCCCAAGCTTGTTATCCCACCCATGTGGGATAAGGGTTTCATATTTTCCTTAACACAATTCATAACAACCTCACTTTGAGCATCAATTTCTCATTCATTTCTCAACCGTTTTGAGCATATGAGATACCGTTGTAAAGGTCTCATGGAGTAGAATATAAATTAATAAATTCATCATTGGAACATCCACCTTTACCACTAGAAAATATGGCTCAAAGTTTCCAATTTCTCACATTTTCCAACAATCCCCCACATGAATGAAATTGATGATTTTATCAAAATATTTTGACTCGATGTGGTGATAGGATCTACGATTGATAGTTGCATAGGATAGGTAGGTTTCCTCCTTTGAACCTTCCCTTGTGAAAGTATATTTACTTTACTAGCTAATCAGTAGACGTGATGTCCTTGAATTGTTCAGCTGTTTGTGTAAACGATGATATACTTCACACAACTACCTTTCTGACAAGATTATTAGTTCTCATGGTTATGTCCATGTGGCCGTGGACATCGCCTGGTTCTGCAAGAGTTTGAAAGAACTATGTCCAATAGTCTCCTTGAAGCGGCCCCACATCACTCTTACATAGGTGACTTATGTTGCTCGGCTCACCGAAGCATACAATGGTCATTAAAAGCTTTGCTTAACCTATAACGCTTTCTATCACTATTTGCATCATAGGAATGGACTTGGGGAAAATCCCCCACAGTGATCGCACAAGTCTATGTAATTAGGTTGTCCCTTTGAACCTAGATCTTGGGATCTCCAGTCAACTAGGTAGGGTTTTCCTTCAAATAGTGCCTTTACTTCTCATGGGCTTTAGTCTCATTCCTTTAGATGTTTTCTCAACTTGATCTCGATTCAATCCTTTGGTTAGTGGATCAGCAATGTTATCCTTTGATCTTACAAAGTCAATAGAGATAACTCCATTTGAGATCAGTTGTCTGACGGTGTTATGTCGACGGCGCATATGCCTTGACTTACCGTTATAAATGAAACTTTGTGCCCTAGCAATTGTTGCTTGATTGTCACGTTGTATACATATTATGGGCACAGGTTTCGACCATTCAGGGATATCCTCAAGGAATTGACGAAGCCATTCTGTTTCTTCTCCAGATTTGTCTAGAGCAACAAACTCAGATTCCATTGTGGATCTGGTTATTATAGTTTTTCTTGAGGATTTCGATGACACGGCTCCTCCCCCAAAGTGAATACATATCCACCTGTGCCTTTGGTATCTTGAATATCAGATATCCAACTGGCATCAAAGTATCTTTCTAAGACAGCGAGGTCTCTAGAATAATGCAGTTCGTAGTCCCGAGTATATCTTAGATATCTCAGTATTCTCACAATTGCTTTCCAGTGATCTTTCCCTGGATTGCTTGTGAATCTGCTTAAACTACTCACAGTAAAAGCAATATCTGGTCTAGTGCAGCTCATGAGATACATTAAGCTGCCCATGACTCTTGCATATTCCACTTGGTGGATACTTTCCCCACGATTCTTTGATAGATGTGAACAAGGATCTAACGGCGTTAAGGCTATGCCAGAATCGTATCGGCCAGTCCCATATCTTACATGATTTGGATGCCTAGAATCGTATCGGCCAGTCCCATATCTTACATGTCAAATTTCGAATTTAATATGTTTTTGGTACGTTTTACCATTTCATTGTTGCTTCCAACAATAAGTATGTCATCAATATATAAACATAGGATGACATATCCAATGTCTATAGTTTTGACATATATACATTTGTCACACTCATTTATTTTGAAACCGTTAGTCATCATGACATTATCGAATTTCTCATGCCATTGTTTTGGTGCTTGTTTAAGTCCATACAGGGACTTAACCAATCTGCATACTTTCCTTTCTTGACCTGAAACTACATAACCCTCAGGTTGTTCCATGTAAATTTCTTCATCAAGATCTCCATTTAGCAAAATTTCGACGGCTTCTCATTGTGGCTCATTGCCACTGTCGTTGCATTCAGATTCGGTATCGGTTGTTTCGAAGCCTGTGCAGGTACAAGGACCTTAGTAGTAGAATCGACAGAATCTCCAATAGTCATTGTTTCTGTTCAAAAGAAACAAAGAGGAATTAAAATTGTTGAGTGGATCGAAAGATCGATATTTACCAAGAGGGGGGGTGAATTGGAAATTTGAAGGATTGTAGTGGAAATTGGCAAATTAAAATTGAAGAGCAAGGAATTTAGAGTGGTTCAAGTTCCAAATGAACTCTACATCCACTACCTTAGTCTCACTAAGGATTTGCAACAATTTCACTAAATTGATCTTCCCCTTTTCTAGGACAAGGAGACAACCCTTTACAATATCTGTTGATTTTTCTACCCAAAAATCAACCCAAACCTCACACAAGGGAACAAAGGAATTTGTAGGCTAATTAGGTATCTCTCAATACAAATTATAGCCCCGATACAAGCACTCAACCCAATTTTACAAAATATGAATGAAGAACACAAATTGGGATTTTACACAAATTTGGGATTTTTGCTCAAATGCTTGAATTTGATGTTTGGATGTTTGCTTGAAGTTCAATAGTTGTTGCTGATGCTTTTTGATGTCCCTTTTATACCTTCTCATTGATTTCTAGCCGTTTGGGTGGTTGGGAACATAAATGGAGCCGTTGGAACCCTCTCTTGCCACCATTAATGCTGTCTGCACCAACCCGTTTCGGAACACGGGAAACCTGTTTCGGAACGGACTAAAATAGAAAGAGCCGTTGGGGTGCATTTAAGAGCCCATTTCGAAACGCCTTAGGGCCGTTTCGGAACGGTTTTGCCACTGGAAAAGGGTCGTTTCGGAACGGTACTAGACCGTATCGAAACGCCTTAACGGTTTTGATAAAATCAGTTAAGACATACAACGGTCATATTTTTCAAACTGAAACCTAGCCCCTGTTTCGGAACGGTATTGATCCGTTTCGAAACGGAATGGCTACTGTCAAAGGGTCGTTTCGGAACGGGCATATGCCGTTTCGAAACACCCCTTATATATTTAAAAATCTGAAATATTTGAAATAATTTAACCCTTTTTAAATCCAACATGAAGACCAGTTTCGAAACGAGGTGAGCCGTTTCGAAACGCTTCCATGTGTTTCGATACACGTATCGGAACGGTGGTCGACAGTGGTGAAACTGTTTCGAAACGCCTTGAGGCCGTTTCGGAACGGGTACGTGAAAACCACTGTTTTGGCTTGAAACACTTAGAAAAATAATTGGAAAAGTATGTTTTTAACTTAGGCATAATATAAAAATTATATGGGGATATTTTTAGGACTTAAAATTCGTTTTGACTTTTTTTAATTTAGTCCTTAGGTTTTTAGTTATATCAAAATTAAAATATTTGTTTCACAATCTCCCCCTTTTTGATATAACAAAACCAAAGTTAGAATTTTTGAGAATTTTGAAAGTTTTGAAAATATTCTAACTCCCCCTTAATTTAAGATAGGTTTTTAAAACAATTTTGATTTGAAGTTTAAACCTTTTAAAAATTAAAAACGAATTTTAGTGTTGTGGCTCTTAAATTTCTTCTCCCCCTTTTTGTTAGATCAAAAAGAATAACATAAGCTCATAGAGAAGATAAAAGATTAGTACCAATAAGCAATAATAAGCAACCATAAATTCATAATCAAAATATCCAAAACATAATTCAAAATATTAAGTTCAATATAATTCAAGCAACAAAATCCCAAAAAAAATAACCATAAGCATAGGTCCTAAAACATGATAAAACATAAGATGCAATCTAAAACCTAAAAAGCATAAATAATATGATATGATATGAAGATCCTAAGCCTCGTCATCATCATCCTCGTCATCCTCATCGTCATCGTCCTTGGTTTGAGAACGTTGAAACTTCGTCCATTGCCCATAGAGAGTGGAGAAGGAGAGATCCAAGTTGGAATGAGAAGTTTCAAGAGAACTAAGACGATCCTCGACATTTGTCAAATGATTGCCCATTGTTTCAAAGCCCGAAGTAATGCGAGTGTCCAAAGCATCGAACCGAGAGTCCAAGGCATTGAAACGCTCGGTAAGGAAAGCCGTGAGGGCATCATTGTTCGCGGCTTGAACTTGCGGTGGAGGAGCAACAAGAGGAGGATCCGCTTCTCTATCAACTCTTTCCCAAATACCATTCACATAATGGAACCCGGACTTGCGAAGGGACGACTCACCAATCTTGGTCTTGCGAGGTTCCGGAGAGTCGTAGGTACAATCAATACCGAGATGGTGAAATAGGGCGCTCAAGACAATGCCATAAGTGAAGGATGTCAACTCATTTGTGTCAATAAGCTTGATATTATTGACAATCTCGGCAAAGATGATCTTAGGCACATTTGGGCGCTCACCCCTACGGAAACACTCTAACCAAAAATGATCTCTTTGACGGATATGAGAATATTTACCGCCGGAAGGGCGAATAAACCAAGAGACCATCAAATGAAGAACACGATCATGCACATCCAAATGAAGTGCTTTGCCGGTGAAAGTGCCAAAGTGGCGTTCATCTTCAAGACCCTCATTTTTAAGTTTAAGAGCAGACTCCAAAAGCTTAACATTTATGACAACCTTTTTGCCTAGCAAGGATGACTCAATCCCTATGATCTCGGTCTTGGACTCATCATAAAGAAAGTGAGCATTAGAGTAAAAGATGAGTACCATATTTTTGTAGCAAACATCCGGAAGACTCAAGAAATCCATGAGATTCCACTCATCCAAACGAGGAAGATAACGAAAAAGGAATCGCTCGGAATTGAGGAATTCAAGATCGATAACACGTTCCTTACGAACCGCGAAATCCTTGACATAAGCAAAGCGAGCACGTGCCTCCGAAGTTTTGAAGGATTTCTGAAAAAGCAGAGTGAGATTCGGACGAATGCTCGATTCACCGGATTGAACGGCCTTGCGCTTTTTGTTCGATTGATCCACCATCTAAAAACATTAAGCAAGTGTTTTAAAATTGAGTGTATGCATTGATAATTAAAATCAATCCAATAAGAAATCCCACTTAGGTTTTTGAAAACAAAATTAAAATAAAAACAGTTTTTAAAAAAAATACGATTGAGAAATTTTATATTCGAATCAAAAATTTTGGGATTTGAAAAAATTTTCACAAGATTTTGAAAACCCACAACAAAAACATATAATTTATACAAAAATAAAATTTTCTAACCTAAGATTCGAACATGAATTGAAAAAAAAGAGAAAAATTGAAAAATTACCTTAGTTTGGGATTTTGGATGATTTTGAAGAAATCCTTGCACAAGATTGATGAAACTTGCTTAGACTTGAGTTGAAGATTAAAACCCCTCACAATTTTGTGAAAATCAAGGAGTTTGAGAGGGTATTTATAGAGAGGGAGGCGGTTTAGGGTTTTAGAGTTTGATAAAAAAAGTGAATTTGTATCATTTAAAGCCCTAGATAAAGCAATCCGCGATGCCGTTTCGGAACGGTCAAGACCGTTTCGGAACGGGCGGCTAGGGTTTTGACCATTTTAAAACCATAAACAGAACGTTTCGATACGCTGTTGACCGTATCGAAACTCCCTTTGACCCGTATCGGAACGCGTTCCGATACACCCCCTTGGCAGAATCAAAAACGTTTCGAAACGCTATTAGGCGTTTCGAAACGCCCTCTTCTCAGAACTTGATTTAAGGTAACCGTATCGAAACAGGTTCACCCGTTTCGATACACCTGGGCCTGGAAGTGCAGATGAGGCTCTAAAAATGCAGAAAAATGATCTTATAAGAGGCCTAACATGTATAAATGTCATGAATGAGCAGGCAAAACATATTTAGGCATAAACATACTCCCCCTAACTATAAGCATGGATGAAATTAGGAGTTTAAACACATCAACATGGCATTTCACAAAATCAAGCATATTTAAGCACAAAAGAGGTCCTAAAAGGTCAAGATAGGCTAGCTAGACCTAACTCTCTCCTAAGGGACCAAAAACACTCTTTGTCTAAAGGTTTTGTAAAAATGTCCGCTAATTGATTCAAGGTGTCTACATACTCTATAACCACATCTTCCTTAAGGACATGATCTCTAATGAAATGATGCCTTATTTCTATATGTTTGGTTCTAGAGTGTTGGATGGGATTTTTAGTTAAGCATATTGCACTAGTGTTGTCACATTTTAGGGGTATGGTTCCAACTTTAATTCCATAATCTAAGAGTTGTTGCTTCATCCAAAGGACTTGAGCACAACAACTCCCTAAGGATATGTACTCGGCTTCGGTGGTAGATAAGGCTACACTATTTTGTTTCTTAGAGAACCAAGATATGAGCATACTACCTAAGAATTGGCAAGTTCCCGAAGTACTTTTCCTATCAATTTTGCAACCCCCATAATCCGCATCCGAATAAGCATGTAGGTTGAAGGTAGAGTCTCTAGGATACCAAAGGCCTAAACAAGGAGTGTCTCTAAGGTATCTAAAGATTCTCTTAACGGCTATAAGGTGAGACTCTCTAGGACTAGCTTGAAACCTAGCACACAAGCAAACACTAAACAAGATATCCGGTCTACTTGCGGTAAGGTAAAGCAAAGATCCAATCATAGAACGATAAAGCTTAGAGTCAACACACTTACCTCCTTCATCTTTGTCAAGCTTTGTAGATGAGCTCATAGGAGTGGCTTGAGGCTTTGCATTCTCCAAGCCAAACTTCTTGAGCATATCCTTTATGTATTTTGCTTGGTTGATGAAGGTGTCATCCTTCTTTTGCTTGATTTGGAGTCCCAAAAAGAATGAGAGCTCCCCCATCATGCTCATCTCAAATTCACCTTGCATTAGCTTAGCAAACTCTTGACAATGACATTCATTAGTAGAACCAAAAATTATATCATCAACATAAATTTGAACTACTAAAATGTCATTTTTATACATTTTTATGAAAAGTGTAGTGTCCACCTTACCTTTTTCAAAACCTTTTTCAATCAAAAAGTTTGAAAGCCTTTCATACCAAGCTCTAGGAGCTTGTTTTAAACCATAAAGGGCTTTGGTAAGTTTAAAAACAAGATTTGGAAATTTTGAATCTTCAAAACCCGGTGGTTGTTCCACATACACTTCTTCATTTATAAAACCATTTAGAAATGCGCTTTTAACATCCATTTGAAAAAGCTTGAAATTATGATAACATGCATATGCAAGCAACATCCTAATGGCTTCCATTCTAGCTACGGGTGCATAGGTTTCATCAAAATCTATTCCCTCTTCTTGAGTGTAACCTTGTGCTACAAGTCTAGCTTTATTTCTCACAATGTTACCACTCTCATCTAGTTTGTTCCTAAAGACCCATTTAGTTCCTATTGTAGATTGATTACTAGGCCTATCAACTAATGTCCATACATTACTTCTCTCAAATTGATTTAACTCTTCTTGCATAGCCATAATCCAAAAGTCATCTTTCAATGCTTCTTTTATGTTTTTAGGCTCTATGCATGAGATAAATGCAACATGGTTCATTAATTTAAGAGAAGAACGAGTGGTTACCCCCTTGGATGGATCACCCAAGATTTCACCATCTTTGACATAGTTCAACTCCCTTGGGTAGCTCACTTCCTTTTCCTCAATAGCCAAGTCCTTCAAGGCTTCAAGAGGTGGATCTTGTGTGTCTTCTTCCTTTGGTTGAATCTCATCCTCCTTTGAAGTTTGACCTCCATCAAAGGCATTTATGATTCCTACATCATCATCATCACAAGAATCCTTCCTAGGAAGGAGGTTATCATCGAATACAACATGAATGGATTCTTCTACTACTAAAGTTCTTTTGTTAAATACTCGATAGGCTTTAGAGGTTAAAGAGTAACCTATAAAAATAGCTTCATCACTTTTTGCATCAAATTTACCTAAGTTGTCTTTTCCATTATTTAAAACAAAACACTTGCACCCAAAAGGGTGAAAATAGCTAATGTTAGGCTTTTTAGATTTTAAAATCTCATAAGGTGTTTTCTTTAAAATTGGCCTAATCATAACTCGATTTACAATATAACAAGCGGTGTTTGTGGCTTCCGCCCAAAAATATTTAGGCAAATTATTTTCACAAAGCATAGTTCTAGCCATTTCTTGTAAAGTTCTATTTTTCCTCTCAACTACCCCATTTTGTTGAGGAGTTCGAGGAGCCGAAAAATTATGGCTAATACCATTTTCATTCAAAAATTCTTCAAACCCTAAATTTTGAAACTCGGTTCCATGATCACTTCTAATGTGTGAAATTCTAAGTTCAAGATCATTTTGGGTTAATTTTGAAAATATGATGAATTTTTCCAAAGCCTCATCTTTAGTACTTAAAAAGAGAACCCAAGTAAATCTAGAAAAATCATCAACTAACACAAATGCATAAGATTTACCACCCAAGCTCATAGTCCTAATTGGCCCAAACAAATCCATATGAATTAATTGTAAGCATCTACTAGTAGAAACATCATTAATGGATTTAAAGGAAGACTTATGTTGTTTACCCTTAGAGCATGCATCACAAATTTTGTCATTTGAAAATTTAATTTTGGGCAAACCTCTAACTAGATTTAGAGAGACTAGTTTTTCCAAAACACTAATGCTAGCATGTCCTAGCTTCCTATGCCACAACCATACATCATTTTCATTTTGAGCAACTAAACATGCATGAGATGTATGAATGTCATCTAAATGCACAATGTATATATTTCCTATGCGATGACCTATGAGCATAATACTATTTGATTTAATGTCTACAATTTTACATCCATTTTTATCAAAAAGAACATTAAATCCTTTATCACACAATTGACTTATGCTCAATAAATTATGTTTAAGACCATCGACATACAAGACATTTTCAATGAGAATGGTAGAGTGATTACCTATGGAGCCAATACCTTTAATGTGGCCTTTGGAGTTGTCACCAAATGTTACTACTCCTCCACTTTTTGGCTTTAAATCCATGAATCGACTCTTGTCTCCGGTCATGTGTCTCGAGCATCCACTATCAAGGTACCATGAGTTTTGACTTTGTGCTTTGGCCTTGTAGCAATGCTCCCCCTACAAACAAAGATATTAAACCTTGGTTTTTGGTACCCAAATCATTTTGGGTCCATGAGTGTTAGCTCCCAAAACCTTGGTTCCCTTAGGAATCCAAGATGACATAGCAATAATATTATTAGATTTTACAAGTTCCTTAGGAACCCATACACTTCTAATTCTTTTAGCTCTACTATGTCTAGGGTAGCTACCTTGTTTGTAGTAATTAGTCCTTTTCTTAGGTTGGTGTGTTCTAGAGGATTCTCCTACTTCATGTTTGACACTACCAACATTTTTTAAGGACTTTTTGAGCTCATTTAGCTCACCTAACACCTTTTGGTGTTCACTATTGCATTGAGACAAAAGATTATTAAGATCAACATTTTCATCTTGAAAGAATTTAAGTTCATCTTTTAATCCTAAAATCTTTTTCTCAAATTTAGAATTAGCTTGAGTGAGTGAGTCATTTTTCTCATTTAGCTCTAAAATGATTTTCTTGTTTTTAATGACCGACTCTTTAAACTTCTCAACTAATTCATCATATACCTCTTGTAACTCATCATATGCATCATTTAATTCTTCATATGAAAAATCTAAAGTAGATGAGTTAGAGGTTACCAAGGAGGAATCTTCCTCAAGTGCCATGAGACAAAGGTTAGCCACTTCTTGTTCGTCATCCTCCGATGACTCCTCATCACTCCAAGTAGCAAGCTTGGCTTTGAGTTTCTTCTTCTTCTCAAAGCCCTTCTTCTTGAGTTGAGGACACTCCGAACGGATGTGACCGGATTGTTTGCACTCATAGCAAATGATGGGATCCTTCCCTTCTTCTTTGTTCCTTCCTTTGAAGTCCATCTTTCTTTGGATTTTCCTTCCCCGGTTGGACCTCATGAAGCGTGAGAATCGTTTGGCTATCATAGCCAATTCTTCAAGTTCATCGTCCTCACAAGATGAGCTCTCATCATGTTGTAAAGCTTTTACCTTGAGAGCTATTCCCATCTTCTTCTTCTTTTCAACTTCAAGCTTCTCTACTCTTTTCTCTTCTTTCTTTTTCTCATCTTCCCTTCCTTGCTTCATGATCTCATGAGTAAGGAGAGAACCCACAAGCTCATCAAGCTTTAATGTCTTCAAGTTCTTTGCTTCGATGATGGTGGTTCTCTTCCCATCCCAAGCTTCGGGAAGTGAATAGAGTAGCTTCCGGACAAGCTTGTCTTCCGGTATGATCTCTCCATAGCCCTTTAGCCCGTTGACAATTGTGGAGAATCGATCAAACATCTTTGACACCGTCTCATCGGGCTCCATCTTGAAATTTTCATAACTAAGATTGAGAAGTCCAATCTTAGTTTCCTTGACATCATTGGTGCCTTCATAAGTGGTCTCAAGTGTGTCCCACACTTCTTTGGCATTTTCAATGGAAGAGACCTTTGAATAGATGTCCGGACCGAAAGCACAAAAAAGCATGTGGAGAGCTTTATCGTTGACTTGAATCTTCTTCCTCTCCTCTTCACTCATTTCGGCTTTCTTCTTCAACACCATCTTGCCTTCACCATCTTGCTTCAATGGAATGTATGGCCCATCCTCAATGACATCCCATACAAGGTAGTCACTTGACTTGATGAATAGCCTCATTTTGTTCTTCCAAAAGGAGTAGTTGTCACCATTGAAGAAAGGAGGCTTGGTGGTTGATTGTGACTCGTACATGCCGGAACCGGAGGTTGAAGCCATCTCTTGATAATTGGATGATCACACTCTTCCAAGGATCTCCTCTTGTGGTTGTTAATCCTCAAAGAGTTAAGCTCTGATACCAATTGTTGAGTGGATCGAAAGATCGATATTTACCAAGAGGGGGGGTGAATTGGAAATTTGAAGGATTGTAGTGGAAATTGGCAAATTAAAATTGAAGAGCAAGGAATTTAGAGTGGTTCAAGTTCCAAATGAACTCTACATCCACTACCTTAGTCTCACTAAGGATTTGCAACAATTTCACTAAATTGATCTTCCCCTTTTCTAGGACAAGGAGGCAACCCTTTACAATATCGGTTGATTTTTCTACCCAAAAATCAACCCAACCCTCACACAAGGGAACAAAGGAATTTGTAGGCTAATTAGGTATCTCTCAATACAAATTATAGCCCCGATACAAGCACTCAACCCAATTTTACAAAATATGAATGAAGAACACAAATTGGGATTTTACACAAATTTGGGATTTTTGCTCAAATGCTTGAATTTGATGTTTGGATGTTTGCTTGAAGTTCAATAGTTGTTGCTGATGCTTTTGGATGTCCCTTTTATACCTTCTCATTGATTTCTAGCCGTTTGGGTGGTTGGGAACATAAATGGAGCCGTTGGAACCCTCTCTTGCCACCATTAATGCTGTCTGCACCAACCCGTTTCGGAACACGGGAAACCTGTTTCGGAACGGACTAAAATAGAAAGAGCCGTTGGGGTGCATTTAAGAGCCCGTTTCGAAACGCCTTAGGGCCGTTTCGGAACGGTTTTGCCACTGGAAAAGGGTCGTTTCGGAACGGTACTAGACCGTATCGAAACGCCTTAACGGTTTTGATAAAATCAGTTAAGACATACAACGGTCATATTTTTCAAACTGAAACCTAGACCCTGTTTCGGAACGGTATTGATCCGTTTCGAAACGGAATGGCTACTGTCAAAGGGTCGTTTCGGAACGGGCATATGCCGTTTCGAAACACCCCTTATATATTTAAAAATCTGAAATATTTGAAATAATTTAACCCTTTTTAAATCCAACATGAAGACCAGTTTCGAAACGAGGTGAGCCGTTTCGAAACGCTTCCATGTGTTTCGATACACGTATCGGAACGGTGGTCGACAGTGGTGAAACTGTTTCGAAACGCCTTGAGGCCGTTTCGGAACGGGTACGTGAAAACCACTGTTTTGGCTTGAAACACTTAGAAAAATAATTGGAAAAGTATGTTTTTAACTTAGGCATAATATAAAAATTATATGGGGATATTTTTAGGACTTAAAATTCGTTTTGACTTTTTTTAATTTAGTCCTTAGGTTTTTAGTTATATCAAAATTAAAATATTTGTTTCACAAAAATAAATTCCAATAAACAGAAAATTAATTCCTCGTTTATTACCGACAATTTCTGTAACCAGATTTGTCCAACTTTGAGATTTTAGCAAATCCGTTAAAACGGCAGGATAAATCCTGAAACCAATTTATTTACTATCTCTATTACGATTATATCGTCTCGGATTAGAAGAAAGGTAGAAGAAGATTTGTCTTAAGATTGTTACAAAGTAATCAATCCAAGACGATAATAAAAATAAAATAAAAGAAATAACTTTAATCAAATAAATAAGAAGAAAAGAATTATAAAACCATATTAAAGTTGAGGCCTGCGAAGAGTAGTTTCCTTAAGACAAATTTCGACCACTCCGCGGTGCTTGAGTTTGGTTGGTCGTTCGTCTCCCAAGATACAACAACAGGAAGATCTTCGACAGAAGCACGAACTGAAGAGATCTCGAACTAGAGCCTTGTCTTAGCCTATCATCGGGTAAAAGAAAACAAGAGAGAAAATAATTTTTGGAGTGCTTTGAAACTGAGGAGAAGCACGGTTTATATAGGGGAGTGGAGGAGGAAAAATATGGAAGGTAAATATTCCGAATTAAGGTCATTGACTTTGTATCCGAGCAAAATCGGAAATAATCAATTAATGCCTTATTTAAACGTATATATTTCTTATGAATTGATTTTAATATCTTTTAATATCCGATTTAATGAAAGTCACAAAATTTTCTATTAAATTCAGAATATTCAAAAAGATATGTTGTATATAAGGAAAAAAATTACTCGAAGTGGGTAAAATATCCACAGGTCCTAAGTAGAACCCGACCGGTCCGGATATTCGCGTCGCCCACGATGTGCGAGCGCACCCCAACCCGAATGGGTTCGACGAGCTTCGATTTGCAACCCCCCTGCGCCTACGCGCGAGGCATAGTGTTCATTCAAGTCATTCAATGACTTCCAAGTGGGTTGGTGTATTTAAACCATTCCCAAGCTTGTTATCCCACCCATGTGGGATAAGGGGTTCATATTTTCCTTAACACAATTCATAACAACCTCACTTTGAGCATCAATTTCTCATTCATTTCTCAACCGTTTTTAGCATATGAGATATCGTTGTAAAGGTTTCATGGAGTAGAATATAAATTAATAAATTCATCATTCGAACTTCCACCTTTACCACTAGAAAATATGGCTCAAAGTTTCCAATTTCTCACATTTTTCCGAAACAACTTGAGGTTTCAACGGTTGAAGGTTCAAACGATGACTTTTGTTTCTCTTACTTTCCTTTCACTACAAAAAAAAATGTGTAATTGTTGATGGAATTTTTGAGGAAATTTGTGACAGAAATTGGATTTACTAACGGAATTTCCGAGAGAAAAGAGGGGTCAGAAAAAAGCTGGTCGAAACCAACATTTCCGAGGAAATAAGATAATCTGTCAGATTTTACCGATGGAAATCCGTCAGTAAATTGCTGACGAAAAATCTTAAATCCGTCGAAAAATTATAAATATAATATACTTTATGTTTCTGACTAACATAACTTTTCCGTCAGATATTTACCGACGGAATTCCGTCAAAAATTATAAATAAAAAATATTTTATGTTTCTGACGACATACTTTTTCCGTCGAGATATTAAAAATATTTTAAAAATATATTTTTTTAATTTTCGATGGATTATTCTATTCCGTCGGAAAATAAAATATTAACTTTTTATAAAAAAAGAGAGAAATTTTCTCGGGACTCAACCCGAAAAAATTTACATTCCCTCGAATATATAAATGATTCCAAAATTTTAAATAATTAATGTACCAAAAATTAATAATGAATATAATTCAAATTATTACATTAATTTGAAATTAGATAATAATAATAATAATATTAGTAACAAGTTTATATTGTATTTTAGCAATGTTTTAAAAAGAAATAATAACATCCGATGAAAAATAAAATTCACCTTATTTGCAAAGATTAAATATGGATTTACTACATATATTTCACAATTCAATGTTTCTAATAAACATGATTATATGGTTGTACACTATACATGAAAATATAATATTCAAAAATAAGAAAGAGTAAAATACAAAGTTCACATACTAAAAAATTGTTATCATTTAAAAATTTCCAAGCAACCTACAAAAAACAAAGTGAGAGATGTTAGTGATTAATTAAAAATAGTATAATAAACAAATGAATATTAAAAAAGTTACATTGAATAAAAACTAAAACTTACATCAATGTTGATAAAAGATAGCAAAAGAAGAATATGAAATTAAGAGAAGAACTTTTGAAGAGAAAAAATGAGTTAAAAATAAGTGATGAAATGAAAAGAAATAATTGAGAGAATGATGGGTTTAAAAAGGTTTAAATCGGAGAAAAATTAGGGTAAAAAGTGAGTGAGTTTAAAATTTTATGTTTGGATGGAGGGAAATTGAAAATGGAGGCGGGAAAAGTTAAAAGTTGTGACGGAAAATGCGGGCCCGTCAGAAATTTGTGATGGAATTCGTGGATCTCTTAGAAATTTGTGACGGATTGACATATTCCGTCACAAAATTATTAAAATTTTTAAAGTTATCAAATAAAATCCAATATGCACATCTTTTTATATTCACTTATATATCTATTGAGATTATTAAGATATTTCAATAAATGGTTCAAATATGTCCCATGCAGTATTTCATATCTGAATTACAAATTTGAAACTTCGCTTTTGAGAGGAAATGAATAAAATCTGGTTGGGGAAATAACAAGAGTCTGACACTAGTATTTATAAAAATAATAGTGTTTATTAGAAACCACATTCCACATTTTTTAACAATCAAAAGTAAAAATTAAATTTATAATTTGATACCAAATAGAAAAAAACAGTATTATCAAATAAAAAAGCAATTCACATTCCACATTCCAATTTTTTAACAATCAAAAGTAAACGACAATATAAATTACAATAAACTCTTAAAATCGAGATGTGAAATGGTAGATCAATAAATTACTTTTCTAACGGATCACTATATAATTTCATTGAATAAAGTTAAAAAGTTTATGATATATTTTACTTTTTAAAAAAAATTATAGTTGTATTGCATGCTTTAATAGGTGCTCATTTGTGTTAAATACTACAAGTTTATAATGATTTTGGAAACATATCATATTTGCTTTGTTAATATATAAGCATCCAGAGTTACGATACGTTTCAGAAATCTAAATCTAAAAAAGAAAAAAAATCCATGGCATGAATTAACGATCAAGCTAATTTAATAAGGGATATGAACTATTGGAAACAGATCTTATTTGCTTTGTTAATATATAAGGTCGATCCATGCTAAATGTCAAAGCCTGTTTTTATTGTATCATTAAATTAAAATACTTAAATTAGTAAACTTTTAAATAGTAAATTTTAATTATTATTTTCTAAATTTTCTAAAAAAAATAGAAACATAACTTATGGTTTTTATTATTGTATATTACATGCAAAATTCTTTATTTACTCTTAATATATTTCTAAAGAAAACAAGAAATAGAACTTATGACATTATTAATCTATATTACATAAGAAATATTTTATTTACTTTTAATCTATTCTAAACATTTTAATTAAAAGGCTAATACAAATGAATTGATAGCACTATATTTTTAAAATAAAATTAAAAAACTTACCTCAATTCACAAATTCGGTGAAAAAAATTAGAGTCCTTCAAAAGATAAATAAAAAAACATCAAAATTGAAATTTAAAAATAATTGGAATACAACAAATAATTCTTCTAAAATATTATTTTTATTATATCGGTAAAAACAATAGTTATTTAAAATAATAAAATCCCATGAAATCAAAGCACAACACTTAAAACTTACCTCAACTCACAAATTCGATAGAAAATTTAAAGTTCTGTAAAATTGCAAAAAAAACATCAAAATTAAAATTTAAAAATAATTAGAAAGACAATACTTTCCAACAAAGCATGCTTAAATGTGTAACACCCGGGTTTAGGGGTTAGGTGAAAATAATATTTTAATATAAATTGGGTTCGGTTTTATGATTTAAATAATGGTTCGAGTTTGGTTTTCAAATTAATTAATTTGATGATAGACTATGCTTTGAAGATTAAACCCCAAATAGCCATGGATTTTATGTCCTTGTGAATATTTCATTTCATTAAGGGCAAACAAGTCTTTTGAGTTTTAAAAATTTATCACATGTCAAATAAAACTCTCACCTTTCTCATCTTCTTCTTCTTCCTCTTTCAAACCTAACGTTCTCTTCTTCTCACCTTGGGGGATCACTATTCCATCACCATACACTCACATCCTTGGTGACTTTTGAGAGGTAAACATGTTTCTAGCTTGTCCTCACTCTCCTCTACATGCTCATACCCATAGTTTTCTTTAAAACCCATGTTTTTGTGTTATGAAGTTTTAGAGTTTGAAATTAAAAATGTTAACTTTGTTAACTTTGAGTTGAGCTTTTGATTTAGTAATGATAGATAAGTCAATTGTTGTTCAAAAGGTCCAATATATCTAATTTTTACAAAGTTTTACAATGATTTTCGGATTTGTATTTCAAAGGGGTTTTAGGAGGGTTTTAAAGGGGTTTTTGGGGTGGGTTAATGTTGGTTCTTGAGGGCTGGTGCTAGTATGGTAAATGGGGGTTACTTTGGGTGTGTTTGGTGGTTGTTTGGATGCTTGAAATAGAAGATTTCAGTGGGTGTTAAGGGCTGCTCGAAAATTCTGTTTTTGGGGTTGATTTTGAGTGTTGGATACTTGGTAATGTTAATTCGGGTTAGTTTCGATGATAAGATATTGATTGTGGGTGTTTTGTTTGTGTTTGGGAATGATTAGAATCAAGTTTGGGCATCGGTGAAGCATCGGAAGTGAATCCGGGAAGTTGAAGGTTGTTGCTCGCTTGGTCGTTGAGCTTGGGTGCTTAGGTGAGTGGTTAATTGCTTTAAATGATTTTAAAATAGTTGGTTCGAGTATTTGGACTAGGTTGGGCTTGGTAGACCCACCTAGAGTTAGGATTAGGGTGGTAGCCTAATCCTAAGCTTGATCTAGAGCCTTTGGTTGAACTTAATTATGTGGTTGTGTATGTCTCATGTGAAATGTGTTGTGAAGGTTTATGTATATTGTATTATACATGTGAAATGAGTTATGAGTTGTGATTATTGAGACATGCGTGATGATGGGTGTTGGTGAGTACGTGCTAAGCACAAATGTGATTGAATGAGTAATGAGAATTGAGTACATATTGGCACTAGTTACTTGAATACAAATGATCGATCATTAGGATGTTAGTGTGTACACATGAGTCTAAAGTCGCGCGTGGCCTTGGTGGCGTTGAGTCACCAAGGAGGAGTACGGGTTCGCCCGGAATTGTATTTAAATGTAGTCGGTGATGAGTGGAATCCCATCGACGGGGCGTGAGGATGAGTGGAATCCCCTCCGCGAGACCGGTGATGAGTGAAATCCCACCGTGAGGTAATGTGGTTGTTGGATATGAGTTTCCAACATGTCTATCCGCGTATTCGGGTCTTAGCTAGGTGCCAATGTCGTTTGATGTATATAACAATGTGTTGAGATTCATGGTTCTTATTGGGATACTTGTTGTGATTACATGTATCATGGAAATTGAGCTTATGATCATGGCATTAATATTGTATATTGCTCATGCATTTTATCTTGTGGACCTTTGGGATGATTGTGTTTTACCTTGGCTAGATCGTGCTCGGACCCTGCGATGTTGAGGTTTGTTTTTAGAGCTTACCCTTACTAAGCATCTTTGCTTACGCTCTCCTTGTTCAACATTGCAGATCCTTAGTTCGCGGGTTGCTCGGGCAAGTGGAGGGCCTCCAAGTGTGGTTTTGGCTTGAGTCCATCAAGTATGGATTTTTAATGTTAGACATGTAATAGTTAGAGCAATGGGACATGTATGGTTTTGTTGGATCGTTGTTGGTTGTTAGGAGCATGTATAGACTCCTTAGTATCTTGCTTTTGCATGGTTGTGTTGCCATGATGAATGTTAACTCATGCCTAATTGCTTATTTTGAATGCTTGCTAAATGCCTTAGAGGTCATCCTTATGTTTGAATAATGTTTGAATGAATGTTTGTTTGAGGGTGGTTGTCTTAGTGTTAGACATGTCTACATCTCGTTAAAGCATGATAGATTGATTGGTATGTCTTGGGTTTAATTGGTTTGGTGTTGTGATGTGTTTTGGTGGTGTTTTGGGGCACCTTTGTGCCTTAAAACAGCAAATTCGAGTCTGCAGACAGGGGGCGTTTCGGAACGGGTCCCCCTGTTCCAGAACGGGTCCTTTGCAAATGGCCTGCCGTTTCGAAACGGATAAGGGGCGTTTCGAAACATTTTTGCTACTAGAATTTTGAGAAATTGGCGAGATGAAGCCGTTCCGAAACGGGCCTTTGATGTTTCGAAACGATCAATTCTCGTTGACCACGAGATATTGACCGTCAAGGTCGTTCCGATACGGGTCTCCCCTGTTTCGGAACGGTCACCTTATGGTTGACCCAGGTCCGTTGACTAGGTCAAGGCGTTTCAGAACACCCTAAGGGCGTTTCGAAACGGCCTGCTGTAGAATATTAAAATGAGATGTTTTATGTGTGGTCGGCCGATGTATGTTGCGAATGTTTGTATTCCCGCTGCTGTGCTTCATGTAGGATTAATTCATGCATATAGACAAGATAAAATAAAAAGAAATTTTTGGGTCGTTAACCGAGGGGAAATCTTAACGGGTTTCGCCTCGATTTTCCCCGTGTGGCCCACTCGGACCGGTCATCCGACCAGACCGGGACGAGGGGGTTACAAAATGAAAGCAACCATAACAGTTTTTTATATCTATACAATAAAATGTAAGTTGTTTTGTATTCTCAAAATATAATATGTGCCACAATAACATCATTCATATATATATATATATATATATATATATATATATGTGTGTGTGTGTGTGTGTGTGTGTGTGTGTGTGTGTGTGTGTGTGTGTGTGTGTGTGTGTGTGTGTGTCTTTAATAATTTTTTTAAAAAAATAATTAAAAACATTGCATACTTTCAATCAGCATGTTATTATACTAACAAAATGAATGCAAGTTGCTTTGTATTCTACAAGTTATACAGTACCAAATATATATAATTGTAGAAAAACTGAAGTAGATTAAGAGAACATAAAAATTTCAGTAAAATATTAAAAAATTCATCTTACCTCAGTTGTAAAATGTGATGATCCTAATGGTTCTGGGTATTTCTTCAAAACTTTCTTGTAAAATTCATTACATTTTTCTGTTGACAATTTGTAGAAGATGGAGTGAGTTTAAATTGTAGAAGATGAAGTGCGTTTAAATTGAATTTTTTTACCATTTACTTGATAGGGGGTTAGTAATTAATAAAATTTTAATTAATGCTATAATTATTTTCCGTCGAGATATTAAAAATATTTTAAAAAGTATTTTTTTTAATTTTCGATGGATTAATTTATTCTGTCGGAAAATAAAAAATTAGCTTTTTTATAAAAAAAGAGAGAAATTTTCTCGGGACTCAACCTGAAAAAATTTACATTCCCTCCAATATATAAATGATTTCAAAATTTTAAATAATTAATGTACCAAAAATTAATAATGAATATAATTCAAATTATTACATTAATTTGAAATTAGATAATAATAATAATATTAGTAACAAGTTTATATTGTATTTTAGCAATGTTTTAAAAAGAAATAATAACATCCGATGAAAAATAAAATTCACCTTATTAGCAAAGATTAAATATGGATTTACTACACATATTTCACAATTCAATGTTTCTAATAAACATGATTATATGGTTGTACACTATACATGAAAATATAATATTTAAAAATAAGAAAGAGTAAAATACAAAATTCACATACCAAAAAATTGTTATCATTTAAAAATTTCCAAGCAACCTACAAAAAATAAAGTGAAAGATGTTAGTATTAATTAAAAATAGTATAATAAACAAAATGAATATTAAAAAAGTTACATTGAATAAAAACTAAAACTTACATCAATATTGATAAAAGATAGCAAAAGAAAAAGATGAAATTAAGAGAAGAACTTTTGAAGAAAAAAATGAGTTAAAAATAAGTGATGAAATGAAAAGAAATAATTGAGAGAATGATGGGTTTAAAAAGGTTTAAATAGGAGAAAAATTAGGGTAAAAAGTGAGTGGGTTTAAAATTTTATGTTTGGATGGAGGGAAATTGAAAATGGAGGCGGAAAAATTTAAAAGTTGTGACGGAAAATGTGGGCCCGTCAAAAATTTGTGACGGAATACGTGGATCTCTTAGAAATTTGTGACGGATTGACATATTCTGTCACAAAATTATTAAGATTTTTAAAGTTATCAAATAAAATCCAATATGCACATCTTTTTATATTCACTTATATATCTATTGAGATTATTAAGATATTTCAATAAATGGTTCAAATATGTCCCATGCAGTATTTCATATCTGAATTACAAATTCGAAACTTCGCTTTTGAGAGGAAATGAATAAAATCTGGTTGGGGAAATAACAAGGGTCTTGTAACACCCGGGTTTAGGGGTTAGGTGAAAATAATATTTTAATATTATTTGGGCTCGGTTTTATACCCTAAGTAATATTTCGAGTTTGTTTTCAAAATTTATTAATTTCGAGTTAACCATGTTTTAAGATTTAAAACCCCAATCTACCATGGATTAATCCCTTGTGAATAGCCAAACTCATTAAGGGCAAAGAAGTCTTTTGAGCCCAAAATAAGTCACATGTCAAATAAAACACCCATTTCCTCTACTATTCATCTTCCTATCCAAGAACACACCAACGGGAAACCAAACTCTCCTCTCCATTCACTATTCCATTCCCAAAGCTCCTTCATTTCAACTCCGAATTTAAAGGTGAAGGTAATTTTGAACTCCCCTCACCTCCCCCTTCTCAAAAGTACATTTTATTTTCGTTTTCATGGAGATTTAAGGAATTAGAGGTTTTTGAATATTTGATTAAAAGAAGTGCCTTTGTGTAGCTAAACCTAATATTTTGATTCATTATGGTTGGTTATGGTATGTAGGAGTCAAATGATGTCACATATGTGAATTTCAAACGATTTTAAACCATTTTCGGAATTTGGGTTTCAAAGGGGTTTTTGGAGGGTTTTAAGGAGGTTTTGGGGGTTGTTTAAGGTTGGTTTTTGAGGGCTGATGTTAGTATAATGTATGAGGGCTGCTTTGGGTGTGTTTGATGCTTGTTTGGGTGCTTGAAATGAGAGAAATTAGTGGGTCAAGTGGGCTGCTCGAAAATCCTGTTTTTGGTCTTGCTTTGGGTGTTGAATGCTTGTTAATGTTAATCCGGGTTAATTTCGATGACAAGGTATTGATTGTGGATGTTGTGTTTGTGTTTGGGATTGAGTAGAGTCAAGTTTGGACATCGGTGAAGCATCGGAAGTGAATCCGGAGGATTGAAGGTTGTGCTTGCTTGGTCACGTGCTTGGAAGCTTAGGTTAGTGGTTGTTTGCTTTTAAAAGTTTTAAATTAGTTGGTTCGAGTATGTGGACTAGGTCGGGCTTGGTAGACCCACCTAGAGTTAGGATTAGGTTGGTAGCCTAATCCTAAACTTGATCTAGAGCCTTTGGATGAACTCAATTATATGGTTGTGCATGTCTCGAATGAAATGTAACATGAACGCTTATGTATATTGTCTTATACATGTGATTTGAGGCATGGATTGTATTGCTTAAAGCATGCATGGTAATGGTTCATGGTTGTGTCCATGGTGAGTACGTGCTAAGCACGGAAACGATTGAAATGAGTAATGTGGAATGAGTAAAATATTGGCACTAGTATACTTAAATACAAATGATCGATCATTAGGATGTTAGTGTGTACACATGAGTCTAAAGTCGCGCGTGGCCTTGGTGGCGTTGAGTCACCAAGGAGGAGTACGGGTACGCCCGGAAATGGTATCTAAATATAGTCGATGATGAGTGGAATCCCATCGATGGGGCGTGAGGATGAGTGGAATCCCCTCCGCGAGGCCGGTGATGAGTGGAATCCCACCGAGGTAATGTGGTTGTTGGATATGAGTTTCCAACGAGTCTATCCGTGTATTTGAGCGATAACTAGGTGCCAATGTTGTTTGATATATGTATCAATGTGTTGAGATTAGGAGCTGCTTGGATGTTGTATGTGATTGCATGTATGGTAGTGTTGAGCTCATGATTATGGCATATATGTGATATAATTGCTCATGCATCTATATCTTGTGGACTCTTGAATTATGTATGTTGCCTTGGCTAGATCGTGCTCGGACCCTGCGATGTTGAGGTTTGTTTTTAGAGCTTACCCTCACTAAGCATCATTGCTTACGCTCTCCTTGTCCAACATTGCAGATCCTTAGTTCGTGGGTTGCTCGGCAAGAGGAGGGCCTCCAAGTGTGGTTTTGGACTTAAGTTCATCAAGTATGGTTTTGTGCTAAGTTATGTAATAGTTTAGGCAATGGGATGTGTTGGTTGTTGTTGGTTGTTAGGAGCATGTGTAGACTCCTTTATACTTATTGCTTTTGCATGGTTGTGTTGCCATGATGAATGTTAAGTCATGTCTAATTACTTGCTTGAAGGTTAGCTTATGCCTTAAGAGTTTTACATGAGTTCGAATGTGGTCTGAATGAATGCATGATATGGATTGATGCCTTTGTGTAATACATGTTTAACCCTTGTTGAAGCATGATTGTATGTTGCTATGCCATATGTTGTATTGCCTTGAAGTTGCTTGTTGGTTTGTTGGTGTTTTGGGGCATCCTTGTGCCTCAAAACAGCCCAGAAAATCTGCAGACAGGGGGTGTTTCGGAACGGGTCCCCGTGTTCCGAAACGGCCCCTGTGTAAATGGCCTTCCGTTTCGAAACGGATGAGGGTCGTTCCGGAACGTTTTCGCCTCTGGAATTTTGAGAAATTGGCGAGATGAAGCCGTTCCAAAACGGGCCTTTGAAGTTCCGAAACGGTCAACTCTCGTTGACCACGAGATATTGACCGTCAAGGGCGTTCCGATACGGGTCACCCCTGTTTCGGAACGGTCACCTTGTGGTCGACCCAGGCCCTTTGACCAGGTCAGGGCGTTTCGGAACACCCTATAGGTGTTTCGAAACGGCCTGCTGAAATTGAAGAAAAATGGACTTTTTGTGCTTGATTGGTCGGTGAATGATGCGCTGTTTGATTCTTCCGCTGCTGTGCTTCACATAGGAATTAATTGCATCTAGATAAGACTAATATTAAAAGAAATTTTCTGGGTCGTTAACCGAGGGGAAGCCTTAACGGGTTTCGCTTCGGTTTTCCCCGTGTGGCCCACTCGGACCGGTCATCCGACCAGACCGGGACGAGGGGGTTACACTTGTTGGTATCAGAGCCTAAGGTTACCGAGACCTTGGGCAGGTAAGTGAGGTAAGTTTAGGTTTTTAAATTAAATTGCACGGTGTTTGCTTGTTTTGCAAGGATGATTGCTTGTGTGACAAGTATGCTGATTGTTTTACCTTTAAGCACGTGTGTGTGGGTCCCATTGCTACTATTACATTGGAAAAAATGATTTTAAGTGAGGAAACATACTTGGACACTTGGGAGCCTCACCTTGCTAACCCAACCTGTGTGTTTGTTTGTTGTGGTTGTAGTTAATATCTGTGAGAGCGATGTCTAGACCGAGAGGTAGGCCGAGGTTGGTTCGTCAGGAACCACGAGTTATGGCTCCTGTTGAGCCGGTAGTGGGTGCGGGAGCTCACCTAGAGGGACCGGGGGCAGCGGGGGTTGGCGCCCCACCACCACCACCACCACCACCTCCTCCCCCTGGAGCTGGAGGAGAGGGACCTCAAGGTGGCCAAGGTGGCCAAGGCCCAGCTGGGGTTGATATGACTCCGCTTGTGCAAGCCATAGCGGGAGCGTTCCAGGCCGCAGTTGCGGGAGCTCAGGCTGCAGTTCAGCCTAGGTGTGATGATGCTAGCTTACCTTTGGAGAGGCTCCGTAGCCTAGGAGCCGAGGAGTTTAGAGGATCTACTCCGGAGAGGTCGGAGTTATGGTTGGAGAAGACAGTTCGTATCTTGGCTCAGATGGGTTGTGCGGGCGCACGTAGATTGGGTTGTGTGATTTCACTGCTTCAGGGTGATGCCTACACCTGGTGGGTCACCATCACTACCGGGGTTCCAGAGGCCGAGATAGATTGGGATTTCTTTGAGTTTGCTTTCAGAAAGAGGTACTTGGGACCGAGGTACTTGGACGAGAAGAAGCGGGAGTTTATGGCTCTTACTCAGGGAGATGCTTCAGTGACCGATTATGAGATCCGCTTTGTTCGCTTGAGTCAGTATGCCCCAGAGTTGGTTCCTACTGAAATGGAACGCTGCAACCGATTCCGATACGGATTGAATGAAGAGGTTAAGAGGTACACGTTGGCTTCTGACTACTCGGACTTTGATGTGTTGGTCGCGAGGGCCAAGGATTTAGAGCATAGTTTGGGTTCAGTCAAACGAGCTGGTGGTTTTGTTTCTGGAAGGAGGCAAAACCACTTTGATGGAAGGGATGCTAAGAGACACAAGGGTGGCGGACATCAGTTTGATCAGAGACGTGGCGGTGGCCACCATGGTAGGAGCCATCAGGGCCATAGAGGAGGAGGGCGTTTGCCCGAGTGTGCACAGTGTGGGAGACAGCACACTGGAGAGTGCTGGGGTAACTTTCATGCTTGTTGGAACTGTGGTTCGAGGGACCACTTTAGGAGGGACTGTCCACGTCAGGCAGCTCAGGCACCGAACTTAGCTCAGGCTCCTGCGAGAGGTAATGATTTTCAGAGAGGCCGTGGGCGCGGTCGTGGCTACTTCCAGCCGAGGGCTGATGCACCCAGGGTAGATGCTCAGAGGAACCTTGCTCATGTTGTGGCGGTGCAGCCAGAGGCGGGAGGACCAGCGAGGGTCTATGCTCAGAGAGAGGCCGGGAACGACACCGATGTGATAGCAGGTAATTTTGAGTTACAGTCTATGTCTTTGGTTTCTTTGGTTGATTCGGGTTCTACACATTCCTACATCCTGAGTGAGCATGCACAGAAGTTAGATATTCCTGTTGAGATCTTAGATGTAGGTATGCATGTTACTAGCTCTTTTGGTGAGACAGTTGTAGTTAGACGTATGTATAGGAGGTGTCCACTGAAGATTCAGGGTCATGTGTTCTCAGTTGATATGATGGAACTTCCTTTCTACGGTTTTGATATTATTTTGGGTATGGATTGGTTGGTTGAGCATCGGGCTAGTGTGGATTTTGAGACAAAGAGAATTTCCTTGAAGCTTTCTGATGACTACGAGGTAGTGGTAGTGGGCGAGAACATTAAGTTCTTGTCTAATGTGGTGTCAGCTTTAGAGGCTCATAGGTTGATGGACTCTGGATGTGGGGCCTATTTGGCTTATGTTATGAATCCGGATATGAGTGAAGCTAGACCGAAAGATATCAGAACAGTGTGTGACTTCCCAGATGTGTTTCCTGAAGAGTTGCCGGGTTTGCCTCCTGACAGAGATGTTGAGTTTGTGATTGAGACAGTTTCAGGGTCTAACCCAGTTTCGATAGCTCCGTATCGTATGGCTCCGAAAGAGTTGAAAGAGTTGAAGAGTCAGTTGCAAGAATTATTAAACCGTGGTTTCATTAGGCCTAGTAGTTCTCCGTGGGGTGCTCCAGTGTTGTTTGTGAAAAAGAAGGATGGTAGCATGCGCATGTGTATTGACTATAGACAGCTGAATCAGTTGACCGTGAAGAACAAGTATCCGTTGCCTCGTATAGATGATTTGTTTGATCAGTTGAGGGGTGCTTCAGTGTTCTCGAAGATAGATTTGAGATCCGGATACTATCAGTTGAAAGTGAAAGGGGGTGATGTTCCGAAGACAGCTTTTAGGACTAGATATGGACACTATGAGTTTCTTGTGATGCCATTTGGGCTCACGAATGCACCAGCAGCATTCATGGACATGATGAACAGAATTTTTAGAGACTATCTAGACCGGTTTGTGGTTGTCTTCATTGATGACATACTTGTGTACTCGAAGACAAAAGAAGAGCATGATGAGCACTTGAGATTGGTCTTGCAGAGATTGTTGAGCAATCAGTTGTATGCGAAGCTCAGTAAGTGTGAGTTCTGGATTCGAGAGGTTGTATTTCTTGGCCATGTTGTTTCGGCCGAAGGCATCCGAGTTGATCCATCGAAGATTGAGGCTATTGTTGAGTGGAAACAACCTAAGTCCGTGACCGAGATTAGGAGTTTCCTAGGATTAGCTGGTTACTATAGGAGGTTTGTGGATGGCTTCTCTAGAGTAGCCGCTCCCTTGACTAAGTTGTTGCAAAAGGGAGTCAAGTTTGAATGGTCAGATGCAAGACAAAAGGCCTTTGAGAAGTTGAAGGAAGCTTTGACAAATGCTCCAGTGTTAGTGCAACCTGTTTCAGGTAAGGAGTTTGTGATTTACAGTGATGCTTCCTACGTAGGCTTAGGATGTGTTTTGATGCAAGATAGGAGAGTTGTTGCTTATGCTTCTAGACAGTTGAAGATTCATGAGAAGAACTATCCTACTCATGACATAGAGCTAGCCGCAGTCGTGTTTGCATTGAAAATTTGGCGTCACTATTTGTATGGTGAGAAGTGTATAGTCTACACCGATCACAAGAGCTTGAAGTACTTGATGACACAGAAAGAGTTGAACTTGAGACAGAGGAGATGGCTAGAGTTGTTAAAAGATTATGATTTGACTATTGAGTACCATCCGGGTAAAGCAAACGTGGTGGCCGATGCTTTGAGTAGAAAAGTGGCCGTTGAGCTGAGAGCTATGTTTGCTAGATTGAGTGTGTCTGATGATGGTGGCTTGATCACCGAGTTGCAAGTGAAGCCTTCTTTGATTCAGTTGATTAGAGAGAAGCAGTTGCAAGATGCGAGCTTAGTTCCTCATGTTCAGGACATAGCCGAAGGAAGACCGACTGAGTATAGTTTCAGTGGTGAGGGTTTGTTGTGCTTTAGAAATAGAATTGTCGTACCGGAAGATGTTGAGCTGAGACGACAGATTTTGAGTGAAGCACATTCGAGTCCATTTTCTATGCATCCGGGTAGTACCAAGATGTATCGAGATTTGAAGAATGATTACTTCTGGGTTGGGTTGAAGAGAGATGTGGCCGAGTATGTGAGCCGTTGTATGGTTTGTCAGAGAGTGAAGGCAGAACATCAGGTTCCTTCAGGTTTGCTACAGCCTTTGAAGATTCCGGAATGGAAATGGGAAAGAATCACCATGGATTTTGTATCGGGGTTGCCTTTGTCTCCTTCGAAGAAGAATTCAGTGTGGGTGATTGTTGATAGGTTCACTAAGTGTGCTCACTTCTTAGCAGTGAACACTACGGACTCCTTAGACAAGTTGGCAAACTTGTACATTCGTGAGATTGTGAGACTTCATGGAGTTCCGAAGTCTATAGTTTCAGATAGGGATCCTAGATTTACTTCGAGGTTCTGGAGTTGCTTACATAGTGCTTTGGGTAGTCGTCTGCATTTCAGCACATCTTATCATCCGCAGTCCGATGGGCAGTCAGAGCGAGTGATACAGATTTTAGAGGATATGCTTCGTTGTTGTGTGATTGATTTTCAGGGTTCTTGGGAGAAGCACTTACCGTTGGTTGAGTTTGCTTACAACAACAGTTATCAGTCTAGTATTCAGATGGCTCCTTATGAGGCTTTGTATGGTAGACGGTGTAGGACTCCGACTTGTTGGGCTGAGACAGGTCAGAGATTGTTACCTATGCCAGATTTGCTTAAAGGAACCACAGAGAAAGTGAAGTTGATTTGTGACCGTTTGAAAACGGCTTCGGATCGTCAGAAGTCTTATGCAGATTTGAAGAGGAAAGAGATTGAGTACACAGTGGGTGAGAAAGTGTTTCTGAAAGTATCTCCGTGGAAGAAGGTAATGAGATTTGGCCGAAAGGGCAAGTTGAGTCCGAGGTTCATTGGTCCGTATGAGATAGTTGAGCGGATTGGGCCCGTAGCTTATCGATTGAGGTTACCTTCTGAGTTAGAAAAGATCCATGATGTCTTTCATGTGTCTATGCTTAGGAGATATAGGTCAGACCCTTCGCATGTGATGCCCGTTGAGGAAATAGAGCTGAATCCGGACTTGTCCTATAATGAAGAGCCCATCGAGATACTTGCTTCTGATAGCAAGGTGTTGCGTGGCAAGACCATAGAGTTGGTCAAGGTGTTGTGGAGACATAGAGGTGTGGAAGAGGCCACGTGGGAGAGGAAAGCAGATATGGTTGAGCAGTTTCCGTATCTGTTTCCACCAAGTAATTTCGGGGACGAAATTCCTTAAGTGGGGGAGAGTTGTAACACCCGGGTTTAGGGGTTAGGTGAAAATAATATTTTAATATTATTTGGGCTCGGTTTTATACCCTAAGTAATATTTCGAGTTTGTTTTCAAAATTTATTAATTTCGAGTTAACCATGTTTTAAGATTTAAAACCCCAATCTACCATGGATTAATCCCTTGTGAATAGCCAAACTCATTAAGGGCAAAGAAGTCTTTTGAGCCCAAAATAAGTCACATGTCAAATAAAACACCCATTTCCTCTACTATTCATCTTCCTCTCCAAGAACACACCAACGGGAAACCAAACTCTCCTCTCCATTCACTATTCCATTCCCAAAGCTCCTTCATTTCAACTCCGAATTTAAAGGTGAAGGTAATTTTGAACTCCCCTCACCTCCCCCTTCTCAAAAGTACATTTTATTTTCGTTTTCATGGAGATTTAAGGAATTAGAGGTTTTTGAATATTTGATTAAAAGAAGTGCCTTTGTGTAGCTAAACATAATATTTTGATTCATTATGGTTGGTTATGGTATGTAGGAGTCAAATGATGTCACATATGTGAATTTCAAACGATTTTAAACCATTTTCGGAATTTGGGTTTCAAAGGGGTTTTTGGAGGGTTTTAAGGAGGTTTTGGGGGTTGTTTAAGGTTGGTTTTTGAGGGCTGATGTTAGTATAATGTATGAGGGCTGCTTTGGGTGTGTTTGATGCTTGTTTGGGTGCTTGAAATGAGAGAAATCAGTGGGTCAAGTGGGCTGCTCGAAAATCCTGTTTTTGGTCTTGCTTTGGGTGTTGAATGCTTGTTAATGTTAATCCGGGTTAATTTCGATGACAAGGTATTGATTGTGGATGTTGTGTTTGTGTTTGGGATTGAGTAGAGTCAAGTTTGGACATCGGTGAAGCATCGGAAGTGAATCCGGAGGATTGAAGGTTGTGCTTGCTTGGTCACGTGCTTGGAAGCTTAGGTGAGTGGTTGTTTGCTTTTAAAAGTTTTAAATTAGTTGGTTCGAGTATGTGGACTAGGTCGGGCTTGGTAGACCCACCTAGAGTTAGGATTAGGTTGGTAGCCTAATCCTAAACTTGATCTAGAGCCTTTGGATGAACTCAATTATATGGTTGTGCATGTCTCGAATGAAATGTAACATGAACGCTTATGTATATTGTCTTATACATGTGATTTGAGGCATGGATTGTATTGCTTAAAGCATGCATGGTAATGGTTCATGGTTGTGTCCATGGTGAGTACGTGCTAAGCACGGAAACGATTGAAATGAGTAATGTGGAATGAGTAAAATATTGGCACTAGTATACTTAAATACAAATGATCGATCATTAGGATGTTAGTGTGTACACATGAGTCTAAAGTCGCGCGTGGCCTTGGTGGCGTTGAGTCACCAAGGAGGAGTACGGGTACGCCCGGAAATGGTATCTAAATATAGTCGATGATGAGTGGAATCCCATCGACGGGGCGTGAGGATGAGTGGAATCCCCTCCGCGAGGCCGGTGATGAGTGGAATCCCACCGAGGTAATGTGGTTGTTGGATATGAGTTTCCAACGAGTCTATCCGTGTATTTGAGCGATAACTAGGTGCCAATGTTGTTTGATATATGTATCAATGTGTTGAGATTAGGAGCTGCTTGGATGTTGTATGTGATTGCATGTATGGTAGTGTTGAGCTCATGATTATGGCATATATGTGATATAATTGCTCATGCATCTATATCTTGTGGACTCTTGAATTATGTATGTTGCCTTGGCTAGATCGTGCTCGGACCCTGCGATGTTGAGGTTTGTTTTTAGAGCTTACCCTCACTAAGCATCATTGCTTACGCTCTCCTTGTCCAACATTGCAGATCCTTAGTTCGTGGGTTGCTCGGCAAGAGGAGGGCCTCCAAGTGTGGTTTTGGACTTAAGTTCATCAAGTATGGTTTTATGCTAAGTTATGTAATAGTTTAGGCAATGGGATGTGTTGGTTGTTGTTGGTTGTTAGGAGCATGTGTAGACTCCTTTATACTTATTGCTTTTGCATGGTTGTGTTGCCATGATGAATGTTAAGTCATGTCTAATTACTTGCTTGAAGGTTAGCTTATGCCTTAAGAGTTTTACATGAGTTCGAATGTGGTCTGAATGAATGCATGATATGGATTGATGCCTTTGTGTAATACATGTTTAACCCTTGTTGAAGCATGATTGTATGTTGCTATGCCATATGTTGTATTGCCTTGAAGTTGCTTGTTGGTTTGTTGGTGTTTTGGGGCATCCTTGTGCCTCAAAACAGCCCAGAAAATCTGCAGACAGGGGGTGTTTCGGAACGGGTCCCCGTGTTCCGAAACGGCCCCTGTGTAAATGGCCTTCCGTTTCGAAACGGATGAGGGTCGTTCCGGAACGTTTTCGCCTCTGGAATTTTGAGAAATTGGCGAGATGAAGCCGTTCCGAAACGGGCCTTTGAAGTTCCGAAACGGTCAACTCTCGTTGACCACGAGATATTGACCGTCAAGGGCGTTCCGATACGGGTCACCCCTGTTTCGGAACGGTCACCTTGTGGTCGACCCAGGCCCTTTGACCAGGTCAGGGCGTTTCGGAACACCCTATAGGTGTTTCGAAACGGCCTGCTGAAATTGAAGAAAAATGGACTTTTTGTGCTTGATTGGTCGGTGAATGATGCGCTGTTTGATTCTTCCGCTGCTGTGCTTCACATAGGAATTAATTGCATCTAGATAAGACTAATATTAAAAGAAATTTTCTGGGTCGTTAACCGAGGGGAAGCCTTAACGGGTTTCGCTTCGGTTTTCCCCGTGTGGCCCACTCGGACCGGTCATCCGACCAGACCGGGACGAGGGGGTTACAGGTCTGACACTAGTATTTATGAAAATAATAGTGTTTATTAGAAACCACATTCCACATTTTTTAACAATCAAAAGTAAAAATTAAATCTATAATTTGATACCAAATAGAAAAAAACAGTATTATCAAATAAAAATGCAATTCACATTCCACATTCCAATTTTTTAACTATCAAAAGTAAACGACAATATAAATTATAATAAACTATTAAAATCGAGATGTGAAATGGTAGATAAATAAATTATTTTTTTATCGGATCACTATATAATTTCATTGAATAAAGTTAAAAAGTTTATGATATATTTCACTTTTTAAAAAAATTATAGTTGTATTGCATGCTTTAATAGGTGCTCATTTGTGTTAAATACTACAAGTTTATAATGATTTTGAAAACATATCATATTTGTTTTGTTAATATATAAGCATCCAAAGTTACGATACGTTTCAGAAATCTAGATCTAAAAAAGAAAAAAAAAATTCATGGTATGAATTAACGATCAAGCTAATTTAATAAGGGATATGAACTATTGGAAACATATCTTATTTGCTTTGTTAATATATAAGGTCGATCCATGCTAAATGTCAAAGCTTGTTTTTATTGTATCATTAAATTAAAATACTTAAATTAGTAAACTTTTAAATAGTAAATTTTAATTATTATTTTCTAAATTTTCTAAAAAAAATAGAAACATAACTTATGGTTTTTATTATTGTATATTACATGCAAAATTCTTTATTTACTCTTAATATATTTTTAAAGAAAACAAAAAATAGAACTTGTGACTTTATTAATCTATATTACATATGAAATATTTTATTTACTTTTAATCTATTCTAAACTTTTTAATTAAAAGACTAATACAAATGAATTGATAGCACTATATTTTTAAAATAAAATTAAAAAACTTACCTCAATTCACAAATTCGGTGAAAAAAATTAGAGTCCTGCAAAAGATAAATAAAAAAAACATCAAAATTGAAATTTAAAATTAATTGGAATACAACAAATAATTCTTCTAAAATATTATTTTTATTATATCGGTAAAAACAATAGTTATTTAAAATAATAAATTCCCATGAAATCAAAGCACAACACTTAAAACTTACCTCAACTCACAAATTCGATAGAAAATTTAAAGTTCTGTAAAACTGCAAAAAAAACATCAAAATCAAAATTTAAAAATAATTAGAAAGACAATACTTTCCAACAAAGCATACTTAAATGAAAGCAACCATAACAGTTTTTTATATCTATACAATAAAATGTAAGTTGTTTTGTATTCTCAAAATATAATATGTGCCACAATAACATCATTCATTTATGTGTGTGTGTGTGTGTGTGTGTGCGTGTGCGTGTGCGTGTGCGTGTGCGTGTGCGTGTGCGTGTGCGTGTGCGTGTGCGTGTGCGTGTGCGTGTGCGTGTGCGTGCGCGCGCGCGCGCGTGCGTGCGTGTGTCTTTAATAATTTTTTTAAAAAATAATTAAAAACATTGCATACTTTCAACCAGCATGTTATTATACTAACAAAATGAATGCAAGTTGCTTTGTATTCTACAAGTTATATAGTCCCAAATATATATAATTGTAGAAAAACTAAAGTAGATTAAGAGAACATAAAAATTTCAGTAAAATATTAAAAAATTCATCTTACCTCAGTTGTAAAATGTGATGATCCTAATGGTTATGGGTATTTCTTCAAAACTTTCTTGTAAAATCCATTACATTCCTCTGTTGACAATTTGTAGAAGATGGAGTGAGTTTAAATTGTAGAAGATGAAGCGAGTTTAAATTGAATTTTTTTACTGTTTACTTGATAGGGGGTTGGGTAATTAATAAAATTTTAATTAATGCTATAATTATTTTCCGTCGAGATATTAAAAATATTTTAAAAAATATTTTTTTAAATTTTTGATGGATTAATCTATTCCGTCGGAAAATAAAATATTAACTTTTTTTATAAAAAAAGAGAGAAATTTTCTCGGGACTCAACCCGAAAAAATTTACATTCCCTCCAATATATAAATGATTCCAAATTTTTATATAATTAATGTACCAAAAATTAATAATGAATATAATTCAAATTATTACATTAATTTGAAATTAGATAATAATAATAATAATATTATTAGTAACAAGTTTATATTGTATTTTAGCAATGTTTTAAAAAGAAATAATAACATCCGATGAAAAATAAAATTCACCTTATTAGCAAAGATTAAATATGGATTTACTACATATATTTCACAATTCAATGTTTCTAATAAACATGATTATATGGTTGTACACTATACATGAAAATATAATATTCAAAAATAAGAAAGAGTAAAATACAAAGTTCACATACTAAAAAATTGTTATCATTTAAAAATTTTCAAACAACCTACAAAAAAACAACTTACATCAATATTGATAAAAGATAACAAAAGAAAAAGATGAAATTAAGAGAAGAACTTTTTGATGAGAAAAAATGAGTTAAAAATAAAAGATGAAATGAAAAGAAATAATTGTGAGAATGATGGGTTTAAAAAGGTTTAAATCGGAGAAAAATTAGGGGGAAAAGTGAGTGGGTTTAAAATTTTATGTTTGGATGGAGGGAAATTGAAAATAGAGGCGGAAAAATTTAAAAGTTGTGACGAAAAATGTGAGCCCGTCAGAAATTTGTGACGAAATACGTGGATCTCTTAGAAATTTGTGACGGATTGACATATTCCGTCACAAAATTATTAAGATTTTTAAAGTTATCAAATAAAATCCAATATGCACATCTTTTTATATTCACTTATATATCTATTGAGATTATTAAGATATATCAATAAATGGTTCAAATATGTCCCATGCAGTATTTCATATCTGAATTACAAATTCGAAACTTCGCTTTTGAGAGGAAATGAATAAAATCTGGTTGGGGAAATAACAAGGGTCTGACACTAGTATTTATGAAAATAATAGTGTTTATTAGAAACCACATTCCACATTTTTTAACAATCAAAAGTAAAAATTAAATCTGTAATTTGATACCAAATAGAAAAAAACAGTATAATCAAATAAAAAAGCAATTCACATTCCACATTCCAATTTTTTAACAATCTGTAACACTCGTGTCTCGGGCCTAGGAGTTAACTGGGTTTGTAATTCGAGTCAATAAAACTTAATTTAATCAACTCAACTTAAATAGTGACCTAATTGAACTTTAGTAAAAAGAGGAGGACTCATATTGTAAATTACCCAAAATATTTGAAAAAGGATGACAACTTTCCATATTGTCATCTTTTTCCCCCATAACCCACGTGAAGCTCCCCCTCCCCTCTTTCAAAACCTCTCAAATATCAAGTTACTATTCCATTCATCTTCTTCTTCAATCCAAGGTGTTTTTCAAAGATAATTATGTTTTCTAAACCTCCTCTTTATCCCCTATCCAACCATTGTCTTAGATTTCAAAAATATGGGGTTTTGGAAATTAGGGTTTATATTGAAGTTTGGATTTTTAAAGGGGTTTTTCAATTCGTTTTGATAAATTGTGTTGGGGTTTTGTTTAAGCATAATGAAACACACAATATATATTAATTTGGGTGAATTTAAATGAAATTTCGTAGTGGGTCCTTAGGGCAAATTTTAGAGTATGAAAACTTGGATTTTTGGGAGGGTTAGTGTTGGAATTGAAGGGCTGATGGTCTACCTATGTTAGGAGGGTGATTTGGGATGTTTTGGAAGTCAATTGGGTGTTTGGAAATGGGTGATTCAACCAAGGATTGTTAGAATACGAAAATTGAGTTTTTGAGATTTATGTGGTTTGGGAAATTGTGGAATTTGGGGTGTGTTTGCAAAGTAAGTTGATGGTTGAGTTTAGCATTGGATTGAGAAGTAATGTATGTGTTTTGTTTGACTAGAAGCAAGAGGAAACGTGGAAGAGGCTTTGGGACCGAATCCGGGAAGTTGAAGGTGATTGCTTGCTTGGTCGTTGAGCTTGGAAGCTTAGGTGAGTGGTTAATTGTTTTAAATGGTTTTAAAATAGTTGGTTCGAGTATATGGACTAGGTTGGGCTTGGTAGACCCACCTAGAGTTAGGATTAGGGTGGTAGCCTAATCCTAAGCTTGATCTAGAGCCTTTGGATGAACTCATTTATGTGGTTGAGTATGTCTCGTATGAAATGTGATATGAATGCTTATGTATATTGTATTATACATGTGAAATGAGATATGACTTGTGATGCTTGAGACATACATGATGATGGTTGTTGGTGAGTACGTGCTAAGCACGGAATTGGTTGAAATGAGTAAATGTTGGCACTAGTATACTTGAATACAAATGATCGATCATTAGGATGTTAGTGTGTACATATGAGTCAAAAGTCGCGCGTGGCCTTGGTGGCGTTGAGTCACCAAGGAGGAGTACGGGTTCGCCCGGAAATTGTATTTAAATATAGTCGGTGATGAGTGGAATCCCATCGACGGGGCGTAAGGATGAGTAGAATCCCCTCCGCGAGACCGGTGATGAGTGAAATCCCACCGTGAGGTAATGTGGTTGTTGGATGTGAGTTCCAACATGTCTATCCGTGTATTCGGGTCATAGCTAGGTGCCAATGTTGTTTGATATGTGTATCAACATATTGAGGTTTATAGTCTTTAATGGAATGCTTGAATGTGATTACATGTATTGTGGAGTTGAGCTTATGATCATGGCATTTATATTGTATATTGCTCGTGCATCTTTATCTTGTGGCTTTTGTGTTTCCTTGGTATTTTGCTGTAATGCCTTGGCTAGATCGTGCTCGGACCCTGCAATGTTGAGGTTTGTTTTTAGAGCTTACCCTCACTAAGCATCTTTGCTTACGCTCTCTTTGTTCAACATTGCAGATCCTTAGTTCGTGGGTTGCTTGCGCAAGGGGAGGGCCTCCAAGTGTGGTTGTTGGCTAGAGTACATCAAGTATGAATTTTAAATGTTGAACATGTAATAGTTTAAGCAATGGGACATGTGTCTTTTGATGGATGATTGTTGGTTGTTTAGGAGCTTGTTTAGACTCCATGTTATGTTGCTTTTGTATGGCTTGTGATGCCATGTTTGAGTTGTAATCCATGCCTAAATTGCTTATCTTGAATGTTGGTTAAGTGTCCTTGAGTTTGCCTTATGTTGAATGTTGAAGTATGAGTTTTTGGATGTTTAAGTGTCATCTTTGATTCAATTGCATGTTCCCTTGATGTGTGTACATGTTGGGTGCTTGTATGGCTATAAAGTGGTATGTAAATGTTGTATGAATGCTTGTTGGGGTCTAGGAAAGTCCTAAATTGCATTTAGATTCGATTCTTGATCGTTTTTGCTGAGTTTGGAGGTTTTTGCTGTGCAGGGGTATCGATACGGTTGGTACGGTATCGATACCGCCTTCTTGTTCAGGCTTCGTGTATCGATACACTTGAGAGGTGTATCGATACTATTTTGGTCACTGGAGCTACTGTCCAGTTCGGTATCGATATCGGCCTCTGATGTATCGATACCGTCATCTTAGCGTTGACCGTGGGAAGTCAACCGTTGGGGAGGGTATCGATACACTCCTGGGGTGTATCGATACGGTCCCTACGGGTTGACTTTGACCGGTTGACCTAGTCAAGGGGGTATCGATACACCCCTTAAGTGTATCGATACCGCCTGCAGTTTAAGCTTAAGTTTGGGCTGTAACATGATTGTTTGAGTTCGTTCGATTGTTTTGAATATGTTGTTCCGCTGTATGACCACTTAGGGTTTAATATCCATTTAGACAAGATTTTAAAATGAAAAAAAATAGGGTTGCTAACCGAGGGGGAATCCTTAGGGGTTTTCACTCAGTTTTCCCCGTGTGGCCCACTCGGACCGGTCATTCAGCCAGACCGGGACGAGAGGGTTACACTTGTTGGTATCAGAGCCTAAGGTTTCCGAGACCATAGGCAGGTAAGTGAGGTAAGTTTAAGTTTTTGAATTGAATTGCACGATGTTTGCTTGTTTTGCAAGAATGATTGCTTGGGTGACAAATATGTTGATTGTTTTATTTTAAAGCATGTGTGTAATAGTCCCATTGCTACTATTACATTGGAAAAAAATGATTTTAAGTGAGGGAACGTACTTGAACACTTGGAAGCCTTGCCTTGCTAACCCAGCTTGTATGTTTTGTTGTTGTGGTTGTAGTTGATATCTATGAGAGCGATGTCTAGACCGAGAGGTAGACCGAGGGTGGTTCGTCAGGAACCACGGGTTGAGACTCCTGTTGAGCCGGCAGTTGGTGTGGAGGCTCACCTAGAAGGGCCGGTAGCCGCGGGAGTTGGCGCTCCCCCACCACCTCCACCACCACCACCTCCTCCACCTGGAGTTGGGGGCGAGGATGGAGCCGGAGGAGATGGACCTCAAGGTGGCCAAGGTGGCCAAGGTCCAGCTGGAATTGACATGACTCCGCTTGTGCAAGCAATAGCGGGAGCATTTCAGGCCGCAGTTGCGGGAGCTCAGGCTGCAGCTCAGCCTAGGTGTGACGATGCTAGTCTACCTTTGGAGAGGCTCCGTAGCTTGGGGGCCGAGGAGTTTAGAGGATCTACTCCGGAGAGGTCAGAGTTATGGTTGGAGAATACAGTTCGTATCTTGGCTCAGATGGGTTGTGCGGACGCACGTAGATTGGGTTGTGTGATCTCGTTGCTTCAGGGTGATGCCTACACCTGGTGGGTCACCATTACTACTGGGGTTCCAGAGACAGAGATTGACTGGGATTTCTTTGAGTCCGCTTTCCGGAAGAGGTACTTGGGACCGAGGTACTTAGATGAGAAGAAGCGAGAGTTTATGGCTCTTACTCAGGGAGATGCTTCTGTGACTGATTATGAGATTCGTTTCGTTCGTCTGAGTCAGTATGCTCCGGAGTTAGTGCCTACTGAGAGGGCTCGATGTGATCGTTTCAGATACGGACTTCATGAGGAAGTTAAGAGGTATACCTTAGCTTCTGATTATTCTGACTTTGATGTCTTGGTTGCTAGAGCCAAGGACATTGAGCACAGCTTGGGGCTGGCCAAGCGTTCTGGGGGATCTAATTCTGGTAAGAGGCACAACAACTATGATGGTAGAGATGCCAAGAGGCACAGAGGTGGTGGACATCAGTTTGACCATAGGCGTGGCAGTGGCCACCATGGTAGGGGCCATCAGGGCCATAGAGGAGGAGGGCATTTGCCCGAGTGTACCCAATGTGGGAGACAGCACGCTGGTGAGTGTTGGGGTAACTTTCATGCTTGTTGGAACTGTGGTTCGAGGGACCACTTTAGGAGGGATTGTCCACATCAGGCGGCTCAGGCACCGAACATTGCTCAGACTCCTGCGAGAGCGAATGATTTTCAGAGAGGCCGTGGGCGCGGTCGTGGCTACTTCCAGCCTAGGGCTGATGCACCTAGGGTAGATGCTCAGAGGAACCTTGCTCATGTTGTGGCTGTGCAGCCAGAGGCGGGAGGACCAGCGAGAGTCTATGCTCAGAGAGAGGCCGGGAACGACACTGATGTGATAGCAGGTAATTTCGAGTTATAGTCCATGTCTTTGCTTTCTTTGGTTGATTCGGGTTCCACGCATTCCTATATCTTGAGTGAACATGCACAGAAGTTAGATATCTCTGTTGAGATCTTAGATGTAGGTATGCATGTTACTAGTTCTTTTGGTGAGACAGTTGTGGTTAGACGTATGTATAGGAGGTGTCCACTGATGATTCAGGGTCATGTGTTTTCAGTTGATATGATGGAACTTCCCTTCTATGGTTTTGATATTATTTTGGGTATGGATTGGTTGGTTGAGCACCGGGCTAGTGTGGATTTTGAGACAAAGAGAATTTCTTTGAAGCTTTCTGATGACTACGAGGTAGTGGTAGTGGGCGAGAACATTAAGTTCTTGTCTAATGTGGTGTCAGCTTTAGAGGCTCATAGGTTGATGGACTCTGGATGTGGGCTTATTTAGCTTATGTTATGAATCCGGATATGAGTGAAGCTAGACCGAAAGATATCAGAACAGTGTGCGACTTTCCAGATGTGTTTCCTGAAGAGTTGTCGGGTTTGCCTCCTGACAGAGATGTTGAGTTTGTGATTGAGACAGTTTCAGGATCTAATCCAGTTTCGATAGCTCCGTATCGTATGGCTCCGAAGGAATTGAAAGAATTGAAGAGTCAGTTGCAAGAATTATTAGACCGTGGTTTCATTAGGCCTAGTAGTTCTCCGTGGGGTGCTCCCGTGTTGTTTGTGAAAAAGAAGGATGGTAGCATGCGCATGTGTATTGACTATAGACAGTTGAATCAGTTGACTGTGAAGAACAAGTATCCTTTGCCTCGTATAGATGATTTGTTTGATCAGTTGAGAGGTGCTTCAGTGTTCTCGAAGATAGATTTGAGATTCGGGTACTATCAGTTGAAGGTGGAGGAGTGTGATGTTCCGAAGACAGCTTTTAGGACTAGATATGGCCACTATGAGTTTCTTGTGATGCCATTTGGGCTCACGAATGCACCAGCAGCATTCATCGACATGATGAACAGAATTTTTAGAGACTATTTGGACCGGTTTGTAGTTGTCTTCATTGATGATATACTTGTGTACTCGAAGACAAAAGAAGAGCATGATGAGCACTTGAGATTTGTTTTACAGAGGTTGTTGAGCAATCAGTTGTATGCGAAGCTTAGTAAATGTGAGTTCTGGATTCGAGAGGTTGTATTTCTTGGTCATGTTGTTTCGGCCGAAGGTATCCGAGTTGATCCATCGAAGATTGAGGCTATTGTTGAGTGGAAACAACCTAAATTCGTGACCGAGGTTAGGAGTTTCCTAGGATTAGCCGGTTATTATAGGAGATTTGTTGATGGATTTTCTAGAGTAGCGGCTCCTTTGACTAAATTGTTGCAAAAGGGAGTCAAGTTTGACTGGTCAGATGCAAGACAGAAGGCCTTTGAGGAATTGAAGGAAGCCTTGACAAATGCTCCAGTGTTAGTGCAACCTGTTTCAGGTAAGGAGTTTGTGATCTACAGTGATGCTTCCTACGTAGGCTTAGGATGTGTTTTGATGCAAGATAGGAGAGTTGTTGCTTATGCTTCTAGACAGTTGAAGATTCATGAGAAGAACTATCCTACTCATGACATAGAGCTAGCCGCAGTTGTGTTTGCATTGAAGATTTGGCGTCATTACTTGTATGGTGAGAAGTGTATTGTTTACACCGATCACAAGAGCTTGAAGTACTTGATGACACAGAAAGAGTTGAACTTGAGACAGAGAAGATGGCTAGAGTTGTTAAAAGATTACGATTTGACCATTGAGTACCATCCGGGTAAAGCAAATGTAGTAGCCGATGCTTTGAGTAGAAAAGTGGCTGTTGAGTTGAGAGCTATGTTTGCTAGATTGAGTGTGTCCGATGATGGTGGTTTAATCACCGAGTTGCAAGTGAAGCCTTCTTTGATTCAGTTGATTAGAGAGAAGCAGTTGCAAGATGCGAGCCTAGTTCCTCATGTTCAGGACATAGCCGAAGGAAGACCGACTGAGTATAGTTTCAGTGGTGAGAGCTTGTTGTGCTTTAGAGATAGAATTGTTGTACCAGAAGATGTTGAGTTGAGACGTCAGATTCTGAGTGAAGCACATTCGAGTCCCTTTTCTATGCATCCGGGTAGTACCAAAATGTACCGAGATTTGAAGAATGATTACTTCTGGGTTGGTTTGAAGAGAGATGTAGCCGAGTATGTGAGTCGTTGTATGGTTTGTCAGAGAGTGAAGGCAGAACATCAGGTTCCTTCAGGTTTGTTACAACCTTTGAAGATTCCGGAATGGAAATGGGAGAGGATCACCATGGATTTTGTGTCGGGGTTGCCTTTGTCTCCTTCGAAGAAGAATTCAGTTTGGGTGATTGTTGATAGGTTCACTAAGTGTGCTCACTTCTTAGCAGTGAACACTACGGATTCCTTAGACAAGTTGGCAAACTTGTACATCCGTGAGATTGTGAGACTTCATGGAGTTCCGAAGTCTATTGTTTCAGATAGGGATCCTAGATTTACTTCGAGGTTCTGGGGTTGCTTGCATAGTGCTTTGGGTAACCGTTTGCATTTCAGCACGTCTTATCATCCGCAGTCCGATGGGCAGTCAGAGCGAGTGATACAGATTCTTGAGGATATGTTTCGTTGTTGTGTGATTGATTTTCAGGGTTCTTGGGAGAAGCACTTACCGTTGGTTGAGTTTGCTTACAACAACAGCTATCAGTCTAGCATTCAGATGGCACCTTATGAGGCTTTGTACGGTAAACGATGTAGGACTCCGATTTGTTGGGCTGAGACAGGTCAGAGATTGTTACCTATGACAGACTTGCTTAAGGGGACTACCGAAAAAGTAAAGTTGATTTGTGACCGTTTGAAAGCAGCTTCCGATCGTCAGAAGTCTTACGCAGATTTGAAGAGGAAAGAGATTGAGTACTCAGTGGGTGAGAAAGTGTTTCTGAAAGTATCTCCGTGGAAGAAGGTAATGAGATTTGGCCTGAAGGGCAAGTTGAGTCCGAGGTTCATTGGTCCGTATGAGATAGTTGAGCGGATTGGGCCTGTAGCTTATCGTTTGAGGTTACCTTCGGAGTTAGAGAAGATCCATGATGTCTTTCATGTGTCTATGCTTAGGAGATATAGATCAGATCCTTCTCATGTGATACCCGTTGAGGAGATAGAGTTAAACCCGGATTTGTCCTATAATGAAGAACCCGTTGAGATACTTGCTTCTGATAGCAAGGTGTTGCGTGGCAAGACCATAGAGTTGGTCAAGGTGTTGTGGAGACATAGAGGCGTGGAAGAGGCCACGTGGGAGAGGAAAGTAGATATGGTTGAGCAGTTTCCGTATTTGTTTCCACCAGGTAATTTCGGGGACGAAATTCCTTAAGTGGGAGAGAGTTGTAACACCCGTGTCTCGGGCCTAGGAGTTAACCGGGTTTGTAATTCGAGTCAATAAAACTTAATTTAATCAACTCAACTTAAATAGTGACCTAATTGAACTTTAGTAAAAAGAGGAGGACTCATATTGTAAATTACCCAAAATATTTGAAAAAGGATGACAACTTTCCATATTGTCATCTTTTTCCCCTTTTCCCCCATAGCCCACGTGAAGCTCCCCCTCCCCTCTTTCAAAACCTCTCAAATATCAAGTTACTATTCCATTCATCTTCTTCTTCAATCCAAGGTGTTTTTCAAAGGTAATTGTGTTTTCTAAACCTCCTCTTTATCCCCTATCCAACCATTGTCTTAGATTTCAAAAATATGGGGTTTTGGAAATTAGGGTTTATATTGAAGTTTGAATTTTTAAAGGGGTTTTTCAATTCGTTTTGATAAATTGTGTTGGGGTTTTGTTTAAGCATAATGAAACACACAATATATATTAATTTGGGTGAATTTGAATGAAATTTCGTAGTGGGTCCTTAGGGCAAATTTTAGAGTATGAAAACTTGGATTTTTGGGAGGGTTAGTGTTGGAATTGAAGAGCTGATGGTCTACCTATGTTAGGAGGGTGATTTGGGATGTTTTGGAAGTCAATTGGGTGTTTGAAAATGGGTGATTCAGCCAAGAATTGTTGGAATACGAAAATTGAGTTTTTGAGATTTATGTGGTTTGGGAAATTGTGGAATTTGGGGTGTGTTTGCAAAGTAAGTTGATGGTTGAGTTTAGCATTGGATTGAGAAGTAATGTATGTGTTTTGTTTGACTAGAAGCAAGAGGAAACGTGGAAGAGGCTTTGGGACCGAATCCGGGAAGTTGAAGGTGATTGCTTGCTTGGTCGTTGAGCTTGGAAGCTTAGGTGAGTGGTTAATTGTTTTAAATGGTTTTAAAATAGTTGGTTCGAGTATATGGACTAGGTCGGGCTTGGTAGACCCACCTAGAGTTAGGATTAGGGTGGTAGCCTAATCCTAAGCTTGATCTAGAGCCTTTTGATGAACTCATTTATGTGGTTGAGTATGTCTCGTATGAAATGTGATATGAATGATTATGTATATTGTATTATACATGTGAAATGAGATATGACTTGTGATGCTTGAGACATACATGATGATGGTTGTTGGTGAGTACGTGCTAAGCACGGAATTGGTTGAAATGAGTAGTGTGAAATGAGTAAATGTTGGCACTAGTATACTTGAATACAAATGATCGATCATTAGGATGTTAGTGTGTACACATGAGTCAAAAGTCGCGCGTGGCCTTGGTGGCGTTGAGTCACCAAGGAGGAGTACGGGTTCGCCCGAAAATTGTATTTAAATATAGTCGGTGATGAGTGGAATCCCATCGACGGGGCGTGAGGATGAGTGGAATCCCTTCCGCGAGACCGTGATGAGTGAAATCCCACCGTGAGGTAATGTGGTTGTTGGATGTGAGTTCCAACATGTCTATCCATGTATTCGGGTCATAGCTAGGTGCCAATGTTGTTTGATATGTGTATCAACGTATTGATGTTTATAATCTTTAATGGAATGCTTGAATGTGATTACATGTATTGTGGAGTTGAGCTTATGATCATGGCATTTATATTGTATATTGCTCGTGCATCTTTATCTTGTGGCTTTTGTGTATCCTTGGTATTTTGGTGTAATGCCTTGGCTAGATCGTGCTCGGACCCTGCAATGTTGAGGTTTGTTTTTAGAGCTTACCCTCACTAAGCATCTTTGCTTACGCTCTCTTTGTTCAACATTGCAGATCCTTAGTTCGTGGGTTGCTTGCGCAAGGGGAAGGCCTCCAAGTGTGGTTGTTGGCTTGAGTACATCAAGTATGAATTTTAAATGTTGAACATGTAATAGTTTAAGCAATGAGACATGTGTCTTTTGATGGATGATTGTTGGTTGTTTAGGAGCTTGTTTAAACTCCATGTTATGTTGCTTTTGTATGGCTTGTGATGCCATGTTTGAGTTGTAATCCATGCCTGAATTGCTTATCTTGAATGTTGGTTAAGTGCCCTTGAGTTTGCCTTATGTTGAATGTTGAAGTATGAGTTTTTGGATGTTTAAGTGTCATCTTTGATTCAATTGCATGTTCCCTTGATGTGTGTACATGTTGGGTGCTTGTATGGCTATAAAGTGGTATGTAAGTGTTGTATGAATGCTTGTTGGGTTCTAGAAAAGTCCTAAATTGCATTTAAATTCGAGTCTTGATCGTTTTTACTGAGTTTGGAGGTTTTTGTTGTGCAGGGGTATCGATACGGTTGGTACGGTATCGATACCGCCTTCTTGTTCAGGCTTCGTGTATCGATACACTTGAGAGGTGTATCGATACTATTTTGGTCACTGGAGCTACTGTCCAGTTTGGTATCGATACCAGCCTCTGATGTATTGATACCGTCATCTTAGCGTTGACCGTGGGAAGTCAACCGTTGGGGAGGGTATCGATACACTCCTGGGGTGTATCGATACGGTCCCTACGGGTTGACTTTGACCAGTTGACCTAGTCAAGGGGGTATCGATACACCCCTTAAGTGTATCGATACCGCCTGCAGTTTAAGCTTAAGTTTGGGTTGTAACATGATTGTTTGAGTTCGTTCGATTGTTTTGAATATGTTGTTCCGCTGTATGACCACTTAGGGTTTAATATCCATTTAAACAAGATTTTAAAATGAAAAAAATAGGGTTGCTAACCGAGGGGGAATCCTTAGGGGTTTTCACTCGGTTTTCCTCGTGTGGCCCACTCGGACCGGTCATTCAGCCAGACCGGGACGAGGGGGTTACACAATCAAAAGTAAACGACAATATAAATTATAATAAACTCTTAAAATCGAGATGTGAAATGGTAGATAAATAAATTACTTTTCTAACGGATCACTATATAATTTCATTGAATAAAGTTAAAAAAAATTATGATATATTTTACTTTAAAAAAAATATAGTTGTATTGCATGCTTTAATAGGTGCTCATTTGTGTTAAATACTACAAGTTTATAACGATTTTGGAAACATATCATATTTGCTTTGTTAATATATAAGCATCCAAAGTTACGATACGTTTCAGAAATTTAGATCTAAAAAAGAAGAAAAAAATCCATGGCATGAATTAACGATCAAGCTAATTTAATAAGGGATATGAACTATTGGAAACAGATCTTATTTGCTTTGTTAATATATAAGGTCGATCCATGCTAAATGTCAAAGCCTGTTTTTACTGTATCATTAAATTAAAATACTTAAATTAGTAAACTTTTAAATAGTAAATTTTAATTATTATTTTCTAAATTTTCTATAAAAAATAGAAACATAACTTATGGTTTTTATTATTGTATATTACATGCAAAATTCTTTATTTACTCTTAATATATTTCTAAAGAAAACAAGAAATAGAACTTATGACATTATTAATCTATATTACATATGAAATATTTTATTTACTTTTAATCTATTCTAAACTTTTTAATTAAAAGGCTAATACAAATGAATTGATAGCACTATATTTTCAAAATAAAATTAAAAAACTTACCTCAATTTACAAATTCGGTGGAAAAAATTAGAGTGCAAAAGATAAATAAAAAAAACATCAAAATTGAAATTTAAAAATAATTAGAATACAACAAATAATTCTTCTAAAATATTATTTTTATTATATCGGTAAAAACAATAGTTATTTAAAATAATAAAATCCCATGAAATCAAAGCACAACACTTAAAACTTACCTCAACTCACAAATTCGATAGAAAATTTAAAGTTCTGTAAAACTGTAAAAAACATCAAAATCAAAATTTAAAAATAATTAGAAAGACAATACTTTCCAACAAAGCATGCTTAAATGAAAGCAACCATAATAGTTTTTATATCTATACAACAAAATGTAAGTTGTTTTGTATTCTCAAAATATAATCTGTGCCACAATAACATCATTCATATATATATGTGTGTGTGTGTGTGTGTGTGTCTTTAATAATTTTTTTAAAAAAATAATTAAAAACGTTGCATACTTTCAATCAGCATGTTATTATACTAACAAAATGAATGTAAGTTGCTTTGTATTCTACAAGTTATACAGTACCAAATATATATAATTGTAGAAAAACTGAAGTAGATTAAGAGAACATAAAAATTTCAGTAAAATATTAAAAAATTCATCTTACCTCAGTTGTAAAATGTGATGATCCTAATGGTTCTGGGTATTTCTTCAAAATTTTCTTGTAAAATCCATTACATTCCTCTGTTGACAATTTGTAGAAGATGGAGTGAGTTTAAATTGTAGAAGATGAAGTGAGTTTAAATTGAATTTTTTTACCGTTTACTTGATAGGGGTTGGGTAATTAATAAAATTTTAATTAATGCTATAATTATTTGCATTGGAAAGGAAATTAAGTAGATGCGAATTAGAAAGGTGGAGTTAGACATTAATTTTTTGTACTTTATTTTATTTTTTATTTGTTTCCATCTGGTTCCATCACAAATTATATTAATATTTTTAATAGTTTCCGACAGAATTATTGTTCCATCACAAATTAAATTGATATTTTAATCGTTTCCGACGGAATTATTGTTCCATCACAAAATAAATTGGTATTTTTAATTGTTTCCAACGAAATTATTATTCTGTCACAAATTAAATTATAATTCTTTTATTGAAATAAAAAAATTGCGACGGAAACAATAATTCCGTCGAAAACTATAACTTAGATTAAATTTTGTGACAGAATATTTTATTTCCATTAATAAATTGGACAGAATTTAAAGTTGTCAGAATTTTTCTGTCAGTAAATTTTTTTTTTGTAGTGTTTGGATCATCCATCATGACACACTTGTGGTTCTGCCGATGATCCTAAGTTTTTTCTTTGCCTTCTTGGCGGCTGCTATTACTCTTTTCGGGCTTTCTTTTAGGTTGCGCGCTTCTTGTTCGTGAAAGGCTCCAATCATTTCATCACCCACACTCACAGTCTGGCTTTTTCAGCATCTCTGATGATGAGATCCTTCTCTTGATCAAGGAAGAAAGTATGCCTCCAAATGGAGCTTTCGATGTCATCTATTTGAGTCCTTGACTAGTTTATGTGCTTGAGGTTTATGCTTTTATGTGGTTTTGTTGTTGTTCTTTGTTTCCTGTTATTTATTTTTCTTTTGTGTTGAGTGCTTTCGTTGGACCCATGTGATTTTTATTTTGGTTGGTGTTTTATCTTTGCCTGAGTGGCTGGTTTGAACGAGATCTCTTTGTATGTATTTTATGACTTATACTCGTTCCTTTCAATTGAATGAAGCTGCTTTTTCTTTGTAAGAAAAAAGAAATGAAGGGATGAATGAACCCTACTATATGTATTCAGGTCAGGTCGAGTAATTTTAACTCTAAATTCAAGCCCACCTTTTTCGACTATATTTTTTTTAACCTGCCCCGAACCTAAATTTTAAAAGAAAATCCACTTCTATTGGGCCAGATCGGGTCCGGACCCGTAGAGTCCAGGTCAAATTACCGTCTCTAAAAAATATAAGGTATAATGACACTCAACTTTTTTTTTACTTTTATTTTGATCATCAAAGTTTAAAAGTTTTCAATTAGTCATATAATTTCAACGACCAAAACAATACAAGAGCGGTTCATAAGTTGAGTGATTAAAATAAAAAAAAAAAGTTTAAGCTTAAATGATCAAATTAAGAGAGAAGAAGAATAAGTGGTGAACATTGCAATTTAACCTAACGTTTTCAATCATAACAGGGAAACGAAAGAATATCATAATAGCGTCAAAAAGGGCAACTGCACGATGACAAAGCCTTTCCTCTTTTCTCTCATTTGTTCAGAGACGAGAGAACACTGTGAAAATAAATGAATAAATAAATCCCGGATTTCTCTCTTTTCTAAATTCTCTCTTAAATACTTGTAAACATCAACAATAAAAGAATAGTATTACATTTACAGCAGCCTTTCAATTTAGTTCTCAGCTGTACCGTAGCTTCTTACGAACACCGTGTACCAATCTGTATCTCTTTCTCGTATGATTCTTTGTATTTAAGTTTTTTTTCTCTCTTTTGTTTACATAATATTCTTGGCGTTGGATCGGAATTGATTCATTTAAAAACCTCTGAACGGAAGTTTGAGACAATTTTTTGCTCTTTTTCTTTGATTCCAGGTGAGCCCGTTGTTTTTTTTTTCTCTTCTTTTTCTCGGTGCTAACTTTTCTAGGGTTCCAAACACGTCCTTATTCGAACTATTTGTGCTGTTTTGGGATTTTAGTTGCTTTGATTGTTCAGATCCGCGGTCTTTGGTTAGTTGAATTCCTGTATGTTGTAGTTTTTTTTATTTGTTTGATTAGCAGGAGAAAGTATGGCTTGGGGAAAGCAGGAGGTTTGTAGTTTTGATTGTTGAATTTTGCTTAAGCAGTGTAGGGAAGTTAAGGTTTAATCGCTTTTTTATGGAAATGTTAGTAGTGTAGAGGAAGCAAATGTGGAGTTAATTTGATTAGGATTTTGAAATTAATTAATATTTTTGTGTCTTTCTGGAGATTAATAATAATTTGGAGGAATTCGTGTCGACTGACTAATTTTCTTTTAACTATTTGATCATATTTTAAAAAGGAATTTCAGTTTTGGTCTTTCCTACTTTGATATAGGAAGGTTGTCATGGCGAGTCGAGTGAAGGAAGACGAGAAAAATGAGCGGATAATTCGGGGACTTCTCAAACAACAGGAGAATCGAAGATGTATTAACTGCAACAGCTTGGTATGAATTTTATTCTTTTTATTGTTTCCCCTGTTTATGTTTTCATCCCATGATTGTAGTTATAGAAACGGAATGGGACATTTGGTAATCATACTGCCATGTCCAGTGTTAGATTGATGGAATACAACTGTGAATTGTTCCTCAAGCATATTTGGTTCTTCTTAGGCTGGTAGTTATGACTAGTGAGATAAGTTGTATAATATGAATATGGATATGAATATGACTATTTTAGCAATTAGAAAGTCTGATAAATGTTATGATGATTGCTTGAATCTTCATTCTTAAACGTTTTGGGGAGTGTTTGTTCCATAAAATATTTGTTTGGATACCCTTTCTTATGAAATTTCATTATTGGAATATGATTTTTGCAGCATTTTCCGTATGCTAAATTGAGTGTGGTATCCTATAATTTGTAAAATGTGGAGTGCATATACTTTCTCTATCACAGTGTTGTTATTTGCTAACTTGTCACCTGAGCAGGGGCCTCAATATGTTTGCACAAACTTCTGGACATTTGTTTGCACAACCTGTAGTGGAATACAGTAAGTATTAGGTGTATTCACATTTTGGCTATTGATTAGCTTATATTTGAGACTTTAATGCCTTTCTAATTAGTCCATAGGTTTACTAAAACTGGCTCCTGGTTTTAATTGTTTCCAGCCGGGAATTCACACACAGAGTTAAATCGGTATCAATGGCTAAATTTACTTCTCAAGAAGTTTCCACTCTTCAAGAAGGCGGAAACCAGGTAGAGATAAAACCCTCTCCCTTCTGATGATGAAAGGGGGGGGGGGGGGGGGGAGAAAAGATTTGTTTCATATATGTGTCATTTTCCTCTCATTCTGATGTTCCAGTTTCTCATTTTTTCCCATTCCTTTCACTTCCGTGCAGCGTGCAAAAGAGATCTATTTTAAAGAATGGGATCCTCAGCATAATTCTGCTCCTAACAGCAGGTTTTCACACAAATATCCAATCTTTATTTTGTATCTTTATTAGCTTCTATGTTTCTGAGTCAAAATTTTGTTGCCAGCAATGTGGAGAGGCTTCAGGACTTCATTAAGCACGTCTATGTGGATAGAAGATACAGTGGTGAGAGAAATTATGACAAGCCTCCACGAGGAAAGATGGTAAGATTTACTTCCCCATACCTAAGTTCCATTGAATGTCAATCAGTTATAAAGTTCTGAGATACAGTATGACAAATGGTGACATTATAGGTTATGTTCCTGCTTCTTTAAGAGGGAGTTTTAGATATCTTGATATTATTGAATCTGAAACTGAAGAGTGCTGTGTAAGGATTTTCTAAATTGTGCATTATGCAGGGTGACAAGGAAGACTTCTATGAGAATAGGACAGTTGGATATCAGGGAGGGTCCAGAAGTCCACCAAATGAAGATACCTATGATCGCCGTTACAGTGACAGGCCCAGTCCAGCTGGAAGAAATGATGATAGAAATTCTAGATATGGTTATGATGAAAGGCGAAGTCCTGGATATGATCAAGAAAGTCGACAATATGGTGATTACAGAAGAAGTCCTGCTCACCCTGAGGTTGTCAATGACTGGCGCCGGGAAGATAGATTTAGTAATGGGAGAAAAACTGAAGATCATCTAGTTTCTGATGGAGATTCAAAGATAGAAGGGAGGTCACCTGAGCGTCCTAAAGAGTCGTCCAGTCCCCCAATGGTTCGTCCTGTAAGAGAAATTTTGGGCGAGAATGTGATTCCTCTTCGTGTAATTGAACCTCCAAAAGCAAAAGGCAGCAAAGCTGTTGATGGCCCTCAGACACAGGTAGTTTCTGCTATGTGCTAGGAAACAATGGTTTAATGTTCTGCTCTTGTCGTGGCTTAATTTGCATGTTCACAAATCTTTTCTTTGTTTATTTTTACTGATCTTTTCCAGCAAAATGATAGGCTTTTCCTCTTCTCTCACATAAAAGTGTAGAGAAACAGAATATCTTTCTGTTTTATTTAGAAAAACTATATCAAATAAATTACATCTCGTTTACTAGCTTTTAAAGACTCTAAAATAGGACTTTTGGTACATTAGGGAGTCCTACTTACAATAAACTTCTAATTCTAATCCTATTAGGAGATATACTTCAAATAAACTATTAACTCCTAATTATACATTAAGTACAACACTAATACTTCTCTCGGATAACTTACACTCCCCCTCAAGCTGGAGAATATACATTGTATAATCCCAGCTTGAATAAGAACTTATCGAAAAGAGCTTTTGGCAGAGCTTTTGTAAGAATGTCTGCCACTTGCTCTTCTGTAGAAACATAGATTAAGGAAGCTATTCCACTTGTAAGCTTTTCTGCAATAAAATGTCTGTCGATCTCAACATGTTTGGTTCTGTCATGTTGAATTGGATTTTTGGCAATTTGTATAGTAGACTGGTTATCATAGAATATTTTGAACCCTTCCTCTTGAACCATTCCTAGCTCCTTGAGTAGCTTCGTTAACCAAATTCCTTCACACATTCCTAGAGCTAAAGCTCTGTACTCTGCTTCTGCACTGCTTCTTGAGACAACAGCCTGCTTTTTACTCTTCCAAGTCACTAAATTTCCCCAAACAAACGAGCAATAACCACTTGTGGATCTTCTGTCTGTCAACTCACTTGCCCAGCTTGAGTCTGAAAAAACTTTTACTGTTCTGTCAAGGGTTTTGCTGAACATCAAGCCATGACCAGGTGTACCCTTTAGATATCTCAAAATTCTTATAGCAGCTTCCATATGTTCTTGTCTCGGATCAGTCATATGCTGACTTATAACATTTACTGGGAAGGCAATATCAGGTCTGGTCAAAGATAAGTAAATCAATTTCCCTACTAACCTTTGAAACAATCCCTTGTCGGCCTTTGGACTTGACTCATCTTTGCTGAATTTTAAGCCTGCATCCATTGGTGTGTTAGTTGGTTTACAGCCCAACATTCCAGTCTCTGTGAGTAAGTCCAGAATGTATTTTCTCTGGTTAATTACCAAACCCTTGCTTGACCTTGCTACCTCCATGCCTAGGAAATATCTAAGTTTTCCTAGGTCTTTTATTTCGAATTCCTTGCTTAACAGAGCTTTTAAGTGGCTTATCTCTTCTTCATCATCTCCTGTCAAAATTATATCATCTACATACACTATCAAAATAACCTTTTTGGTTTTGGAGGTTACCTTAGAGAATAGTGTGTGATCTGCTAGGGATTGCTTGTATCCACTTTTTAAAATTACTTTAGTGAATCTGTCAAACCAAGCTCTCGGTGACTGCTTCAAGCCATAGAGTGATTTGTCAAGCTTGCAAACTTTCTTCTCACTGTCTGCAAATTCTAAACCAGGAGGGATCCTCATGAAAACTTCTTCTTCTAATTTTCCATTAAGAAAAGCATTCTTAATGTCCAATTGATGGAGCTTCCAGTCACAATTAATAGCCAAACTTAAAAGAACCCTAACAGTATTTAACTTGGCCACGGGAGCAAAGGTCTCCTTGTAATCAACTCCATAAGTTTGTGTAAAGCCTTTGGCCACCAGTCTCGCTTTGTATCTGTGCACACTGCCATCAGAATTATATTTAATAACAAAAACCCATTTGCATCCCACTGGTTTCTTGCCCTGTGGAAGATCAGTTATGGTCCAAGTACCATTTTTCTCTAGAGCTTCAATCTCCTCTTCAACAGCTTTCTTCCACTTGGAATCCCTTAAGGCTTCCTCAACAGTTTTAGGTATCTGCTCTTCATTTAGACAAGCTGTAAAAACCTTAAAAGATGGCATTAAATTACCATAAGCAACATACCTCTGAATAGGGTGCTTTGTACACTGTCTCACCCCTTTCCTTTTTGCAATAGGCAAGTATTCAAAATCCAGTAAATGAGAAGGGATTTCAGTTGAGTTATTACCTTCACTATTATCACAAGCAGCTGGACTAAAGTCCAATTCTCGGCATGTGTCAGATTGCAAAATAGCCTCTGGAAGTATTTTCTTTTTTCTGGTATACACTTGCATTTGTTTGGGAGGCTGTACAGTAGATTTAGGTGAAGTATAAGGGGCTGTAGGTGAAACAATATGTGAAGATGGTGAAACTGTAATACTAGGTGAAGGAGTAGTGTGCTTAAAAGAAGTTTGAGGCTCAAGAAGCAAAGAATTATCAGTAGGCAAGAAATCTGATGGTAGAGAAGGATAAACCTGACTTCTAGGAGGCTGGAAAACATCCCTACTCTCCCCCTGATTTGCAGCCGTGGGAAAATAAGGTACCTGCTCAAAAAAACTGAGATCTAAGGAGGTAATGAATTTTTTAGAAGGAGGATGATAACATTTGTAACCCTTCTTAAGTGAAGAATACCCAACTAGAACACATCTCAAGGATTTAGGGTCAAGTTTTGATCGAGAGGGGTCTGAATTTTTTACAAAAACAGTACAACCAAACACCTTTAAAGGAAGAAGAGATGACATAGGCTTAAAATTGGGGTAACTCTCCAAGAAAACATCTCTAGGTGTCCGAAATTTTAAGATTTTACTAGGCATCCTATTAATAAGATAGGTTGCTGTTAACAAAGCTTCACCCCATAGATATTTTGGAACATTATTTGTAAACATCAAAGCCCTAGTAACTTCTAACAAATGTCTATTTTTCCTCTCGGCAATCCCATTTTGCGGTGGTGTATCCACACAAGAAGTAATATGGACAATCCCTTTTGCTGTAAAAAATTCTCCTAAGGACTTAGCAAAGTATTCACCCCCATTATCAGATTTAAAAATCTGAATTTTGCTACCAAATTGATTGTCAACCACGTTGTAGAATTTTTCAAAGGTAGAGGTAACTTCTGATTTTTCTTTAAGTAAATAGGTCCAAGTGGTTCTACTATGATCATCAATAAAGGTAACAAACCACCTAGTACCAATAACATTCTTCACTTTAGAAGGACCCCAAACATCACTGTGAATTAAAGAAAATGGTTGGGAGGGTTTATAAGAGGAGGGTAAATATGATGCTTTTGTTTGTTTAGCAAGTGGACATACATGGCATTTAAAAGAACCTGGTTTTTTATTAACAAATAAAGTAGGAAACAACTTTTCGAGATAATAAAAGCTAGGGTGGCCTAACCTAAAATGCCATAACATTGCAAGATCAATTTGTCCTAAAGAAGTAAAACAATAATGGGAAGTAGAAACAGTAGATGGCTGAAGAATGTAGAGACCATTTTGCAAACTAGCACTGCCAATCATCTTCCTCGAGTCCAGTGCCTGCAAAAAACAGCCAGAATCAGTAAATTGAATGAAGCACTTTAGAACCTTAGAAAGCTTGCTAACAGAGATTAGGTTGCAAGTAAGATTGGGCACAAATAACACATCCTCAAGTATTAGCCCATCATGAATAAAAACTGAACCACTTCCTTTGATAGATGAGAAAGAGCCATCAGCAGTTTTAATGGAATTTCTAGAAGTGGAAGACACAAAATTAAGAAACAAGTCTCTGTTACCAGTCATATGATCAGACGCGCCAGAATCAATAATCCACGCTGACTTATTCTTGGTAGAAATAAGAGCAGTAGGTAGGGAATTGCTCTCTTTACCTGCATCCTCTACCAGGGCTATGTTTCCCTCACTTGGGCTGTTAAAGCTGCCAAACATTTTCTGGAGTGCTTCCATTTGCTGCTTGGTGAAACCACTAGATCCAACACTGGTGGTTGCATAAGATTGTGATTCCCTAGGGGCCTTGTGTGCTGAAAATTTCCCATCTCCTGGTCGACCATGGAGTTTCCAGCACTGATCTTTCAAGTGCCCAACTTTCTTGCAGAAGTCACACACGGGCCGGCCTCTTCTTGTTTTAGTAGAAGAGGAAGTCTGAGTTACAAGGACAGAACTCTCAATAGCAGATGCTTCAGGAATCATGAACGATCTCCTGCTCTCCTCCCTTCGAAGTTCTGAAAAAACTTCCCTAATAGATGGTAAGGGACTGCTGCCAAGAATCCTGGATTTTACTGCATCCCAGTCCCTATTCAGGCCATTCAGAAATTGAAAAATCCTTTTTTGAGCAATGATTTTTCTGTAAAGTGCAGCATCATTGGGTGTCTCCCAGTCATGTGCTTCATAAAGATCAAGTTGCTGCCACAGACTGGTCAGTGTGTTGTAAAAAAGGGTGATGCTCATCCCTTCTTGCTGTAAGTTGGAGGCTTTGCTCTCAATCCCAAAAAGTTCTGAAATATTGTTAGTGCTGGAGTATGTTTCCTTAACAGCACTCCAGATATCGCTAGCTGTTTCATAGAGAAGAAAGTGGGTACCAACTTCAGGGGACATGGTGTTGATGAGCCAAGACATGATCTTTCCATTCTCTCGAACCCACTTTTCAAAGCCCTGATCAGCAGCAGAGGGTTTTTTAATTTCCCCTGTAATATACCCTAATATGCCTCTTCCAATGAGGAAAAATTTGACAGATTGGGACCACTGGAGATAATTGTGGCCAACCAATCTATGACAGGTAACAGCAGAACCTGGTACCTCTGAAAAATCTGCCAAACCAACAACATTCTCTGTTGTAGATTGCATCTCACTGGAAGTCGGAGGAGTCTCCATGAAAACTTGCGAGAAGGATCGAATTTAGACTGATACCATGTAGAGAAACAGAATATCTTTCTGTTTTATTTAGAAAAACTATATCAAATAAATTACATCTCGTTTACTAGCTTTTAAAGACTCTAAAATAGGACTTTTGGTACATTAGGGAGTCCTACTTACAATAAACTTCTAATTCTAATCCTATTAGGAGATATACTTCAAATAAACTATTAACTCCTAATTATACATTAAGTACAACACTAATACTTCTCTCGGATAACTTACAAAAAGTAATTTATTTGTCTTAGCATTATGCCCTTCTGAATTTATTGAAAAAACCTGTAGTGTTGGTAGTTGGTATGATGTTTTTACCACAATTAACCACTTGGCAAAGTTCTCATTCCTTTTAAATTTACGTTTCCTCCTTCCTTTCTGTAATTTATTCGGTGTATTTTTCCTACTTTTTGTCAGACTTCATAACTCCAATCCTGTCTGGAATCCATCTATACTTTCCTATTTTTATTAGTTGACAAACTTTTATTGGAACCACTTGGTAGTTTGTGCTGGACACGACTCTATGTTAGCTGATAGTTATTGATATTCTGTGCCACTAATGATGATAAATTACAATCAATTGATTATTATACCATGGTACTTTTTGCTCCAACACCTGCAATGTTTAGCATTATAATTTATACCTTGAAGTTACATAAACTTTATTCCAAAAGATAAAATCATAGTAGGTTTGGTTTTGCATAATAAGTTCATCGCAGTTGTTTTGTGGTTGATTGTTTCACATCTTTAGGTCTCTCTGTTCCTCACTCGTGCATGAATTCATGTACAGTAGAATATAAGTATAACATGTGTGTCAATTGTCAGCAAATAAATGAACCTTCTTTGCTGTTCAAAACTCCTGAATCTAGAACTTCATAGTCATTTATTAACGTTCCTTGCTTTTTTTTCTTTTTTGCATGTAGAAACTAGATTGTTTTCTTGTCTTTATTTTTTTCTCATTTTTATGCGGATAAAGTAAAAAAAATGGACTTACTGTAGGATTTCTTCTAGCAGAGAACTGCATCTTCTAGCAGCTTAGGATCTTCTGGTGGAAATCCAGTAGTAGCCAAGTTGGAGACAACTGGTAGCCTAATTGATTTTGATGCTGATCCTGAACCTCCAGTAGCTCCCACGGTTACTCAGACACAACGAGCTACGTCCACGCAAACAATTGTGCAGCCACCGACTTCTACCAATGACAACAACTGGGCCTCTTTTGATTTTCCTCCTCTAACAAATGTTTCTCAGGCTCCTAATGTGAACACCCTGGACTCTGTTCTTTCTCAGTTGTCGGTTCCGGCATCTTTACCTGGTAATCTATCTGGAGTATCTAGCGCTGTCACTGGTCAGGTACCTGCTCCTGTGGCCAATGTGAATTTAGCACCTTCAAATGTTGCATTCACAGGGAAGATACAAACATTACCCTTTGGTGCTGGTGCTCCTGCATCTGCACCAGTTAGCAATTTCTCAACCTTGCCTCCTACTGATGCTCTGACAGCCACTCCTGGATTAACGCCTACAATGCCTGTCAGCAGTGTTGGTTTCCAGCTCGGTGTTAACAATGTTGGACAATGGCCTAATATGCAGCACCAACAGACTCATTTTTTCTCTTCAGCTGGTAATCAGTCTAATAGCCAACAATTTATGCCAATGGTTGATGGACCTTCAACCAATCAGGTGCTTATTTTCTAGTGTTCTTTTGTTTGTAGTATTTTATGGATAATCGACTCTTCATTCACCTAATTAGATATCTCATTTTTGGCAGCCATGGAATTTTGCTCCTTCCCTGCATATGCAGGTGCCTTCAAGTGCACCGCTTGCACAAAATCCTCAAGCTGTCTCAAAACCTTTCCAGGATGTCATGTCTGCTGTTGCATCACAGCATCCCCCTACAGAAACAAAAGCAAGTGGAAGGCAAGAACTACCTGCGGTAATTTCTTTTTAGACCATGGACATTGTACATTGTGTAGTTTTCTGTTGTGAGATTATTGTGTTAGCCTCTTGTTCTTTGCAGGATCTATTTACAGCAACCTATCCTACATATCCTGCAGCTGCACCAGGATGGCAAACTGGTCCACCACGTGGCATGGGGTTTGCCATGCAATATAATACTGCAGTGGTACTGTTACATTTCTAGAAAAAAAAATAGGTTCACAAGTTCATTCTTACTAAATTGCATGTCTCGTTATTTGATGAATCACTTGTAATTCTCCATGCATTTTGTTGTTACAGCCAACACCTGCTTTTCCACAGTCATCAAGGTCGATAAACCCCTTTGATCTTGGCGGTGAAGCACCTCAGCCCCAAACTCAAAGAGTACGTTATTCACTTCTTTTAAAACAATTTCATTGCTTCTACCAGACTGACTTGGTCCCGCTGGGGTTAATGACTGATATGAAAGTTTTTAATGCTGGCATGCTTTTTTTGTGCCTTTGCGTAGAAATCAAGTCTTTTTGTAAAGTTTCAGCAATAGAGAGAGAACAAGGTTATTGTTTAATTTTATTGATGCTATTTTGTCTTTCTTTTGCTGAACCCTTGAGTAGACTTGGGTGTTTATTTTTCTCTGTAGATCATAGCTGTCTAAACTGAGTTTTCTGGTAGATGACCTTGAAATTGCGTGATCAATTCATTGAATAGCTACACTTACTATCCTACTAACGCCTTTTGAAATTCCAATCATTTGTCCTTGAACCTATCACAGTTGCACATTTATCTTTTAATTTTTGCGATCTTCTTTATATCATGTTGCTTGTGGTGCAGTCCTTTTCAATGGCTTCCTTACAAGGTGCCTTACCAAATGTGTCTCCCCCTTCCGGCCTACTGCGCACTTCTAGCCTTGGTACTCCATCATCAGCATGGACGCCGCCTCAATCTTTACCTTACACATCAGGGATGCCATCGCAGTCACCGCCTTATGCGTCAGCATTGCCACCAAGTAACCATTTTAATTCCCCCATCTATTTCTTTTTCACTTTATTTGTTTCTTTAAATGTGCTGAATTCTAAAGAACTATACAGGGCCATACTTAGGAGCTCAATTACCTGGTAACTTGCCACCGTCCAGGTAAATCATTTCTCATTTCTTTTAGGATTAATCTTTTTAGTTTGGGATACAAAGGTCTCAGCTGCGGAATAAAATAAGGGTTATAGATGGTGGGATTTATATTCTAGAGTCTAGCCTCTCAAGAATGGTTATATGGACCGAGTTGAACTTTGGGCTTTGTAGGATTAGCTGTTTACCTTTTGTTGCTTTGCAGCCATCAGCTCGGAGGCATTGGCAGTGAGGCATCGTATGGTTTTACAAATGCTGATCAACATGTGGCTGGTAGATTCTCAGCACCTGCTACCCCACAACCTTTCTCTTCTGTTGGTGGGGGTAACCCATTTGGCTGAATAAGAACAAAACATCCCGGACCTCATTTCCGGTTAAGTATATTTGTTGCTACTGTCAGATCGATGGTTGGAAAGTTTTAGATTTAGTTTTAGTTCGAACCATTGGAGCCCTATGATAGATTCTCTGTCGTTGTTTTTCCAGGTTTAAGAATCTGGTATCAACAATGACCGTATAGATAATTAGTCTGATGCTTTAACACGGGGAGAAAATAGCAAGCTAGCTTAGCTGCAAGGGTGCAGCAGATACGGGATTAAACCCAACGACTCGTGTATGCTGTGTGCGTCTTATTTGCTTAAGTCGTGCTGTACATTTATATAGATTTTGGCACATCAATAATGTGTTATATAGAGTTTGATCATGTTCATGTCGTGTTTTAATTATTTTTTGTCTTGTTCATATGATACAAATTGTATTATTTTTGCAGTGTTTAAGATTTTAATGACCTTCGCAGCTTGTAACTTTGTTGTGTGATATTATTGAACATTGAGATTATTATTTGAAGACTTTGCAGTTGTTGTACCATTAGACTCTTAGCCTCATCCATGCAATTTTAAATTATTAATATGATCCAAATTCTATTACATATATATATATATATATATAATTTTCGGAATACATGTATAATAACACATCTTCAAATTATAAAAATAATACATTCATTGAAGAATTTTCTTTAATGGATGGGGTGATAAGTCTCTCAAATAAGATTCAAAAATCAATCTAAATTTATGAGTGGAGTAAAATAGATTAAAAGTCTCGTGTTCATAAAAATATCTACAATATTTGATCTAGAATAAGAAAAATTTTACACGTGCGACGAACATCGCTGAACATTATTAAATTAATAAATAAAAATTTGTTATGAATATTTATCTATGTGGATGTCTATCTAAGGAGTTTGATTTATTTATTATTAGGAATATTATCTCTATTAATTAGAGTTTAATGTATTATGTACTTCTTATGCCTATAAATAGATGATTCATTGAAGGCATTGTACACACAATTCTATATTTGAGAATAATACAAATCTCCCTCTTTCTCTCATCTCTTTATTCTTTTATACTTGTTCGTTGTTCTTCATTATTTTGTTTTCAACACGACTCTAATCAACTGAGGTCTTCATTGTTTGAATCCAAAAGAAATTATTGGAAAGAATTCGATTCTAGGATAAACCAAAGATAAGTTTTTTTTTTCTCTCATTCTTTTAAATTACTGATTGTCTTTTTCTTTATATTTTAACTTAAATTTTTTTTATTTAATTTTTTTGAAAAGTTTGAAAGTATGTTTGATTTTATTGGAACATTGGAAAGAGATAAATTTGTGGCTTCTCAAAAACCAAAAGACGAATCGACAGAGACGAAGAGGTTGCGTTTGGTGTAAATTATGTGTGTTTTCTCTTGTTCCTAAAAGGGTTAATTAGCGGTATGCTTATTCATACTTTTACTTATATGATTATATTTGATATTTTTCATATTATTATTTATGTCATTTTATTTGGTAAAAGTTAGTATTTTTAACCGTGTTTTGAGTTTTACATGATATGCTTAAATGGCTTGGAAAGAGATGTGATATAAAGGGACTATGAGAAGCTATCTCGGTCATATACTATGTCTCCATTGTTCACGATAGAAAAATCAATATCGGTAAATTTTGGTTTTATTTTTATTATTTATATTATTATTTTAAAGTGCGATAAATCATGATGATTTTGAATTTACAAGAAGATTATTATAAAGTCTATATTTGCTCGAAAGCAATATTTCTTCTTCATCGAAAAACTCGACCATAGACTTCTCCCAATTTCAAGTTACGAAAATTCGTTTTGATCCAAAAAGTTTTATGAGAGGCATTCCCTGAAGTGAATGCAAAGCATGTTGTTTATTCCATGCGATTATCAATGACGGACATTCCCTAAAGTGAATGCAAGCATGATGTTTATTTCATGTGATTATTGAAACTATTTCATTCCCTGAAGTGAATGCAAAATGGTAAATCATTATTCAATTAGAGACATAATTTCAATATAATCCAAGTATATTGACTGGACATCCCGTTATGCAAGGCTACTAGTCTCAAAGAAGGTTTTTAAAAGACCTTATAGATAGGTTTAACAATGCCGCGTACGAGGATTAAATCTTTGTTCTCTGTGATAAGGATATGTGAAAAATTTCAAATGCCCACTGGCTCTACTTCATTCCCTGAAGTGAATGTGAGATTATATTATGGAAGGAATAAAAATCACATTAAAAGTTGTGGTCGTGGTCGAGGCTATGAATATAGACGTGCAAAATATGGTCATTTTAAGAATACTTCTACCCACTGGTAGTGAGGTTATAAGGATAATAAGAGCGATAAAGATCATTCTAAAAAAGTTGAATCTTTTTTATTACCAATGTGATGTTATAAACCATTGGCCTCGTACTTATCGTACGTTGAAAAAATCAACAATGATTGAATGAAAAAGAAAAAAATAAAAATAAATTTTGTTTGCGAAAAATGACAAAGATGATATTGGTCCAACTTATTTGAACATTGTTAGTCTAATTCATTTGAACGTTGTTGATTTTCTTATAACCCTCGAATGAAATAAATCATTTTCTAATTATTCTCACAACTTTGAAGAGAATTAATTATTTTTTTATTTATTTTGCTTTATGTTTATTTACTTTATACATTAATTATTTATATTTTATATTTATATTCATGTTAATATTTATATTTATATATTATCATATTATTTATTTTGTTTAACATGATTACTTATCAAATATAATTTATTGTGACGATTTATGCTTAGCAGAAGCATAAAATATATTTTTCCATTTAAATGCAAGGAAAAAATGTAAGTACTATATCTCAAAGTACTAAAAGTATTGATGGTCCAGAAGAGTAATAAGTTCTTGAGAGAAAGCACATTATAAAAAGTGCATAATTGCGAATATTGCAATAATTACCGCTAATGGTAATAATATCGTCACCACTAGAAGTGGAAATTTTAAGAGAGCAATATGAGTTCGCAAAATATTCTTTTTGGAATTATAGATAACATATGTTATCAATTGACATTTGAAATAAGCCAATATGGATATAAGTTCTAGTAGCTAAAAAGTCAGTTGAAAGCTCTAGAAGAGTTATATATTGCTACCGAAAGATAATTTAAATTAAAAGCTCCGAAAGAGCTAAATATATTTTTATTTAAAGGAATAATTTTGATGGTTGTACTAGACATGTACGAGTGAGATTGAATTACATGTTATGATAAGCAAGAAGTTTACAAATTCAGATATATACACACACATATATATAGTTGGCTTGATCGGTTAGATCATCCTAATCAATAATGATGTAAAAATTATTGAGATTTACATGCACATGTATTAAAAGAACATGTAGTTCTTATGGTGCTTATCCTCAAAGGAATAGATTAAATTCCACTTATTAAAGAACGTGAAATTCTTGTGTTACTTAAAGGAATTGATTAAATTCCACTTACTAAAAGAACCTGAAGTTCTTGTGTTGTTGTTCCCAAAGGATATAGATGATCCCACTTACCAAAAGAATTAGAACTTAAAGTTCTTGTACTGAAGTTGAGACTGTATGTCTTGCATATCTGAACGAAATATGGGCCCATATATCCACAAATGTAGAAAGTTTTATCAACTTACAACTAGAAGTTTGTGAGATTGATTCTAAAAGGATTCAGATTATGCAATTAGACTATTCGTTTTGCAAAAGCTTGTGGGTTTATATTTTAGGCTATATCGGTTGTTACAAAGCCTATTGATTATGAAAAATACAATTTAACAAATTTTTAATTGGATGTCTCCTATTTAATAGCTAAACTGTGAGAACAAAACATTTATTATTTATATGGTATTTCCATATAGCAACACTTATATGCATCAAGCCAACGAGTTATAATAAAACTTCTCATTATGATTTGCTTTTGGTCAGAAGTCATATTTTTCATTTTTAAATTTTTGAATGTGCGATATATAGTTGAATTGCTCCACTATAATGCACAAAATGGGCAAGTAAAAAGGGTTGAGAATATATATTGATTACGAGTCTCCTTTTATGTTTAAATTCTTAAACATTAATTGGAGAATCATTTATGACATGATTTTTCTCAACATCAGGAGAGATAATAATCAGCTACATAGAGCAAAATGAATTATCATTATCTAGATCCTCGTATATGAATTAGAAGTTCATAAAATAATTCATGTTATTACATGTCAACTGCCAGACATATTTACTGACCTAATGAGAGCAATTAAGTCTCATATACTAGCTGGAATGCTCTAAGTTTAAATTACATGTTAGAGCGAGAGAATGTAAATCATGCCTAAAGCATGATAGTTGAAATGGTTCCAATGATCAAAATTTTTGTAAATAGAAAGTAATATTAGATGGTTATATATTGGAGGTGGGTGCTCCTGAGAGACTCAAGACATAACTAATAATAAAACTCTTGAAGAGTTTCAGGTACCTGAAATAAAGATTGAAATCTTGAAGAGATCTCGATGAGTTATGTCATTACGAGAATGGAACCAGAAAATTGAAAAGTTGTCGACAACGATTTTACAAATAGTTTTAAATAGAATACTTCTATAGAAGTAAAGAAAGAAAACGAGGATCTTGTATAGAAATCTATCAAGAAGTATAGATATTGAATTGGTCAATATAGAAAAACGCTTTGAACTTCTAAAAGAGAAGTATTTGGACCAAAAGTCCAAACACCTAAAGGTGGAATGCAAGTGAGGCACAAATAAGTAGTCGTAAATACGACAAATTATAATTTATGAAGAGTTTTAATTACTTCATGTTGGATGCAATTACTTTGGCAGTATGAAATATATTACATGGGTCTAATTATTTATGGATCCCTATTTATTCTTAAAGGATTTAAAATGCTAAAAGCATTTGAAAATTTTTGAGAAAATTTATTTAGACATGTCTTATTGAATATTTTTGGCGCATTTGATATAATCGCCTTAGTGAGTACTAATTGAGGAAATACTATAAGAATGATAAGATTTCCTTATGTATTTTATAAAGAAATTTGAATCAAGATTTATTATATTATTAGAACTCCCGAAGAGCTTTCAAAGCATTTGGTTATTTAAAGAAATGATTTGAGAAAAAGAATCTTGAGATGTAGTTTTGTTTCGACCTAAAGATCGAGCACTTAAATATGCGTTTTGTCTATGAATGGACATAAGTTGAAAGAATCTTAAAGAAGATTCAATATGGATTGTTGGATGTGAATAAAGATAATTATATATTTTTTTGGTTTTGAAGCACCATATATTAGTTGGTCAAGCAATATCCATGGATATACAAAAATCATTACATTTAAATCTTCAAACATTTATTAATTCCTCCTCAAATGTCGTAGAAATAATTGTTATGCACGAGGCAAGCCAAAAATGTGTTTGGCTAAGACCATTGACCTAACATATCCAAAAGATATGTGGATTTACTTTTACAAGATATGATAAAAGCTACCTTGTGTGAAGATAATGCAAGATGTATATCTCAGTTTGAAAGTGGATACATCATGGAACATATTACTCCAAAGTTTCACCCCTCACGATCTTTAGAAAAATAATATTCAAGATTGAATTATGAAGATTCAAAGATCTTCTGTGATGTTTTCATGAGGGGGAGTAAATACGCGTTGCACTTTTTTTCCCTTAACCGAGGTTTTGTCCCAATGGGTTTTTCCTGGTAATGTTTTTAATGAGGCGACATGTTATGCGTATATTAAAGATGTGTGCACTCTTTTTCCTTCACTAATGAATTTTCAAGGACTCAACATACAATTAATAGTTATTTTTTTAAAAAAAATCAATTAAATTACTTTCCATACATATTAAATTTTTGAATTTTTTAATAAGGATAAACTACATATTTAGTATCTCACCTATTTTCGTATTTCTATTTTGGTACCCAAATTAATTTTTTTCAACAAAACGGTACCTAACGTTACGTATTGTTTCTATTTTGGTACCCTGACTATTTTCGTATTACTTTCAATTTAGTCTAAAATATTATCAATTTAAACATTATTTTTAATTTTTGGATTAAAAAAGTAAATTTATTCTTTCTTATTCTTCCATTCGAAGTATGAAAAACTAGGTATCGAACATCTTCATTGTCACTACACTTTCCTGTAAATTTTCACCGATTACTTTTTTCTTAATTATTCCAAAAACAGTATCGACTTTAATAACAACACAAAAAAAACAAAGTATGAAAAGTGAAAATCAACTAAAACTTACAAAAACAAGAAGTACAAAAATCGATATCTACCGTACTGTTATAGCCGATTCTAATGATATGGTCACTACGACTTTTTGTCATATTATCTTGGTTTTGTCAGTTGGAAAATTTTCACGAGTGTCTTCTTTGATGATATTGTTTTGTTTCGTAATTTTGTTACTTTTTTATTTTTTTATTTTGTGATCTTCAATTTTACTAGGAAATACTTTGCAGTTGTCAAGCTGTAGGAAGTAGGGAAACTTGATTGCAGCTGTGTTCCCATGCACTTTAACTAGGTGATGCATCGTTGAAACTGATAGAATATACAAAATAAAAGTCTGAGCTGACAATGTGTAATCGGGCAAATTTTGGAAAAGGAAGTAATTATGGACTGCAGTTATGGACCTCACGGTTGTATATGTTATCTATTATTGGCAAATTTGCCCATAATTTAATTTAATTTCGAAGAAATTCAACACTATTGGAGAATCGGCTATGACAACACGATGAATATTATTTTTTGTGTTTTTTGCTATTGTACGTTTTAGTTGATTTTCACTTTTTCATACTTTGTTTTTTTTTTGTTATTAAAGTTGATATTATTTTTGGAGGAAATAAAAAAAAATAATCAATAAAAAATTGCAGAAAACTATAGTGACAGGGAAGATGTTTGATACTTTGTTTTTCATAATTCAAATGGAAGAAGAAGAAAGAATAAATTACATTTTTAATCTAAAAATTAAAAATGATGTTTAAATTGATAATATTTTGGACTACATTGATAGATTGTATAAGTTTTAGGGACTAAAATTGTTATTTGACCAAGCAACAACATTGTTTTCATTTATTTTTAACAATCAGGGTACCAAAATAGAAATAATATGTAACGTTAGGTACATTTTGCTAAAAAATAGTTTTGGTACCAAAATAGAAATACAAAAATAGGTGAGGTACTAAATATGTAGTTTACCTTTATTAAAAAAATTCAAAATTGTAATATGTATATGGAAAGTAATTTAATTGATTTAAAAAAATAACTATTAATTGTATGTCGAGTCCTTAAATTTTTTATTTTTATTAATTAATTTAATAGTGTTTAACGATATCTAGCATTAGTGATGTTCAACCATATCCTCGCACGTGATAGACTCATCCATAACTTTAATATCTGAACTCTGAATCCGAAAGATTCAAATATTAATAACTTATTTGAATATGCAGTCCAAATTACTATCAATCCTTTTATTTTTTGTATGCCATATTATCGGGTGTGGTTTATAAGGGCATGTTTGTGGACAAGTGGGCGTATGAGCAGCTGACGCTTTTGGTCTCGAGGCTTTGGAGATAAAAGCGAAAGCTTTTTGAAATCAATAAAAAAGAAAACTGCTTTATGTCCAAAACTTTGCTTCTCCAACTCTCTATACCTTTCTTTCTTCATATATAACCTCACCGCAACATATTAGCCCTTTTGCTTTACAAAATGTGCTACGCTACCGTTCCTTACCCCGGCAAACCTGGCTCGGCGGTTCAACGCAGATGGTTACTTTTGCAGGCATCAACGATTGCCTCCGCCCGCCATGCACGGAGAACGGGGATCGCTACTGATGACAGTGGTGGTTCGATGATAAAGCGATGTCTGTGTTCGCCCACAAAGCACCCGGGGTCGTTTCGTTGTAGGCACCATATCACGGATTATGCATGGGGTGCTCGATTTATCGGCAAGAAATGACTGTGCCGCTACGCCGAGTACATGTGTAAAGGGTGGTGGTGGCTATGCCGTTTCAGACCTCTAAAATAAGCTGTATAAAGGAAACGAACACATGGTCTTCCCTCTCAGATTTCTTTTATCTGCAAATAGAAATCCTAAGGGTTGATTGGTTAATACTGTAAATTCATAGTAATGAATGCTTTCTTAAATCGGTTTCGGTTTCTTGCCGTATTTCTTGCTTTCTTCCATGGTCAGCGTTGAATACATGCGATTTTACAATAAACGCGACGTAAAATCATTATTGTTCAAAGATGTAAATTGAGTTCACAATTTTTAACTCATTGGGTTTATTGATCAGTTCAAATATTCTTTAATTTCTTAAATAATGTCTAAACTGAACAACTCGAAATCTCAAAAATTCAGAATTTGACATTCTAAATAAAATTTGTAGTCGTAAATTAATAAACAAGAAATCAACAACTAAGAACAGAGTATTCAAAACAGAATTATCTCTCTCAAAAGACTTGTGAAGTTTGAAACTACAAAAGCATGAACTTAGGCTCAAGTTTCCCTGAATTAATAAACTCGATTGAGTCTCATTTCAACTCAAATTATGAGATTCCACTCACACCAGGCCACTACGGTCCAAAATGGATGACTATAACATCTCATTCAATCTACCTAAGAGCATAAACAAATGATACCACCACCATTTCAAAACTCAATGGAACAAAATTGAACAAGGTTGGTGTTTTCACCCTTCGAAAACTAACCATTGTTTCTCACGACTGTTTTTCGGGGTTTTCGGGTTCTTCTTCCTTTTCGGGATCTTCCTCCTCTTCTTCTTTCTTCTCTTCCTCTTCTTCGTCTTCTTCTGGAGGATCATATGGCATTGGTGGTGGTAATGGTGTTTTCATGGGGCTGAATTGAGGGAAAATGTCAGGTCTACGCCCTGGTTTAGGCCTTTCCCACTCCTGCAGTGTATAACCAAGGTGTTCATATTAAAACATATTGCTCCAGACAACAAAATTGCAAAGCAAAAAGGAAAAAAAAAGGTTCACATGTAAATGGCACCAAACTATTCGCCTTTCTAACATTTGGCATTCCTACACAATCATGTATTCGACCAACGGGTACATCAATTGATTAATGTCATTACATAAAAATGCTAAGGTGGCATTCCTACACAATCATGTATCAAGTATTTTTTTTTTCTTTCAAAATATTGGTCTCTCGCATTATGAAAATTTAATATGGGTATACAATTGTGAAAAAATATTAGACATCAGATTTAAGGGTGTATATTGAAGCCCAGCATAGTTGAGCTCAAACTCTAAGAAGCTCAAGGCTCGAGTTCAACTCTAAAATTAAAACTTGAAGCTGAGCTCAAACTTATCAAGTTTATTTTTAAACCTTGAACTCAGTTCAAGATAAACATTGAGCTACCAAGATTGCTTGATTAGGCTCACTTAAGTTTGCTTGTCTACAGGGAAAGGCATAGGATTTTATGTTAAGGGGGATCTTATAAAATTCTGGGAGGCAAACTTATAAAATTTTAGGAGGGTGAAAATAGATTTTCAACAGAAAATAGATAGAAAATTTCTAAATCATATACGAATTTCAGATTTCCATCCATGCTTGTCTAGTGAAAAATAAACTCTCTCATACTCGTACTCGAACTTAAGCTTGAGTTCAAATAAATAATTTTTCAAAAGTAATGTAAAATACAAAATAATATATTACAAACACAAAAGCTAGCTTACATACAAGACTATTTGAAGCATTAGGATACACGAATTCGGCTAATTCGATAGACAAGTAACCAAGGAGAATTCAAATCATTTCCGAGTTTAATTGCAGTAAATTGTGGCAACTTGTAGATGATTATATTTACCAAAGAACCTAGCATTTGTCAAAGAAAAAACTTTCTTGAATAATTGCAATCACTGAATTATCTAACCAGTATTCATTAGCCAAACAACACTAGCCTTTTTATTTTTGGAATTCTCTAGACTACGGAGAGCTTGAAATATTCCGTCTCCTATCGGCAAACAAGCGAAAAATACTTAATACAAAAAAGGAAAAGAATCTTACAATGGGGAAATCGAGGGGATTTCGGCGAGTCAATTTCTCTTCCTCTGGAGCCATACATACCACCTGCTGCCTCTTTCTGCTCGTCTGTTTATGGCCGTTAGAAACGGAGAGTGCTAAGGAGCATCTGCAACCGCGGCTAGAGGAAGTGGAGGGCGGAGCTAGGGTTTTAGAAGGCGGCGATAAGGATAGGCAAATGGATGATGCCATTGTTGGTGTTTGGCGAATACCAACAGCGTTTTCTTCCGACTCGTGCTCTTTCTCGGACGGTCTCACCACTATCCTAAATTCTGGTGGCTCACCCTTCAAGTTTATGGGCCTCTCATCTTATGGGTGGAGCCCATCCATATTATGGATACGGCTGATTCATACTACAATTATTAGGGTATATTATAAATTTTAGGGAAAACTACACTGGTGGTCTTTTAACTATTACCATTTTTTTATTTTGGTCTCAAAATTATTTTTTTTCGGTAAAATCGTCCCTTCTGTTACATAATTTTTCTATTTTGGTCCCCGACGTTAAATAGCTAACGGTTTTGCTGACGTGACATTTTAAAAATATTTTTAATATTTTTTAATCATTTCTCTCTCGTCTTTCCCTTCTTCTTCATCTTCTTTATTTTACCCACCATTTTTAAGCTGAAAATGTACTAATTTATATACTTCATTGACACATTTTCCTTTTATTTTTCCTTAGGTATGCATCATGTAATCTGTCTTTCTAAGTAAATGATAACCTTCAGTTCCCACATTGTTTTGATTCTAAACTATCTGTTTTCCATGCAACTGAGTTACTGACCAATCCGCATATGGTAGATTAAATGCTTGTGTATTCTTTTTTCTTTTATGAGTACTGCTAGTATCAATCAAGTTGATTTTTTTTTGGTTTCTACTATTTTTTACTGGGTTCCCCCCTGTGCAAGCATGCCTTATGTTGACAGGTGTCATTTCCATCGCTGCTTACTTTTATGATCTTTGCAGATTCAGACTCCAGTAGTTTGAATAGTGAATCTGGTGGTGCTAAAGCATCAAGTTTGGTTGATGCAGTGAAGGTGTGTGCTGCTTCTATTTAGTTTTAAATGATAATGCTGAGTTGTTTGACCTTCTAATTCTATGTTTGATCCACTTTAAAGTTTTACCTTGTCCCAAGGAGTTTCAAATGGCCCGGATTACCAAAAATCTGTACTGTGAAGCTTTTAACAGTCAAAAGAGTGCAATCGTTTGAATCAATCAGACAAGAGGAAGTTTTAGTACCGGTGAAACTTATAGCTTCAAACCAAGGCTCGCCGATCAATCTTAGTAAGCAGATTTTCTCCTTGACTTATAGGATCACATCTAGAGCAGCATTCGGTAAGACGTGCAAGGAACACGGTCGTTTTTAAGAGTGGTGAATGAAATAGCAAAGCTAGGTTCTGGATTTAGACTTGCAGACATGTACCCATCTCTTAGACTACTTGAGCTTATTAGTGGATTGAAGCAGAAAGCTAAGGCTCTGCTTCACAAGTGTGATGGGATACTTGAAGGCATCATAAATGAACATAGAAGTAGACTGGAGAGTGGAAGAATCGGTAAAGAAGAAGCCAAGGAAGACTTGGTCACTGTTCTTTTAAAGATTCAACAACAACATGGTCTTGAATTCCCCTTCGCTGACGAGGAAATCAAAGCAATCATTTTTGTTAGTTCCATCTCTCTTTTGAATACTTAATGGACTATATAAATTGGTACATTTTCAGCCTGAAAATGGTGGGTAAAATAAAGAAGATGAAGAAGAAGAGAAAGAAGAGAGAGAGAAATAATTAAAAAGATATTAAAAATATTAAAAAAATGATAGGTCAGCAAAACTGTTAGCTATTTAACGTCGTGTGACCAAAACAGAAAAACTAAGTTATAGAAGGGACGGTTTTGCCGAAAAAATAATTTTGAGACCAAAATAGGAAAACGGTAATAATTAGGGGACCACCGGTGTAGTTTTCCCTAAATTTTATCATTCAACTTTCTTCTTACTTTTATTTTTAGCCACTCAAGTTTAAATTTTTTTAATTTAACCACTAAACCTTATACATTGAATTTTTTTAATCACTCCACTGTTATATCATTATCTCAGTGATACATGGCTTCTTTTATGTGTATTTAAGCCATATAGGCACACATCTAACGGTGACACGATTAAGAAGAAGATAAAGCTTAAACCAAGAGTTTCAGAACTGTTAAAAATTTGGAAGTCGATTAATATGAAACCAATCGATGAAATCTTTTATGAAGTGAAAAAATAACGAAATAAGTATATACGAATGTTCTCAACTCTCAAGAGCTACACGATAGGGTATAACAAAATTTATACTACAAGTAAAGCCATCTCAGAAATTTTTGGGTTCTTGAACGAAAACTAAAAAATAAGTCCTTATATAATAAAGGCTAAAATACCTAAATCATCACTCAACTTTACTCTTTGACCTATTTTTCTCCTCCTTCCACTCTCCGACCTCTACATTCTTCACCCGCCACTCCTCTTTTTTCTCTCTCCACCATTGCTTCGACTCCTTTTACTCAATCTTTAGCTTATTTAGCAAAAAATTATCACTAATTCCATAACATAATTAATACCATAATCTAATCAAATATGCATCCTAATTTCATTGCGTCTCTAAGTTCCAGTTTCTTCTCAATTCCAATAAAAAATAAAAGAATTAAAAGAGAATAGGAAAACTATTAAAAAAGAGAGTAAAAAAATTATAGTGATTGTACTCTAACTAGTTTCTTTGTTCCATCCATAGCAATGGTACTAACCATGTTTTCACCCCAAATGTTAAACTGCTTCCAGCACAAGTCAGATCGAATGGTCTGTCACCTCAAGCGCAATCAAAATAAGAGGAAAATCTTCTTCGAATCTCACATCAACGACATCATTGATCACTTGACAAACCTGATCGTTTTCTCCAGCTCTAGTAAATTCATTGGTGATTTTACCTTTTTTGTTGCCTTTCTTAGCAGAAAGAGGCTGCGATGGAGCAGGAGAAATCACTACAGCCACAAATATAGCATACTCAGCATCGCGTGAGAGAATGTAAAGGCAGAAAATAGGACGACACGTAGTAATCGAAGAAGAGAGGTGAGTGAGGTTTAGAGTTTGAAGGTCTAGACAGAGATCGACGAGAAGTGGGCAGAGGAGAGAATTGAGGAGTTGAGAGAAATCATTAATTTGGGTGGTCGTGGAGGTTGGTGGTTGGACGGTTGGTTTAGGGTATTCTAAATTATTTTTGTATTTAATAATAAAAAATATTAATAAAAATAATTTATTTTTATTTTAAATTATTTTTTATATTTAATAATAATAAAATAAGCTACGTCATACCAAAATATTAATAAAATAATTTAGTATGGTCAAAATAGGTCAGAAAGTAAAGTTCAATGAGTAAATTGAGCGTTTTGAAAGTTCAATGACCAAAATAGGTCAGAGAGCAGAGTTGAGTGGTGATTTAGGTATTTTACCCTATAATAAAAGTATGTGTCATTACTTTAAACAATTAATTTAATATTTCATTAATATACCATAGAATTATGATAAAACTTTATCAAACATATTATTTTCATTGTTTTGTTAAGATAACATCTTAAATACTGTCGCGACCGTTTTTAAAATCCGTTTGTGGAAAAATAGTATGACGATTAGGGTTTTGGAAATCGGGGTTTCTCATTTTGATTTGATCTTGAAATTAGGAATTTTTCTATTTTAATCAAATTTCTTTTATTTTCTTTAAAAATCGTTTTGGAGTCGCCACCGGTTAATTTGGTAGACCGGACACCATAAAAAGCGGACCAAAGATTCTTTTAATAAAATTCGAGTTCGGGAGTCGGTTACGTGTAGGGATGGGTTAACACCCCTACAAACGCCCGTTATCGGTACCTTATTAATTCCACGTGACATTTTGGCATTTCGAACATTAATTTGAACCGAATTAAATCTTTAATTGTTAAACGGATTTCATTTCGAATGGGAATATCCTTTTGTAAGAAAATACATTTTTGGCGAATATAAGTTTTGAAACGTCCAAATACATTAGAACGCTTCAATTCATATTCAAAATGTATCTCAACACAAAAAGGTTTAATGCATGTCTGATTATTTTGTTGTCCATTTTAAGTAAACTCTAATTAGAGCTCCATTAATTAAAGGAACTATGAATATTATCACGTTTAAGGTTTATGAGATAACACTCAAATAATTGAGCACTATCCATACTAAGCCTTAAATTAATAATATTCTTAATTATTTGGTGTTACTAACTACTTTCTTCCTATCTTAATTTAATTTTTATTAACACTAATTATTTGTGATTACATGTTTTAATTTAAATAAAATACTAAATATTTAACTAAAATATCCCCTTGATTAACATCTCATTACATTGAGATACTAATCAAATTAGAATATTAAAGTTGTTATTTAGTACTCATTTATTTTCTACAATGATTTTTCTATTCAAATTGTTTAATTAATTAAGGAACCTAGGCTAAAGGCTCTAATTAATAAAATTAAGTGATTAAATCTTCCTAATCATGCATACTATATGCTTAATTAAAAATTATGCAATCATATAAATAAATTAAATTTGAGCAATTGAATTATTTAAAGCTGTAAATGACTAAATTGAAAAGAATTAAATTTAGAACAAAACTAATAGGGAGAAAAATGAATTGTATTTCAAGTAGGAGAATCAAATTACAATGATTTAAGGACTAAACTGAAAGAGAAGGAAAACTAGAAATCTCGAAACCTAAGAAGGGGAAAGAAGGGCGCAGATCCTTTGCCCGGATCCGAATGATCCGTGCGGGTCGAGTCAACCCGGTGTATAAACGACACCGTTTGACTCAGGGTATAAATACACCATTTACGAGCCAACTCATCCATTCGAACAAAACACACACACATGTTTTAATTTTTATTCCTAATTATTTGGTGTTACTAACTACTTTCTTCCTATCTTAATTTAATTTTTATTAACACTAATTATATGTGATTACATGTTTTAATTTAAATAAAATACTAAATATTTAACTAAAATATCCCCTTGATTAACATCTCATTACATTGAGATACTAATCAAATTAGAATATTAAAGTTGTTATTTAGTACTCATTTATTTTCTACAATGATTTTTCTATTCAAATTGTTTAATTAATTAAGGAACCTAGGCTAAAGGCTCTAATTAATACAATTAAGTGATTAAATCTTCCTAATCATGCATACTATATGCTTAATTAAAAATTATGCAATCATATAAATAAATTAAATTTGAGCAATTGAATTATTTAAAGCTGTAAATGACTAAATTGAAAAGAATTAAATTTAGAACAAAACTAATAGGGAGAAAAATGAATTGTATTTCAAGTAGGAGAATCAAATTACAATGATTTAAGGACTAAACTGAAAGAGAAGGAAAACTAGAAATCTCGAAACCTAAGAAGGGGAAAGAAGGGCGCAGATCCTTTGCCCGGATTCGAATGATCTGTGCGGGTCGAGTCAACCCGGTGTATAAACGGCACCGTTTGACTCAGGGTATAAATACACCATTTACGAGCCAACTCAGCCATTCGAACAAAAAACACACACTCTCTCTCTCTCTTCCCACCCATTCTCTCTCAACTCGAATATCCAATTTCCAAATTTTACTAAGTTTTTTTCAATAAAAATCACCTATTTCTTCATTGCTCATCCCATGTTCTTCACTTTTCTACACTTTGATCGAACACAAACTCTAAAACCCATTCATTTCCTATTTCTTACGAATCAAAATTCACTTTTCATCCCTTGTTCTTCTCTAGTTCTTCATTTTTTCTATCTTTGATCTACCATAAACACCTAAACCATGTTAACTCGTGTTTATCTTCGATCAAAACCCCTAGCTTCAAAAAAAAATCAAAACTCGAAACCCTAGCTTGATATGTTTCTCAGCCACCGGAAGCGACGCCGGTCACCGACCGTCGTCTCCAGTCATCCCTAACCTCTCTCCGATGATCGAAACTTTTTCGATCATCTTCTCCGACCAACCTAAATTTTTTGACCGTCGACTGGTTTTTTCGGTCGTCTTCTTCGACCAAGCCTGCAACTCCGACCGTCGTGCTCCGCTGCTGGAGCAATTTCTGACCACCGTCTGCCGCTACACTAAAACCCTAAAAACTCTAAAAATGCTTTATTTTCCATCCTAAACCCTAATGTAAAGCCCGTTTCGATAGAAACACCCAACTTCCCCTCCTAAACTAACTACTCGAACCAAAAACCCTCATCTCTCTATCATTTTCTTCTCCGGCCAGACCTATTTCCTCACTCTCTCACTCCGGCGATGCGCACAGTGGCAAGAACTCAAGATAAGTGCTTCTTCTTGTTTTCAAATTCAATTTTGGTTTCGAATTTATGATTTACTTAGGTGTTAGAAACTATTTTTAGGTATTTGGAAACTTAGATCTAGGGTTTAGGTTTCGATTTTTCTAGTTTTTAGCTTAGGGTTGACTTGTTTTCGTGTTTTAAGTGCAGGAATATGAAAGAGGAGAGGAGGAACTACCTATTCGTGGTGGCAGTCGAGCTCCAGCAATGGTCTCCGACGAACTTCTCAGCTTCCAAACGACGAGGTGAGACTTTCAGACTTCTTCCTCTCTCTCCAATTAATTTCTCGTAATTATTGTGCAATTATTGTCATTAATTATTTTCTCTCTCTCTTTATATACCCAGTAGTGGGAAATGACGTCACAGTGACGCTGGCGAAGCTAGCTGGCTCCAGTTGGGGCTCAATCCGCGTGAACACATGATGAGCGAATAAGAGCGCGACATGTGTCCCTTGAGTCTCAATTTTGGGCGGTAAATAAAAGCACATGTGGGCTTTGTGTTTCTTTTCCCGATTTATGTGTGCTTATTGGGCTGACATATGAATATGAGTTGTAAATGGGTTGACAAAATTTGTATTTTGGGTCTGATACTTATATTTGGGCTTTGTATAATGAAAATGGGTATTGGATATGTAAAATGTACTCTGTATTGCATATTTTGGACGGTTATTTGGATTATTTATTTATTTGGTATTCAAATATTATATATATACACACTCGGACAAAATACATGTATTACAAATACAAATTAAAACAATAAGGTACAATCATTGACTCATAAAATTGTCTCTTGAGAAATCATTAGAGCTGTGAAAGTAAAAAATAAAGACCATGAACGTATGCTTATGATGCTCCTCTTCTGAGACGATACTGACTACAAGCAAAGAAAATGTAACCCACAACTTCTCCCTAGTACAACTTTTTTTATCAATCTCAAGTAAAATTTGAAACAAGTTCGTTCAAATATATATTAAGCATTATAAAATTAATTTTAGCTTTTAATATTTATAAATTTTATAATTTTGAGCTCATCCTTTTATTAAGAAAAATTTGATCCTTAATATTTTAAAAAGAGTCCATCGTTAATTTTTAACAGAAATATTAAATAAAAATTTACTTTTTTTTAATATCATTGACATAGCATTCTTCCTAGTAGTTCATGTATCATTCATACAATTTATTTTTGTATTTTTATATTTTTGAAATAGATATAGTAATTTTTAAATATTTTTATAATTTTAAATTACTTATCGGCATGTCATATAGGAGAAATAGTATTATGTCAACATAAAGTATGTTAACCATGAAAAATGGTATATTTCATGCCTTTTTACTTAGGTTATTACTTGGTTTCGAGTTCGTTTAGTTGCATTTAAGAGTAATTAGGGTGTATGCTTGGAGTTTACTTTCGTGCTTGAAAGATTTATTAATTGATGCTATGATGAGGGGAAGGTAGACTTTTTGGTGGTTGTTTATGCAAGTTTTTAGGTGACTTGAGGAAGTGATGATTTGTCATAACAATTCAAGGATGAGGAGCGAGCAGATGCTGACAACATTTTTAAGAACTAGATGACAAAAATATATTTGCACTCGTGCATTCAGCAAATGGTTCCCCTGCCAGTTGTTATTCTGTGCATGTGAAAGAGAAAAATTCCCCAGGTCATTTATCAAGGATGAGGGCAGCAAACCCTAGGAGACCATACTATATAAGGGCAATAGATGCCGCATTTAATAAGAGCTGAATTTTTGGAGAAAAGCAAGTCTCTCTTCTCTCTCATTTGGGTGGCCACCATTGTTGAGCAAAAGAAAGTTCTTAAGGGTAGATTAAGCTCTCGAAAGAAGCTAGGAAAGCTCACGCTAGCTCTCATCTAAATAAGGGTACTTCGAGTCTTTAAAAACTTCTCGTTGTTTATTTCAGTACTGATGTTGGAAATGTTTCTAGAATATTTTATTATGGATGATTTGTGCCCAACCATGAACTGATTCACTTTGGCTTGGGTTTATTTGTGGATGATTATGTTTACTTTTATTGAATGTCTTAGCTTTCTGCTATATGCTTGTTTTGTTCATTGCTTAGCTTGTCTAGGTTAGTAAGAGCTCTCAAAAGTTGACCATAACCTAATTTGTTGCCTAATATCGAAAGAGTTAGGCTAGATCTAAATGAATAATGAGTTTTTGCTGGAAGGCTTAAACCCTAACCCACCTTATAAATAAGATAGAGTTTCATAATAATTTGCTAGGGTTCAAGTAGGAATGTATTGTTTTAGCATTTTCTTATCTAGTCTCTCATTAGGAGTAGTTGATGGGCATATTATTAAATTCTGTCGAACAATATGATAGCAATTTTTGCCATTATTTCATTAAAGTAAAACATATGATTCTTCGGTAAACTCAGCCTCTTTATTATCCTGATCAATTGTTGTTTGTGTGAGCTTGTTTAGCTTATCTCTTGGTTCTCAGTTCTCTTTATTATTGCTATAGCATTTATCCTTATATTTGTGACAACCATCAACGACTTCACCATTTAATCTTTGTTACTCAATTACAATTGCTTTGAATTGAATCATCACAATTTTTGTGAAAACGATACCCAATACTCACTTTTTATTACTTTTGCGACGAGATTATTTACACAATTTGCGCATCTATCACAACACAACAGAGTATATTAGACTACAACGTCGTCTGCCACTTCAAAACTGTTAAAATTCAATATTTTGTAAACATTTTAAAGAAAAATAAATTCAAATAATTAATAAATTTAAGTTGTTTTGTAACACCCCGATCCCAATCTAAATCTAAAGTAATACATTTGGGTCACCCAAAACCGACCTCATGGACGGAGGTAATATGGAAATAGAGGGTACAATTGACCCCACTTGAATTGTTAGGGTATAGATTTTCAAGGAGCTAACATAGAACTTTCATAGGAAATATTAAATTTAACCCCACTTAATTTGTTGGGATACGAGGTCAACAATATTTATTGTAATGACATTAGAATCCTGCGTACCTTGTTCCTCACTCTGACCCCACTATATGAAAATTCTAGCTATGCCACTGTCCGACCCATCAAAATTTCCATTAAAAACCATAAGTTTAACCATTTTCAAAATATCAAATCATCCATAAATCCATGTAATTAAATAAGCATTATAAATAAGTTTACAAAATAGGAGCTCCAAGTTTAAAACATCGTATATTAAAATAACATTTCAATAGAGTTTATAGACTCAATAACTCATAAGGTCCTATGAATTCATAAGCCTAAAACTAAATACTAAGCATTGTACTCTAAAATGAAGCGGTGTTGGGTAATCTCTTCATAATGTGCTCCTCGGCCATGATCCACCTACTAACCTGCAAACGAAAACAACGATCCCGAACGCTGATCTTACAAAGCTCAATGGTACATTTCTACTCTACGAAAATTCTTGATTATCTTAAAATAAGCTTGCGAGATAAATATAGTTTAGAGAGTATAGATAAGACTTCACTATCTATGAGTTATCATCTAGCCTACACTAGCTCGAGTCCTTAGATCACCTATCTCAAGACATCATTAAGTCTACAAAAAGTCTTACATGTTCCACAATGATTTTCCATACTCGAGGTCACATAACCTATTGAGTTACTCGATCTCACTCAGCTCATCGAGTTAATTCATTCATAAGCTATCATCCATAGCATTCACACAACATAAAAAAATACATCCATACATCATCTATATAATGGCCAACAAAGTCCTACTTTACTTGTGATCACACAGCCGTTGGGTTACCCGTGTTCACACAACCATCAGATTAGATGGATCATATCCAAATCACCATAGCCACGAATATGTCCTAGACATACTTGAATCACATTAGCCACAAGTAGTCCTTACCTAAGGCCACTCAGCCTATCAGGTTACTCGAGCTCACTCAGCCTATTGAGTTTATTACCTTATCCGGATCACCATAACCACAGATAGATTTCTAACCGCACCCAGATCACTTATCCCATGGGTAAGTCAGATGTACTTGTTCACCCAGCCCAAAGTACGCATCCCCTTATATAAGTATCGTAGTACTGGCTCTAGAGCATCCAGATTCCTTTACAACAATCATAAGATCATACATGCTCCCCCAGCATTCATGTACCTCACCATGAGGTAAGTGGCACCAAGCCAAGCTATCAAGCAAATGCCCCCAAGGCATGACACTAATCAACATAGTTATTTTCATAAGCAAGTCACACAAAGCTTACCAAGTTATTATACATTATGCTCATTCATGAGGGTTAAATCTCGATCTCTTAGATTTACAATTCATTTTACCCCATTAGAAGTCCCTTGGACCATAGTCCTCGAATTATCAACCCCTCAAACTCATTTTCAACTTTTACAGGCAGATTGCCTAGTGGGTATCGATACCCACCCTATGCGTATCAATACTCAGCTTCACAAGGAAAGGGTTGATTGTTGACCCCGTACTGGTACACGGATTCTGTGTACTGATACCTATTCAATATCGATACTCCCCCAAGCGTACCGATACGAAACCCTGTTACTAGAAAATTAATGAAACATGGGTATCGATTCGGCTCAAGCCTGTACAAATAATCTCTTTAAATTTTGCTTGTGTTCGTCATTCAGAACACAAGGTATTAGTACGGGCTCCCCGTGTACCGATACTGAAGCCCAAAATGGTTTCTAAGGCTCGAAAAATCACTTTCCAAGCCCGCAAAACGTAACTTTTAACCCCTTAACTCAATCCTACATCTTATGTGAGTTAATTATAGTGGTTTGCTACCATTTTTACACATTATTAATGACTAAACCGAAATTCACCATTAAAGGGTTTTAAGCTACCAAAACACCCAACTAGCAATCTTAAACCATAAAATCAAGGAAAGCAATCACTTTATGATCTTCAAGAAGAGTATGAGTCAGAGATGTACCGACCTTAAGCCAAAAAATCTCATAATGTTCTCTTACCCCAAGCTCCTTCAACCTTCCTCCTTGACTCAAGCTTGGAAACCCCCTTTAACCTCTTTCACATGCCATACAAACATGAAAATCAAATCAAAGCTTGAACTACCCATCATGGTAGGCTTAGCTATGAAAATAGAACTTTAAAATCATGAGAAAACTCCATTGGAATCCCCAAAGCTCAAACCTTTAAAAAACCCATAAATGAAGACTTACCTCATTTCCCACAACATCATACTTTTCGTGAAGCCCATGGAGAGGAGATCAACATACTTGAATATTGAATCTCGGATGTAGGAAATGATGTAGAAAGCTTGAATCTTTGAGAATAGAAACTAGGCTTGAAAGGAAGTGAAAAATGGGTTGTGTAGGAGAAGGAAAAAGATGAAGATGATATCATCTTGTCTCCCCTCCCCAACATCACGTGATATACCTATTTACCCAATTGGTTTTCAGCTTTTATTTTGAATAAAGGTAAAATCACAACATAATATCTCAAGGTTCTTCCCCTTTTACAAATTAATCACTCGCCAAGCCTAATTAGCTCAAATCTCAACCAAAGAGGCCCAATAGGTCCAAACACTCAATCCAACGCAAGGGTCCGTGATCCGGGTCAACGCCCAATCGTTGACTAAAAAATTTGGGTCATTACATGTCTAGAATAAAAAATTATCCAAATAGTCTATCAAAGTAAAACAATAACAATTGATACATTTAACTTTAGAGTAATAATTTGATTTATTTACATTGAAAGTTTTTTATTCACAAATTTGATTAAGAAGTCACCATGTATTCTAAGTTGACAATTAAATAAAAATAGTGATTAAGAATTCACCATGTATTCTTATTCCTAAGTTCATATTTTTTTGTTTAGAAAATCAATTTTTGCCATCAAACTCGGTATGAAAAATAAATTTTGTCCCATTGCCACGTCATCTTCACATGTAGACTGTCACATCAGCATAGTAGATTGTCACATCAACACTGTTGACCGCCACATCATCAACGTAAGGTCAACATTGGCTTTCATTAGTCAAGGGGCAACTGTGATGCAGTTGAACTAGTTAAGGGGCCAAACTAATATAAAAAATCATAGAGGAGAAATCGATAAATTAAGACCACTACTAGGGCAAAAGTAGCCTTAAGCTTTATGTAACACCCGGGTTTAGGGGTCGGGTGAAAATAATATTTTAATATTATTTTGGGCTCGGTTTTATAATTAAAATAATCTTTTAAGTTTCGGGTTTTCAAAAATAAATATTTGAAATTGGACCAAATTGAATGAATTGCAAAGTGGAAAGTTTTTAAAGAAGAAAGGAGATAGCCATTCATTAATGGCCTTTTGGTAATTTGCCCATCTTTTAATTTTAAACCCCCTTTTCCCATCATCTTTTCACTATTCACTCTCTTCTTCATCCAACCCAACGTGAAATAGAGCTCTCTCATCTTCACCACTATTCCATCAAAAACCTCATCCATTTCAACTCATTTTTGAAAGGTAACATCGTTTTTGACTTCTCCTCAACTCCCTCTCTTTAAAAGTACCATTAGTTTTCATTTTCATTGAAGTTTTGAAAATGAGGATTTCAAAAGATTTGATTAAAAATGGTGCCTTTGTGTAGCTAAACTTAATATTTTGATCTAATATGGTTAGTTATGAAGTATAGAAGTCAAATGGTACCACATATGTGAATTTTGAATGGTTTTAAGCAAATTCCCGAATTTGGGTATAAATGGGGTTTTTGGAGGGTTTTGGGTGAGTTTTGGGGGTTGATTTAGGTGGGAATTGATAGCCCAATGTTAGTACTATGGATATGGGTTGATTTGGGGTCATTTGTGGGTGTAAAGGGTGTTGGAAACATGGATTTTGGAAGAGGTATTGGGGCTGTCCGAGTTTGCTAAATGTGGGGTTTGTTCATGGCATGAAACATTGTGAATTGTGTTTGAATTGTGTTCCGGGTTAGTGTTTTGATGTTTGGGCTGACTTGAGGTTATTTGAATTGTATTGAGGTTGTTTAGAAGCGAGAACTTGGGTCGGTAAAGCATCGGGAGGAAATCCGGAAACTTGAAGGTGATGCTTGCTTGGTAGTTGAGCTTGGAGGTAGAGGTGAGTGGTTAAAATGTTTTAAATGGTTTTGAGCAATTGGTTCAAGCATGTGGACTAGGTTGGGATTGGTAGACCCACCTAGAGTTGGGGTTAAAGTGGTAGCCTAATCCCAAGCTTTGACTAGAGACTTTGGTTGCACTCTCTAATGGTTGTTTATGCCTCGTGTTAAATTGTGATGATGTTGATTATGTATATGTTGTATACATGTATGTTGAGGCATGTTTGATGCATTGTTATATGCGTGTTGATGATAGATATGATATGGTTATACACATGTGTAAAATATGATGTGATATGGTTGTTAATGATGTACATGTGGTGTTGACGTGTGAAATGATATTATGAGGTGATTGTATGATCCGAGGATCATGGTGAGTACATGCTAGGCATGGAAATCTGGTTTGTGCATGACGGTGAGTCATGGTGAGTACGTGCTAAGCACAGAAGTTGTTATGAAATGATATTGTGAAAGATTAATGAAATGTGTAGTATTGGCACTAGTATGCTTGGGTACAAATGATCGATCATTAGGATGTTTAGTGTGTACACGTTAGTCAAAATGCGCGCGTGGTCTTGATGATGGTAGTCATCAAGATGGAGTACGGGTTCGCCCAGAAATCTTCTTATATATAATAGTCGGTGATGAGTGGAATCCCAACGACGGGCGTGAGGATGAGTGGAATCCCCTCCGCGTGAAACGAGGCGTGAGGATGAGTGGAATCCCCTCCGCGTGAACGGTGATGAGTGTAATCCCACCGTCAGGTAATGGTAGAGTTGTTGGATGTGAGTTCCAACGGTTATCCGCGTATTCGAGTCATAGCTAGGTGCCAATACGGATTGTGGTTTATGTTGCCAATATGTGATTAATTGTGAGCCAATGTGATTTGGGATGTGTTGCTAACAAGGTTTAATATGTGTGATTACCTATGTTGTGGATTTAAACATGTTGAGCATGACATGATATTGAATATATGTTCATGCGTCATCTATAATTACGGCTCGTGTGGATCGAAGGTAAGATCATGCATTTTATCTTGGTTGTAGCTCGTGCTTGGACCCTGCATTGTCGAAGGTTTGTTTTATGAGCTTACCCTCACTAAGCTTTTATGCTTACGCTCTCTTTTGTTCGACAATGCAGATCAATGGCTTGTGGGTGGCAAGGGCAAGGAAAGGCCTCCAAGTGTTGCCTACGGTTAGCTCAAGTATGATAGTTAAATTTAAAGATTGTAATAGTGAAGCAATGGGATAAGTGTTGTGTTATGATGCTTTTGGAATATATTGTTGTTGTTGTTGTTTAGGAGCATGTTAGACTCCTCGTATGTGTGTTTGTTAATTTGGCTTTTGGGATGTATGCCTTGCTTGAAACCATGTTAGTATTTTGCTATCTAGAATTGCATAAGTGTTGGATATGCTAAAGCTTAATATCTATAATGACAGGTATGGATGTGTGGCTTGTGATGTTGTGCCTTGGTGTTAGTCTTGTTATGATGATGCTCAAGCATGCTTGTATGTTGGTTTGTCTTTAGAATTGTTGTTAGTGTGTTGTTGGAGGTTTTAGTGAGGTTTTGGGACACCCTTGTGCCTTAAAACAGCTAAAACCCGTCTGCAGACAGAGGGCGTTTCGAAACGGGCTACCCTGTTTTGATACGGTCCCCTTTGTTTTGGCCGAGCGTTTCGAAACGGATAGGGGCCGTTTCGGTACACTTTTGCTACTAGAATTTTGAGAAATTGGCGAGATAAAGGTGTTCCGAAACGGGTCTATGGTGTTTCGAAACGGTCAAATCTTGTTGACCACGAGAAGTTGACCAGAGAGGGTGTTTCGGAACGGTTGACCCCCGTTCCGATACGGCATCCTCGTGTAGGCTTAGATTTGTTGACCAGGTCAAGGCGTTTCGATACGACTTGAGGGTGTTTCGAAACGACCTGTTAAATCACATAAAAATGGACTGTTTGGTTCGGTTTGTTTGAGTCTTGGTTGCATGAATGCTTGTCTTCCGTTGCTGTGATCACATAGGAATTAAATGTGCATTTAGGGAAGATTAAATTAAATTTTTTTTTTGGGTCGTTAACCGAGGATGAACCTTAACGGGTTTCGCTTCAGTTTTCCCCGTGTGGCCCACTCAGACCGGTCGTCCGACCAGACCGGTACGAGGGGGTTACACTTTAAATTAAAGAATTATTATTTCTACTCAAAATAAATAAAGAATGATTATTTGATACATCGAAGGCGTAAGATTTTACTTTCCAATTGGGATTAAGAAGTCACCACGCGTTTTTGTATTTTTAATTAATATTACAATTTTAAAATATTCACATAGAAATATTAAAATTAATAAAAATATTTAAAAAATAATATCAAATATTACTAAAAATAAAAATATCTAAAAATATGTAAAATTATAATTTTAAAAAACATAATTTAAAAAACAATAAATTATAAATTATACAAAAACTAAAATTTTAAACTATTTATAAAATATTAAAACTTTTAAAACCTTCGACAAAACTAGGCTATTTTCTCTCTCAACCATCCTAGAGAAAGCAATGTGATAGTAGTTGGCATTCATAATTAAACTATTTATTTGGATCATGCATTCCCTCCTTCACATTCAAACTTTGTTTCATCTCACTTAATTAAATGATTGGTCTTACAACATTAAAACCGTATCTTTCAAAGTTTCTCGTTTTTCATTTCAATATTGTGGTAATATATATATATATATATATATATATATATATTTACATGATTAAACTAATCATACATGTGTCCACACGTTGCTCTATAAATTAGGTTTCGAAAAAATATATATTTGGATCTTAAATATAAAACATATTTTAATAGTGTTTTTATTTTTAGTAGTATTTTCATATTGTTTTAAATATTTTATTAATTTTTATATTTTTATGTTATCCAAATATTTTAAAATTTTAATCTTTTCTTAAACACATTTTTTTTGGCCAAAAATCAATTTTGTTATCGTACTCAACCAGAAAATTTAATTTGCCTTTAAGCTCGATAAAAAAATCAAATTGTCCTTCTACCACGTCATCTTCACATGTGGACTGCCATGTCATTATAGTCGACCGTCACATCCGTTAAGTGTGTAAAAGTCCTATATTTATATCCTAGTTTAGCTCAATTATTGTTGTTCTTAAGTATAGTTTAGTTGTATGTATTAGGAAAACATACACAAAACTGCATAGATTAGATATTCTGCCTTATTTGATGAACTTAATTGATTCTATATAAAAGATATTGCTCATGTGTGTTTTCTAACTGTGCGCATGTACCCGCCAAGGCAGATGCCGCCGAGGCAGAAGAAAGGGCAGAAGAGGAGAAGCTGGAAATTGATGGAGGAAGTTGTTGGACCATCGGGAGAACTGATCGAGGAGGAGAAGCCCAGAATGAAGAGCTGTGCAAACCCCTGCACACCAGTCCACACGTCTCCCAAGGTAGTCAACAGTGTGCCGCTGAGGCAGTAACTCAAGGAAGGGTAGACAAATACAAAGTGGTATGCGACTGAAAAAGCTCATCAAGCCCGATTTTTGAAGACCACTTGCACGTGCATTGGAGCCTAGCAAACAAAAAAAGCAATGATCAAAGTCAAGGTAGAAAAAGTCAAATGGGAATCTATGAAGATTTAATGTTAGATTTATTCTTTTAATGAGTTGTAATTATATTCTAACTAGTATTCCTGCCCTAAACTGACTTAGACCTAGGCTCCTCCCTTATATATATATAATCGACTTGAAGGAGAAAAAGACAATTGAGATTAGAGAGAAAACTCCTTCTTGTTGAAACCCCTTTGTGCCACAAACCTCCATTATGTTCTAAACCTTCCCTAGGGCTAAGGGTTGGTTGTGTAGTAGTTGTGAGAGTTTTGCTTGTATCCGTTTAGGTTTTCAGTTTTTGTAATAAAATTCAAGGTTTGTTAACTCTTAGTTCTTCATTGTTGCAATCTTTATCGATAGAGAAGAGAGCTTCAATCTATTTGTTCAATATCAGGAGAGTTGAACTCACGAAATGAGTAAACACGATTTTATACAACTATAGGGTAAAGCTACTTTGGCTTAAGGATAAGTTAGAAGTTCAGCGGCTAAGAGAGGCTTCATAATCGGTTGGTGTTCATCCTTAGATTCACGTCGGGAGGTATTATCCAAGACGTGTTCGCCAATAGTACTTCAAGCTTAGGGATAAGAGGAAGTCATTGAAGGGAGCCTTGTTGAACCTTGAATCATTGCTTAACTGCCCAAACAGTCACATTGGTCTCTGCCGAGGTGGGCTTATACCGAGGCATACTCGTGGGCAGCTGTTGAAGTTGTTAAGTTGATCTGCAAAATTGTGCCGAGACAGTGCATCTAATCTCCACACTACGAAGCATTCCAATACCGGCTCATTCTCTCACTCTGATTTCTCAATTTATTTTATTTGCTTTAGTTTTAGTTTTAATCAAAACAACTCTCATTATTTGTGTTTTTACTTTTTACTTGTGCAGAAAAGTGAATTCCGAAAGGTTGTCACAATCCTTGTAGAGACGATATCTTAAATACTATAACTTGGCACAGTGTACACTTGCACACAATTTGCGCATCACTTTTGCACGCAACAAGTTTTTGGCACCGTTGCCAGGGATTGGCGTACAACTTTTTGTTTTTATTTTTCTGTTTAACCCCCTGGTTTTCTTTGGTTTATGACCATAGCGAACCAAAAATCACCCTTGCGAGAATACAATCTAGAGCCTGAACATACTGCACGCAGATTAAGACAAGCAACCAGAGAAGTCTTGTGTGACCAAGCAAACGACCAAAATCTACCACCACCCCCAATCAAAAATGCCGTGGCGGGCAATGGTAGACAACCTCTTGCCGCTCGGCGGCTAGTTCGTGAATACTTGAAGGAGGATCTCAAAAGGATAAACTCTAGAGTGATTGATCCAGATATACAAGCGGACTACTTCGAACTCAAACTAGTCATGTTTAACATGCTGAATACACTTGGACAATTTGGAGGATCTGCCACTGAAGATGCCCGCCAGCACATGAAATCCTTCCTGGATATTTGCAAATCCTTCAAAATCCATGGAGTCCACCCTGACGTGCTACGACTCAAATTATTTCCCTATTCACTGAGGGATAGGGCAAAAACTTGGTTCAACAGCCTACCATCAGAGTCCATTGAATCTTGGACAGAACTATGCCGAGATTTATTAGCTCGATTTAATCATGTCAATTTAACTAATAAATAGCGGACTGACATCACTACTTTTCGACATGCAGATGATGAATCGATGTACGAGGCATGAGAGTATTGTGAATTGCTGAATAAATGCCCCTCTCATGGATTTCCAGAGTGGACACAAGTATTCATATTCTACAATGGTATAAACACACCAACAAGGATGATGTTGGATTCCTCTACCAATGGTACATTACTTGATAAGGAGCCCGTTGAAGTAATTCAAATCTTGAACATGATGGCCAAAAACGACTACTAGTTCCCTAATGCCCACCGAGGCAGCATAAGGATGCAGGCCACAACAAACGAGCTAGGAGCATCAGATGCAGTTGTAGCGCAAATTGCTTGGTTGACAAAGATGGTAGAAGCTATGCCAGGGGAGAACAATACACAGCAGGTTAAAGCCATTGATGCCTTTTGCGACCAATGTGGGGAAGTCCCATGACTCATCTGAGTGCCAATAGGGAACCGAAACCAGTTGCTTTGTGGGAACTACAACACGAACAACAACCCTATATCGAACACTTACAATCCAGGCTGGAAGAGGCACCCTAATTTTTCATAGAGTAACCCCAACAACGCTTTGAATCCAACTAATCAGAAGAACCAATCGCAAGGATTCAGGTGGACTATGCCGCGACAGCAGCAGCCGTAGCCGCAACACCCAGTGCTTTAGAGCAGACTCTGAATGCCTTCATGACTCAAACAGGTACCTATATGTCCAACAAGGATTTCTTTGTTAAAAAACCGAAGCTTTCATAGACAGGACCGAGATGAGAATGTAGAACCACGAGGCAACTTTAAAGTCACTGGAAACTCAAGTGGGACAATTTGCACAAGTCTTGAACACCAGACCTATGGGAGGATTGTCTAACGACACTGAAGTCGTGAGGAAACCCACTTACGAGCAGTGTAAGGCCATCAAATCAGTTGCCTAGAAAGAAACAGGCAAGCCCGCCGCGGCAGACCCAGGACCTTATGCTGCGGCAGACCCTATTGATGCTTCCGAAAAACATGAGGTACGCCCACCTATTCCACAACAACTAAAACACCAGAAGTAGGACCATCAATTCAAAATGTTTCTAGACATTCTTAAGAAAATACACATCAACGTACCTCTGGTGGAAGCCATACAACAAATGCCTAACTTAGCCAAATTTCTGAAAGACATTGTTTCCAAATGGAGAAGAATCGGGGAAATCAAAATGATCGCCATGATGGAACAATGCATGGCCATGCTGCACAATAAAACGCCACCCAAGCTGAGAGACCCATGCAGCTTTCTCATTCCTTGCGCTATTGGGAACCACTACGAAGGGAAAGCCTTATGTGACCTTGGGAAAAGTATCAATGTAATGCCCAAGTCAGTGTTCGAAAAACTAGGAATTGGGAAAGCTAGACCCACTACCGTCATGCTCCAGTTAGCTGACCACTCTTATGTGCAACTGGAGGGAAATTTGAAGATATTCTAGTAAGAGTAGATAATCTTATTTTTCCAGCTGATTTCTTAATTCTGGACTGTGAGGTAGACGACAAAGCACCCATCGTCCTGGGAAGACCATTCCTAGCCACGAGCAAAACTCTGATAGACATGGAGAACGTGGAGCTTACTATGAGGGTGGATGACCAGAAAATTAAGCTGAATGTCTTGCAACATTTGAAAAAAGTTAACGACAAAGAAGAATGCCAGGACATTCATGCCTCAGCAAACACCAAACCCATCACAGAGTTAGAGCACTCTAGCCACAGCCGCCAAGGCGAGCAACCTGGCAGTGACCCTGATCAAGAGAAACACAAAGACCCGCCCTGGTAGAAGGTGAAGCAGATGTTGCAGCAACCCATGAAGTGGTTGTGTTGGGAAATGCATCTGAATGCATTCCCACATAACTTAAACCATTTTTTCTTTTTTTCCTTTTATTTTCATGTTTTAGGATTTAGATTTTAATTTCTTGCATTTTTATTCAATTCTTAGGAAGTAGATTTGGTTTCAGCAGTTATGCACTAATAATTTTTATTTCAATTTTCTTATTTTAGGAGGAACAATAGCCCAAGAGAAGAGAGAAGAAGCAAGCCCAAATCCATCACCCATTCCAATCCGCCTGCCAAATCTGCCGTGACAGACAGACGTTGGGTCCTGGTAAAACTAGTCGTTACAGACTAGCCGTTCGCAGACGCCTGTTTCGTTCCAACGGCTCTCTGCCCGGGCAACGACTACCTCGGCAGATGAAACGACATCCCTTTTCACTCCTATTTAAACCTCACATTTTTTTACTATTCATTCGTCTTTACTCTCTCTTGCATATTGTTTCAGAGAATTCCATTTGCTTTCAGACTTCTTTCTTTTTCCACAGTTTCTTAACTCTCACAACCCTCTTCGCACAAAAACCCTAAAGCCCAAAATCAAGAATGGAAAGAACCTCACACCGCCGCACTGCCCAGGAAGTGTCCGAGGAATCTCTCAACCGCTTTGCCACACTGGAGGTTAAAGTCCACCACAATGAAAAATTCAAAGAGAGATCGGTGTGGGAAGAGCAAGGATTCTACTACGAGATGGGGAAGAGGAATTTCGGGCTTGAGCACTTCATTTACTCAAAGATCGCACACCAAAAATGGCAGATCTTTTCCCAGCAACCAAAGCCGGAAAATCAGACAATAGTGCACGAATACTATGCCCATGGGATGATAGAGGAAGTGTCGACGGTGAATGTCCGTATGCGGCCAGTGATGATCGACGAAGACAAGATCAACCTCTACTACAACCTTTACATTCAAGAGGATCAACACGCGGAGTTCCTCGCCTCCCTCAAGGTAGACAATTATTAGGCAATGAAGGAAGAGCTTTGCATTCTAGGGACAGTATAGAATGAGGGAATAAATAGAGGCAACATCAATCGGTGGAACTTGCTGCCCAAGGTAAAATTATGGAACACATTCGTGAAGAGACGGTTGCTGCCCATGTTCCACAACTCTACCGTCGACAAGCCACGCTTGGCACTCATCCACTCCATCATCAACAAAAGGTATATTAATATGGGTGCAATTATTGCTAATGAAATTTATGAATGTGGGCAAAAAACGAAGTGGCAACTCAACTTCCCCAGCCTCATTACGACGTTGTGCGAGAAGGCACGCGTTTTGGCCACCCCAACAGACACTATGACGCCAGAAAGAACCGGGTGGACGAGGGACATCATCCTTCGAAAAATGGTGATCACATCTGCCACCCCGGAAAACTATGCCTAGGCATCGGAGATGGGTAGCCAACAACAATTCCAACAACCCACCTCGGTAACCACCATAGGCGGCTTGGCAGCCCAACTGGACAGAATGGAACGACGCCAGCTGACATTCATAGCCTACATCTGGGACTTCAACAACACCACCGTCACCACCATCAAGGAGAAGTTCCCAGCGGCCCAATTTCCAGAGTTCCCTGTCGAGATTTTTGCCTCGGCAGCACCAGAAACGCCCGCCGCACCCTTTACCTCGGCAACCCATCCGACCGCCTCCGAAACTCCAACCACCTCTATCTCAACCGAGCCTCAAGCCTCCCCAACAGCCACGGCCACTGAAGTCCTCTCCATCTCCAAAACCGTGGAGACACAACGGCCGCCCCAATCAGAGAATAAGGGCAGACATCACAGGCAACAGCCGATGCACCAGGACCATCTGAATCAGCCTACCTCAACTCATTATCCTCAAACTCAGTATGGCAAGACTCAGTCCAGTCCATCACTAGGAAACTGGAGCCGTCGTTCCCCTCAAGCACAAAGAGAACGCACTCTGCTACCGAGGTCAGCCAAGATAGCGAAAAAGGCGGCGAACGAGAAGTCACGCAGAAGGCACAACCAAGTCCACCTTCCCGCCAACAGCCACCGAGGGCAGCAAAGCGCTTCAAAATGGCAGCTCAAAAGAGGGTGATCATAGCCGACGACGATGAAACCTCCTCTAAGGCACCATCAATCTAAGATTCTCTCTCATTCTTCTATTTTATTTTTATCCAATGTATGCTAAATTTTGTGTATGTAGGCATGCATTGAGGACAATGCTCCTCTCGAGTTTTAGAGGGAGAATTAGTCCTCTAATTCTTTTCTTTTCTTTTCTATTTTTTATGTTTTTATTTTTATGTTTTGTTTTTTTAGTAGATGCATTTAGGTTCTAATGTAACATGCCTTTATTTAAAATCTAATGAATTCTAAGTTTGAGGGAAATTCTTGAGTAGCTTTTACCCGCCGCGGCAGATGGCCTGCCTGGGCAGTAACCTTAGCATGACTTTGGATTGACTTAGAATCCTAATATGATATGAACTTAAAGAAACATTCTTTGTGACTAGTTTGGTTTTAGGACTTCTAGGAAACTTAGGTATTTAACCTAGTAAACTTGGGTAGAACTCGAAGTTTAGAAGAAGAAGAAAAAAAAATATGTCCTAGGGGTGCCCGAAACTGGCTCTATGATAAGCTAGAGGTGCCTGAAATCAGCTCTAGAAAAAAAATCATTAGAAGTACCTTATCACTGGCCCTAGTGGTTTAATTGCAAAAGAAACTAAAGGGAAACCCGAATGAATTAAAGGGCTTACCAAAGTTTACTTAGAAGCCAAAGAATCATTCTTATCACAAGGACCGCACACACTCACGAGATACATAGTTCAGTTTCGGGTAAGTCCATTGTCATTCGAAAGGTTGCTAATTAGGCGTAAGTCTACACGCTATGTAAAGGTTGCTCAAGATGCTTTCTCGACTTAGTTTACATATTATTTTAAGTTTTGGCATGTTATTGTTAGATTACATTGCTTGAGGACAAACAATAGTTCGAGTTTGGGGTGCGTTAAGTAGGGGTGGGCAAAAATACCAGACTCGGTTGACCTGACCCGAAAACCCGACGCCCCGAACCTAAAATGTCGTGTAATTCCCGAAAAAAATTACCCGACCCGACAAATTTCCCGGGACACGGGCCGAAAGTTTCCTCTTATCGGGTACCCGACCTGATAAAAATTAATATATATATATATTATATTTAAAATTATATTTTTATTTTATGTTTCTTAATATTTTCACTCTAAAATTAAGTTTAAATCCCTACATTTTTTCTATGTTTGTATTATATTATTTAAGTTTTAAGTTTAATTTTTTTTAAATATTTTTGTGTTTAACATGTGATTTTTTTAATTTTAGAATTAAAAAATAAAAAAATAGGAACCGAGTACCCGAATTTTATAGGTACCCGGATATAATGGGCCAAAACACGGGCTGCTTAATGAGGTACCCGGATGAACCGGGTACTCGGTTTTCCGAGTACCCGAAAATTGGGTACCCGACAATGCCCACCCCTAGCGTTAAGTGTGCAAAAGTCTTATATTTATGCCCTAGTTTAGCTCAATTATTGTTGTTCTTAAGTATAGTTTAATTGCATGTATTATGAAAACATACACAAAACTGCATATATTAGATATTCTGCCTTATTTGATGAACTTAATTGATTCTATATAAAAGATGTTGCTCAGATCTGTTTTCTAATTGTGCGCAGGTACCCGCCGAGGCAGCAGAAAGGGCAGAAGAAGAGAAGCTGAAAATTGATGAAGGAAGTTGTTGGACCATCTGGAGAACTGATCGAGGAGGAGAAGCCTAGAATGAAGAGCTGTGTAAACCCCTACACACCAGTCCACACGTCTGCCAAGGCAGTCAATAGTGTGCCACCGAGGAAGCAACTCAAGGAACGGTGGAAAAAGTGCAAAGTGGTATGCAACTGAAAGAGCTCATCAAGCCTGATTTTTGGAGACCACTTGCACGTGCAATAGAGCCCATCAGACAAAGAAAGCCATGGTCAAAGTCAAAGTGGAAAAAGTCAAACGGGAATCTCAGAAGATTTAATGTTAGATTTATTCTTTTAATAAGATGTAATTATATTCTAACTAGTATTCCTGCCTTAAACCGACTTAGACCTAGGCTCTTCTCCTATATATATGTAATCGACTTGAAGGATAAAAAGACAATTGAGATTAGAGAGAAAACTCCTTCTTGTCGAAACCCCTTTCTGCCGCCAACCTCCATTATGTTCTAAACCTTCCCTAGGGCTAAAGGTTGGTTGTGTAGTAGTTGTGAGAGTTTTGCTTGTATTCATTTAGGTTTTCAGTTTTTGCAATAAAATTCAAGGTTTGTTAACTATTGGTTCTTCATTGTTGCAATCTTTATCGTGAGAGAAGAGAGCTTCAATCTATTTGTTCAATATCGGGAAAGTTGAACTCACGAAACGAGTAAACACGATTTTATCCAACCATAGGGTAAAGCTACTTCAGCTTATGGATAAGTTAGAAGTTCAGCGGCTAAGAGAGGCTTCATAATCGGTTGGTGTTCATCCTTAGATTCACGCCGGGAGGTATTATCCAAGTTGTGTTTGCCAATAGTACTTCAAGCTTAGAGATAAGAGGAAGTCATTGAAGGGAGCCCTGTCGAACCTTGAATCATCGCTTAACTACCCAAGTAGTCACATTGGTCTTTGCCGAGGCGGGCTTCTACCGAGGCATACTCGTGGGCGGCTGTTGAAGTTGTTAAGTTGATATGCAAAACTATGCCGAGACAATGCATCCAATCTCCACACTACGAAGCATTCCAATATCGACCCATTCTCTCACTCTGATTTCTCAATTTATTTTATTTGCTTTAGTTTTAGTTTTAATCAAACCAACTCTCATTATTTGTGTTTTTACTCTTTACTTGCGCAGTAAAGTGAATTCTGAAAGGTTGTCACAATCCCCGTGGAGACGATATCTTAAATACTATAACTTGGCACCGTATACACTTGCACGCAATTTGCGCATCACTTGTGCATGCAACAACATCAACACCGTTGACCCCCATAACATCATCGTAACTGTCAACGTTGACTTCCGTCGGTCAAGGGACAAATGTAATTCAATTGAGCTAGTTCATTGGTCAATTTAATGAAAAAAAATTATAGAGACAATATCGATAAATTGAGACTACTACATGATGAAAAAATAACTCATAAACCTTAATTTAACTATATGTAATCTCCGTCATATATAAAGGGTAAACTACACTAGATACCACTAAACTATAGCCCCTAAGTCGAAAATACCACCAAACTTTAAAAGTGTTCAAAACTAGCATTAAACTTTAATTTGTGAGTCGAAAATATCACTACCCTGTTAAATCCCTAAAATGATGTAGTTTTTATAGGCTGGAGTATTTTACTTAAAACAACAAATTAACACTAACCCCCGATAAAAAATCCCCAAATCTAGATTACTAGAAGTCTGAATGTTCTCTTGTTCTTGTTGAAAAATATTGCTGGAAGGAAAATCTCTTTGAAATCATTGTGGATTGTTCTCGCCGTCTTTGAAATTACCTGGGTTTGTCATCTTTGTATCTGAAATCACTTGGGTTTCATTTTGATTTTTTAGGGCTAATAAGAGTGATCGATTAACGTCTTTCTTTTTTGCAGTTCGAATAACAATGGAGAAGCGGGTGTTGTGAAGTAAAGGAAAGTCATGCGTGCAATATGGTAAGCATTCAAACAAATTTGTGCTTTTCTTTGTGGGGTTCATTTTTAAATACTCTTCTCTGTTTACTAAAATCAAGAACGATGTTGGGGTTACTTTATATTTTGCAACTGGCTGGAATTACTTGGGTTTCTGTTGATTGAGTATTGTGCAACTAACTAGAATTACTTGGGTTATTTTATGAAACAAATATTATATGTTGATTGAATATTGTGCAACTGACTGCAATATTAGAGTTAAAGTGGAATATTGTTGTTTAACTAAAATTAACATGTTGATTGGCATGTTTACTTTCTATTTGTGTATACATGAATTCAGCATGTTCATTGGCTTGTGTAATGTGAATATTCATGCACATGTCCTGTTTTGAATTTAGCATAAATGATGGACCACTTTGTTTAGAATTTAACACATGAATTCATCACTTTACATTATATAATATACTTTTTTAGAATGAAAGGTGGGCCAACTATAATTATTATAATATTACTTTATTTAGAATACATGTTGGACTAGAATACACAATTGTAGCATTATTTGAAAGTTAACTTTATGTACTTTTTATAGCATTATGTTGATAGGGGACCACTGCATATTTGTTGGGCTATTCGGTGCTCGATTCCTTCAACCGTTCTTGCTCACCAAGTGGTGGAGAAGTGGAATTTTGGGTGTAAGAGGTGTGGAAGCTAAAATGAGTAAAGACAAGATGATTTATAGTGGTTCAACCTTCTAACCAAGGTCTACATCCACTACCTTAGCTTCCCACTAAGGATTTCCAATCAATCCACTATTGATTCATCCCCTTTTCTAGGCTTAGGAGGAAACCCTTACAAACCGATCAAGCTTTCTACCCAAAGCCTTGATCAAACCCTCTTTACAAACAGATAAAGATACACAAACTCAAATCCCTCTAATAGGTATTTGTTTGCACAATTAAGCTCTCACCTAATCTTGAAACACTTGAGCAAATCTAACAATTTTGGCTCACTGGTGTTTGTCTATACAAGGAATTGACAATTAAGCACTAAGACACATTTTGATCATATGTTGTATTACAATTAAAGCATTAACCATTACTAGATGCGTGGAGGTCCCTTTTATACTCCTCTTTGAGTTTGTAATCGTTACTAGCCGTTGGGGTTGAATTGGAGTCGTTGGAGACTTTGTTTCCCACCATAAATGCAGTTCTACAGCTCCCCGTTTCGAAATACTCGACCCCGTTTCGAAACACTCTTGAAATAGAAAGAGTCGTTACAGCACCCGTATCGAAACGCTCGTCCCCGTATCGAAACGCTCTACATTTAAAAGGTAGTTGGGAAATAGCCGTTGGGGGTTTATGACCGTTGAGGCCATGCCACATAGGCGTATCGAAACGGCAGAGGGCGTATCGAAACGCTATACAAAATTTCACCCGGATAAAGCTCATTTCGAAACACTTTGACACTGTAAAGACCCGTATCGAAACACCTGGATGGTTTTGTTGAATTTGGCTTTAAAAACACTTAAAAACCTTTTGAAATATCCCATAAATATAGTTTCAAGTTGTTTGGACTTTAGAAGAGGTTTTGAATTCTTTTTTACTTTGTCCAAAACTATTTTTCAATTATTATATCAAAACATTAGTTCTACAATATTGTTTATGTCTGACCGGTAGCTATTTTGTTGAATTTTTTTTTTCAACAGGGACAGCATCTGAATATTTTACTCTTGTTATGCACCATAGTGGGTTCATGGTGAATTCACCAAGATTTCAGTACACAGGAAAAAAAAACATATACTACTTTGATATGTGTCATGCAAATAGCATGTCAATGCTTGAAATGTATGACATAGTAGATGAGTTAGGATACTTTGGTAGGTATGTTTTGTATTGGAGACAGTCTGGGAAGAAATTTAGTGTTAAGAATTTAAAAACAGATACGAATGTGATTTCTATGTTAAAAGATATGACTAGGAATAGACACATACATGTCTATTTAAAGAAAGATGTTACATAAATTGTTCCAGCAATTGAAGAAGCTACTGTTGAAGCTGAAAATCTTGATGATAGTGGATTTGAACATGACTCAGATTGGATGATGATGATAATGGTGAATCTGAAAATCTTGGCATTGAGTTTGATGATAGTAAGAATGATGGTAGTGATCAAGAAGGGTATGCACATGATTTGTCTGGAATTATAGGGTTTGAAATGGACTTAAACAATGATTTGGGAGACTATCATGTTAGATTGGATGATGAGTACATCATTGAAGGATGAGAGTTGCACAGTGCATCTGAATTTGATTTAGATGATCCGAAAAAGAAGAACGTAAGAGCTTTAGAGTTCAACACTAAAATGGACATGGAAAATCCACAATTTCAAAAAGGGATGATATTTGGTGGGAAGGATATTCTCAAAGAGTCAATTAGAGAATATGATATTAAGAATAGAGTGGATTTAAAATTTAAAAGAGTTTGACAACAAAAGGTTACATGTTATTTGCAAGGAAAGGGTGTCCTTGGTATATTTAGGCCTCAAGAATTGATCCAAAGGATAAAATAGATCCAACATGACAGATTAAGTCTTATATTGGAAAGCATAAATGCATGATGGGTTTTCAAAATAAAAATGCTACTTATAAGTGGTTGGCTAAGAATTATCTAGAGAAATATAAGATGATGTTACATATTCAAGTAGACATCTAAAACAAGATGTAATGCATGATTATGTCTATAATGTTTCACAAAGTAAGTGCTTGAGATCTAAGAATTTAGCTCTGGAAATGGTTCTTGAGAGTCATAAGAGTCAGTACTTAATGATGTATAATTATCTTGGAGAACTTAGGCCTCTAATCCAAGTAGAACAACCATCCTTATGCTTGATAATATGGTGCTCATGAGGATGTACATATGTTTAGCAGCTTGCAAGGAAGGTTACAAAACAGGTTGTAGAACTATTATAAGCATTGATGGCTACCACCTTAAGGGCTATTTTGGAAGATCTTTTTTGGTAGACGTTGGTATAGATGTAAATGACAGCGTCTATCCAATTACTTATGTTGTTGTTGAGGCTGAAAATGAATATGCTTGGCATTGATTTCTATCATCGGTAACTACTAACTTGGGGATTGAAAGTAACCATAATATCACATTTATTTTACATAAGCAGGAGGTATTTGTTCATTTACCCCAACTAATTACTTACTTTATTCATTTGCATAATATTTTTACTAATCGATTTATTATTATGAAATAGGGATTGAAGGAGGCATTTGGCAGAAGTGTTTCCTAGTGCTACACATAGAAATTGTGTTAGACACTTGTACAACAACTTCAAAACAGAAAAAACTTTAAAGGAAAACACTTGAAGGATTTACTTTGGAAGGCAGCAAGAGCTACTTATCAGAAAGAATTTGAAGATGCAATGACTGAATTGAAAGCAGTATCAAGTGATACCTTTAATTGGTTGAATGGAAAGGACCCTTCACAATGGTCCAAATCTCATTTCTCCCCATTTTGTAAGTCTAACATATTGTTGAGTAATTTATCAGAGTGCTTCAATAAGTTAAAATGTTCCAAGTTCAATGATTTTATCACACTTAATTTATCATGTACTTGAATTTGAATGATTTAACTTTGTGTTCATAGATGATCTTGGAGGTTAGAGATAAACCCATTCTAACATTGGTAGAGATGGTGAGGACCAAAATCTTGCAAAAAATTACAATAAAAATGAGGAAGCAGACAAGTATACTAGAATTTTATGTCCCAAAATACAAGCTAAGTTTGAATTGACAATTCAACAATCCATTGGGTACTGTTTCTTCAATTCGAACCATTCGAATAGTTCATATATCTACATTTATATTTTACACCTCAAAATAGTTTACTTTTACTAACAAAATAATCTTCTTAGTCTTTGGATTACCAATTCAGCCCTTGTATAAGTTCCTATATTTTCATAACCGTTTCCTTAATTCTTGTATATACATTTAATATTTCAAAGCAGTTCCTTGTTTTTAAGTCACCAATTTAATCTATTTTTCATAGTCAAAACAGCCCAAAAACAGTTTCCAACTACTTTAATGTTCATTCAAAACAGTTCACTTTTCGTGTGTATACATTTAGGTGTGTACAAATTAGTCCCTAAGGTTCTTATACATATGCTAAGCAATCCACTTATGATTTTATTAATACCAAAGTAGTCTAAATCACACTTATCTACTTATATTCACAAATATTCACATCAAAACAGTCCATTTGAAAGATTAACAACTTCTTATTATTTTTTGGAAGGTGTTGACCTATACATGCTGGAGGACATAACTATCAAGTGTATGTTGGACTATCTAACCAACATGTTGTTAATTTAGAAAATCAAACATGCTCTTGCAAAAAATGAGATTTCACTAGTTGGTCATCTATTAATTTACATAATCAGTATTGTTATTTTGTTTATTTCCATCCACAGTGAATATTCTTTAATTTCATTATGAATAGGAATTTTATGTATACATGTTGTCTCAGTCATAGCACATAAAAATCAGAGACCTGAATCATTTGTTGACCCCCTGTTATTGAATAACCATCCAACAACCGATATATAGCCAATTCATCATACTCATGAAATGCCCTAATCAGTGGGTGCAAGACACTACTTGTGAGCCGATTATTGAACCAAAACTTAAAAGGCCACCAGGTAAAACTAAGAAGAAGAGGGTGAAAAAGTAGATAAACTATCAAATTCTACTGCTAAATTTATCAAGAAGGGGTTGAAATGTAATGCTCTAAGTGTCAAAAAGCAGGTCACAACAAAAGGACCTGCAAAAGAGAAGTTGATGCTAACATTCCTGTGAATGCACCAAGAAAAAAAATAAACCAAAAAATAGGTGGTACATCTGTTAGACAACCTTCTGTCAGATTACCAAAACTACCAATAAGTACATTTGATTATGCTTTAATTATGGTTATATATATAGATATAATTTTATTAAATAGAATGATGCAGTTATGAGACCCATTACATCGTCAGCACAAACCAGTCCTTTTTATTTTATCCCTACTTCAGGACTTGCAAAGGATCCAACTCAATAACTTTCAAGTGTTATGATAGTTAGATGGATGTTGAGTTTCCAGAAAAGTAACAATGCTGACCAGAGTTAGTCAAGCACTCTAACCCAAAATATGTAAGAAGATAATTGTAACGAAGATTTAGGGAAAAGGTCAAAGATGGTGTAAAGCCAATCAAGCACTTCTTTTGCTATATTTTGTGATAGATATTTGGTGAAAGATCTTTTAAAGAGTTGTATTGTTGCGTTGGCAAGAGCCAGTCAAGTATTCTTTTTACTATAATTTAAGGTACATTTTGTGACAGTGATTGTATGCATTATGCACCATATTCAAATGTTATCAAACATTTTAAGATACATTTGAAGTTTAAGTTATACATGATGTTTTAATTGTACAGTTTAGGATATATTTTAAAAATATTTTTTCATCTTATATTTTCATTACAATAATATAAACCAACAAGTAAAATATTAACAACAACTAGCTTAACAATTTATTTCATTTCAAGTTAAAGCTTAAAATTTCATTTTTCTCAAACCAACCAAAAACTATTCAACTTTTTGAGTACTAGTAACCCACCAAAACTAACACCCTAAACTCACAAAAAATTAATGTGAGCAACAACTTTACAAAACCTAAACCCTAAAACTACTAGCAAACCACATTTACTAAACCTTATGTGAGTACTACTAACTCACCAAAAACAAACAACCATATCAATACTACAATGAAAGCTTTAGTACAAGATCAGTACAACACATAAATAAAAATAAAAATTCAGTAAATTCTCTCCTTCCTTCTCCGAACTTCATTTGTTATGATTCTCTTCAACAGTTCTAGAAGAACAATTTTTGCACGTGGGGCCATTAGAGGATCAAACCAACTGAAAAACGACAAGCCTCATGCACCAAACTGCCATGATTTTTGCAGCCAAAAAATCTCCTTCTAAGATTGTCATTAGACCATGATTTCTAAACTGCGCCGGCAATTCACACCCACAGATGAAAACCCCAATGGACTCTTCCATTTCACTCATGCGTGTTGCAGCCCTTTGAAACTCTCATTTTATTTTGTTTGACAGAAATGCACATAAATATGATAGAAAAAGACGTTAAATTAAAGATTAAGAATTTTAAAATTGAGAGTTTATAAATAGGGTGTTCATTTAAATGACGTGGAAAAATATTAAAAGTAATCTACATCAGCCGCGTCAACAGTTTTAGGTTACAAGTCATAACGACGTTTAGGTTTTAACGGGGTAGTGGTATTTTCGACTCACCGATTAAAATTTAGTGCTAGTTTTGAACACTTTTAAAGTTCGGTGGTATTTTTAACTCAAAAGTTATAGTTTAGTGGTATCCGGTGTAGTTTACCCTATAAAAATTTGTTTCACAAATTTACTGAACACGTAGTGGAATTTGATGATTATTTTTATCCTTTTAAATTGTGCTGGTTTAAACGATGATTTCATAAAGTTTTAATAAAATATTTAACTTTTTGTTTATAAAAATATTATTCTCATTTTTTATATGTAGAGTCTTATGATGATATTGAATTACACATTCACTTTAATTAGAAATATGTCGATTCATCAATATATTTATTTCCTTAACATTTTATAAAATTTTCAATTAAGATTTGAAATTCTATTATTATTACATTTGAATTTGCAAAACATATTATATATTTTTATCATTTAAATAATAATATTTTACGTTAATTTATATATCATAATTTATAAGATTGGGGTCAATCTAAAATCTGAGCTATAATTTATGGAGGCAATTTTAGGTGAAAAATCCCTTTTTAATTATTATTGGGCAAAATGGCTCCCAAAAATTATTATTTGGCAAAATGACCCCCAAACTTGCCAGGTCGACAGACCTCGCGTTGTGTAGGACGCGAGGTACGATATCGCGTTCTGCACAACGCGATTTTAGTCGACGTGACATTGCTGTCCGTGTTAACGGTTTCACAGAACCTCGCGTTCTGCAGAATGCGAGGTCCCCGAGAAATTGAAAAGGCGACTGGAATATATCGGACAGACCTCGCGTTCTGTAGGACGCGAGGTCTGTGCATTTCCAGCCTGAACAACAAGGAAAAACAAGTGTAAGTAGGCCTGTTCGAACCCAATTTCGAGCGTGTAAATGGTATATTTTTAGCGATCATCGAGTTTGGGGTCGTAGTACTGGAAATTGTGTATCGTATGAAACCAACATGGTTAATTTCCGTCAATTATACAATGATTTAAAATGGCTTCGAAAACCCTATGCTAGCATACTTTTTTGAATGAAGTTGCATTTCAACAAATGTCGATAGGCATGTTCGAGCAGAATTTCATACGTATAAATTTTAAATTTTTAGGTAACATCGAGTTTGGGGTTGTAGTACTGGAAATTCTCTATCATATGACACTGACACAGTCAATTTTCGTCCATTGTACGCTGATTTAAAGTTGTTCGAAAACACTATCATAACATATTTTTTTGAATGATTGAAAATATAAGATGACGGATTGTATAAATCGAAGTGGACTGACTTTATTGATTAGATTGTCATGTGCGAACTCACATATACAAATTAAAAATAATTAATTAATACGAGGGGCTGAGCGATTAGGACACTTAGGAGCTGTGTGCCCAGGATTTCGACATATAGAACAATGCTTCTTTTGTCCGGTTTTCTCTCGATGTTCGACCAAATCCTCGGCACAATATATTCTTGTAGAAGGTGGACGTCCTTTGGCTCGTAGTAGTGCTGGATCTGGGCGTATGATCGGTTCAGTGTCCACAGCATTCGGATCAACCTCATTTCCAATTGGAGGAAACTCTTTTTCGTAAACTTTAAGCACCGTTTTGAGTAAGTATACTGCATCAACCATATGCATGTATTCTATTCGTTGGTTAGTGCAAGCAGCAATGGCGTGTGCGCACGGGTATTTGAAAGTTTGGAAAATTCCACACTCGCAGGTTCTTTCCCTCAGATCTACCACGTAAGCGTTGTGCTGAATGCCTTCCAACCGCCTGGAAAATTCCGCAACACGAAACAAGTGTCCTTCTCGCGAGAAAAGAGTTGCTTGCATCTGTCTTGATTGGCCCAATTGAATATGCAGTCTTGTGCGGAAATCTGGATGGACTTTGTGTCCACCTGCCATGTACTCAGTTGCTTGCCTGCCCAAGGTTGCAAAAAGGGTAGCTAAACGATAATAGGTCGCTTTGACAATGGAAGTGATAGGCAACTGCCGAACTCCCTTCAGTGATGAGTTCACTGCCTCAGCCAAGTTCGTTGTCATGTGACCAAAACTTTTACCCTCGTCATACGATCGAAGCCATTTTTCCTTTGGGATTTTTTCAAGGTATTCTGCGCCATTTTTGTTTCTCGCTCTCAGTTCCTCGAGCAGTTCAGCCACCTCTTGTTTGTAGTGCGAGTTGCCTACGGGATGACAGTTGAATAGTTATGGGCGAAAAACACATGAAAAAAGGTCGTAAATTGAAGCGAGAAACAAGTAATATAGTAAATGAAAATGAAAATGACATAAATGACGTACCCATATCGAGCACCATTTGACGTTCATCACGATTCTTGTATTTCAGCAGGTAGTTTGCGGCTATGTGCCGCAAGCAAAAACGGTGGTGAATGTATGGAGGCTTCCAATAATCACCCAAATTTTGTATCGTCCATAGCAGCGCTGTGCCTCTGTCAGAAATAACACACACCCCTTCATCCCTTCTTCTTCGTATTACATGATCAAGGACATATTTTCGTAGGTTCTTAAGGAAGAACGTCTAAGACTCCAAATCCTCCTTCGGGACGATTGCGAATGCAACAGGAACGCATTTGTGATTGTCGTCCTGTGCTATAGCTAGAAGTAGGATCTGTGTATATATTCCGTACAACCATGTGCCGTCGATTTGGACCATCGGTTTACAGTGCTTGAATGCGTTGATGCACTGGGGGAAAGTCCAAAATAACCGGTGGAATTGACAAACACCTCAGACGACACGATCATTTTCGTATGCCAGAACCGTATCAAGTTTGACAACCATTCTGGGGATGTGTTTCTGCAGGAGATTAAGCCACAGGCGCAACTCTTTGTAAGATTCCTCCCATCGGCCATACAATTCCTCTTTGGCCTTTTTCCTTGCATACCATGCTTTCGAATAACCTGGACGGAAGCCGGTGACAGCTAGAGCTGCAGCCTGACATGTGGGGACCGACACAGTGGGATTTGTTTTCACCAGTGTGGAAAAGATGTCCGCGAGGTACTTTGCATCCAGGTTCTTGTGATCCTGGTTGAGGCTAGCAACGGTGCATGTATGGGGCCCCTCAAGTTTTGTTATTTTCCAACGGTTGCCTGCCTTCTTCAACTCTGATATACGGATTTTCCATTTACAGCCTTGATCCTTTTGGACGCAGTGAGCCTTGTAGTATTTGGCTTGGGTTTTCTTCACCGTCGTCTCAACATTATGACGCAGGTTGTACTGCTTAACTGCCGCCACCGCAATTTCCTTGTTCGAGAACGCCATAACAATTCTTAGTTCACCATCAGAACGGTGGACTCGGCCATCTATTGTGTCGTCATGGGGAAAATCAGGGACGTCCATTGCATCCATATTGTAACCCCCTCGTCCTGGTCTGGCCGGATGACCGGTCCGAGTGAGCCACACGGGGAAAACCGAGTTAAAACCCCTTAAGGATTCCCCCTCGGTTAGCAACCCTATAAATTTTTTTTTGTCTAGAGTAGTAATAAATCCTAAGTGATCATACAGCAAAGCAACGTACACGAGACAATCAAACAGACCCGAACCAACCTATTTACAGCACAATTTTAATCTTTTTAACAGGCCATTTCGAAACACCCTTGAGGCGTATCGAAACGCCTTGACTAGGTCAACTGTCCCAGAGCCTGAACAAGGGGCCGTATCGAAACGGTGGTCAACCGTTTCGAAACGCCCACGACGGTCAATATCTCGTGGTCAACGAGATTTTGACCATTTCGAAACCTTTATACCCGTTTCGGAACACCTTCATCTCGTGAATTTCTCAGAATTCCAGTAGCCAAAACGTTCCGATACGCGTTTCGGAATAGGGGTTTCAAAGGCCATACCGTATCGAAACGCGTTTCGATACGGGGTCCCTGAAGCCTACCCGTTCCGAAACGATCCCTCCCGTTTCGAAACGCTGGCAGTCTGCAACCTTTGAAATTGGGACTTAAGTGAGTCTTGACTGGTCTAAAGGTCCCTTGGGACCCCCTAAAGGCACACAACACCAATATACATAGTCTAGAGGCATCCATCCTAGGTTTAACATACTCAAACACTCACCAACATGGATTTAATCAATCATACACACATGGCAAGAACACATTGAGGCAATATCAAGAAGAGCATGCTCGAAGGCTTAAATAGGCATAAGATACCAATTCAATCACATATAGCTTTACATGCCATCAAAACAACCTTAAACATTTAAAAGGCATACATCAAAATAAGCATTTGGCAAGGTACATCATGCTTACAACCAAGTCAAGCATAAACATCAAAATCACAAATGAGTCATACAAGCTCATACAAACACACCCTCTTGCCACATTGCTTAACTACTACATAATTAACCATACTTGAGCAACAACTTGGAAAGCCCTTCTTGCCTTGCTCCGAGCTAACACCACGCTAATGATCTGCATTGTTGAACATTGAGAGTGTAAGCTATAAGCTTAGTGAGGGTGCTCTAAAACGAAAAACAACAACAATGCAGGGTTCAAGCATGTCAATCCTAGTCTTACATACATCAAGCATATGCATACGATCAAGTAGACCTAGCTAGTCTTTCAAGTGGCATATATGGTCTCTCAATCCTAACAAGCTCAAACATCAATATCAATATCATGTAGCAACACGTATAACACAACCATATATCACCATACATGAACAAGTTTAATTGGCCACTTTAATTACCCCGATTGTGCGGATTTAACCTCGACAACACTTTACCTCGGTGGGATTCCACTCATCACCGGACCTTGCATGTGCGGGATTCCACTCATCGCCACATGCCCTACGGATGGGATTCCACTCATCATCCCGTAGAAATTAATAAAAGCTTCCGGTGGAATGTTACATCACCGTACTCCTCCTTGTTGACTTAACGCCATCAAGGCCACGTACGTTTTGACTCAATTTGTGTGCACACTATCCTAATGATCGATCATTTACAACCGGTAATTATTTAGTGCCAATTATCATCATCAATCACATATCAACAACCACACTCATGCTCATCACATATATCCACATCATGATATATATATACATGCACCATATAATCACAAGTACAAGAGCATAGTCATTAAGCACATTGGCATTTAAGGAAAACAAGACTAAATTAACTACTTGAATTATAAGGAAGTGGCCTACCAAGCACACTTTACACACACACACTACTCATGCTCGAACCAAACTTTAAAACAAGTTAAGACCACTCACCGCCCTTCCTTAGCACTTCGAACCAATCCTCCTACGAACCCGGATTCGGTCCCAAAGCCTCTTCAACGTTTCCTCTTGCTTCTAGTCAAACAAAACACATACATTACTTCCCAATTCAGTTCTAAACTCAACCATCAACTTACTTTGCAAACACAACCCAATTTCCACAAATTCCCAAACCACATAATATCTCAAAAACCCAATTTTCGTACTCCAATAACCCTTGGCTGAAACACCCATTTCCAAACACCCAAATGACTTCCAAAACATCCCAAATCACCCTCCTAACATAGGTAGACCATCAGCCCTTAAATTTCAACATAAAACCCACCAAAAACCCAAGTTTTAATACCTCAAAAATTGCCCTAAGAACCCACTACGAATTTTCACCCAAATTCAATCAATTTGATATATGTTACACATTATAACATGATTAACTAAAACCCCAACTCAATTTATCAAAACAAATTAAAGAACCCCCTTAAAAACCCAAACTTTAGTATAAACCCTAATTTCCAAAACCCCTTATTTTTGAAATCTAAGACAATGATTGGATAGGGAATAAAGAGGAGATTTAGAAAATACAATTACCTTTGAAAAACACCTTGGATTGAAGAAGGAAATGAATGGAATAGTAACTTGAATGAAAAAGAGGGTTTTGAAGAGGGGATATAGTTTCCAACGTGGGAAAGGGTAAATGGGAAAAAGGGAAGACAACTTTTCCCATAAAGTGGTCTAGCTTTTGAAAGTTTTGGGTCAAATCGCAATATAGGTCCCTCCCTCTTTATTAAAGCTCAATTAGGTCATTATTTGAAGTTGGATTGTTTTAATTAAATTTTATTTGACTCGAACTATAACCCGGTTAACTCCTAGACCCAAAACACGGGCGTTACAACTCTCTCCCACTTAAGGAATTTCGTCCCCGAAATTACCTGACTGAAAGAGATACGGAAACTACTTTTCCATATCCTCCTTCCTCTCCCAAGTGGCCTCGTCCACACCTCTACGTTGCCACGGCACCTTTACTAACTCAATCGATCTACCCCTCAACACTTTACTGTCAGAAGCTAAGATCTCAACGGGCTCTTCTTCGTAAGTCAAATCCGGATTCAATTCAATTTCTTCTACGGGCATAACATGTGATGGATCGGACCTATACTTGCGAAGCATCGAAACATGAAACACATCGTGTATCTTCTCAAGCTCGGATGGCAAACGCAACTGATAAGCAACGGGACCAACCCATTTCACAATCTCATACGGTCCTATGTACCTGGGACTCAACTTCCCTTTTCGGCCAAACCTCATCACCTTCTTCCACGGAGACACCTTCAAGAATACCCTCTCACCCACTGAGAACTCAACTTCCTTCCTCTTCAAATCGGCATAGGACTTCTGCCTATCCGAAGTAGCTTTCAAACGCTCACAAATCAATTTCACCTTGTCTGTTGTCCCTTTAAGCAAATCCGGCATAGGTAACAACTTCTGCCCCACCTCGGCCCAACACACTGGAGTTCTACACTTCCGGCCATACAAGGCCTCATACGGAGCCATCTGAATGCTCGACTGAAAGCTGTTATTGTATGCAAACTCTACTAGAGACAAATGCTTCTCCCAAGTACCCTGAAAGTCAATGATACAACAACGCAACATGTCCTCTAAGATTTGAATAACCCTCTCTGACTGACCATCTGACTGAGGGTGATAAGAAGTGCTGAAGTTCAACCGGGTACCCAAAGCTGTATGCAGACACTCCCAAAATCTAGAGGTAAACCGCGGATCTCTATCTGATACAATGGACTTTGGCACACCATGTAGCCTCACAATCTCACCGATGTACAAGTCGGCTAATCTATCTAAAGTATAAGTAGTGTTGACTGCCAAGAAGTGAGCACACTTCGTAAAACGATCTACTATCACCAAAACTGAGTTCTTCTTCGTAGGAGTCAAAGGCAAACCCGAAACAAAATCCATGGTGATGTTCTCCCATTTCCATTCCGGAATTCTCAAAGGCTGTAACAAACCTGAGGGAACCTGATGTTCCGCCTTCACTCTCTGACATACTAAGCACTTACTCACAAAGTCGGCTACATCTCTCTTCAAGCCAACCCAATAGTACTCATTCTTCAAATCACGGTACATCTTCGTACTTCCAGGATGCATAGCAAACGGACTACTGTGGGCTTCATTCAAGATCGTACGTCTCAAGTCACTGTATTCTGGCACAACTATTCTGTCTTCGAAACATAAAACCCCATCGGTGCTGAAACTGTAGTCTGAAGATCTACCCTCGGCTATATCTTGCACGTGAGGTGCTAAAGATCTATCTAAGAGCTGTTTCTCTCTAATCAACTGACCTAGAGTAGGTCTAACCTGAAGCTCGGCTATCAAGCCACCATCTCCAGACAAACTCAATCTAGCAAACATGGCTCTCAAGTCCACGGCCACCTTCCTACTCAATGCATCGGCCACTACATTGGCCTTACCCGGATGGTACTCAATAGTAAGATCATAGTCCTTTAGCAGCTCTAACCACCTACGCTGTCTGAGATTCAAATCTCGCTGAGTCATAATGTACTTCAAACTCTTGTGATCGGTGTACACTGTGCATTTCTCACCGTACAAATAATGCCTCCAAATCTTCAAAGCAAACACAACTGCAGCTAACTCTATGTCATGTGTCGGATAGTTGCGCTCATGGGTCTTCAACTGTCTAGAGGCGTAAGCCACTACCCTCTTGTCTTGCATGAGGACACATCTTAGCCCTACATACGAAGCATCACTGTAAATCACATAGTCCTTCCCGGACTCAGGCTGAATCAAAATCGGAGCTTGGGTCAAAGCCTCTTTCAATTTCTCAAAGGCTTTCTGTCTTGCATCTGTCCACTCAAACTGAACACTCTTCTGAAGTAACTGTGTCAATGGAGCGGCTAATTTAGAGAAACCCTCTACAAACCTCATATAGTATCCGGCTAAGCCTAGGAAGCTACGTACCTCTGTCACAGACTTTGGTTGCTTCCACTCAACAATGGCTTCAATCTTCTTCGGATCAACTCTAATCCCATCGGCTGACGCTACATGTCCTAAGAAGACTACCTCACGGATCCAAAATTCACATTTGCTGAGCTTCGCATACAACTGATGATCTAGCAAAGTCTTCAAAACAAGTCTCAAGTGTCGGTCATGGTCTTCTTCAGTTCGCGAATACACCAAGATGTCATCAATAAACACAACTACAAACTGATCTAGATACTGATGAAAGATCCTATTCATCATGTCCATGAAAGCAGTCGGTGCATTAGTCAACCCAAATGGCATGACTAAAAACTCATAATGGCCATATCTAGTCCTAAAGGCCGTCTTCGGTACATCAACCTCTCTTACCTTTAGCTGGTAATAACCCGATCTCAAATCAATCTTCAAGAAGACAGATGCTTCTCTCAACTGGTCAAACAAGTCATCGATTCTAGGCAACTGATATTTGTTCTTCACTGTCAATTGATTCAACTATCTATAATCTATACACATTCTCATGCTTCCATCTTTCTTCTTCACAAACAAAACTGGTGCACCCCAAGGTGAAGAACTAGGCCTAATAAAACCTCTATCTGTCAATTCTTGCAACTGAGTCTTCAACTCTTTCAATTCTTTCGGTGCCATTCGATACGGAGCAATCGAAACAGGAGCTGAATCAGAATAAGTCTCAATGCTGAACTCTACCTCTCTGTCCGGTGGTAATCTTGGCAATTCTTCCGGAAACACACTAGGAAAATCACATACTGTCCGTATGTCCTGAGGTCTAACCTCACTCATGTTAGGGTTCATCACATACGCTAAGTATGCTTCACACCCCCAACTCAACTAACCTCTTAGCCTCTAACAATGAAACCACATTGGACAAGAACTTCACGTTCTCACCCACCACTACAATCTCATAGTCATCTGTGAGCTTCAAGGAAATCCGCTTAGTCTCAAAATCTATCCTAGCTCTATGCTCCGTGAGCCAATCCATACCCAGAATCACATCAAAACCATAGAAAGAAAGTTCCATCATATCCACTGGAAACACATGCCCCTGAACAATCAACGGACACCTTCGGTACATCTTCCTAACTACTACCGTGTCCCCAAAGGAACTAGTAACACTAACTCCTACCTCTAACATCTCTCAAGGCAAATTCAAAGACCGTGCATGCTCACTCAATATGTAGGAATGTGTAGACCCAGAGTCAATCAAAGAAAGCAAACCCAAAGACTGTATCGAGAAGTTACCTGCGATCACATCTGTGTCGTGCTGATCCCCGCGCTGAGCATAAACTCTGGCCTGACCTCCGCTCTCCGCTGAACTGCAACTACATGTGCTATGTTCCTCTGACCATCGTTCCTCGGCTGGAAGTTACCTCTACCGCACCCGCGGCCTCTCTGAAAGTCATTGGCTCTAGCAGGAGCCTAAGCTGGTGCCTGTCCCACCTGATGTGGATAGTCACGCCTAATGTGGTCTCTAGCACCACAACTCCAACAAGAATGGTAATTCCCCCAACACTCACCGGTGTGGTTCCTCCCGCAAGTAGCACATGTGGGCAACTTCCCACCAGCTCTCTGACCCTGATGGCCCTTACCGTGGTTACCGCCACCACGCCTATGATCAAACTGATACCGGTTGTCCCGATGCCTCTTGACATCACCTCTATCAAAGTTGCTGGACCTCTTACCCGAACTAGATCCACCTGACCGCCTGGTCAAACTCAAACTGTGCTCTAAGTCCTTGGCCCTCGCGACCAAGACATCAAAATCGGTGTAATCTGAAGCTAGAGTATAAGTCTTGATCTCCTCACTTAGCCCATATCGGAAGCGGTTACAACGCTCCACCTCAGTAGGTACAAGCTCAGGTGCATACTGACTCAATATGACAAATCGGATCTCATAATCGGTCACGGACATACTTCCCTGAAGCAATGCCATAAACTCCCTCTTCCTCTCATCGAGGTATCGCGGACCCAAATACTTCTTCTAGAAAGCTGTCTCAAAGAACTCCCAAGTGATCTCGGTCTCATCCATCCCCGAAGTAACGGTGACCCACCAGGTGTAGGCATCACCCTGTAGTAGAGACTCAACACATCCCAACTTGCGCTCACCAGTACATCCCCTCTGAGCAAGAATACGGACAGTCTTCTCAAACCACAACTCTGACCTCTCCGGAGTAGCACCTCTAAACTCTTCGGCCCCAAGGCCCCGAAGTCTCTCTAATGGCAATCCGGTGCCCTCACCCTGATGATGAGCTGCCTGACCTCCAGCTACTGCAGCCTAGAATGCTCCGGCTATTGCCTGAACCAACGGAGCTAAGTCTATCACGGCCGGTCCTTGGCCACCTTGGCCACCTTGGCCTCCTTGTGGTCCCTCTCCTTCGGGCCCGGCCTCGCCTCCCATTCAAGGTGGAGGAGGTGGTGGTGGTGGAGGTGGTGGAGGAGCTCCAACTCCAACCACTGGCTCTCCCACTTGAGCCTCAACTCTCGCAACTGGCTCAACTCTCGGAGCCTCTGCCCGTGGTTCCGGTCGAACCATCCTAGGCCTCCCACGTGGTCTCATGCTTTAGCTAGCAAGGTTTAAACTACAACAACAAACAAATAGGATTACGTTAGCCAAAGCAAGGGTCCAATAGTGCTCAAGTATTCCTCTTTCCAAAAATCCTTTTAAATTAAGTAATAGCAGCAATGGGCACTCACTCTACACCAGACACAACAGTTCATGCATTCAGAACAGTATACGATCAAGCAAGCATCAAGGGTTCATGGCAAAACATGCATCGAACAACATAATCATTTAACACATTAAGCTTACCTCACTTACCTGCCCGAGGTCTCGGTAACCTCAGGCTCTGATACCAACAAATATAACCCCCTCGTCCCGGTCTGGCCGAATGACCGGTCCGAGTGAGCCACACGGAGAAAACCGAGATATAACCCCTTAAGAATTTGGCAAGGTACATCATGCTTACAACCAAGTCAAGCATAAACATTAAAATCACAAATGAGTCATACAAGCTCATACAAACACACCCTCTTGCCACATTGCTTAACTACTACATAATTAACTATACTTGAGCAACAACTTGGAAAGCCCTTCTTGCCTTGCTCCGAGCTAACACCACGCTAATGATCTGCATTATTGAACATTGAGAGCGTAAGCTATAAGCTTAGTGAGGGTGCTCTAAAACGAAAAACAACAACAATGCAGGGTTCAAGCATGTCAATCCTAGTCTTACATACATCAAGCATATGCATACGATCAAGTAGACCTAGCTAGTCTTTCAAGTGGCATATATGGTCTCTCAATCCTAACAAGCTCAAACATCAATATCAATATCATGTAGCAACACGTATAACACAACCATATATCACCATACATGAACAAGTTTAATTGGTCACTTTAATTACCTCGATTGTGCGGATTTAACCTCGACAACACTTTACCTCGGTGGGATTCCACTCATCACCGGACCTTGCATGTGCGGGATTCCACTCATCGCCACATGCCCTACGGATGGGATTCCACTCATCGTCCCGTAGAAATTAATAAAAGCTTCCGGTGGAATGTTACATCACCGTACTCCTCCTTGATGACTTAACGCCATCAAGGCCACGTACGTTTTGACTCAATTTGTGTGCACACTATCCTAATGATCGATCATTTACAACCGGTAATTATTTAGTGCCAATTATCATCATCAATCACATATCAACAACCACACTCATGCTCATCACATATATCCACATCATGATATATATATATACATGCACCATATAATCACAAGTACAAGAGCATAGTCATTAAGCACATTGGCATTTAAGGAAAACAAGACTAAATTAACTACTTGAATTATAAGGAAGTGGCCTACCAAGCACACTTTACACACACACACTACTCAAGCTCGAACCAAACTTTAAAACAAGTTAAGACCATTCACCGCTCTTCCTTAGCACTTCGAACCAATCCTCCTACGAACCCGGATTCGGTCCCAAAGCCTCTTCAACGTTTCCTCTTGCTTCTAGTCAAACAAAACACATACATTACTTCCCAATTCAGTGCTAAACTCAACCATCAACTTACTTTGCAAACACAACCCAATTTCCATAAATTCCCAAACCACATAATATCTCAAAAACCCAATTTTCGTACTCCAATAACCCTTGGCTGAAACACCCATTTCCAAACACCCAAATGACTTCCAAAACATCCCAAATCACCCTCCTAACATAGGTAGACCATCAGCCCTTCAATTTCAACATAAAACCCACCAAAAACCCAAGTTTTAATACCTCAAAAATTGCCCTAAGAACCCACTACGAATTTTCACCCAAATTCAATCAATTTGATATATGTTACACATTATAACATGGTTAACTAAAACCCCAACTCAATTTATCAAAACAAATTAAAGAACCCCCTTAAAAACCCAAACTTTAGTATAAACCCTAATTTCCAAAACCCCTTATTTTTGAAATCTAAGACAATGATTGGATAGGGAATAAAGAGGAGATTTAGAAAATACAATTACCTTTGAAAAACACCTTGGATTGAAGAAGGAAATGAATGGAATAGTAACTTGAATGAAAAAGAGGGTTTTGAAGAGGGGATATGGTTTCTAACGTGGGAAAGGGTAAATGGGAAAAAGGGAAGACAACTTTTCCCATAAAGTGGTCTAGCTTTTGAAAGTTTTGGGTCAAATCGCAATATAGGTCCCTCCCTCTTTATTAAAGCTCAATTAGGTCATTATTTGAAGTTGGATTGTTTTAATTAAATTTTATTTGACTCGAACTATAACCCGGTTAACTCCTAGACCCAAAACACGGGCGTTACACATATCAACCGTTGTGAAGTGGGATGGTGGCTGGAACATAGAAATTGGTCTTGCGTCTACAGGAAAGTTGGTGGCAGTTGGTTCTTCGTCCAAATCTGGTGGTGGAACGACAGTGTCTTCTGGGTCTTCTGGTAACTCTGTCAAGTCTTCTGGTTCGGGATAGAATGACCCCAGCTCATCTCCGTCTGGCCCGGGTTCTCTAATCGGTTCTTCGTCAGAAGCATCCTCCGGGAGCTGGAATAGTAGAGCTTCTGGAATCACTACCCTTCGAGGCGAGGATTGGGGTTGATGAGCGGGAGACCTCTCACGAGATCGCTCAGGAACCTCATTTCCAAGACCAAAATCAAGATCACCATAAGAAGAATGTATTCCCATAGATGGTTGAACGTACTCCGTGCTAGGGACATACGTTGAGTGTCGTCCATATGATGAATCATGGTCGTGCATAGCGTAAGAAGACGACGCTCCCTCACCCTCAAAAGAAGAATGCCTCCCCATAGATGGTTGATCGTAGTCGGTGCCAGGGACATACATTGAGTGTCGGCCATATGATGCTTCATGGTCGTGCGTAACGTAAGGAGCCGACGTTCCCTCCCCCCCAAAACTATAAGGACTGTATGGATTGTATGGACTGTACGATGCATTTGTTGGTGCATCGAATTCATCGTTTGGGGGTTGGTTCAGGTCGAACCCGATACTAGCTATGCAGGACTGCCTTGGAGGAGCAGATGACGATGCACCAACTTCGTTGTCTCGGCAGAGTAGGCCAAAATCACGTCGTAGACCTGCGGTCGGGCTATCAACGTTGGCATTCGGATCGAAGTCGAAATTCGCCCGACCCCAGCTTAGTATTTCGACAACTGGATTAGACTCGGAGAACGATACATACAGCTCGAGGGGCCCCCAATTGAGTACTCGAAGTGGGCTTCCATCATCATTTGCACATCAGCATTTTCCGCAATTTGGCATACAAAGTACTCTAAAGGGTCTATAGATATTGGCACCCGATACTTCACGTCGGACAAACGATGATTATCGAAATGAGAAACTTTTACCTCCAGTTCCTTGACCAACTTCTTGAACGATAATCTCCTCGGAAGCTTTATCGTTACCGGATCTTCGCAGTGAAAAAGGACGTCGAATTCGGTACCCTCGAATATCTGCCCATCGTAGTAAACTTGCGTAGTAACGCCTCGTCCGGCCATTTGAATATTTTATGAAAGACTTTTGAAATTTTGATACTTAGAAAATTACAGGAATTAATTGCCAATTGAAACTTATATTTTCGTTTTATGGTTCTTCTTCATATATAGGCAAAATTATTGGCCCTTGCAATCCAGGAGAATCTGGTTGTGTAAGGTAAATAATGGTTCAGAGAGGTAACTTTGCTTGTCCATTACCTAAAACCGATAAGCAGGTAAATGATGAACAAGTCAGGAATGGCGTGTGCCTGGGAGGCAGTCCCCTAACTTTCGACAAGTAAGGGATAGATTTGATGGGAGGCAGGGTTAACCAGTACCTCGCGTTCTGTAGAACGCGATATTAGTACCTCGTGTTCTATACAACGCGATATCTTTAGAACATCGCGTTCTATAGAACGCGAGGTCACTTTAATTGCTTTGTTTCAGATATTCCGTCACAAGTTATAATAACCGTACTATTTACTATTTGTTTGTTTGTGTAATTGAGAACATGTTCGAGAATTTGAGACAATTGTAGTCTGGTAATTGAATACTACTACTACTGGTGTCCATAATGTAATTGAGTATTAGTAGTTTTACATAACTTGAAGTCCGTTTAACATTAATAAAGGATGAAATAAGACGTCATATAACATAATTGGAAGATAATTTCATAAGTTAATGGTTAATCCGAATCATCGTAGTCAGTGGACACGTCTGAACTTAGGTTTAGTTCTTCGATCAGCTGTTATTTTCTTTGTCTAGGCTTGTACATAAAAAGTTGCAGCTCCTCTACATCCGCATCAACATCCGGTGAAGACGGTGCATGTTCAGTGTTCGGAGCAGGTTCTACGGGTGCAGACGTACTACCTTCGCCGGCGTTGACAAACTTAACATTGAAATCGACTTCTCTAGCTCAGACGGAATTGAGCCGGTCATACATGTTACGAACGTCTGTTTCGTTCGTAAGCTTCATAACGTAGTGCGTTTCATTAGCTGACGGTGTTGGGATTCGACATTCCATGGAAGAAATTTGTTTGTCGGTGTGTTTACTAACCTCGATTGTTGTCAACTGTATTAAATCTTTCAGTGACATTTTGCCGGTGATTGTTGACTCAAAATAAGTATCGAGAAAATAAAATGTTGCCTTAAATTTTGCCATAAGGTGAGCAAGGATTGGGTGTTTAGAGAGAATTTGGAATGAGTAAATGATGGTGGAATTCGTGGGTATTTATAGGAAAGGAAAAACAACACATAAGTAAATTTAAGTCGCATTTCATTTAATAAAACTTTCAACATGTATGCTTTAATAAGTAAATTGAGACAACTACATAAATTATCTATAAAATTCGAAACAATATATTTAGTCGCTCCGGCGGGCAAATTTGATCGGAGGTCCCGACTGAAAGAAGCAAAGTGCGATAATCAGATTTCTTCTGAAATGGTAGCAGCTTTGATCCACATTAACAAATGTAATCGGCACCCGCCGCATCTGAAAATGTTGGCTGCCACGGCAGAATGTCGATCTGAATCCGCTCTCACTTCCTAAAAGTCGTTTCGTTTCAAAACTGTAGCCGGGGATCCTCTCGACGGCGGCTACAGAAGCTGCCATTGAAGCCACTACTGCAGCACACAACCTCCAAAATATTGCGATATGTCGGTAAATATTAAGGTATGTACCCCCGCGGAACACAAATCTTTAAGTGAACTCCAACTATCATAAAGGAACAAAATTTCGGACATAAAAATTGCAACGGAAAAAAACGCAGCATTACACGAACTCATTTTCAACTGACCTAAACTAAACTTAACTGGTTACAAAAATTCATCTGCGTGCATATATATATATATACAAACATCTCTTAGACCTCGTGTTCTGTACAACGCGAGGTTTGAATGACCTCGCGTCCTACAGAACGCGAGGTTGCTACGTCATCATATTCACCTCCCTTTATAAATAGCAAACTCTTGGAGAGGCAAGGAGCACCCACAGAAATTTTCATCGGTGTGTATTCACGTAAGCAGTTTTCGCTTGCAGCTACTAATGGCAACATAGCGCGTATTTTGGAAGTTTTGTTTTAATTTAACTTCCAAAATATTGCGCTATGTCGTTATTTTTAGTTACTACTGAAAACATAACGTGTATTTAGTATGATTCATTATTGTTATTATTATTATTGTTCTTATTATTACTATCATACTAATAATTTTTATTGTTAGTATCATTTATTAATATTGTTGTTATTATTATTAATATTATTATTATTTTAATTATAATTATTATTTTTATTTTTATTTTTATTGTTATTATTATAAATAAAAATTGTAATATTAAATGAGTTTCCCGCTTTAAAACTCTGGATTTAAAAAACCCCACGACCTTGCGTCCTGTAGAACGCGATTTCTTTAGAACATCGCGTTCTATAGGACGCGAGGTCCCTTCTGACCGTTCAGTTCACGCGTCTGTTCATTGACGCGCCTTTTCAATGAACCTCGCGTTCTATAGGACGCGAGGTACGTGAATATCGCGTTCTACAGAACGCGAGGTTCATTAACCTCGCATCCCAAACGACGCGAGGTCTTCTATAAATTGGAGGTTTTTTTCTAAAAACCTCCACAGAACGCGAGTTCTATAGAAATTTTACAAAAATTTGTCAGCAACTTTTATATATCGTTCAATCACATGGAGCCCTTGCCACGCAACCAAGCGAGTCACTGCAGTGAATATTGGCGAAACAATGAAGAGGTATTATTTTTTTCCCTTTTATTGTCTAAATTTTTTAATTAAATTATATTCTTTTATTTTTACTAACTATTTTATTTTATTTTATTTCAGGGATACGAACGTAACTTACAATGTTACCTTAACCGTATCACCATCGCACTCGTTCCTGCTGTTATGCGTTTGATTGAGCGGGCTGGTTTTGGGCACATAGCTCGCTATATAGGGGGTGAAGGTTAGACCGTCGTTGATCAGCGCGCTGATAGAACGGTGGAGACCCGAGACACACACGTTTCATCTTCCATTTGGCGAGGCAACAATTACGTTGGAGGATGTTGCCTACATTCTGGGGTTGCCTACAAATGGCAGCGTTATTACTGGTATAGCGATGGCACATTGGCCAATCCTATTTGCTGAACAAATGGGCGTGCTGCCCCCTGATGGAGTGTGGGACGGAGGGAAAATTTCTCTATCGTACTTGGAGGACAACTTTGGAACCCCTCCCCCCGATGCGGATGAAGTTGCACTTCAGGTATTTTTTTTATTATATTTAGTATGCTTTTATTATATTTATGATTAAATTAAAATTATTTATTTGCACATTAGGCTGCTTTATGAATTTTTTAGGATGAATTCAGACAATATTTAGGATCTTTTTAATAAATATTTAGGATAAATATTAAGGATGAATTCAGTAAATATTTAGGATATTTTATTAAATATTTAGGTTGCCTACATTAAATATTTAGGATAAATTACAAATATTTATTTACAAATTAGGATTAAGTTACTAATTTCTTATGATGCATTTATTAAATCTATATTTAATTTATATTTAGGATGAACTTACAATTTTATTAATTAGGATGCCTTTATTAATTTATATTTTCACAGCGGTGTGCGCGAGCCCACATCTTGCGCATTATTGGCGGGATATTAATGCCCGACAAAACTCGCACAAAAGTGCACGTTATGTGGCTTCGTCATCTGACAAATTTAGATGAGTCTGGACTAAAATCTTGGGGGTCAGCTGTCTTGGCGTTTCTTATCAGAGACCTCTGCAGAAACGTTGACGCCTCCAAAGCATCGATGGGAGGATGTTGTTTATTCCTGCAGGCTTGGGTTTGGCTTCGGATCCCTACTTTGGCACCACAGCTTAGGGTTCCCACTCCTATGTCATTTCCGCTTCTACGGAGGTACTACATAATCTACTATATTTTTTTTATTAAATTATTTTATTTAACGATCTTTTTCATTATTTAAAGGTGGACCACCACACTATCCCACACCGGCCTGCCGGACTCCCAGAAAGAATACAGATATAGATTCGATGCCTTGACGGAGGACAAGGTAATTCAACAATTATTTTGGTTTTTTCCATACTATTTTTCCAATAATATTTCATATAACCGTTACAAACTTTTTCATTCTTTTTAGTTCGTGTGGACGCCCTACGATTTAGAGGAGATTCGCGACATTACTCCAGCAGATATTGTGCAAGAGCGAGACCTCTGGATTTCCGTCGTGCCGCTGCTGAACTACGGAATTTGCGTGTGGCATTCTACGGATAGGGTACTCCGACAGTTCAGGTACATCCAAAATGTTCCACCCCCTCTGCAAAATATGGACTCCTTCCACAATCTTACGCGTCAGGGGAAGACGGAGGTTGACTGGGCCGAGCACCACGCTATCTGGATAGCGCTTTGGGCTCAACGATTTCTCAGACGCCCAGAGTTTCTCCAACCAATTATGGTAGGGGGTCCTTCGGCCACTTTCAATTATGACCAGTGGTATAGCAACAATAGGATGCCACATATCCTTACTCTGGCCGAGCGCGCAGCAGGGCTTCCCCAGCAACCCCAAAACCGCCCACGCGGGAGCCGGCGAGCGAGCCAGACCCAGAGCCAGTCCCAGAGCCAGAGGCAGACCCAGAGGCAGTCGACGCAGCGCGGTCTGAGACCATGATATGACACTCTAGGGGCATCATCTTCTGCCCCACCATTGCATAGCGGTCCATCGACTTTCCAGAAGACGATGCCTCCACCCCAGTACGGCTCCACTGATGCCTTTCGTCCCCATACGCCCACGACTGACCTTATGCTTATCGATTATCCACCTCAGTATGGGTTTCCGATTGTGGAGAGTACGCCGATAGGTAGTTTGTTTTACTCCCCGCCTCGGCCCAGCACAGATCCGCAGATCGCACACGATGGTCAGGATGATAGGGACCAGGGACCACCACACGATGGACGGAGGAGGTATCCGGATCGTGAGCGTCATCCACCCGACTGCGGAACGGGTGGACATAGGCATTTTTAGTCTTTTTTCTTTGTTGTTTTCTACTTATGTTTTTAATATTTATGTAAAACACTTTTAAATTTTATAATGTCGTATTATAATTTTCTTTACGAATTATAATTTTGCTTGCATATTATAATTAAACTTTATAATGTTTATTTAATTTTTGTTTTTAATAAATTTAATGGGATTAAAAAACCGAAAATCGACATTAGTTGAAATGCAACTTCAATCAAAAAAAATATGATGGCATAGGGTTTTCGAAGCCATTTTAAATCATTATATAATTGACGGAAATTAACCATGTTGGTATCATACGATAGACAATTTTCAGTACTACAACCCCAAACTCGATGATCGCTAAAAATATACCATTTACACGCTCGAAATTGGGTTCGAACAGGCCTACTTACACTTGTTTTTCCTTGTTGTTCAGGCTGGAAATGCACAGACCTCGCGTCCTACAGAACGCGAGGTCTGTCCGATATATTCCAGCCGTCTTTTCAATTTCTCGGGGACCTCGCGTTCTGCAGAACGCGAGGTTCTGTGAAACCGTTAACACGGACAGCAATGCCACGTCGACTAAAATCGCGTTGTGCAGAACGCGATGTCGTACCTCGCGTTCTACACAACGCGAGGTCTGCCGACCTGGCAAGTTTGGGGGTCATTTTACCAAATAATAGTTTTTGGGAATCATTTTCTCCAATATTAATTAAAAATGGGTTTTTCACCCAAAATTGCCATTTATGGAAGTCTAGCAAGTTAATCTTACTTGTATATGATATATTTCTTATTTGATTCGGTTTGAAAAGATTGACCCCTTATTTGATATTTCGCTACGTGAGCAATGATAGAGTCAGGAATCAAAATTAAAAAAATAAAATATAATTAACTACTAAAATAAGAGGGGTAAAGTCCAAATGAATTAAAAATTGGGGTCTAAATAAGTAATAAACCCCTTTATATTTTTTAATAAAAATGAGGCATACGACCTATAAAGATTAAATCCGATTTGAACATTTAACCAAATAAAAACTTAATAAATTCAACATTTTAAGCCAATAGTTTGAACGTTGATCCCAACTATAATCCCTCTTGGTAACAAAATTGTCTTACAATCCTTCAAAGAACCAAGTTAGCTTAGACGCGTTGGAACAAACTCATAACAAGCGCGTACGGAAAACACGTCCGAATATGATTCGAAACTATCCACCTCTAAAAAAATTATTATAGGGTCACGGTCTACCATATCATTTATGGTCTCGTCCACTAAAATTCAGCTACATAATTTCTTTTTTTTTTAAAGATAAATTTTCACATTTTTATGCCATATAAATAGTGAATGGATGGTTACATAAAAGTTGGTTATAAATGAATTAGTAACATAAAAAATTTAATTGACTGATTTTTAGTGGACGGAAATCATAAATGACGTGGTGAGCCGGGTCCATAAAATAATTTCTCACATTAGATCCTTGACGTGTACCAAACCTGATTAAAGCCATACCATGTGGATCCCACGTCACGTGTCACTTAAAAAAATAATATCACATCCTCTTCTATATATAAAGAAATCACACCACTTGATTAATTTTTTAAATATTAAATATGTATTAATATAACTAAATATTTAACAAACCATTTTGTTTAATACATATAAAAATAAATTCTCATTTTTATATGTTTTCTATAATTTTAAATAGATGAATTTAATTTAATAAAGTTATAATTTTCAATTGAATCAATTTGGTCCAATATTTTATTAAGTGATATTATTCGAGTCACGATACTCCGGATTCCCTTTATCATTGAATATTATCTCAGTTATATATTTATATTAATTTTGAACCATTTGATGAATGTAATTTCATTGTATAGATTATTCATTTCTTTTTTCTTCTGAAAAAAACTCTTCATTTCTCAAATTTTAATATTAACCATTAATTTACACTCATCAAATAGTCTAAAAATAATATACTTGACATTGTGTAATTAGATCTTATCTCATGTAAGGAGGGTATGATCCATTTTACACCGTGTAAAAGTTTAAAAGTTCAACTCTGATTTTAGATCATTGGATGGGTGTAAATTTATGATTGAGATTATTTCTTATTTTTAACTCTTAATCTCAATCATCAATTTATGATTTATAACTAAATCATGTATATGTATGTGTATGCATATGGCCATATGGGTTAGGATCCATTGACACAATGTAAAACTTTTAATTTTTATGCTTTTTGCATAATTGGACGAATGAAAATTAATGGATGGCTAAAAGTAAAAAAAAAATAGAAAATGAAGATTTTTACAATAAAAAGAGATAATCATCAACTAAATAATTTTAATCTCCATTATTAATTTTCACTATTTTTTAATTAAATAAAAAATATTATATTTTCATACAAAATAAGATAATCATGTCTATATTTAAATTCATACAGAATAAGACAATATAAACATCTTTAGTCACTATATTAAACAGTGGATCTCTAATTTTCACTCATTCAACAATAAATAAATAAAAATACACCCTTAAACCGTGTGTATAACGACAACCAAAGCCAGCAACCAATATAAAATTCAGATAGTGGCGAAGAAGGATAAGTTTGATGTAAGATTATGGAGGGTAAGGACGCCGTTCCGCCGTTCGTGGCGAAAACTTACGAGATGGTTAATGATCCGATGACAGACGGTCTTATCACTTGGGGAAAAGCTAATAACAGTTTCTTAGTCATCGACCCTTTAGATTTCTCTAATAAGATCTTGCCTTTCTACTTCAAACACACCAATTTTTCCAGCTTCGTTCGCCAGCTTAACACTTATGTAAGTTCTATTATTATTTTTATTATTATTTCAGTTGAATCCGCACACACGTATATTATATCAAATGTTTTTAAGCTGACAATTTGTTTGATGATTAGGGTTTTCGGAAGGTGGATCCAGATAAGTGGGAATTTGCGAATGAATGGTTTCTTCGAGGCCAAAAGCAATTGTTGAAGAATGTTGTGAGGAGAAAGCATGGGAAAAATCGGTACATGCAAGTGAAACCCGAGGATTTTGACGGCGATGACGAGATCGCCACTGAAATAGCGCGGCTGAAAGAGGAGCAAAACTCATTTGAACAAGAGTTGCAAGGGATGCACAAGCGCTTAGAGACGACGGAGAGACGCCCGCAACAAATGGTGGTGTTCCTTCACAAGGTCGTCCAAGACCCCGATTTCCTTTCTGGTGTAGTGGTCGAAAGGGAACGGAACAGGCCACTCACGGCGGAGAAGAAGTTGCGGATGAAGGTTACGCCACCGCCGTCGAATTCTTCTTCTTCTCCTTCTCCTTCTCCTTCTTCTTCTTACTCAAGCGTGGCGGTTTCAAGTAATTCGGTGAAATCTGAAGATGAAGGATGGCATCCTGAATTAGTTTCGGCATCGTCCTCGCTGTCGCCTGAGGATTCCGTAGAGGTGTTGGGGCGCAGAGATTTTGTGGGACAAGTAATGAACTACGGTTGCGCTACTGTAATGAGCCAGTCGCCTGTGGTGGCACCGCTGGTGATTGAAAACGTCATGGCGATGTCTTCGTCTGGGATGAGTAGTGTAGGATGGTATGGTGATAGGGATGGGCAATTGGGTTATTTAGGAGAAATGGCGGCGGCGCGTGTGCCACCGCCTTATCCATTTTCTCTATTAGGCGGTGGCTTTTAGTAGGTTGCTTCACGTGAAATATCTTGGACTCTTCCTTTCTTATTGATTTTTCTTTTGTTTTAGATTTTCACCATTTTGTTTTTATTTGTTTCCATTTTATATACAAGGTTATTATTTTTTTACTATCAATGTATACAAGGTTATTATTGTATACATTGATGGTAAAAAATATATTTTATAAACATACTCGATTTTACTTTAAAAATTAAAATTTATATCTCTACCTTTAACATCTTAAATTATAAACTGTAACCCTTAAACTTTAATACTTAAATTATAATTAAAAATTTTAAATTTTAAATTCTAAATATTAACCCAACACGAAATTTTTAAAAACTAAATTACACTCACTAGTGCATAAAAATATTTTATCTAATATTAATTAAAATACTTAATTATAAGGATATAAACTTATATTTATTATGCAAAGTCACTGAAAAAATTGGGAGAATATGAATAATATACTTTTAAAATTTATTTAAAATTGAATCCAATAAGTGGTCCCAGTACAAAATCGGATGTTGTTTATACTAGGAGACTCAAGTTCAATTGCTTTGTCTGCAAGGTGTGTGCATTGTCAAAGGGTTAAGAATAAGAGTGTGAAAAATCAGGTTCGGTTAACCGTTAGAAATTATTTCGGATAACTGATAAATTCGGGTTGCTTAATTCTCGACCCTAAACCTTAACCATTAAACTGATTAACCAATTGACCGATTAACTAAATTTTCTATTTCGTTCGAATCAGATAATGATTATTTTTACTTTCCTTATTAAAAACATCAAATTTAATAACATAGTGAAAATAAGTTAGGGTTTAAATTTTAAAATATTTGAAGAATATGAAAAATATTAATGCATGGGAAGTGAGAATAAGAAATAATTGAAAATTAAAGTTGATTTTTTTACTTCCCAAAGTAATATAAACCTGCTAATATTTGCGAGGGAAATATATTAAAAATTGCAACTAATTTTTCACTTTTCAAGACAATAAAAATATTTGGGGAAGAGAATTAATTAACAATGGCACTAAAATTTAGCCAATATAATTGTATAAATATGCATATTTTATATATTATATAACCGTTCGGTCAATTACTCACTTTTGTTAAAAAATACGAAATGTATTCGAACCGAAATAATATTTTTTTCTAAAAAAACCACCCGAAACTAATATTTTTGGTTCGGCTCACCGTTTTTTCAGTTCGATTTTTTCGAATTTCGATTTTGATTTGTCGGATTTTCTGCACAGCCCTATACCCCTAATTAAGAATTTATATGAACAAATAGTACATTATAATCACATTTAGAGTATTCAATAAAAAATACTATTTAAAATTTTACTTTGTGAATTTTTTTTGTTTAATGCATATACAATTTAAGAAAAAAACAATTTACTTTAGTACAAGCATATCTGAAATATGCTTTGTTATCGTGGTAATTTAAGAAATAAAAAATAATTAAATGATATATTTGTCATCATTTTAATTTTTTGTTGTGATTTTTTTTCTACTATTATTAATGTATCTGATAATAATCTTATATATTGTTATTTGATAGTAGCATTTTTAAACTATGCATTAGACTTAAGTTACTCTCATATAATTTTTTATTAATATTTGAATAAGTAACGTTGAGATTAAAAAAACTACTGATATCTACCAAATACTAATTCTATATAAAGAGGAAGTATTATAGTAATTACCTTAAATATGTAGAAAATTATACAAATATTTCGGGTCGGGTCAGATTTTTTACTCTAAACCCGATCAACCTAGTATTTATTATTTCTCCACTAACCCGACTCGATCAGACTCGTTTTTTTTAAAATGACTCGATTGGGTCGGATCAGGTTGAAACCCATCAGGTTTGATTTTCATGCCCATCCCTAAAACCAAGTCATGTTAATTGCATTTAAATAACTTAATTTTGTTTAATTTAAAAATAGTTAAATATATTTGAATGGATTATCATCTCATACACTGGTAGTGAAAACTAAAGTTTCCACAAGCATGTTAGTTTAGGGGTTTATAGTTTTAGTTTATGGTTTAGAGATTAGAGTTTTAGTGGGTAAGGTTTATGGTTAGAATTTAGGGATTAATGTTTGGGGTTTAGAGATAGGGATTTCAATTTGTTGGTGTATCGTTCTCAATAGATTTTGCTGAATATGTTGGTTCTGTTTGTTTGTTGTTGGGCTGTTAATTAAGTCCGTTAGTTGGTTCGACCCATTTGGTTATAACAGACTGACTCAAGTAGTGGCAGCTTTGTTATACCAACATTGGGCTATATAAAGGTGGAGTTATAATACTCTGGCCCGACTTTTTGAGTTGTTGAGGCCTACACCTCAGATTATTCTAGAAATTTTTTCATTTCATTCAATGAGTCTGTTCATCGTCTTTCTTGTAAAATAAATAGACTTCCCAATGCTTTCTTTCATTGTATCTCGCTTATCTTAACTCACCATGGTATCAGAGTCAAGTTTTCCTGATCTCTCTTCTCTTCTGTTGCTTGTGTTTCTTCGTAGTTCTCTTGTTCTCCTTTCCGTTCATGCTTGATTCTCCTGCCACTGCTTCGGTGTTTGGCGATGGTGATTTCGGTAGTTCTCGCGGTGGGCGCACTTTCACCAACAAAAAGGTCAATATCTTACTTGATGAGTCTAACTTCCTCATTTAGAGGCAGCATATTCTTCTCACGGTGAGAAGCCACCGTCTTGAGTAGTTTCTTAATGACACTATTACTATGCCGCTTGAGAAGATTCGGAAGCCGGACGGTTCCATGGCTGACAATGAGGCGTACGCGTTGTTCATTGCCCACGATAGTGCCTTGGAGTCGTGGCTTCTGTCGACTATGAGCTCGCATCTCCTCACTAACTTTGTCGGAGCTGAAACATCCACTCAAATCTGGAAGATTGTGGTTGAGTATTTAAGCAGTTGGTCGACAACCACCGTTATGAGTTTACACTTTAAACTGCGTGCGGTTCGCAAAAGAGATCAAAGCATGAGGGCTTACATTTCGAAGGTTAAAAAAATGTGTGATGCGTTGGCATCGTGTGGCAGTCCGATATCTACGACGAAGTACATAGAGTCGATCTTAAACAGCCTTCTGCCTTAGTACAAGCCATTTGTGGTTGTTATCATGGCGAGTCGAGAGCCGTTCACACTCGATGGTGTCACAGCTATTCTTGTAGATGTTGAAGCACAACAAGTTATCTTTGATCAGCCATATTCTGCTCCAATGGTGTCTAATAATGTTCAACTCTCTACGGCCTCCGACAACAGGTCCAATGGTGACTCTACACAGAGACCTCGGTCTCAGAATGGTGGGCAAAGTGGTCGAGGACGTGGTCAGAATCAGTTTTAGTGCTAGTTATGTGGTAAGATTGAGCACCTTGTGGATCAGTGCTATTGACGGTTCGACAAAACATTTCCAGGAGTGACAACACCCACTCATAGGTCCCGCAATAGTGAAGGTTCATCTTCGGTTAATGTTTGTTCTGCTGATACTAATATTGCTTCTCCAGTGTGTAACTTTGTAGGTTCTTGCTCTGTTGTGGCAAGCTGTAATCATTGCACTCAGGGGCTTAGTGCAGTTGGTACATCTAACGGCTGGTATGTGGACACGGGAGCAACTCATCATGTCTCCCCTGATGCTTCAAGCGCTCATTAGTGCACTGATTTTTTCGAACCAAGTAAATTGCTTGTTGGCGATGGTAAGGGTTTACACATAGCACAGATTAGTCATTTTGCCACTGATTCTAAGTCTAGAATGCATGTGTTGTGTGATTTGCTTATCGTTCCTCAAGTTACTAAAAATCTGTTGTCGGTTTCCAAGTTTGCTAAGGACAACCGAGTTTGCTTTCAGTTTCATGCCAATCGTTGCATTGTTCGTGATGAATTGACTGGTGAAGAATTGCTGCGTGGTGTTGAAGAAAATGGCCTTTACACTTTTAATAATGATGTTTCTACTACAAATTATGCTAAATTAAATGTTGTGCAAATAAAGTGTACTGATTACGAACTATGGCATCATAGGTTAGAACACCCTGCACATCCTACGTTAGCAACAATTCTTAAAAATTGTAAAATTTCATTGCCTGCAAAAGATAATAAATTCTCTGTTTGTTCTGCTTGCCATGTTGGAAAGAGTCATAAGTTGCCTTTTCTTGAGTCTCATACTGAGTATACACAACCTTTTCAGCTTGTTTTTAAAGACTTGTGGGGACCGGCTCACAAAGCATCTAATGGTTATCACTATTACATTTCGATTGTTGATGCTTGTACTCGTCACACCTAGTTATTTTTGTTGAAAGAAAAATCCCAGGCAGTTGCTGCATTTAATCAATTTTTGATGTTGGTTCGTACTCAGTTTGGGGTTGTTGTTAAAGAATTCCAGAGTGAATGGGGGTGAGATTCGTAGCCTCTCGTCTGTTCTTGCTGAAGCTGGTATTAGACACCGCGTAACTTGTCCACACATATCGGAGCAAAACGGTGTGGTGGAACGTAAACATCAGCACATCATAAAGCTTGTTGTGACCATCCTCGCTCAAGTGTCCCTACCCTTCGATTCTGGTCACATGAAGTAGCTAATGGTGTGTACTTAATCAATCGTCTGCCCACGAAAGTCCTTGATGGTGTTTCACCCTTTGAAAAGCTTTTTCATCGACTGCCAGATTACAATTTTTTGCGAGTGTTTGGGTGTCGGTGTTTTTCACACTTTTGACCATTTCAGAATCACAAGCTAGAATTTCGATCACAACCATACACGTTCTTGGGAATCAGTCATCAACATAAATGCTATCAATGTCTTCTACCTAGTGGTAAAATAATTGTTTCACATTATGTTGTCTTTGATGAAAGTCACTTTCCTTTTGTAGATGGAAAAAGAAGAAAATGGTTGTGATGTTGAGTCTGATGTTGCACAAAAGTCTGCCTCCCTTCGAGTAGTGTCAAGAAACACTGGCCTGATGCCAACTTCTCTAATAGAGGTTGTTCATAACAATGTTCTGAGTTCTCCTGGCTCTCCTACAAAAAATAATGGTCACCCTAAAGAACCGTTGTATAATTCAGTTGCTAAAACCTATGGGTCCAGTCCGGAAGCTACTGCACCAAGCCTACAAGCTAGTGTAGCCGAGCCTACTAGAGATGAGGGCGAGCAAGGTGTCAACCCAGCTCGACAAACTAGTGTAGCTGAGGAAGGTGGCACCCTAGCTCGAGAAAGCCTTGAAGCTCATGGTCCTTTGGAAGAAGTAAGTGATAAGACTGTTGTTGAAAGCTTAACTCAAGTGGTTGTTAGTGCCTCACCTCAGGACATTGCTACTACATGTGCTAAGATGAATGCGCATGTGGATGACCCTGTGGGTGTTGCTTCTAATACACACATCATGATCACTAGGAGCAAACGAGGCATATTCAAGCCCAAGTTGTATTCCACTACAATTCAGACAAATGAAGAGGTACATGTCAGCATTGATGAAGCATTGAAGTCCACTGTCTGGAAGGATGTTGTTCTTACCGAATATAATGTTGTAATGAACAATGGCACGTGGAAATTGGTAAAGCAGCCTGATGGTCGAAGAGTGGTCGGATGCAAGTGGTTGTTTCATATAAAACGAAACCCATAAGGCTCGGTAGCAAGGTACAAGGCTCGACTCGTAGCCAAGGGTTTTTCTCAAATACCCGGACAAGACTTAAAGGATGCCTTTAGTCCTGTGATTAGATTCTCAACTTTATATGTTGTTTTATCCTTGGATGTTACAAACAAATAGAGTCTTCGTCAAATTGATGTTAATAACGCATTTCTTAACGGTGAATTAGATAAAGAAGTCTTCATGCAACAGCCTCCGAGGTTTGAACAAAGTGATTTTGATGGAAGTCCACTGGTTTGCAGCTTGCAAAAAGCTTTGTACAGTCATTGCCAAGCGCCACGCAATTGGTACACTAAAATTCACAACTATCTTGTTGAGATTGGTTTTAGGGAGTCTAAAGCTAATACGTCTATGTTTATATATGATCAAAGTGGCGTTGTTACGCACTTGTTAGTGTATGTTGACGATATAATTGTTAAGGGTCAATCTGATTCTCACATTGAGAGTGTCATAGACAGCTTGAGCAACAAATTTGCCTTGAAAGACCTTGGAAAAGTTCAATTTTTCTTGGGATTGAGGCCTTTCAAGTTGACAGTGGTTTACATTTGAGTAAAAAGAAATATGTTCTTGAGTTTCTACAAAAAACCAAAATGCAGCAGGCAAAACCTACACATACACAAATGGTTTCTTTTGTTAAACTTGTTCAAGATGATGGGAGTTCTCTTGTGTGAAACCAATAAATTGATTTTGATATAACAAAGGATTTAAGGACTAAATTGAAAAAGAGAAAATGAATTTTTAAGTCCTCAAAACCTCTCTATGTGTTTAAAGAAAAATGTATAAGTCAAAACCTCAACTTGTCAAATATTTTCTAGGTGTTTACCAAGTCAAAACAGTGATTTTCGAGTCACCGTTTCGGAACGGCCTTTGGGCGTTCCAAAATGTTTTGAAACTGTTAACCTCTGTTTCGGAACCTATTTCGAAACGGATGAAGAACATCGGAACAGTTTGAACCTTTTCGATACTACTGTATCGAAACGACCTCAAACGTTTCGAAACAGAATTCAAACTTGGTTTTAAAATATGATCGTTAAAGTTTTATAACTGAATTTAAAAATATCGTTAAGGCGTATCGAAACGCTCCTAAGCTGTTTCGATACAGGCTTTGACAGTAGCAAAATGTTTCGAAACGAGTTTCGAAATGGTCTCGTAGCGTATCAAAACGATCGTGCCCGTTTTGGTATGGTCTATTTATTACACCCCAACGGCTCTTTTTATTTTGGTCTGTTTCGAAACAGGGTCGGGTGTTTCGGAACAAGTAGTTGTAGACTGTATTTATGGAGGGAAGATAACATCCCAACGGCTATTTTAATGAAGGCAACAACCCCAACGGCTAGAATTCAATGAGAAGGTATAAAAGGGACCTCTAAAAGCTCCAGCAACAACTATTGATCTCAAAAGAATTATCCAAACATCAAATCCAAGAAATTGTGCTAAAATCTCATTATTTCTTGTAAACCCCAATTGTGAAATTTGTAATTTCCATTCTTAACTGTTCAATTGGGTTGAGTGCTTGTAAAAGGGTTATATTTTGTATTGAGAGATACTAGTCTTAGCCTTTATCTTCTTTGTATTTCTTGAGTGAGGATTGGGTCAAATTTTGGGAAGAAAATTTGACCGGTATTGTAAAGGTTACCTCCTTAGCCTAGAAAAAGGGAAGAGCAATTAGTGGATTGTTGGAAAATCCTTAGTGAAGCTAAGGTAGTGGATGTAGAGTTCAATTGGAACTTGAACCACTCTAAATCCTTTTGTCTAGCAATTTTTAATTTTCCAATCCACCACCAAAAGTTCTAAAAATCCAATTCACCCCCTCTTGGCTTAAATCGTTTCATTGATCCACTCAACAATTGGTATCAGAGCCTACCTCTTTCAAGGATTAACAACCACAAGAGGAGTTCGTAGGAAGAGTGTGATCAACCACAAAGCAAGACATGGCATCTACCTCCAGATCAAGCATGTACGAGTCTCAATCAACCACCAAATCATCTTTCTTCAACGGTGATAACTACCCTTTTTGGAAGAACCGGATGTGTCTCTTCATTAAATCAAATGACTATCTTGTTTGGGATGTCATCGAAGATGGTCCCACTATTCCGATGAAGAGAGAAAGAAGATTCAAATCAACGACAAAGCTCTTCACATGTTGTTTTGCTCTTTCGGTCCCGATATCTACTCCAAAGTTTCCTCCGTCGAAAGTGCTAAGGAAGTGTGTGATACACTTGAGACTACATATGAAGGAACAAGTGATGTGAATGAGACAAAGATTGGAATTCTCAATCTTAGCTATGAGAATTTCAAAATGGAGCCCGACGAAACCATGTCAAAAATGTTCAATCGTTTCTCAAAAATCGTCAATGGGCTAAAGGGTTTTGGAGAGATAATCTCGGAAGACAAACTAGTCTAGAAGCTACTCTACTCACTTCCCGAGTCTTGGGATGGAAAGAGAACCGCCATCATTGAGGAAAAGAATTTGAAGACACTTAAACTTGATGAGCTAGTTGGTTCTCTCCTAACTCATGAGATCATGAAGCAAGGAAGGGAAGATGAAAGGAAGAAGGAAGAGAAAAGAGTGGAGAAGCTTGAGGTAGACAAGAAGAAAAAGCTAGGAGTGGCTCTCAAAGCTTCACTACATGAGGAGAGCACTTATAGTGAGGAGGAAGACCTAGAAGAATTGGCTATGGAAGCCAAAAGGTTCTCACGATTTATAAGGTCCAACCGAGGAAAAAAGATTCAAAGAAAAATGGACTTCAAGACCAAAAACAAAGTAGAAGAGAGAGGTCAAATCATTTGCTTTGAGTGCAAAAAACTGAGTCATATTCGTTCCGAGTGCCCTCAACTCAAGAAAAAGGGCTTTGAGAAGAAGAAGCTCAAAGCCAAGCTTGCTACTTGGAGTGATGAGGAGTCATCCGAGGATGAGGAACACGAAGTGGCCAACCTTTGCCTCATGGCTCTTGAGAATGATTCCTCTATGGTAACCTCTAACTCATCATCCTTTGACTTTACATTTGATGAATTGCATGGATCTTATGATGAGTTACAAGAGGTATATGATGAGTTAGTTGAGAAGTATAAGGAGTCGGTTCTAAAAAATAGAAAGATCATTTCGGAACTAAATGCTAAAAATGACTCACTTTCTCAAGCTATCTTAAAATTTGAGAAAAAGATCTTAGGTTTACAAGATGAACTTAAATTCTTTCAAAATGAAAATATAGACTTAAATAATCTTATTTCTCAATGCAATAGTGAACACCAAAAGGTGTTAAATGAGCTTAATGGGCTTAAGAAATCTTTCAATAGTGTTGGTAATATGAAAAATGAAATAGGTAAATCATCTAGATCAAACCAACCTAAAAGAAAGAACATTAACTACAAACAAAATAGCTCCTATAGGCATAATAGAACTAAAAGAGTTAGAAGTGTATGGGTTCCTAAGGAACTTATCAAGTCTAATAATATTGATGACATGTCGATGGTATTGGATCCATAGGTAATCACTCTACTATTCTCATTGAAAATATTTTATATGTCGATGGTCTAAAACACAATCTATTGGGCATTAGTCAATTGTGTGATAAAGGATTTAATGTCTTATTTGATAAAAAAGGATGCAAATTTGTTGACATTAAATCGAATAATATAATGCTCATTGGTCATCGCATAGGTAACATTTACATGGTGCATTTAGATGACATTCATACATCCCATGCATGTTTTGTTGCACAAAATGAAAATGATGCATGGCTATGGCATAGGAAACTAGGACATGCTAGCATTAGTGTTTTAGAAAAATAGTTTCCCTAAATCTAGTTAGAGGTTTGCCCAAAATTAAGTTCTCAAATGACAAAATTTGTGATGCATGCTCTAAGGGTAAACAACATAGTTCATCCTTTAAATCCATTAATGATGTTTCTACAAGTAGGTGTTTACAAATAATTCACATTGATTTATTTGGGCCTATTAGAACTATGAGCTTGGGCGGTAAATCGTATGAATTTGTACTTGTTGATGACTATTCTAGATTTACTTTGGCTCTATTTTTAAGTACTAAAGTTGAGGCTTTAGAAAAATTCATCACGTTTTCAAAATTAACTCAAAATGATCTTGAACTTAAGATTTCTCATATTAGAAGTGATCATGGAACCGAATTTCAAAATCTAGGTTTTGAAGAGTTTTTAAATGAAAATAGTATTAGCCACAATTTTTCGGCTCCTCAACAAAATGGGGTAGTTTAGAGGAAAATAGGACTTTACAAGAAATGGCTAGAACCATGCTTTGTGAAAACAATTTATATAAATATTTTTGGGCGGAAGCCACAAACACCGCTTGCTACATTGTAAATTGAGTAATGATTAGGCCACTTTTAAAGAAAACACCATATGAGATTTTAAAATCTAAAAAGCCTAACATTAGTTATTTTCATCCATTTGGTTGCAAGTGTTTTATTTTAAATAATGGAAAAGACAACTTAGGTAAATTTGATGCTAAAAGTGATGAAGCTATTTTCTTAGGGTATTCTTTTGACCTCTAACGCCTATCGTGTATTTAATAAGAGAATTTTAGTAGTAGAAGAGTCTATTCATGTTGTATTCGATGATAACCTCCTTCCAAGGAAGGAATCTTGTGATGATGATGATGTAAGAATCCTTGATGCCTTTGATGGATAACAAACTTCAAAGGAGGATGAGATTCCAACTAAAGATGAGGATGCACAAGATCCACCTCTTGAAGCCTTGAAGGACTTGGCTCTTGAGGAAAAGGAAGTGAGCTACCCAAGGGAGTACAACTATGTCAAAGGTGGTGAAATCTTGGGTGATCCATCCAAGGGGGTAACTACTATATCTTCTCTTAAACTCATGAATCATGTTGTTTTTATCTCATGCATAGAGCCTAAGAACATTAAAGAAGCATTAAAAGATGATTTTTGGATTATGGCTATGCAAGAAGAGTTAAATCAATTTGAGAGAAGTAATGTATGGACATTAGTTGAAAGGCCTAGTAATCAATCTACTATAGGAACTAAATGGGTATTTAGGAATAAACTAGATGAGAGTGGTAACATTGTGAGAAACAAAACTAGATTAGTTTCTCAAGGTTACACTCAAGAAGAGGGAATTGATTTTGATGAAACCTATGCAACCGTAGCTAGAATGGAAGCTAGTAGGATGTTGCTTGCATATGCATGTTATCATGATTTCAAGCTTTTTCAAATGGATGTAAAAAGTGCATTTTTAAATGGTTTTATAAATGAAGAAGTATATGTGGAACAACCACCGGGTTTTGAGGATTCAAAATTTCCAAATCATGTTTTCAAACTAACTAAAGCACTTTATGGTTTAAAACAAGCTCCTAGAACTTGGTATGAAAGACTTTCAAACTTTTTGATTGAAAAAGGTAAGGTGGACACTACACTTTTCATAAAAAGGTATAAAAATGACATCTTAGTAGTACAAATATATGTTGATGATATTATTTTTGGATCTACGAATGAGTGTCATTACAAAGAGTTTGCTAAGTTAATGCAAGGTGAATTCGAGATGAGCGTGATGGGGGAGCTCTCATTCTTTTTGGGACTCCAAATCAAGCAAAGGAAGGATGACAACTTCATCAATCAAGCAAAGTACGTGGAAGATATGCTCAAGAAGTTTGGCTTGGAGCAAGCAAAGCCTCAAGCTACACCAATGAGCTCATCTACAAAGCTTGACAAGGATGAAGGAGGTAAGTGTGTTGACTCTAAGCTTTATCGCTCTATGATTGGATCTTTGCTTTACCTTACCGAAAGTAGACCGGATATATTGTTTAGTGTTTGCTTGTGTGCTAGGTTTCAAGCTAGTCCTAGAGAGTCTCACCTTATACCCGTTAAGAGAATCTTTAGGTACCTTAGAGATACCTCGTGTCTAGGTCTTTGGTACCCTAGAGACTCAACCTTCAACCTTCATGCTTATTCAGATGCGGATTATGGGGGGTGTAAAATTGATAGGAAGAGTACTTCGGGAACATGTTAATTCTTTGGTAGTATGCTCATATCTTGGTTCTCTAAGAAACAAAGTAGTGTAGCTCTTTCTACCACCGAAGTCGAGTACATATCCTTAGGGAGTTGTTGTGCTCAAGTCCTTTGGATGAAGCAACAACTCTTAGATTATGATATTAAAGTTGAAATCATACCCCTTAAATGTGACAACACTAGTGCCATATGTTTAATCAAAAATCCCATCCAACACTCTAGAACCAAACATATAGAAATAAGGCGTCATTTCATTAGAGATCATGTCCTTAAGGAAGATGTTGCTATAGAGTTCGTTGACACCTTAAACCAACAAGCGGACATTTTTACCAAGCCTTTGGATAAGAAGCGTTTTTGGTCCCTTAGGAGAGAGTTAGGTCTAACTAGCCTATCTAGACCTTTAGGACCTTTTTGTGCTTAAATTGCTTAATTTCTTGAAAAATGCCATGCTTATGTGTTTTACTCCTAATTTCATCCATGGTAATAGTTAGGGGGAGTATGTTTATGTTTTTACATGTTATTTCTGCTCATTCATAATATTTATGCATATAGGACTTCATGAACTTCATTTTTCTGCAATATTAGAGCCTCATCTGCACCTCCAAGCCTAGGCGTATCGAAACGGGTCAATCTGTTTTGATACGGGTGCCTTATAAGAGTGATCTATGACCAGGGTGTTTCGAAACGCCTAGAAGGGTTTCGAAACGTTTTGCCTCTGCCAAGAAGTGTATCGAAACGAGTTTCGATACGGGTCAACACGTGGGATTCGATACGGTCAAATCCGTATCAGAACGGTCAACAGGACTCGAAACGACAGTTAATGTTTCGGTACGCACGTTTCGAAACGATCGTGCCTGTTCCGAAATGGCTCTGCGGACAACTTTAAAAGGGGCCTTAAATGATAAAGTTCTTTTTAAATTAAAACTCCTAAAAACCCTAAAAACCTTAACCCGTTTTTTCCTATAAAACCCTCTAAACCTCATTGTTTTTCATCAAATCTTGAGGGCTTTTACTCACAAACTCAAGTATAAGCAAGCTTCAACAATTTTGTGCAAGTTCTTCCATTCATTCATCCAAAATCCCTATTTAAGGTATATTTTCATCTTTTTCTTTTTCCTTTGATTTTATTCGAATTTTAGGTTAGAAAACATTAATTGTGTATAGATTATATGTTTTGCAACTTGGGTTTTTCAAAACTTGTAAAAAAATTCAAAATCTTAAAATTTTTTGTTCGAATATTTTAGTTTTTACTTGTATTTTTTTACTGTTTTCAAAATTTTCTTTCTGTATATATTGTTTTTAAAAGTGTTGTTCTTTAAAACTTAAATGGCATTTTTCATTGGATTGAATTAAGAATGTTCATGCATACACTTCGATTTTTAAATTGCTTGCTTTATGCTTTTAGGAATTTTCCATGGACAACGTTAACAAGAAACGCAAGATGTCTCAAACGGGTGAAGCCTCAAACCAAGCCAATATTTGTCCTAACCTCACCCAACTTTTTCTCAAGAGTCTTCGGACTCAAGAGATAAAGGATCGTTTCTCTTTCGTCAAGGATATAGCCGTTCGTCGAGAGCGTGTTGTTGATATCATGTTCCTTGATTCCGAGCGTTTTGCTTTCCGCTATCTAGAGCGTTTGCAAGAATGGAACTTCATGGCTTTCTTGAACATACCAGATATTACCTACAAGCATATGGTCCTCCTTTTCTACTCAAATGTCGTGCTCATTGATAATGAAGATCATACAGAAGTAATTGGCATTGAGTCATATCTCTTGGGGAAGAAGTTCATTATCAACATACCCTTTTTAGAGACCGCTCTTGGGCTCAAGAATGAAGGCATTGAGGATGAGACCCACTTTGGTGCTCACACCGGATCCGTTCTTTCTTTGGATGCTCATGACTAGTTCCTTCACTTGATGATTTCATGGTTTATCCGCCCTTCCGGAGGTAAATTCTCTCATATTCATCAAGTTGACTATTTTTGGCTATAGTGCTTTCGCCGAGGAGAACGGCCGAATCTTGTCAAAATTATGTTCGCCAAGATGGTCCACTATGTGAAGATTCGTGAAACCGAAGCTCTTACTTCTTTCACTTATGGGACTGTCTTAAGCTATCTCTTTGGTACCCTCAACTTTTATTGCTCATATGATTCTCTGGAACCCCACAAGAACAAGATTGGTGAATCTTCTCTCCATAAGTCCGGGTTCCGCTACTCGCTTGGCCAATGGGAACGTGTTGATAGGCATGCCCCTCCACCTCATGTTGAGCCCTCATCTCAAGCTCAGGGTCCTAACAATGAAGCTCTTATGGCTTTCCTCACCGAGCGGCTCAACACGATGGATACAAACATAGCTTCAGGATTTGGTGCTCTCAATACCCGTTTGCAATCCGTGGAGGATCGTCTCACCGCTCTTGAGAATCAACATCAATCGATGGACTTGTTATTCTCTACCTTTATGGTCAATGGATGACCTGTCTTCGTGCTCAAGCTAAGAACGATGATGATTCTTCGGATGTTTATGGTGACGATGATGACGAGGCTTAGGGTCTTCATTGTATATCATATTAGTTTATCATATTAGGACTAAGTTTGCACCTTTTCTATTTTATTTATGCTTTATGAACCTATGCTTTGATTGATTTGTTTGGGATTGAGCTTTAAATTCTATTGCTTTAAGTTTTATGTTTGGTTATTTGAACTTTATGAATCTATATTATGTTGTTTGGTTTATTGCTTTTAACCTTGTTTCTTCTCTTGATGAGCCTTGTTTATTATTCTTTTTGATCTAACAAAAAGGGGAGAAATAATATAAAAGCCAAAATGGTTTTGAGTTTTAAAACTTGAATTTTAAATCTTTTCAAAACTTTAAAACCCATCTTAATTGAGGGGGAGTTAGAATGTCTTCAAGATTTCAAAAACTCTTAAAAATTCTAACTTGGTTTTGTTATATCAAAAAAGGGGGAGATTGTGAAACCAATAAATTGATTTTGATATAACAAAGGATTTAAGGACTAAATTAAAAAAGAGAAAATGAATTTTTAAGTCCTCAAAACCTCTCTATGTGTTTAAAGAAAAATGTATAAGTCAAAACCTCAACTTGTCAAATATTTTCTAAGTGTTTACCAAGTCAAAACAGTGATTTTTGAGTCACCATTTCGGAACGGCCTTTGGACATTTCGAAACGTTTTGAAACTGTTAACCTCTGTTTCGGAACCTGTTTCGAAACGGATGAAGAACATCGGAACGGTTTGAACCGTTTTGAAACAAAATTCAAACTTGGTTTTAAAATATGACCGTTGAAGTTTTATAACTGAATTTAAAAATATCGGTAAGGCGTATCAAAACGCTCCTAAGCCGTTTCGATACAGGATTTGACAGTAGCAAAATGTTTTGAAACGAGTTTCGAAACGAGCTCATAGCGTATCGAAACAATTGTGCCCGTTTCGGTACGGTCTATTTATTACACCCCAACGACTCTTTCTATTTTGGTCTGTTTCGAAACAGGGTCGGGCGTTTCGGAATGGGTAGTTGTAGACTGTATTTATGGAGGGAAGATAACATCCCAACGACTATTTTAATGAAGGCAACAACCCCAACGACTAGAATTCAATGAGAAGGTATAAAAGGGAACTCTAAAAGCTCCAACAACAACTATTGATCTCAAAAGAATTATCTAAACATCAAATCTAAGCAATTGTGCTAAAATCTCATTATTTCTTGTAAACCCCAATTGTGAAATTTGTAATTTCCATTCTTATTTGTTCAATTGGGTTGAGTGTTTGTAAAAGGGATGTATTTTGTATTGAGAGATACTAGTCTTAGCCTTTATCTTCTTTGTATTTCTTGAGTGAGGATTGGGTCAAATTTTGGGTAGAAAATTTGACCAGTATTGTAAAGGTTACCTTCTTACCCTAGAAAAGGGGAAGAGCAATTAGTGGATTGTTGGAAAATCCTTAGTGAAGCTAAGGTAGTGGATGTAGAGTTCAATTGGAACTTGAACCACTCTAAATCCTTTTTTCTAGAAATTTTTAATTTTCCAATCCACCACCAAAAGTTCTAAAAATCCAATTCACCCCCCTCTTGGCTTAAATCGTTTCATTGATCCACTCAACATCTTGTCGATGCAAATGAGTAACAAAGTATAGTTGAGGTGTTTCTCTACATGTGTCACACTCGCCCAGACATCACATTCATTGCGAATAAAGTCGCCCAGTTTATGCATAAGCCTAGTGAAACTCACATTGCTGTTGTTAAACAGATATTACGCTACCTTGCTGGCACGTTGGACTACGGTCTCTCGTTCACATCGTCGGATAAAGGAGTGACGAATGTGGTGGCGTATGCCGATGTAGACTGGGGCAGTAGTATTAATGATAGGCGATCAATAACTGGTTATTGCGTGTATGTTAACCACTGTCCAGTTGTGTGGAGTTCGAAACGACAAAAATATGTTTCATGGTCAACAACCAAGGCAGAGTATCAAAGCATTGCGGATGTAGTGTCTGAGCTTACATGGGTCAAAGCCTTGCTGTCGAATATGAAAATATCTCAAAGTTTAATTCCAGTTGTGTGGAATAATAATACCAGTGTCGTTGCAATGTCGGCAAATCTTGTGTTTCACTCATGATCTAAACATGCCGAATTAAATTTTCATTTCATTCGCGAAAAGATTGCACAAGAACAAGTTTAGGTCAACTTTATGCCCTCTGAACATCAAGCAACAGAAGGGTTAACTAAACTTCTTTCCAAGTCATGCTTCCAATTGTTTAGAGAAAAGATGAATATTCATATTGGGTGTTGCTCAGAATGACTCAAAATTGAAGAGGACATTGGAGAATGTTGGTGTATCGTTCTCAACAAATTTTGTTAAATCTGTTGGTTCTATTTGTCTGTTGTTGGGCTGTTAATTAAGCCCGTTAGTTGGTTAGACCCATTTGGTTATAACAGACTGACTCAAGTAGTGGCAGCACTGTTATACCAGCATTGGGCTATATAAAGGTGGAGTTATAATACTCTAGCTCAACTTTTTGAGTTGTTGAGGCCTACACCTCAGATTATTCTAGAACTTTTGTCATTTCATTCACCGAGTCTGTTCATCGTCTTTTGTAAAACAAACAAACTTCTCAATGCTTTTATTCATTGTATCTCGTTTATCTCGATATTATCTTAATTCATCACAATTTTAAATTTTAATCTTGTATTAGACACGCTTGTGTTAAAAAAATTTACACCGTCTGTGTATGAAATAGTTGTCTTTATATATTACTATATATATCCCTTTTGTTTTTAATAAAATAGAAAAAATTATTTTTTTTTTATTTCAAATTTGGTCGGGTGAAAAATTACCATGTGTCTGGCCGAGCCAGGTTCGGGTGGAATGTTTATATTTTTGGGTCAGGTTGGGGTCGGTTAAAAACTCAACCCAGCCTGTGTCATCCCTAGTTGACTTAATTGGTTGAGTGCTTATTAGCATATTAATAAGAATCATGATTCGAGTCTCATTAACAATCTCATTCGGCCTATCAATAAAATTATTAAATATATTTTTTCGGGATTGATAAATAAATAATTCCATTTTTTTACTATATAGAGAGATATTTTATTCTCAAGGATCGAATTCATACAAGACGAGACAACATGAGCATCCTTGACTACTCGACCAATTAATAAATCTCAAATAAAGTCAAATTTTATTATCACTCTCCATATGCTAAGCATAAGCTATGGATTTAGTCCATGTACCTTAATTCAGATAATTTTAGTTCATGTATTTTTAAAATTTGAAATTTCAGTTCATGCTCAAAATAATACGAGAACAATTTGACTAAATTACATAAACTTAAAATATCAAATTACAGATCCATAACTAAATCTACGCCTTACATATAATACATAAATTTATAGCAGAGTTTGATGTAACGAATTTCATTGTTATTGATTAAGTTATGATCTGATTTTAAAATATAAAGATTAAATCAAAATATTTTAACATGATATAAGAACTGATAGAAAATTTTGAGCAAATAAGTAAAATTTATTGGCTGGGGGATGCGTTACTTTTGGTAAATGTTAACGTATGTTATTGAGAGCATATCACAAATGTACTTTGTACTTTCAGTTTAAATTTTTAAAAAAATATTTTTAATATGTTAGTGTGATGTAAGAGTACTATTTATTTAATTTTTTAAATATCTAACTTGCCAATAATGAGACAAGGGATTGAGCAAAACTTTTTTTTAACTACGAAAAGAGTCGCAAAAGTTACCAATAGTTGGTGTTTTCAGTTTTCACTCTTTTATTTGTACAACTTTTGGTACAAACTATGAGCATCTAACCAATAATATGGCCCCGCGCGTCTACCAAGCCCATATATTTCTCCCATTTAAATTCATCGATGAATAAAAAGAAAACTATATATATATATATATATATCCAAATATATATATATATAAAGTATCTATTCAAAAAATATATGTAAAGTGTACTTTTAAAAAATAATACTCTTTTTTCCCATTTAATATATTTTAGTATTGATTTTTTGGTCAATTTTTTTGCAGTTTGACTCATTATTATTGATAAAAATGTGAAAAAAAATATGTTTTAGAAACCTTCAATTAAGTAGTTTAATTTTTTTTATTAAAATCAATTAATTAAAATATTTAAAATAATTATAATTAAAATTAAAAAAATGATCATAAAAAATCAATACTAAACACATTGAATGAAACCAAGGGAGTGATAATTTTATTCAATTATTATTATTTTATTAAAACACTGAGTTTTTTTAAAAGATTAAAACAGTAAAACACTGATAGTTCCTTTGGGTTTCCATACCCTTAACAAATGAGTATGTAATATATACTTCACCAGTCTTAGTTATTTGTTATTTTTGTGTTTTTAAATTATTTCCCTCAAAATATCATTTTTAAAAATTTAATAAATCTTAACATCAAAACAAAATAACGTTCAAAACTGTGTATGATCAACGAGTGATAATTATTAAAAAAGAATACTTTTTTTTCCAAATGCATTAGATATACCCTTAAAGAGCACAAATAAAATATTAATAATATATATGATAAAATTGATACTAATAACAACAATATACTATTTCATTTAATAAGAAAATAATTTAAAAGCTATAGGAGGAAGACATGCGAAAAATATTTTTAGTGACAAAACGAAAATAATAAAAAATAATTTATTTTTAATTAATTCTAATCTTACTTAGAAGGGAAGAAAAAAATTCTAAACGAACAAAGGTGGTGCTCTACCGAGTTAAAACCTATAATCTATGAGAATATAAAAAAATAAAAATAAAAAATTTGACATTCCGATCAAATATACTTAATTAATAAAAATAATTTATTAAATGCAAAAGTCCAACAATAATCACATTTCGACCGGTGGATGACGGTCGAATAACGTGAGGGGCAGGGCTGTGTGGGACCGAACCGCCTTTGGTAAAGTAGGTCCATTACTTGTCAATAATAGCAAGGCAATGGCTGACAGGGTTGAGTGTCGGGTCCCTTAGGTGTCTCAAAACTTTTATATATATATATATATATATATATATATTTATATTCATTTAGTACTTTAAAGTGGGGGGACTAATGTTACCAATGAGGTTGGTCTAAGATATGAGCAACTTGATATCACTTAAGTATATTTCGAGTTTGAGGTCTTGCGTATGCAAAAAAAATTTCTTAGAGACTCACCCATCAAAGTTAGGTGTGTTACGCGGGTCGGTCTGGTCTAGCTAGGACAAAGCCCTGAGGAGCCGGGAGAGAAACCAAAAAAAAGTGGGGACCAATGTTGAAACTATGGGTGGACATTCGATCTAGCCGAGTTAAATTTTTTTGAATTAGTCGAGTTGAAGAATCCTATTCTATAACGCAAACTTTATTTAAAAAGTTTTCGAGTCGCGTCAAATCAAGTCGAGTTGTTCAAGTTTCTGTTCAAATTTAATTGTAAATTCTTATAATGTTGTTGTACTAATCAGGGATGGAGTCAAGAATCAAAATCAAGGGGAAGGTATAATTAACCATAAAAATATGAGGGGTAAAGTTAAGATGAATTGAAAATTGTGAGTCTAAATAGTTAAAATACCCTTATATTTTATAGTAAAAATAATGGGGGCACAACCCCGAAGGAGCAATATAGCTATGTCCCCTGTACTGATTAATTCTAATTTAAATGGTTTTTTTATAACTATATATGATAAACATATATAATTTTGTGTATGCGTGCGTGTGTGCAGGCGTGCGTGCGTGTACCAGACATAATTGAGAGATTCGACGAACACTGGTAAATCGATCCACTAAAGACAAAAAATTCCAAGTTATTTGAAGTTTCATTTTATAACTCAAACTTTATTTTAATTTTTTTCGAGTCGAGTCGAGAATTTTCGCATCGTGTTGAGTCGAATAATTCGATTTTTTGAGTGGTTTTTTCCACCCCTAGTTGAAACAAAAGAATGAGAAGTGGGGACCACCAGAGGATAACCATCCTCTCGCTTGCTTGTGTTTAGGGAGTTAAAATTCGGGTACTCAGATGAGTTTCAGGTCGGGTCAGATCAGATCATGTTCGAATTATATCGGGCCAAGTCAATAATTTGACTCGAGTCAAGTCAAGTTCTGTAACACCCGGGTTTAGGGGTTAGGTGAAAATAATATTTTAATATTATCTTGGGTTCGGTTCTATGATTTAAATAATGGTCCGGGTTTGGCTTTCAAATTAATTAAATTAATGATAGACTAAGTTTTGGAATTAAAAACCCCAAATGACCATGGAAAATATGTTCTTGTGAATAATCTATTTCATTAAGGGCAAAGTAGTCCTTTGAGCCCTAAAATAAGTCACATGCCAAATAAACACCCACTTCCCTACTATTCATCTTCCTCTCCAAGAACACACCAACAGGAAACCAAACTCCCTTCTCCATTCACTATTCCATTCCCAAAGCTTCTTCATTTCAACTCCGAATTTAAAGGTGAAGGTAATTTTGAACTCCCCTCACCTCCCTCTTCTCAAAAGTACATTTTATTTTCGTTTTCATGAAGTTTTTAGAAAATAGAGATTTTGAATGTTTTGATTAAAAATGGTGTCTTTATGTTGCAAAGTTAAATGTTTTGATCTAATATGTTTAGTAATGGTGTATAGAGGCCAAATGATACTACATATATGAATTTCAAATGATTTGGGGCAATTTTCGGAATTGGGTTTGAGAGGGTTTTTAGAGGGTTCTAAAGGGTGTTTTGGGGCTGTTTAAGGTTGGTTGTTGGGGGCTGTAGGTAATATGATATATGAGGATCATTTTGGATGTAATTGAGGCTTGTTTGGAGGCTTGAAATGGAAGATTTCGGTGGGTTAAGTATGCTACTCGAAAATTCTGTTTTGGGCTTGTGTTGAGTGTTGGATGCTTGCTGATGTTAATCTGGGTTAATTCCATTGATGATATATTGATTGTGGACGTTTTGTTTGTGTTTGGGTTTGGTTAGAATCAAGTTTGGGCATCGGTGAAGCATCGGAAGTGAATCCGGAGAATTGAAGGTTGTGCTTGCTTGGTCTCGTGCTTGGAAGCTTAGGTGAGTGGTTAATTGTTTTAAACGGTTTTAAATTGGTTGGTTCGAGTATATGGACTAGGTTGGGCTTGGTAGACCCACCTAGAGTTAGGATTAGGGTGGTAGCCTAATCCTAATCTTGATCTAAGCCTTTGGATGAACTCAAATGCATGAAGTATTTGCCTCGTATGTCTTGTGTTATGAATGCTTATGTATATTGTTTTATACATGTGAATTGAGGCATGGATTGTATTGCTTAAAGCATGCATGGTGATGGTTCATGGTTGCGTCCATGGTGAGTACGTGCTAAGCACGGGAATGATTGAAATGAGTAATGTGGAATGAGTAAAATATTGGCACTAGTATACTTAAATACAAATGATCGATCATTAGGATGTTAGTGTGTACACATGAGTCAAAGTCGCGCGTGGCCTTGGTGGCGTTGAGTCACCAAGGAGGAGTACGGGTACGCCCGGAAATGGTATTTAAATATAGTCGGTGATGAGTGGAATCCCATCGACGGGGCGTGAGGATGAGTGGAATCCCCTCCGCGAGACCGGTGATGAGTGGAATCCCACCGAGGTAATGTGGTTGTTGGATATGAGTTTCCAACGTGTCTATCCGCGTATTTGAGTCATAACTAGGTGCCAATGTGGATTGATATGTGTATCAATGTGTTGTGATATATGAACTGTTGGATGTTTAAATGTGATTACATGTATGGTAGTGTTGAGCTCATGATTATGGCATTTGTGATATATTGCTCATGCATCTATATCTTGTGGACTCTTGGTAATGTAAGTTGCTTGGCTAGATCGTGCTCGGACCCTGCAGTGTTGAGGTTTGTTTTAAGAGCTTACCCTCACTAAGCATTATTGCTTACGCTCTCTTTGTTCAACATTGCAGATCCTTAGTTCGTGGGTTGCTCGGGCAAGTGGAGGGCCTCCAAGTGTGATTTTGGACTGTGTTCATCAAGTATGGTTTTAATGCTAAGACATGTAATAGTTTAAGCAATGGGATGTGTAAGGTTTTGTCGGATTGTTGTTGGTTGTTTGGAGCATGTGTAGACTCCTTAGTATCTTGCTTTTGCATGGTTGTGTTGCCATGTTGATTGTTACCCCATGCCTAATTGTTTACTCGCATGTTAGCCTTATGCTTTAGGAGTTATATATGTGTTTGACCTATGTTTGAATGAATGCATGTTGTGGGAATGTTGCCTTTGTGATAGACATGTCTAATTAATGTCGAAGCATGCTAATATGGTTGTTATACCTTAGGACGTCTTGTCTTAAAGTTGCTTGGTTGTTGTATGGTGCTTTGGGGATGTTTTGGGGCATCCTTGTGCCTCAAAACAGCCCAGAAAAATCTACAGACAGGGGGTGTTTCGGAACGGGTCCCCGTGTTTCGAAACGGCCCCTGTGTTTATGGCCTGCCGTTTCGAAACGGATGAGGGTCGTTCCGGAACGTTTTCGCTACTGGAATTTTGAGAAATTGGCGAGATGAAGCCGTTCCGAAACGGGCCTTTGAAGTTCCGAAACGGTCAAATCTCGTTGACCACGAGATATTGACCGTCAAGGTCGTTCCGATACAGGTCACCCCTGTTTCGGAACGGTCACCTTGTGGTTGACCCAGGCCCGTTGACCAGGTCAGGGCGTTTCGGAACACCCTATAGGTGTTTCGAAACGGCCTGCTGAAATGAAGTAAAATGGACTGTTTGTGTTTGTTTGGTCGGTAAATGTTTCGTTGATTGTATCTTCCGCTGTTGTGCTTCACATAGGGATTAAATATGCATCTAGATAAGATTAATGTTAAAAGAAATTTTTGGGTCGTTAACCGAGGGGAAGCCTTAACGGGTTTCGCTTCGGTTTTCCCCGTGTGGCCCACTCGGACCGGTCATCCAACCAGACCGGGACGAGGGGGTTACACTTGTTGGTATCAGAGCCTAAGGTTACCGAGACCTTGGGCAGGTAAGTGAGGTAAGTTTAAGTTTTTAAGTTGAATTGCACGGTGTTTGCTTGTTCTACAAGAATGGTTGCGTATGTGACAAGTATGCTGATTGTTTTACTTTTAAGCATGTGTGTGTGGGTCCCATTGCTACTATTACATTGGAAAAATGATTTTTAAGTGAGGAAACATACTTGGACACTTGGAAGCCTTGCCTTGCTAACCCAACTTGTATGTTTGTTTGTTGTGGTTGTAGTTAATATCTGAGAGAGCAATGTCTAGACCGAGAGGTAGACCGAGGTTGGTTCGTCAGGAACCGCGAGTTGTGGCTCCCGTTGAGCCGGTAGTTGGTGCGGGAGCTCACATAGAGGGACCAGGGGCAGCGGGAGTTGGCGCTCCTCCACCACCACCACCTCCTCCACCGGGAGTTGGGGGCGAGGATGGAGCCGGAGGAAATGGACCTCAAGGTGGCCAAGGTGGCCAAGGTCCAGCTGGAATTGATATGACTCCGCTTGTGCAAGCAATAGCGGGAGCGTTCCAGGCCGCAGTTGCGGGAGCCCAGGCTGCAGCTCAGCCTAGGGGTGATGATGCTAGCTTACCGTTGGAGAGGCTCCGTAGCTTAGGGGCCGAGGAGTTTAGAGGATCTACTCCGGAGAGGTCGGAGTTATGGTTAGAGAAGACAGTTCGTATTTTGGCTCAGATGGGTTGTGCGGGCGCACGTAGATTGGGTTGTATGATCTCACTGCTTCAGGGTGATGCCTACACCTGGTGGGTCACCATCACTACCGGGATTCCAGAGGCCGAGATAGATTGGGATTTCTTTGAGTCTGCTTTCCGGAAGAGGTACTTAGGACCGAGGTACCTAGATGAGAAGAAGAGAGAGTTCATGGCTCTCACTCAGGGAGATGCTTCAGTGACTGATTATGAGATCCGCTTTGTTCGCTTGAGTCAGTATGCCCCAGAGTTGGTTCCTACTGAAGTGGAACGCTGCAAACGATTCCGATACGGATTGAATGAAGAAGTTAAGAGGTACACGTTGGCTTCTGACTACTCAGACTTTGATGTGTTGGTCGCGAGGGCCAAGGATTTGGAGCATAGTTTGGGTTCAGCCAAACGAGCTGGTGGTTCTAGTTCTGGAAAGAGGCATAACCACTTTGATGGTAGAGATGCTAAGAGGCACAGAGGTGGCGGACATCAGTTTGATCAGAGACGTGGCGGTGGCCACCATGGTAGGGGCCATCAGGGCCATAGAGGAGGAGGGCGCTTGCCCGAGTGTGCACAGTGTGGGAGACAGCACACTGGAGAGTGCTGGGGTAACTTTCATGCTTGTTGGAATTGTGGTTCGAGGGACCACTTTAGGAGGGACTGTCCACGTCAGGCGGCTCAGGCACCGAATATTGCTCAGGCTCCTGCGAGAGGTAATGATTTTCAGAAAGGCCGTGGGCGCGGTCGTGGCTACTTCCAGCCGAGGGCTGATGCACCTAGGGTAGATGCTCAAAGGAACCTTGCGCATGTTGTGGCTGTGCAGCCAGAGGCGGGAGGACCAACGAGGGTCTATGCTCAGAGAGAGGCCGGGAACGACACCGATGTGATAGCAGATAATTTTGAGTTACAGTCTATGTCCTTGCTTTCTTTGGTTGATTCGGGTTCTACGCATTCCTACATTTTGAGTAAGCATGCACAGAAGTTAGATATTCCTGTTGAGATCTTAGATATAGGTATGCATGTTACTAGTTCATTTGGTGAGACAGTTGTGGTTAGACGTATGTATAGGAGGTGTCCACTGAAGATTCAGGATCATGTGTTCTCAGTTGACATGATGGAACTTCCTTTCTACGGTTTTGATATCATTTTGGGTATGGACTGGTTGGTTGAGCATCGGGCTAGTGTGGATTTCGAGACAAAGAGAATCTCCTTGAAACTCTCTGATGATTACGAGGTAGTGATAGTGGGCGAGAACATTAAGTTCTTGTCTAATGTGGTGTCAGCTTTAGAGGCTCATAGGTTAATGGACTCTGGATATGGGGCCTATTTAGCTTATGTTATGAATCCGGATATGAGTGAAGCCAGACCGAAGGATATCAGAACAGTGTGTGACTTTCCAGATGTGTTTCCTGAAGAGTTGCCGGGTTTGCCTCCTGAAAGAGATGTTGAGTTTGTGATTGAGACAGTTTCAGGGTCTAGTCCGGTTTCGATAGCTCCGTATCGTATGGCTCCGAAAGAGTTGAAAGAATTGAAGAGTCAGTTGCAAGAATTATTAGACCGTGGTTTCATTAGGCCTAGTAGTTCTCCATGGGGTGCTCCAGTGTTGTTTGTGAAAAAGAAGGATGGTAGCATGCGCATGTGTATTGACTATAGGCAGCTGAATCAGTTGACTGTGAAGAACAAGTATCCCTTGCCTCGTATAGATGATTTGTTTGATCAGTTGAGAGGTGCTTCAGTATTCTCGAAGATAGATTTGAGATCCGGGTACTATCAGTTGAAGGTGAAAGAGTGTGATGTTCCGAAGACGGCTTTTAGGACTAGATATGGTCACTATGAGTTTCTTGTGATGCCATTTGGGCTCACAAATGCACCAGCAACATTCATGGACATGATGAACAGAATTTTTAGAGACTATCTAGACCGGTTTGTGGTTGTCTTTATTGATGATATACGTGTGTACTCGAAGACAGAAGAAGAGCATGATGAGCACTTGAGATTTGTTTTGCAGAGATTGTTGAGCAATCAGTTGTATGCGAAGCTCGGTAAGTGTGAGTTCTGGATTCGAGAGGTTGTGTTTCTTGGCCATGTTGTTTCGGCCGAAGGTATCCGAGTTGATCCATCGAAGATTGAGGCTATTGTTGAGTGGAAGCAGCCTAAGTCCGTGACCGAGATTAGGAGTTTCCTAGGATTAGCTGGTTACTATAGGAGGTTCGTTGATGGCTTCTCTAGAGTAGCTTCTCCCCTGACTAAGTTGTTGCAAAAAGGAGTAAAATTTGAATGGTCAGATGCAAGACAAAAGGCTTTTGAGAAATTGAAAGAAGCTTTGACCAATGCTCCAGTGTTAGTGCAACCTGTTTCAGGTAAGGAGTTTGTGATTTACAGTGATGCTTCCTACGTAGGCTTAGGATGTGTTTTGATGCAAGATAGGAGAGTTGTTGCTTATGCTTCTAGACAGTTGAAGATTCATGAGAAGAACTATCCTACTCATGACATAGAGCTAGCCGCAGTTGTGTTTGCATTGAAAATTTGGCGTCACTATTTGTATGGTGAGAAGTGTATAGTCTACACCGATCACAAGAGCTTGAAGTACTTGATGACACAGAAAGAGTTGAACTTGAGACAGAGGAGATGGCTAGAGTTGTTAAAAGATTATGATCTGACTATCGAGTACCATCCGGGTAAAGCAAACGTAGTAGCCGATGCTTTGAGTAGAAAAGTGGCCGTTGAGCTGAGAGCTATGTTTGCTAGATTGAGTGTGTCCGATGATGGTGGTTTGATCACCGAGTTGCAAGTGAAGCCTTCTTTGATTCAGTTGATTAGAGAGAAGCAGTTGCAAGATGCGAGCCTAGTTCCTCATGTTCAAGACATAGCCGAAGGAAGACCGACTGTGTATAGTTTCAGTGGTGAGAGTTTGTTGTGCTTTAGAGATAGAATTGTGGTACCGGAAGATGTTGAGCTGAGACGTCAGATTTTGAGTGAAGCACATTCGAGTCCCTTTTCTATGCATCCGGGTAGTACCAAGATGTACCAGGATTTGAAGAATGATTACTATTGGGTTGGTTTGAAGAGAGATGTAGCCGAGTATGTGAGCCGTTGTATGGTTTGTCAGAGAGTGAAGGCAGAACATCAGGTTCATTGGTCCGTATGAGATAGTGGAGCGGATTGGGCCCGTAGCTTATCGTTTGAGGTTACCTTCTGAGTTGGAGAAGATCCATGATGTCTTTCATGTATCTATGCTTAGGAGATATAGATCAGATCCTTCTCATGTGATGCCCGTTGAGGAGATAGAGTTGAATCCGGATTTGTCTTATAATGAAGAGCCCGTAGAGATACTTGCTTCTGATAGCAAGGTATTGCGTGGCAAGACCATAGAGTTGGTCAAGGTGTTGTGGAGACATAGAGGTGTGGAAGAGGCCACGTGGGAGAGGAAAGCTGATATGGTTGAGCAGTTTCCGTATTTGTTTCCACCAGGTAATTTCAGGGACGAAATTTCCTTAAGTGGGGGAGAGTTGTAACACCCGGGTTTAGGGGTTAGGTGAAAATAATATTTTAATATTATCTTGGGTTCGGTTCTATGATTTAAATAATGGTCCGGGTTTGGCTTTCAAATTAATTAAATTAATGAAAGACTAAGTTTTGGAATTAAAAACCCCAAATGACCATGGAAAATATGTTCTTGTGAATAATCTATTTCATTAAGGGCAAAGTAGTCCTTTGAGCCCTAAAATAAGTCACATGCCAAATAAACACCCACTTCCCTACTATTCATCTTCCTCTCCAAGAACACACCAACGGGAAACCAAACTCCCTTCTCCATTCACTATTCCATTCCCAAAGCTTCTTCATTTCAACTCTGAATTTAAAGGTGAATGTAATTTTGAACTCCCCTCACCTCCCTCTTCTCAAAAGTACATTTTATTTTCGTTTTCATGAAGTTTTTAGAAAATAGAGATTTTGAATGTTTTGATTAAAAATGGTGTCTTTATGTTGCAAAGTTAAATGTTTTGATCTAATATGTTTAGTACTGGTGTATAGAGGCCAAATGATACTACATATATGAATTTCAAATGATTTGGGGCAATTTTCGGAATTGGGTTTGAGAGGGTTTTTAGAGGGTTCTAAAGGGTGTTTTGGGGCTGTTTAAGGTTGGTTGTTGGGGGCTGTAGGTAGTATGATATATGAGGATCATTTTAGATGTAATTGAGGCTTGTTTGGAGGCTTGAAATGGAAGATTTCGGTGGGTTAAGTAGGCTACTCGAAAATTCTATTTTGGGCTTGTGTTGAGTGTTGGATGCTTGCTGATGTTAATCTGGGTTAATTCCATTGATGATATATTGATTGTGGACGTTTTGTTTGTGTTTGGGTTTGGTTAGAATCAAGTTTGGGCATCGGTGAAGCATCGGAAGTGAATCCGGAGAATTGAAGGTTGTGCTTGCTTGGTCTCGTGCTTGGAAGCTTAGGTGAGTGGTTAATTGTTTTAAACGGTTTTAAATTGGTTGGTTCGAGTATATGGACTAGGTTGGGCTTGGTAGACCCACCTAGAGTTAGGATTAGGGTGGTAGCCTAATCCTAATCTTGATCTAAGCCTTTGGATGAACTCAAATGCATGAAGTATTTGCCTCGTATGTCTTGTGTTATGAATGCTTATGTATATTGTTTTATACATGTGAATTGAGGCATGGATTGTATTGCTTAAAGCATGCATGGTGATGGTTCATGGTTGTGTCCATGGTGAGTACGTGCTAAGCACGGGAATGATTGAAATGAGTAATGTGGAATGAGTAAAATATTGGCACTAGTATACTTAAATACAAATGATCGATCATTAGGATGTTAGTGTGTACACATGAGTCAAAGTCGTGCGTGGCCTTGGTGGCGTTGAGTCACCAAGGAGGAGTACGGGTACGCCCGGAAATGGTATTTAAATATAGTCGGTGATGAGTGGAATCCCATCGACGGGGCGTGAGGATGAGTGGAATCCCCTCCGCGAGACCGGTGATGAGTGGAATCCCACCGAGGTAATGTGGTTGTTGGATATGAGTTTCCAACGTGTCTATCCGCGTATTTGAGTCATAACTAGGTGTCAATGTGGATTGATATGTGTATCAATGTGTTGTGATATATGAACTGTTGGATGTTTAAATGTGATTACATGTATGGTAGTGTTGAGCTCATGATTATGGCATTTGTGATATATTGCTCATGCATCTATATCTTGTGGACTCTTGGTAATGTAAGTTTCTTGGCTAGATCGTGCTCGGACCCTGCAGTGTTGAGGTTTGTTTTAAGAGCTTACCCTCACTAAGCATTATTGCTTACGCTCTCTTTGTTCAACATTGCAGATCCTTAGTTCGTGGGTTGCTCGGGCAAGTGGAGGGCCTCCAAGTGTGATTTTGGACTGTGTTCATCAAGTATGGTTTTAATGCTAAGACATGTAATAGTTTAAGCAATGGGATGTGTAAGGTTTTGTCGGATTGTTGTTGGTTGTTTGGAGCATGTGTAGACTCCTTAGTATCTTGCTTTTGCATGGTTGTGTTGCCATGTTGATTGTTACCCCATGCCTAATTGTTTACTCGCATGTTAGCCTTATGCTTTAGGAGTTATATATGTGTTTGACCTATGTTTGAATGAATGCATGTTGTGGGAATGTTGCCTTTGTGATAGACATGTCTAATTAATGTCGAAGCATGCTAATATGGTTGTTATACCTTAGGACGTCTTGTCTTAAAGTTGCTTGGTTGTTGTATGGTGCTTTGGGGATGTTTTGGGGCATCCTTGTGCCTCAAAACAGCCCAGAAAAATCTGCAGACAGGGGGTGTTTCGGAACGGGTCCCCGTGTTCCGAAACGGCCCCTGTGTTTATGGCCTGCCGTTTCGAAACGGATGAGGGTCGTTCCGGAACGTTTTCGCTACTGGAATTTTGAGAAATTGGCGAGATGAAGCCGTTCCGAAACGGGCCTTTGAAGTTCCGAAACGGTCAAATCTCGTTGACCACGAGATATTGACCGTCAAGGTCGTTCCGATACGGGTCACCCCTGTTTCGGAATGGTCACCTTGTGGTTGACCCAGGCCCGTTGACCAGGTCAGGGCGTTTCGGAACACCCTATAGGTGTTTCGAAACGGCCTGCTGAAATGAAGTAAAATGGATTGTTTGTGTTTGTTTGGTCGGTAAATGTTTCGTTGATTGTATCTTCCGCTGTTGTGCTTCACATAGGGATTAAATATGCATCTAGATAAGATTAATGTTAAAAGAAATTTTTGGGTCGTTAACCGAGGGGAAGCCTTAACGGGTTTTGCTTCGGTTTTCCCCGTGTGGCCCACTCGGACCGGTCATCCGACCAGACCGGGACGAGGGGGTTACAAGTTCGGGTCTACTCAATTTCGTGCCAACATCAGGTTGATTTCAATTCAAAATCGGTTCGGGTTGAGTTAATTTTAGGTTAGGTCAATATTAGGTTCAGGTCAAAACGTTCCGAGTCTGATCCAAATAATTATAGAGTTAATTTGGGTCTAGGTGGACTTCGGGTCAGGTTATTTTGGGTATTAGGTCAGATCACGTCTATTACGAATCAAGTTCAAGTCGAGTTATATCGATTTTTAGGTGAAGTTCAAGTCAGGTCAAGGCAACAAAGTATCAACTCTCATAAGTCTCAAGTATATATTAAAACTTTGTTTGCTTCCTTAAAATAATCGTAATTCTCTCAAGTCGCCACTCTTACGAATCACAACACTCTCAAGTATATATTCAAGTAATTCAACCATTTTTTTTACAATGGCAACTGAATATTATTTAAAAAAATCATGGAAGATATTACAAGTACAACACATCAAGAGAGAATAATTAAGACTAATCCACCAAAATCTCATACAACCCAAAGGTGCATAGAAAAGTAAATACTTCCATAAAATTAGCATACCATCAAAATTCAGAAGCCTTCCTAAATCTCATTGTCTCTATCCAAATGAGACGTTTTATGGAGTGAAAAAGGAGCGGTGAGCAAACCAAACTATCAGGCAGATTGCTATGCTACCCAAGCCTGATTACATCGGCAAACAACCATCAACTGAGTGGGGATCTATCTTTCTATGACCACCGACATAATCAAAATCAGAAACTAGCGTCGTGAAGATCTTGGTATGAGCTTCAAACGACCGATAAGGTATGCTGAAATCATGCCAAAGCGACAGATGAAACGAACCACAAACAAAAAAAATGTGCCACAAAGGCATAGATAAGCGTGCTGCAAAGACAGAAATTCTTATTAAAAATATAAAAAAATATCCCCGGTGGTCGACAACCAATACTAAAATTAATTATCGACCACCGATCAAGAAAACAAATGAGAAAAAAGAAGATTGTTTGCGAAGACAATTGAGAGAAAAGTTTAGGTTTAAAAGAGGCATATTTTGGTTGAAAAATCCTTTTAAAATAATTATATATAAAAATGCCCCCCTCCAAAGATTATTTGAAAAAATGACCCCCAAACATGCACGAAACGGAACTTCGAGTTCTCTGGGAAGCGAAACACGAACTCGCATTCTGCGTAGTGCGAGTTCAATCTACGTGACATCGTTGTTTGAAATAACAAGTTTTCACCCAAATATGCCTTTAAAAGAGATATCTTGGTGTAACAACCAATATAAAACATAAATAATATAGGGAGTGTTGTGAATAAAATAAAGAAGAACAAGAAGAACAAAGAGATGAGAGGAAGAGAGAGATTTGTATTATTCTCAAAATATAGAATTGTATACAATGCCTTCAATGAATCATCTATTTATAGGCATAAGAAGTACATAATACATTAAACTCTAATTCATAGAGATAATATTCCTAATAATAAATAAATCAAACTCCTTTGATAAAGTTCTAATCATGATAGACATCCACATAGATAAATATTCATAACACTCCCCCTTGGATGTCTATGAAGATAATGTGCCTCGTTAAAACCTTACTAAGATAAAAACCCAGTGGGAAAAAAATTCTTTAGTGAAGGAAAAAGAGTACACACATCTTTGATACGCATAACTTGTTGCCTCATTAAAAACCTTATCAGGAAAACCCATTGGGACAAAACCTCGGTTAAGGGAAAAAGAGTGCAACGCGTATTTACTCCCCCTCATGAAAACATCACAGAAGATCTTTGAATCTTCATAATTTAATATTGAATATCATTTTTCTAAAGATCGCGAGGGATGAAACTTTGGAGTAATATGTTTCATGATGTATCAACTTTCAAACTGAGATATACATCTTGCTTTATCTTCACACACGATAGCTTTTATCATATCTTGTAAAAGTAAATCCACATATCTTTTGGATATGTTGGGTCAATAATCTTAGCCAAACACATTTTTTTGGCTTGTCTCGTGCATAACAATTATTTCTACGACATTTGAGGAGGCATCAACGAATGTTTGAAGATCTAAATGTAATGATCTTTGTATATTCATAGATATTTCTTGACCAACTAATATATAGTGCTTCAAGACCAAGAAAAGATATAATTATCTTTATTCACATCCAACAATCTTACAACTATTGGGATACTCAATAGATATGCTCTATTCATATTGAATCTTCTTTAAGATTCTTTCAGCTTATGTCTATTCATAGACAAAAGAAATATATAAAAATACTCGATCTTTAGGTCGAGATAAACTTGATGTCAAGATTCAAGTACTTGTATTGAAAGTACTTCATGAGTTTCCAATTTGAAGCTCTTTAGGAGTTCTAAAATTATCATAATGGATCTTGATCCAAACTCCTTTATAAAATACATAAGAAAATCTGATAATTCTTATAGTATTTTCTCAATTAGTATTCACTAAAGCGATTATACCAAATGCGCCAAAAATATTCATGAGACATGTCTAAATAAATTTCCTCAGAAATTTCCAAATGCTTATAGCATTTTAGATCCTTCAAGGATAAATATGGATCCACAAATAATTAGACGCATGTAAAATTTTCAAAACTGCCAAAGTAATTGCATCCACCATGAAGTAATTAAAACTTTTCATAAATCACAGTTCAAGTCATATTTACGACTACTTATTTGTGATTGTGCCTCACTTGCATTACACCTTTAGGTGTTTGAACTGGTGGTCCAAATACTTCTATTTTAGAAGTTCAAAGCGTCTTTCAACATTGGCCAATTCAATATCTATACTTCTAGATAGATTTTATACAAGATCCTCGATTTCTTTCTTTACTTCTATAGAAGTATTTTATGTAAAATTGTTTGTAAAATCGTTGTCGACAACTTTCCAATTTTTCTAGTTCCATTCTCGTAATGACATAACTCATCGAGATCTCTTCAAGATTTCAATCTTTATTCCAGGTACCTGAAACTCTTCAAGAGTTTTATTATTTGTTATGTCTTGGGTCTCTTCAGGAGCACCCGCCTCCAATATATGACCATCTCATATTACTTTCTATTTACGAGAATTTTGATCATTGGAACCATTTGAACTATCATGCTTCAGGCATGATTTACATTCTCTCGCTCTAACATGTAATTTAAACTTAGAGCATTTCAGCTGGTATATGAGACTTAATTACTCTCATTGGGTCAGTAAATATGTCTGGCAGTTGACATGTAATAACATGAATTATCTTATGAACTTCTAGTTCATATAAGAGGATCTAGATAATGATAATTCATTTTCCTCTATCCAGCTGATTATTATCTCCCCCTGATGTTGAGAAAAATCATGTCATAAATGATTCTCCAATTAATGTTTAAGAATTTAAACATAAAAGAAGACTCGTACTCAATATATTTTCTCAACCCTTTTTATTTACCCATTTTGTGCGTTGTGGTGGAGCAATTCATATCGCACATTCAAAAATCATAAAATGGGAAATGTATGGTTTCTGACCAAAAACCAATCATAACGGGGAGTTTATTATAACTCGTTGGCTTGATGCGTATAAGTGTTGCTATATGGAAACACCATATAAATAATAACTCTTTTGTTCTCATAGTTTAGCTATTAAATAAGAGGCATCCAATTGAAATTTTGCTAAACTATATTTTTCATAATCAATAGGCTTTGTAACAACTGATATAGCCTAAAATATAAACCCACTAGCTTTTCAAGACGAATAGTCTAACTGCATAATCTGAATATTTTTAGAATCAATCTCACAAACTTCTGGTTGTAAGTCGATAAAACAATGTAGGTGCATCTACTAAAATCATATAAAACTTTCCACATTTGTGAATATATGGGCCCATATTTCGTTCAGATATGCAAGACATACAGTCTCAACTTCAATACAAGAACTTTAAGTTCTAATTCTTTTGGTAAGTGGGATCATCTATATCCTTTGAGAACAAATAACACAAGAACTTCAGGTTCTTTTAGTAAGTGGAATTTAATCAATTTCTTTAAGCAACACAAGAACTTCACGTTCTTTAATAAGTGGAATTTAATCCATTCCTTTGAGAATAAGCACCATAAGAACTGCAGGTTCTTTTAATACATGTGCATGTAAATCTCAATAATTTCTGCACCATTGATCAGGATGGTCTAACCGATCATGCCAACTATATATATGTGTGTATATATCTCTGAATTTGTAAACTCCTTGTTTACCATAACATGTAATTTAATCTCACTCGTACATGTCTAGTACGACCATCAAAATTGTTTCTTTAAATAGGAATATATTTAGCTCTTTTGGAGCTTTCAATTGAAATTATCTTTTGGTAGTAATATATAGCTCTTCTAGAGCTTTCAACTGACTTTTTGGCTACCAAAACTTATATCAATATTGGCTTATTTCAAATGCCAATTGATAACATATGTTATCTATAATTCCCAAAGGGATAGTTTGCGAACTCATATTGCTCTCTTTATGACTTTGACGAGTATAACGCACTGTGAATATGGAATAAAGTTCCATTTGACAATAACATATTTGCTCAACCAGAGCCTTTTGTGGTATTAGTACTTCCGGATATAGTACTCACATTATTCCCTTGCATTTTAATCAAGAAATGCATAATTGTGCACCTTTCAAAATGTGCTTTGTTTCATTTACTTCAGGTAATGAAAATATGTACTTTGTATCATTCACTTCGAGGAATGAAAAATATAAAATATAGAACATCATATCAAGTCTATTATCTATCAGAGATAAACTTTCAAGTGCTTTTCCGGAGTATTGATATTTTAGTACTTTGAGAAATACTACTCATATTTCCCCTTGCATTTAAATGGGAAAATATTTCTTATGCTTAAATACAATATGAGTACTTGCATTATCTGCTAGGCATAAATAGCCACAATTCATTGTATATTTTATTCCGGAAGTAATCATATTCTTCAAATAATAAATTAACATAAAACGTAAATAAATAATATGTGAAATAAATAAAGATAAAGCAAACTAACATAAATAAATAATAAATAAAACGAATTAACATTAAAAAAATAAAATAAAATAAAAACAATTATTCCTGTTAGAGGTTATAAGGGAAATAAAATAAATGGTAAATTATTCCGTTCAAGGGTTATGAAAAAATTAACAATATCCAATTGAGTTGGACCAATAATGCCATAATTATTTTCGCCATAAACAAATTTTGTTTATATTTTATTTCATTTATCATTCATGATTATGGATAAAGTCCATAATACTTTGGCGTTTGACAAGTACGAAACCAATGATTTATAACATCACATTGGTAAAAGGATTTCACTTCCTTAGAATGATCTTTATCACTCTTGTCATCCTTATAACTTCGCTACCAGCGGGTAGAAGTATTCTTAAAATGACTATATTTTTCATGTGTATATTCATAGCCTCGACCACGACCACAACTTTTAATGTGATTTTTTTATTCCTTCCATAATATAATCTCACATTCACTTCAGGGAATGGAGTAGAGCTAGTGGGCCTTTAAAACCTTTTTCACATATCCTTATCACAGAGAACAAAGATTTAATCCTCGTACGCGGCATTGTTAAACCTGTCCACAAGGTCCTTTAAAAACCTCCTTTGAGACCAGTAGCCTCGCAGAACGGGATGTCCAGCCAATTATACTTGGATTATATCGAAATTATGTCTCTAATTGAATAATGATTTACCATGTTTGCATTCACTTCAGGGAATGAAACAGATCCAATAATTGCATGGAATAAACATCATGCTTGCATTCACTTCAGGGAATGCCCCATCATTGATAATTGCATGGAATAAACATCATGCTTGCATTCACTTCAGGGAATGCCCCATCATTGATAATCGCATGGAATAAACATCATGCTTTGCATTCACTTCGGAATGCCTCCCATAAAACTTTTTGGATCAAGACGAATTTTCGTAACTTGAAATTGGGAGAAGTCTATGGTCGAGTTTTTCGACGAATAAGAAATATTGCTTTCAAGCAAATATAGTCTTTATAATAATCTTCTTGTAAATCCAAAATCATCATGATTTATCGCACTTTAAAATTGTATTTTAAAAGATAAAAATAAAATAGAGTTTACCGATATTGAATCTCGTCTCAAAGACAATGATGACGTAGCAAATGAACCAATGCATCTTCTCATAATCTTTTTTACACCATGTCTCTTTCCAACTCATTTGAATACATGTAAAACTCAAAACACGGTTAAAAGCATCGACTTTTATCAATAGAATAAAAAAAATTTATTTGAGACTAGATCAAAAAGTATAAAAGTAGTCATAGATCAAGTTGAATAAACATAACTATAATTGTTGAGATCAAATTATAAACAACCATAGTTAAAATCAAGCGACATTTTGATGAATATATAAACACATCAAAGTAATGTATTCCTTTTGCCTTTGATTCACATACAAAGTAATTGATACAAATAATAAAGTTGTTTTATATCTCGAATTTATTCATATAAATTACCATAATAATAATAATAATAATAATAATAATAATGATAAAACAAATATATAACAATCACATGACAACACACTAAATTAGAATGGAATAATAAAAACTTTGAATAAAACTAATATACTGTGTAATAAAATGTTCCAACTTGTGCGCCCAATAGCATTTAGCCGAAATCCTTGAGGGCTTTAATTTGGTGTGCTTTATCAATCCATCTAATGAAGTACGACGATAATTTTAATTTTCGTTAATTCAAGAGTTACTTCAAGTATGAATAAAATAATAATAAATTAAAATAATAACTAAATAATAGATATGAATATACTAACTTTTGGAGAATGATAAATCAATCATTATATTAGTATATAAATAAGTAAAACATATCATACTTTCCAAGGTAAGCTGAATATATGATAGATGTAGTCACCAATATCAAATTGAAATTCTTTTCGAGAACCACCAACAATAATCACAGTAATTGAGCGAGCGAGATCGTGCTGATAACGTGTTGTGAATAAAATAAAGAAGAACAAGAAGAACAAAGAGATGAGATGAAGAGGGAGATTTGTATTATTCTCAAAATATAGAATTGTATACAATGCCTTCAATGAATCATCTATTTATAGGCATAAGAAGTACATAATACATTAAACTCTAATTCATAGAGATAATATTCCTGATAATAAATAAATCAAACTCCTTTGATAAATTTCTAATCATGATAGACATCCACATAGATAAATATTCATAACAGGGAGTAATATTTTCATGAAGAAAATAATTGTCACATTAAGAGAAAAATAGTGTACATGACAATTAATTTTGTATGATTTTTGAAATAATTATAAGAAGTAATTCAAGAAATTTTAACAATCAGTATTTGCGGTGGTAGTGAAGTGAAAATGTTGAACTTTTATATTAAAACGATTACTTAGCAGTTAGTGAAAATTGAATTAGCCAATTGTTTTAAATCAATTAATTACAAATAGAGTCAATAACAGTGATTAATTAAATGTCAGGTCAATTAACAAGTAGGGCTAATTAATAAATCGGGTAAAATTAAATAGTCATTTCAAGTCGATTATTCAACAAGTTATGTTAAATTATTCATGTTCAATTCAATTTGGTCTAAAATAATAAGGTCTAACTCAAATTCGGATTAATGTCAAATCAAATTCGGATTAATTTCAAGTCAGTTTAGTTGGTTCAAATTACCTACTTGTGTTACACATCACCAGATTGGGTGATGGGTTGGACACGTGTACGCTTCCCGATGTTTAAAGGTTAAGCAGACTGGCGAGACCATCAAGTTGGCACGTTGAACCCATCACTGCCGTAGGTCCCACCACGTGTCACTGTCATTGTTTGTTGAGTAAGATAATGGCCATTGGGAATATACCTTGTAATTTTCTTTTATTTTTTTCTAAGAATTTTATATTAAAGCGTTAATATAGAAAAAAAATACGAATAATTTATAATATTTTTAGGGTAAACTACCTATGTACCACCAAACTATAGACAATGTCTCGTTTTTATTACTAACTTTTCAATTGGTCCAATTTTACCATTTAATTTTATTTTTGGACTTGTTTATGCTACCGCCCTATTAACTCCTTAATGGTACGATGACATGGCGCACGGCGTGATAACTTGGTGCTAGACCAATGGCTCAAAATTGCGTCGTTTTGCTAGAAAAAATGTGAAAAAATATACAATTAATGAGATTCAAACTTGAAACCTTTAGAATCAAAGTAAACTCTTAACCATTAAACCAACTTAACATCTTTATTTTGATTCTGACACAAATAATATATATTCCAAACTGTAGTTGAGATTAATTCAATATACTTTATTATATAAATAATATTACTCTATATAAATAATATAAATATATTAAAAATAATATTAATATACATATAATAATATATATAACTATAAATAAAATATTTATAGTAAGTAAAAAATTATATTATAAATAATATTAAATATATAAATAAATAATATATTATTATAGTTTATAAAAATTAAAAAACTAATTTTCAAAAAAAACCCAAAATTTCTAAAATTTACAAAAGACACAAAATCTACTAAAACATTAAACCCTAACCAATAAACTCTAAAACCCTAAATCCTAAACCATAAACCTGTTAATAGTAATGGATGGATTTGAGGTTTAGGATTTAGGATTTTGGTGATTTTTTAGTAAATTTTGAAAAAATTATATATTTTTTGAAAACCAATTTTTTAGTTTTATAATACTATGTTATTTGTTTATGTATTTTTAATATTATTTGTTTATAAATAAAATTTTAGGTCTAAGGTTTATAGTTTAGGGTTAGAGTTTATGGGTTTAGGTTTAAGGTTTTGACGGTTTTTGTGGCTCTTTTTTTAATTTTGAAAATTTTAGATTTATTTTAAAAATTAATCTTTAAGTTTTTATAATAATATATTATTTATTTATATATTAATATATCTATAATAATATATTATTTCTACTATATTTATATTATTTATATAGAGCAATATTATTTATATGATAAACTGTAGTTTAAAATATATATTATTTGTGTCAAAAACAAAATAAAGATATTAAGTTGGTTTACTGATTATGAGTTTGCCTTTAATTCTAAGGGTTTTAGGTTCAAATTTCATTAATTGCATAATTTTTTTCACATTTTTTCCAGTAAAAAGCTACGCAATTTTGGGCCATTTAATATCAAAATAGCGGCACCAAAACGACGTTGTCTTGTTCTAGCACCAAATTCATCACGTTTTGTGCTATGTCATCGTCTCGTTAAGAAGTTAACGGCGCGATAGTATAAACGAGTCGAAAAATAAAATTTAGCTGTAAAATTGTAACAATTAAAAAATTAGTAACAAAAACGAGTCAGTGCTTATAGTTTAGTGGTACCTGACGAGTTTACCCTATTTTTTAATCACAGGAACATTAAAAAAAAGGCTAGGACCTCAACTTGTCCCCCACTTTACTCTTTCCTTGTCCTGAGATAGTGAGATTAACTTATAAAATTCAAAATTGACAACCATTTGATGTTTAATTAGTTTTTTACTCTCAATAAGTTGTACATTTAAAAAGCTCAATTAACAATAAAGTAGTTATTTTTTTTCAAGAGAATATGCTCTAAATTTTTAGTGGATTAAAAAAATCTTTAATAACTTATTAAGTGATCTCAATAGTAAATGATAGTGGTGTTCCTTTTAGGTGATCCGAATTCGAATAATATGGTCTATATGTATGTGTGAGTTTATTCAAATTTAAAATCAAGATACTACCTTCTAATCGAATTGAAAAACTAAAAAAATCTTTGTAAGTGAAGGCGGCAAGTATTTTGTCGGCATTTTGGGAATTTAGTCATTGTTAGGGGTGTTCATTTTCAGATACTAGATTTAATATAAAATTTTAAATATTCGAATTTTTAGATCACTAAAATAACAATCCGTATCTAATATGAAAATGTGATGCAGATGTTGTTTAACTACAAAATATAATCTAATTATAAATTACCTGATAGTTGAGAAGAAATAATAAAATAATAAATATACAATGTAATAAATAAATGAAAAAATAAAGGTAAAATAAAAATAAACATGCTAAGGGATAAAATTGAATAAATATATAACTGGAAAGAGTTAAAAATTATAAAGTAATTATGTTAAATTAGAATACAGTCAAAAGTGGAAGGGCCAAAAATAACAATTAACCCAAATATAGCAAAATCTTTTTTCTTTCTTTAGATTTTCAAATAATCTAAAAATAAAAATATTATGATTCGTATCCAATCCAGTTATCCAAATTTTTTCGAATATGCGATTCGAATAATCTAAAAAATCAAAAAATAAATTGGATATTGAATTTTTTGATCGGATCAACAAATTAACAAATACGGTATTTTTGCAAATCCCTAGTCATTGCGGGGTTATATGGGAAATTAAAGACTATGCATTTAGGGTTAATTATGTTTTTTTATATATATATAATTTTGGGCAAGTTACACAAAATACCATTAGATTTTAGGTATTTTATTGTGTATACCACTAAACTTTGAATTGCTTCAACTATGGCACTAAACTTTCATTTTACTGTAATTATACCTTTGGGTCGTTAAAGTCCAAACAATGTGATGACTTGGCCAAAACGATGTCGTTTTGTTGTATCTATTGATGCCCAAAATGACTTCGTTGTAGGCAGTGAACTTTAGAGTTGTATTGATTTTGCCACTAAATTTTAAAACGATTCTATTTTTTTCCACTAAGCATTTGCAACTATCGTTGTCGGCCAATCATCGCCCTTCATCGGTTGTCAGTCGTCAATAGATCAGTACCAAAACATTCACATTTCACTCCTCTTTCTTCTTATCAGATTATATTTCCGTGAAATTCACTCAAAATTGATGAAATTAAACAAAAAACCAACCATTTTAGGGTTTATGGACTTTTCTGGGATTTGGGGGGTATGGGGATGTTTGCTTGAAATTTTGAATGGTTCAAAATACTCTTTTGAGAAGATGAACAACATACATCGAAACTAGCCTCATCGGATGATCGTCAGAGGGGGTTCAAAGTATTAGCTCGTTGAACCTTTTGATCGATTTTTGTCAATTTTGAATGAGTTTTGTGGAAAACCAATCTAATGAGAAGAAAGATGAGTAAAATCCGAACGTTTTGGTACTTATATTATCGTGAATGATGATCGATAACAATCGGTGATTGACCTGACAATAGCGGTCGAAATGTTCAGTGGCAACATAGAAACATTTAAAGTTTGTAACAAAATCGATACACCCTTAAAGTTCAGTGCTTAAAACGACGTCGTTTTAGACATCAATAGTCACACCAAAATGACGTCGTTTTGGCATGTCATCCATAGTGACGGAAGTATCCATCCACAACATCATGTTGTTTAGATTTTAATAATTCAATGGTATAATTAAAAAAAATGAAAGTTTAGTGCTATAATTGAAGAAATTGAAAATTCATGATATAAATGATACGTCTTAAATTTAGTATATCCAGTGTAATTTATCCTATATTTTTTTATGATCGAGAGTTGTGGTAAAAGAAAACCCACCTTTAATTAGGTGATTTGATTATGAAAGAAATAGGTAAACTACTTCCAAATAGGATGGCCATTTCAACAATATCCGATGGGTTTTAACCCGACTTGATTTTATAGGTCAATTTTTTTAAAGAAAATTTCGTGTTCGGGTCGCATTCGGATCTGACTTTTTGAGGATAATGCCGGGTCGGATTTTAGTTTAAGGTGAAAAATATCATGCCCGACCGACCTGAAATAATAGTTTAGTTTTATTCTAAATATTTAGTTATAATTGCTACAATGCCCCTCTCTTTATATATATATTTCAATTATCTCCATATTTTGTCTAATAAAAATGAAATAATTATTATAATGCTCCCTCTTTATTTGTATTTTTCAATAAACTCTTTATTTTATCAAATAATAATGAAAATGATATTATTTATTTATTTATTTATTTCGGGTCGGGCCGGGTCTGAGTTTTTACTCTAGAATTCGGGTTTGGTTGGAACATCATAAAATGTCAGGTTGGGTCGGGTTTGGATGAAGGTGTTAAATTTTTCGGCCGGGTACGGATCGACCAAAAATCTGACCCAACCCGACCCATGGTCATCCCTACCTCCAAAGCCACTAAACTATTGGTTAAATTCTATTTTTACTACTGAACTATGGATTTTGTCAATTATACCATTAAACTATTAATTTGTTTCATTTTCAAGCCACTGGTGATTAATATTTGACGAAATTACTGACATGAAATTTAATCAAATTTTTATAATTACATATTTATTCCTCATTACTTACATATTCATAATTTTGAAAATAAATTTCATTTTTTTTTTTGCAAATTAGCTCCTCAACTTTGTATGATTTCCTCATTTCTTTAATCTCTCATTCGTTTTAAGTCTATTTTTTACCAACATTGAACCACATTCTTCTAAGCCACTTTAGAATACATATTTAGCTTCAATTTATATTGTTAAAATAAATTTTCTATTTTTACAATTTAGCCCCTCAACTTTGTATGATTTATCATTTCTTCAATTCCTCATTCATTTTAAGTCTATTTTGACCAAAATTAAACCACACGAATCAATAACACTACATAATTTCTATGTAACCTCAATTCATATTTTTAACAAAATATTTTATTTGCAATTTAGCCCTTTAACTTTGCATTTTATTCAATTTGATCATTCAACTAAATTTTTTTGTAAAGTTTTCTTCACACCAATCCATTGACTCCTTTATACTCCCACCAATACTTTATACTCAAAAGCTCCTTATTTAAAAATAACATTATAAATATATTTAAGAAGTTTAGATGGTATTGTTTTAGTAAATAACATTACAAATCTTATTTATACATGTGAAAAATAATATGAAGATATATATATATATATATATGCATATCTTATATGATTAGAGAAAGTGTAACGACCCAGATTTCGAAAATTTGAGGTTCGGATACACTCGAGCCTCGAGTCTCGTTGAGTGGGCCATGAGTGGCTCAAATGGGCATCTTTGGGCCCTTTTATTGTTGTTGGGCTTGGGGTTGGGCTTGGTTATGAGTTGGATGAGTGATAGAGGGGCAAAAGGGTATTTTCCCTCTTTTGAAAAGATGAACGCTGCTCCATCTTAATTCTCTCTGTAAAATTTTGAGGGAGATGATCTCACCTTGTCCCCTTTTGCATCTCTTCATCCCTTCCTCACCTCTTCCCCAAGAAACCAACAAAAAAGTGCAACCTTTACCTTATCTTGTGTGAATCTCGAAATTGTGGTAGAGAGAAAGTTGCTCATCATCCAAGGATCTATCAATCAAGGTAAAAATGAATGAAAATTGTGGGGTTTGGAGAAAATGGGTTTTGGTGGGGGTTAAGGTGGAAGAACGAGAATTGAAGATTTAGCTTCATTTCTTGTTCTAAAGCTCTTCCTTTTATATTCTTTAATCTTCCAGCAATGTTGTAACTTGTTTTACAACATCTTCTTGTAGTGAAAGAGGTTGGAGAAGCTTCCAAGGCTCAAGAGAAGAGGAAGGCTTGAGGTTTGGGTTAGGAGCTTCGTTCTCAGCTGTAGGAGTAAGGTTAGTACACCTCTAACTCCTTTGTTTTCATGGACATCATAAAAATGATTCATTGTATGTTATTTGATGATTTGATGTTTTTGGTTGCTCAAGCCTTGTTAATGGTAAAATCTGAATTTGGTGTTAAAAACGTGTAAAACTGGTAGGAAACCACTTAAAGTCACTCTCATAATATGTAGGATTTATTTGGAGGTATTTAAGGGTTGTTTGGGGACCATTGATATGATTTTTGAGTTGCAAACTCGAAGTCCTGGGCTCGAGTACCAGTACGAAATGAACTCGCATCAGCACCCTATGTAAACAATGATGAACACTTGGGTTTTATTAAGGTGTACTGGTATGGGCTTCAATCTGTACCGGTACGAGATTCAAAGGTGTATCGGTATGGGTCGTCCCGTATCGGTACCTCCCCAACGCCCTTGGGCTATTGAGATTCCAGTAACCAAAATTGGTACTGGTACGCGCGAGGGCGTATTGGCACCCTCTGGCCCTTTGGGATTTTAGAGAGCAAATTCCATACTGGTACCCTATGTTGGTGTTTTGGCGTATCGGTACGCGAATTAGGGTATCGATACCCACTGGGCATTCTTCCCGTAAACGTTGATTTTAAGTTCGAGGGATTGATAATTCGAGGACTATGACCTAATGAGTTTCTAAAGTGGTAAAATGAATTGTAAAACCGAGAAACCGAGAAACCAACCTCTTATTCAACAATAATGTGTAATAAACTTGGTAATTTGCTTGAGTGCTTGGGTGATATAGCAACCATAGGGTTGTATTAGTTCCTTGATGCTAATTTGTGCCATGAGGGCACTTGTTTGGTGGGATCCGGATACCCAGATAACGTATTGCAACACAATTGTAAGAATCGAACAGAGGATTCCTGATACTTTGTGTCCTCGGGGCACCCTCCGAATGATTGCGTCCCGATGCTTTGTGTCCTTGGGCTTCACTCCAGGTTTGTGTATTGATTGTTGATATTGCTTATTGGATGTTGGATGCTTGTGTTGATCCTTATACCATGTCATCATTTCTAGATACATGCTTATATTTATGATTTGCATGAAGCATAGTAGAGTGGTAGTGTACCCACTGAGCTTCGTTAGCTCAATGTTCGGAATCGATGTTTTCGTTCGCAGGTTTCTAGGTTGACATGTGCATTGGAGGAACTATCGGTGTAGGTTTCAGCATATCGTTTGTTCAAAGTACAACGTTTAGGTCTTATTGGGATATGTATTTCATAGGACCCTATTGTAATGTTGTAACTCTTATTTTGGGATTGTATTAAGCAAGCGAATGTTTTTTATTTTAACTATTTGGATCTCCTTATGTAAACATTTTAAACTCTTTAACAATGTTTTACCTTTTGGATTTGAATGTTTTATAGTATGAAACTATTTTAGACTAAACTAGGTTGAAATTTTGAAGTAACGGTTTGGGCTTAGGCCCATATGTGACATATGGACTTAGGGTGTTACAGAAAGTCGTTTAAATAGGAATCAAATTGTACTATAATATGATAAATAATTACAATTAAATTTGTATAGGAACTCGAAAACTCGACTCGAGAAAACTTCAAATAAAGTTTGAGTTGTAAAATATAACGCGTCAACTCGAATAACTCAAAATTTTTTAACTCGACTTGATTGAACACTCACCCCTAACCATAAATCCCACAAGAAGTACAAATTTCTTAACAGAATTAGCTAAGTACTTTCTTGAGTCATTCCCATTATCAGAGTTGTCTAACTGAACATCTTGTTTATACACATTACTCCTATTATTAGAAACATACTTTCCAGCGAACAAAACATTTGAATCACTTATAGAAACAACAATATCAAGAGACATTTCATGTTGAATAACAATAGCAAAGATTTTATTAACAACATGCATAAGTTTCATCATAAGAATATGAGATTTTTGAACAGAGAAGTTTTAGTTTAACCCTTCAAAAGCTTAAAAATAAAATCTTACTTTCTACCTTCTTTTGCAGAACACTCACAAGCATTTAAAGGCTTTAAGTTGCAAATCTCATCTCATATGATCTTTAATTGAGTGTGATAAGTTGTTACAGTAAGAGTACCTTGTTGCAAAGGAGAAAAATCTTGTTGTAGGTATGAAGTTCACATAAGATCTCTTTGAAAAAATCCATCAAAAAAATATGTCAAAATATCGTATGCATAGTCTATCCACATCACATTGTCCAACTTCAGAACTCAATGTTCTTTGTGCTTTAATCGAACCACTAATGGAGCAAAATTTGTTCTTGGAGATCAAAGACATCATAGGCCTTGCCCAACCGTGATAATTGCTATCACTCAACGTTATCGAAGTCGAAATTAATGATGTATTTTTATTAGGATGTATGTAATACTCACTGCTAGAATCATTATTCTTGAAAAACCGACTTAAATTTAACAAACGTAAAGAGTCTGAATTCTCTGATACCATATTGAATTATGTAAACTAACTACAATTTTTCATACAAACAGCTTTTAACAAACTAACTACAGCTAACTTTTACCTAACTATTATCTAACTAATTTACTTATAAATTTTGTTAGGGCGAGAAGGTTTTAGGTAGAAGCTGAGGTCATCAACCATCTTGTCTGGTTGGTCGAATATTGTATGTATGAGACAACGAGAATGCTTGGTTATGAGTCTATTCCAAACAATATTTGGAGTTTTACCCACAACTGTAATTTAATACTATGGCAATGCCTTTGCTCATAAGAGCCGGTGATGATGGGAACTTCGACGCTCTGGTTGATCCAAAGTTAGGAAAGGGACATGACCACAACGAGATGGCTCGCATGGTTGATAGTGTTTCACATTCCGCTCAAAATCGACCACGAATGAGCCAATTAATTGAGGTAGGGAAGTTTCCATTTGATTTTGGGTTTATAGAGATTCAATTCTATGTTTACCATGACTACATAAAAGATTGTACGTGTGTTTCAAGTGTTATTTTGTAATTTCATTTAGATAATTATATTCTTTAATTTTATAATTAATATTGTTTTAAAATATAAACTTATGTAAATTTGTACTACCAAACATGAGAGGAAGACATAGAAGTGTTAGGAGGATGGCATTGGACACTCAGGGGATATGTGCCAGTAGTGAGCACAGTAAGCTGGCCAGGCGGCGAAGATGGTTCTGGCTCGAACCACCCCAGAAATGGAATTGGGAAGGACGAAGAACAGCCAAGGTTTTAGGCTGAACTTAAATCTCGTTGACGATATCACTCGTACTATGATTGCAAAGTTTGGCATGCTTTTGAATGAGCCAACAGTACAAACTCTCATCCATCAAATCTTGAAATAATCGGTTTATTTTGCACCCACGCAATGTAAATTTGAAAGTTTTAGACCATTAATTGAAAGTAAATAGATAGTTAAAATTAACAGTAGAAAACTTAAAGATTATCATTTTAAAAAAAATAAGAAAATAATCTTAGCCATTATTCTTATTTGACGGTCTAAAAAAATGTAAAAAAAAAATTAAATTTCACATAAATCCTAACCCATATATATATCCTCCTTTAAAAAAATATAAGACAAATGATAAACTAAATTTAAAATTTTATTTCTTTAATGTCTAAATCTAATAAAACTTCAATTAACTCAAGAATTAATTATTATATAACTTAATTTGTTTTGAATATTTTAAAGAATTTTCATGAGAAACATATATATATTTTATAAATTTATGGATAAGATTTTTTTTGAAAATTTGAAAGATCATTTTGATTTTTTTTGGTTGAAAGGACTAATAAAAAAGTTGACAGTGACCCAAAAGATATATTCAATAATTTGTTAGTTGGTTTCTCATATTCGAATTGCAAATGTTCAATTTTTGTCAAACTCGAAAAATCGAAAACATAATTGTATTGATTTGAAAATCAAATTTTAAAAGTTCATTTTTTTCTAGTCGAATTGAGTTTTACTCTCACCTTAATATACACACAAGCATATGAACAGTGAAATTGTTACTAAACTGCATGTATGAGTTCAAGATTAACCTGTGTGGTGCCTGCTGCTGTCAAAACTTTTCAAGGTAAAACAGTACAGTAGTAAATTTGTGAGAAGATGAAACCTAGCTTCAAAAAACCTACCCCTTACTATAGATTGGCTGAACGACCAGAGCTTGATCGCCTCCGTCTCCTTCGCTTTTGTCGAATCCGCCAAATGCTCAATAACAGTACAAAGCCTGAAGAACAGCAGAGACATTAATCAAATACTAGGCCAAAAAATGCAATAAGATATTTATGCATGTAGGTGTATATATAAGACATTCACCAACCTGTAATTGCAATTACTACAGGTATAAGCCACTGACTAGCAACTAGTTCGGGCATATCCAGCTGCGAAAATGAGAGGTAAGTTTGAGTCTTTAGATTCAACATATAAAATGAATGGATCTGTTAGGCCAAATCTTATGCTTCTTACCTCGCCCAAGTACCTGTTTCCGAAAGAATTGCCCTTATTTCTCTCTGTAAACTTGGAATGCCTAGATTTCATTGTCTCAACGGTTGTATTTAAGCCTCTCCCCAAATCAATAACATGATAGCCTGGTAGTTTCCTGTTTCTTCCCCTAATGTGTAAACTGTATCCTTTCGTTCCCCACACTTCAAATCTAGAGTCGCTCCGACAGATTAATTCCTTTCCAATGACAGCAGAATATAGAGAGAAATTTACATCAGTTCTTCGAGTCGATAAGTGGTTGTCATCTTCATACAATGGCATATCTTGCTTAGCAGACTTTGAGAAAAGCACCGGATCTTTAATATTTGAACCAGTGAAATCCAGTATTTTTCTTAGAAGCCTGTAGCAATTGGTAACCATATGGCTGCTGTCCAAGCAGTTCGAGTCTCCATATATGGCAACACGACCTTCACCGACTTCTAGCAGGCCAAGGATAGGTGAGTCTGCCTGCATATGCCAATAGATGGACATAAATTTCAATGTTTGCAAACCATTAATGATAAAAAGAAGAAATTGTCACGTGCGGAAATAATTTAAAGACCATCAATGTTTAATCACCTTGTTCATGCCAGAATTCAGCAACAAATTTTGAGTGGCCCCACTTTCCGAGCTATCTAAAAAAGGAAAGCTATGTACATACCCACCTCTCGGGAACCTCACTATATCTGTTCCAGATGCATATCGACTCTGTTCATCATCAATAGAAAAATCACCATTCAGTATCTTATCCCCGAAAGCTATACCGAATGGAGCCAAAAGATCATTTAATGCTGGAATATTTGCACCTCCAGTTACCGGTGTCCACCAACTCCTTGTGTTGTCATCGAAAAATCTCATTTTCACCATTGTATCGACATTATACCACTCGGCAAAAACAGCCAATCCCAACCCAGTATTAATGACATCGTCCCTGAGCTTTTCAATCTCTTCCTGGAAGTACTCATCCTCAAGATCAACCATTAAAAGTGTCCCATATTGGCTAGCATCAAAACATGTTAGAGGAGAACCAAGTGTCTCAATATAATAGCCAGCATCTCGTAACATGTTGTACATAATGTGAAAATTTGTATGCAGGTGATCCCCGTGCCAATCAAGAATGTCATTCCGCACATCCAATGAGTCTCTTGGAATATATCCAGGAGGATATTTAATACTGTGGAACTGATCCCATAAAACCCGTTTTGATCGTGGAGGAGTTGGAACCACATTCAATTTCAACTTAAGAAGGCAAGTACTACTTCGAGCAGCCCTCTCTCCTTGAGCTGGAGGACTGTATATCCTAACAGTTACATTACCTTCAATCACTCCGGAAAAATGTGCACCTTCTTCCTTAATTTGCATGTGCAGTGCTAAGTAACCAGTCCAAGGCCAGATAATTTCTGAATAAGTAAAGCGGACACTTAGAAGATTTCCTTCCTCGTTTGAAGGATGCCATGTTGGTGGACTCTGAACATAGCCAATGACACCCATCCCATTCAGCACAGTAGCATTGAATATCACAGGCATGGCACCAGCATAGAGTGGTTGCCGACAAAAGGGCCAGGAATATGGACAATCTGTATAATCAAGAACACTAGGAAATATGCTTGCTCGAGGTTGGTAACTCTTGAGGATTTCATACGATTCTAATCTGACAAAAAAAACAATCAATTATTAACATACGAAATAGATCGAGAAAGAAATAATTCTGAATGTTAAAAGGGAGAAGCCATGACTGGGTGAACTTACAGATCTACCCTCCCTGCACCCTGTTCATACATGTTCGGACCAGCAAGCTTAGCGGCACCCTCGACCAGTGCTTGTTTCATGCTTGCAGGATTCAGAATCTCCTTTCGTTTGTTCTTGGGAATGACACTAACAAGCAGGCATACCACACCAGCAACCACAGGACTTGCCACACTAGTGCCCGATAGGCTTTTACACCCAGTACTGATCTTAGATCCCATAATTTCCCGTCCATATGCCACAACATCTGGTTTGACACGACCATAACTGCAAAGGGAATTAACCAAGTTAAATCTTCATGCGTTAGTCATAGCAAAAAGTAAAAAAGAGACGGCATGAGTATGAGAATTGGAAGACTTTGTAAGATCGGTAATGAGACGAAGGGGAAAATTACATACTACAATTCCTAGACCTGACACTTTTAGATAAAAAAATGTAGAAGAAGGAATGCACTGATCAGAAACTGCAATCTGAAATAAGTTTCATGTCAACAACGCAAATGCAGCTTGAGCAAATTAACTTGAGTCAGGAACCAGGAGAGATAGTTTTGCTTCTTTTTTTCTTTCTTAAAATGAAAACATGATAATGGGCTGGAAAAGTTATTGCATAAAAAGGAAAAAAGAAAGGAAAATGAAGAGAGACACAAATAAAGCATACTTATTTAAAGATTCAAAACCAAGTAGGAGAAGTACACAAATACTAAATATGTTAATATTGTAGAATAGAAGGATATGCTACCCATGAGGAATTTCCCAAGTACTCATGCCACGCGAAGAAAATGAAGCTATGTGATCACTATAATCGATGCCACCAACACCAATAATGTCACTTTGGTCAGCTGGATTGTTTAAAGTGCCATAAAGTGGCCCATCATTTCCGATAGCGGATACCATAATAATATTATTGGCCGTTATTTCCCAAACCTGGAGATCCATACAGCAACAAACAGCAACCAAAACGTGTTCAGATGCATAATATTTACGAGAGAGAGAGAGAGAGGAACACATGGAAAAGTGTATGTATACATAAATATTGCAAGTTTCACCACCGAAGTGGATAAACCACAAGTGGCCCTTCCTTATTTGGAAACTGATGTAAAAAGAAGACCAACAATCTCCTTCAAAATGTTAAGTATTAGAAGAGAAAATCAAATTTGAATGATCATTTAAGAGAGTAATAGAAGATTTATGGAGGGAAGTACATGCATTAAAAACAGACAAAATCTTACAGAAAAAAATTCAACAAACTTAAATAAAGAATTAAAGCATTATGATTGAAGCATTTCCATGTGCTACCAAAACCAACTTTAGTGGCAAAGTCGGAAACATCCAAAATAGCGAGACGGACAAAACCAACATTTTTATTTGAAATTCCGCAGTTGCGAAACAAAAATATCAAATGATGCTTTGCACATAAGCCTCGGTAGATCCACAGGCCATGAGAGTGGTACCTTCTCTACAAATGGTAGATCCAGGTAATCAGGTCCACCAATGCTCAAGTTTAGCACATCCATGTTGGTTGCAATAGCATAGTTGAAAGCATCAAGGAACCAGGATGTATATGACACCTGCAATAAGCTGAGGACAAAATTCTCACAATCGAACCAAACCTTATAGAATAAATCAAATGTTAAAAAGGAAATCTTAGGGTATTGTCATTGTCCATTTCTCAGCTAAAATGTCTTGTAATTCTAGTATTCTATTAAGTATTAATAGGCAATTCAAAAGAATTTCAGATATCTGTAGTGCATCCTATGCATTTTCAACTAGACAAGCAGATAAATTGCAGAGGAAATCAAGGAGAAAAAAGGTGTGATTTGTAAAGGTCGGGAGGAGCCAACTTCCAATCGCAACACAAAAATAAAGAAATTTTTTTAATACCAACATGCGTTACCTGTGCATCAGTGAAAACTCGAAAAGCATAGATCTCAGTATCCGGTGCAAAACCAAGACATTCCGCATCTTCACCAGCGATAACACCAGCCACAAAGGTCCCATGTCCAAGATTATCATTCAAAGTATCCTCGTTAGTCCAATTAGTACGTTCCTGAAAAGTTTGCTCCATTAGTGAATATTAAAGTCCCCAATCGAAAGCCACACAACTAACTAGTTTAACAAGAGTGGTCGTCAATGCCAACCAAAGTTTGGTTTTTAAAGAAAAGCCTTTTCCCACTTATATATACCTTAATGTTTCGAAAATGAGGGTGATCAGCACGTATTCCAGTATCGAAAATAGCCATTTTGACTTTAGCACCAGTATACCCTTTTCGCCAAAGACCATCTGCTCCGAACATGGAAGTAACTTGAGACCTCTGCGACGACAACATAAGTAACTCCATAACCTTCTTCATTAAAATTATCCGAAAATAAAACAACTTCGGGGAATTTACCTGCATCAAAAGATGGCGACTCCAATTAATCGAGGTATTACTTAAACCCGAATCGTGGCAATGCTTTTCTTCACTAAACGACATCGAAGTAAAAATCTTTCCGGGTCGTTTTTGCCCATTCTCAAAAGCACCACCAAGCAGGCCCCTGTTATAGCTCATATCAACATTCACATCTTTAACAAATATCAGCTTCTCAATTTCCTCAATCAAGGCTTCTTTCACTGAATCCTCAATCGAAAGCAGCCCGAAATCAGTTGGTAACTTAGCGGCCGGGTTGCGCCTCTCGATCCATTCCCAGCCATCGGATCGAAGGCTGGATTCCAAGTAGGAACGATGATCGGATGCCGATTTGTAGTCGGTGAAGCGGACTATGTAGTTGGTAGGGGCGGTTCGGCTGTGGGTGCCGTTACGGGTTAGGGTTTGGTTGAGGGTCGGGTTGAAGAAGGGTTTGAAATGGAGAAAAGCAAGGGAGAGAAAAAGAAGGAAGAGGGCGGATCTGAGAGGAAAGGAAGGTTGGATTGTGATCATGGTGATGGTAGAGCCGTTAATGGTGGATTAATTTGGCGGGAAAATCCCTTCATCGGAGAAAGAAAGAGGAAAAACCTCTATGGCTTTGTGTTTTCTTAACTCTTTTTTCCCCTTCACTTTGCAATCTTCGGCTTCCGACAACCTCGTCGATCTAAAACGGAGAACACGAAGGAACTTTTCAGATTCCAATGCCACGTGGACAACAAACCCTAAGACGAAGTATGTGATGTGAGTGTGTGACGTCCCCTATTTCATTAGGCAACAAATCAAATCCCAAATTTGGATGACATATTCAGGCCTTTTTTATATTTTTGTTGAAAAAAAAATTATTTTCATGATTTATTGTGTTTTTATTATTTATTATAGTAAAACTAAAAATCAGTTAGATTACATGCCCACTTCAAACAAATAAAAGAAAATTAATTAAATATATGTCGACTTCTAACGTTATCTCAATAAAAATTATTGTTATATTAATGTGATAAAAATCGTTATAGACCATAAAATAAAGACAAAATCACATCAAATCTTAAAATAAAAGGTTCATCAACAATACCTTAATAATTAAACTCATGTTTAGATATTTGTGGATATTTGATTTATTCTTATAATTATATATGTTATTGATTTAGATAATGCTTAAATTCGGATGTTAAAATTGTTTTTTTGCTATGGATTCAAAGTGAATGTAGACTGATAACTCAAATATGTTGAGAGCTATTAGTTAGTTTGTAACTAATTATTTGTAACTGATTCTGTTATTTTTGGTTTAGTTAGTTTACACCTTTTTTCTACTTGTATATAAGTAGTTGATGTAATCAGTTTACATACACTTGAATAATACAACAGAAGTATTGTTCACATATACTCTTGCATATTTTTTACATGGTATCAGCCAGGCCTTTCAGCCTGTTTTCCTTCTTTTTTCTTTGGGCTCGTTTCAGCCTTTAGCCCGTTTTTCCCATCTTTGTTGACTCTCAGTCAAAATCCCCTTTCTCATCTTTTTTCGTTTTTTTCCTTTTTCGATTCTTTCCGATGCCTCCTACGATCGATTCTGATCACCCATTGTTTCTTCATCCTTCCGATACACCGGGCATAAATCTGGTGTCTCATCAGCTTGTCGGCATCGAGAACTACAATGTATGGAGCAGATCGATGCGGATTGCTTTATTGGCGAAAAATAAACTCGGATTCATTGATGGGGAATGCAAGAAGGAAACCTATGAGACGACGCTTCATTCACAGTGGGAACGATGCAACGCCGTGGTTCTCTCTTGGCTTCTCAACACAGTGAGCCAGGATCTCTCTGCCGGGATCGTGTTTGCGTCCAATGCTGCGGCTGTCTGGAAAGATTTGAAGGAACGCTTCGATAAAATCGACGGATCTAGGGTTTTTTTCCTTCACCGCTCGATTGCTGCTCTTGTCCAGGGAGATTCGTCTGTTTCAGTCTATTTCACCCGTCTCAAGCTCTTGTGGGACGAGTACAACGCTTTGGTTCCGTTTTCAACTTGTACTTGTGAGGTTGCTCAGCAGAATGCTACTCATGTGGTTCAGCAGCGTCTTTTTCAGTTTCTGATGGGGCTCAATGAAACCTACTCCGCCGTGCGCAGTCAGATCTTGCTCATGAAGCCTCTGCCGACGGTGAACCAGGCCTATTCTATGATTGTGCAAGAAGAGTCTCATCGTTTGCAACTCTCTGGTGGTTCGTTTGGGGATGCTTCCGCTTTGTTCTCTAATGTTCCTCGGAGCACTGATGGGCGTCGTTTCTCCGGCATCTGTGATTACTGCAAGAAGAAGGGCCATCGCCGTGATTCATGCTATCGGCTGATTGGATTTCCTTCTGATTTCAAGTTCACCAAGAAACGTCCTCAGGCAGCTCTGGCTATTGGTTCTGATGCGTCTGATGATCCATCTTCTGTTCCTGGTGATGCCCCTGTGTCTGTTGCTGCTAATGTTCCTGTGTTCACTACTGATCAGTATAATCAGATCCTGGGTTTACTGAATCAGTCTCAACCAGATTCTAGTGTGAATCTTGCAGGTACTGTTGCTTGTAGTTTACCTGCTAGTTCTTTTTCAACTAAATGGATTTTGGATACGGGTGCTACTGACCATATCACTTTTGTCTTTGAGAGCTTGTTACATCCTGTTTCATGCCCTACTCCACGTTGTGTTCATATGCCTAATGGTTCCACTGAATTGGTCACTCATACTGGTTCCCTTCAATTGTCACCTAATTTCTTTATTTCGAATATTCTGTTTGTTCCAAATTTCTCTCATAATTTGTTGTCTGTTTCTAAACTAGCTAAAGACCATCATTGTGTCATTTCTTTCTTTTCTAACATTTGTGTCTTGCAGGATCTCTCTACTGGCATGATCAAGGGGATTGGTAGAGAATCCAAAGGCTTATATGTTTTTGAGTTTGCTAGAGGAGCTACTGGTTTGTCTTCTTCATTTAATGTTTCATCTTCATTGCCTAATTGTACTGCATCTTTGCTTTCTGTGTCTAATAATACTGAACTTTGGCATGCTCGATTGGGCCATGCTTCTTTTTCTACTCTTTATAAAATTCCTTTATGTTCTTCTATTGGTTTTGATAGGACAACTCTTCATAACTGTGTTGTATGCCCTTTAGCAAAACAAACTAGGCTTCCTTTTAAGCATAGTACTTCTAGGTCTAGTGTGCCATTTGACCTTATTCACATTGATCTTTGGGGCCCTTATCGGGTCTCTACTCATAGTGGTCATAGGTACTTCTTGACTGTTGTTGATGACTGCTCTAGGATGACTTGGGTCTTCCTCCTTCGCCTAAAATCTGATGTTTTCTTATCTCTTAAACAGTTTCTTTCCTTTATTTCAACTCATTTTTCCATCACTCCTAAAATCATTAGGAGTGACAATGGGTCTGAGTTCTTTAATTCTGCTTGTACATCTCTTTTTACCTCCTTAGGAATTCTTCATCAGAGTTCCTGTGTTCACACTCCACAGCAAAATGGAGTTGCTGAACGTAAACACAGACACCTGTTAGAGGTGGCTCGTGCCTTAAGATTTCACTCGAAAGTTCCTATTAAGTTTTGGGGAGAATGCATCCAAACTGCTTGTTATATCATCAACAGATTGCCTTCCTCTGTTCTTTTCTGGAAGTCCCCTTTTGAGTGTCTTTATCATAAACCTCCTGACCTTTCTTCTCTTCGAATTTTTGGTTGCCTTTGTTATGCTACTGTTTCTCCTCACCCTAGAGATAAATTTTCTCCTCGAGTTGTGCCCTCTGTTTTCATGGGCTATTCTCTTACCCAAAAGGGTTTCATTCTCTTTAATCTTGAAACTCACAGGTTCTTTGTTAATAGAGATGTTATTTTCCATGAACATATTTTCCCATTCCATTCTCCTATTTCTCAGACTTCACCTTTTTTTCCTTCTTCTCCTCATATTCCTGATGCTGATTTTCTCATCTTTTCTCCTCCTTCTTCAGCACCTCAACCTCAATTAGACCCTGCTACTACCACTTCAGAACCTCCACCTACTCCTCCACCTTCTTCAGAACCTCCACCTACTCCTCCACCTTCTTCAGAACCTCCACCTATTCCTCTACCTTCTTCAGAACCTCAACCTTCTGTTTCTTCACCACCTCCTTTCCCTCATTTTCCTTCTGAACCTCAGCCTTCTATTCCTACAGATTCTTCTCTTCCTCTGCAGCAGTCATCATCTTCAGTTCCTGTGTCTTCTGTTGTTCCAGTAGCTCCACGCAGGTCTTCTCGTGTCTCTAAACATCCTAATTGGTTGAATGATTATGTGTGTCCTTCTCATTCTCATTCTTTGCTTTCTGCCACTTATCCCATTTCTGATTTCATTTCTTATTCTCATTTACCACGTTCTACTCAAATTTTCCTTTCTTCTACCAATGTTTTACTTGAACCCAAATCTTACCATGAGGCTATTCAAGATCCCAAGTGGGTTCAGGCTATGAATGAGGAGTTACAAGCTCTTGAGTCAAATGGGACTTGGTCTGTGGTTTCCTTACCTCCTGGGAAGGTGCCGATTGGTTGTAAGTGGGTATACAAGATCAAGTATACTGCTTCTGGTGAGGTGGAAAGGTTTAAGGCTCGTCTTGTGGCCAAGGGTTACAACCAGAAAGAAGGGGTGGATTATATTGATACCTTCTCACCTGTTGTCAAGTTGGTCACTGTTAGGTGTCTTCTTGCTTTGGCTTCTGTTTTTCAATGGCCCTTATATCAGCTTGATGTCTATAATGCTTTTCTCCAAGGAGATCTTTTTGAGGAAGTATACATGGACTTCCCTGAAGGGTTTTGCAGTCAGGGGGAGCATCAGGTATGCAGACTGCAAAAATCCCTTTATGGGCTAAAACAAGCTTCCAGGCAATGGAACTTGAAACTAACAGAGGCACTCTTGAAAGCTGGTTATGAGCAGAGTAAGTATGATTACTCTCTATTCACAATGAAGAAAGATAAGAAGATTGTGATTATGTTGATCTATGTGGATGATCTTTTGATCACTGGGAATGACAAGTGTCTTATTGAAGACTTAAAGAAGTTGTTACATCAGAATTTTAAGATGAAGGACTTAGGAGAATTGAAGTTTTTCTTAGGTCTTGAAATTATGAGATCAAAAGAGGGAATTCTTGTTAATCAACGCAAATATGCCCTTGAGTTGATTGAAGAATCAGGGGTAGGGGGAGCAAAGCCAGCTTTGACTCCACTTGAGCAAAATCTTAAACTCACTTCAACTGAGTATGATAAGGTTTGCCACAGTGGAGATGGAGATGAGTTGTTGGTGGACAAAAGTATCTTCCAAAGGTTGATAGGAAGACTTATATACCTTACGCACACAAGGCCAGACATCACATTTGTTGTGCACCATTTGAGCCAGTTCATGCAACAACCTAAGAAAACTCATCTTGATTCAGCTTTGAGAATTGTGAAATATGTTAAGAAGAATCCAGGGCAAGGAATCTTGTTACCTTCTGACAACAACTATGAACTAGAAGCGTTTTGTGATTCAGACTGGGCCTCCTGCCCAATTACGAGGAAATCAGTTTCAGGGTTTTGTGTTAAACTGGGAAATTCTTTGCTTTCTTGGAAGTCAAAGAAGCAAAGCACTGTGGCAAGGTCTTCTGCAGAAGCAGAATACAGAAGTATGGCAGTTGTCACTGTAGAGTTAGTTTGGCTGAATGGTTTGCTGCAAGAGTTGGGTTATGAAAGAACAAAGCCAATTAAGCTGTATTGTGATAGTAAAGCTGCATTACAGATTGCTGCTAACCCTGTTTTCCATGAAAGAACGAAACATATAGAAATTGATTGCCACTTTGTGAGGGAGAAGATTCAAGAAGGTCTCATCATCACCAAGTATGTTTCTTCAACAGAGCAACTAGCAGATATCTTCACAAAGGCCCTGGGTTCACAACAGCATGGATATCTCTTATCCAAGTTGGGGGTTAAAGATATTTATCACCCTCCAACTTGAGGGGGAGTGTTGAGAGCTATTAGTTAGTTTGTAACTAATTATTTGTAACTGATTCTGTTATTTTTGGTTTAGTTAGTTTACACCTTTTTTCTACTTGTATATAAGTAGTTGATGTAATCAGTTTACATACACTTGAATAATACAGCAGAAGTATTGTTCACATATACTCTTGCATATTTTTTACAAAATATCCATCATCAAAATAGATGATTAAGATGTTGATATATTTATTGAATTTAACTCCAAATATTAGTAAATTCAAATTTAATATATGAATTAATATTTTAAATTCATTTTTTAAAGATTTGGATTTTTTTTACCAAATTTAAGATTTGGTTATATGACATACAATAGTATTTAATTTAAATTCGGATAGTTTACAAATAAAAATAAAATTTGAATATTTGAACTCATCGAGTAATTTTAGCGGATTAAATAGTTTGTAGCATACCGGTGGACTACGTAGAGCCTAAGACCATTTTGTAGTAGCTTGAAATCTACATCACGATTAGATGACCAAATTCACAGTGATTCTCCAAGCTTTTCCCGAACCAATAGGTATTTTTTTCAACTTCGTTCTTCTTACTCAAAATTTTGTATGGCTCTCTTGTTGTGAGGAAAAGAGCAGCAAAAGACTGTCATATTTTATGTTCTGTATGGTTCAACAGTTTTAGACTATACGATTGTTATTTATTCTGAATCGAGTAAAAATATTTTGGTTAAATCAATTAAAAGATGGTTTCATACTGAACAAGATAACCGTGAGCATAACAAAAAATAGTTTGAATTTCATGTGCAAAATGGATTCGAGACGTAAAAGAAAACTCAATTTGGTCTATGATTACATTATTTATTCACGGTGTTATATTGTTGGGAGTAGACATCCATAATGATTTAATAAGACCAACACATTGTGAATAGCTAAAAATAGAACTGTCAATGATAATCGATATCATATTGTTAAAATTGAGAGCAAAACTAACACTTATAATCATATAGAAATTGACTCACTTCCTACATCCAACTCCAAGCTTGGACTTGGATGACACCCAATGTTAATTAGTACCATGTCCGTCAATAATTTCCAAATATCAAATTTAATATAATTGACACAGATATGATATCAATTAAAACAAAACTTAATCAACTATGAAATATAAATTAAAATTGATTTATATTAAAAGTTGAATTAAATATAAATTCAAAATATATATATATAAATTATAATTTAAGAACATTGAGTTTAAGGGTTTATCAGAGTTTTTTATTCATAGGAATATAAGTTTCATAAATTAAAATTTTATTCAAGCATAAAAGAATGATAAATCATTTGAATAAAATTATAGTTTTAAACCCATTCTATCACTTGATATTCAAATTAATAAAAAATTTCATTTATATCACATAAAAATTAATAATTTGTAATATATCAAATTTAAAATACATATATGATATTACCGATAAGTGTTAGGTGCATTGGTAAGACATATTGCACTCTCAAAGAGGGGACGTGAGTTCAATCCTTGGAGATGACATTGTTGGAAAAGGTAATCATGCACCCCGAATATGAGCTGTAAGATGGACATGCGTATTACAAAAAAATACATATATAATATTAATTACAGAAAGTTAATAATTGGCAAATAAAATTTTCAATTGACACATTTGATACATCTTTGAAATGTTTAAGGTTAATGTTTAAAGTTTTTATGTATAAACGATACATCTTTTTAAGTCAATTTTCATGTTATGTTTATTCAAAAAAAAATTCATGTTATGTTACACTGTATTATAAAGTTTAAATGACATAGAAATTTGTATACATGATGTTTTGAATAATTCAAACTTGTTTGAAACGGTTTTGATGCAAATTAGTAAGATTTGAATTGGTGTTGGAAATATAGAATTTGTTCAATATATGAATGTCAAACTTTACTTAAAAATATTTTGTTTCAGACTTTTATTTTATTTAACCAACGACATCTAATTTATTGGTTGACTAATTCAGATAGAATTTTGTAAAATACCAATATAGAGGTGACCTTTTTACCCATTTTTTTCTCCATTTACAATGCTATAATTTGAATACCTAACATTATTTAAGGGACCTAGTATTTTATCTCGCTAGACCAATTGACTGTTGTATTTTGTTTTAGACTTTCAAATAAAAAGGATCCATCCTGTTGGTGTTTTGTTTTAAAGTTTTAATTAGTTTACAAATTAACCTCTACATTCATTTTTCATGTATTTAGATCATAATGGGACAAATATTTTTCCATAATATGACATTTTTAATTTTTTGAACAATTTCTACCTAGGGGAGGGGAAGGAAAAATTTACTCATAATAAGTCTAGAACCCCAACCCAAGGAAAGGGAAAGATGTTAACCAGAGCTTTTAGGCACTAGCTCTAGAGATTATTAATTTTTAATTTGATCGTACAACCAACTCAGATAAAATGTATTACAAGAAGTAATTATTGAAACACAATTATTAGACAACTAAATTAATATAGACCCCAACTTGAACCAAAATAATATAGATAGAACACATAGATACACAAATGTACGGAACTCGAATTTGAAATACTAAGGATTTATGTGTTTTTTTTTTGTTTAAAGGATTTATGTTCTTTTGTTGTGACTTTTCTAATTACGTGTTGAGTTTTATAGGGTTCAAGGAAGGAGATTAGATCTGTGAGATTAATGCACTTTCCGTTTTTGTTTGATTTTTTATTATAAATTCATTGATTTTTGTTTGATTTGAATTTTCTTAATTGATTTTCTTCAGATTAATATCTATGTGTTTAAATTTGAAGTAAATAGTAATTCTTTATTAGTAATTCAGGGAAATTGTTATATTGATAGAAGTAGAACATATATAAATTGGTTTCTCTATAATTAATTTATCAACGAAAAATTATAAAATAATAAATATTTGATAAATGGAAGAAATTTATAACATTTCTTATCGAAATTTTAAGCTAAAATCTACGGTTTTAATATATAAAGTTTGAAAACTTTTTATTATTATTTTAGCAAAACAATAAAGTTGAAAGAAATATCACAATTTGCCTTTCGAAGTTTCAATCCTTTCTATTGTTGAATCCAGTGGCGGAACGCTTAAGGGACGGGTGGGGGCGACGGCCCCCCCAAAATTTTGAAATATTCGAATTTTACTCTTAAAAATTTTAAAAATTTTAATTTGGCCCCCTCAAAATTTTTAAAAATTCATATTAAGCTTCAAAATTTTAAATATTTTTAATTAAATTTCATCTCAAAATTTCAATTTTCTTGGTTAAATCTTTCAAAAATATTAAAAAATTTAGTTAAATCTTCAAAAATTTTGAAAATTTTCGTCTAAACCTCCAAAATTTTAGAAAAAATTAAGTTGGCCCCCTCAAACTTTTACTCAAAGTTCCGCCACTGGTTGAATCCATTGTCTAACAAGCATATATGATAAATAACAGAGAACAGTTAGCATCTTACCGGAAAACATAACGGAAATCGACAGAAAAGGGGGCGGCGGAGCAGAGGATAAAGTTAGTTAAAGCCGTTAAACTTAATATTGTATGTCCTTTTTCCTTCTATCGGCCAGCATTGACATGCTTTAGATTCAGTTGTCTTTTCTTAGACAAAAACCCTTTAAAATTTTACATTTTGTTGTTTTTAGTTTATGTCTATCTATTAACAAAAACCCTTTGATTTTTCAACCGTTAGCCTCTTATTTTTTAAAGTAAAATTTATGATTTTGTTGTAACTAAATACTTAAAAAGGGAACTCTTTTCCTTTTTATAATCATTTTCACCCTTTGTTTTTCTTCATTGTGTGGAACAAAGAAGGAGAATAAGGAGGAGGAGGAAGCGGCGGCAGCTTTGATTGACATGGTTCGATCATTGTCACGGCGGTGTAGCATTCAGAGCTGGGGATCTTTCCGTATCCGGCGAATGAGTGATGGTGCCGTGGAAGACAATGAGAACCATCAATCAAGGTGTGTTGACGCAAGAAATGCAGAAGACAAATCAATGGAGGAGCACCAATTTATAGGAGAGTCTCCTCCCATGGAGAGGCCTCAATCAGGTGCAATTTCAACTCTTTTCAATGTATTTTCGTATTCGGTTTAAAACATGCCACAATACAGATTAAGAAAAAGGTTAAAATGTTAAGATTCGAACCTTAGACGAATTCTTGTCCCGAGGGAGGGAAAGAATGTATTCCCATCCTTAGCCTACAAGGATAAGGAAAAATGATTGTCTTTACAGATTTGGAACTGATGAAGGAGAGGTTTGCCAAGTTGCTTTTGGGTGAAGACATGTCGGGAGGAGGCAAAGGTGTTTCTTCAGCTCTGGCTTTGTCAAATGCAGTGACAAATCTAGCTGGTAAGGATCATATTCGAAATATATATCGAATAAAAAAAGAGGCCGAACGAAAATGATGATAATTTTGAGCCTAATTGTTGATGGTGCAGCATCCATTTTTGGAGAGCAAGGGAAATTGGCACCAATGGCACCAGAGAGGAAGGCGAGGTGGAGAAAAGAAATGGATTGGCTTTTATCTGTAACCGATCACATTGTCGAATTTGTTCCTTCACAGCAGAAAGCCAAGGACGGGACGTGCATGGAGGTACCGATTCGAACTCTTTTGGAAGACTCGAGCTCATATAAGTCACAAATCTTGTAAAACTGTTACTTTATGTTGCATTTTGATTACGATTTCACTGTATTTATAACCCGGCTACGGTTTGTGTCGACGTCGATAGATTATGGTCACGAAACAAAGGAAGGACCTGCTCATCAACATACCCGGCCTGCACAAACTCGATGCGATGCTTATTGTGCGTAACCTTATCCTTTTAACATGGTAAATTCAGTTGAAAATGTAGCAATGATTGGTGACAGTGTTGATGATCAAATTGTAATGAAACAGGAGACTCTTGACAACTTCGGACAAGAAAAGGAATTTTGGTACGTCTCGAAAAGCAAGGATCTTGAGAACGAAAACAGCCGAATGGAAGGGAAATGGTGGCATCCGGTGGTTAAGGTTCCGCCGAATGGGTTGTCGGAAACATCGCGAAGATGGCTGCAGACCGAAAAGGAGGCCGTGAATCAGGTACTAAAAGCAGCTATGGCCATCAATGCTGCAGTCCTATCCGAAATTGAAGTCCCCGAAAGCTACATTGATTCCCTCCCTAAGGTAAAGAAATGCAACTCTTTATGAACTAAAACATTTAAACAAATTTCGTAATTATTATCGATGTTCTTAATGATGTCAATGTAGAATGGAAGATCAAGCCTTGGTGATTCAATCTATAGAAGCATCACAGTGGAGTACTTCGATCCTGCACAATTCCTTTCAACCATGGACTTGTCGACGGAACACAGAGTTCTTGATCTTAAGAACAGAATTGAGGCCTCGATGATTATTTGGAAGAGGAAGATGCACCACAAAGATGGAAGGTCATCTTGGGGTTCAGCCATTAGCTTAGAGAAGCGGGAACTCTTCGAAGAGAGGGTCGAGATGATCCTACACCTACTCAAGCACCGTTTTCCGGGGCTTCCGCAATCCGCACTCGATGTATCTAAGATCCAAGAAAACAAGGTACAGAGTATAGAAATGGCATTGTTATTATTTTCGATGTATTCGAGTTTGAAAAACTTACACTCTTTGAACTCCACAGGATGTAGGACATGCTATCCTAGAGAGCTATTCTAGGGTTATAGAGAGTTTGGCTTTCACAATCATGTCAAGAATCGAAGATGTCCTTCACGCTGACAGTCTTACGCAAATGTCATCAACAGCAAGATCCTCCGATGACGAAGCGGCAGGGCCAAGTTCTTCAGAGACACCGACACTCTCGGATTTCATGGGTTGGAATATTATTCCCCCAAGTAGAAGTGCAACTGATATGGAAAATGACCATGACAAAAGAACTTCCAAGCCTCCACTTAGTCCTACCCCGAAACCTTCCCATGTCGAGAAGATCGAAAACGTATCCAGCCTACGAAGTCCGAATGATCTCGATTGATCGATGATGATATCCGGTAACCTTAGAAGGAAAGGAAACAATGGGGAGACAAATGTAAAGGGAAAATGATAGCTAGAAAGCTTTCATAATGTATATATTCAACCCCATAAAAGATTTCAATGGAAAACTTTACAGTTTCTAATATGGTATCAAAGAATTCTGCTTCTCGTACTATAGATTCTGATCAATCTTTGAAGATTGATGATCAAAATAGTGAATACTACATACATCCTAATGAGAAAGACTAGTCTTGACTTCATCGTTGCTAAATGGTAGAGCAAGATCCATGAAGATGTATTTGATTATAAAGAATAAGGTGTGGTTGGATAATGCATATGTTTTATGGACAGATTTTCTCATGATGATCATGTTCGAATCTCTAATCTTCAACAAGATTTCTTTTCTTTTACATCAAGGTAATCTTATTGTTACTGCTTATCATACACCGTTAAAAATCATATGGGATGAAATTTGCAATTTAAGGCCAAGTGTATGTGATTGTTCTACTCAGAAGTATAAGAAACAAGATTTCATCCTCAAGTTCCTTGAGATTTTTTTGTGTGTGCAGAAATCTCACATTCTCATGATGAAGCTAATGCCTTCTGTCAATGATTTTTTTATAGGCCTACAATATGAAAGATCATTAAATTATGTTATTATTTTAAATGACTCAAACATCTTGTTTGTTGGAAAATTAATACGAATCCTAGAAAAATGAGAAACCACACTAGATACTATCAAACTATTAGCGGTAACTCGTTTTTATCACCGAATTTTTAATTGGTTCAATTGTAACTAAACTTTAGTTTTCAATTCGTTTATATCACTCCGCTGTTAAATTTTTAAAGGCACGATGACATAACTAACAATAACTGATGTATACGTCAAAACAAAACAAACGATATTGTTTGATGAGGCAATTTTAATGCTATATTGCTGATATGCAATAAGAAAAAATATGGAAATTTTCACTTAAAGGATTTGAACACATGTTATAAGAAAAGAAAGGTAAAGATTTAACCACTATATCAATTTGAAACTTGTTAATATTTTAACACAAATAATATATATCAAACTGTAATTGAGATTAATATAGTTTTAATATGTTTTTTTAATTTTTGTTCAGTTTAATTCTTAATTTTTTTGTTTAATCCAAAACTAAACCCTATTTATTTTTAATGTTTATAATCTAGTCCAATATTTTTAATATAGTTTTATTTTTGTTCATTTTAGCCCCTAAATTTTCTTTTTATATAATATAAGGGTAACCCTATTTGTTTCTAATTTTTATAATCTAGTCCGATTTTTTCATATAGTTTTATTTTTTTGTTTAGTCCCTATAGTTTTTAGTTAATCCAAAATTGACCCCTATTAGTTTCTAATTTTTATAATTTAGTATGGTATTTTTAATATAGTTTTATTTTTGTTCAGTTTAGTCACTAAAGTTTATATTTAATCCAAAATTGGGTCCCTAATATTGGACTATATTATAAAAATTAAAAACAAATAGGGGTCAATTTTGGATTAAATACAACTTTATGAACTAAATTGAGCAAAATAAAACTATATTAAAAATATCATACTAAATTATAAAAATAGAAACAAATATGGGTTAGTTTCGGATTAAATAAAAACTTTATGGACTAAAATGAATACAAATAAAAGGCTAAAGAGGTACTTTTGTCCCTGAGTTCGAACCAACAAATCAATTTCGCCCCTCGCCGAAAAACGCATCCAATGTGGCCCCTCAGTACGCGAAATCGATTAAATTGACCCTTTAACTAACATTGATCGTTACGGTGCTAATGTGACAGTTAACGGTGATGATGTGGCATTCCACGATGCTGACATGGCAGTACACGTGAGATGATGATGTGGCAGTGCCAGATGAATTGATTATTTTAACTGAATTCGATGGCATAATTAATTTTTTGTCGAGTTCAGGGGCATAATTGATTATAATTAAAAGTTTGATAATTTGTTTAATATTTAAGCTAAAAAGAAGAATTTAGGAAATTATTAAAATTTTAAAAATATTAAAAATGGATAAATATTTTTTTTTAAATTTCAAGTTAATTTAATCGATATATTTAGTTTTTGAATAAAATTGGATAAATAATTTAGTTTTTCGAGATGAACTTTTACAAATAAAATATATGAAAAATCGATTAACAAATTGGTATAGATATCCTTTGGTCCCTGGTAATTTTAGAAATAAGTAAAGTAAGGACTCTCACAAAAAATTAAAATATTCTTTAATTTTTTATAAAAATCCATAAAGTTAATTAAAATAAATGAAATATTCAAAAAATTACTGAAAATAAAAATTATATAAAAATTAAAATGTATTAGAAATTATAAAAAGATAAAATTTAAATATAAAAACTTAATAAAAAATATTTATAAAATATTAAAAAATTGAACACTTTCATCATAAATGTCTTCGACTTCGTCAGTCTAACTGTTATCATTCGTTAAACAAATTTTAAGTAAAATCACCATTGTATTAGAGTAACAATAAAACTCTATTTTTTCACTTTTTACATCAAATTGATGCTCATTAATAATTAATGTAGAAAAATGGAAGAGAATTTTAGTTTATTACACTCTATATAATGATGTTTCAATTGAAAATATGTTCAAGGAACATTAGCACGCTTAGCATACGAGAAACAGTCGAAGACTTTTTCGATGCTCCATAAATATTTTTAAATTTTGATTTTTTATATTTATGGTCATGTTTGGTAAAGAGAGGTTTGAGCCAAAATTAGAGATTTGAGCTAAAATTAGAGGTTTGACCGGTCAAATCCGCTAATTTGGATGTTTGGTAAAGAGCGGATTGAAATAGCGGATTGAGGTGAAACCTCTAATTTCAAAAAAACTGCTAATAAAAGCTTTTTGAAATTAGAGATTTTGACATAAAAGTTATAAAGACCCTTTCACTCTTAACAATTATAAAAAAAATCTCCAAATAACTTAAATTTAACCGCTTTCATTTTAATTATTCAACCCCACGTATTTACATTGTGACATTTGTAAATTAATAGTTTTTGTTTTTTCTTTTTATTCACACACATTTATATTTGTATTTAAATTTAATAATTGATTAAATTGTATTAAAAATAATTATATAAATAATAAATTAATATATAGATCCTTTAAATAGGCTTAGTAATGTTATATTAAAAATTATTTTTCATAATCTAATTAATATTAATAGGTACAAAATTGTAGAACTAATATTTTGATATAATATTTGAAAAATGTTTTGGACTAAATTGAAAAGAATTTAAAATATGTTTTTAGTCAAAAACAACTTGAAAAATATGTTTAAAATATTTTGACTTTGCACCTATATTGAATATACATTTTAAAGTCAAGAAAATGCCCAAAATACATGTTTTTAGAAGAAAGTTTCGAAACCTTAAACAAGGTATCGAAACTTATCTGGGCAGTAGCCCCTGCCTTTGGAAACCTAAGCAAAGGTTTCGAAACCTTTACAAGGTTTCGAAACTTTGGCCCTGTAACGGCTACAAACGGCTATAAAACGGTTAGTTTTTCTAAACCCCTCTTAAGGTTTCGAAACCTCTTAAAAGGTTTCGAAACTATTGTGCAGGTGAGCATTTAAAGCTCGACTTTAATGGCTTCCAACGGCTCCAAAACATCCCAACGGCCATAAACGGCTAGAAACTCAATTGGGAGTATAAAAGGGACCTCCAAGCATCAAGAGAAGGCTAATGCTTCAATTGTCAATCAACAAATGATCAAGAAATTGTCTTAGTGCTTAATTTGTCAATTCTTGTATAGACAAACACTAGTGAGCCAAAATTGTCAAATTTGCTCAAGTGTTTTAGGTTTTGGGTGAGTGCTTCATTGTGCAAACAAACACCTATTAGAGGGTTTAAGTTTGCTTTATTTATCTCTTTGTAAAAGAGGGTTTTGATCAAGGCTTTGGGTAGAAGCTTGATCGGTTGTAAGGGTTTCCTCCTAATCCTAGAAAAGGGGACGAATTCATTGTTGAGTGAATTGGGAAATCCTTAGTAGTGTGCTAAGGTAGTGGATGTAGGTGCTTGTTAGAAGGCCGAACCACTATAAATCATTGTGTTTCTATTTTTCTAGCTTCCTAAACCCTTCCACCCAAAAATCCACTTCTCCACCACTTGGCGAGCAAGAACGGTTGATCGAATCGAGCATCGAAAAACCCAACAATTGGTATCAGAGATTGGTTCAATCGAAGGGGATTCACATCCTATTGAAAAGATTCGGCAAGCTCGATCAACATTTCACCAACCGGCTCAAATGTCGCAATCCATCAACATACCGTCTTTCTTTGACGGAGACCACTATGCCCATTGGAAGACAAAGATGAAGTTCTTCATCAAATCAAAAGATTACAAGCTATGGGATGTAGTTGAAGATGGTCCGTTCGTGCCTCAAAGAAGAAAAGCGGAGTGGAGTGCCGACGATCGCAAGAAGATGGAGCTAAATTGCAAAGCTTTGCACATTCTATTTTGTGCATTTGGTCCATCCATCTATGAGAAGATGTCTTCTTGTGAGAGTGCCAAGGAGGTATGGGACAAGCTTGAAGTCACATACGAGGGGACAAATGAAGTCAAGGAGACCAAGATTGGGCTCCTAACCTTGGAGTATGAGAACTTCAAAATGGATCCGGAAGAGAACATCGAGAAGATGTTTGATAGGTTCTCCACCATCACCAACGGTCTTAAAGGTTTTGGAGAAGCCATCCCGGAAGAAAAGCTTGTTCGAAAGCTCATCTACTCACTTCCCGAGTCTTGGGACTCAAAGAGGACCGCCATCATCGAAGCCAAAAATTTGAAGACTTTGAAGCTTGATGAACTTATGGGGTCTTTTCTCACTCATCAAATCATGAAGAAGAACAAGGAAGAGGAGAAGAAAAGGGAAGAAATTCGAGCTATGGGAGAGAAGAAAATCAAAGGGCTTGGCATCAATGCAAGTGCCATGGCTCTCAAGTCCTCCACATGTCATCATGAAGATTCTAGTGAGGAGGATAGTGAAGATGAAGAGATGGCCTATCTCTTCAACAAATTCACCCGGTTCATGAAGAGCAAAATGGAAAAATCAAAGCATGAATCGATGAAGAAGATGAAGGACTCCCACAAATCCAAAAAGAAGGGATCATCTTCTAAACAAGCATATGTGGCCACATGGAGTGATGAAGACTCCACCGATGATGAAGTAGCCCACCTATGCTTGATGGCCCTCAATGAGGGGGAGGTAACTTCTAACTCATCTATTTCAAATTCTTATACATTTGATGAGTTACAAGATGCCTATGATGATTTGCTTTTGGAATTCAAGACATCATTTTCTAAAAACAAAAAGTTAATTTCAAAAATAAAAATTGAAAATGATTTGCTTTCCAAAACAAATCTTGAACTTGAAGCAAGATTAAAAGATTTTGAACAAAAATGCTTTGATTTACAAAATTTGCTTCTAAAAGTTCAAAAAGAAAAAGATTTGATTTCAAATGAACTTGAAAAGAAAAATAATTTTCAAAAATCAAATTTTTATGTAAGACAATCTAGTGCCCCTAGATTTGTGAATGGAAAATGTTTTAGAAGTGTTTGGGTCCCAAAAGGACTAACCACTTCAACTAGAAAGGATGAAATTGAAAAATGGATTCCTAAGGGGACTAAATTTTGTGCTACTAACGTTTATGGATCCAAAGCAATTTGGATACCAAAAATTACTTGATTGTCTTTTGCTAGGTGTGATGGAGATGTTCAACAAGTCAAACATTAAGGGGGAGCTCCATGCACACAAGGAAGAACACTTGAAGAAGGAAGGCTTCACATCCTACCTTGAGTTCAAGTGTTGGTAAAATTCTAGTTGTTTTTGATTTCTTTTGTTTATTTTTTTTAATTCAACTAGATGATCATATATGATGGACTAACAATTTCAATGATGCTTTGAGTAAGGGGGAGCCAATTTTTAAAACCAAAATTTTAAGTGTGTCAAAATTTTTTTTGCCTCCTATGTTATCTTGAACTTAAATGTCATTTTAAATTCTTTTTGATATAACAAAAAGGGGGAGAAATTGGTTTAAAAAATTGAATTTTCAAATGAATAAGGGGGAGCTTTATTTGATTTCATATATTTAATCTCTTATTCACATTTTTAAAGTTAAAGGGGGAGAATCCCAAACAATTTTTCAAGTTAGTTTTATTATATCAAAAAGGGGGAGATTGTAGAACTAATGTTTTGATATAATATTTGAAAAATGTTTTGGACTAAATTGAAAAGAATTTAAAATATGTTTTTAGTCAAAAACAACTTGAAAAATATGTTTAAAATGTTTTGACTTTGCACCTATATTGAATATACATTTTAAAGTCAAGAAAATGCCCAAAATACATGTTTTTAGAAGAAAGTTTCGAAACCTTAAACAAGGTATCGAAACTTATCTGGGCAGTAGCCCCTGCCTTTGGAAACCTAAGCAAAGGTTTCGAAACCTTGTAAAGGTTTCGAAACTTTGGCCCTGTAACGGCTACAAACGGCTATAAAACGGCTAGTTTTTCTAAACCCCTCTTAAGGTTTCGAAACCTCTTAAAAGGTTTCGAAACTATTGTGCAGGTGAGCATTTAAAGCTCGACTTTAATGGCTTCCAACGGCTCCAAAACATCCCAACGACCATAAACGGCTAGAAACTCAATTGGGAGTATAAAAGGGACCTCCAAGCATCAAGAGAAGGCTAATGCTTCAATTGTCAATCAACAAATGATCAAGAAATTGTCTTAGTGCTTAATTTGTCAATTCTTGTATAGACAAACACTAGTGAGCCAAAATTGTCAAATTTGCTCAAGTGTTTTAGGTTTTGGGTGAGTGCTTCATTGTGCAAACAAACACCTATTAGAGGGTTTAAGTTTGCTTTATTTATCTCTTTGTAAAAGAGGGTTTTGATCAAGGCTTTGGGTAGAAGCTTGATCGGTTGTAAGGGTTTCCTCCTAATCCTAGAAAAGGGGACGAATTCATTGTTGAGTGAATTGGGAAATCCTTAGTAGTGTGCTAAGGTAGTGGATGTAGGTGCTTGTTAGAAGGCCGAACCACTATAAATCATTGTGTTTCTATTTTTCTAGCTTCCTAAACCCTTCCACCCAAAAATCCACTTCTCCACCACTTGGCGAGCAAGAACGGTTGATCGAATCGAGCATCGAAAAACCCAACAATATTGTCTTAGTGCTTAATTTGTCAATTCTTGTATAGACAAACACTAGTGAGCCAAAATTGTCAAATTTGCTCAAGTGTTTTAGGTTTTGGGTGAGTGCTTCATTGTGCAAACAAACACCTATTAGAGGGTTTAAGTTTGCTTTATTTATCTCTTTGTAAAAGAGGGTTTTGATCAAGGCTTTGGGTAGAAGCTTGATCGGTTGTAAGGGTTTCCTCCTAATCCTAGAAAAGGGGACGAATTCATTGTTGAGTGAATTGGGAAATCCTTAGTAGTGTGCTAAGGTAGTGGATGTAGGTGCTTGTTAGAAGACCGAACCACTATAAATCATTGTGTTTCTATTTTTCTAGCTTCCTAAACCCTTCCACCCAAAAATCCACTTCTCCACCACTTGGCGAGCAAGAACGGTTGATCGAATCGAGCATCGAAAAACCCAACAAAAATATTGATAGCTAATAAACTATTCAAATAAATATCAAATATAATCATGTCCTTATATGTCCTTTTGTTTGTTTAAATAATCAAACAACTATCAGCTATCAATTAATTTTACCAAACAATTTTATACAATCAACTAATACAATTCGCTATTCAAATCAACTAATGAAATCAACTATCAGCTAATTGACAAACATGATCATTTATAACTTTTGATATTTTTAATTTTAATGTTTTACATAATTTTTAAATTCATTATGATGTTTTTATTTTTTAATATTTTATGAATATTTAAATATTAATATTTTATTTTTTTAACTTAAAGATTAAGTAAGTTATCGAACTTTCATTTAAAATCAATTATGCCCTTGAATTCGGTAAAAAAATCAATTATGCCCCCGAATTTGGTTAAAATAATTAATTTAGCCACCACTTCCACGTCATCATCACACGTATACTGCCATGTCAGCATCGTGGACCACCATGTCAACAATGTTAACTGTCACGCCAGCACCGTAACGGTCAACGTCAGTCAAATGGTCAATTTGATCGATTTCGCGAACTAAGGGGCCACATTGGGTGCCTTTTTTGGCGAGGAGCGAAGTTGATTTTTTTAAGTTGAACTCAATGGTAAAAGTACCCATTTAACCAAAATAAAATTATATTAAAAAATTAGACTAAATTATAAAAATTAGAAACAATTAGTTGTCAATGTCGAATTAACTAAAAAACTTTAGGGACTAAACTTAACAAAAATAAAATTTATCAAAACATTAGACTAAATTATAAAAATTAGAAATAAAAAGGAGTCAATTTCGGATTAAATAAAAAATTTAGGGACTAAACAAAACAAAAATGAAACAATATTAAAAATATTGGACTAGATTATAAAAGTTATAAATAAATAGGGTTAGTGTTGGATTGAATAAAAAATTTAGGGGTTAAACTGAAAAAGTAAAATCAATTAATCTAAATTTTAGTTTGACATATATATTATTTGTGTTCAAATCTCAGGTTGGTCTAGTGGTTAAGCCTTTACCCTACTTTTCTTAAGGACTTGAGTTTAAATTCTCTTAGATGCAAAATTCTATATTTTTTCCTCTTCCAAAGTAGAACCGTTTTGGATGATATGAACATCAGAATAGCCTCATCAGAACGACGACGTTTGGTTGGGTTTCCACATCAAACATCGTTAGTTACGTCACCGTGCAGTTAAGAATTTAACGACGGAGTGACACAAATAAATCGAAACTAAAGTTTAGTGTTAAAATTAGACCAATTAAAATTTTGTAATAAAAACGAGTCAACATTGATAATTTAATGGTATCTAGTGTTAGGGGTGAGCAAACTCGACTCGAAAAAAATGAAATTTTCGACTCAACTCGTCTTGATTCGACTCGAAATTCCATAAACTCGACTCAACTCGAAAAAAATTTCAAAGAAAGTTTGAGTTGTAAAATGGAAATTCGAATAACTCGAAAATTTTAGTAATTAGTGGGTTGTTTTTAAGTTTAAGTCGAGTTCATCAATATTTCATGATTATATATATATATATATATATATATATATATATATATATATATATATATATATATATATATATATATATATATATGCATATCTTATATGATAAGAGAAAGTCGTTTAAACTGAAATCAAAATGTAATGTAACATGATAAATAATTGCAATTAAATTTGTATAGGAACTCGAAAATTCAACTAGATTTGAATTTCATAAACTCGACTCGAATCGAAAAAAATTCAAATAAAGTTTGAGTTGTAAAATATGACGCGCTAACTCGAGTAACTCAAAATTTTTTGACTCGACTCGACTCGATCAAATGCTCACCCCTATCTAGTTTAATTTACCATTTAAAAAATATTGTCATGATTGGAGATAGCTATGTTTTTTTTTATTTCTTTACTTAATTTATTGCTCATCAATGTGCGCGGCTCTATAATACTTTTAGTTTTCGTGTTATTTTTTAATAATTGAATTTTAAATATTTTCTTACCATGTCAACAAATTTTAAAGCAGGTGGTTAAAGTTTTAATATTGGCACCATCCCCTTCCCCTAGGTTGTGGGTTCAAGACCCAATAAGAGCAAAATTTTTCTTTCTCCTCTCCCTAGGTAAAAATTGTTAAAAATATTTTCTTATCATTAATACTTTTCGTTCTTATGGTAGTTTCCATCGAACAAGGCACCCTATTCTTATCGTTGACACTATATCTCACCATCCAAGAGAAAATGATTTTCTACTGAAGGATGAGTCTACCACGCTCGATGAACACCGTTGAACACCACAAACGCTAATTTAAAGAATTTTTTTAGTATATTAGCCATATATATATTGCTATATAGAAAAATATGAAGAAATATATACCACAGAAGATATATATATATATATATATATATATATATATCTTATATGATTAGAGAAAGTTGCTTAAATTGAAATTAAAATGTATTGTAACATGATAAATAATTATAATAAAATTTGTATAGGAACTCGAAAACTCAACTCGACTTGAATTTCATAAACTCGACTCGAATCGAAAAAATTTCAAATAAAGTTTGAGTTGTAAAATACGACGCGCCAACTCGAATAACTCGAAATTTTTTGACTTGACTCGATTCGATTGAACACTCACCCTGTAACCCCCTCGTCTCGGTCTAGCTGACAGACCGGTCCGAACGGGTTACACGGGGAAAACCGAAGCGAAACTGGTAAGGCCTCACTCCGATTAGCAACCCTATTTTTTATTCCTTTACTTATCTTTTCTAGATGCCTTTATTAAATCCTATGTGATAGGACATGCAACGAACATACACAGATACAAATCCCACAAGACATGCAATTTAAACAGCCTATTTTAACTTTTATAACAGGTTGTATCGATACGCTAGATGATCGTATCGATACGCCTGGACCTGGTCAACGCCCTAAGGTAAACCCAGGGAGACCGTATCGGTACACAGAAAGATCGTACCGATACGCCCTCAACGGCCAACTTCTCTCGATCAAACTACATGGATCGTATCTATACCCTTAGGACTCGTACCGATACGCTAAAATCTCGCCAATTTCTCAGATTTCTAGAGAGCCTTTGGCGTATCGATACGCCACCGTGTATCGGTACGCTCTGCCCAAAATGAGCCCCAAAGTAAGGACCGTATCGGTACAGCCCTTGAGCGTACCGATACGCCCTGCACTGCAAGTCTCATTTTAGCAGCTAAAAACACAAGGACTTAACTCTAGGTGCATTTGACGACTCGACTAGCAACACACCAACTCACATACATCACTAAGCAACTATAGATAAGCATACAAAGCAATTTAAGCATACAACGAAACAACGAACACCAATTAAGCATACATAGAAAAAACTAGCAAACAAACATGCTTAGCAAACCAACAAAAGAGTTAAAGGCCTTAACAAACGTACTCCCAAATCACAAGAAACATGAAACATCAAACATACGCATAACTTAGAGGCACTGCAACCTACCACAAGCATGATCAACCATAGAGCATACATATGATTCAAGGCAAGCGAAAGACATACATTTAGATCCTTCCAACACATGCCAAAACATCAAACCATCAAACATGATATATATATATATAAGGCAATAAAGCATGCTTAACAAAACCATTTAGCCAAAAGAAACATATGTTCACCTAAGCAATGCGCAATCAAGGTTTTCATGCCTTCAACAAAAACATAAGCATTCATAAGACGTGGTTAAAAGCCTTCAAATACAAAACATTTAGGCATCAACATAAACATGGTTTACAAATCCATCAACACAAAGCTTTAACAACATAAAGTCAACACAAAGGAGTCTAGATACACGCTCCTAAAACGCGTAGCATTTCCCATTTCTAAACTACTACATTATTTACCAAACCATACTTGAGCAACTATCACACGCTTGGACGTCATTTCCTTGCTCATTGCTAACTCCCCACTAATGATTTGCATTGTCGAAAAAGGAGAGCGTAATCATAAAGCTTAGTGAACGGAGCTCTAAAAACACATCAACAATGAAGTTTTCAAAACATAAATCTTAGATGAAAAGCAAACCATTTTAAAGTACGAAAGGAGACACAAACATCACAATTACATGGTATGCACATGCATAACCAAAACACAGTGGGACCACACATCACCGTAGTAACGACAACCATCATGTGAGGTTCGACACCAACAACGACTACACAACAACATTAAACATAGAGTAAAAGCAACTCACACTTCATGCCATATCACAACAATCACACACACATTAACACTTAATGAACAAGGTGAAATAGCAACTTACCCTTGGGTTTAGGCTAGCCCCATAAGGCTCCACCCAAACCCCCAAGAAACCTCTTTGAACATATCTAAACCTCAAAACAGTTTCCACTCACCATTCGCACACCACTGCAAACCACAAAGTTGTTTCAAGCTTCCGAACTTCCCGGGACCGCGTCCGAACCATCCAAGGCCAATTCCGCTGTTTCTAACCAATCAAAAATAATGTATTAACCTCTTAATCAACCACAAATTTGCTGTTATACATCAGCTCACAATTCCACAATATTTTCTCAACAATTCAAAGTCGAATTCCTCCCAAATATTCTCATTTTCGTACTTCAGCAAAACCCAGCCATTACCCTTCAATTTAAACACTTAAAACACTCCAAAACATGTCTAAAACGTCACCTGAAGGCTGTACAACCATCAACCCTTCATTTCCCCACATAAACACCTTAAAAACTCTTATTTTCCACTTCTAAAAATCACCTACAGCAATGGTTTTGAGAATCCAATCAAACCAGCACTATCACCACTCAAAAATCATCAAATAACATCTAAAAACACCTACCCAAGGTCCACATACCCAGCCCTCTTTTTACCACAAAATCAAGCCAAAAACTCACTTATTTCACTTCTAAAATCCACCCCTAAGACTAGTTTCGGGTATACTATAATTAAGCAACCTTTCTAACATGTTATGACTTCAAAATAAACTTTAAAAACACCCCAAAACACTGCCCTAAAAGACCCATACGAGATTTCACCCAAAATCCCCACTTCTCATAAATCTTGAAATTTCAAGGTTGAGAATTAATGGGCTTTGCAAAACCAACTTTAATTTAAGTTAAATTTAAGTAAAACAAGGAAAAGAAAAAGAGGATTTACCTTCAAAAGTCTTCAATGGAGGAAAGGAGATGAAAATGAGAGAATAGGGTTTTTGAAAGAAGAGTGGTTTTGATTTTCAAAACCCTCTTAAAATTTCCATTAATGGTGTTATCGTAAATAATGAGAACTTTTATAAAAATCAGATCTTTAATTTAAATTTAACCCGAAACTAATCTTAGATCAACACTGATAACTCTCAGACCCTAAAACCGGGGTGTTACAAATCTCCCCCACTTAAGGAATTTCGTCCTCGAAATTACCTGACGAAAAGTGATACGGAAACGTTTCTCTATATCTTCCTTTCTCTACCCCAAGTGGCTTCTTCCACACCTCTGTGTCGCTACTTAACCTTGACAAACTCGATAGATCTCCCACGCAACACTGAAGGTCAATAATGCACATCTCAACATGTCCTCTAATATTTGAATATCTGTCTCTGACTGATCATCAGACTGAGGGCGATACGATGTACTGAAATTCAGAGGGGTACCCAAAGCACTATGCAGACATTCCCAAAATCTAGCTATAACCCTCGAATTTCTACCTGACACAATCGACTTCGACACACCACGCAATCTCACAATCCCACTGATATACAAGCCGACCAACTTATCTAGAGAGTAGGTCGTATGAACGGCTATGAAATGGGCACACTTTGTGAAACGGTCAACAATCACCCAAACTGAATTCTTCTTAGAAGGAATCAAAGGCAAACATGATACGAAGTCCATAGTAATATTTTCTCACTTCCATTTTGAAGTTCTTAACGGCTTTAACAAACCTGAAGGAAATTGATGTTATGCCTTAGCACACTGTCAAGCCATGCACTTGCTCACAAAATCGGCAACATCTCTTTTCAGACCAACCCAATAGTACTCATCTTTCAACCCACGATACATCTTTGTACTACCAGGATGCATAGCAAACAAGCTGATGTGTGCTTCGGTTAAGATCGTACGTCTCAAATCACTATCATCTGGCACGACTATTCTATCTCTGAAACACAAGACCCCATAAACACTGAAACTATAGTCTGATGGTCTACCCTCGGCTAAATCTTGCACGTGATGTGCCAAAGATCTATCTAACAACTGTTTCTCTCTAATCAACTGACCAAAGTAGGTTTAACCTAAAGCTCGTCCACTAGACCACCATCACCAGACAAACTCAAACTAGCAAACATGGCTCTCAACTCAATGTCTATCTTCCTACTCAAAGCATCTGCCACTATATTGGCTTTACCCGAATGGTACTCAATCGTGAGGTCGTAGTCTTTAAGCAACTCTAGCCACCTACGATGTCTAAGGTTCAACTCTCGTTGGTCATTATATACTCCAGGCTCCTTTGATCCGTATACACTGTGCATTTCTCACCATACAAATAATGTCTCCAATCTTCAAAGCAAACACAATTGTGGCTAGTTCTATGTCGTGTGTCGGATAATTTCACTCGCGAGTCTTCAACTGTTTCGAGGCATAAGCCACAACTCTCCCGTCTTGCATGAGTATACAACCTAATCCTACATACGAAGCATCATTGTAGATCACATAGTCCTTCCCCGACTCTGGCTGAATCAAAATCGGTGCATTGGTCATGGCTTCTTTCAATTTCTCAAAGGCTTGTTGTCTTGCATCTGACCATTCAAACTGAACATTCTTCTGAAGTAACTTTGTCAAAGGAGCGGCTATCTTCGAGAAACCATTCACAAACCTCCTATAGTATCCGGCTAAGCCTAGAAAACTACGAATCTCTGTCACAGACTTCGGTTGCTTCCACTCAACAATGGCTTCTATCTTCTTCGGATCAACTCTAATCTCACTGGCTGACACTACATGTCCTAGGAAGAGTACTTCTCGGATCCAAAACTCGCACTTACTCAACTTTGCATACAATTGGTTGTCTAACAAGGTCTGCAAAACTATCCTCAAATGCCGGTCATGGTCTTTCTCGGTACGCGAATACACCAAAATATCATCTATGAAAACAGCCACGAACTGATCTAAATACTGATGAAAATCCTATTCATCATGTCCATGAAAGCAGCCGGCGCGTTCGTCAACCCAAACGTCATAACTAAGAACTCATAGTGACCATATCTAGTCCTAAAAGCTGTCTTCGGAACATCAACATCCTTTACCTTCAACTGGTAATACCTGGATCTCAAATATATCTTTAAAAAGACTGATACCCCTCTCATTTAGTCAAACAAGTCATCGATACGCGGCAAGTGATACTTGTTCTTCATTGTCAACTGATTCAACGGTCTATAATCGATGCACCTTCTCATACTACCGTCTTTGTTCTTCACAAACAATACAAGTGCGCCCCAAGGTGAAGAACTCGGACGGATAAAACCTCTATCTGACAACTCTTGCAACTGAGTCTTCAACTCTTTCAATTTTTTCGGTGCCATACAGTACGGAGCAATCGAAACAGGAGCAGAATCTGTATACATCTCTATAGCAAACTCTACTTATCTATCAGACGATAAACCAAACAATTCTTTTGGAAACACTTTCGGGAGATCGTAGACTGTTCTGATATCCTGTGGTCTGATCTCGTTCAATTTCAGATTCATCCCTAAGCTAGGTAGGCATGACAACCAAACTTAAAAAACCTCTGAGCCTTTAAAGCTAAAACAACATTCGATAAGAATTTCACATTCTCACCTACCATTACAATCTCATAGTCATCCGCAAGCTTTAAGAAAACTCTCTTTGTCTCAAAGTCTACTCTAACTCTATGTTCTACAAGCCAATTCATGCCCAGTATCACATCAAAACCGTAAAAAGGCAATTCCATCACATCTACTGGAAACACGTGACCCTAAATCATCAACGTACATCTTTTGTACATCTTTCTGACCACAACTGTATCCCCGAAGGAGCTAGTAACACTAACATCTACATCTAGTACCTCACAAGGTAAATTCAACAACTTTGCATGCTCACTCAAAATATACGAATGCGTAGATCCAGAATTAATCAGAGAAAACAAACTCAATGTCTGTATCGAGAAATTACCTACTATAACATTGATATCATTCTGAAGCCAACTCCTAGGTCTTCACTTCTTTTACCAACTCATATCAGGATCGGTCACATTATTCTTTCTCAACAGGAACCAACTCATATGCACGCTGACCCAAACAGACAAATTGTACCTCAAACTCTGGTACGACCATACTGCACTGAAATAGAGCGATGAACTCTTTCATCATTCACATTTTCTGAAACCTTAGATTTATGATTACTAGCTCTAGGCACACGCCTCGGTCTCATACTTGCCAAAAGCAATAATACAACAACAAACAAAACACGCAAACAAAAGTATATAGGGTTAGCGAAGGGTAAGGGTCCAATGTGCTCAAGTACTCCTCTACTCAAAATCTTTTTAAATAAGTAATAGTAGCAATGGGAACTCGACACTACGCCTCAACACAACCATCATGCTAACACATGCTTTCAAACACCGTACTAGCAAGCAAACTTCAAGCATACATGGCAAAACATTCACAAAGACATAGAAACAACATAACACATCAAACTTACCACACTTACCTACCCGAGGTCTCAGAAACCTCAGGTTCTGATACCACCAAATGTAACCCCTCGTCCCGGTCTAGCCAACAGACCGGTCCGAACGGGTTACACGGGGAAACTCGAAGCGAAACCGCTAAGGCCTCACTCCGATTAATAACCCTATTTTTTTATTCCTTTACTTATCTTTTCTAGATGCCTTTATTAAATCCTATGTGATATGACACGTAGCGAACATACACGGATACAAATCCCACAAGACATGCAATTTAAATAGCCTAATTTAACTTTTATAACAGGTCGTATCGATACGCTAGATGACTGTATCGATACGCTAGATGACTGTATCGATACGCCTGAACCTGGTCAACGCCCTAAGGTCAACCCAGGGAGACCGTATCGATACACATCAAGACCGTACTGATATGCCCTCAACGGTCAACTTCTCTCAGTCAAACTACAAGGACCGTATCGATACCCTTAGAACTCGTATCGATACGCCAAAATCTCGCCAATTTCTCAGATTTCCCGAGAGCCTTTGGTGTACCGATACGCCTCTGTGTATCGGTACGCTTTGCCCAAAATGAGCCCCAAAGCAAGGACCGTATTGGCGTATTGGCACAACCCTTGAGCGAACCGATACGCCCTGCACTGCAAGTCTCATTTTAGCAACTAAAAACACAATGACTCAACTCTAGGTGCATTTGAAGACTCGACTAGAAACATACCAACTCACATACATCACTAAGCAACTATAGATAAGTATACAGAGCAGTTTAAGCATACAACGAAACAACGAACACCAATTAAGCATACATAAAGGAAACTAACAAACAAACATGCTTAGCAAACCAACAAAAGAGTTAAAGGCCTTAACAAACATACTCAAAACCACAAGAAACATCAAACATATGCATAACCTAGAGGCATTCCAACCTACCACAAGCATGATCAACCATAGATCATACATATGATTTAAGGCAAGCGAAAGACATACATTTAGATCCTTCCAACACATGCCAAAACATCAAACCATCAAACATGATATATATATATATATATAAGGCAATAAAGCATGCTTAAAAAAACCATTTAGCCAAAAGAAACATACGTTCACCTAAGCAATGCACAATCAAGGTTTTCATGCCTTCAACAAAAACATAAGACGTGGTTAAAAACCTTCAAATACAGAACACTTAGGCATCAACATAAACATGGTTTACAAATCCATCAACACAAAGCTTTAACAACATAAAACCAACACAAAAAAGTCTAGATACACGCTCCTAAAACACGTAGCATTTCCCATTGCTAAACTACTACATTATTTACCAAACCATATTTGAGCAACTACCACACGCTTGGACGCCATTTCCTTCCTCCTTGCTAACTCCCTGCTAATGATCTGCATTGTCATAAAAGGAGAGCGTAAGCATAAAGCTTAGTGAGCGGAGCTCTAAAAACACATCAACAATGCAGTTTTCAAAACATAAATCTTAGTTGAAAAGCAAACCATTTTAAAGTACGAAAGGAGACACAAACATCAATATTACATGGTATGCACATGCATAACCAAAACACGGTGGGACCACACATCCTCATAGTAACGAAAACCATCACGTGAGGTTCAACACCAACAACGACTACACAACAACATTAAACATAGAGTAAAAGCAACCCACACTTCACGCTATATCACAACAATCACACACACATTAACACTTAATGAACAAGGTGAAATAACAACTTACCCTTGGGTTTAGGATAGCCCCTTAAGGCTCCACCCAAACCCCCAAGAAACCTCTTTGAACATATTTAAACCTCAAAACAGTTTCCACTCACCATTCGCACACCAAGTTAAACCACAAAGTCATTTCAAGCTTCTGAACTTCTCGGGACCGCGTCCGAACCACTCAAGGCCAATTCTGCTATTTCTAACCAATCAAAACAATATATTAACCTCTTAATCAACCACAAATTTGCTGTTATACATCAGCTCACAATTCCACAATATTTTCTCAACAATTCAAAGTCGAATTCCTTCCAAATATTCTCATTTTCGTACTCCAGCAAAACCCAGCCATTACTCTTCAATTTAAACACTTAAAACACTCCAAAACATGTCCAAAACATCACCTGAAGGCTGTACAACCATCAGCCCTTCATTTCCTCACATAAACACCTTAAAAACTCTTATTTTCCACTTCTAAAAATCACCTACAGCAGTGGTTTCGAGAATCTTATCAAACCAGCACTATCATCATTCAAAAATCATCAAATAACATCTAAAAACACCTACCCAAGGTCCACATACCTCCAACCCTCTTTTTACCACAAAATCAAGCCAAAAACTCACTTATTTCACTTATGAAATCCACCCATAAGACTAGTTTCGGGTATACTATAATTAAGCAACCTTTCTAACATGTTATGACTTCAAAATAAACTTTAAAAACACCCCAAAACACTACCCTAAAAGACTCATACGAGATTTCACCCAAAATCTCCACTTTTCATAAATCTTGAAAAGGTTGAGAATTAATGGGCTTTGCAAATTCAACTTTAATTTAAGTTAAATTTAAGTAAAACAAGGTAAAGAAAAAGATGAGTGGTTTTGATTTTCAAAACCCTCTCAAATTTCCATTAATGGCGTTATCGTAAATTATGAGAACTTTTATAAAAATCAGCTCTTTAATTTAAATTTAGCCCGAAACTAATCCTATATCAACACTGATAACTCCCGAGCCCTAAAACCGAGGTGTTACACACCCCTATCTAATGTAGTTTACTATTTAAAAATATTATTGTGTTTGGAGATAGCTAGGTTTTTTCTATTTCTTTACTTAATTTATTGCCCATCAATGTGCGCGACTCAATAATTAATACTTTTAGTTTTCATGTTCATTTTTTTAATAATTGAATTTTAAATATTTTCTTATCATGTCAACAAATTTTAGAGCACATGGTTAAAGCTTTAATGTTGACATCTTCCCTTTTCCCTAGGTTGTGGGTTCAAGACTAAATAGAAGCATAATTCTCCTTCTTTCTCCCCTATGTAGAAATTGTTAAAAAAATATTTTCTTATCATTAATACATTTTCGTTCTTATTGTAGTTTCCATCGAACAAAGCACCATATTCTTATTGTTGACACAAAATCTCACCATCCAAGAGAAAATGATTTTCCACCGAATGATGAGTCTACTATGCTCGACAAACACCGCTGAACACCACTAACGCTAGTTTAATAAATTTTTTTTAGTATATTAGCATGATATATATATATATATATATATATATATATATATATATATATATATATATATATATATATACTGCTATATAAAAAATATGAAGATATATATATATATATGCATATCTTATATGATAAAAGAAAGTAATTGAAATCAAAATGTACTGTAACATGATAAATAATTGCAATTAAATTTGTATAGGAACTCGAAAACTCGACTCGAATTTCATAAACTCGACTATAATCGAAAAAATTTCAAATAAAGTTTGAGTTGTAAAATATGACACGCCAACTCGAATAAAACAAAATTCTTTGACTCAACTCGATCGAACGCTCACCCCTATCTAGTGTAGTTTACCATTTAAAAAATATTGACGTGTTTGGAGATAGCTAGCTTTTTTTCTTTACTTAATTTATTGCTCATCAATGTACGCGGCTCAATAATTAATACTTTTAGTTTTCATGTCCATTTTGTTAATAATTGAATTTTAAATATTTTTCTATTAAGTTAACAAATTTTAAAGCATGTGGTTAAAGGTTTAATGTTGACACCCTCTCTTTTCCCTAGATTGTAGTTTCAAGACCTTTTAGAAGCAAAATTCTCATTCCTCTTCTTAGGTAGAAATTGTTAAAAAAATATTTTCTTATCATTAATACTTTTTCGTTCTTATGGTAGTCTCCATCAACAAGGCACCCTATTCTTATTGTTGACACGGAATCTTACCATCTAAGAGAAAATAATTTTTTACCGAAAGATGAGTCTACTACGTTTAACGGGCACCGCTAAATACCACTAACACTAGTTTAAATTTTTTTTAGTATATTATCCAAAAAAAATCTTTAATAGCATGTCGTTTTATTACTTTTACATTTAGTTTTCGTTTTGTTTCTGTAGAAGAAATTTTTACCAAGCTCGACGAATACCGCTGAACACCATTAACAATGAACACCATTAAATTGATTAATAAAGATTAAAAATCTCAAGAACTCAACATATAATTATAAATTATTTAAAGTAAAATTTCAATTAAATTATTTCCTATATATATATTATTTTTTAAATAATTAGATCAAATATCAACCTTAGTTGATTTAAAAAATAAAAACCCTAAACTATAAATCCTAAACCCCAAAATCATAAACCCTAAACCTTAAACTCAAAACCCTAAATTATAAACATGAAGCCCGAAACCATAAACCATAAATTATAAACCCTAACCCTAAACTTGAACATTGAGTTTAGGATTTTAGGTTTATGGTTTATAGTTTAGAGTTTAAGGTTTAGGGTGAGTTTTGGGTTTTTATTTTTTAAATTGACTATGATTGGTATTTGATCTAATTATTTAAAAAAGATTAAAAAATATAATATATATGGAAAATAATTTAATTGAAATTTTACTTTTAATAATTTATAATTATATGTTGAGTCCTTAAAATTTTTAATCTTTATTAATCAATTTAATGGTGTTCAACGATGTTCAACGTTAATAGTGTTCAACATGACAAAATTTTACTCTAAAAAACAAAATGACTAAAAGTAAGAAAACGACATGCTATTGGCATAAGATTTTTTTGGCTACTATACTAAAAAAAATTCCTTAAACTACTTGCCAAACTCTCATTCATTACCATCTAATATTAATTATTGATATAACCATCAATTATTATTAGTAAAATTCTACCTGCGACGAACACCGCTAAACATTATTAATCTTAAACATTATTACATTAATTAATAAAAATTAAAAATTTCAAAGACTCAACATAAAATTAATAATTATTTAAAAAAATCAATTAAATTATTTTTCATATATATTTAATACCTCATCTATTTTCATATTTCTATTTTGGTACCCAAACTAAAAAAGACATTGAAGTATCAAAATTATAGACGATTATACCACAGCCTGATCTCTTCACCGGCGAATCATCCGCCATTTTTTTCTCTCTCAACTCTCAGATGAACAATGAAGCTTTTTTTTCACGGATAAAAATGGTGAATTTTCAAGCAATTAATTAGCTGAAACACGAGTATTTTTTAAAATGAAATGTAAAAGAATACACGGGAGAGAAATCATGTTGATTTCAAAATTCTAAAAAGCCAAAATTTTCACTTGTTTTTATGAAAATTCCAAAAAATTCTCTATTTTTTCATGAAAAAATGGTTTTGTTTAAATTTCTTGTACGTTGAAGGTTATAAGAAAGCTCGAGACACTGTCTATAATTAAAAAAAGATCTCTAAAAATTTAACAAAATTAAAAAAAAAGAGGTGTAGCCTTCATTATTTGAATGAAGAATTTATCGTAAAAGCCAGCCGAAATAGTAGAATTATTCATAAAGAGAAGAGGGCACGTCTGTAGCCTCATTGGCCGGAAAGCTGGTTGTTTTCCATATTCAAGGACTCTAAGCAATGCAAACTACATCTACACAAGCTCTGTTGTATTAATAGGGATAGAAGATAATAATAATAATAATAATAATAATAATAATAATAATAATAATAATAATAATAATAATAATAATAATAATAATAATAATAATAATAATAATAATAATAATAATAATAATAATAATAATAATAATAATAATAATAATAATAATAATAATAATAATAATAATAATAATAATAATAATAATAATAATAATAATAATAATAATAATAATAATAATAATAATAATAATAATAATAATAATAATAATAATAATAATAATAATAATAATAATAATAATAATAATAATAATAATAATAATAATAATAATAATAATAATAATAATAATAATAATAATAATAATAATAATAATAATAATAATAATAATAATAATAATAATAATAATAATAATAATAATAATAATAATAATAATAATAATAATAATAATAATAATAATAATAATAATAATAATAATAATAATAATAATAATAATAATAATAATAATAATAATAATAATAATAATAATAATAATAATAATAATAATAATAATAATAATAATAATAATAATAATAATAATAATAATAATAATAATAATAATAATAATAATAATAATAATAATAATAATAATAATAATAATAATAATAATAATAACAACAACAACAACAAGTTTTTGGATTATATTTTAGACTTTGATTTGTTTCGTTTAGTATTGTCCATGTAATCTGCAGTAATTGATCGTGTTTTTGCGAATAAACATGTAATAACTTTCATTTTAAGAACTCGACTTTATTAGGATCACAATTCAACAATGATTTATCTTCGTTAACTGCAAAGTTTCTATTTACCCTTATTAAAAAAATATTATTCTTCGAAATTACATATATTGTTTGGTATCAAAATAAAAGTACAGAAATAGGTGATGTACTAAATATGTAGTTTACCATTATTAAAAAATTCAAAAAATTAATATATATGAAAAATAATTTAATTGATTTTTTAAATAATTATTAATTGTATGTTGAGTCCTTGAATTTTTTGATCTGTATTAATCAATTTAATGGTGTTCAATTGTGTTCAGCGTTAGTGGTGTTCAGCGGTGTTCGTCGCACGTGGTTGACTCATCCTTATCATTATTACATATTCATAATAATGATTAATGTGAACTAAACAATTAGTTTCAGTGGAAAAGCGGGATATGTTCATCTTAAGAGATCCGAGTTCAATTATTTTGTCTACAAGATGTGTGCATTGTCAAATAGTTAAAAATATGTATAAATAGATACTACTAATGACATAGCTATATAGGAGTAAGAGGGACAATTCGCCCCCACCCCTAGTTTTTTTTCACATTTGTCATTTTATATATATTTTTTAAAAATTAATTTATTTATGAATCTTCACTTTCAAATATTTATGTTTTGTTCCTAATTTTAAATCATGACTTCGCCCCTGGGTACTACATTGTAATAATTTTTATACTATTAAAAAAACAAATGATTAATGTATAATCAATAAAATAGTAATAGATTAAATATCAATCCTCAAATTATAACACTATATTTAATTCCGTACTTATTTTGTAGTTAAATAAACCCCATTATATATTTTTTATCCATTAAAGCCCCTACTTAATCTAAAAGGTACTTTTTATGCTTATGTGGAGGACGAGATGAAAAAATGACACGCCAAGATTTTTTATCCATTAAAGCCCCTACATGTTTTTATAATTAATAAATGGATCCTAGTATCCTACATATATCTTTTATTCCATCAATTTCTTTAAATTTTCATTTCAGTTTTATTCTAGAAATATTTTAATTATTTAATTTATTATAAATATAATTATAATTACAATACAACATAAAACACCAATTATTATTTATTATTTATTCATTTTAATATAATATTTTTGCTCTTAGCTCAACGCTAGTATTGCATTTGAATCTAAACATGTAATTGTCAATTTTAATACAAACACATAATAAACTATGGATTATTTTTTCTTTTTAAAATTTTAGTAGATTAAAAGAGTTTTATTCATATACATTTGAGTGTTTATTTAGAGATTTAGATTTTATCTTCATAAGTAATGAAACTGTGATATGCGTAAATATATAAGAAAAAAATATAATTCAAATTAACTTTCCATATCATTTTTCCATCTCATTCTCCACGTAAGGGATTTAATGGGCTTAGTTAGAAAAAAGTAGTTATTTTTTTTAGGGTTAATGTAAAACTTAAATTGATTTTAATATAACTAATTGTATAAGGGCTTATTTGTAAATACAATAAATTTTTAAGTACTTCAAAGACTCACTCAATTGACAAGCTTTTTGAACTAAAAGATCCTTCAAGTCAAAACTTTTAAAGTGTTCAAAAATTATCTAAGTATTTTAAAGCCTAACTTCAATTCTAATCCCAGGCGTATCGATACGCTTAAGCGGTATCAATACGGTTTTCCTTTACTGAAATTTCAATCGTTAAAAGTGTACCGATACAGTTAACCCTGTATTGATACGATTTGATGATTTTTGCAAAATCTTTTCATTTAATGATTCGAACGTTGCTTATCAGTTATTGGAATCTCAAATTTTAAAATGACCGTTAACCGTATCGATACGCTCATTTAGCGTACCGATACACTTTTTGGTGAAGTTCAATCCAGGATTTCAGTAAGCAAATTTCGTATCGATACGGTATATGAGTATCGATACGCCCATTATTTTACACTATACCCGTACTGATACGCCCTTATAACGTATCGATACACCCTCTTAAATGTACACAACGACTCTTTCTGTTTTGAGACAAGTATCGATACTCTTGTTCGAGTACCGATACGGTAAGTTGCAAAAGTGCATTTATGGTGGGAAAAAAGGCTCCAACGTCTCTATTGATGACCTCAACCACTCAAACGACTAGAATTCAATGCAAGGGTATAAAAGCAAGCCTCCAAAGCACCGACAACAACTATTGAACCTACTTGCAACATCTAAGCTATATTTCAAACCTTTGTGCTTCATAATAGTCATATCTTGTACCCAACTTGTTGTAATCCTTATTGTAAATCATTAGTTTAAGTTTGAGGGAGTGTTTGATTGTAATTGGGCAAATTTTCAGTCTTGTGAAAGATATTTTCATTTGCCAAATTTCTTCTTTGTAAAGAAAGTCTTTCGGGTCAATCTTTGGGTAGTAAGATTGACCGATTGTAAAGGTTACCTCCTTAGCCTAGAAAATGGGAAGAAAATCTAGCGGAGATTGTTGAAAATCCTTAGTAAGAGCTAAGGTAGTGGATGTAGAGCTTGTTAGAAGCTTGAACCACCATAATTTATTTGGTTCTTCATTTTTCAATTTCCAATTTGCTCCCTCTAAATTTAAAAAGCAAACTCACCCATCTCTTGGCCAAATCACATTCATTTGATCCACTCAACAGTTAACTACTGGATGGTCACTTATGTTTTCCCAGTACAGAGTTGGTCACCAATTTTCAAAAATGACCAGTAAGGTCACTTATGTTTTCGATCTGTAAACTTTTGGTCACTGAGACATTTGTTGCCGTTAAACTTTAACAAGAAATTGATCTGACACAATAAAAAGAAGGATAAATTACTTAGGCAATCCTTAAACTATATTACTTCACTTATATTTTGACCACCGAAATAAAAATAATTTGTATAATTACACATTAAATCTTTCATATTTACAATATTTATCCTTATAAGGAAGGCGAAACATTTCGCTTTCTCGAAAAACTTATAAAAACATGGGAGGTTTGCTTCCAATGATAGATTTTTAAGCTGACAGACAAGAGGAACAGAAACATGTGATTGCGGAGAAGCTTGCTTCCAATGATAGATCTTTAAGTTGATCTTTAAATTGACCCATACGTTGTTACAGCCTTGGAAAGAAAGAATGCATGGGAAATTTGGATCCAGCTTACACTTGAGAGGTTCTAGGGTGAATCTCTAATTTGAGGTTAATTTAAGGCTGAGCGGTTGTGAATGTTATAAGTTTGTACATAATTTATTACAAGGCTTGTACATAATTAATTACAGAAAGTGTAATTAAAAAGGTACATACATAGTTTGTTACAAGAGATCACAAAACCCAAGAAACCTCAACCAAGGGCAATAAACTATGTACATACATAGTTTCTTACAGGAAAACTTAATTTGTTACAAAAAGTATGACAAATTAAGTATGTACTTAATTTATTACAGTTTGTACGTAAGTTGTTACAGAATTTGAAATGAAAAAGGTATGTATCGATTTTATTACACAAGATCACCAATCCCTTTTAATTTGTGCCTTCGATTTTTGGGTGACCGGTTAACCGGGTCACTTTTTTTTAATCCAACAGTTATTATTCTACTATCTAAATCTAATAGTTTAAAATAATTGGTCTTATATTAGCCTTAAATTAAAAGTTTTTTTTAGACAAATCCCTTACACTTCAGCGGATGTGGGGTAATATCTATTATGGATAATAAATTATGTCGTGTCTGTAGCATTTTGTATTTTCTTGCATAGATATCTCTCTCTTTAACCTTTCCTCTCTCTACCTTTCTACTCTTTACCTTTTTTTTCTCTGTTATGAAGAGTATGCATTACTATTTCAGGATATAGTTTGGACTGCCTTCAAGAAAATTGGGAATTTTGGCCAAATATTTTTTTTGGGAATTTATCAGGAAAAATAACATCCTTAGAAGAATATTTGGAAAAATATCCCCATTCGGCCCACGTCAGGGTAATTCACGTTTTGCAAGACACGATTTTCAAAATCTCGTTCAACAGAGCGCGACTTCGGTCTGATGTGGATTATATTATCCAGTATTTAATTTTTAAAAAAAATAATCAAAGTTGCATACTACAGGATGCGACTTCCACGAGAATTTCAAACGACTCGTTGTGATAAGATGAAATAGCGCTGTGTGGGCTGCGATTTTCGCATTAATAAATTACGTCGATTGAAAATTTAATTACCGCGTTAGGGTTTTGAAGAAAACACATTTTGTAGGGTGCGATTTTCAAAAGTCGCATCCTGCAAGATGCGATTTTCATTGAACAGTTGCACCCCAACCGGTGCGATTTTCACTATAAATTGGTCCCCACCCTCCCATTCTACCCCACACCAAAAATATTCACTCTCTCTCAAATCTACTTTCTTTCAATTTCTCGGTTTATTTTTCGTGTTTGATATAATGTCGGGATTGATAAGGTTGGATCACAAGCACATGTTCGATTATCATCGGAGAAATGTAAGTTTTATCCCATTTTATTTATTTATTTATTTTATTATATATTGTTATTTATTTAAATACGTATTTTTATATTCTTTTATATAGTTTAATTTATTCATACGAGTTTATTTTTTTTTAGAATGGGATGGAACGACATCTGAAGGTTTCTTACAACCGGATGACAAGATCACCAGACTTGTTGATCCAACCGTACTTATAGCGGGTCGGGTTTTTGCACGCATCCAAAATTCTTGGAGGTGCAAAAATAGACGTTGATTTGGTAAACGCTCTTTTGGAGAGGTGGAGGTCAGAGACACACACATTCCACCTTCCTTGCGGCGAGGTAACGATTAACCTGGAGGACGTGTCCCATATCCTGGGTTTGCCTGTTGATGGAGAGGCTATCACCGGTATCGGTGCTGAAGATTGGATGGACCTATGTTTGAGTGGGCTAGGGGTTGCGCCGGAGAGTTTTTACGACAAAAAAATAAAATTAGTGTTGTTGTAAGATAATTTTGGTAATGTACCCATTGACGTGAATGAAGATGTGAAGAAGGTAACAATAATTTTTTTAGTGAATATTATTGAAATAATAATTTTTTTACATATGCTAATATATATATTTGTATTGTAGGCATATGCTCGTGCTTATATTTTACAGATGATCGGCGGGGTATGATGCCTGACAAAACTCAGAACAAGGTTCACATGATCTAGTTGCGGTATTTGTAGAATTTTAAAGATTCCGGTAAACTAAGCTGGGGATTCGCAGTTTTGGCCACTCTGTTTAAGGAGCTGTGCAAGAACACCGATTCAGAAAAGTATTGCATTGGAGGTTGTTTGGTGTTGCTCCAATCTTGGGTGTGGTGGAGAATGTCATTTTTACGCCATGAGCTTTTGCAACCTACTCCATATGTTTTTCCGCTAAGCCAGAGGTAAGAAAAGAGTTAATTTTTTTTAATATACGTTTTATTATAATTAATTACAATTATCTTCTTATTTTGTAGGTGGGCCGCTCTTTAACTCATGTTGGTGTTGCGAAGGGCCTGGAGGTTATCAGACAAGATATTGAGAATTTTTTGAATGATCAGGTAACACTTTGGTGTATTTGTATAAAATAAATTTTATATTTAACTATACGTATTATCTTCTTCTTTTTAATATATGCATTATATATTGTACAATTTTTATAGAAACCGTACGGGAATACGGAAGTGCACCACTGCATCCCAAAATTTTTGGCCGAGACGAAGCTTATTTGGACAACCTCTGTACCACTCGTCTACTATGCCACCGTTGAGTGGCATCCGACCGACCGCGTCTTACGGCAATTTGGTTGTTTCCAACGTATCCTAGTTGAGCCTCTAACTCTAGATAAGTTGCACAAACTCACTCGACAAGGGAAGCCCGAGGTAATAAATATTTATATACTTACCGCATTCTTTTATTAATTCAAACTTAATTCATATCTAAAAAGAATAATAATTTTTTTGATTGTCCAATAGGTTGATTGGTCGGTGTACCACCACGCTTATATCGATCACTAGAGGGACATGATGAATCCGCGATGGCAACCTTAGAGTGAGTAATGTATGTTTGATACGATGGTGGGTGATGATTACGAGGACTAGTTTACGGTGAATGGGAAGCCATTTATTCTGACTTGAGAGGAGGCAGCGGTTTTCTATCGGTGTCAGCAACGCAACCGCCCACGGTCTCAACGTTCGAGGGGGGAGCACGGAACCCCTCCGGCGGTGCGTCATCATCGACGAGAAGTCGTGGTCCTGCCTCCGCAGCACCGCCACCATCTGATGCTACCCCACCACCGTTTTATACGGCATAAGTTACGCTTTGTCTTTGCTAACACGTCACGTCACCTCCCATTTTATTAAATAGGAGGATAAAAAGTGACTTCTATGGGGAAACAGAAAGCTGGCGAAACTCGCGTTCTATAAAACACGAGTTCTGAGGAATTAGAAAGCTGGCAAAACTTGCGTTCTATAAAACACGATTTTCCCTGACAAGGTACGTATACTGCAAAGCTAGCATAACTTGCATTCTATAAAACGCGATTTCTCCTGACACGCCAGGAATCTGCAAAGCTGACATAACTTGCATTCTATAAAACGCGATTTCTCCTGACACGTCAGGAATCTGCAAAGCTGACACAACTTGCGTTTTATACGATGCGAGTAACACTTTGTCTCTGCTCACACGTCACATCACCTCCCATTTTATTAAATAAGAGGATAAAAAAATTTACATCCAACAAACTTTTTTCTGCCAAATGTTCAAAGCATTTCGTGTACGAAGAAGAAACATTGCTTCGTTTTTTCAACAATGCCAGAAATAGTGGATGCTCTGGTTCACTAAGATGGTGAGATTATCCCTGATGCTGAACTCGGTGTCATATTCCAGTCCCCCAAAAATGTTATGTAATAGATTTCGATCGGAGTAACGTATGAAAGGCTGAAGCGAACGCTAAAGAGGAAGATTCCACATGCTTCCGAGAGGGAGTTACACCCATTGAGGTATTGACTACCTTCATCGATAGATCCGCTTTATTTCACAATATTTGATGTGAAATACGACAGAGATGTGCAAATGATGATCGACACCCATACGCAGTATTCTATGAGATGACCCCTAGAGCTCTTTGTAACATTTTCTGAATGAAATGTCAGATTCCAAACCGTTGTCTCAAATTGGATCCAAGCAAATCTTGACTTTGACCTAAATGCTAATAGTCCTACATCAAGTTTGCGACAAGGGTTCAACTTACTACGTACAAGAAATGACCAGGCTTCACCGTCTTCTGCCTCGAGGCCAAGGCATTCTTCCGTAGCCAGGTTCGACATTGACCTGAATATGTCGCCAACTCAGCACTCAACGTACAATCCATACAGTACGAGTGTAAGGTCGTCATCATCTATTGGGTCGTCCCACCGTGAAGAGTTTAACCCATTCGATGACTTCTCTTCCGGACGTCACTTAACTTATTTCCCCAATGAGACAAACATAGAAGATTTCTCATACGGACAACACTCAACTTATATCCCCAGTCAGACAAATGTACATGATTTCTCATACGGACGACACTCAACTTATATCTCAGGTGTAGGGCCGTCATCATCTATGGGGTTGTCCTACCATGAAGAGTTTTATCAGTTTGATGACTTCTCTTCCGGACGTCACTTAACTTATATCCCCGGTGAGGCAAACACAATTGATTTCTCATTGAAAGGGACACATTCTCGCGATCGGGTTACGATTGCAGAAACTAGTAAGGTACACGTTGCTGATGAATCAAAACTCTACAATTTTGAAGGATATAATTCTGATGAGAAATCGCTGATGGACCCCGAGACCGAAGGTAACGAGATGAGTTTATTTCTAGACCAACCACCAGACCTTGACGAGCCTGTGGAAGTTGCAGATGATGTTGCAGAGGAAGAACCTATGGAAGTGTAGCCCCAGCCAGTTTTATTGGAACTCACAAAAGCTCTATGTATTACAAGCCATCATCCCACTTCACAATAGTTGATATGGAAGGCTTCTACGCTACAGAATTTCCATAATTCCCACAGTTGGACCAGTTGAACGAACGAAATATTGGTGAACTGCATGTTGGGATGGTCTTCAGGATTACAAAACTTGTGGAGGCTGCCATCAAGCATTACAACATACGCAACTCAGTTACATCCACCGTGCGGAAAACTAAAGCGAAAAAATATATTGTTGAATGGCCCCACAAGTCCGACGGATGTAACTAGAGGGCTCGTGTATCATGTTTGAAGAGGATGAACAACATGTGGCAGATAACGAGATATGAAAGACCTCATACATGCTCCGTGGTAAGCCTGAACCAAGACCATCTCAACTTGGCTGTGCACGTGCTCTCTAATCATATCATTTCACTCTTGAAAGCAAATCCACGCGTATCTATGCCAGTATGTATAGCATCGATCCAATTTCATTACATGTACACTGTTAATTATGATAAGGCGTGGTATCTAAGATATTGTGTCATCCAACAACTGTATGGACAGTAGAAGGAATCCTACAATGAGTTGCGAACGTGGCTAAACTGTATGCAAAAATACAACCCATGAACTATTGTGGAACTTGAGACAGTGCCAAGATACGAAATGGATTGTGTCGTACCTGGAGAGCGCGAATTTTCTGCATATTTTGGACATTTTCGCAATGTGTTAAAGCATTCCGCCATTGCAAGTCGATGTCGCAGATCGATGGTACATTCTTGTATGACAAATACACCAAGATCTTACTAGTAGCAGTTGCACAAGACGGCAACAGAAAATGCATTCTGGTAGCGTTTGCCATCGTTGAAAAGGAAGATATCCCTTTGTGGACGTTTTTTCTTACCAACTTGCGAACCATGTCTTACGTCATGTCCTACTGGCAAGACCAGACGGTATATGTATTATTTCAGACAGAGGCGCAGGGATCTAAGGATCAATCCAATGTTTGGAACGGTCTTGGGAACCTCCCTATATTCATCATCGGTACTGTCTGCGACACATTGCTGCAAATTACTACCAGATGTATAAGAATAATGATGAGCCTATAATGGTTCTACGCCTTTCACTCTCAAAATTATAAATTAACTTGTCTATTACTATTAATTCTAGTTAATTATTTCATATTTTTTTAATAGGCAATGCACACCGAGTAGAGCTGGTTGAGAAGCTGCTAGAAGAGTTGAAAGTAAGAAATCAATTTGGACATGACTATCTTCTTAATATCCCGAGGGAGAAATGGTTGTGATGTTATGATGTGGTCGTCGATATGGTCACATGACGACGAACTTGGTTGAGGCGATCAATTCGTCTCTGAAGGGAACACGTCATTTACCCATCACATCAGTTGTGAAGGCAACATATTATCGTCTGGACACCCTTTTTGCAACCCTCGGAAAACAATCTATGAACTGGATGGCAGGTGGTCACAAGTTCCATCCAGATCTCCAGCAAAAATTTCTGATATACCGTGCGCAAGCAAACACGATGGGTGCTACATGCTCCTCTCGTCACCAACATAGCTTTACGGTTACTGAATTTTCAAGACCACTTGAAGGAATTATGCACCAAAACTACGTTGTTAAAATACAAGAGCGAACATGCGATTGTGGAGTCTTTTAGACATTCGAGTACCCGTGTGTACACATCTTCGCTGCATGTGCATCCGTTCATTTCGACGCAATGACACTCGTTGATCCTATATACAGACTTGAAAATGTTTTCAATGTATACTGATCCAAGTTTTCTCCCATCGGAAATGAATGTCATCCTGATGTGGTTGAAAATGAACCTAAGATTTGGCCAAATGAATCCCTGCGACGCAACAAAAAAGGTCGCACAAAGTCAAGTAGGATTCATTGTGCCGAGGATATGGTTCCTCGAGAACGGACCGGCCAACCTAAGTTATGTGGAAATTGTAGGAACCCTAGACGCGACATTAGAAAATGTCCTAGGACCTGCCCTCGAATCATCTAATTGTAATTGTAACTCTAATGTTTTAATCCTAAATAACATTATAAACCTCTGATGTTATGTTTTCTACGCACTATTGTAAACATGTGTTCTCGTACTACCACGTGGAAGTTATATAACAAAAGAAATACCACGACCGTACACTAAAACAACAAAATCGATTAAAACATGAATATCGACACATGTTTCCATTTTCTTAATGCAAAGGAATATACTAAGATAGCATTTTTAACACAATTTCTACACTATTTAGGATGCCTTTTACGCGTCAATTTCTGCACTATTGTAAACATGTGTTCTCGAATTACGCCATGAAAGTTAAATAAAAAACCGTGAAATTACCACAAAATCAACTCAAACATCACTACCGATCCATGTTTCCATTTTCTTCATTCAAAGAAACATGACAAGATAGCGTTTTTAACACGATTTATACATCGTTTCGGATGCCTTATATACGCCGATTTTTACACCATTTTGAAGAGATGCATCACTAGTATGAGGTAAAAGATCAAAACCATGAAAAATTATCCCCAAAGACTATGAAAATTAAGCATAAAAAACCCTATCGAGCTTTGTTTAAACAATAGGATTAGTCGAAAATCGCATTCTGCAGAATGTGACTTTTGCAGATTTCTCGATAAATTCACGATGAGTCGTTGTAAATTCTCTTGGAATTTGCATCTTGTAAAATGCGACTTCAGTTTATTTTTTAAAAAAAAATTAAATACCGGATAATATAATCTGATGTGGACCGAAGTCGCACCCTGTAGAACGAGATTTTAAAAATCGCATCCTGCAGAACACGATTTACCCTGACGTGGGCCAAATGGGGAGTATTTTTTCAATTGTTCCTCTAAGAGGTTATTTTTCAAGATAAATTCCCAAAAAGGAATATTTGGCCAAAATACCCCAAGAAACCTTGTAGAGCAAAGGTAGTGCAGCAGACTGCATGTTCTAATCCTCATAAATATATTCTATCATGGGAAACAGTTTTCCCCCCTGTGGAACTGAAAAAAAAATGTGTGAATTATCTGAATACGAAACAAAATGTTGCCAAAATAATAGGAGATGCAATCTGATACTTTGAATAGTTAGAGATCTTGATATGAAACTATGCTATTATCCTCACTAGGACATGATATCTATTAAATGTTTTGAGATATCAAAGAGGATATATAAAAAAAAAGATAGAAGAAAAAGGCTGGCTTAATTATCTTGTAGGTGAATTGTCATAATATTTGTAGGTGAAGGAGTAGGCCTTGCTTATGAGTATTTATTTTAGTTGTATTTTTTGTCTTTATTTCGATTAAATATAAGTTTGAAGGACTTAACTGGGTTGTTTTATGATGTTTTCATGCATGGGACGTGATGCTGGAAATAAGTTAGAATTCTGCAGAAAATACTGGAGTCATGGGCAGATTCATGGGCATGAATCAGGGCATGAATGCTGACTGGGCGCCACGTCAGCGTCTTCTAGAAGCTGACGTCAGTAGTAGTGATAACTTATTAGGCCGCTTGTCAGATAGCTTATCTCCGAATTTTTAAATTTTAAAATTTAAACTTTAAATAATTATTTTGTTTAATTTTAATTATCATTTTAGGTTTACCTAAGTTATTTGAAACACTATAAATACCCCTTTTAGGGTAAGACTTGTAATCAATCAATTATCAATTGAATATCATTTCATCTTCTCTTGAAAATTCTTCTCTTAGTTTTACTTTAGTTCTTTTCTTATATTTCTTCTTTTAATTATTTCTTAAATGTCGAGCATGATTAATTTGATAACCATGCTCGGCTAGATCTTTTTAAGCCGAAGGCTTATGCGATGGCGCGTTCTCAAGGCGAGGTTTGAAACTATGCTTCAAACATTTCGAAAACTTCTTCTCGATTTCTTCATACTTATTTTCTAAATCAAAATGATTTTTTTAAAAACCCAAAGATTGACTTTGGAGAAAAACAATTGTTTTGATCTATCAAGTGGGAGGGAGGATCGGCTATTGAAACAAATCTGACTTCCAGGGAACACACTTAGTAAATAGATTACTAAGGGAAATTGAGATCGAATCGTTTTTATAGAAATGACTATTCGAGTTGGTTACGAGGTTAAAGAATTTGTTTTCTCAACATTGAGTTGGTTTAGACAAATTATCAAAAATGAAACCAAAAATTGATTTTGGAGATTCAGTTTACAAACAAAAAATTCAAGGATTGACCTTGAAGTAATTTCGCCAACAAATTTTTCGAAATTAAAATCCATACCAATGAACCGAGTAGAACAAGTCAAAGCTTAGCTCGAGGTTGAAAATCTCCATATTATTTTAAACTCTTTTAAACTCTTACTTTTACTCTCATAAAAAATTACATTTCATTGCAACAAACCTCCCACCTAAATCACCTCAACATAGCTCCATCAACAACTCTTGGTTCAGAAACTACAAAAGCGCGATAAGGAAAGTTCTAAGTCCTTGCGTGTTCGACTCCTACTTCCCTATCTACACTTAATTTAATTCATTTATTTATTTTATTATTCGGAAGAAAGAAATTATTCTTGGCACGTTACGACGCGTGTCACTTGCCAACATCAATCCATTGGTAATTGTTTTTAAAATAATAATTTTGTCAATCAATATGATATTGTATAAGTGTATATAGGTACATTTATTCACAACTTGTTTGCCTGATTATAAAAATGCTAGTGAAAATGTTATGGAAACAACTGGAAGAGTGATTTTGTTGCAGAGAAGAGGAACAGAAACCTGTGGTTGTAGAGAAGCTTGCTTTCAATGATAGACAAGAGAATGACTTTAACTACAGAGTCAAGTGAATTCAAATGTAAAAGTTACATCAGTTCAAGAGAATGCATGTTAAACAACAAAATTCTTCTGTTGAGAAGATAGGTCATGTCAATCAAGTCAAAGTTGATGAAAAATTAAAATCTATCAAGGGTACTAGTGAGTTGGTTGAGATAAAAAAGCATAGATTCATAGTTCTGTGAAAGTCTCCAATGAGAATGGAAACTCAAGACGTCCTGCTGAAAATTGATGATATACTAACAAAACCTCCGAACCATAAACTCCATTTATGTGATGGTTTAAATTCTTGAATTATTGGGAATTATTACAGTATAAAATATACCGTGTGAATTGGGGATTAAGACAGTAGAAAATTAAGGATTGTGTTAGATGAAGAAAAATATAGAAGAGGGTGGAGAGGAGAAGAAATAAAAATGTAAATATGGAGGATTAAATTTATAATTATACAAATTATTTTTATTTTAGTGGTCAAAATAGAAATGAATTAATAGTTTGGGGACTATCTAGTTAATTTATTCTTATTTTTATTGTGCCAGATCAGCTTCCCGTTAAAGTTTAACGAAAACAAACGTTTCAGTGACCAAAAGTTTACGGATCGAAAACGTAAGTGACCTTACTGGTCGTTTTTGAAAATCGATGACCAACTCTGTACTGAGAAAAAACATAAGTGATCATTCCGGTAGTTAACCATATTTTTATTTAGGAAAATGAGGTTGTTTTGGAATTATTTATGGATATATGGTTTTGGCCTTGTTTGTTAAAAAAAATTGAGCTAAAATTAGAGGTTTCAATTGTTTCTTGATGTTTGACTAGTTAAATTTGCTAATTTAGATGTTTGGTAGATAGAGGATTGATGTGAAAATGCTCCTTTTAAGAGCTTTTTGGGTTAGAAGTTTTGGTAAAAGAATTGTAAAGACGAACATGGATTGTAAGACGGACATTGTTGGGAGGGGCAGCCTCGCACCCCGAACATGAATTGTAAGACGGACATGCATATTACCAAAAAAGATAGTTTTATAAATAAGAATTTAATATATACATCTAAATTTAATAATTAATAAAATTTTATTCAAAATAAAATTTCATAAATAAGAAATTAATATATATAGATCTAAATTTAAATTTATTAAAATTATATTAAAAAGATAATTTTACAAATAAGAAATTAATATATACATCCATCGTATATCTATAGTAATGACACTGAAAAATAATTTCCATAATCTAAATAAAATTAAAATTAATAAAGTATTCAAACAAGTATTAAATATAGGTAAACTACATGGGTGTCCACTCAACTATTAGGTCTGACCTATTTTGACTGCTGAACTACAAAAAATTAAAATTCGATCACCTAACTATATAAATGGACCTATTTTGACCTCCAGGCGTTAAAATCTAACGTGGAGGTGACATGACCGTTAAAATAAAATTTGTATAATTACACGTTTGGTCCTTGTTAGTTTTTTATTATATTAATTTAGTCATAATTTTAATTTAAATAGATAAAATTAATCAACCAATCAAGTGATGGCATGTGTCATCACCCGATTGGATGATTTTAATCTAATTTTTTTATTTTATTTAATTTAACATTTAATATATATTTTCCTCTAAATAAAATGGTGACACGTGTCACTTTTTGGTAAAAGGAAAATTCAAGAATAAAGAAAGTTCTTAGCATGAGGTTTAAACCCACAATCTCTTGGGGAAAACCCTGTGACTTTACCACTACACCAACTCATTCTTTGCGAAATGGATTGCATTTTATATATATATCTTAGAATGCAGTAAATGCTAGGGAATAAAGAAATAAAAATGGTTGCAAGGGGACTCGAAACTAAATCATTTGGGATGTGTAAAACCATACAAATCACTTAACCAATTCAAATAATTAATTTAAATATGAACATGTTTTAAATACATTTAACATATAATTAAAGCAAGATTTAAAATAAAATTAGATTTATATTTTTTATATTTTAAACTAAATTGAATATTTTTTTATTTTTCACATTTATTTTTTAAAAATAAAATTATTAAAATGAATGTGAAAAAAATATTCAATTTATTAAAAATAAAATAATAAAGAACAACAAATAAGAGTAAAATAACAAAGAGATGAGATAAAGAGGGAGATTCATATTATTATCAAAACTAGACTTGTGTACAACGTCTTCATCTATTTATAGGCATAAGAAGTACATAATATATTAAACTCTAATTAATAGAAATAATACTCCTAATGATAAAGTAAATCAATTATTCTAGATAAAGTTCTTATCATTATAGACATCCACATAGATAAATATTCATAACATTCCCATTTGGATGTCTATGAAGATAATATACCTCGTTAAAACCTTACTAATATAAAAAAAACCTAGTGGGAAAAAAATTTTAGTGAAGGAAAAAGAGTACACACATCTTTGATATGCATAACATGTTGCCTCATTAAAAACCTTACCAGAAAAACTCATTGGGACAAAGTCTCAGTTAAGGGGAAAAGAGTGCAACGTGTATTTACTCCCCCTCATGAAAACATCACATAAGATCTTTGAATCTTCATAATTAAATCTTGAATACTATTTTTCTAAAGATCGTGAGGGATGAAACTTTGGAGTAATATGTTTCATGATGTATCCACCTTGTATTATCTCTACAAAATAACATTTGTATCATATCTTGTGAAAGTAAATCACATATCTTCTGGATATGTCAGGTCAATGGTCTTAGCCAAAGACATTTTTGGCTTGCCTCATGCATAATAATTATTTCTGCAAGATTTTAGGAGGCATCGACGAATGTTTGAAGATCTAGAGGTAATGATCTTTGTATATCCATGGATATTTCTTGACCAACTAATATATGGTGCTTCAAGACCAAGAAAATATATAATTATCTTTGTTCACTTCCAACAATCTTACAATTATTGGGATACTTAATAGATATGCTCTATCCATATTGAATATTTTTTAAGATTCTTTCAGCTTATGTCAATTTATAGACAAAACACATATTTAACTGCTCGATCTTTAGGTCGAGATAAAACTAGATGTCAAGATTATTTTTCTCAAAAGCTTTCATTAAATGCATTGAAAGCACTTCACGAGTTTTCAATTTGAAACTCTTCAGGTGTTCTAATGATATAATGAATCTTGATCAAAACTCTTTTATAAAATACATAAGGAAATATAATCATTCTTATAGTATTTCCTTAATTAGTACCCACTAAGACGATTATATCAAATGCACCAAAATATGAAAATTCAAGAGGACATATCTAAATAAATTTCCTCGAAAATTTCCAAATCCGTCACGGATAACTTTCCTTTTATAGAGATCCACAAAATGATTAGACACATATAAAATGTTTCATAACTGCCAAAGTAATTGCATCCACCATGAAGTAATTCGAATTCTTCATAAATTATAATTCAAGTCATATTTACGACTACTTATTTGTGCCTCACTTGCATTACACCTTTAGGTGTTTGGGCTGTCTTTCCAAATACTTCTCTTTTAAAAGTTCAAAACGTCTTTCTATATTGGCCAATTCAATATCTATACTTCTGGATAGATTTCTATACAAGATCCTAATTATCTTTCTTAACTTCTATAGAAGTTCGTCTAAAATTGTTTGTAAAATCGTTGTTGACAACTGTTCAATTTTCTAGTTCCATTCTCGTAGTGACATAACTTGTCGATATCTCTTTAAGATTTCAATCTTTATTTCAGGCACCTGAAACTCTTTTAGAATTTTATTATTAGTTATGTATTGGGTCTATTTAGGAGCACCCACCTCCAATATATGATCATTTCATATTATTTTTCATTTACGAAAATTTTGATTATTGGAACCAATTTTCAACTATCATGCTTCAAGCATGATTTACATACATTCGCTCTAACATGTAATTTAAATTTAGAGTATTTCAGCTGGTATATAAGACTCAGTTACTCTCATTGGGTTAGTAAATATGTCTGACAATTGACATTTAATAACATGAATTATCTTATGAACTTCTGGTTCATATACGAGGATCTAGATAATGATAATTCATTTTCTTTTATCCAGCTAATTATTATCTCTCACTAATGTTGAGAAAAAACCATGTCATAAATGGTTCTCCAATTAATGTTTAAGAATTTAAACATAAAAGGAGACTTGTACTCAATATATATTCTCAACTTTTTTTATTTACCCATTTTGTGCGTTGTGGTGGAGCAATTCATGTCGCACTTTAAAAAAAATTATAAAATGGAAAATGTATATCTTCTGACCAAAAACCAATCATAACAGGGAGTTTATTATAACTCGTTGACTTAATGCGTATAAGTGATTTATATGAAAATACCATATAAATAATAAATTTCTTGTTCTCATAGTTTAGCTATTAAAGAGAAGGCATCCAATTTAAATTTTACTAAACTATTTTTTTCATAATTAATAGGTTATGTATCAACTAATATAGTCTAAAATATAAACTCACTAGCTTTTGCAAGAAGAATAGTCTAATTGCATAATCTGAATCTTTTTAGAATCAATCTCACAAACTTCTGATTGTAAGTTGATAAAACAATGTAGATGCATCTATTAAAATCATATAAAACTTTTCGCATTTGTGGATATAATGCAAGACATGCAATCTTAACTTCAGTACAAGAAGTTCAAGTTCTTTTGGTAAGTGAGATCAACTAAATCCTTTGAGAACAAACAACATAAGAACTTCGGGTTCTTTTAGTAAGTTGAATTTAATCAATTTCTTTAAGCAACAAGAAAACTTCATGTTCTTTAATAAGCGAAATTTAATCAATTCATTTGAGAATAAGCACCACGAGAACTCCTGGTTCTTTTAATACATGTGCATGTAAATCTCAATAATTTCCGAATCATTATTGATCAGGATGGTCTAATCGATCATGCCAACTATATACATGTGTATATATACATTTCTGAATTTGGTAAACTTCTGATTTACCATAACATGTGATTCAATTTCACATATACATGTCTAGTACAACCATCAAAATTGTTCCTTTGAATAGGAATATATTTAGCTCTTTTGGAGCTTTCAATGAAAATTATCTTTTGGTAGCAATATATAGCTCTTTTAGAGTTTTAAACCGACTTTTAGTTACCAGAACTTATATCTACATTGACTTATTTCAAATTTCAATTGATAACATATGTTATCTATAATTTCTAAAGGAACATTTTGCGAACTCATATTTCTTTCTTAAAATTTTTTCTAGTGGTGACGATATTATTCCATTAGCGGTAATTATTGCAATATTCGTAATTCTACACTTATTCCCTTTGAAGGTTATAAGAAAATCAACAACGTCCAAATGAGTTGGACCAATATCATCTTTGTCATTTTTCGCAAACAAAATTTGCTTATATTTCCTTTCCTTTATCATTCAGTGATTGTTGATTTTTCCAGCGTACGATAAGCACGCGACCAATGGTTTATAACATCACATTGGTAGTAAAAAAAGATTTCACTTTCTTAGAATGATCTTTATCACTATTGTCATCCTTATAACCTCACTTATGATGGGTATAAACATTCTTAAAATGATCATATTGTCCATGTCTATATTCATGACCTCGACCACGACCACAACCACAACTTCTAATGTGCCTTTTATTCTTCCCATAATATAATCTCACATTCACTTCAAGGAATGGAGTAAAGCTAGTGGGCCTTTAAAACATTTTTTACGATATTGTGTCCGAGGACAACATTATTTGTCGTGAAAAGTGAAGTATGTTGTTTATTAACATATCCTTATCACAGAGAACAAAGATTTAATCCTTGTACGTGGCATTGCTAAACTAGTTCACAAGGTCCTTTAAAAACCTCTTTTGAGACCAGTAGTCTCGCAGAACGGGATGTTCATCCAATATACTTGGATTATATCGAAGTTATGTTACCAATTGAATAGTGATTTACCATGTTTGCATTCACTTCAAAGAATGAAACAAATCCAATAATCGCATGGAATAAACATCATGCTTGCATTCACTTCAGGGAATGCCTCCCACAATTTTTTTGGATCAATACATTTTTTTTGTAACTTGAGCTTGTGAGAAGTCTATAGTAGATTTTTCGACACGGAAGAATGATTGCTTTTGAGCAAATATAGATTTTATAACAATCTTTTTGTAGATTCAAAATCATCATGATTTATCGCACTTTAAAATTGTATTTTAAAGGATAAAAATAAAAATAGAGTTTACCGATATTGATTTTCGTCACGAAGACAATGAGGACATAGCAAATGAACCAAGACATCTTCTCATAATCTTTTTTACGTCATGCCTCTTTCCAACTCATTTAAAGACAAGTAAAATTCAAAGCACGGTTGAAAATATCAACTCTTATCAATAGAATAAAATAAATTAATATTGATCTTGAGAAATTAATAATATAATCTTACAAATATAAAAGTAAAAAAAGGCATATGATTTAAATATAATCTTACACGCTTATGAAATTGAGTACCTTGATAATTAAGACAAACTCGAAACATGCTTTTGTATTTATGTCATAATAATATATTGGAGTTTATGAGATGAAACAAGTTACATATTGTCATAAATCATAACCATTCTTTCAAAATTATGATCGTCATGTTGCTGAGCATGGCTTTTGCTTTACTTCACGACAATCTTGAAAAATTTTCAAGGGTGATTGGTTGTGGGAGGGTCCCGCTTGTGCGCCTTATTTTGAGATACAAAGCTTGAGGCCACTCGACCAGTAACATGGTACGGTTTAATTAGGCGAGGGGACAAATACTATGTTGGGTACCATAGATTTTAGAAAACTAAGATAGAAATAGAATTTGTGAAGTTTCGACACAAATATAATGAGAGAATTAAAAATCATGATAATTTTAAAAATTAAAAATTAAGTTAAAATATAAATACCTCAGTTGATTAGAGTTTCGTGCTGATAACGTGTTAGAAATAAAATAACGAAAAACAACTAATAAGAATAAAATAACAAAGAGATGAGAGAAAGAGGGAGATTCATATTATTATAAAAACTAGACTTGTGTACAATGTCTTCATCTATTTATAGGCATAAGAAGTACATAATACATTAAACTCTAATTAATGGAGATAATATTCATAATGATAAAGTAAATCAAATCTCATAAATAAAGTTCTTATCATTATAGACATCCACATAGATAAATATTCATAACACAGTTTAGTTTAAAAATATAAATAATATATTTTTTCTTTTACACAGTGATTTAGGTTCGAGTCCCTTTGCAACCATTTTTATTTCATTATTCCCTAGCATTTACTGTATTATACAATATATATAAAATGATGCAATACATTTCACAAAGAATTGGTTGGTGTATTGGAGAAAAATAAATATATTAAATTTTAATTCTGAGTAAGGTTACATTTGGGTCACCCTTCGTATGTAAAAAATATATATCAATTTATGTATTAGATTAATTAATGATTTCAAATGAAGTACTCTAGTGCTAACAAGGGTATACAAGTGATTTGGAAGAAAAAAATATGAAATTGATGTATTTTTTTAAATATGAAAGGTTACTCAAATGTAACCTTACCCATAATTGAGTGACCCAAATGTAACATTTAATAATTGAGTGACGCAAATGTAACATTACCCATGATTAAGTGACCCAAGTGTAACTTTTAATAATAGGGTGACCTAAATGTAAACTTACCCATAATCGAGTGATCTCTATTGCAGTTTACCTATTGAGTGCATATTTTCAATTTTTCTGCGTCGTTTTGGGCCATTTAGCATCAAAATAGCGGCACCAAAACGACGTCATACGTCGTTTTGATCTAATATTCAAGCCATCACGTCGTGCGCTATGTCATGGTCTCGTTAAAAATTAACGGGACAATAGTATAAAAGAATCAGAAAATAAATTTTAGTAATAAATTAGACCAATTAAAAGATTAATAATAAAAATAAGTCAACACCTATAGTTTGGTGGTATGTAGTTTTTTTATTATTATTATTACGCACTTTTATCCTTGTACAGATTCACTCGAGATCCTGTGAGATAATAAAACGACATAGTTCTACCATTGTGAATTTCAAGGGATATCAGGCCTGGACCGACCACCGACGTCGGCCTAAAAACCCACGTGCCACTCGCCGCCGCATTTTTGGGAATATCTCGGGGAAATATATTTTTATAAAACCTAGAAAAGATTTATGTAGTTTGAGTTTGAGTCAAAGTAATATTTCTTCTCTATTAATATCCATATCGCTGTAGAGTATGTAAAGCAAAGCACGGCATTCCCATTCTAGAAAGCTGCGTTGTGTTTATCTTCGTTTCAAGCATTCATAATTGGATAAAAAGAAGAAGAAAAAAAAGCAGAAAAAGAGCGATGTCGCAAAGTCGAGTGCTGATGGAGGTCGGAAACGACGGCGTTGCCGTTATCACCATCTCCAACCCTCCCGTCAACGCCTTAGCTATTCCCAGTAAAGCTTTGCTCAGCCGAATTTTAATTCTTTATTTGTTCTTGATCTATGATTTGTGATTTGGTGATTTGATTTTCATTTTCAATTTTTGCAGTACTTGATGGATTGAAGGAGAAATTCGCTGAGGCGACGAGGAGAAACGATGTTAAAGCTATTGTCCTTACCGGTGAGTTTCGAGTTTTCAATCGAATCACCATTTTTAATTTCTCATGATTAATTTTGATACATTAGTTCGAATTCCGGTCACTGATTCTGTTTTTGCAATTTTTATTTTTGAATTGGTTGATGAAGGCAAGGGGGGAAGGTTTTCTGGTGGATTTGATATCAATGTTTTCCAGAAAGTTCATGGAACCGGTATGAGTTTGTTAGTTAGTCAATTAATTAGTCTGTTTGCAGTTCTTTTTTGTGCAGTAAATTTTGCTGGTTTACAAGTTAATTACTTAAATTTAGTGAGAAGCGGAAATTTACAAGCTCTAATTGTCTATTCGATTGCTTGCTAAACAGGTGATGTGTCGACCTTGCCTGATGTATCTGTGGAACTTGTCACTAATGCTGTTGAAGGTTCCTGATTCCTTTCCTTATTTTGAGTTTGTTTTTTTGTTGTTGTTATTTATGGCCATCTTATGCAGTGCTTTCATTCTCTCAGATTGCAAGAAGCCTATTGTGGCAGCTGTTGAAGGATTGGCTCTTGGAGGTGGCTTAGAATTTGCAATGGTTTGTGCTTTTCTCTCTTCATCTATATTTAACTTGATTAACTTCTTTCGCTAACAATTTTGCCTGTCATGATTGCAAATTTGCTCAGTTGTCTAATCTATGTTATTCTTATGCAGGGCTGCCATGCACGTATTGCTGCCCCTAGAGCTCAACTTGGCTTGCCGGAATTGTCACTTGGAGTGATTCCTGGGTTTGGAGGTATAGCCACCCCACTAGTATATGTTGATTAAAACATGTCTAGACGGGCACTTCTTTTGTCTTTAGATGATAGCTGCTAGTTTGTACTTTTCACTGACTGACTTGTTATGCTGTCTCTTTCTAAGGCACACAGCGTCTCCCAAGACTTGTGGGGCTTTCAAAGGCTATTGAAATTATGCTGGTAATACTCTATGTTCATGATGCTTTTTGAACTTTTTAACGGCCTGTTTTCCTAATTCTAATGGCTTGTAATTTATTCTGTGCTGTCATTGAGTTTTCATTCTTTTGTTGTAAACTAGTTGCTGGCAGATTCGTTCGGGAATGCTTTTGGGATGCCAAATGCACTTATTGGCAGCAAAAGCATTGCCAAACACTCGACTTTTGGTTTACAAAAATCATTTCAAAAGTGCTTATTGACCCTAACAGAGAAATTGATGTGGAGGTGCTTTTGGCTTTTGCTTATGGGGTTATAAAAAAATGCAAAAACACCCAAATCATCCAGCTATTGTACTTAACTTTCACCAGTGTAAATAAGTATTGATAACTTGTTGAGACCAGATCTTGTGCAAGCATGGATTATAGAAAAGTATTGGCAACTTATTTACACAGGTGAAAGTTAGTTCTTTTCCCCCCTCAAACTTCGGTTGGGGGCTAATTTTTCATTTAAGCCTAAATATGTTAATAATGAATTACCATAAAATACTTTTTATATTTTTATTTAGAAAAGTTAAGTTTTTTGATGAAAAAATGTCTAAGATAATTGTATTTAATTTACTTTAACTGTTCTAATAATACGATTTGATTAAGCAGTAAATCTAACTCTCTTATTTATCATAAGGCTCTAAGTGATGTTGTATCTTTCACCCTCTTAACTTTAAAATGTCTTTTATTTTTAATGGTTTTGGAGACAACCTTTTCACTTGGTAAATCTAATTCATGCAATTATAATGCTTTGTAGTCGTCCAAGCCAATCATGTCTGAAGAAGGAAAGAAGCTAGGTCTTATTGATGCGCTTGTCCCTTCTGAAGATTTGCTGAAAGTTTCTCGTGCATGGGCTTTAGACATTGCTGAGAGACGGAAACCATGGATGCGTTCCCTTCACAGAACAGACAAGATTGGTTCCCTCTCCGAAGCACGTGAGGTGTTAAGAATTGCAAGACAACAAGCCAAAAAGACTGCCCCAAATTTACCTCAGCATCAGATATGTCTAGATGTAATTGAGGAGGGTATTGTCCATGGGGGATATAGTGGAGTTCTAAAGGTAGTTTTTGGTTTTGGGCCTATTTGCATAGTTGTCTTCCTTGCTGAAGAAATTGGTTTTGATGTTTTGTTGTTTATTATAGTATCTCCTAAACTTTTGGGTCATGCAGTGATGAATTTTGTAGGATCCTTTCCCTTAAATCTTATCGTGATAATGTGTAGTCTTATAAGAATCTCCGCTCTGTTGTACTTGAACATTTGGATTGCTATCTATTCGTATTAATTTTCCACATTGGAATTTATCTATGCAGGAGGCCAAAGTTTTTAAGGAGATAGTCCTTTCAGACACAGCAAGAGCTCTTGTTCACGTGTTCCTTGCCCAGCGGGCTACATCAAAGGTAGTTACTGATAGCTGGAACACTTTGCACCTTCTTCTCATTTAATTTCTCCACTATTAATCTAGCATTTGGTAGCACTTGCCATGTGAAAGTGGTTTGCTGTCTACAAGAAGTGGAGGAATTCAAACTTTAAAGTTGATAATGAAGTCTCACAACCAATTAGGACCTTTTGTGGTATTTTTTCTCTGAAATTTTACTTTGCAGGTGCCAAATGTTACTGATGTTGGTCTCAAACCTAGGCATGTAAAGAAAGTTGCTATTATTGGAGGAGGCCTAATGGGCTCTGGAATAGCTACGGCTCTTATTATGAACAATATATTCGTTGTCCTCAAGGAAGTTAATTCTGAATATCTCCAGAAGGGAATAAAAACGATAGAAGGTGGTTATTCATAGTTATTGCTCTTTTAATAGCCAACAAACCTATGCTTGTTCTTTTTCTTGGAAAGGAATTATAATGTTTTAATTCTTATTTTAAAGGATAATCTTAATGAATGTGTTAAGATCTCTATGTTGCATGTGGAACTATTTACATGCTACAGAAATTCAATATCTTCTTATCTTTTCTTATTTTTGTTGGCAGCAAATGTTAGAGGCTTAGCAACTAGAGGAAAACTGACAAAGGATAGGGCAGAAAAAGCTCTCTCAATGGTTAAAGGAGTTTTGGATTATGCTGAATTTAGAGATGTAGACATGGTCATAGAGGTGAGCTGTGTAATGGTATTTATAACATTTAAAAAAACTATTGCTAGCCATCACCTCACCGCACATAAAATATCATATTTATATATACTAATAATTTTTCAACCTCTAGTCTACTGTCTAACTTGGGTGTTTCTGATATTGGAGGGTTGCAATGAAATATTTCTAATTTAGTTTCTATTTGCAGGCTGTTATCGAAAATGTTGCTTTAAAGCAAAAAATATTCAGTGAGGTAGAGAAGGCATGTCCTCCTCACTGCATTTTGGCAACGAACACATCCACAATTGACCTCAATTTAATTGGTGAAAAAATAAAATCAGAAGATCGTGTTATAGGAGCTCACTTTTTCAGGTTATCAAATTATTTTTTCCTTGTTTGCTGCTGTTATTCCCTTTCTAATTCTCTATCATATGCTACATTATATATGGAAGAATCTAACATCTAATCCTTCATGACTTTTTGAACGGGATTACATTTTGGTTGTGTTTTGGCCCTTTCTCTTGCATCTTGTGTCCCTCATGGATATCAAGAGAGGCTGAAATGTCTTCTGTAGTTGTGGTGAATGATTTTATAGAACCTTGAGATATTACCTATATAAGTTCTGTGCAGAAAAAGAATATTCTCTAAGATGTAAACTCTCTCTTCAGTTTTGATATCTTAGCATTTTTATTATTAACTCCAATAGGACTAATTAGTACTTAGTACTTCACCAATTCTTTTTACTGCATTTAACTTTTGTGTTTGGCATAGCACTAGAATGGTTCTTAGGTCCCCTGATTTGAATGGATGCTGAGTGTTTCTTATGCATACAGTCTTCAGGTCAATGAAACTTTTAACTCATTGCTGTTCAGAATGATTTTGGTTCCATGAATACTTTTTTCAGAAGCCGTGAATTTGATTTCTTCCTTCACTAATTTCTTTTTTCCTCTCCTTTTCCCACAATGAACAATTCACAAAAATGGTTTATGGCCCTTGGATAAATGATGAATGGCACAAGATGTATGATTTCTTTGCAGGCATAAAGAAATGAATATTTAAGGAAGTGATGATACTGAATAGAACTGATTAGAGCTTACGTAAAATGAGTTGGTCCAATATCTCCCATAGCTCTTTACTCAACTAAATCTGTATGTTTTGGACATAATTACACTATAGTTTGTACTATGTATGCACATATATATTATATATAGATATACTGTCTGATATTGATCCTTAATGAACTGACATTTTATATGCTCGTTTGACTTTGCTCTGTCTTAAACAGTCCTGCCCATCTGATGCCTCTTTTGGAGATTGTACGAACACAAAAAACTTCCCCACAAATAATTCTTGATCTCATGACAGTTGGCAAAGTAATAAAGAAAGTTCCTGTCGTGGTTGGTAATTGCACTGGCTTCGCAGTTAATCGGACATTCTTCCCCTATGCACAAGGTGCACAGTTATTGGTCAGTTTAGGTGTCGATTTATTCAGAATTGACCGGGTGATCAGCAATTTTGGACTTCCTATTGGTCCTTTCCAGTAATCTTCTTTCCTTAACGCTTAGCATCAGATACCTTTTTCATTATTTGAGTTTGTATGTTTCCAACTTCGATGACATCTTTTAACAGTGAGTAAATGCATCAAATATTTGTCATGGAGGTGTCATTTTTCTTGATTGTAGCTTTTGTCTCGTTAATGATTTAATTGTAATATATGTTTCTGCAATTGTAAAGATGTGTATCATCTTTCCATAACTGGAAAACCTAAGAAGAAAAAAGTTGCCACATATGGGTGCATCAGCACCAGCAGCAACACACCACTAATACTTGCATATTACTATCTAGATGCCACTGATAGCTTAGTAGAACTAGGGGAAAAGACCAGTTAAGCTTAGAGTTCTAGTAATGATTGGATTTCAGTTCATCCGACTGGTGATTTGTTTGAAGCAAAGCATACTAACTTATATGCCCTGGTATATTCTGGATCTATGGTGATAACTAAGTTGTGCTTCTGATTTGCAATACTGCAGGCTTCAAGACTTAGCTGGTTATGGAGTGGCCATGGCGGTTGGAAAAGAATACGCAAAGGCATTCTCAGATCGAATATTCAAATCTCCATTGATTGAACTCTTAGTTAAAAATGGACGAAATGGTAAATTAATACTATATTTCTGTTACTGTGGCATTCTTTTTCCCCTTATAACAGTGTTGTTGATGTATATTCCTTTGTTATTGGGACATTTCATGAACTTTGGTATTGCAGGGAAAAACAATGGAAAAGGATACTATATTTATGAGAAGGGAAGCAAACCAAAGCCTGATCCTTCTGTGTTGCCTATTATCGAGGAGTCTAGACGGCTTACCAATATTATGCCAGCTGGAAAGGTAAGTACTCTCACCTTGAAATTGACTCTATAATCTAGGCATGGAATTTTGTCCATTGATAGCCATCTTTAAGATTTACAATCCAAATTCCAATGATATGGTATCTTTGAAAACACAATATAGTTACACACATGAGAGAATAACTAAAACATGATACAAACCACAACACTAAAACATGAACGTGTCAAAATCTACTTACACAAATTAGTAACATATCAAAGGTTGTATGTAAATATAGCTCTTTAAACTAGATAATGATACCTGAAATTGTACAAGCATGATAAGAATTCATAACTTGCTTCTATAGTGGTTTTTGGTGGCAGGCTATAAAAGACGACAATGCAATCACCTTTTCTTTGGCCTTTGTAGGCAATATATCTAATGTATTGTTGTTGCAATTGTTTGACAGCCTATTTCGGTTACTGATAAAGAAGTTCTGGAGATGGTACTCTTCCCTGTAGTTAATGAGGCATGCCGAGTTCTCGATGAAGGGATTGTGGTTCGTGCATCTGACCTTGATATAGCATCTGTTCTCGGAATGAGCTTCCCGTCTTATCGGTAAGTCTTTTGGCAAAGACTGAATTTTCTCTTTTGAACTTATTGTTGAGCAGTTGGAGTGAATAAAATTCAGGGACACTGTCTTAGTATTTTAGTCATAGCTAATTTGATAATATTTTAATGTCATTGGAAGAGTATCCTCAATCTAGTATCTGATCTTTAATATTGCTTAGGATCCATTCGGTCTCACAAAAACTTGTTTTTGAAAAATGCTTCTCTTTTCATTTTAAGTATTTTTTCCGTGAAAAAGAACATGTTTCCCCCCGAAAATTTCTTAAAGTTTTAGAAGCACTAGATATTTTCCGAAGCTGAAGGCTGAAGGTTCAACAAAGCAAGAAAAGATAGATCCTTGCAAACCGGGATTGATCTCTGAATTATGCGCATCTTTTCTCACAGTTTAAACAGTGATATATATGTTTTACAACGTTGCATTAAGTTATTATTTAGGGGTGTAATTCCCTCACATCTGACAGTGATTGTATTTTTTTTTTTTGGGGGGGGGGGGCAGTGGTGGCATAGTATTTTGGGCAGATATAGTAGGGGCGAACCATGTATATAAAAGTCTCAAGAAATGGTCAGAAATGTATGGCGGCTTCTATAAACCATCAAAGTTTTTGGAAGAAAGAGCCATTAAGGGTATCCCATTGGTAAGACCCTATCTTTTTTTCTTTATTTTTTCCGCCAGTGTCCAATTCTATTGATCTTGGCTGTTGATAAGTTTTTGAATCTAATACGGACGAAAAAATAATATAATAAACACAATTCATATAACATGCATTATAATGAGGGAAAAGTTTATTTGGAGCAGTTCAATTCATGGAATTTTGTTATTTGATTCAGTTTATATCACTAATATAGTTAGTTAGTAGCATCGTTTTAAATTTAGGCTTTCTATTAAAAATCATATGTTAATGCTTTTTAACAACACTTGTATGATACTGTATCAAATTAAAGATTTTGTTTTGGTGTTGCATTTTGAATAAATTTGATACCTTTCAATATATTTATGACTACACGTGCAATACAAAAGACATGAATTGCTTGGTGTGTCCAATTCCTTACTTCTGTAAGGGGTTTTACGAGGCTATTTACCTTCATTTTTTTATTCTATTTGTAGAGTGCACCGGCAACGCCATCTGCAACATCAAAGTCAAGGCTCTGAAGCTCTGAAATTGACCCAGTAGTAATGAAAGCAATAAGAATTTAGTTTCATAGAAAAATTCCTGTTTCTCTTTTATTTATAACTAGATTTCCGAATGGTCGACAGCAATAAGAATTATGCTTTTATAGAAGTATACGACTTAGATTTTAATATTATTTTATTTTCTTGAAGTAAAAAATATTTATTGTTGGGTATTTTTGGTTGAATTTTTTTATTTTATTTTATGATTTATGTTTTGTTTCTGATAATCTTTTATCTAAAGTTAGAATATGAAGATGGATTAAAAACTAAAAGCCTTAGTCACAAAGATCTCTACAACATATTTCTATTGTAAATGTAGTGTAGGCGCTTTCCTAGCAGTATTTGATTGATGTTTTTCTATGGGGAGGTCCGGAAGGGAGATCTGAAATTCATTAACTCTGCTGGTCATAAATCTTAACCAGTAATGCACTAAACATCTTAATTTACAAAAACCTTTGTTGATTAAAACGTGAGTAAATAAATTAAATTTAGGGTTTAGAAGTAGTTTAGGGATAACCCTTAAAATAGAGAACATAACTAACTAATCGTCTCTAAAATTATTTTTCACAGTTTCAACAACCTTTATTACCTTTTCAGTTATGAGTAGATCATGGAAGCAACTCTATAATACCTCCTCATTCAAATCCCCGTTTGATGTAAAGTCCAAGTGGTTCGAACAAAGACCATTTTAGCTTACCGGTGAGAGAGTGTCAACATAATCTACCCGTTAATGAATTTTAGGATGTGTTAGAGAGTATGAAATTGTAATCCTCTATCCGTTAAAAAAATTTAAATTGAGCACTTTTTTCTTCTTTTGGTGTCAAATATCCAACTCTGACATACTGTTTTATATGAATATAATTTTTAACAAGGTCCTTCTTTTAAAAAAAAAATTAACGGTTAAATAAGTACTGAAATTATACTATTTTTTTCAAATAGGTGCTTAAACTATATTTTGAGCCAAATGAGTGTCTAACATTTCAGTCTGTAACCTATTTAAGATTTTTTTCGTGATAGACATTATTTTTTCCGTTATCCAATGAAATTGAACACAATACATGATTTATCATTTTCTGAAATTAAAATTCTAAAAATAAAATAATAAAATATATTAATTAACCCAATAATATTTAATTTCTCTTTAAAAATCAACCCAACCCAAAATCCCTAAATTCATCCATTCTGACCACCAATTCTACCATCAACCATCACTGTCTTTATCAGACTCTCTCTACTGAAAATTTCGTCATCTATCGTCAAAAATCGACAAATGAACATTCAATTTCACGTTGACGAACACCTAACAATAAAAAAAAAAGATCAATTAAGTTTCGATCGACGACTAGAAGGTAGGAAATGTCAAACAGTGAAGTACCCAACACTTGGGGCGATGTACAATAAATTACTGACATGTAAGGGATGCCGAACGGTGAAAAATATGTGATTTGGGGTTTGATTAAAAAGAAAATAAAATTTAAGAATTGAAAAAAAATTAAATATCTAAAGAAATTCAAAATTTAAAAAAAAAAACAGACTACGTGTCATGTTTTGATTAGATTATAATTTTTTAACGATTATTGACGAAAAAAAATTTAAATAGATCACAAAATAAAACATTAAATACCTTTAGCTCAAAATATAATTTAAACGCTTATCTAGGAAAAATATAATTTGGACACTAATTTAATGTTAAAAAATGCTGAAAGAGAAATAGAGTTTATTAGTCATTGTTAAAAAATTAAAATCCATTCAGTGTGAATTATTTAAGGAAGCAAAATATTAATTGTGAACAAAAGTAATAAACTGTTTAAGGTGAAGACATGCATCACTTTTAAGTACGGATGAACAAAATTCGACTAAAAAATCGAATTATTAGACTCAACTCAATACAAGAAGACTCAACTCGTAATTTCAATGCTAACAAGTTGAAAAGGACTCTGCTCGTGCCAAATGATAATTACCTTTTTACTCATTTTATAATAGATATTTATTTTTGTCCGACAATGCATATTAGTGCATCACATTTAACATTAATATTCTTTTTCAAACAATGGCAATCCGCAAGGTATCTGCTGCTATTATTAATTACAATCAAGTACTACTTAAAACAATCCCATATTAACAGCCACTATTATAAGGACTGAAACTGAGACCGATAGTTTTAGAAGATAGCTATGGATTCCAAGGCCAGGAAAACGGACCTTTGTGCACAAAGCAAATCTAAAGTGCTTTAAGGATGTCATCAGCACTGGACACAGTAAATTCCCCACCGGATTCAACATTCGCTGCCTTCACCTTGAGGTCCTCAACCAGGAGCGCAAACCTCCTAGAACGAGTGCCGAGCCCTTTCTCGCCAAGGTCAAGCTCGAGACCAAGGGCATGGGTGTATGTTGCTGAACCATCAGCCAAAAACTTGACATCTTTGTTCTCAGGGTACGTTTTGGCCCATGCCTTCATCACAAAGGGGTCATTCACTGCAAATTCAATTCACTCAAGTCAGACTAACATGATTTTAGAAATGATATAAAGCGAGAAACTTACAAGTCTACATACCTTTCAAACATGACAATATCGAATTTCTGACCATAATCTAGTCAAAATAGGATATCAAACATCGAAAACTTTAAGGTTTACATTCTTTTGCTTATAAACAGTTTTTCCCAAAAAACTTTCAGAATTTTGAATTAATATTTACTTCTCAAATAAGAATGTTTTTCCAAAAATATACAACTCAAATGGAGATAGGACATTGTTGATTAAAGTATCTAAACAATCCATGAAATATATAGTCAAAAGTGCAATGCTATTGAATATGTAAGCTTGATATAAGTGTAGACAAGACAAGTAACAGTAATAACAATGCTATTGAAAAATTGTCTAAATACTGATGTGGACTTCTAAAATCTAAGTATATGCACTGAAATACAAGAGAATGTACATTAAGAAATTATTTTCCTGCTTTACTTCTTCTATATACAGATCTGGCACTGTGGAGCTTCAAAGATTAGGTCCACATTCAAATGATTTTCCATTAAAATTATTACCAGTTTTACTAGTTTGAACCAATATAAAAAATACATGATTGAAATACCAATATCAAACACTTTTAACTACTGAATCTTGACTGTCAATCGATACACGGTAAAAAAAACATTTGAATTGGAACTACAAAAGAAAATCAAAACACACACACGCACATCTGATGTTACTATCATTTTCATTGAAAATCGTTTCATAGGGAAAAACAGATAACAGTCTGTTTGAAAACTAAGATGGTCGGGTTTTTTCTTCGTAAAAGCAATTATAATCAAAAGCGAGTAGTAATAAAATTAGATTCAGCAGTTTTTAATGGAAAATTTTGCAGATTTCCTTCACTTCTACTATTTCACATACAAAGTCAAATTCAAATTCAAATTTGAGAAGATTTCATATATTTCTTCCATGAAAGCTGAAAAAATAGACTAGTTTGACGCCAATTGAAATTTACTGTTTCAAGTAAAATAGAAAACAATATTACTAAAAATAAAAATAGAAAATTACCGCTGATGCAAATAATTTCATCAACGCCCTTGGATTTAAGCTCCCCTGCTTTCTCAATGAACCCAGGCACATGCTTCAAGCTGCGTCGCACCAAATCAAAAATCTCCATGAAAAAATATCCACCAAGAAAAAAAATAACAGACACCGTTGACCGGAAACGGACGGTTAAAAACATCAAGTAGAAGCAGAGTGTCGTTACCTGCAAGTGGGGGTAAAGGCACCGGGAACGCCAAAAATGACGACCTTTTTACCGGCAGCAAGGGAGTGTACGGACACCTGCTGGAGCTTATCCTCGGCGTCGAAGTGGGAGAGAGTACCGTCCGGTAGCACATCGCCGACAGCAATCGGAGCCATTGGATATGTTCAGTGAAGAGGATGAGACAGTTAATCGGGGTAGGTGATATTTGAGGGTTTGGACCAGTGGAAGGGGCGCAGGGCATTTATTTATAGGGTCCTTTTGGAATGGTGTAATTATATTGGGGAAAACAACTTTTTATTATCTGAATTTGAATCACATTTGAGATCCGCAAAATAAAACAAAACAGGTGGGAGATAAAAACTATGCTATAGGCGAGACCGACCCATATTTTTATAATGCGTTTTATTTTAGGGTAAATTATATCCATGATCACCCAACTATAAAACTTCACTAACCGAAGATGTAATTATATTGGGGAAAACAACTTTTTATTATCTGAATTAGATATTTTACTTGACGCAGCTGTGCATGAAACAAGTAAACTTACGTGAACAGGTTGTTGCTTGCATCTATATTTCTCAGGCTGCGGTATTAACAATAGAGGTGGCAATCGGGTCATTCGGTTCGGGTTCGGTTCGGGTCGTTTCGGTTCGGGTCGTTTCGGTTCGGGTCATTTCGGGTCTATCGAGAATCAGTTTAGATTCGGTTTGGGTCGATTTGGTTCGGGTTCGGGTCTAATTCGGGTCTGTGATGAGTCGGATTCGGTTCGGGTATTGGATCAGGTCAAAATCGAATCGGTTGTTTTCGGGTTGGGTCAATATCGGATCGGTCGCTTTCGGTTCGGGTCAAAATCGGGTCGTTCGGGTCGCTTTCGGTTCGGGTTAAAATCGAGTCAATTTCGGGTCAATTTCGGGTCGGGTCAACATTTAAATTTTCGGGTCAATTTGATTTGAGTTGGGTTAAAGGTTTGAGGTTTAGTATTTATGGTTTAGTTTAGAGTTATTGATGTATGAGATTAATTCTAATTCAACTTGTCAAACTATGCATTTGAATTTGATTAAATATTTAAATCAAAGTTTCATGTATCCATATAATTTTTTTTGTATAATTATATTGAATCAGAGTTTATAATAATAATAATAATAATAATAATAATAATAATAATAATAATAATGTCTGAAATGAATTAATTTATTAAACTTAGGATCTAATTGAATTAACTAAAATCTAAAAGCATAAATCACGGACATAATTAAAATAATTTTAAAACTAAATGTGAAATTTCAATTAAATTAATCTAAACTGAAACTCAATTAAATCAAGAAAAATAGAAAGACAATTGGTAAAAATAGAGAGGGAAAAAACAAAATTTTGGAGGGAAATAAGCCACCAATTTTTTAAGCTAGATTGAAAAAAAGAAAAAGACAATTGGAAAAAATAGAGAGAGAAAAGACAAAATTTTGGAGGGAAATAAGCCACCAATTTTTTAAGTTAGAGATTAATTACTTTTTAGGTCATGTTGCATTTAAAATGTTACATTTTAGTCAACTTTAAGTTTTAGTTTAATTTAATTTAGTCACAAGTATTCCCACGGTTTAGACTTCGGATATACAAATCCCCTCCACGTAGTGATATTTAGTCTCTAAAAATTTACTTTTAGTTGAAATTGACTAATCTTTGTAATTTAGTATATTAATTTAATATATTGATATTTTCGTTCATTTTAATTTCAAAGATTTAATTTTTAGCCAAAATTGACCCCTATTTATTTATATGGTATAATTACAAATTTGATCATTGGACTCTCAAATTTCTCCACTTCCAAATTGTCAATTTAGTCTACAATTTCAATTTTATGCTATATTTTATGATGAAATTATAAAATTGGTCACCAAGATCTCAAATTTCTATACTTTATTTTTATTATTTATTATATTGTTAACAATAGATATTCGGGTTAAAATCGGGTCAAAATCGGGTTAAAATCGGGTCGATATTCGGTTCAGCTTTCGGTTCGGGTAGCATTCGGTTCGGGTCCATTTCGGTTCAACAAAAATTTTCGGTTCGATTCGGTTCGGTCCGGTTTCGGGTCAACTTCGAATCATCATGTTCGGGTCAAAATCGGATTTCGATTCGAGTAATTCGATTCGGGTTTCGGATCTCGGGTCAAGTTTGCCAGTTCTAATTAACAATGGATGAGATAATATTAGATATGATCAAGTAAAATATGTGATAAAACTTCACTAACCGAAGATGTTGGCCCAGCGGTTAGAGGCTTAGAGCATCTGCTCTCATGCCGTTTATTTATTATGGGTTTCAATCCCATCTCCCACATTTGCTATAATATTTTGTTGGTTACAAGGGAAGAGTAGATTAAATAAATAATTTAAGAGGAAAATTTTCAAATGATGACACTCATTGGAGATTAATTTTATTAAATTAAATCAAGATTAAATTAATACAATATATAAGTAATAAAGATTAAATCTGTAATTGTACAAATTTTTGTTAATTGTCGCATTACTTTTTTGTTAGTTTTAACGGAAAGTGACTTAATTGATATCATTTAAATAATTGAGTGGTCTGATTGACAAGATTAAATGGTTGGTGGTCAAAATAAGATCAGGCCTATAGTTGACTGGTTATGGATGTAGTATACCCCTTTTATGTAATTTAATAAAATTAAGGGTAAAGTACACAGAGGGTCACTGAATTTTAGTAAAAAAAACAAAATAGTAAACAAACTTTCAGAAATCACAAAATGGCAATTAAACTTTATGTTTTATAACAAAATGGTAACTAGACGTTAAATCCCTTTAAGTGTTTTGTTATAAAAATTGGTATAATAACACATTTAGTCCTTCATATTTATACATTCAATCAATTTAGTCTTAATTCGAAACAATTCACTAAATTTAGCCCTCATTATTTACGCATTCTTTCAATTCGGTCCTTAAAGCAAAATTTCTAAGTATGGTAACATGATAAATAATTACAATTAAATTTTTATAGGAACTCGAAAACTCGACTCGACTTGACTCGACTCGACTTGACTCGACTCGAATCGAAAAAAATTCAAATAAAGTTTGATTTGTAAAATATGACGCGTCAACTCGAATAACTCGAAACTTTTTTACTCAACTCGATCGAACGCTCACCTCTATCTTAAGATATGACGTTTCAACTCGAATAACTCGAAATATTCGAATATTTCAAATCATTTTTTTCTTTTAAATCAAATATTTTTTAAAATGGAATATTTAATATTTTCATATTTAAATCACATCGAATATTTAATAACTACTTTAAACATTCAATTTAATTTAAAAATATTCGATTTAAAAGAATTTTTTTAAATTAAATCGAATATTTAAAGTAGTTATTAAATATTCGATGTGATTTGAAAGAAAAAATGATTTAAAATATTCGAATATTTCGATTTATTTGAGTTGATGCGTCATATCTTAAGATAGAGGTGAGAGTTCGATCGAGTCAAGTAAAAAAATTCGAGTTATTCGAGTTGACACGTCATATTTTACAACTCAAGCTTTATTTGATTTTTTTATTCGAGTCGAGTCAAGTTTTCGAGTTCCTATAAAAATTTAATTAAATATTCAAATATTTTAAATCATTTTGTTTCTTTTAAATCGAATATTTTTAAATTAAATCGAATATTTAAAGTAGTTATTAAATATTCGATGTGGTTTAAATATGAAAATATTAAATATTCTATTTTAAAAAATATTCGATGTGATTTAAATATGAAAATATTAAATATTCTATTTTAAAAAAATATTCAATTTAAAAGAAAAAAATGATTTAAATATTCGAATATTTCGAGTTATTTGAGTTGACACGTCATATCTTAAGATAGAGATGAGAGTTCGATCGAGTTGAGTAAAAAAAATTGAGTTATTCGAGTTGACGCATCATATTTTACAACTCAATCTTTATTTGAAATTTTTTCGATTCGAGTCGAGTTTTCGAGTTCTTATAAAAATTTAATTGTAATTATTTATCATGTTACCATACTTTGGGATTTTGCTTTAAGGACCAAATTGAAAGAATGCGTAAATAATGATGGCTAAATTTAGTGAATTATTTCAAATTAGGACTAAATTGATTGAATGTATAAATATGAAGGACTAAATGTATTATTATATCAAATTTTATAACATACACTTAACGGGATTTAACGTCTAGTTACCACTTTATTATAAAACATAAAGTTTAATTGTCATTTTGTAATTTTTGAAAGTTTGGTTACCATTTTATTTTATTTACCAAAGTTCAGTGACTGTATGTGTACTTTACCCTAAAATTAATTTTAAAAATGTTAACTAAGTTTATAATGTACGTAAGAAATATCGCTTTATATTAATTTTGTTGGGTTGTGTGGAGCTCGATTCGATCAACCAATTATGCTCACCAAGTGGTGGAGAGGTGGATATTTGGGTGGAAGGGTTAAGGAAGCTAAAAAGAATATTGACACAAAGATTTATAGTGGTTCGGCCTTCTAACAAGCACCTACATCCACTACCTTAGCTTCCCACTAAGGATTTCACAATCAATCCACTAATTGATTCGTCCCCTTTTCTAGGATTAGGAGGAAACCCTTACAACCGATCAAGCTTCTACCCAAGCCTTGATCAAAACCCTCTTTTACAAAGAGACAAATGAAAGCAAACTTAAACCCTCTAATAGGTGTTTGTTTGCACACTTAAGCACTCACCCAAAACCTAAAACACTTGAGCAAATTTAACAATTTTGGCTCACTAGTGTTTGTCTATACAAGAATTGACAATTTAAGTGCTAAGACATTTCTTGATCATTTGTTGATTGACAATTGAAGCATTTTTTGTTCTCTTGATGCTTGGAGGTCCCTTTTATACTCCCAATTGAGTTTATAGCCGTTTAGGACCGTTGGGGATGAATTGGAGCCGTTGAGGACTTTATTTCCCTTCATAAATGCTGTTCTGCAGCTACCAGTATCGATACCCGTGGAACGGTATCGATACGGCCTTCATGAAGAAATAGTCGTTGGGCTTTTGCCAGCACAGGGGTATCGATACACTTAGAACGGTATCGATACGGCCTTCATAGGAACTAGCCGTTGAGCTCTTGCCAGCTGAGGCGTATCGATACGCTTGAGGGCGTATCGGTACGGCTGCACATTTGAATAGCCGTTGGGAAATAGCCGTTGGGGTAGTTGAACAGGGATCGATACGCTGACGTGGCGTATCGAAACGACCCCGGTCCGTATCGATACTCTAAACCCTCGTATCGATACGGGTTTTGACAGTGGCCAAACTGAGCCAAAAAGGTATCGGTACGGGTACAACCGTATCGATACTGGTGACTTGAAAACACAAGTTTAGCTGTTTAAAACATGAAAAATCTTTGCCAAAAACCTCTTAAAATACCTCAAACATAAATTTATGTTGTTTGGACTTAAAACCAAGTTTTAAATTCTTTTCAAATTAGTCCAAAACATTTTTCAATTATTATATCAAAACATAAGTTCTACAAATTTTATTATAAAATAAATATTCAAATATATATATATATATATATATATATATATATATATATATATATATATATATATATATATATGGGTCACAAGAGCGACCCACAATAAAAATTCACATAAAAACATTTTCCCCTTAAAATACTTATTAAACTGTAACGTTAACTTTAGTTTAAAATACTATTTTTAGGAAATCATTTAAACATATAACAGTAATTTCAGAAAATATTTTATAGACACTATCATAAAACAATACACGACATGCATGCCCACTAATTGTACTAGTATCGTACTCCGAAAGCCACACCGAGAGGACTCCAAACATTGATATCGGTGACTGAACCATGATAAATCTCTTTTAACATGCGATGGTAAAAATAACGTGAGCTTGGAAAAGCTCAGTAATACAAAACTACCAATGAATGCTATATGCAACATACATGTATGTGGTCGAGCATGAAGCTTTCATGGTATTTTTAGTAACAAATTTTAAGTTACGGTTCAATATTCCAAATAAACGCTATATCTGAAGGTAATAAAGTTGCTCATTATTCGATCACCGAGTATCATGTGACAAGCCTTATAAACTAGAGGATCAAAAGAGTGACTGATTAAATCAAACCAGGAAGTTTAGTGTGTCTCAACAGTGCTAAGTTAAAACATACAATTGTACCAATGCAGTAAACTTTTTACTTCATAGGCAAATAGTTCAAGAAGCAGTAAGGTGCAATTTAATTTCTTATATTCCTTCCGAACGAACTTCAGTATATAGTTCTTTAAAACAACATCATACACAGGCATTAACCCGAGTCCATTGGGCTTGGGTACCATCCTAAGGGAATACCTTAGGTATGGGCGGAATTACCCTAGTCAAAGTGTAGGAACCAAAAACGGGCGTTAACCTAGGCCCAATATGCATAGGTTCTGATCTAAGGCATTACTTTAGGTCCCGAGCGGAATTACCCTAGTCGAACCTAGGAACCTAGAACATGCGGAATTTCCCTAACCGAAGCTAGGAACTTAGCACGGGCGGATTTACTAGCCTGATCAGGGCTGAACCTAGTATCTTTAATCAGTATCCCAGTACCCAGTAAAATGGTTCTAAACAATAACAGTCAATTTAGTATTCGGTAGCAATATTTCAGGAATTCAGGATACAAACATATGTTTAATCAGTAGAACTAAAGTATCATGAACCATGAATTGAGTACACTTATATCAGAAATCAGGAACCAGAAGTTGTGTTTTTACTCCAGATAATAGAATCACTTAGGATCAGACTAGATAGACCGGTTTCCAATAAGGAAGATTAATCATGTAATCATGAAACACACTAAACGGTTCAATTTATTACTCAGGATTCCTTGCTAATTACAGAAAAGAGACACTGAATCATAGTCCATTCTAGACTGACTTTCGAATCATGAATCATAATTGAAGGAATTCCATAATTATCAATTTGGTCTAGGTATACATGAATTATACTTCAAGATCGTTCAGTATTACTGGTATATCATGATTATGCAGGGATTCATATATATCATGACATATTTTAAGAGTTCGGGTATATCAGGATCAATCAAGATTCTAGATATATCAAGAGAGCTCCAGTAGTTTTGCTCAAAGGCCAATTTGGTCATTTTAGCACTTGAGGGCAATTTGATCATTTTACAGGCAGCGGTAATTTCGTAGTTTAGCCCAATAATGATAAAATGATGATTTGCAACATTTAGGATTTCCTACGATTTATCGAGCCTCCAAATCCATTCGAACTAATATACCCTAACCTTGCAGTACTTAACAAATATTCAAGTATATGCACTTCACGTGTATCATTTCCAAAAATTGACCGTATCGTATATCTGAACGATCGCCTTTATATTTCACCACATGACTTACCACTGAGTAGTCGAACTTATATTTCATGCGAAAAATCTTCCAACCTTATATTAATATCAAGAGTGATTGAAGTACATGAGTCATGCTTCATGACCCTTATGGGTATTTAAGTCATTTTAAGCTTTATTAGTATTTCTAGAATTTTTATTAAAGGCAAATTACTTATACTTTTCAAGAGGGTATTTCGGTCATTTTGGAGCTTAGGATATATTTGTCATTTCTGCCAATTGAACCATTTATAGAATTTCAATCATTTAAGTACTCGAGGGTATTTCATTCATTTTGGTGCTTCCGATATTTCCAAACAATTTATTCATTCTAGAACCTGAGGGTCATCCATCATTCCAGTTAACTTAGACATTTCGGTGATTGAGGATACTTCAATCTTTTTGGTCATTATGATAATTCCGATTAATTTAGCCTTAACAATATTTCTTATCCTTTTTGTTATTTTAGTCAGTTCAGTGTTTTGAGTCACTTGATTAATTCAGACGTACAAATAGCTTTCTGTAAATCCATCTTCGGAGATTTATTCAATATTTAAGGAAACCAAGCACTTAGCAATTTCGAAGGTTCAAATCTTGTTACCATAACTTTCCAAGTAGTTCGAGGTTTTTAGACGAATCAAGGTGTTCTACCAGATCTAGTGTAGATTTCTAGATCACTTTCAATTCTAGGGTATTTTAGTCATTCTTATGCCTCAAGGGTATTTTCGTAAATTCATATCCAAATATTTTTGACGTTAAATCCCTTTATCACTATTTATTGGGTTCAGAGATTATCTACCTTATTAACCATTTATTAAACTCCAAATCCTTCCGATTATTAATCCTCTCATTCGAGTATTTTGATATTATCTAAGTTATTATACTTATATTTTTCGTATCAAATTTGACTTAAGTAGAGTTAACAGTACACTCCATCATAATTATTCATGCATTAACCAAATACCAACATGTTCATAAAGCAAACAATAGGTAGTAATGTATTACCTTGAATCCTTGCTATATCGGTCGACCCTTGAAACGACACTCGAGCACTCTCGAACGAGAATTCAACGTCCCTCAACATCTCGTATCAAAGAACCATAAATACCTTCAATTACACAATTCCAATTTCATTCCTTAGTTACATTGCTCTTAATTGAATAAATAAAATACATAAATATGCTCGAGTTCAAGGTCCAATTTGGAGGCTTTCGGGTTAAAATTTCACGAAACGGGCTTCAAAAAACAGACTCAGGACATTGAAAAACATGAAGTTAGACTTTTTGAAAAAAGTTGACTTTTGGTCAAAGTCAATGCTGGCATCATCATCGGTCAACGCTGACATCAGCGGTCAACGATCATTCGGGTTGACTTAGACGGGTTGACTCAGACGGGTTGACTAACTAAATTGACTCGGACGAGTTGACTTGGTCAACGGGTCGAGCTTGAACTCGGGTTAATGGGTCGGGCTTGAACTGGGTCGATTATCGAGTCAGGCCGGTTCACGTTTGGCAGATCAGATTTGAGCTGAATCGGCTCGGTTCAAGACCAGACCGGTCCATAACCTACCAGATCAGCCTAAATAAAGGGCAACAGACATGGCGGCCGAAAGTCGACACTGACGGCGCGTGCAGCCCACGCACGACTTATATCGGCTGAAAACACTCCCAAAAATGTAGAAAACGATAAGCTACTTTGATTTTATTAGGAATCGAAGCTTACCACAATCTTGAAACGACAAAATTGGCCAAAAAAGAGAAAATCGAATGTTTTTCTTGAACTCCGTTTACCTTTGAAACGGCACCGGATAGGCGATCGACTGACTGGGTCTTGCACGTCTCTTCACAGAGAAGACGATGGCGTTAAAGTCGCGACGAATAGATGAGGTACGGTGCTGGAAAACGCCAAAATAGTGGCGATAATCCAAGGGCTTCTAACGAACCTTTGGCTGGATTTCTACAGAGAACGACGACTCAATAATGCGAATGACCGGCAGAGTTGAGCCTGGAGTGCGACGGTGGTCACGCCGGTATAGGCGATCTGTGCCACGGACGAACGGTGGCTGAAATCAGGTCGGTGAACGATAGGGTAACTTTTGGAATTCTCCAAATGTTGAAATAATTACTCAAACTCGATTGAGCATTCATGACCGGTAGGTGGAGAGACATACTTATTTTATTATAGGGCAGACTCAAATAATCATATCTTAATAGAAAATTGGTGTGAATAAACTCAAAGGTGGTGTTTAGTCCAAGTGGATAGACTTAGGCTCACTAAGCATAAGTGGTAAGTACAAACCCTTATGGAAGCAAACCTCATTTTCCCACATATTTTCTTCTTTTTTTTAAATCTTTAACGAGCTTATTAATTTAGGGTGTTACACAAGCTGTATAAAAAATTTACACTAATACTTCTATAAAATTTTAAACTTAAACCCCCTATGGAAGCAAACCTCATTTTCCCACATATTTTCCTTTTTTAAATCTTTAACGAGCTTATTAATTTAGGGTGTTACACAAGTTGTATAAAAAATTTACAATAATACTTCTATAAAATTTAAAACTTAAATCTCAAACCCTAACACTCTATAACCTAAATCTGACCATAAACATTAAATTCTACATCAAACACGCTAAACTCTTAAACCCTAAACCTTAACATAAGATCCTAAATCCTAAAATTAAAAAAAAAACTTATAAACTTCTTATATTATGGTATGCTATTATGGTGTTTGATTTGCGTTATAATCTCACATTGCGAGGTAGGTAGTGTAACCTCATTCTATAATCTTATTTAAAAAAAAAACCAATTTACCTTTTGTTTTAATTAATTTAGTCATTTTCCTAAAAAAAATGTTTGTAGCCTACTATTCCAGTGGTTAAGTGATATTGTCACCCATTTATTCAAGATTTTAATTTTATACCCTCCTTCAGTTATAAAAAAAGTCTTACGTTCTAACAATGAAATTATAGATGTCATATTTAAATGTTAAAAAAAGATGTCATATTTTAACTTATAATTGTTATACTTATTCTAATGATTTATTTATTAAAAACAATTATTTTTAAACATATAAAAATATTTGTAATTAAATTATTTAGTATTATAGTTTAATTTAGATTGTTTTGTTTCCATATATTATGCTTTCTTAAGTTAACATATTTTTTTGTATATTTTTCTAAAGTATGAGTTGAGATGTACAAATGTCGTTGTAATCCCCTAAATTTAACCTAGAAATTATATCTAAATTTCGAGGATCACATTAAACGGTGCTCATTAAGGCATATTTGTTAATGATTAAAACATAAGAAATTATTATGACCATTTATTATACCTGTAACAACGGGGAGTCGCTACTAATCCTCTGTATATTTGAGGTGAGATTGGATCACATGGAAACTCTATTATTTTAATAAAAACGTACTTTTGTCATTTTGACTAAAACATCGAGTTTTGGTTTACGAAACCAGAAAACGAGTTCGGGAGTCGATTACGTGTGGGGAATGGTGAGCACTCCCACAACGCCCAAAATTGGTACCTAGTCGATTACGATTTATTTTAACAATGGAAATTATGAATCCAATTTTAATTTACAATTCGTGATTCCTTTAAAATGTTTAAAAATATATTTTTTTATACGAAGGAAAATTACACCCCAACGTCCGGGGCATAATCTCCGTTTAATAATCAAATAAAAATTATAATTATTATTAAAAATAATATTTTATTAAGAGATTAACGAAAAGCGATACCCCTAGTCCGGGGTACGTTTTTCACAATAATCCCTTAAAACCCGATTAAAATATAGGGTAAACTATACCATTGACCACCATGCTTTGGTTAATGTATTAAAATGACCACCTTAAAAAAATCGACTCAATTGACCACCCAAACTATTGAAATTGGATCAATGTGACCACCAGCCGTTAATGGGCTAACGGAAGGTGACGTGTCAGTTAAAAAATTAAAGGTATAATCACAAATTTGGTCCTTATTATTTACACATTCTTTCAATTTAGTCCTAATAAAATAAAATAAATAATTTTCCTCCTCCAATCAGGTGGTGACACGTGTCACCACCTATTTAGAGGAGAAAAATCAAATCCCCAAACTTGCTCTAGCTGGGAATTGAACTTAGGTTTAGCAGGTTTAAATGCAGCACCTTAACCACTGCAGCAAGCACATATTTGTGCTAAAAATCACCAATTATATTATATGTCTTATTGTTTGTTACCATTCAAATTCATCTTCTTCCTCATCACTCCACATAATCCAATCGCGTTAAAAAAACAACAATTAACAGTCTCCATGCAATTTTCAGCACAAACATGAATTTGAATAGGTGGTGTTTGAGGAATCCTGACTTTTCATCAAACATTTTAACACTTTATGCACGTATCTTGTATTATATGATGCCAAAACTAGCCGACATCTTCAACATAAAAAAAATCGAAACTGGAGATATCGGCTAGTTTTGGCATCATATAATACAAGATACGTGCATAAAGTGTTAAAATGTTTGATGAAAAGTCAGGATTCCTCAAACACCACCTATTCAAATTCATGTTTGTGCTGAAAATTGGATGAAGACTGTTAATTGTTGTTTTTTTAACGCGATTGGATTATGTGGAGTGATGAGGAAGAAGATGAATTTGAATGGTAACAAACAATAAGACATATAATATAATTGGTTATTTTTGGCACAAACATGTGCTTAGTGTAGTGGTTATGGTGTTGCATTTGAACTTGCTAAACCCATGTTCAATTCCTAGCCAGAGCAAGTTTGGGGATTTGATTTTTCTCCTCTAAATAGGTGGTGACACGTGTCAATACCTTATTGGAGGAATTTAATTAATTTATTTTATTAGTTTAAAATTAGGACTAAATTGAAAAAATGTGTAAATAATAAGGACCAAATGTGTGATTATACCTTTAATTTTTTAACTGTCACGTCACCTTCCGTTAGCCCATTAACGGCTGGTGGTCACATTGATCCAATTTCAATAGTTTGGGTGGTCAATTGAGTCGATTTTTTTAAGGTGGTTATTTTAATACATTAACCAAAGTATGATGGTCAATGATATAGTTTACTCTAAAATATATAACTTTGCATGATAAATATATTAGTGGTAAAAAATATAAATATGTAATAATAATATATTATGTAATAATAGATAGTAATAATAATGTATGAATATATATACGCATAGTATAATAGATAATAGTATAAATAAAACCAATAATATTATAATAGTAATAATGTTAGCTATTGTAAAGTAATAATAGTACTACATGTACATAATAATAATAATAATAATAATAATAATAATAATAATAATAATAATAATAATAATAATAATAATAATAATAATAATAATAATAATAATAATAAAAGTAGTGATCAAGCTGAAATAAAACAGAAATTTAGGTGCGAAAATAATAGAAAAACAGTGGTTAAAATGGAAAGAAATCAGAACTAAAATGAAGAATCGTAAGGATACTTGGATTAGATGGCTAAGGTCGTAATTTTCCCCTCCAATGAAAACACGCGGATCGGGTCGCGGATTCGAGTCAGCTTACGAAACGACGTCGTTTTGGGACTTTAGGACCGACACCAAAACGAAGTCGTTTTGGTCGGTCCATAAATGCCCCATTTGCCTAAAAAACATTCTAGCTGGTTATAAATCACAAAACATCAGAGTTTGCTATGATTTCTCTCTGTGTCGGATGGCCGGCGACCCACGCAGCTCCGTCGACCACCGCGGGCCATTGTTCGCTGGTGACGGACGACCTCCGAGAACGGTAGCCGGAAAGCATGGAAGTGATGATTTCAACTCGATTTTAGGTCGCAAACTCGATTTCAAGGTTCGTTTCTCTTAATTTTCTTTTATTTTACTAGATCTAGGAAAATCAAAAGGTATATACTCTTTTTACTTTGTTTTTACCTTTTCGACTTCCCTTCTTTTTCTTGCTGTGATGTTTGTGCGTTTTTGGTCTTGAATATGGTATGTTTTTTATTCTCTGATTTTTCTCTCTAAAAACTATTACAAGCTTTCGTCTTGGTATTTATAACCGATATTAAAACATAAAAAAAGGATTTCAGGATTCTTATCCCCTTTTTCCCTCAATTTACAACGTCATTATAACGGGGATAATTCTGATCCGTTCTTCTTTTTGCAGGTTGAGGAGGTGACACGTGTGTAGTGACGAGGATGAAGCTAGTGACGAGAATGGTACGTGGCTCAGCTCGGCTGACAGCGGCGGATCTGAAGCGGCGACTCAGGAGCTGACGGCTAGAGTTAGGTTTAGGGTTTCTGATACATTAGGGTTTTTTGGATAATGAGTCAGATTGAAATGGGTTTGTATGTTGGGCGGGTTTGTAACATTTTGGGTTTTAAGACCCGGATAAAATGGGTTACTACAACTGCCCCTCTTTGCTCATTTTTGTATAACGACAATAGAGAAAAGACCAAAAGGAACCCATTTTGTCCGGTCTAACCGAGCTTCCCCTTTCTTGGCACGACTCTTCTTCTTTCATTTCACTTGATCTACTCGGCGACTCTTGTATACAAAAATCTTCAAAATGGAGCGATATGTTGGGGAGACAAAATCTTTGAACTGTAGTGATCTGTTGGAGAGAAAAATGAGTTCGACTAGCTAATATTCTGATGACGACGCGGTACCTGGAGAAAAATTGACCTAGCCGCGACACTGATGAAGAAGCAAGGTCTGAAAAACTTGATCCAGTTGTAACATTGACGAAGAAACATGAACGGAGGACGGAGGTTCTGACATTTGATTCAGAAAATATCTCCGGCCTAACTCATATATTTCTTTAGTATTTTTCCCAAATGCACATGGATCAACGGATTTGACTTGCCTTTACCGGTAGCCGTTTGCTCCGGGCTAGTTGTACCATTCCCCTGGGTACAATCAGTTTATACCAATCATGAGATTGGATTTTTACAAACGATTTATTTTCCTTCGACCATTTGTAACAATGGATTTTCGATGGACATTTGAATTATCCATTGTCTTAAACTTCATCGTGTTTAAGCACGTTGTGCTGACATTTCTGTCAAACTTACCAAAAATAGCTTCAATTTAACCACAATTTTGACGAAGGAACAAGATCTGACGATTTTTTTACAACATGGATGAGGAATAAATTTGGAAATCAAGTTTTTTTGTTGACCAAGCTATAACACCGACGAAGAGGCATCGTCTGAAGTTATTTTGATCCAGCTACAACACCGACGAGGAGGCAGGATCAAAAGTTAGCGAGTTTGGTCTAGCTACAACATCGACAAGAGTTGACCGAGCTACAACATCTGACAAAAAGGCACAACCTGAAGTTGTTTTGATCTAGCTACAACACCGACGAGGAGGCAGGATCAAGAGTTCAAGTTTGGTCCAGCTACAACACCGACGAAGAGGCAATACCAGAAGTTGACCAAGCTACGACACTGACGAAGAGGCATGGTCTGAAGTCATTTTGATCCAGCTACAACACTGACGAGGAGACATGATCGAGGGTTCAAGTTTGGTCCAGCTACAACATCGACGAAGAGGCAAGGCCAGGAGTTGACCGAGCTACGACACATGACGAAAAGGCACGGCCTGAAGTCATTTTGGTCTAGCTACAACACCGACAAGGAGGCATGATCAAGGGTTCAAGTTTGGTCTAGCTACAACACCGACAAAGAGGCAAGATCGCGAGTTGGTCGAGCTACAACACCTGACGAAGAGGCACGACTTGAAGTCATTTTTATCCAGCTACAACACCGACGAGGAGTCAGGATCGAGGGTTTAAGTTTGGTTCATCTACAACGCCGACAAAAAGGCAAGACCAAGAGTTGACTGAGCTACAACACCTGACGAAGAAGCACGACCTGAAGTCATTTTGATCCAGCTACAACACCAACGAGGAGGCTGGATCGAAAGTTAAATTTTGATCAAGCTATAACCTTGAGGAAGAGGCATGATCTGAGGTTCGATCTGCTACGACCCTGTCATCGTAATGAGATCTAGATCTTGCTCTAGTTGCAACTATTGCAGTGAAACTAGACCTTGAAAAACAATTGGCCTACCGCGATTCTGATAAAACAGCATGATCTGAGGTTTGATCTGTTATGGCTCTGGCGACGTAACACGATCTGGATTTTGATCTATTCGCACCTATTACATCAAAAATAGACCTGAAAAATCATTGACCTGGTGTAACTCTGATGAAGCGGCATGATCTGAGGTTTGATCTGCTATGACTCAGTCTTCGTAGCATGATCTGGGCTTTGATCTAGTCGCACCTATTGCGGCAAAACTAGATATGGGAAATATGATCTGCTGCAACTCTGACAAAGTGGCATGATCTGAGGTTTGATCTGCTACGGCTCTATCGTCGTAGCATGATCTGGGATTTGATCTAGTCGCACCTATTGTGGTAAAACTAGATCTGAGAAATATGATCTACTACAACTTTGACGAAGCAGCATGATCCGAGGTTTGATCTACTACAGCTTTGACGACGTAGCGTGATCTGGATTTTGATCTAGTTGCACCCATTACGGCGAAACTAGACCTGAAAGATATAACCTGCTGCAACTCTGACGAAGCAACATGATCTGAGGTTTGATCCGCTACCGCTCTGTCGTCGTAGCATAATCTGGATTTTGATCTAGTCGCACCTACTACGGAGAAACTAGACCTAGAAGATATGACCCGCTGCAACTCTGACGAAGTAGCATGATCCGAGGTTTGATCTACTACGGCTCTGTCGTCGTAGCATAATTTGGATTTTGATCTAGTCGCACCTATTGCGGTGAAACTAGACCTGGGAAATATGATTCACTGCAACTCTAACGAAGCATCATGATCCAAGGTTTGATCTACTACGACTGACGATGTAGCATGATATGGATTTTGATCTAGTCGCACCTACTATGGTGAAACTAGACCTGGAAGATATGACCTGCTGCAACTCTGACGAAGCGGTTTGATCTACTACGGCTCTATCATCGTAGCATAATCTGGGCTTTGATCTAGTCGCACCTATTACGGTGAAACTAGATCTGGGAAAACAATTGGCATGCCGCCCGAACGATGGTGAAGCGAGCCCATCTCGTTGTATCATGGTGGGGTGTCATGACCCTCCTAGGCATTGGTCATCTTTATCTTTCCTTGGAAAAGTAATAAGGGTGACTTGTTTCGTTGTATCTTCTGTTGCAGATTCGGGAAAACGATGTTGTTGTCGTGTTCCTTGCGTTGACTTGTTCCACTTGTTGGAGAGACAAAATCTGTAAAATTTGCTTTATAAATATATGATGCCATGGTTAGTATGAGTCAAGTGATGCTAGCTTAAGTATGTCTAATGAATGCATGGATGATTCTAGCATGAATGCAAAATGTCATTCGAGAATGCTCCCGGATTTTAGAATCGGTTCAAGCACTCATATCTGCTCTAAAACTGACATCATTGGTTGTTTGGACTCTGTTCAGGTTGAGTCCCTAAACTTCCCTTTCTTCAAGTCTGATCACACCGTAAGAAAACCATTTACCCCACATTCCGTCCGGGAAGTGTCTCTTCTTCCCTTGAGGCGTTTATCTAAAAAAATGCCCATTTTCAACCAGGGTTGCTTTTGGTCCCTATACTTTTTAGGAGTTTTTCAAAAGCACTATAGAGAGATCTTCTTTTATTTATTAGCTTATTGATCATTATGTCAATGTATACTTTTTGTGCAAACAACGACATAAAATGAAAGGAAGAATTTATTTGAAAATAATGTTCATGACATTTAAGTGGGAAACATTAAAAGAGAATAAAGCAAAAAGGCAAAATCAGGTGCCCCAGGTATCAAACGAATGAGATTTGCCCGATCTATGTGTTGAGAGCCTTCATGTGTAATGCCCTGGGTTTAGGGGTCGGATGTTACTCGGGTAAATCGGATTTTAGTAGTGGGCTCGCTTTAAATTAAATTGGTTTTTGATTTTATTTTAAAAGGATTTAGATTTCACTAATGGCAAAACTATAATTTTGAAAATAAGGAAAAAGATGAGAAAATGGGCTTTCGAAAATATCCTCCTCATCTTCTTCCCTCTACCAAATATCACGACATAAACCTCCCTAAAACCCCAAATACTATTCCATTCGATTCCTTCATCATTTCAAGTGATTTCAACGAGGTAAACACGTTTTAGACTTGTCCTCTTCATTCCTAGCACATTGATGGTTTTAGTTTTTGAAAAACACCATTGTTGAGATTTTTCTAGCTTCAAGGTTTTAAAGAAAATGAAGAAGCTTTAGTGTGTTTTATTTGATTTTCGTTTTGTAAAGCTTGTTTATGTTGAACTCTTGCCCTTAGATGCAATATATTTCAAAATGGATGGGTTTTATCAAGAATCCCAAAATGGGTTTTGTGGGTGTTTTAAAAGGGGTAAAAACTTGGGTTTTAGGAGTAGTTTGGTGTAGGGGAGTTGGGATAATGATTTGTTAATGTTTGAGGGTTGTTTTGAAGGTATTTATTGATGGTTGGAGGGGTGAAATTGATAGTTTTCAGCTGGGTTGTGTGGGAGTACGAAAATGAAGAAGTTTGGATAGTTCATGGTTTGAAAATGTAGAAAATGGGTCTTGAGATTGTGTTTTGATTGTGATAGTGATTTTATGGCTGAATTTTTGAGTAAATTGTTGTTTTTGATTGACTAGAATCAAGAGAATCCATCGGAGAAGCTTCGAGCACTATTTCGGGGAATTTTGAGACTTGAGATTGGTGTTTCGGCTTCCGGTTGGGCTTCATCGGTGAGTGAAAATGGTTTGAACTTGATTTGATTTGGAAACGGGTTCTTGGGGGTTTGGGTGGAGCCTCGAGGGCTAACCTAAACCCAAGTGTAAGTTTGCTAAATTTTACCTTGATTGTTAAGCGTTGGTGCATGAACAATTGTTGTGATGTTGTGTAAATATTGGATTGCCTTTACTTCCGTTTGTTGTTGTGTAGTCGTTGTTGGTGTCGAGCCTCACGTGATGGTTGTGTAACTATGGTGATGTGTAATCCCACCAGTAGTGACTAGTAGAAGAGTACGTTGATGTGTAGTCCCATCGGAAAACTACTAGTCGAAACGGTGATGTGTAGCCCCACTGTATTTTGGTTGTACATGTGCAAACCATGAAATTGTGTTGTTGTGCTTCCTTTCGTGCATTTAAATGGCTTACTTATCATTTAAGAAATGTGTTTTGAAAACTGCATGATTGATGAGTTTTGAGAGCTTCGTTCACTAAGCTTTCAAGCTTACGCTCTCATTTTTCCAACATGTAGATCGTTAGAGTTTCGGAAGGCAAGTGGGCAAGGGATGATCTTTTTGGAGTTCTCGAGTAGCTCAAGTATGGTTTAAGTTTTTTGTAATAATGCCTAGACAATGGGGGTATTAGACTTGTATGGAGTTGGGGTCCAAACTACTTAGTTTGTTTTGGTTGGTGTTTTAGCATGTTTGGTTTGATGATACAATGTGTTTTGTATGAGCGTTGTTAGACTCGTATGTGTTGGTTTGATGTTAATGCTTTTGTTGTGGCTTGCAATCTTTGGTTATGATGTTGCTTATGTGTTGTCTAAAAGCATGTGAAACCTTGTTATGAAATGTCTATGTGTGTGTTTATTGCCTATGAATGAAATGGTGAAGTAATGTATGTTTTTTTGCAAGTTTCCTACCTAAGTGCTTATCTTGTGTTGGATGCCACGTTTGTTCGGTTAAGTAGCATCACATGCTTAATCTTGGTTGCTAAATGATGTATGAGTGTTGGTAAGTTGCTAGACGAGTCGTAAAATGCATCTAGAGTTGAGTCTTGGTTCGTTTTGCAGCTAAATTGAGTCTTGCAGTGTAGGGCGCATCAGTACACCCAAAGGCCGTATCGATACGGTCCTACACTTTGGGGATCAGTTTAAGCCTAGCGTACCGGTACACGGGGGTGTATCGATACGCCAAAAGCTCTCTGGAAATCTAAGAAATTGACAAGATTTTGGCGTATCGGTACGGGTCTTGGGTGTATCGGTACATTTTTATCGTTTGACCTTGAGAAGTTGACCGTTGAGGGCGTATCGGTACGGTAAACCAGTGTACCGATACGGTCTCCCTAGGTTGACTTTGGGTAGTTGACCAAGTCAAGGCGTATCGATACGGTCTCCTATCGTATCGATATGACCTGTTGTAAAGGCTAAAATGGACTGTTGAATTGCTTTTTTTGATTGCTTCGCATCGCTTCGTTGTCTTTCCACTGTCGTATCTCACATATGATGTATGAATGCCTTTAGACAAGATAATGTTTAAAAGAAATTTTCTAGGGTTGCTAACCGAAGGGGAGCCTTAACGGGTTTCACTTCGGTTTTCCCCGTGTAACCTACTCGGACTGGTCAGTCGTCCAGACCGGGACGAGGGGGTTACATCATGTGTTCAGGAGACCTTGGGCGCTTTGTAGATATCCTCTCTTGCAAAATTCGTTTCCTACCATCAAAATTTGCATTGCCCCTTTTTCGCCCAAAAAGCCTCATTTGATCTTGTTTTTTCAAGTGAAGTATTTCTTGACTGAGTCTGAATTCACAAGGTTAGGAAAATCTTTGCCATCCATTTCAGCCAAAATCAAAGCTCTTCCGAAAAAGACTTTTTTCATGACGTGTGGGCCCTCCCAATTCGACATCCATTTCCCTCGAGAATCTCTCTAAGTCAGTAAGATCTTTTTCAATACTAGGTCTCATTCCTGGAATTTCCTCGGGCGAACCTTCTTATTATAGGCTCATATCATCCTCTTTTGGTACATTTGACCATGTCAGACGACTTTTAATCTTTTTTCTTCAATCAAAGCAAGTTGGTCATATCTAGCTTGGATCCATTCTACTTCGTCTAATTTCAATTCCAACAGGATTCGGTGGGAAGGAATTTCAACCTCAATGGGTAGTACCGCCTTCATCCCCTAAACTAAGGAAAAAGGGGTTGCCCTAGTAGAGGTTCTAACCGATGTACGATAAGCATACAGGGCAAATGGTAACTTCTCATGCCAATCTTTATAAGTTTCCACCATCTTTCCAACAATCTTCTTGTTGGATGCTTCCACTGCTCCATTCATTTGAGGACGATATGACGGGGAATCATAGTGTCGTATCTTGAATTGTTTGCATTCTTCTTCAATGGCCTTATTATTTAAATTCAATGCATTGTCGGATATGATACTTTCTGGCATCCCGTATCGACATATGATTTATTTCTTCAAGAATTTGCATACTGCCGATTTGGCATAAATGGCTGCTTCTACCAACTTGGTGAAGTAATCGATGAACTGATGTCCATTCAAAGACTTCGGGGATATAGGACCGATTATATCCTTGCCGCACATAGAAAATGGCCATGAAGAGTTCATAACATGTAATGGTGATGGAGGAACATGAATTTTGTCGGCATAAATTTGATACTTTTGGCATTTCTTGGCGTAGTTGATGCAGTCTTCTTCTATAGTTGGCCAATAATAGCGAAACCTTATAATTTGCCTTGCCATTGTGAATCCGTTGGCATGCGTTCCTCATACACCCTCATGGACTTCTTCAAGGATTATCTTGGCTTCGATAGTGTCTACACATCGCAGTAGCACTTGACCTTTCCTTTCTGACTTGTCATGTTGTTCGAGTACACATCCCATAGAATTCTCGAAGATGGTTAAGTACAGAATCAACGACTTGTTTGGGACGGGTAGTAATAAAACGGGAAGGACAATAAGTAGTGCTTGATCTTATCAAAAGCTTCTTGACATTTATTATTCCATTCTCCTGGGTAGGGGTGGAAGATCGTGAATGGCTTTGACCTTGTCTGGATCAACTTCAATGCCCCTTTCACTAACTATGAAACCCAACAATTTTCCAAATGCAACCCCAAAGGCACACTTGGTCAGATTCAGCTTCAATTGGTATTTTCTAGTCTCAAGAACAATTTTCTCAAGACTGCTACATGTTCCTCATCTTTTTGGGATTTGGAAATCATATCATCGACATATACTTCAATCTCCTTGTGCATCACATATCATGGAACAAAGTTACTATAGCTCGTTGGTACGTTGCCCCTACATTTTTAAGTCCGAAAGGCATTACCTTGTAACAGAAAGTTCCCCACTATGTCACAAACATAGTTTTATGCATATCATCAGGATACATCTTTATCTGATTATAACTTGAAAAACCATCCATAAAGGAGAACAATGAGTGTTTCGTTGTATTATCGACCAGGGTGTCGATATGAGGAAGTGGGAAATTATCTTTCAGGCTGGCCTTGTTTAGATCCCGATAATCAACACACATGCAGACGTTGCCGTCTTTCTTTGGAACAGGAACTATGTTAGCCACCCATTCCGAATATTTGACTTCCTGAAGAAACCCAGCGTCATACTGTTTCTTTACTTCCTCTTTTATTTTTAGGAGTGTATCAGTCCTCATCCTTCGAAGTTTCTGCTGGACCGACTTGTAACTCTCATTTATAGGGAGTTTGTTTACGACCACATCCGTGTTCAACCCAGGCATATCTTGATAGAACCATGCAAATATATCTCCAAATTCCAAAAGTAGCTTGATATGATCGTGTCGTGTTTTCTCAACAATGCGTGCCCCAATCTTCACTTCTTTGTTCTCATTTTCATCCCCCAGGTTTACCGTCTCTACTGACTCCTTGTGAGGCAAGATTTGTTTTTCTTGTTGTTCAACCATTAGTAGACCAAGAGATAGATCATAATCTTGATCCTTTCCAAAGTCCTAAGGTCCATCTAGACACATATCTCGTTCAATGTGTATTCCGGATCAATTTCGGCATTGCTCGATGTGTTGATATACTGGGACCTGACATGAAATAATGACGACTGTTGAAAAAAAATAAAAAATGGTTAATAGTATAAATATGTAAATGAGAGTAAAAGTAAAAGAAATATTTGCTTAAAGTTTCACACAAAAAGTATCATTTCATTGACATAAGGATCATAAGCACATTTTTACAGGAAGACCCTTAACATATGTTGCCTTACAAAAAGACCCTTAGCATACGCCCTTTTACAAAAATACCCTTGTTGCTCTTGGGCAGGAGTAACAAATCTATTTTTGGACATTACTCTAAAACATTCCTATACACTGCAGGGAGTTCTTCAGCAATCCAAGTGTTCATAATAGTTCCAGGGGTACAAAGACGAATTCCTCTTATGTGTATTCCTTCACCCCCTTTTTCAGTCACATCATTAGTATCCAAAGCTTCTAACATTTTTTTCGGCTCAGTTTCTTTATCCCCCTTAAGCTGCTTGGGGTGGAAGACACTCTTTGAGATAAAAGTCTCTAACATATGAGGAGAAGCCATAGGTTCGCGATTGATCTCTTCCCATTTTCTTTCTTTGAAAAATTCTAATTCCTTGTTGTCAATGAATTTCTGAACTAGATCTTTGAACTCTGCACAGTTTTGGATATCATGATTTCCTCCTCCATGGTATGGGCAGCGATCTTCGAAGGCTTCCTTCATGTATTCTGAACCTTGCTACACCAGGCCCATCTCGACCATCTTTTGCCAAACCAACTTCAGCGGGGATTTCTTCTCATCGATACTGGTTTTGATTCTCATGTTATTATTGATGACGATTGCATTGACCCCTGAATCGACATGATTGCATAGTGAATTCTTGGTTGTACTTGGTCCTGCAGAGTCATCGAATCTTAGGATCCCCAGCTCTATAAACTTCTCAATAAGCCTTCTAAAAGAGATACAATCTTCAATAGAGTGTCCTAGTTTCCCCGCGTGAGGAGGGACCTTTGTCCTCTTGTTCCTTTCTTGATAGTCGAAGGAATGACCAACTGGTGATCGACGAGTTTGCGGAAAATGTTGAGCTTATTCTTGTTGTTGTGTCAATCCAGTAATCGGGACAGTCGATATCTTTGTCCTTTTTATGCTTTCCTCATTTTGTAGCTTTTTCTCATATGAGCTCATTTTCAACGATTGAGATAAGATTTCTAGAAGGGAATCTTGAATCTTGTCCAGTATGACCCCGGTAGGACATTCCGAGACAGTGCAGGCTATCTCGTATTGGCTAATGAAAGCATGTTCTTGATCGAGCACGTTATCTTCTTCTACAAAGTCACAGTTTTGATTCTTGCTTGTATTTCCAATCTCAAACTGCATGGAAGGGCTTTCCTCTGACCTCTTTCCTTTGTTTATGATAGCTACCATACTCATTAACTCATTCATTCACTCTCTTGTTTCTTTCATCATTTCTTCTTGTGCTTTAGCTATCTGTTCTTGGAACCGTTCGATCCTATCTACCCAAGCGACTAAATCATTCATCCTTCTGAAATTGTATTGTTGAGAAGTCATCCTTCGAAATTTAAGCTTGCTACTTCCTTCAAGGATGAAGACCTTTCTCCAGTCAGAATATGCTCAAGGAGCGTGTAATGGCGGATGCAACATGACGATATGCAATGCTTATACAATGTATAACTCAAATGTAAACATGAATGAGATAAGGTATTGATCCCAAAATGATCATCACAAGACAACTTTCATTGAACAAAGGGTCTCATTACACCATATATTTTTTATTTCATCGGCATATGTCTGGCGTGTATGTTTCAAAAGAAAAGTCTGCCGCTTCTTGTGGTATCATTTTAAGGCGCCACTTTATACATGTATTATTTTTCATCTGATCATGTTACCCTTTATCTATATGAAAGTTTTCTGAATTGAAGATAATTCGTGGATCAATACCTTTTGATTATGTCATGGATATGCAATGCAAAGAAAAAAGACAACAACAAAAACCATTTAGTACGTACAAAATAGTCAAACTAAAAATGTAAACATTTTAAAAAAAATTGTACAACCTACCCAACATGCTTTTCTACTCGGACATATTTTGGAGGAAAAAATGGATCCTACCGTACATGTTTTCTACCCGCATACTTTGTTGCAAGAATATAGACATGGTATCTAGTATACTATATTGCGAAAATAACATAAATAAATAAATAAGAAAAGCTGAAATTAAAAGAAATTAAAACCCCCACTCTCTTTTCAACGCACCTATCGAGTGACTTTCTAAACGAGCATAGGTTCAGTATATCTCTAAAAGGGTAGGCTTTTTAGGATTCACTATATGAAGTTGGGTTCTAGCAAGGGTACCCGAATTGCTAGCGCTGTCGCCTACTAAGGCTAGCAAAGTTCAATTCAGGAGGATACAGGTCTCTAGGTTTGCACGGAGACGAAAGTCTGTAACGGGGTTTTTTTTTCTCCGCGGATCAAATCAAGTTCCCGCTACTTTTGAAAAAAATGTTCGATTTGATTTAAAAAGGGGGGAATTTAAAAATTGGCTCGGGTTTCGGGAAAACAACCTTTAAAAGAAATCTTTTTTTTCTCGGTTTGGAGTCGCCACCGGCCACTATGGTAGGCCAGACACCGTAAAAAACAAAACCAGAGATTCGTTTGAAAGGGTTCGGGAGTTGATTACGTGTGGGGTAGGGTTAGCGCCCCCATCACGCCCGGAAATCGGTACCAAAACAATTGTTGCCTTTAATTGATGGAAATTATTCAAAATTTAAGAAGACTTTAATTAGGGGTTCTTGATTGAAAATCGGACTTTAATAATGCGAGCTTTTTCGAACTGATGGTTTCGACTTAATTAAACATTTAATTAAAAAGGATGACGGTACACCGGACCAAAGACTAAACCGACATCATATAAGACTGACTGCCGTGTTAGTTTAGGGTTCGGATCCCGTACGTCACCTTTATGCATGGTGCAAGCAGATAAAATATGATGCTATGGTCTTATCCGTTTTAATTGCGGATTTACCTTTAGACGATTCGAATTAGTCCGAATATTCGCGGGACATCCAATAAGCTAGGCATGTCGACCCGAATACACGAATTAATAGGTATCTCCGTTTCAGAATTAAAATTAATTAATATACAAATTAAAATTCTAAAAGTCACATGAATGACAATTTAAAATGCATGTCACATATATACATATATATTCGAACAAGGGAAGACAAAATATGATCATACTAACATGAACAATATGACAAAAAAAACAATCGATGCAAACATTTATTAAGGGGACAAGAATGCATAAATAATAACACAATATGATCGAAATGATATGCAATATCAGCAAAAATGCAAGATAAACAAAATGCTAACTGTAAGGGACCGAAAATGCAATAAAACCCTAAAAAACTAATTAAAAGGTGAAAATGGGACTTAATCGTGAAGGCGCGGGAAGCTTCAGGGACCAAAACAGCATTTTACCACTCGGGAAATCAATTAAAACTGAATTTGGGGACGAGAATGAAAACACGGAAAAACCTACAGGGGCTAAAAGGGTGATTTTACCATCCGGAATTCGATTTAAACGAAGACGGTGGCTAAATTGAAAACATTTGGAAAACGATGAGGACTGCGGGGAGGGTTTTAAAAAGCGGAAGTCCTCCCCGCGTAATTAAGAGGATGCGGAGGGATTCAAAGCGAGATTAAACCAAAATTAAAACAAAAAAAGGGTTATAAAATCAACTCTAAAAACATTAAAGCCCCTTTTCATCATTTTTAAACCCTAATACTGAGAGCCCCCCCTTTTTCTCTGTGTCTCCGGCGCCGCATGGGTTCCGGTCGCCGTTGCCGGCGCCGGAACCCTAAAAAAACTCCTTTTTTTCCTTTTTGAAACCAAAACGAACCCTCCCTTTTTGCTTTCTGAATCCCAAAACCAAAAAACCTTTTCTTTTTATTTTTCCTAAATCGGAATCCCCCAATAACAGTTTGAAAAAAAAAGAAAGCTCGCAACCCTCACCGCCGATTCACCATGCGTGGTCTCAGAAGAGACCACGAGGCTTGTCACCGGCGGAGGAAGACGCTCGGGGAAGGCAGATCAGCGCGAAGGTAAAAAAAAACAACACCCCTTACTTTGATTTTTTTACCTGATGCGGAATGAAACTGGAAAAAAAGACTTCGATATCTCTGAAACCTTTTTCGCTTTTTATTGCTCTTTCTCTTGGATTACAACGCTTTGATTGCCAAAAAAAAAACCTCCCTTGTTACATCGCATGCTTCGGCTTTTATATCCGGGATATTACACTATTTTTGCATTTCTAAATTGCATGTAATGCTGGAAAATCTGTTGATTGGTACGATTGCTGCTCTTGATTGCCTTTGATTTCTGTTATTTCGTTGCATTTTTTGTCTCTGAAATCTTCTGACGTCCTTCGTTTTTTGGCTGCATGTACTGCCCGTGAGGAGGAGGGGAGGGGACCAGTGGCTCGGCTCGAGATGTGGCCGGTTGGGACGCTCTGAAGACGTGGAGCCGATCTCGGACGTCGGTGAGATATAGACGGTTGAGGGATTCAAGGGGTCGGGCGTGCCTGGCACGCGCGCGTGGAGGAGGATCGTGCACGCGCGCGTATGGGAGCCCGAGAGTCGCGCGTGGGCGCGTGGAGGTTCTGGAGACTTCCCCGGTTCGATCTCAGCCGTTCGTTGCGTTCCCGATCCAATGGTTCAGAGGGGTGCGGCGCTGGTGCTTGAGGAAGGGGCCGGCTAGGGTTTCTCGCGTCTGGTGCGATCTGGACCGTCAGATCTAGATTAGATCTGACGGTGGAGAGGGGGTGGCGGCTGCACAGATCAAAAGGGAGGCATTAGGTTTTTTGGTTTAGCATATTAGGGTTTTTAAGATTAGGGCTAGTATTGGGCCAACGAGCCTTGTAACATTTATTTATTTTTGGGTTTTTAATTTGTGTAATGGACTTTTAAATTAATAAACTGGGCTTTAATATATAGATCTGTTTATTTAATTTGGGCTTTATTTATATTATTATTTTTTGGTTTTCAGATTTAATAATAATAATAATATTAATAATAATGATGACAATAATAATAAGAATAATAATATAATAGATCATATAATAATAGTAATAGTAATAACATGGTAGATAATAATAAGTAATAAATGGAGATAATAGATAATATATATTAATAGATGGTAAAAAATAGTGATAATAATATAAATAATAGAAGATATATGATAGTAGTATTAATATAATACTAGTAATAAAGGTAGTGATAGATAATAATATGATAGATAATATAGTATTAATGATAGTAATAAGATAATAACATGAGAATACCAACAACCCTAATATACGTATATGCATACACTGTTTTTTTGTCTTTTTTTTTATTTTTTTATAACGCATATATAACAAAGCCCGTTATTAAATAAAATAAAATGGGTTTTGATACCCCGGACAAAATAGGTGATTACAAAGTCTCACGAAGACAAATGGACCAATATCCCAGAAGCGATTCACCATCCTACACGGAGGGGGTACCTCACGAAGGAGTAGCTTCTCGCTCCCACTTAAAAAGGACGGAACTCGAGTTGAGAGCTCATGGTATGATAGCCTAGCAAACAGTAATTAGGAAAAAATATTACATACATATATATTAAAAAAAGAATAGGGATCACAAAATTTAAATTAAATTGAAGTCAAAATTTCCATTAAAACAAAAAATAATCGACTTGCGGCTTGACTCTCAAAAAAGGTCCCCAGATGAGTCGCCAAGCTGTAACAATGGAGAGTTGCCAACAATCCTCAGTTTATTTTAGGTGAGATTGGATCACCTGAAAATCATGTTATTTTAATAAAAATGTGCTTTTGTCATTTTGACTAAAACAACGAGTTTTGGTTTGCGAAACCAGTGTAGAACCGGATTTTTGTCCGGGCTTATATATATATATATATATATAATATAATAATAATAAATAAAACAGATAATAATAGAAACCCAAAGTATATTAAAGTCCAAAAATAACACAAAGTCCAAATATACATACAAAAGGCCCAATACATTACAAAAGTCTGAATAAAAAACCAATGATCCATTACAGCAGTTAACAACTCAGACCCAACCCATTACAGCTGTTGACAACCCACTAACATCCATGTCCAGCCCAACAAGCACAAAAACCCCTCGGAGCCTCTTTGTGTTTCTTTTTCCCGCTCAAATTCGAGCCCAAATGGACACGTGTCGATATGACATTGGCCCCTCCTTTTTCACTCAGATTCTTACCGAACTGGGACTAGCTGGCATCGCCAGCCGTGCAAAGATGACATCACATCTGACAACATGTATAAATACATGTGAAGAGAGAGAAAAGCTTTAATTAATACAATAATAATTGCACTAATAATTACCAAAAAAGAAAACAAAAAGTCAGAGAGAGGGAGAGTTTACCCGAGGAGCCTGAGTCGATCGGAGAAGACAACCAGACACAGAGACCTTGCCGGAAGCTCATTGGAACTAACAGAACACCGAACCGAGGTATTTCTACCTCTGTTCTTTGCTTTTTCCCCTCTTTACCTGTTTGAAAAACACAAAAACAAGTTAAATATTTAAAGACCGACCCTTAATCTGTCTAAAACACAAATCTCAAGCATAAAATACGTCTGAAATCTAAACTCAAACATAAAAAATCAGATCCAGAAATATTAAAACCTAGATCTAAGGTAATATATAACAGATCTATATCTCTAAGTGTCAGATCTAGTTCGAAACTAAAAAAAACATAAAAAATAAAAAATAAATAAAAAGAGGAGAGATCGAGTGCTTATCTTGCTTTGCCGTTGCTGGAAATGTCGTCGGAGTGAGAAATCGAGTACTAGGGTCGTTGTCGGAGTCGAAAAACAGAGAGGAAAGGTCACTGGTTTCGGGTAGATAGCCTAGGATTGGGTGAAGCATGGTGTTTCTGATGAAGTGAGACTCAAATTTAGGATTAGGGTGAAAAAATGAGTTTTTTTGGTAGAATTAGGGTTTCGGCGACAGCGGAGGCGGTGGTCGAAATTGCAGACGATGGTCGAAAAAGCCAAGTTTGGCCGGAGAAGATGACCGGAGAAAGTCCGGTCATCGAAAAAGGGAAGAAGAAGGTCAGACGATGGTCGGAGGTTGCAGGGACGCTGGAGAAGGTCCGGTCATCGAAAAGGGGATGGAGGAGACCAGAGATGACATTCGGTGACCGATATCACCCGGACGGCTAAGAAACAGTTCGAAGAAAAGTTAGGGGGTGAATGAGGATCAAAATGGTGGTTTTTGAAAAGTTCTTGACAAGTTCTTGAAAAATGGGGTTTTTGATCTTTAAAAAACAGGTTTGGGAAGGATTTGTTTGTTTGTAGGAATCAAACCAAGGAATTTTGAAGAGTTCTTGGTTTGTTCTTGAGGAAAAAGGATTTTTGATCTTCAAAAAAAATTTTGGGGAAGGTTTTTGGTGTTTTTGAAGATCGAACAGAGGAATTTTTGAAGAACAAGGGATGAACATAGGTGAGAAATTGAGTTTTGATCGAGAAGGGCTAGGGTTTTGAGGATTTTTGGTGTTCGAATTCAGAGAATTTAGGAGAGAGAGAGAGAGAGAAAATTGAGGAGAGAGAGGATGGCCAAGTGACCGTTCCAACTTGGTTCGGGGTTATTTATACCTAGTTGGGAACGACACCGTTTTGGAAGGCCGGGTCACAGAGGATCCACGTGTTTTCACATGGGTTTGGATACGGGTCTGTAACCCAGTCAACTTAAAACATTGGGTTTGGGTTTTTTTAATTCAAACGGGCTTAAGGGTTTTGGGCTTGGGTCAACGGTTTGGGCATGGTTAATGGGTCTGGGCTTAACCTTTTAAGGTCTTTAGGTTTGGGTTCTTAAATTTTGATTTTTTTACAAATTAGTCCTTATTTGTTTGTAATCTGGCCACCTAAAATTCAATTTAATTCAATTTAATTCTTTTGAGTCATTTTGTCCAGAATTTAATTGTTTTGATTAATATTTTATTTATCTTCCTTAATTAATTATTTTTATTTAATTGTTTTAATTAATCTATATGCTTGAATGTTTTTTTAAATATCATGCCATGTATTGTTCGGACAATTGACCACATGCTAAATAGGATTAAAAGCCATTATAGTAGTCCACTTAATCATAATTGGATAGGGAGAGCATTGTAGAAAATAAGTGGATATTAGAAACAATGTTAGACTACTCAATATTGGTTAGTGTCACAATGTAGAGTGATGTTAATCAATAAGTATTCCGACAAAGGCTTCAATTTTTCACTTTAACTTAGAAAATGGAAATATATATCATTAATTAGGTAAATTAAAAAATAAAATAGGATTAATGACTAGAAGCTTAATAATTAGGAATGTTGTTAATTTTTGGGCTTGATAAAGAAAGTGCCCAATATTAATTTGGGTGTTTTCTTTTATGTCCAAAATTAATAACATTCATGGAGCCTAATTAGGGTTTACTTAAAAATGACAAGACAATAATTAATCATGCATTAAACCTTTTGTGTTGAGGTACATTTTTCGAACATAAGTTGAAGTGTCCTAATGCAATTGGATGTTTCATAATTATATTCGATTGAAATGTATTTTCTTACAAAAGGATATTCTCATTCAGAATAAATTCCATTTTACGGTTAAAAAATTTAATTAAATCTGGATTAATGTTCAAAATGCAAAAATGCCACGTGTAATTAATAAGGTACCGATAACGGGCGTTCGTAGGGGTGCTAACCCTTCCCTACACGTAACTGACTCCCGAACCTAAATTTTTCAAAAAAGAATCTCTAGTGCGTTTTTATGGTGTCCGGCCTACCAAAGTGGTCGGTGGCAACTCTAAAATGATTTTTCAAGTAAATGAAAGGGATTTTGACTAAAAATGGAAAGTAAATTAATTACAAGATAAAATTGGTTAAAAACCCTGATTTTCTAAAAACCTAATCGCCAGACTGTTTTTATTCCAAACAATTAAAAAGCGAGCTTTCAAAAAACGGTCGCGAAAGCTTGGCGACTCCGCTGGGGAGTAAATTGAGAGTCAGGCCAAATAATTAATTACATGTGGCATTTTGGCATTTTTAATATTAATTTGGATTGATTTTTTTTCTGTTCAATGGATTTTAGGAAAAATGGGAGTAGTTTTTGTGTATGGTATTGTTGCGTGTAAATAGAACTATTGCAAATAGTACAAGTGTACACGACGCAAGTAGTAAAGTGATACTAGAATATCGGATATCGTCTCCACAGGGACTGAAAATAACTCTATCCTTGAATTGCTGCACAAGAGAAAGAAATAGTTTAAATGAATGGGTGAAGTAATCTTGAGTAAAAACTAAAGTAAAAGATAAAGGAATCAGATTTAGAGAATAGGCCGGTATTGAATTGCTTAGTAGTGTAGGTGTTGCACTGTTAGAGGAACTTATGTTGTCTGTCGTCGTTCTTGTCGCGGCAGAGGTCTGTTGTTGTCGCGGCATCGATCAACAACTCCGTGCTTCAAGCTTGGCATGAATCCCTGTGATGACTCGTCCTATCCTAGGTCCAAGTACTGTTGATGAACACTTCTTGGATGATACCTCCCGGCGTGAATCAAAGGGTGAACACCAATATTTGTGAATTCTTCTTTAGCCACTTAACCTTGTACTTATCCCTAAGCCAATATGGTTTAACCATAAACTGGAAAACGCGTATTTACTCCTTTTGTATGCTTGGCTCTCCCGGTATCAAACAAATAGATAACCTCACAATGCTCTCCCGATACTCTTATGAGATATGAAAATCAGAGTAAATAAACTTGAAGTTTTTATTACTTGAACAAAAAATTCCTAAAACAATACAATCCTTGCAACTACCTTACAAAATCAACCCTTAGACCTATAGGGAGTTTAGAACATGGTGGAAAGGGGAAAACGACAAGGGTTTTGGGGGAAGACGGCTAGGAGTGAGATATCCTTCCCTAGGTCGAATTACATGCCTTTATATAGGCCTTGGGTCCAAGGTTTCTAATATGGCAAGAATACAAGTTTAAATTAAAGTACAACTCTATTGAAGACTAAATCTTCTGAGTAGATGCCTTGAATTCGTCATCTTTTCTTGCCTTGAGTTTCTTCCTTGAACTTTGGGCTTGACCTTCATTCTGCTTAAGGGCTTAGAAAAATATGGGAGTGGTCCACGACAGACTGGCTTGAAATCCTCTATCTGTCGAGCTCCACTTCAGCATTCCACCTCAGCATTCTACTGTCGTCATGGCTTCCATGGAAGATGTCACAACAGACTGTGCTTTTTGACTCCAACTCTGCAACTCGCCTATGCTCCTTTGCTGCCCTGGTTCTGCCACAGCAGATACCTGCAAAAGCAACCAAAATCAGCAGCAACTGTGCAATTTTATCTAATTGTGATGTGTATGCAAAAATCTATCCTAAATGCAATGAATCATACTTGAGTGTAGCAAAAATATGGGTAAATGAGGGGTAAAATATAGAACTTTTAGGCACTCAACATCTATATCTGTCATTCATGCATAAACCCTAAACCCGGGTTTCTCACCTTTAAGTGGGAGTAAGACAATATCTGACGTGATGCTCTTCAACTCCGAGTTTGGATTTTTGTCTTATTCTGGTATACTAACCTTACGCATCATGGGGCCCACGCCTCCGTTGTAAGGGACCTACACTACCGAATCGATGTCTTGCTGCCGCAGTAGGCAGTAACGACAGTTCGGGAACCGAGAGTCTAGAACAAAGCCCACATTCTGTTTTAGAAGGCCACCCCATTAGAGCCAGACAGGGACCTAGGACAGGTGCTGCCGGTTTAAATTCATTTCTATGTTTATCTTGTTGCATTAAATATTGTCATTTTAATTCGAATGATTATTAATCTCGAAGTTTCTTTATTTTCCTTCAGTATTAATTCGGGGTACTAACACAAGTTTTTTTGTTTTGTTTGTTGTTTGTTTGTTTTGTTTATTTTTATCATCAACTGCATTTTTATTTTTGACATCGAATTTGGAGTCAGTCAAATTTAGAAGTACTCGATATGTCACGAGGATTTAAAGTAGGAGAGGTTAACACTACTGTATGGATCTGGTCCGAGCAGATACATCACGAAAAGTGGGATAGCCTTAGAAGAGGAGAAATATCCAAGATGAAAGGATATGCAAAGCTAATCACTAATCAGGAGGCATGTTTATCAAATTTTAAACATATCTGGGATCAATGGGATAATGAGATGAAAAAGCTATTTCGAGATGAATTCGGGGACATAGCTCTATTGTTAGAAATAAAGGTTGATCAAGAGTTATTAAGGGCCATGGCGCAATTTTGGAACCCAACCTATAATTGTTTCACCTTTGGGCAAGTAGATATGACACCGACATTGGAGGAATACGAGGTACTGATCAACTGCCCAAAAAATGAAAGTGACAAGATTTACACCAGGTCCCTTAATAGCACAAGGCATTCAGGGTTCATCAAAAAGTTGGTAGCATTAACAGGAAAGACCAAGGAGTGGTGGGATCAAAGATTGGCCAAAAAGTCAGCACCGACCAAAACGAAGATAGGCAACAAGTTAATTGGAGAATTCTCAAATAGCTGATACTGGCAAGCCATGGCGAACCAGTTAGAATGAGAAGCTTGTTTGCCTTGTGTATCTATGGCCTGGTAATCTTCCCTAGAACCCGTGAGCATGTTGATTCATCGACTATTGGGTTATTTGAACGACTGAGTAAAGGAGCTAACCCGGTGCCGACAATTCTGATAGAAACTTATAGGTCACTCACCGACTGCAAGAAGACAGGGGAAGCAAAATTCTGGGGGTGTGCACAACTTCTAGAAATATGGTTCAGGGGCCACAGATGGAACACACCTTATAGGGGAGCAAGATACATGGATACTTATTCACCGATCAGGGAACACCTAACTGACTGTGTCTTGGAAAAGAAAACTGATAAACACTAGATTGAATATCTAAAAGATTTGAAGGATACAGATATAGTATGGAAAGCTCCTTGGTTGAATATGGGTACAACCTTTCTATACCGCTGCGAAAATAAGGACTGGGTTCCGTTACCGGGAATTTGGGGAGGAACAACTTATTGCCTATTGTTAGTCTCGAGACAATTCGGATCAAGGCAGTTTGTGCCTGCCACTACTGTAATGGCTAAGTTCGAATATGCTCATAAGACCAATGATTACAAGGAGCTAATTCTGCAAACCTCCAAGGCTTGGGAAACACCAGGAATGGTTCAGCCTTATCCAGGATCAGAAGTAATGGCAAGGTACGATGAGTAGAAGGCCTAAAGAGTCAATGACACTACGTTTCAAGAAATGCCCCCCAAGAGCTGGAACTTCAACACATGCAATCCTGGAGTCACCTTCAGCTTTAGAGAAACTCAGTCATGACCAGGAGCAAGATTTGAAAAAGTATGAAAAAGGAGTCCAGGACCTTAAGGAGGAATTAACAATGGCACAGTTGCAAGTAGAGATCCACAAAGAAAAGGAGAAGGAGTTAGTGGACCAGAACAAGAAAGTGAATCAAGAATTAAAAGAGCTGCAAGAATTGCACAATGACTATAAAGCTAAACAAAAGGGTGGAACAAGTAAGATAATAAAGAATCTATCAGAAGAATTTGATGCAATAACCCGAGATAAGGATGATTATAAAAAGATGTATGACAGAAAGATACGAGCAAGTAAGGAATCGAACGACAAAGCTAACAAGAGGCTAGAAGAAGAACATGCCCAAAATTTTAACTTAACTAGTCAGGTGTCACAGCTTGAAGAATTAATCACCAAGTATCACAACGAGGATAAAATCGAAGCATAGATAGCAAAAGAAAGAATGCAGAAAAGAATAACCGAGTTAGAAAACATTGTTCAAGACCTGAAGGACAAGTTGGCTGGATATGAAGGGGCAATAATGGCAGAGAGCGGAGCATGGAAGGATAAATATATGGCAGCCCGACGAATGGTCCAGTGTCAGAACGATGAACTAGTGAGATTCAAAGCCCAAGTCAGAAGTATCGCTTCGTATGTCCAAATCTTATCAAGGCAAGCTACAAGCCTGTTAGAGAAGCCCAACATTGAAGAGGAGCACGGGGAGGCTATTGTGCGTCTGTTGCACGAGTTAGTCAACCTAGGAGTTAGGGTTGGCGTTTTTATGTAGCAAATTTATCCCATCTATGTAATTAAATTTTCGGACGGATGTGGTGTTTCTAAGGAAGACTGGTTCCTAAATTCGATGTCCTTTTATTGCATTCATGCATTCATGCATACATGCACACATATATTCATTTTTGAAATCTTATGATAAATAAAGAATTTAATAAGAGAAAGGTTTAATGACAGAATCCGCTATAAGCCGTAAACATTCCACATTCATACGGAACTCGCATGCGTTCATGATCCATGGCTTTTGAGGATCGACTTGCCAATATTGAAAACGAACGCGTGGAAACGCAAAATCGTTTCGACAGAATTGAATAATCAATTAAATATTGCTTTACTCAAACCCAAGCAGAAACCATCAACCAGCTGACTGCTCTATTGGGCCCTAAGGAATTTGGGAAGGCCAAAGCAGCCGAAGGAGCTTCCAACGAGGTGAATGATCAAGCAGAGACAACGTCCCACATCAGGATGCAGCCAGAAAAACCTTCAACAGCGAAGAAGGTCCATATCAACCTAGTTGGAGCAACACCAAGTCACCCAATACACATTGGTGCAAACTTTGAGAATGCTGAAGAGGTGCCAGACTTGAATGCTCTTGATGAGATCGGAAAAATACATGCTGAAATTGAGCGCAAGTATGAGGAACGCTGCAAAGCTCTAGAGGATCGCCTGCTGGAACTACAAAAAGCTAATAAGATGGGACCAGGAGCTGTTGAAATGAGCCTGGTAGCTGATTTAGTACTTCCTCCCAAGTTCAATGCTCCAGAATTTGAGAAGTACGATGGAACTTCATGTCCCAAAGCCCATCTTACGATGTATTGTAGAAAGATGATTGCTTACCTGAAAGATGGAAAGTTGCTGATACACTGCTTCTAGGATAGTCTAACTGGTTCAGCTGCTCGCTGGTATACCCAACTAAGCCAGGTGAATATCCGATCCTGGAAGGACTTGTCAAGAGCTTTTGTGGAGCACTATAAGCATGTCACAGAAATGATCCCGAGCCGGGTAATGTTGTAGGGGATGGAGCAAAGAAGTGATGAAATGCTCCGAGAATATGCTCAAAGATGGAGGGATATCGCAGCACAAATACAACCACCGCTAATGGAAAGTGAGATTGCCCATATGTTCGTACAGACTTTGAGAGGACAGCTCTTTGAGAGGCTTATCAGCAATGCCACCCAAAACTTTGTTGACATTGTGATGTCAAGAGAGTTAATAGAAGCCACAATAAAGAGCAGAAGAATTGAAAGTGGAGAGAGTTCTCGCAGGAACTATAAGAGGAAAGATAATGAAATGAATAATGCAAGCACTTGTGAGGCACCGGAAAACATGACAATTACATCACCCGGAACCTCAGCTGAAAACTCTCAAAATTCAAACAAGAGGGATTCTCGAGGACCGAGAAAAGATAGAATGAACTTTACACCCATCCCAATGTCATATGCAGAATTATACCCTTAGTTGCATGAAGCGGATCTGGTGAGACCGTATCATCTGACACCTCTACAACCTCCTTACCCTCCATGGTACAAAGTTGATGCTCACTATGAATTCCATGCTAGAATACCGGGACATTCGATTGAAACATGCACAACGTTCAAGAAGGTGGTGCAGAATTTGATCAATATTGGGATATTGAAGTTTGATGAACCCAATATTGCGGCTAATCCGCTTCCAAGTCATGGAGGACGCAAGGTGAACATGATAGAAGAATATGATGAGGTAAAGATGCGAAAGACTGATGTATCAGAGATTCAGTCTCTGTTGAGATGGGTGTTTGAACAGCTATATAACGCCAAGATGATTGAAGTTGGCATGAAAATTGAGATGGAAATACCTGCTAAGGTGTATTGTGAATATCATCAAGAATGTGATCATGAAATTCAGCATTGTCAGGAGTTTAGGGACCTAGTTCAAAAAATGATGGATAACAAAGAAATTGAGTTCTTTGAAAAGGTTGGTACAAGGAAAGAGGTTGAAGTGTGCACTTCGGAAAGCTCTGGAGTGAAATACGAGGTGCATAAACCTCTGGTTGTGACTGTTAAGCCGAGGGCCCCAAGCACAAAGCCAGTGGTGACACCAAAGATAGTGATTTCAACTCTCGCTCTGTTTACTTTCAAAAGTACCAATGCGGTCATTTGGAATTACACGGCCAGTGTGTCAATACCAGAAAAAGAGAAGTTGCAAGAGACAAAACCAAATGAAGAGACAAAGGAAGAACCAGAGAAAGAGCAGATGAATGCGGAGGCAGTAAATGAAGTAGGCCATTTTACTCGAAGTGGTAGATGTTACTCCTCCCCGGAAGTCATGAAAGAAGCTGAGAAGGCTAAGGAAAAAGTATTTGCTGCCCCTGAAAAGATTTTTGAGGAAGACCCTACTCTAAAGATAAATGAACCAGTGACGGAGGAGCAAGCCCGGGAATTTTTGAGGTTTTTAAAGCACAGTGAGTACAACCTAGTAGAACAATTGAAGCTGCAACAGACGAGGATTTAGTTCTAGAGTTATTACTGAGTTCCGAGGGGCACCGAAATGCTTTCATGAAGGTGCTAAATCAGACGTTTGTGCCAAACAACATCTCAGTGGATAAGCTGGACAGAATTATAAATCATATCGCTGCTGACAATTATATAACATTTACCGATGATGAAATTTCGGAAGGAGGAATGGGGTCAGTAAAAGCTTTGAATATCACCACGCATTGTAAAGGATATGTGCTGCCAGGGGTCCTAATTGACAATGGATTCGCCTTGAATGTCATGTAAATGGTGACTTTACAAAGGTTGCCTATTGATGACTCCCATATGAAGGCATATCAGAACACTGTGAGAGCCTTTGATGGAACAATCTGGGATGTGCTTGGGAGAATAGAAGTACCATTGTTGATAGAACCGACAGTTTACATTATTGACTTTGTGGTGATGGATATTAAACCTACTTACAATTGCTTGCTTGGACGACCCTGGATTCACTCAGCAGGGGCAGTCCCATCGTCTCTACACCAGAAACTCAAGTTTGTCATAGAAAGAAAGTTGGTTAGTGTTGGAGTGGAGGAAGACATCATTGCCCCTGTAACAACTGATGTGCCTTATATCTAGATAGATGAAAATCCCTTGGAGTGCTTTTTCTAGGCGCTGGAATTCGTGAATGTTACCTTTGTGGCTGAGGGAAAACCATTTCCACGGCCAAGACTGTCAAATTGCACCAAGATGACTATACGAGAGACACTTGGAAGGGGTGCAAAGACAGGGAAGGGGCTAAAAAAACACTTACAGTGAAGCTTGCGACCAAGACCCATTCTGATGAAGAAATATCATTTTGGATTGGGGTTTGCTCCTACAATAAAGGACCAATTAAAAGAGTTAAAGAAGCATAAGGAACAGAGGAGAGCCCGTATGCAAGAAAAGGAGACGTCTTCTCGTCTAGTGACATCTTTTGACATGACAAAGATTTTCAAATCGCGAGGGTTCACCAATGTTGTAAAGCAGCTAAAGGAAGTCAATGAAGAGACAATAAAAATGCATGAAGAGGAAATCTTTGGTAATGATTTGGATGGGCTTTTGTTGGAGGAATATTCGAGGATGCTCGACCTGGTGAGTATCTGAGAATGATCCGTCCCTGTGCCCCAGGCGAGGATGCTTTCCATGCTGATTCACAAATGGCAAATGAGTTTTTAATTTTTCGCATCCTTTTCAAAATATATTATTATTTCCTTTACAGGTCTTCAACTATCGATTGCATGAATGATCCTAAACTCGATCCTAGGGTAGGACTTGAACAACCAGTATGTCTAGCAGAAATCAATGAAGTTAAGGATGAACTAGAATGTGAAATCCATGAAGAATTACTGAGGTTGGTGGAAAAAGAAGATAAGCAGATCCTGCCCAACAAAGAATAATTGGAGATTCTCAACCTGGGAACAGAAGAAACCAAAAGAGAAGTAAAGATTGGGACATCATTTTCGCCCAGAAAGAAGCAAGAATTAATTGATCTGCTGCGCGAGTTTAAAGATGTTTTTGCCTGGTCTTACCAAGACATGCCAGGATTGAACACTGGCATAGTGGTACAAAAATTGCCCATTAGACCTGAATGTAGAAAGGTTCAACAGAAACTTAGAAGGTCAAGACCGAAAATGGTGATAAAGATAAAAGAAGAGGTACAAAAATAGATTGATGCCGGTTTCCTTGCGGTATCACAGTATCTAGAATGGGTAGCTAACATAGTACCCGTACCAAAGAAAGATGGGAAGGTACGAATGTGTGTTGACTACAGGGATCTGAACTGAGCTAGTTCGAAAGATAATTTTCCTTTGCCACACATAGACATTCTGGTCGACAATACGTTAGGGCATTCCTGGTTTTCCTTTATGAACGGTTTCTCAGGATATAATCAGATAAAGATGAGTCCAGAAGATATGATCAAGACCGCCTTTATAACCTTATTGGGCACCTATTGTTACAAGGTGATGCCCTTTGGACTAAAGAACGTTGGGGCAACATACCAGCGGGCGATGGTGACTTTGTTTCACGACATGATGCATAAAGAAGTTGAAGTGTATGTAGATAACATGATTACCAAGTCCCATACTGAGGAGGAGCACATCCAAAATCTGAGAAAGTTATTCTTGAGATTGAGAAAATACCAACTGAAGCTCAATCCTAACAAATGCACCTTTGGAGTAACATCTGGAAAACTTCTTGGTTTTGTTGCCAGTGGAAGGGGAATCGAGATAGATCCCGATATAGTGAAGGCTATTCAGAACCTGCCGCCACCCAGCTCACAGAAAGAAGTTTGGGGTTTCCTTTGCAGATTGAATTATGTTTCTCGGTTCATATCACAATTGACCGATAAATGTGATCCAATCTTCAGGATGTTGAAAAATAATAACCATGAAGAATGGAATAAAGAGTGTCAAGAGACATTTGACAAAATCAAGAAATATCTTACCAATGCTCTCATATTAGTAGCACCGGTTCCTGGCAGGCCACTAATCATTTACCTGACGGTCTACGAGAACTCAATGGGGTGTGTATTGGGGCAACATGATGACACGGAAAAGAAAGAAAGAGCCATCTATTACTTGAGCAAGAAGTTTATTGAATACGAAGTGTGGTACCCACCTATTCAAAAGCTATGTTGCGCTCTGGTTTGGGTAACCCGAAGGCTCAGGCAATACATGTTATACCACACAACATGGCTGATCTCATGTCTTGACCCATTGAAATTCATGATGGAAATACCAACATTGACTAGAAGATTGGCATGCTGGCAAATGTTGTTGTCAGAGTTTGACATTGTGTATGTAAGTCAAAAGGTAATAAAAGGAAGTGCTATAACAGATTTCCTAACCATTCGTGCAATGGAGGACTATGAACCCCTGAACTTTGATTTCCCAGATGAAGATGTGATGAATGTCTCCACAATAGAAGCCAGAATTCCAGAAAGAAAAACTTGGAAATTGTATTTTGATGGAGCGGTTAATGCCCTTGGATGGGGAATTTGAGCAGTATTGATCTCACCAGATGAAGTACACTACCCTTCCACAAGCAGGCTAAAGTTTTGTAACCCCCTTAACCCGGCCCAGACGGTTGAACCGAATTAAGAAGTTTACACGGGGAAAACCAAAGTCAACCCGAAAGTCAACCTTGATTAACGACCTTTTTTTATTTTAAGTCTTATCTAAAAGTACATTAACCCTAGATATGTTCACAACAACAGCATACTCAAAGATCATAACAATCAAAGAACATTCAGGGACTCGATTGCACAAATTATGAAATTAGGGACCAATTTGCAAATTCTGAAAATTATAAGGACTTAACCAACTTTTGAGTTACCATTATGAAATTAGTCATGTTTCATGCTTCTCTGCCAAATTTCAGCTCAAACGGACATCTCAAACTCATTCAATTGCATAAACAAAGTTCAGGACCAAAACGCAAGGATTTCAAAACATAAAACCGTCAATTTCAGTGCCCAACGGTCGAGTGTTCCGAAACGGGGATGATCCGTTCCGAAACGCGGGACCTGTTCCGAAATAGGCTGCCCAGATTGCAGAAATTTTGCTGGTTTATCATACAATTGACCCATCAAACATGCTCCAAAGGCAACCAAATTATACCAGCAAGTCATTACATGCATAAGGAACATAATAGCATCAACCATTTCAAACATAGCATCAATTAAGCAAACCCCCAATTCTATAGGCATGCATCCTTTTTAGAAAACCATTCAAGCACCATAATACCAAACCAACTTCACAAAGGTCAAATACAAGTTCCATCATCAACAACAACATAAAACCAACTTAGGGAGTCCAAGACATCTCCCAAAACAACAACATAGGTCCCCCATTGCCAAATGCCAAAAGCTAATAGTGTTAAGAAACTTTCACCATACATGAGCTTAGTTCTTCACTTGGATTCTTGACCTCTTGCTGCCCTTATAGCACTTCAATGCTCTGCATTATTGGTTTAAGAAAAGAGAGAGCGTAAGCAAATAGCTTAGTGAGGAATGCTCATTTAAAACAACTCAATAGTGCATTTATAAAACACCTTTATAAACCTTAGTTCAAAACTACATTTACACGTGCACATAAGCATTTAAAACAAGCACTTCATGCTTCAAATTATTAACATATCATATTGGCCACAAGTGATAATCATAATCTTTTTCCGTCTCAAAATACAATCAATACAAGATCCACACATGGACTTTTAACCACCATTGTGATCTTACAATTCACAAGGACCACACATGGACTTTTAACCACCATTGTGTCCTTAGCACAAGAATCACCCATGGACTTTTAACCACCATGGTGTTCTTACAATCCACAAGGTCCACACAAGGACTTTTAACCACCTTTGTGACCTTAACACAAGAATCACCCATGGACTTTTAACCACCATGGTGTTCTTAAAATACACAAGGTCCACACAAGGACTTTTAACCACCTTTGTGACCTTACAATACACAAGGCTCACACAAGGACTTTTAACCACCTTTGTGACCTTAGTACAAGAACCAACCATGGACTTTTAACCACCATGTTGTTCTTAATACAAGAACCACCTATGGACTTTTAACCACCATAGTGTTCTTAACCATTCTCAAGACATCACTTGCCAATATACATCATTTAACAACAATATTCCACTGTTTTAAAGCATATAACAAAGCCATAGTTATCATGCATCGCTACGCATCAAAACCACATTTAACAATGTTCAAAACAAGGATCTCTTACCTTGAGCATCCTTCAACACATGGCTTATAAAATCAGCAAATGAACATGCTAAAATATGCTTTCAAAACAGAATTTAAAACATGCAAGTAAATCACATTGCATTCAACCAACTCATGGTTCATCAACAAGAGAGTTTTTCCGAAAACTTACTCTTGAGCTTAGCAAAGTTGTTTAGACTTTAACTAAGCTCCCAAACCTTCAAAACATTGGTTTCAAAGCTGAAAACCAAAATCCACTCACCGATTCCGTTTCGCTACTTTCCGAAACACAAATCAAGCTTCCGGATCAACACCACAAGGATCCAAAGATGTCTCCCCTGTTTTAAACACATCAAAGCAGAGGATTAATGCATCATCATGCATTAATATCTTCAATCAAAGCACCTAAACTCGCTGCTCTCATCAACACTCCCATTTCGACTACCAAACACAACCGAAATCACCTCCAAACAACTCCACAACACTACCCAGCCAAGATCCATCAATTCTAACCATTCATAAACCTCAATTAACATCCAAAATGGATCTAATCACGTCCTTATACCTCCAGCTATAGCAGATCATCAAGATCACTCCAAAAACAACCAAAAACTCAAGCAAAACTTAGGAAAATCAACCTATCCGGGATTGCATTGATTAAACCTCAATTCCTCATCAATTATACATTCTTTTTACATTAAAAAGACACCTCAAAACAGTGCCCAATCAACTCATTCGAATTTCATCAAAAATTAACCAAATCTTGCATTTTAAAGCCAAGATCAAGAACACAATTGTAAAACCTTTAATAAAACACAAATCAAGGATTAAGAACTTAGGAATTTCAGTAAAGAACTGAGAATTTAGAGGAGAAGGACGTTCATACCTCTAAACTTGAGTTTCTCCCTTTTTGGAACCAAGATCTTGAAAATCCAATAAGCAAATGCTAAGGTTTTGTTGTAAAAATGATTAGAGATCAAAGGAGGATTGAAATCTCATCTTTGGATGTCAAAATCAGAGGGAAATTTGCTGGAGAAATGTGTTTGGGTTGAGAGAAAAGTTGAGAGAAAAGAAAATGGAAATTTGGAGAAAAGTTAGTTAAAATGACAAAATATCTTTTCCCTCCTTTTTACCTTTTATTAAAACCATTAATTAATTGATTAATATCAAGAAAAATCTGGAGAAACTCTTATTGGGTAAATAGCTCCTTAAAGATTCAAAGTTTCAATCCTTTTTAAAACAGTCACCCAGTTTCCAAAAATTACATTTTAGTCACTAACCCAAAATGTCACTCTTCCAAACCTCATTTTGTAAAATTGATTCCACCATTCTCTTATATATAATAAAAGAGGATTTTAAGACATTTTTCCATATTTTTAATGCATCCCAAACTAGGCTTTCCTAAAAACACCTTTTATATTCGAACCGCAACCCGACCGGCCCGGTCCAAACCCAAAACTTCTAAGCCCAAAATTGGGGTGTTACAAGTTTCTTTGTACCAATAACATGACAGAATATGAAGCCTGTGTGATGGGCCTGCGAGCTGCTATCGAAAGAAAAATAGAAGTCTTAAAAGTGTATGGAGATTCAGTGTTGGTGATTTACCAACTTCGTGGAGAATGGGAAACAAAAGATGTAAAATTGATTGAGTACCGAAAATTGATCCTGGAGCTAATAAAAAGAGTTTAAGGAAATAACCTTTATATACATCCCCAGGCAAGATAACCAAATGGCGGATGCCTTAGCTACACTGGCTTCGGTATTCCTAGCAAACAGATCAGAAGATATAGTGCCTATCTGAATGCAGAGCTATGAAATCTATGCTCACTGCTGCAGCATAGAAGAGGAAATTGATCAACATCCCTGGTACCATGATATTTTGCAATACCTAAAGTATCAGACTTATCCTCTGGGGGCAAATGAAAATGAAAAAAAGAACTATCAGAAGAATGGCTTCAGGATATGTACTCGACGGGGAAATCTTATACAAGAGGAGCAGAGATCAGATTTTGCTGAGATGTGTTGATGCCAACAAAGTAAAGACTATATTGGCAGAAGTACATGACGGGATATGTGGCACACATGCAAATGGACTCTCAATAGCCAGGAAGATTATGAGATGCGGTTATTATTGGACAACCATGGAAGAGGATTGCATTGAGTACGCAAAGAAATGTCATAAGTGTCAGATATATGTTGACAAGATCAATTCTCCACCAGTCCCTCTACATACCATGAACTCACCATGGCCTTTTGCTGCTTGGGGCATGGATGTTATTGGACAAATTCATCCCAAAGCTTCAAATGGACATCGCTTCATCCTTGTGGCGATAGATTATTTTACCAAGTGGGTGGAAGCAGCTTCTTATGCTAATATCACAAGAACCACAGTCAGTAAGTTCCTGAAGAAAGAGATAATTTGCCGATATGGACTACCAGAAAAATTGTTACTGATAATGCTACAAATTTCAACAACAAAGTGATAATGGAAGTGTGTGAACAATTTAAGATCATTCACCACAATTCAATAACCTACCGCCCAAAGATGAATGGGGCAGTGGAAGCGATAAACAAAAATATAAAGAAGATCATATAAAAACAACAGAAACTTACAAGGACTAACATGAGAAGCTACCATTTGCCCTATTTGCATATCGGACATCAATACGGACCTCGACCGGGGCAACGCCTTATTCCTTGGTTTATGGGATAGAGGCGGTGCTACCCATTGAAGTTGAGATTCCGTCGCTCTGGGAATTGTTAGAAACAAAGTTAGATGATGCGGAATGGCCGTAGATTCGATTTGATCAATTAAATCTCATCGATGAAAAGAGGTTGAGGGCAATTTGTCACAGCCAAATGTACCAAAAGAGGATGATGCAGGCATATGATAAAAATGTGCACCCGAGAGAATTCCGAGAGGGGGATCTTGTGTTAAGAAAGGTTCTACAAATACACCGAGATGATCGCGGAAAATGGATGCCTAACTAGGAGGGGCCATATGTTGTCAAGAAAGCCTTCTCTGGAGGAGCATTAATACTGGCTGAAATGGACGACAAAGAGCTACATAAGCCGGTGAATTCCGATTCGGTCAAAAAGTATTATGCTTGAAGAATACAAAAAGAGATAAAAAAAAAAGAAAAAGAAAAAAACAGAGTGAAAACTCGAAAAGGCGCTCTTGAAAAAAGAAAATATATATGGTGAAAACCCCAAAAAGGGGGCCTTAGATATAAAAAAATAAAAATAAAATAATGGGGTTTAAGATGAAAACCCGCAAAGGGCGTATTGAAACGGAAGGAGGATCTAAGTCGAAAATCTGAAAAGGCGGCTTTTTTTTTGATCAGGCATCTGATAATCAAGACCTCTCGGACATCGAGTATTTCGGAAGGGGTTTCACATTCGAAAGTGTTCCAGCAACATTTGAAGACTGCTGGATATGAGTGCAAACTCAACCTTATTTTTGGTTGACAGGGTGGTTGTATCCTTCATGCCTTGGATGCTCGGAGATCTGATTTTGTTTCCTGATTTTTGTTTTCCATGCCTATTTCAAAATCTGTTGTATTCCAATTTATAAGCTTCAATAAAATTCATGAATTCACTTCCGAGCTTTCTTTTTATTCTAAAGCATCTTAAAATGGTTGATATAATGAAAAAAATAGATAATTTCCTGGTATTACTTTGTTTTAGAAATGCATGTAAACCTTGTCACTCTAGGAATTGAAGAAGAGTGTACAAGATGAGGCAATGCAAAACTGAAGGTTGATCATGAATGTCGCGGTGGAGACTATCACCCGAAGAACAATGATTTATCTATAATGAGATGATCAGAAATACGAGGACAAAACATTACAAGGTTCCTCTGAGTCAATTTCGTAGGTATTGAGGAAAGAAGTGTTTGCAGCTCAGTAGGAACTCACAGGTTCAACAAAGTTTCATCATTAATCGAAGCAGTATTTGGCTGATCAAAGCAAAACTTCCTTGACCATAATACTTTCAAAAAAAAGAAAAAAAATAAAAAGAAAAAAAAGAGAAAAATAAAAAGAGAAAAAAGAAAAAGAGAAAAGAGAAAGAAAAAGGGAGGTAAAAACCTGAAAATGCGTCTTTCGAAAAAAGGAAAAAAAAGAAAAAATTAATAAAAAGAAAAAAAACCAAAGTGAAAACCCGAAAGGGCGTTTTGAGAAAAGCAAACTAAAGTGAAAACACGAAATGGCACTTTAGAGCAAAGGGCTAGAAACACAGAAAGGAGGTTGCAATGACGAAATCCTGGTGTTGGATGAAGTCAGACGAGGAGCATCCAGAAAGAGACCCAAAAGAGCAGAGGCTGATTGATGGATCTGAGTAAACCATGGTTCATGCATCATATATGACATTAGGGTCATAATAACCTGCATATTTCATTTGTTTTAACAGGAAAATGACAAAAAAAGGGTTCATAATGAGAAGAGTCCACTCAGAAAAGAAGGATTCATAATAAGAAGAGTCTGCCCAGTGAACAAGGATTCTTAATGAGAAGAGTCCGCTCAGCGAACAAGGATTCATAATAAGAAGAGTCTGCCCAGCAAGGAAGAATTTGTTCGTTGAAGAATGAGGAAGTTTCAGATGAGAGGAGCTTGCTTATTTAGTGCCGCCGCAAAATGCAGACCAGTGAAAGAGTGGGGAATGAAGAATTTCATAATAAGAAGAACAACTTCAAACCTCAGAAAATGGAGCATGCTATGGAGCAATGCCAGATTATCAAAGATTGAAGAATTTCATAATGAGAAGAAAAGCTTCAAGCTTTGACGAGCGGATGGTTCAGACAAAATCTGTATCTTTTAAGTCTTTGCTTTATTCCTGTTCCACAGCAATGAGCAAAGAGGGGCAGCTGTAGAACCAGATTTTTGTCTGGGCTTATATATATAGTATAATAATAATAATAATAAATAAAACATATAATAATAGAAACCTAAAGTATATTAAAGTCCAAAAATAATACAAAGTCCAAATATACATACAAAAGGCCCAATACATTACAAAAGCCTGAATCAAAAACCAATGATCCATTACAACAGTTAAAAACTCAGACCCAACCCATTACAACTGTTGACAACCCACTACAACCCATGTCCAGCCCAACAAGCACAAAACCCCCTCGGAGCCTCTATGTGTTTCTTTTTCCCGTTCAAATTCGAGCCCAAATGGACACGTGTTGATATGGCATTAGCCCCTCCCTTTTCACTTGGATTCCTACCGAACTAGGACCAGCTGACATTGCCAGTCGTGCAAAGATGACGTCACATCTGACAACAGGTATAAATACCTGCGAAGAGAGAGAAAAGCTTTAACTAATACAGTAATAATTGCACTAATAATTACTAAAAAAGAAAACCAAAAGTCAGAGGGAGGGAGAGTTTACATGAGGAGCCTGAGTCGATTGGAGAAGACAACCATACACAGAGACCTTGCCAGAAGCTCACCGAAACTATCAGAACACCGAACCGAGGTATTTCTACCTTTGTTCTTTGCTATTTCCTCTCTTTACCTATTCGAAAAACACAAAAAAAAGTTAAATCCCTAAAGACCGAACCTTAATTTGTCTAAAAATAGATCTCAAGCATAAAATACGTCTTAAATCTAAACTCAAACATAAAAATCAGATCCAAAAATATTAAAACCTAGATCTAAGGTAATATAAAACAGATCTAAATCTCCAAGTGTCAGATCTAGTTCGAAACTAAAAAAACATAAAAATAAATAAAAATAAAAAGAGGAGAGATCGAGTTCTTATCTTGCTTTGCAATTGCCAAAAATGCCGTCAGAGTGAGAAATTGAGTACTAGGGTCATTGTCAGAGTCGAAAAATAGAGAGAAGAGGTCACTGGTTTCGGGTAGATAGCCTAGGATTGGGTGAAGCAGGGTGTTTCTGATGAAATGAGACTCAGATTTTGGATTAGGGTGAAAAAATGAGATTTTTTTTGTAGAATTAGGGTTTCGGCAACGGCAGAGGCGGTGGTCGGAATTACAGATTGTGGCCGGAAAAGCCAGGTCTGGCCAAAGAAGATGACCGGAGAAAGTCCGGTCATCGGAAAAGGGAAGAAGAAGGTCAGACGGTGGTCGGAGGTTGCAGGGACGCCAGAGAAGATGACCGGAGAAGGTCCGGTCATCGGAAAGAGGAAGGAAGAGACCGGAGATGACATCCGGTGACCGATATCATCCCGACGGCTAAGAAACAGTTCAGAGAAGAGTTAGAGGGTGAATGAGGATCAAAATGGTGATTTTTGAAAAGTTCTTGACAAGTTCTTGAAAAAAGGGATTTTGATTTTTAAAAAACAGGTTTGGGAAGGATTTGTTTGTTTGTAGGAATCAAACCAAGGAATTTGGACGAGTTCTTGGTTTGTTCTGGAGGAAAAAAGATTTTTGATCTTTAAAAACAATTTTGGGGAAGGTTTTTTATGTTTTTGAAGATCAAACGAAGGAATTTTTGAAGAACAAAGGATGAACAGAGGTGAGAAATTTAGTTTTGATCGAAAAGGGCTAGGGTTTCGAGGATTTTTTTGTGTTCGTATTCAGAGGATTTAAGAGAGAGAGAGAATTGAGAGAGAGAGAGGGGATGGCCAAATGACCGTTCCAACTCAGTTCGGGGTTATTTATACCGAGTTGGGAACGACACCGTTTTGAAAGGCCGGGTCACAGAGGATCTGCGTATTTTCACACGGGTTTGGATACGGGTCCGTGACCCAGTTGACTTAAAACATTAGGTTTGGGTTTTTTAATTCAAACGGGTTTAAGGGTTTTGGGCTTGGGTCAACGGTTTGAGCTTGGTTAATGGGTATGGGCTTAACGTTTTAATGTCTTTAGGTTTGGGTTCTTAAATTTTGATTTCTTTATAAATCAGTCTTTATTTGTTTGTAACCTGACCACCTAAAATTCAATTTAGTCATTTTCCCATAATTTAATTGTTTTGATTAATTATTTTATTTAATTTCCTTAATTAATTATTTTTATTTAATTGTTTTAATTAATCTATATGCTTAAATGTTTTTTAAATATCATATCATGTATTGTTCGGACAATTGATCACATGCTAAATAAGATTAAAAGCCATTAGAGTAGTCCACTTAATCATAATTGGATAGGGAGAGCATTGTAGAAAATAAGTGGATATTTGAAACAATGTTAGACTACTCAATATTGATTAGTGTCACAATGTAGAGTGATGTTAATCAATGAGTATTCCGACAAAGGCTTCAATCTTTCACTTTAACTTAGAAAATTGAAACATATATCATTAATTAGGTAAATTAAAAAATAAAATAGGATTAATGATTAGAAGCTTAATAATTAGGAATGTTGTTAATTTTTGGGCTTGATAAAGAAAATGCCCAATATTATTTTGGGTAAAGTACACAGACGGTCATTAAACTTTGGTAAAAAAATAAAATGGTAACCAAACTTTCAAAAATCACAAAATGATAATTAAACTTTATATTTTAAAACAAAACGGTAACTAGGGCGTTAAACCCCGTTAACTCTTAACGGAAAACTCACTTACTTGCCCCATCACCTTACCCATCGCCACATCATCCTCTCTCATTAGCCATTGGAGGGGGAAAATAAATTAATAAAATCAAATATAAATAATTAAAGTCCTCCAATAAGGTGTTGACACGCGTCACCATTTAATTAAATAATTTATTATTTTATTAATTTAAAATTAGGACTAAATTGAAAGAACGTGTAAATAATAGGACCAAATGTGTAATTTTTAAATTTTTCCGTCAATTGCCACGTGGCAGTTCCGTCACTCCACTGTTAGGTTTTTAACGGCGGTGGTCAAAATATGTTGATTTTATAAGTTCGGTGGTCTGATTGACGTTTTTTATAGTTCGGTGGTCCAAATATGTATCCCCAATTTGTTTGGTGGTCAGTGGGGTAGTTTTCCCTTTTATTTAATTAAAATTTTGTTATAAACATTTCACTCCGTCGTTAAAATCAAAATAAATGTTAAATATGACTTGTTATAATAATAGTTTTAGTCTCAAAACTTATACATTCTATTAGTTCTGTTCTAATTCAAAATAATTTAATAAACATAATCATTCATATTTAAAAATTCTATTCATGATACACATGTGCTCGAATTTAAAATTCTTAAATTAAATATTATCATTTTTTATACTCATTAGGGTTCTCCACCACAAAATTCCTTCAACTCTAGCCGTTTTTTACTTTGATCAATCCCCTTGATCGATGGTCGGCAATCAATTTTAGTATTGGCTATCGACCACCAGATCTATTAGTTTTCTTGTTTTTTATTTTAATAAGAATCTCTTTCTTTGTCCTTGTGACACGCTTTTTCCTCTTTTCTTGTGACATATCTTTGTTTTTGTTTTGTGGTTTGATTCATTTGTCTTTGTGGCATGTTTCAGCATACCCTAGCGATCGATTGTTGTTCGCACAGAGATTCAATCGACGCTAGTTTCTGATTTATGTTTTTGTCAGTGGTCACTTGGAAAGTTATATCCCTACTCGGTTGATGGTTGTTTTCTGATGAAATCAGTCCTGGGTAGTGATACTTTTTGCTTGACAGCTTGGATCGCGCACCACTCCTTCCTTCTTTATGCGTCTCGTTTGGACAGAGACAAGGAGATTCAGGAGGCTGCTAAATTTTGTTGGTATGCTTATCTCCATAGAAGTTTCCATTTTTCTTTGTTTTTGGGTTGTAAGAATTTTTTTAGGTTGTTTAATCCAAATATTCTTCTTCGTGGATGCATTGTAATTGTGATTTTTCTACGGAATTAATAAAAATATAGTGGTTTTATCAACAAAAAAAATTGTATTCATGAAATGGTTGTGTCTGTCGAGCTAGAACGTATGTCAGTTATCGAACTGATATACATTAGTAAAAAAATGCAACAAGTGGTTACATGGTGTGTTAAGACTAAGATGGTACAATGTTTGGATTTTTAAATATGGTTGACTAATTTAAAAGCTTTACACTTTTTTGGATCATTAGATTATCCGATTTTCTTAGTTGAGATTAAAACTTTTAAACTATAGATATTAACCATCTTCTAATTATCTATTGTTAATCTTAAGTATCATTTTTCATTTATTGAACGATCCAAAAGCGTATAGAAGTTTGAGTTTTACACCGTGTCAATGCAAGTTAACCTTATATATACTTTTGGTTCCTATTTGTTTTTGGAATAATGGCACCAATGTCCACGTACTTTGCTAAATCTTTCAATATGGTGTTGTTAGACTCGTCTCTAACAGTAGAGTTTTCACAGAAAATAGTATGAGAAGAAGAAGAGAATATTTGATTAAGAAGAAGTTTTTGGGTTTTGACGGATTTCAACAACCTTTCAATACATCAAATGCTTCTATTTAAATAAGTTTCTCATAATATAAGACAAAATTGATAATGCTTGAGGGTTTTTCTCTCTCTGGTACCCCTGCAATTTCTCTATAATACCGTTGGTGGCTCATCTTCATCATCCTTGTCCTATTATCCCATGGTGATTACTGCATTGCTCGTGACATTGTTCGCCCCTTTTGGAATGACCTTGTCCTCTAGGTTCAGCTTAGGTGTGTTGATCCCAGACTCCAAAGGTTCTTGTAGCAAGGGCAATGGTGTGATCTGTTGGGTGGGAATTCCTTTGCAGGCCCGCAACTGAGAGATGTGAAACACTAGGTGGATATGTGTTGATGCTAGTAAATCCAGTTTATATGCTATTGCACCACATGCTTCAGCACACGATAAGGACAAAAAATCGTGGACTTAGTTTCTGATGTTTCCTTAAACGAAGGGATACTTGACGATAGGGTACCAATTGAACAAAAGCGCACAACCTTTCCTCCAATTCCAGTTCTCGACGGTGTCGGTCTGATTGAGTTTTCATTCTAGTTTGAGCTCGAATCAAATTTTCTTTCAATTCCCTCAACAGAGCATCTTGGTCTCGCAAACTCTGTGCCACTTGCTCATTCGATGAGCTGCCTTCTAAGTGGTCGACTATAGTTGGAGGATTACGCCCATATAAGGCCTTGAATGGGGTCATATCTGCTGAAGCTCGGTACACTATGTTATACTAGTATTCTTCCCAGGCGAGATGGTGGTCCCATCGAGTTGGCTCATCCCCTGCCAAACAACGTAGATACATCTCGAGGCACTTGTGCAAAGCCTCAGTTAGACCATCAATTTGTGAGTGATAATCAAAACTCATACACAGTTTTGTGCCTTGTAAGCGAGCCATTTCTTTCCAAACAGCGTTGATGAAGATTCTATCTCGGTCAGTCACCATGGATCGAGGGACTCCATGTAATTTGATCACCCTCTGAGGTATCCCTTTGGCCACCATTTCATCATTGTAGTGTCAAGGAAGAGAAAAAAAATGCCCATATTTGCTTAATCTATCCACAACCACTAATATTGCCTCCTTGCCATTCGATTTAGGTATACCAGTAATGAAATCCAAAACAATGTCTTCAAATACCTGATTGGGGATATTAAGAGGTTGAAGTAGCCCCACCGGTGACAAACTATCATTCTTTATTCTTTGACAAGTCTGACACTCACTAACAAAGCGACGAACGTCCTTCCTCGTTGACTTCCATAAAAACTCACTGATAATCGATGAAATGTGCGAAGTATCCCAACATGCCCTCCCATTGTTGAGTTATGGAAATCTTTAAGAATCCTTGAATGCAGGGCAATCTCATTTGGTACCACTATTTTCCCTCAAAAGAGTAATAAACCCTCTTATGCATCGTACATAGATTGACTGATAGTCCCTGATGCTAGCTGACTCAAAAGGTCTTGTAAGTCCATATTTTCTTTGGTGTTAGCCGTTATATCCTCGAGTAATCCCACAATCACACTCAAAATTGCCATCAAACGTGCTTCTCCCTTTCTAGATAGGGCATTAGCTACTCAATTCATCTTGCTCGGACGATAACAAATCTCAAAATCAAAGCCAATTAGCTTCGATAACCACCGTTGTTGTCTGGGGTTTGAATGGTTTGCTGAGTCAATTCACGGAGAGATTTCTGGTCTGTGAGGATGGTGAACTTCCTCCTTAATAAATATTGCCTCCACTTTCGTACTGCTTGGGTGATGGCAAACATCTCTCGATGGTAAGTCGATGCTCCTTGCATCATTGGGCTTAGCTTTTGACTAAAATAAGCTAAAGGTTTGTTGTCTTGGTTAAGCACAACCCAATCCCTACCCTAGAGGCATCAGTCTCAACAAAGAACTCCTTATCGAAGCAAGGCAAACTCAAAACTGGTGTTGTGGTGAGAAGCACTTTTATTTTTTCAAATGCTTCTTGAGATGTGGTAGACCATTCGAACTTATCAGCCTTGCATAACGAATCTGAAATTGGCGCAGCAATGGATGCAAATCCCTTGATAAATCTGCGGTAGTACCCAACCATGTCCAGGAAGCCCCTGACCTCTTTAACACTCTTAGGAATCAACCGGTTTTTAATCACCTCAACCTTATCCGGATCCATTGCTAGCCCTTGCCTGGAAACAATGTGGCCCAAATATTCAACGGTTAGTTAAAAATCACTTTACAATTTCAAATTGTTTCGAAACACTTAAGGGGTGTATCGAAAAGGTTAGTCGCAAATCACTTTTTTGGCTTGGAAAACACTTAGAAACATTTATGGGAACTTGAGTTTTGACTTAAACATTTTGCTTGTCAATTTTGGGAAGTTTGAGGACTTAAAAATTTATGTTCTTTTCAAATTGTTCCTTGAAATATTTGTTATATCAAAATCAAAGTTTTGGTTTTACAATCTTACCCTTTTTGATATAACAAAACCAAATATAAATTTTTAAGTTTTGAGAACTTTGTAAAACTTACTCCCCTCAATTTAAGACAAGTTTTTAAAATTAAGTTGCAAAGTTTCAAAATTGGTCTACTTCTCCCCCTTTTTGTTAGATCAAAATAGGCATAATTCAATAAGAAATAAAAGGGAAATTAAATCAAAGCAAACAACATAATATATTAAGTTCATAAATCCAAAGCATAGAGCATAAATCCAAACTTAATACCTAAAAGCATAACATAGGAAAGAAACATAGTTCAAAAACTAAAAAGGTGCATAAAAGGAAAACTAGATAACATGACATGCTATGAGATGCAAACTAGTCTAGGGATTCATATCGCCACCATCCTCATCGTCCTCATCATCTTCATGATCGCCATCTCCATCTTTATCTTCCTCTTGACTCCTCTTAAAGTGTTTCCATTCTCCATACAAACCGATGAAGGAGAGATTCATTGAAGCATGTTGATTCTCAAGGGAAGAGAGATGATTTTCCACATTAAGAACACGTTCCTCCAAAGCAGTGAAACGTGTGTCGACAGCAGCAAATCCAGAAGAGATCTCGGTTTGCAAGCCGATGAATTGTGTATTGAGATAAGCCATAAGCGCATCATTGTTTTGAGGAGCAATGGGAGCTTAAGAAGCTTGAGGTGGATGATCAACTGGAGGATCTCTTACCCCTATATCCACATGAACCCACTCACCTAGAACGTAGTGAAACCCAGACCTTAGGAGGGTACTTTCATCGAGCTTTTACTTGAGAGACTCGGGATAGTCAGAAGAACAATCAATCCCGGACTTGAAGAAAATGTAGCTCAATGCAGTCCCATAAGTGAAAGATTGGATGGAGTCAGAACCACGATGCCTAGCTAAATGCACCATCTCGGCAAACATGATCTTCACGAGGTTTGGTCGCTTTTCTTGACGGGAGCACTCTAGCCAAAAGTTGTCAACTTGGTGGATGTGAGCAAACTTGCCTCTGAAGAGACGAAACCACCAAGAGATTATGAGATGCAAGAAACGATCATAAACATCTAAGGAGAGAACCGAGCCGGTTCGAGATCCCAAAGAGGTCTCATATTCAATGCCTTCATTGACAAGGCCTAGGAAATTGACCAAAGTCGATGGCTCAATTTGGATCTTTTTCCCCATAATAAAGAACTCGATGACAATGACTTTGGAATGGTTTTGGTTACTCACTAACCGGGCATTTGCATAAAACAACAAAACAAGGTTACGACAAAGAATGCCAAGTATAGTCATGAAAAATAAAAATCCAAACGATGTAAAAGAGGTAGATATTTGAAATAAAAATGTTTAGAGTCGAGGAAGGTTATATCAACCATACGCTCACGACGAATGATGGTGTCTTGGTAGAGCTTGAAGTTGGTTCGAGCGTCATTGTTTTTGAGACTCTTAGTGAAAAGAAGAGCTAAGTTTGGACGAGAAGAATCATCAACAGCAGCTTTAGATCTTTCGCCCGTCTCTTCGGTCTTTCGCTTCTTGTGAGCCATTTAAAAGCCTAAAAATGTTTTAAGCAAGCAAATAATGTATGCATTAAAATTCACATTCAATCCAATGGATATCCTATAATCAAGGTTTAAATATATATAATATAAAAAAATTAAGAAGATAATTTGAAAAACTGAGATGAAAAAATATACGGTTTAAAAATTTTATATTCGAATAAAAAAATACAAGTTTTGAAGAAACTTTTGCAAAAACTTTAAAACTCATAGCATAAATATGTAATATATACAAAAAAATAACTCATAGAATTAAAACGAAAATTGAAAAGAAAAAGAAAATAGAAAAATACCTTGATTTGGGATTTTGGAGGAATAAATGAATATAGATGCACAAACTTGATGAATCTTGCTTAGATTGGAGTTGAAGACTAAAAACCCTTAAGATTTGAGTGAAAAAGTTTAGGATTGATGGGTATTTAAAGGAAAAATTAGGGTTAGAGTTTTGAGAAGTTTAGGTTTGATAAAAAGGTGTTTTAAAGATGGAAATCCTTTAAATAGAGGCTTTTCCAGATACGTGTTTCGATATAGGTAGAGTCGTATTAGAACAGACGTATCGAAACGAATTCAATCGTTCTGAAACCTTATGACTGTTTCGATACATGTTTGACTGTATCGATTCCTATAAAGATGTCCGTATCGAAACAGATGGAGGGTGTTTCGATACTGATTATTCTAGAACCAAAACGTTTTGAAACCACTTTGTCCATTTCGATATAGTTTGGTTCAATGATCTCCTTTGTGGTAGCCCGTATCGAAACAAGGATACCTGTTTCGATACACATATGCCAAAATGTGCAGTTTGGGCGCAAAGTTGCAAAAAAAATCGATTTTTAATCGATTCAAAATGCATGATCAAGATGAATGAGCAAAGGCTATAGGCAAAAACATTTACATACTCCCCCTAGCTACAAGCATAGAAGCAAAATAATACAAATTAACATAGGCATGCATATCAACTAATTTCAAGCAAGATTTTTACCATTTGGGACCTAAAAGAGTCTAGAAAGGCTAGTTAAACCTAACTCTCTCCTAAGGGTCCAAAAACGCTCTTTATCTAAAGGTTTCGTAAAAATATCCGCTAATTAGTTTAAGGTGTCAACATATTCTAGAACTACATCATTTTTCGCAACATGATCTCTAATAAAATGATGTATAATTTCTATGTGTTTAGTTCTAGAGTGTTAGATGAGATTCTTAGTGAGACAAATGACACTAGTGTTGTCACACTTAAGGGGTATGGTGTCTACTTGGATACCATAATCTAAGAGTTGTTGTTTTATCCAAAGGACTTGAGCACAACAACTCCCTAAGGATATGTACTTCGCTTCGGTGGTAGATAAGGCTACACTATTTTGTTTCTTAGAGAACCAAAATACGAGCATACTACCTAAAAATTGACATGTTCTGGAGCTACTTTTCCTATCTATTTTGCATCCCCCATAATCTCCATCCGAAAAGGCATGAATATTACCAAAGACCTAAGTTAGGTGTGTCTCTAAGGTATCTAAAAAATTCTCTTTATGGCTACTAAGTGTGGTTATCTAGGACTAGCTTGGAACCTAGCACACAAGCAAACACTAAACACAATATCCGGTCTACTTGCGGTAAGGTAAAGCAAAGAACCTATCATTGATCTATAGAGCTTAGAATCAACACACTTACTTCCTTCATCTTTGTGAAGCTTTAAAGAAGAGCTCATAGGAGTGGCTTGAGGTTTCACATTCTCCAAGACAAACTTCTTGAGCATGCCATTCACGTACTTTGCTTGATTGATAAGGTGCCATCCTTCTTTTGCTTGATTTGGAGTCCCAAAAAAATGAGAGCTCTTCCATCATGCTCATTTTGAACTCACCTTGCATTAGCTTAGAAAATTCTTTGCAATAACACTTATTAGTAGAATCAAAAATAATATCATCAACATAAATTTGTACTACTAAGATGTCATTACAATATCTTTTTGTAAAAAGTGTAGTATCCACCTTACCTTTTTCAAAAGAAAATTCAATCAAAAAGTTTGAAAGCCTTTCATACCAAGCTCTAGGGGCTTGTTTTAAACCATAAAGAGCTTTGGTTAGTTTAAATACATGATTTGGAAATTTAGGATCCTCAAAACCCGGTGGTTGTTCAACATACACTTCTTCATTTATAAAGCCATTTAGAAAAGCACGTTTTACATCCATTTGAAAAAGCTTGAAATCATGGTAACATGCAAATACAAGAAGCATCCTAATAGCTTCCGTTCTAGCAACGAGTGCATAAGTTTCATCAAAATCAATTCCCTCTTCTTGAGCGTAACCTTGAGCAACAAGCCTAGCCTTGTTTCTCACTATGTTACCACTCTCATCTAGTTTATTCCTAAAAACCCATTTAGTTCCTATGGTAGATTGATTACTAGGCCTCTCAACTAGTGTACATATTTTACTTCTCTCAAATTGATTAAGTTCTTCTTGCATAGCCAATATCCAAAATCATCTTTTAATGCTTCTTTGATATTCTTAGGCTTTATGCATAAAATAAATGCAACATGGTTCATTAGTTTGAGAGAGGATCTAGTAGTTACCCCCTTGGATGGATCACCCAAGATTTCACCACCTTTGACATAGTTGAACTCCCTTGGGTATGTCACATCCTTTTCCTCAAGAGCCAAATCTTTCAAGGCTTCAAGAGGTGGATCTTGTGCATCTTCTTCTTTGGTTGAAATATCATCCACCTTTGATGTTTGTCCTCCATCAATAGCTTCAATGATCCCTACATCATCATCATCACAAGAATCCTTCCTCGGAAGGAGGTTATCATCGAAAACAACATGTATAGACTCTTCAACAACTAAAGTTATTTTATTAAATACTCGGTAGGCTTTAGAGTTTAGGGAATAACCCAAAAATATTGCTTCATCACTTTTAGCATCAAATTTACCTAAGTTCTTTTTTCCATTGTTCAAAACAAAACACTTACAACCAAAAGGGTGGAAATAGCTAATATTAGGCTTTCTAGATTTTAAAATCTCATAAGGTGTTTTCTTTAAAATAGGCCTAATCATCACTCTATTTATAATGTAACAAGTCGTATTAGTGGCTTCCGCCCAAAAATACTTAGGTAAGTTATTTTCACAAAGCATAGTCCTAGCCATTTCTTCTAAAGTTCTGTTTTTCCTCTCAACTACCCCATTTTGTTGAGGAGTACGAGGAGCTGAAAAATTATGGCTAATACCGTTTTCGTTACAATAATCTTCAAAACCCATATTTTGAAATTCGGTTCCATGATCACTTTTAATGTGTGAAATTTTATGATCAAGATCATTTTGGGTAATTTTTGTAAAAGTAATAAAATTTACTAAAGCCTCATCCTTAGTACATAAGAATAGAACCCAAGTGTATCTAGAAAAGTCATCTACCAAAACAAAAGCATATGACTTACCACCCAAGCTCATAGTTCTAATAGGCCCAAATAAATCCATGTGAACTAGTTGTAATACCCTACAATTCGAAACATCATTAACGAGTTTAAATGAGGTTCTCTTTTGTTTACCTTAGCACAAGCATCACATATTTTATCTAATGAAAATTTTAGTTTGGGTAAACATCTAACTAGATTTTGGGAAGCTAATTTTTCTAAAACACTTATGCTAGCATGCCCAAGTTTTCTATGCAACAACCATGCATCATTCTCATCATGTGCAACTAAACATGCAAGGGATGAATGTATGTCATCTAAATACACCATGTAGATATTTCCTATCCTATGCCATATGAGCATCGATTGATTTGTTTTAATGTTCATTATTTTGCAACCATTTTTATCAAAGAGAACATTAAAACCTTTATTAAACAATTGACTAATACTCAATAAATTATGCTTAAGACCGTCGACATATAATACATTTTCAATAAAAATAGAAGAATGATTACCAATGGAGCCAATTCCTTCAATGTGGCCTTTGGGGTTGTCACCGAAAGTCACTACTTCACCACTCTTTGGCTTGAATTCCATGAATCTACTCTTCTCACCGGTCATGTGTCTTGAGCATCCACTATCAAGGTACCATGAGTTTTGACATGAATCTTTGGCCTTTTAGCAATGCTTCTCCTACAAACAAAGAAATTAGACTTTGGTTTTTGGTACCCAAATCATTTTGGGTCCATGTGTGTTAACCCTTAAAACCTTGGTTCCCTTAGGAATCCAAGAAGCAATAACATTCACATTATTAGAAACAATGAGTTCCTTGGAAACCCAAACACTCCTAATTCTTTTATTTTTAAATTGCTTTGAAAAATGTCTTTGTTTAGGATAAAAATGTTTTCTTTTTACATATTGGGTTTTAGAAGAATTTTCTTTCTTAAAATTATTTCTCCCAATAGTAATAGAGGTTTTAAGATTATCCACCTCCTTGGTGTGATAATCTTGAAAATTGGAAAGAAGTTTTTCAAGATCAAGATTTTTTATTTTAAGATCATTTGAAAGGTTTATCAAGTATAAAACCTTCTTTTCCAATTCGGAGTTAGTTTTTGGAAGATACCCATTTTGATTTTTCAAATCGGAAATATTTTTCTTATTCTCAAAATTGACTCTTTATATTTTTCAACTAACTCATCATAGACCTCTTGCAACTCATCATATGCATCATGGTAAAATCAAAATTAGATGAGTTGAGGTTTACCTTTGGATCATCATCAATGGTTATGAGGCAAAGGATATCCACTTCCTCTTCCTCCTCGGATGACTCCTCGTCACTCCAAGTTGCCACTTGAGCTTTGAGCTTGTTCTTCTCCCCAAAACTCTTCATTTTCAATTGAGGGCACTCATATTGGATGTGGTCGGATTTCTTTCACTCATAACAAATGATTTGGTCATTATCTTCTTCTTTACTCTTATTCTTGAAGTCCCATTTTCTATTGAATTTTCTCCCTCGGTTGGACTTCATGAAACGAGTGAATCGTTTGGCCAACATGGCCATCTCCTCATCTTCACCCTCATTAGAATTGCTATCATGGTATGAAGCTTTAAGTGCGACTCCAATATTTTTTTTCTCAACTTTCTTCTTCTCAACCTTCTTCTCCTCCATCTTGTTTTCTTCTTCTCTTCCCCTTTTCATGATCCCATGGGTAAGTAGAGATCCAACAAGAGCATCGAGCTTGAGAGTCTTCAAATCTCTAGCTTCAATGATGGCCGTTGTCTTGCTATCCCAAGATTCCGGAAGAGAATACAATAGCTTTCTCACTAGCTTGTCTTCGGGAATGATTTCATCGAAACCCTTTAATCTATTGACGATGACTGAGAATTGATCAAACATCTTGGACACACTTTCATCGGGATCCATCTTAAAGTTTTCATAGCTTAGATTGAGTAGCCCGATCTTTGTCTCTTTGACATTGCTAGTTCACTCATATGTTGTCTCGAGGGTATCCCAAACTTCCTTGGCGTTCTTGATTGAAGACACCTTGGAGTAGATATCCGGACCAAGAGCACAAAAGATAATATGCAAGGCTTTATCATTGACTTGCATCCTTCTTCTATCATCTTCAATCATTTCGGCTTTCACCTTTGGGACACGTCTTCCTTCACCATCTCTCTTCATAGGAATGTATGACTGTGAAACAAATATTTTAATTTTGATATAACTAAAAACCTAAGGACTAAATTGAAAATGTCAAAATGAATTTTAAGTCCTCAAAATATCCCCATATAATTTTAAGATTATGCCCAAGTTAAAAACAAAGTTTTTTCAAATATTTTTCTAAGTGTTTCAAGTCAATACAGTGATTTTCAAGTTCCTGTTTCGAAACGGCCCTAAGGCGTTTCGAAACGTTTTCATCACTGTCAACCCATGTTCCGAAACGTGTATCGAAACACTTGAACCCGTTTCGAAACGGTCTCCTACGTTTCGAAACAGTTCTTCATATTTGATTTAAAAGGCATAACGGTTGCAATATTTTAACTGAATATTTAAAGAAAAATATGGTGTTTCGAAACGGGCTAAGGCTGTTTCGAAACGACCCTTGACAGTAGCAAAATTGTTTCGAAACGAAGCCAAGCGTTTCGAAACATCTCTTAAGTCTAAATTGAAAAATATGACCGTTGAAGTTTTTTTTAACTGATTTTATGAAAACCGTTAAGGTGTTTCGAAATGGCCCTAAGGCGTTTCGAAACGACCCTTGACAGTGGCAAAAGTGTTTCGAAATGGCCCTAAGGCGTTTCGAAACGGGCTCTTAAATGCACCCCAACAGCTCTTTCTATTTTAGTCCGTTCCGAAACAGGTACCCCGCGTTTCGAAACGGGTTGTTGCAGACTGCATTTATGGTGGTGAGATAACATCCCCAACGACTCTATTGATGAGTGCAACAACCACAACGGCTAGAAATCAATGAGAAGGTATAAAAGAGACCTCTAAAAGCTCCAGCAACAACTATTGATCCTAAAGCAAACATCCAAACATCAAATCCAAGCAATTGTGCAAAAATCCCATTTTGTCTAAAACCCCAATTGTAATTTTCATTCATATCTTGTTCAATTGGGTTGAGTGCTTGTAATTGGGCTATCATTTGTATTGAGAAATACCTTATTAGCCATCAAATTTCTTTGTTCACTTGTGTGAGGATTGGGTTGATTTTTGGGTAGAAAAATCAACCGAAATTGTAAAGGTTGCCTCCTTGTCCTAGAAAAGGGGAAGAGCAATTAGTGGAATTGTTGCAAATCCTTAGTGAAGCTAAGGTAGTGGATGTAGAGTTCATTTGGAACTTGAACCACTCTAAATTCCTTGTCTATTATTTTCAATTTGCAATTTCCACCATAAAACCTTTAAATTTCCAATTCACCCCCTCTTGGTCAATATCTATCTTGTGATCCACTCAAAAATTGGTATCAGAGCCTAACTCTTTGAGGATTAACAACCACAAGAGGAGTTACTTGGAAGAGTGTGATCATCAAAATATCAAGAGATGACTTCAACCTCCGGTTCCGACATGTACGAGTCACAATCCACTACAAAGCCTCCCTTCTTCAACGGTGATAACTATTCTTTTTGGAAGAATAGAATGCGTCTATTCATCAAGTCAAATGACTATCTTGTGTGGGATGTCATTGAAGATGGGCCATATATTCCATTGAAGCAAGATGGTGAAGGCAAGATGGTTTTGAAGAAGAAAGTGGAGATGAGTGAAGAGGAGAGGAAAAAGATTCAAGTCAATGATAAAGCTCTCCACATGCTATTTTGTGCTTTCGGTCCGGACATCTACTCAAAGGTCTCATCAATTGAAAGTGCCAAGGAAGTGTGGGACACTCTTGAGACTACTTATGAAGGCACCAATGATGTTAAAGAAACTAAGATCGGAATTCTCAATCTTAGTTATGAAAATTTCAAGATGGAGCCCGATGAGACGGTGTCAAAGATGTTTGATCGTTTCTCCACGATTGTCAATGGTCTAAAGGGCTTTGGAGAGATCATAGCGGAAGACAAGCTTGTCCGGAAGCTACTATATTCACTTCCCAAGTCTTGGGATGGGAAGAGAACCGCTATCATCGAAGCAAAGAACTTGAAAACGTTGAAGCTTGATGAGCTTGTGGGTTCTCTCCTTACTCATGAGACCATGAAGCAAGGAAAGGAAGATGAGAAGAAGAAAGAAGAGAAAAGGGTTGAGAAGCTTGAGGTTGAGAAGAAGAAGAAGATGGGAATAGCTCTCAAGGCTAAAGCTTCGCAACATGATGAGAGCTCATCTTGTGAGGAGGATGAACTTGAAGAATTGGCTATGATAGCCAAACGGTTCTCACGTTTCATGAGGTCCAACCGGGGAAGAAAAATCCAAAGGAAGATGGACTTCAAAGGCAAGAACAAAGAAGAAGGAAAGGATCCTATCATTTGCTTAAAGTGCAAACAACCCGGCCACATACGTTCGGAGTGCCCTCAACTCAAGAAGAAGGGCTTTGAGAAGAAGAAGAGACTCAAAGCCAAGCTTGCTACTTGGAGTGATGAGGAGTCATCAGAGGATGACGAACAAGAAGTGGCTAATCTTTGCCTCATGACACTTGAGGAAGATTCCTCCTTGGTAACCTCTAACTCATCTACTTTAGATTTTTCATATGAAGAATTAAATGATGCATATGATGAGTTACAAGAGGTATATGATGAATTAGTTGAGAAATATAAGGAGTCGGTCATTAGGAATAAAAAGATTATTCTAGAACTAAATGAGAAAAATGACTCACTTACTCAAGCTAATTCTAAATTTGAGAAAAAGATATTAGGATTAAAAGATGAACTTAAATTTTTTCAAGATGAAAATGTTGATCTTAATAATCTTTTATCTCAATGTAATTGTGAACACCAAAAGGTGTTGGGTGAGCTAAATGAGCTCAAAAAGTCTTTAAAAATGTTGGTAGTGTCAAGCATGAAGTAGGAGAATCATTTAGAACACACCAACCTAAGAAAAAGACTAACTACTACAAACAAGGTCCTAGACATAGTAGAGCTAAAAGAATTAGAAGTGTATGGGTTCCTAAGGAACTTGTAAAATCTAATAATATTATTGCTATGTCATCTTGGATTCCTAAGGGAACCAAGGTTTTGGGAGCTAACACTCATGGACCCAAAATGATTTGGGTACCAAAAACCAAAGTTTAATATCTTTGTTTGTAGGGGGAGCATTGCTACAAGGCCAAAGCACAAAGTCAAAACTCATGGTACCTTGATAGTGGATGCTCGAGGCACATGGCCGGAGACAAGAGTCGATTCATGGATCTAAAGCCAAAAAGTGGAGGAGTAGTAACATTTGGTGACAACTCCAAAGGCCACATTAAAGGTATTGGCTCCATAGGTAATCACTCTACCATTCTCATTGAAAATGTATTATATGTCGATGGTCTTAAACACAATTTATTGAGCATAAGTCAATTGTGTGATAAAGGATTTAATGTTTTGTTTGATAAAAATGGATGCAAAATTGTAGACATTAAATCTAATAATATTATGCTCATAGGTCATCGCATAGGGAATATATACATGGTGCATCTAGATGACATTCATACATCTCATGCATGTTTAGTTGCTCAAAATGAAAATGATGCATGGTTGTGGCATAGGAAGCTAGGACATGCTAGCATAAGTGTTTTGGAAAAACTAGTCTCTCTAAATCAAGTTAGAGGTTTACCCAAGATAAAATTTTCAAATGATAAAATTTGTGATGCATGCTCAAAAGGTAAACAACATAGGTCTTCCTTTAAATCCATTAATGATGTTTCTACTAGTAGATGCTTACAACTAATCCATATGGATTTATTTGGGCCAATTAGGACTATGAGCTTGGGTGGTAAGTCTTATGCGTTTGTGCTTGTTGATGATTTTTCTAGATTTACTTGGGTTCTCTTTTTAAGTACTAAAGATGAGGCTTTGGAAAAATTCATCACATTTTCAAAATTAACCCAAAATGATCTTGAACTAAAAATTTCACATATTAGAAGTGATCATGGAACCGAGTTTCAAAATTTAGGGTTTGAAGATTTTTTAAATGAAAATGGTATTAGCCATAATTTTTCGGCTCCTCGAACTCCTCAACAAAATGGGGTAGTTGAGAGGAAAAATAGAACTTTGCAAGAAATGGCTAGAACTATGCTTTGTGAAAACAACTTACCTAAATATTTTTGGGCGGAAGCCACAAACACCGCTTGCTATATTGTAAATCGAGTAATGATTAGGCTAATTTTAAAGAAAACACCTTATGAGATTTTAAAATCTAAAAAGCCTAACATTAGCTACTTTCACCCTTTTGGTTGCAAGTGTTTTGTTTTAAATAATGGAAAAGACAACTTAGGTAAATTTGATGCAAAAAGTGATAAAGCCATTTTTATAGGTTACTCTTTAACCTCTAAAGCCTATCGAGTATTTAACAAAAGAACTTTAGTAGTAGAAGAATCTATTCATGTTGTATTCGATGATAACCTCCTTCCTAGGAAGGATTCTTGTGATGATGATGATGATGTAGGAATCATAAATGCCTTTGATGGAGGTCAAACTTCAAAGGAGGATGAGATTCCAACAAAAGAAGAAGACACACAAGATCCACCTCTTGAAGCCTTGAAGGACTTGGCTATTGAGGAAAAGGAAGTGAGCTACCCAAGGGAGTTGAACTATGTCAAAGATGGTGAAATCTTGGGTGATCCATCCAAGGGGGTAACCACTCGTTCTTCTCTTAGATTAATGAACCATGTTGCATTTATCTCATGCATAGAGCCTAAAAATATAAAAGAAGCTTTGAAAGATGACTTTTGGATTATGGCTATACAAGAAGAGTTAAATCAATTTGAGAGAAGTAATGTTTGGACATTAGTTGATAGGCCTAGTAATCAATCTACAATAGGAAATAAATGGGTCTTTAGGAACAAACTAGATGAGAGTGGTAACATTGTGAGAAATAAAGCTAGACTTGTAGCACAAGGTTACATTCAAGAAGAGGGAATAGATTTTGATGAAACCTATGCACCCGTAGCTAGAATGGAAGCCATTAGGATGTTGCTTGCATATGCATGTTATCATAATTTCAAGCTTTTTTAAATGGATGTTAAAAGCGCATTTTTAAATGGTTTTATAAATGAAGAAGTGTATGTGGAACAACCACCGGGTTTTGAAGATTCAAAATTTCCAAATCATGTTTTCAAACTTACCAAAGCTCTTTATGGTTTAAAACAAGCTCCTAGAGCTTGGTATGAAAGGCTTTCAAATTTTTTGATTGAAAAAGGATTTGAAAAAGGTAAGGTGGACACTACACTCTTTATAAAAATGTATAAAAATGACATCTTGGTAGTTCAAATTTATGTTGATGATATTATTTTTGGTTCTACTAATGAATGTCATTGTCAAGAGTTTGCTAAGTTAATGCAAGGTGAATTTGAGATGAGCATGATGGGGGAGCTCTCATTCTTTTTGGGACTCCAAATCAAGCAAAAGAAGGATGGCACCTTCATCAACCAAGCAAAATACATAAAGGATATGCTCAAGAAGTTTGGCTTGGAGAATGCAAAGCCTCAAGCCACTCCTATGAGCTCATCTACAAAGCTTGACAAAGATGAAGGAGGTAAGTGTGTTGACTCTAAGCTTTATCGTTCTATGATTGGGTCTTTGCTTTACCTTACCGCAAGTAGACCGAATATCTTGTTTAGTGTTTGCTTGTGTGCTAGGTTTCAAGCTAGTCCTAGAGAGTCTCACCTTATAGCCGTTAAGAGAATCTTTAGATACCTTAGAGATACTCCTTGTTTAGGTCTTTGGTATCCTAGAGACTCTACCTTCAACCTTCATGCTTACTCGGATGCGGATTATGGGGGTTGCAAAATTGATAGGAAAAGTACTTCGGGAACTTGTCAATTCTTAGGTAGTATGCTCATATCTTGGTTCTCTAAGAAACAAAATAGTGTAGCCTTATCTACCACCGAAGCCGAGTACATATCCTTAGGGAGTTGTTGTGCTCAAGTCCTTTGGATGAAGCAACAACTCTTAGATTATGGAATTAAAGTTGAAACCATACCCCTAAAATGTGACAACACTAGTGCAATATGTTTAACAAAAAATCCCATCCAACACTCTAGAACCAAACACATTGAAATAAGGCATCATTTCATTAGAGATCATGTCCTTAAGGAAGATGTTGTTATAGAGTATGTAGACACCTTGAATCAATTAGCGGACATATTTAAAAACCCTTAGAGAAAGAGCGTTTTTGGTCCCTTAGGAGAGAGTTAGGTCTAGCTAGCCTATCTTGACCTTTTAGGACCTCTTTTGTGCTTAAATATGCTTGATTTTGTGAAATGCCATGTTTATGTGTTTAAACTCCTAATTTCATCCATGCCTATAGTTAGGGGGAGTATGTTTATGCTTGAATATGTTTTATTTGCTCATTCATGACATTTATGCATGTTAGGCCTATTAAAACTTCATTTTTCTGCACTTTTAGAGCCTCATCTGCACTTCCAGGCCCAGGTGTATCGAAACGGGTGATCCTGTTTCGATACGGATACCTTAAATCCAGTTCTGAGAGAAGGGCGTTTCGAAACGCCTCCAATGTGTTTCGAAACATTTTGGCTACTGCCAAGGGGTGTATCGAAACGTGTTTCGATACGGGTCAACAGGGCTTCGATACGGTCAACACCGTATCGAAACGGTCAGCCTAATATCTCAAAACGGTCAAAACCCTAGTCGTCTCGTTTCGAAACGGTCCTGACCGTTCCGAAACGGCATCGCGGATAGCTCTATTTAGGGTTTTTAATGATAAAATCCTACTTTTTATCAAACTCTTAAAAAACCCTAAAACCCTAAACCGCCTCCCTCTCTATAAATACCCTCTCAAACTCATTGTTTTTCACAAAATTGTGAGGGGTTTTACTCTAAAACTCAGGTCTAAGCAAGTTTCATCAACATTGTGCAAGGATTTTCATCAAATCATCCAAAATCCCAAACTAAGGTATTTTTTTATTTTTTCTTTTTCTTTCAATTTATGTTCGAATCTTAGGATAGAAAATTTTATTTTTGTATAAATTATATGTTTTCCTTTGTGGGTTTTCCATATCTTGTAAAAAAAATTTAAAATCTCAAAATTTTTTATTCGAATATAAAATTTTTCAGTCGTATTTTTCTTTACTGTTTTTTTGTTTTGTTTTGTTTATTTTAATTTTGTTTCAAAAACCTAAGTGGGATTTATTATTGGATTGGTTCTAAATATCAATGCATACACTTAATTTTAAAATATACTTGCTTAATGTTTTTAGATGGCGGAACAAGCTAACAAAAAGCGTAAGGCCGTTCAAACCGGTGATTCGAGCATTCGTCCGAATCTTGCTCTGCTTTTTCAGAAATCCCTTAAAACTCCAGAGATGCGAGCTCGCTTCTCTTTCGTCAAGGATTTCGAAGTTCGTAGAGAACGTGCCATTGATCTTGATTTCCTCAATTCCGAGCGATTCCTATTCCGTTATCTCGAGCGTTTAAGTGAGTGGGATCTTATCTTTTTTCTTGAGCATTCCGGATATTCGCTACAAACACATGGTACTCCTTTTTTACTCTAATGCTCGTTTTATTTATGATGAGACCAAAACCGAGATTATAGGAATTGAATCTTTCATATTGGGCAAAAAGTTTGTTGTTAATATTGCTCTCTTGGAGTCAATTTTTAAACTTAAAGATGAGGGTCTTGAGGATGAACGTCACTTTGGCACTTTCACTGGTCGACCACTTACTTTGGATGTGCATGATCGCGTTCTTCACTTGATGGTTTCATGGTTCATTCGACCTTCTGGAGGTAAATACTCTCATATCCGTCATACCGATCATTTTTGGCTTGAATGTTTCCGTAGAGGTGAGCGCCCTAATGTGCCTAAAATTATTTTTGCCGAGATAGTCAATAATGTTAAGCTTATTGACACAAACGAGTTGAAGTCTTTTACCTATGGCACAATCTTGAGCTACATCTTTAATGATCTTGGTATCGATTGTACCTACGACTCTCCGGAACCTCGCAAGACCAAGATTGGTGAGTCCTCCCTTCGCAAGTCCGGGTTTACATATGTGAATGATGTTTGGGAAAGAGTTGATAGAGAAGTTGTTCCTCCTCCCGTTGCTCCTCCACCGCAAGTTCAGGTTGGAAACAATGAAGCCCTCACGGCTCTCATTACCGAGCGGTTCAATGCTTTGGATACTAGCGTTGCTTCGGGTTTTACTGCCATGGACAATCGCTTGAAAAATGTCGAGGATCGTCTTCATACTCTTGAGACTTCCCATTCAAACTTGGATTTGTCCTTCTCTACTCTCTATGGGCAATGGACGAAGTTTCACCGTTCTCAAGTCAAGAGTGACGATGAGACTTCCGATGATGATGACGAGGCTTAGGACTATCATATCATATCATATTATTTATGCTTTTTAGGTTTAAGATTGCATCTTTATGTTTTTATTATGTTTTAAGAACCTATGCCTTTGATATTTTGTTTGGGATTTTATTATGAACTTCATGTTGGTTTATGTTTTGGATATTTTTAATATTATGAATTAATATTGTGAAACAAATATTTTAATTTTGATATAACTAAAAACCTAAGGACTAAATCGAAAAAGTCAAAACGAATTTTAAGTCCTTAAAATATCCCCATATAATTTTAGTATTATGCCCAAGTTAAAAACATACTATTTCAAATACTTTTCTAAGTGTTTCAAGCCAAAACAGTGTTTTTCAAGTACACGTTTCGAAACGGCCCTAAGGCGTTTCGAAACATTTTCACCACTGTCGACCACCGTTCTGAAACGTGTATCGAAACACTTGAAACCGTTTCGAAACGACCCAACTCGTTTTGAAACTGTTCTTCATGTTGGATTTAAAAAGGGTTAATTTAAATTCAAATATTTCAGATTTTTAAATATAAAAGGGGTGTTTCGAAACGGATCAAGCCCGTTCCGAAACGACCCTTTGACAGTAGCCATTTCGTTTCGAAACGGATCAATCCCGTTCCGAAACAAGGGCTAGGTTTTATTTTGAAAAATATGACCGTTGTATGTTTTAATTGATTTTCTGAAAACCGTTAAGGCGTTTCGAAACGGGCTAGGACCGTTCCGAAACGACCCTTGACAGTGGCAAAACCGTTCCGAAACGGCCCTAAGGCGTTTCGAAACGGGCTCTTAAATGCACCCCAACGGCTCTTTCTATTTTAGTCCGTTCCGAAACAGGTTCCCCGTGTTCCGAAACGGGTTGGTGCAGACTGCATTTATGGTGGCAAGAGAGGGTTCCAACGGCTCCATTTATGTTCCCAACCACCCATACGGCTAGAAATCAATGAGAAGGTATAAAAGAGACATCCAAAAGCATCAGCAACAACTATTGATCCTAAAGCAAACATCCAAACATCAAATTCAAGTTTTTGAGCAAAAATCCAAACTTGTGTAAAATCCCAATTTGTGTTCTTCATTCTTACTTTGTAAAATTGGGTTGAGTGTTTGTATTGGGGCTATCATTTGTATTGAGAGATAACTAATTAGCCTTCAAATTTCTTTGTTCTATTGAGTGAGGGTTGGGTTGATTTTTGGGTAGAAAAATCAACCGATATTGTAAAGGGTTGCCTCCTTGTCCTAGAAAAGGGGAAGATCAATTTAGTGAAATTGTTGCAAATCCTTAGTGAGACTAAGGTAGTGGATGTAGAGTTCATTTGGAACTTGAACCACTCTAAATCCCTTGTTCATCATTTTTAATTTGCCAATTTCCACTACAATCCTTTAAATTTCCAATTCACCCCCCTCTTGGTAAATATCGATCTTTCGATCCACTCAACAAATATTATGGTTGCTTATTAATGCTTATTGGTACTAATCCTTTGTCTTCTCTATGAGCTTTCATTATTCTTTTTGATCTAACAAAAAGGGGAGAAGAAATTTAAGAGAGCCACAAAAGTAAAATTCGTTTTAAATTTTTTTTAAAAAAAGGTTTTCTTTAAGCTTTACAACTTGGATTTCAAGTCAAACATTTTTTTTAACATTAAAACCCTATCTTAAATTAAGGGGGAGTTAGAATTTTTCAAAACCTTCAAAATTCTTAAAAATTCTAACTTTGGTTTTGTTATATCAAAAAGGGGGAGATTGTAAAACAAATATTTTAATTTTGATGTAACTAAAAACCTAAGGACTAAATTGAAAATGTCAAAACGAATTTTAAGTCCTCAAAATATCCCCATATAATTTTAAGATTATGCCCAAGTTAAAAACAAAGTTTTTTCAAATATTTTTCTAAGTGTTTCAAGCCAATACAGTGATTTTCAAGTTCCTGTTTCGAAACGGCCCTAAGGCGTTTCGAAACGTTTTCATCAGTGTCAACCCCTGTTCCGAAACGTGTATCGAAACACTTGAACCCGTTTCGAAACGGTCTCCTACGTTTCGAAACAGTTCTTCATATTTGATTTAAAAGGCATAATGGTTGCAATATTTTAACTGAATATTTAAAGAAAAATAGGGTGTTTCGAAACGGGCTAAGGCTGTTTCGAAATGACCCTTGACAGTAGCAAAACCGTTTCGAAACGAAGCCAAGCGTTTCGAAACAGCTCTTAAGTCTAAATTGAAAAATATGACCGTTGAAGTTGTTTTTAACTGATTTTCTAAAAACCGTTAAGGTGTTTCGAAACGGCCCTAAGGCGCTTCGAAACGACCCTTGACAGTGGCAAAAGTGTTTCGAAACGGCCCTAAGGCGTTTCGAAACGGGCTCTTAAATGCACCCCAACGGCTCTTTCTATTTTAGTCTGTTCCGAAACAGGTATCCCGCGTTCCGAAACGGATTGTTGCAGACTGCATTTATGGTGGTGAGATAACATCCCCAACGGCTCTATTGATGAGTGCAACAACCACAACGACTAGAAATCAATGAGAAGATATAAAAGAGACCTCTAAAAGCTCCAGCAACAACTATTGATCCTAAAGCAAACATCCAAACATCAAATCCAAGCAATTGTGCAAAAATCCCATTTTGTCTAAAACCCCAATTGTAATTTTCATTCATATCTTGTTCAATTGGGTTGAGTGCTTGTAATTGGGCTATCATTTGTATTGAGAGATACCTTATTAGCCATCAAATTTCTTTGTTCACTTGTGTGAGGATTGGGTTGATTTTTGGGTAGAAAAATCAACCGAAATCGTAAAGGTTGCCTCCTTGTCCTAGAAAAAGGGGAAGAGCAATTAGTGGAATTGTTGCAAATCCTTAGTGAAGCTAAGGTAGTGGATGTAGAGTTCATTTGGAACTTGAACCACTCTAAATTCCTTGTCTATTATTTTCAATTTGCAATTTCCACCACAAAACCTTTAAATTTCCAATTCACCCCCTCTTGGTCAATATCGATCTTGCGATCCACTCAACAATGACCCTTCTTCAACTACATCTCGTACCATGTAGTCAATAGATTTGATGAAGAGACGCATCTGATTCCTCCAATATGGGTAGTTATCCTCATTGAAGAATAGTGGTTTGGTGGTGAATTGAGACTCATAGAGGTTGGAAATGGAGGTGGATGCCATTGCTTTGACTTGTTGTTGATCAAAACTCTCCTAGAATCGACTCAAGAGGGTTGTAATCCTTCCAATGAGTGTGACTCTGATACAAATTTTTGAGTTGATCAAACAATGTAATTGGCTAAGAGGGGTGAATTGGCAATTAAAAATTTGATTGGAGAGAAATAGATGAATAAAAAAAATTGCACAAGAGATTTATAGTGGTTCAAGTTCTCCAATGAACTCTACATCCACTACCTTAGCTCTCACTAAGGATTTTCAACCAATCCACTATTAATTCTTCCCCTTTTCTTGGATGAGGGGGAAACCTTACAAAGAAATTAAGCTTTCTACCCAAAGCTTAATTGAAACACTCTTTACAATTTGAGAAAATGGTAAACCTTACAAATTCCTCTCAAAGCATGGATTGTTTACCCAAATACAATTTATCACACCCCAAACTCACAATACAAATAAGAATGAAACACTAAATAGAGTTGGGTATAAGTATTTGACAATAAAAGGTAAAAGGGTTTGGATTTGATGCTTGGATGATTCTTGAAGGTTCAATAGTTGTTGCTAGTGCTCAAAATGTTTGCTTTTATACATTCTCATTGATTTCTAGCCGTTTTGGTGGTTGACATCATAATTATAGCCGTTGGGACTACATCTTCCCACCATTAATGTTGTTCTGCAACTACTCGTACCGAAACGGCATCACCTGTATCGAAACGGAGCAAAAACAGAAAGAGCCGTTGGGAGCATTTAAGAGACCGTATCGAAATGATCGTGGTCGTTCCGATACTGAAAGAGCCCGTTTCGAAACGGGACATGACCATATCGAAACATTTTGAAACTGTGAAAACCCGTATCGAAAGATACCTAAAGTGTATCAGTACGCTTAACTAATTTTCAATAAAACGGTTATGACAAAGCAACAATCATATTTTTAAATCAACTTTTAAAACTCATACTGAAATGAATGGGACCGTTTCGATACTACCGTATCGATATGAGTTCTCTCGTTTCGAGCCCACACTTTACAGTTTCAAATTGTTTCGCAACACTTGAGTGTATCGAAACAGTTAGTTAAAAATCACTTTACAGTTTCAAATTGTTTCGAAACACCTAAGGGGTGTATCGAAACGGTTAGTCGAAAATCACTGTTTTGGCTTGGAAAACACTTAGAAACATTTATGGGAACTTGAGTTTTGACTTAAACATTTTGCTTGTCAATTTTGGGAAGTTTGAGGACTTAAAAATTTATCTTATTTTCAAATTGGTCCTTGAAATATTTGTTATATCAAAATCAAAATTTTCGTTTTACAGTCATACATCTTGTATGCTCAACAATTTGGACATCCCTGCTGAATTTGATATCCTTTTTCCAGGGTTATTTTAGGCATTTTTGAATCATGAGCGAAAACTTAAAAATAGACTCATATAAAATAAAACTATATCTTTATTTTAAACAATTAATTTAATATTCTATTAATAAACCACATAAACATGATTAAACTTTGTCGACCACGTTATTTTTATTGTTTTGTTAATAAAATTTGAAGTAATTGAAACTAAGCACCAAAATGTTTAACTAGCGTGGTAACTTGTTAGGCCTAAAATCCAAAACTAAGCACCAAATTACAACCTTACATGCTTTGAAACTAATCGCGCGACAACCCCTAAATAGAAAAAAAGATTAGATAAATTTGGCTCACCACGTCATCTATGCTCCCAGCTAATAAAACTTATCCATGTCATATTTACTTAAATTGAACTTTCATCTCTTTCTTACATGTAAAAAAGAGAATATATAATTATTTGAAAGTTTCTTTTGACATGGATGAATTTTATTAGTTGTGACCACATATGACGTACTAAGCTGGGTCCATCTCATAATTTCTTTTTAAATAGGGCAATTTGCAAGGTTACTATTTTCTAGAATTAATACCATTTATTAGCTTTTAAACGAAGTATTTTGACACAAAATATAGGAGCCATCCTCAACATTGCCCATGGAGAAACACATCGGACTGTTTTAGGACTAAAAATATTATAATACTTAGGAATAGAAATATTATTATACCAAAGAAAAGTAACATGTTTAAAACATTTTTTTATTAAAAAAGCAATTTGTTTATTATAAAACCTATAATTAAGTGACATTAAATATAGTTTATCTTTAAAATAATATCAGAAAATTAGTGACAAAACCTTAATGTATATTTGGTGTATATATATATATATATATATATTAGAAAAAAAATATAAATTGCTTGTAATATTTTAAACTCGATGATAATGGATAAACTTAAAATTTATATACTATCTTTAGATTTTATTGTTAGACCGTATATCTTCCTAAAACCGGACAATGATCTGAAGGATTCATGTTTCAGAGATTGTAGCCACAGAAAATAGAAGACTGTTGGTTTAATTAGCTAAAGTTTCCCTTTAAACAAGGAGCAAATGCCGGATTCCCTTAAATCCCATGCACTCCAAACGTTCAATGCGGACAGGGCTTGGAGCTCTGAAGGCAAACCAATGCATATAAAAGGCGACGAACCCTCCCTGGAAACTCAGGCAGCAGATCTTTGATTTAATAAAAATAGTATAGTAATAATGGTGAATATATGGAGAGGCCTTATTATATTTCCTCTCCTTTTTATCTATGGAAGCTGTCATGACTTTATGTTTCCTAATGCCTTCCATCAATCCGGCAAGCCCATAGCGGAATTCAAGGTCCCGCACTTCGGCGTAGCCTTCCCCGGAACTGCATCCTTGGTTGTTGGTGATGATGGCGGATCTGCTGTTAACGGCGACGACGAAGACAGTGCTTCCGATGGTTGCAAAGACGGTGATGGGACTTCGAACACATTGTCGGTTCAAAGTCTAGACAACGGAAGTTCAGACCCATCATCCCAGGTTGCTGCCGTTGGCGATGCAGATGTTGCTGGGGCTCAAACTACATTTAAGGGAAGTTGGGAATTGTTCGTCGAAAACGCCGGTGTTTCCGCCATGCATATGGTGTTGCTTCCTAAGATCGACCAGGCTTTGATGTTCGACGCCACAGTTTGGAAGATCTCAAAGCTGAAACTGCCGGGGCCACCGTGCCGAAAAGTCGAGGGAACCAATGAAGAAGATTGTTGGTGCCATTCAATTCTCATGGACGTCGAAACAGGAAATATTAGGCCACTCAGGGTACATTTAGTTCTTACTGTTTTTTAGTTTTTTCAAATAATTGACTTAACTACTACAACTTAGGTTCTGTTTTAACAGATTGAACATGATACATGGTGTTCATCCGGTGCTCTTGATGTGAATGGCCGATTAGTAAGTACCGGAGGTTATAACAATGGATCCGACACAGTGAGAATCCTGGACATTGCTCCCAATTCTGAATGGATTGAATATCCTGGTGCACTTGGCAATGGAAGATGGTATGAATCCAACTTTATCATTTCCCTAACATTCTTCATTGTTTCCATATTTTGAATCTTACGGCCCTTTTTTTCCATTGAAGGTATGCCACACAAGTAACCTTAGCCGACGGTCAGTTCATGGTTTTCGGTGGCCGGGACTTCCCCACATACGAATTCGTTCCACCGCAAGGGCAGAAGAATACTCGTAACGAAGTCCACGCTTTTAAATTCCTTGTTGAAACCCATGATCCCGTCGAGAACAATTTGTACCCATTCGTTTATCTTTCCACCGACGGCAATCTCTTCATTTTCGCCAACAACCGTTCCATTCTCCTCAACCCAAACAACCACCAAATCGTCCATGAGTTCCCCGTCCTCCCCGGCGGCGCCCGCAACTATCCAGCGTCGGGTAGCTCCTGCCTCCTTCCCATCATACTTAACCCCAACGAAAACCGCAGAGTGATCCCAGCTGAGGTCTTGGTATGCGGTGGAACACCGCACGATGCGTTCGAAAAGGCCGATTTGCAGCGGCCCAAGGTGTTCCTCCCGGGTAACACCGATTGTGCTCGTATGGATATCACCAAGAGGAACGGCAAATGGAAGGTCATAAACATGCCATCGGCCCGCTTATTGGGAGACGCGGTCGTGCTCCCTACCGGAGATGTTCTTCTTATCAATGGTGCAAAGAGTGGTTCGGCTGGTTGGGATGATGCCAGGGACCCGAATTTGAACCCGGTTCTGTATAAGTTTAAAGGTGATGGGACTGGTTCGAAGTTCACGGTGATGAACCCATCCAACATCCCTCGTATGTACCACTCATCCTTCGCCGTTCTTCCCGACAGTAAAATCCTGATTGCCGGAAGCAACACGAACCCAGGATACTTTGACAAAGCATTGTTCCCCACTGAAGTTCGGGTGGAGAAATTCTCACCCCATTACTTGGATCCGAACTTGGACCAATTCAGGCAAGAGATCGTGGTTGAGCAGTCTGACAATCAAGTGAAGTTTGGGCAGAAATTTCACGTGCAGATTCGTGAAGGCGGTGCAATTGAGCAAGCAAAGCTTCAAGTGACGATATACTCTCCGCCATTTACGACGCACGGGATCTCAATGAACCAGAGGTTGATTCAGTTGGGGATTGAGGAATTCAACAACGGAAAGATTGTTCTTCAAGCTCCCATGAACGGAAACATTGCTCCGCCTGGGTATTACATGTTGTTCGTCAACTACAACGGGGTGCCTTGCCGTCGTTCCATGTGGATTCAGATTATTCCCTAGATATTTCATTGAGATGAAGCACTCAATCATCGTAGCCACTGATGTAACTATTATAAAACAAGAAAATATGAATCATTTGTTCATATTTTGTAAGCACAACGTTGGAATCACATAATAGAACGTGGAAAATTGGTTTATCGATTTGTGTCACTTCTCTATCTAGTTTCTTTAAGTAAATATGCGTGGGTTAATCGCTCAAAATTAAATTGGAAAAGAAAAGAAAAGAATTGCTTTGCAACATATAGTTTCCATGGGAATGCAACAGGAAAGGAATACACCAAATTTTGAAGCCCTTGCTTTTATAACGCAGACAAAATCTAATGATGTTGATATTTTAAAGTCAATTTTACTAAAATATTTTTTAAAAGTTTAATTATAAAAATAGCACATTTTGAAGATTAATTCTTGATGTAACGCCCTTATAATGAAAGGAGCGATCCACCGAAAAAACTTTTGGGCTACGTGGCACATTAAGTTTAAATGCGCGTTTAACCAAAAGTATTTTTGGCTTAGGTGTCAGCATACTATATTTAACCAAAAACGCTTTTGAGCTACATGGCATACTAGGTTTGAATGCGCATTTAGCCAAAAATACTTTTGGCCTAAGTGGCATACTAGGAAGAAAAGCGTGTCTGACCAAAAGTGTTTTTCGTCCCAGTATTCAACATTGCCCAAAAGCTTTTTTGGTGAAGCGCTTTTTTCTTTATCCAATTTTGTTTTAGGTTGGTGATTTAAGATTTGCACATTTTATTTCGTTTGAATTATTTTTTTAGGTTTCAAGCTAATTTAATTTTACATTTAGGTTTGTCGAACGATAAAAGTTTAAAATTGAAAATTCAACAACAAAAGATATTAACATATATAAAAAAAAAACCAACTAGATTGCATAGATTGCTAAATATAAAATAGATTAGCAAAAAGGAACCAACTCAACCATTTTTTCTTTCGTTTTGTATTGTCTAGGCAGCTCTCTTTCGACAGCCCTAGCTTCACCGAGAGTTGTCCGACCACATTATTTTTCTTCCTTTATTCTCCACGAGCTTTCCTTCATGTGTCTTTCTTTTTGTTTCGTTTTGTTTGGTGGTTTCTCGGATTCTTCTCTTTGGCCGGTTTTTGAGGTTTTGTCTCTCCCGATGTCATTGGTTTAAGATCGCTCCTCTTGCTGAGCGGAAGAAGATCGACCCATTGTTGAGTGGGTCGTGGATGAAAAGGAGGCTTTGTGCTTTCAGTTTTGTGCTTCGTTTTTGCAAGTTCATCCTTGGTTTCGTGGGCGGCTCGGTGGCTCTGTCCCCCCTCCTTTTACTCAATTGACGATTCTCTGATTGGTTAGCAACTTATTGGCGAGTTGGGTAAAAGTTTTTCTAGCCTTTATGGCCAGTCTCTTGATGGTTACGTCTTTCCGACCCCTTGGATCACCTGTCGGTTCGCCCAGTCGACAAAGACTTCTCGTTTGGTTTAGACGACCAGCGCTCGCTCTTCACCACCGGAGTTATTCAATGACCGCCTTCTTCTTCCTTCAGTTTGTTTTCTGGCCTGTCTGTTTGGCCTTGCTTTACTCTGTTTCTTGGGTCTATAATGAACCTATTGTGTTTGGGACTAAATTGCCCATTGTTTCTTATTTTTCTGTCTTGGTTTGAATGAAATCTGTACTCTTTAATCTTTTTAAAAAAATAAATTGCATAGATTGTGCATAACAACATTACTTGATAAGACAACTAAGAAAAACATTTGGCCTCAAAAAGCTAATGACAATTTGGACAGAAACTATAGGTTTCATCACACATGCACAAAGAAGTTAATGGTTGTGACGAGAGCCATTCACATAATCTCCCAAAATCTATGTGTGAATGGTAGTAGGCTCATCTAATCATTGTGTTGGCGGCCTTCATCGTAAAATTTGATTTTCTTTCACAGTTTTACTCACGAGCTGTCAACAACATTTCTCCTTATTCTCCCTTTTCAATTTGATCACTCTAATCATTGTGAAGAAGATTTTTTTCCCGAATTTCAGGATTCTTCTGGGTTTTATGTTTTGTTTTCACTAAATTTTAATTTTGAGGAATTCTGTTGTTTCAACTGTCGGGCAAAAGAAAAAGTAAACTTAAAAGTAAATTAAAGTTATAAGTTGGAAGAACATTTGTAATTAAGCTGAAATTTCGATAGTTATTCTCTGTTCTTCACAACATTTTAGATTCATTTTTTTGAGCTCTCAAACGGTGCATTTGCAGTGGTGGAAGGTTTTGCTAGCCAAAGCAATTGGAGCTCGCATATGAATCCTCATAGTCTTCATAGTAATAGGTGCCCAACGTTTTTATTTAGGTGTTTTATCGTTAATAGCCGTTAAAAAATTCTGTTAGTCAATAAAAATACGACACATGACATGTTTTATTTTCAAAAATATCCTAAAGTTCTCAAAAATCTTCAAAATAATCCCTAAATTCTTAAATTTTTAAGTCCCAAATCTCGATTTCAATCGTTACCGCCGTCAATCGCCGACGGCGTGCCCACCACTTCCGCCATCGGACCCCCACAATCGTTTCTCCCATTTTTCCGTCGTCGATAGTCGATGGACGGCGTGCCTATCGTCAAAATAAAATCGAACTTGCGAAAGGGGAAAACGATTAACGGCAAATGGAGGCGATTGATCGACGTACGACATCCAAGTCTTGCGGCAAGAGAAGAAAACTTCATTTCGTCACCGACAACGTGGTGAATGACGACAACAATGGCCAAATTTAGGGATCTAAGAATTTTATGATTATTTTGTGAATTTTGGTAAATATATGAAATTTTTTAAAGTAAGTTAATGGTGAGCACCTAAACAAGTAACTTCAAAAACATTAGGCACCTGCTTGACTCGAAAATAACTTTAAGCACCTATTTAAAAAAGTATAATTTGAGCATTAATTTGACACTCAAGTTTGAAGAGTCCAAAATGAATTTCAGAAACAAACGATTACTTATGGCCTTCTTAGAATCTCGAGCAAATTAGATGCAAAGACTTTGGCATCATCTATACTTGTAGAGCTCATCATCTACCTCACAAGCAAGTCCACCCGTTCTGCACCATCAACAGGCAGATTTTCAGGGGAGCGGTGGATTTTGAAGAAACTTCATGTAAGGCTCAAGCTAAGTTTTTCATTAGTTTTTTTCTCTTCCTTTTTTTATCGAGTAAAAAATGAGATTTAAAGAAGAAGAAAAAGAATGGTTTACGTGTGAAGAAATAATCAGCTGAAGGTGAGACCCAAAACACATTATTTAAAAAATTAACTCAAACATTACTTTGAGATTTTTTTATTCTAAGAATAAAGATGCTTAGAAATTATTTTCGGATGTAGGAATGATCATTGTTCAAAAATTAAAAACTCATGGACCACACCCCATTTTTGAACAGTGTTTTTAGATTTACGGTACTATTCAAAAACGGATTCCAACCCCCCCTTTTTAACAAATATAGTTCGACACGTGGCGTTATTTTGAGGAATAGAGGACTATTCAAAATTGGGTTCTCCACCCTCAGCTTTTGAACAAAACAATAATTGATGCAAGGTGCCTTTATTATGGTAAAAGACATGTGGCACGAGTTTGGTAGGGCATCCACTATTCAAAGTAGGATAGCCCTCTTTGTACTTGTGAACAGTGCCCGTGTATTATTGACCGGGCAGGGTGGCAGGTGAAGATTCTGATTCTATAGTATTTTTTATTGGATGAATGAGAGGTGATTTGTGTGGTTAAAATTGAAAGGGGTTGGGGATAAATAGGGGTTATGTTGAAGATAGAAGAAGAAATTTTGTAAGTGTGTATTTTATTTGAGAAAATTATGTTAAATTAATTTTTTTATTTGTAATGTAATGTATGTATGTAGTTATGATTTTTTTAGTTTAATTTTTTTAATTTTATATTTGTTAGAATTTTAAAGTTGATGTTTGAAATATTAAAATTTTTGTGTTAAATAGGTTGTTGAGGAGAAGAAATTTTGTGAAAAGTTCGAGAAAGAAAGATTTGAATAAATATAGTAAGTATGATGAAATTTTAATTTGGTGGTTGGATTTTTTTTTAATTTGTGAAGAGATTAAGTTTTTGTTGTTTTTTTTTATTTTGAAGTTAATGTTTGAAAATATTTATGTTTGAATATTTGTGTTGTTGTTAATTTAATGTTAGATTTTATAATATTAATGTTCAAAATGTTTATATTTGGAGTATATTGGGAGTAAAATGAGTATTTTTAGAGTTGATTCAAAAAATTAGTAAATAAATGTAGTTCATAATAATCTTTAAGTTGAGTTGTTTTAATGTTATATTAGTAGTAGTATTAAAAAACTTTTTTAAAATTTATTTGTAATTTTTTAAAAAAATAACTTAGGAGTTGGCATAGTAAAAAACATTAACGTTTTTTAATTTAGGAGCTATTGGTAAAAATATTTTTTTTTAAATTTTATTTGTAATTTCGAAAAAAATAAACTTAGGTTAGGAGTTGGTTTAGGGTAAAAAATATTAATGTTTTAATTTAGGATATTTTTAAAAAATTTTATGTATATACCGAATGTAATTATGGTATTTATTATAAGTAGATTAGTGACTAGTTTGCAAAAAATTTAAAATTGAAGGTTATGAAGCGAAAGTAGTAAATTAGTGACTAGTTTGTAAAAATCTTAAAGTTGAAGAATTTTAAAGGAAATTTGGTGAATGATATAGGGACTAAGGATTAAAGTTATAATATTTCTTAATTAGGAGTTTGTAAAAATATTTTATGTTTTTTAAATTTTATTTGTAATTTTGTAGAAATTGTTTTATTTAAGAGTTGTGTTGAAAATTAGTAAAAATTATTAATTTTGTAGAAATTGATTTATTTAAGAGTCTTTTAGTAATTAGTGAGTAGTTTGTAAAGATCTTAAAATTGGATGTTGTAAAAAATATGGATATTACTAGTCTTTTAATAGTTGAATTAAAATGTAAATAAAATTAATTATAATATATTGTTTAATTTTTAATTTCGGTAAAATTCAACGAAATTTAAATTCTAAGAACTTAAATTTTAGTTCCTTATTCAGTAGTGTAATAAATCTAGGAATTATATATTAGAAGGAAAATTTTAATTTCGAAGAATTTTAATTTTTTTTAGAAAATTGAGTCTCGAGTTGTAATATATTCATACTTGTCATGTAGGATGGCTGAGCAAGCTCCTCTATTGAGATTTCAGGATCAACGCATTAGTAGTTTGTCGGCTCTTGAGATGGTATAATTTTTTTAATAATTGATTTATTAGAAATTCAATTTAATTATGTTAATAATACTATTTGGTTTAGTTTATTCATTTATTTATTGATGTGTTAATTACAGGATTTTGAGGATACATTTAGATATCACCTGACCATGGCGGAAAATCCTCCGCACGATCGAATCACTGAATGGTTGCAACAGTTTGGATTTTATTATGCGACATTCCTTCGAGGATACAAGTTGGTGCCCGGGTTGATTGCTGCTCTGATTGAGCGTTGGAGGCCGAAAACCCATACGTTTCATATGCCGTGTGGGGAATGCACGGTCACACTTGAAGACGTGGTCATGCTTATTGGGGTGCCGGTAAACGGGGCACCATTGATCGGGGCACCATTAATCGGGAAACCCTCGATCAACCAGACCGACGTTAGACCTGAAGCACTTTGCGGTTATTTTCTTGGGAAGGTGCCGGACAAATTAAATTTGTCAGGAAGTCGTGTGAAACTGAGTTGGTTGCAAAAAGAATTCAATCTCAATGAATATAGTTTGATTGATGCGGTTTATAATGCCAGTTGAGTTTATATTCTGCAGCTCATTGGCGGTATATTGATGCCGGATAAATCTGGCAATCTTGTACATACACGGTATCTACGCTTTTTGAGGTATCCGTGAGAAGCTGCTCAATACAGTTGGGGATCAGCCATATTAGCGTTCTTGTATCATGAGTTGTGCAAGGGCGCTAAAATAGAGAATGGTCATAAGGTTCGAGGTATTGGTGGATGTTTGTTGTTGCTGCAAGCATGGGCATGACAGCGACTTCCGTTCTGGACACCGATTACTCGAACACCGGTACAGTTCCCTCTTGTCGCCAGGTAATTATCTTGATTTTAAGTTTAATTTTTGTGGTAATTTTAAATTATTTTTATTAATTAAAATATTATTTGTGAATTGTATGCATATGGTGCGAGAAAAAAACGCACACGGGATTGGCGAACAACAACTTGAAAGTGTTTAGAGCAGAAATTGATTTGTATTGTCAGGAGCGGGTATGCAGTTAACTGTATTGTTTACAATTTAGTAAGATAGATATTAATTAATAGTTTTTTTTACATTATAGTTAGGTCTTATTATAATAATCATTATGTTTGTAGTTTATTTGGATGGCGTACTACGATGATCGCATATTTGTACCAGATGAACTGTTGAAGGATTCTAACAAGTGGTGTACAGTTACACCGTTGATCCACTTTGCGATTGTCGAGTTTTACTTTGTCAACAGGGTGCTTAGGCAATTTGGCTTCCACCAGCCTATTCCGTATCCCCACACTGAGCATGATTATTTGCACAATTATGATGGACGCGGCACGACAGATGTTCCGTGGGAAGTCATACACGCTGAGTACATTACGATGTGGAACAACAGAGATTCAACGATACCGTTTCGCGCTCAAATCGAAGAGGATGATTTTGATTTCCAGAGGTCAGAGTACCTGATTTATTTTTTTAATAATGGAAAGCCTTACTTAACTTCGGTCGAAAAACGGGAACAATGTCAAACATTTAAGAAAAAATATGGTGGAGAAGTAGGCTCGAGCTCCTCCGATACTCATGGGTTTGTTGATGCTGATTTATACACACCTGAGTTTATTCCTCCACAATTACCTCGTTACTCAAACTTTGAACGAAGCATGAATTTTCAGGAAATACAAGATTTCCTGAATTCACCAGAGTTTTTACCTCGTTACTCTACGGGTTGTGTGGACACGTACACAACACCGCCTCCTATGCCCTTGGTGAATGAGAAGGATGCTGGAGAGGTGGATGCTGAAAAGGAGGATGCTGAAGAGGTTCCTGAGGAAGAACTGAGGCCACAACGTAAGAGGACCAAAAAACACACCTATTTTTCGACCATATCCGCTCATTGTCAGAAATTACGTAAGCGGATGCAAAAGAAAAAATGATGTTATATTTATTTGTGTAATAACTTAGAGTACTGATTTAATTTGAATATTGAATTTTCACTATGTGTTTTTTTATTATTCATTATTTGGTTAAAGTATGATATAAATGGTATATTTTGGCCTAAATAGTGAAAACGTAGTAAATGAAGTTGAAATGTCCTAAAATTTTGTATGCTATTATAAATATTGTTTTTAAGTTTTCTGTTAAAATTTGGTAAATTTTGAAAATTGTTTGGTAGATGAATTCGAATAAAAACTGTTTTGAGTTCTCCTCCAATAAGGTGGTGACACGTGTCACCAAATAATTAAATAATTAATTTATTTTATTAAATTAAAATTAGGATCAAATTAATAGAGTGTATAAGTAATGAGGACCAAATGTGTAATTATACTCTTATTTTTTTAACTGTCACGTCACCCTTCCGTTAACCTCTAACGGCTGGTGGTCAAATTGCATCCAATTTAATAGTATGATGGTTTAATTGCTTTGAAAAAAAGTAAGGTGGTTAAATCGCGACTTTTCTAATAGTATGATAGTCATTTATGTAATTTACCTTTTAAAATATGAACAAACATATATATATATATATATATATATATATATATATATATATATATATATATGTATGTATGTATGTATGTATGTATGTATGTATGTATGTATGTATGTATGTATGTATAGAAATTCGTTTAAATTGAATCGGTCTATATTAAAACATTAATAATTAGAATTAAATTTGTACAGAAACTCAAAAACTCAACTTGGTCGATTCAAAAAAATTTAAAATAAAATTTAAATCGTAAAATACAACTTGAATAGCTCGAAATTTCTTGAGACGACTATATCGAACGCTCAGCCCTACTCGTAATGGCAAGACACATTAAAACGACATTATTAAAAAAGTAAATCTCAAACATAAACCATAAAATTTACATCAACTAAAAAAACAAACGCCAGAAAGATATAGTTTTTTTGTTGAAAGAGCCAGAAAGATAAAGAGATGGCTGAAATAGGAACCTTATCACCTCACAATTCACATGGAGGTATCTTATTGTCAATGATTTTGACCAATTGAGGTTTGACTTTGAAACACAAAAAAATCCATCGTTCCATGAAAAATTAAGCGGAGAAAATCACTGAAACAGGGACTCATCTCTGGCTCTGTTCCATCCGCCATGGACGAGAGGGTATTCGAGGCTTCTCGCAAAGGTGAAACATCAACTCTGCTTCAACTCATCGAGGAAGATCCACTTATCCTCGAAGACAACACCAAACACGCCTCACTCGAGACTCCCCTGCATATATCATCCTTGCACGGCCACGTCCATTTCGTAAACCAAATCCTCACCCAAAACCCAGGCCTTGCTAAAACGGTGAACAACAAAGGGTATAGCCCCCTTCACTTGGCTTCTGCAAACGCCCATGTTGAAACAGTCCAAGAGTTGCTCAAAACCGATGGCCGCCACGAGCTTTGCAGGAGGAAAGACGGAAAGGGTCGAGTTCCTTTGCATTTGGCGGTGATTAAAGAGAGACATGGAGTTGTTGAAGCACTGCTAATGGCTTGCCCAGACTCCATTAGAGAGATCACTGATAAAAGGGAGACGATTTTGCATCTGAGTGTGAAGAGTGAAAATGGCTGTGAATTGCTTGGGAGGTTGCTCCAGGGGTTTGAAGTTAAGGAGATGCTGAATTCGAAAGATGATGAAGGTAACACTGTTTTGCACTTGGCTGCTTTGAGGAAACAGCATGAGGTGAGTCATGATTCCGAATGGGTTTAGATCAACACAGTATGGGTTGATTTATTTGGAATTCGGAACGGTTTCGAGTTCAAATTGTTGACTTTGTTATGATCAAAAACAAATTTAATGTTCGGATGTTTTTTGATATCATTGACAGATCTAGTTTTAGTATGGGGTTATGTTTCAATTTGCTTTCATGCAGGTAATGAAGATGCTGCTACTGCAACCGGAACTTGATGTGAACGCTATGAATTCCAATGAGCTGAAGGCCTTGGATATATTGCTGAAAGGTCCAAAGCAATCAAATGACGAAGAAATTGTCCACATGCTACATCTAGCAAGCATGCCAAAACTCGAAAATCAAGCATTATCGGAACAATCTCAAGCTAATGATGCGGTGATCGAAATAGACGTGAAGATGAAAGACTCAACCTCAAAAAGGGATACCACAGATTCTTTTGAATGGATCGGGGAAATGCGGAGAGGAACCATGGTCATGGCGGTGTTAATAGCTACCGTGACTTTCGAAGTAGCATTGAATCCTCCTGGGGGAGTTTGGCAGGACGGGGGGTCTGCTGATTCCGATGTCCCTAAGGGCAGCCACAGACAAGGAAAATCAATTGCGGAAGATGTTTCACCAAAAAGCCTAACTTGGTTCTTGGTGTGGGACTCCATTGGATTTCTGGCATCAATGAACATCATAGTATTGTTGACAAGCCCTTCGAAGCTCAAGGCGAAGTCGATCCGATGGGAGTACGTTCGGTTAATGATGTGGGTTGTGATCGCTTCTGTTCACATGGTCTTCCTCTACGGTGTCCAAATGATCACTGCCTCGTATGTTTTCAAGCGAGCAGTGATAGCGCCTTTTGTGTTCTTCTACGGCATTTCCGGTTTGCTAGCCCTCCGTTCAGGGTGGTCGTTAGTGACCGAGTGGCACGATCTGGCTAAGGACTTATGGACAAAGAAAAACAGATAAGGTTTGCTTTTAGATCCATTAGCTTATGTTCGATTCAAACCATAAATGAAAATGCAAATCTTCAAGACATTTTTTCAAGGAAAAAACACATTGTAACTTGGAACTCGAGCAACCTTCTTTGGTCCCTATATACTGCTGTAATTAAACAATGGAAACAGGTTTCCACCGATTCTTGCTGCATAAATTGAGTAATCAAACCATTACGAACCTAATATGCTTAATCTTAAATGAATAACTTGGACTGGAATCGAACGGTGCATAATGGTATTCGAGCACTAAGGTCAATTGGTTTTGATAGTGCTCAGGCATCAACGCCAATGGAGGTCGAGCACCAATAACGGTTGGTGTCCGGAGGTGCTCGACCACCAAGATTAGCTATTGTCAACTCACAAAGTCTATTAATATTAGAACTTCTACCTTGTATCCTCAAGTTTGGAGTCGCATCATGGACCTTGATGGGCTAGTTTTGCTTTGCAATGTTGGGCTTAAGATAAATTGTAACTTGAAGATAGAAGAGTAATTTACCTTTTAAATCATTGAATTTCACCTCCACTTTTATTTATATCACAAAATTTTAATTTAATTTAATTATATTATTTAAATTTTATTAATAATAAATTAAGTCACGTATACAAATATTATTAACTAATTTTAAAGAGAAAAAAATAAAAATTCTTCTTTTACTTAATATACTTTTCACGTATCATCGTCAAATAAAATATTTTTAAAAAAATTGTTGATGATATGTCAGTAAGTCCTGCCATGTAGACATGTCACGTCATCAAACGACCATTATTAACTAATTGTTTTTATTGACTAAGAGCCTATTTTGACTCAAAATGAAACTTAAAGATTCAATTGCACCAAAAATGGGGCTAAAGTCACCATAAGATCAAACGTTAGGGCTATTTTTTGACTTTATGCCAAATCCCTATTACTTAAAACACTCTAGTAAGTTGTTGTACACCCTAGGAAGTTACTTTAAACATTAAGAAGTTGACACAAATCCTAGGAAGTTGTTGTGTGACTTAGAAAGATTACTTTAACTACTCCAAAGATGAGTAAACGTATGCTTTTGAATGAATATATAAAATTTCCAAATTCTTGTGCCTCTCCAAGTTCTTCAACATGTCTCTGTTCTTCGACTGCTATTCGATGTCTCTACCCATTCAATTCCTCCAACATTGTATTTTTCTCCCAATAGCGTAGAGATGCATACAGTCATGTGTTCTGAGCGACACTTGATCTACAAAAGTGTGGACGTCTGCCCAAGCAAAGGTTTGCGTCCAGCATTATGTTTTTCTCCATATAGAATAGAGACGTCTATGTTAATTTGTGTCTATTGATGGCATGGGCTCTACAAGAACATAGAGGACCATTATGTTAATCTAATGCCAAGAGCATTGTTGATATGAAGAAGCCAGTGATGTCTGCATCCATGTGTGCTATGACAACACCAACTCTACAAGAATGCATATTCCACTAATAGTTGAACGCCTCTGCCCATACAATGCCTTCGACATTGTGCCTTTCTCCCAAGGGAATAGAGATATTTGTGTTCATGTGTGTCTACCGATGGCATCGGCTCTACAAGAACACATATATTCATATAACCCCTCCACTAATCCATGTGTGCTATGAAAAAACTGGCTCTACAAGGATGCAGATGCCACTGAAAGCTGAACGTCTTCGTCCATTCAATGACTTCGACATTGTGTTTTTCTCCCAAGGGCATAGAGAAACATGTTTTCATGTGTTTCTATCGATGAAATTAGCTCTACAAGAACAAAGTTGATCTCTTTGCTAATCCAATGCCAAGAGCATTGCTGATATGTACTAGCCGGAGATGCATGCATCCCTGTGTGCTATGATGACACCAGTTCTACAGGATGTAGACGCCATTAATAGCTGAACACCTCCACCCATTCAATACCTTCGACATTTTGTCTTTCTCCTTAGGGCGTAGAGAGACATGTGTTCACGTGTTCCTACTAATGACATCGACTCTATAAAAACACAGAGGAACACTTCGCTTACGCAATAGCCCTTGGCATTGATGTTCAAAAAGTGAGAGATGCCTATACCCATTTATGCTTTGATAACACCGGCTCTACAAGGGTATAGATGGGCGCCTAAATTTTTTAGGGGATCGATTTGGTACAAAATACATACATTAGGGACCAACGGTGCCATTAAGCCAATAAAGTATGAAGTTTTACAAAACCATAAAATATGAAATAAGTTTCAAAAACACCATATTTTTAAGATCGCGCAAGATTAGTATCAAGAAACAAGTCCTTCTCGGGCTCTTGAACTTTACTCCTCTTGGACGTTCGAGTCTTATACTAACCATTACTGCAACTGTCTATCTAAACAGTCTTTCGACCGTCTTATTGCTTCCTTCTATACCAAGACTCCAAGATCCTTAAGCTTTCATTGTCGTGGTCATTTTCTTAGGAAGAAGAATGATTTTCTCAGAAAAATGGGCTCTTAAAAGACTCTCTAAACAGACCTTTTTTTTCTTCGAGATAAGAGTAATCTTTATATAATCAGAGGAGTGAGAAATGACAGTCAATGATATTGCAACTCTTGTTGATCTTCTTTGTGGTCATGTCCTAACAAGGGCTTTTATCTTGATGCAACTGCCATCCTACAACTCCTGGATTTGTCTGGTGGCCCGACTTGACAATTTGTCTTGATGCAGTGGGCAATCGGTGCTCTCTAGCACACATTGATCATGACACACAATGTATTGATGTAGGGGGCAGTCTATGACTCTTGTATAGTTGTATTGGAGTGCTCGTTAGGGCAAACTGTAATAGTAGTCCCATGCTTTCTTGTGCGAACAACTATCCCTTAACCTAAAATATCAAGACTGCTAATTTATCTTTTCTAAGCTCTTGGGTTTTTCTGTGTCATTGCAAGCAAACACATTACACAACTCTGTATCAACATGGATAAGTGATGTATATACACGTTAAGGCGGAAATCTTAAAACTATAACTAAATGCATGAAACATAAAATAAATGCTAAAATATAAACAAAGAAAGTAAAAACCTAAGTGAAGAAGTACGTAGATAAATGAATATCGGTTAGTTATCACAGGGTTCAACACACTAACTTGTTTAGGTTTAATCTAATGGCTGACGCCCAATGAAGAAGCTTGATTTTGTGATATTTGTGTTCTTATCAATATTTTTATCTGAATCGATGGGTTCGAGTTAAGTGTGTTATAGATATGAGTTTATTCAGGTAGGCGTTCATATTGTTTTTTTTTTAATACATAAATGCTTTGGGTTAAAGTTCCAATGAATTGAGGTCTTCATGGCTTCGTGTCTTTGATTACAAAACTCATATATTAAGTGTGCACAATGGGACTAATAACTAAATATATTTATAATAAGAATTAATTATTACAAAATACAATGAAGACTAATAATAAAGGGTTACTACTAGAACAGTTACTTATGTTTTCCCACAGTACAGAGTTGGTCACCGATTTTGAAAAACGATTAGTAAGATCACTTACGTTTTCGGGGCATAAACTTTTGGTCACTCAGTCATTTGTTGCCGTTAAACATCGACGATTTGTTGACATGGCAGCGAAAAATAAGGGTAAACTATTGCAATGACCACTAAAGTTTATCTCATTTACATTTCTACTCCCCAATTTTAAAAAATAAACATTGTGGTCACTACTAAAAATGTTTCTTTATAATTTCACCCTTGAATTTTTAAAAATTCATTTTCAACCCTAAAACTTTACAATCAATTAGTTCAATAATATTAGAAAGGCTTAAATGAAAAATAGGTGCCCAAAGTATACCCTTTTTAAATTTTAGGTACCCAAATTGCCCATATTTAATGACTAAACTTTCAAATTGCTCATATTTTTTCACTCTGAATTATTAAATAAGATCACATGTCCTAATTGATTGTAAAGTTTTAGGGTTGAAAATGAATTTTTAAAATAATTCGGAGTGGAAAAATAGGAGCAATTTGAAAGTTTAGTTATTAAATAGGAGCAATTTGGGCACCTAAAATTTAAAAAGGGCATACTTTGGGCACCTATTTTTTATTTAAGACTTTCTAATATTATTGTACTAATTGATTGTAAAGTTTTAGAGTTGAAAAATTAATTTTTAAAAATTTAAGGGTGAAATTATAAAGAAACCTTTTCAGTAGTGACCATAATGTTTATTTTTTAAAATTGGGGAGCAGAAATGTACATGGGATAAACCTTAGTGGCTATTGCAGTAGTTTACCCTTATTTTTTCGCTGTCAAGTCAACAAACCATCAATGTTTAATAGCAACAAACAATTGAGTGACCAAAAGTTTATACCCCGAAAATGTAAGTGACATTACTGGTCGTTTTTCAAAATCGGTGACCAACTCTGTACTGGGAGGAAACATAAGTGACTATTCCAGTAGTTAACCCAACAATAAAAGGGTAAACTACAACGGAGGTCACTCAATTATGGTTAAGGTTACAAGAGGTTACAATAAGAAAGTTCCCAAGTTGAGAAGACCATTGCTGAGAAAGAATTTGTTGCAAGAAGTTCGGTTGCATCCAAGGTTGTGGATGCAATCAATGAAGGACCAGAGTTGAATCTAGATTCTACGAAACCGACGAAAGCTGTCTCTATAGTCGATGAAAAAGAGGATAACCCTCTCGTCGTGGTGGTGTAAAAAGCACCATCCCTATTCATCCCCACTAAGACACAACCAATGATGCCGAAAGAGAAAGCACTCGAAGTCAAAAGACCAAAAGTAAGAAGAAGCACAAAGAAGAAGCGGAGCAAAAGGAAGAAGCATCGCTTTGCCTCCTCCTCGCAAGAGCCTGGTAACTGAGTTAGTTTGTTTTAATTTTTGTGGGCATGTATTTCATGTAGTAAAACTTCATTTTGTTTTCTGTATTGTCACGACATTTGCATTGTCATTGTCATTGCATGTAGTTGTAATATCATTGCATTCATCATTGTACCCACATTCTATCATTGCATTATGTTTTCTTTTGCATTGGGGACAATGCAATCTTTAAGTTTGTCGGTATACACCTAGGAGTTGAAATACACCCCTATTTCATTTTTTAAAATGAAAGGTTCTTTTTGTGGTAGAAATTTTGTGCTTGCATTCGATGTGTAAACCTTGAATCATTCTGATTACTGATAATTTGGTTGGATATACATGTTGGATGATTGCATGATAACTCTGCATAAATGCATCTACTTGTTTGAGTAAAAAATATCTACCATCATCTCTTTGATTTTGGATGATTACTGCCTTGTTCAGCTTTTGTTATATATGTTATTAGATCTTATTAAGTATAAATAAAAGGCATTCCAATGTGAGTGCAATAAAAGTAGCTTCAATAGAGGACACTCCACTGCATGTGTTAGAAAAATGAATCTGGCCAAAGGTTGTCATTACATGAGTGTGTGTCGCAACAATAAAGTAATTCTTGGGGGGGGTTCATTGCACAACATCTTATTTCTCAGTGTCTAGAGTGCATTCATTGTTCGATATCTCTTGCTACATAAAAAAAGAAAATAATAAAATATATATTTATATTCATCTTGTTGTATGTGGCTCTAAATAAATGTTGAAGGTAGAAAGAATCTAAGATGATAGGTATGATGCTATGTATTCTTGAAATTCTAGTTTATATATTGATGTTTGAGTTGTTTATGCAATCTTCTATCTTGTCAATGTAATAAATTTATTGGTTGGTTGGAATGATTCAAGTAGCTAGAATGTCTATAAATTGTTGTTACACCTTGCTGTTTTTAATTTTACTCGAGGACAAGTAAAAACTCAAGTTTGGGGTGTATAGTTCTATATAGAACATGTATTTTCTCTATATTTATAGATTTAATTGTCCCTACATCAATGTTTATTGCATCCATTTCTGCATTTTCATGTCTATTTTCTGTATCTTTTCTAACTCAGTCTCATTTGCTTTTATTTCACATATTTCTGCCTTTTTGCCTTGTTGTTGTTGTATTTCAAATGTCTATGCAGCGGAAGGTTCACCACTGCAGCCAACTCGACACAATAACAGCCAGTTGTGCAGTCTGCTAAAAGATAAGGACGACCCTGCAAGTTGTATTATTTATTATAACATATTTGGTACAACTTGGAGTCACGCAAAACACCTGAAGGACATGTGTTCTTTCTTTGGCAACTTATAAAATGAAAAATTCAGGAAGAGAGAGAGAGAGTCGTGTGATATTCTTTTTTTATCATCTTCTTCAACCTTATGAGTTTTTGCCTTTCATGGCGGCTTAAACTCCATTTCTGGAGATCCAAGGTGAAGCAAGACGGAAATATTCGAGGAGAAGAGGATTCAAGTGCTAGATCAAAGAGAATATTTGTTATCTTCTTAAACTCTTCTTTAATTAGATGTTTATTGGAGATTGTTATTATATGTAACCCCCTCGTCTCGGTCCGGACGCTTGACCTGTCCGAGTGGGCCACACGGGGAAAACCGAAGCGAAACCCGTTAAGGTTTCCCCTCGGTTAACGACCCAGAAAATTTCTTTTTAAATTAATCTTTTCTAAAGGCTCATTCGAAACCTATGTGATCATAACAGCGGAAAGACAAACATTCATACAACAATATCTCAAACGACCTATGCAAAACAACCCATTTTTATATGATTAAACAGGCCGTTTCGAAACACCCTCAAGGTGTATCGAAACGCCTTGACCTGGTCAACAGTCCTAAGCCTTCACGAGGAGGCCGTATCGGAACGGAGGTCAACCGTTCTGAAACACCCTCCCTAGTCAACTTCTCGTGGTCAACAAGATTTTGACCATTTCGAAACTCCCTAGACCCGTTTCGAAACACCTTCATCTCGTCAATTTCTCAAAATTCCAGTAGCGAAAATGTACCGAAACGGCCTCTACGCGTTTCGAAACGCCCGGCCAAAAACAGAGGGACCGTATCGAAACAGGGTAACCCGTTTCGAAACGCCCTCTGTCTGCAGGCTGGTTTTAGCTGGTTTATGGCATAAGGGTGCCCCAAAACCCCACCAAAGCCTCTCACAACACACAAGCATTAACTCTAGATGCAAGACATCCTATACGAACATGTTTAACACACATCGAACATATAAAAACCAAACATACAAAGGATCAACAATCCACATACGAACCAAACATAGCAATCAAGATTAACATGCTTAGACAAACATACATAAAAGCATCCACAAAAGGCACAAGACCAACATACACATAAGCATTCAAGGTAAGCAATAAAGCATGCCTTGCAAATCATAACATGGCACTAATAAGCCACACCAACATCAACTTAAATCCAAAGCATTCAAATCAACAACACCTATCCCATTGCTTGACTATTACATACTACAATTTAATGACCATACTTGGGCTAACCGTAAGCAACACTTGGAGGCCTTTCCTTGCCCTTACCACCCACAAGCTACTGATCTGCATTGTCGAACAAAAAGGAGCGTAAGCATAAAAGCTTAGTAAGGGTAAGCTCATAAAACAAACCTTCGACAATGCAGGGTCCAAGCACGAGCAAGAATCAAAATAGAATGCATGGTCTTACCTCCAATCCTCAAGAGCCAAAATAAAAGATGATGCATGAACATATTATCAAAATCATGTCATGCTCACAAATCCATAACCACCAAATATGGAAACATATATATTCCACATTTAAGCAACATAATCCACAATTTCGTATTGGCACCTAGCTATGACTCGAATACGCGGATAACCGTTGGAACTCACATCCATCAACACAACCATTACCTGACGGTGGGATTACACTCATCACCGTTCACGCGGAGGGGATTCCACTCATCCTCACGCCCGTCGATGGGATTCCACTCATCACCGACATATATATATATATATAAGAAGATTTCCGGGCGAACCCGTACTCCATCTTGATGACTACCATCATCAAGACCACACGCGTATTTAGACTCACGTGTGCACACTAGACATCCTAATGATCGATCATTTGTACCCAAGCATACTAGTGCCAATACTACACATTTCGCTGATCTTTCACAATATCATTTCATAATACTTCCGTGCTTAGCACGTACTCACCACGACTTACCGTCATGCACAACCCACATTTCCATGCCTAGCATGTACTCACCATGATCCTCGGATCATACAATCACCTCATAATATCATTTCACATGTCAACACCACATGTATATTATTGACACAATATCACATCATATTTCATGCCTATGTATATCTCCATCATGTTTATCATCAACATGCATATAACAATGCATCAAACATGCCTCAACATACATGTATACAACATATACATAACCAACACCATCACAATTTAACACGAGGCATAAACAACCATTAAAGAGTGCAACCAAAGTCTCTAATCAAAGCTTGGGATTAGGATACCACTCTAATCCCAACTCTAGGTGGGTTTACCAAGCCCATCCTAGGTTCACATGCTTGAACCAAATGCTCAAAACCATTTTAAAAATATTTAACCACTCACCTCTACCTCCAAGCTCAACTACCAAGCAAGCATCACCTTCAAGTTTCCGGATTTCCTCCCGATGCTTCACCGACCCAAGTTCTTGCTTCTAAACAACCTCAATACAATTCAAATAACCTTAAATCAGCCCAAACATCAAAATACTAACCCGGAACACAATTCGAACACAAATTACAATGTTTCAAGCCATGAACAAACCCCACATTTAGCAAACTCGGGCAGCCCCTAAACCTCATCCAAAATCCATGTTTCCAACACCTTTTACACCCACAAATGATCCCAAATCAACCCCTAACCATAGTACCACCATTGGACTATCAATTCCCACCTAAAACAACCCCCAAAACTCACCCAAAACCCTCCAAAAACCCCATTTATACCCAAATTCGGGAATTGCTCAAAAGCAAGAAAAATTCATATATGTTGAACCATTTAACTCCTATGCTTCATAACTAACCATATTAAATCAAAACATTAAGCTTAACAACATAAAGTTTCCATTTTTAATCAAAATCTTCAAAACTCCATTTTCTAAAACTTTAACGAAAATAGAAACTAATGGTACTTTTGAAGAGAGGGAGTTGAGGAGAAGTCAAAAACGATGTTACCTTTCAAAAATGAGTTGAAATGGAGGAGCTTTGTGATGGAATAGTGAAAGAGGTGGGAGAGCTCTATTCCACGTGATTTTTGGTTGAAGAAGAGGATGAATAGTGAAAGGGTTGGGTAAAGGGGGATTTAAAATTAGAACTTGTATTATTTACAAGTTTGCCATTAATGAATGGCTATCCCCTTTATTCTTTAAAACTCTTCAATTTGCAATTCATTCACTTTGGTCCAATGTAAAATATTTATTTCTTTTGAAACCCGAAACTTAAAAGATTATTTTAATTATAAAATCGAACCCGAAATAATATTAAAATATTATTTTCTCCCGGCCCCCAAACTTGGGTGTTACATTATACTTTGTTCGTTATTGACGATGGTTTACTTTCCTAACCTCTGTATGAACTTGCTTAATGTTTATCTTTCGTTTCAATATATTACTATTAGCTTTTCTTCATACTTCGATTGTTGGATCAGGTTATTGTTTGCATGAGAATGTGTTACCTCCTCAAAAGTACTAATTTTTATGCATGTTTTACAGTATCTTTTCTTGCCTTTGAGCACAATTAGATGCATTTAGTTGTTAATTGCATGCATTTGTATAAGGAATTTTGAATCTAGATATGCCAGTGTGAAGGGTGGTTTGTTGGCATGATTGCAGGCATAATAGATCATATTAGTGCAAGAAGAGAACGATGATAATGCTGGTAGTTGTTTCCAGCAAAGGACCAAAAAATTGCCGAAGCACCTGTTGGCAGAGAAGAGATGTTTGATGCCAAGTCGAGTGGACGGTGAACCAATGATGATGCCACCCCTTGGATTCAAACGAGGGATAAAATGAGCATATCCCTTATCCTCGAGCGTTCAAATTCAATTCCAAAGCTTATCGTAGGTCACTCTCATGCACCTATTTAAAGGAACTCAAGCAAACACTTGAGAGGAGTTCGACAATTAGATTTAGAAGGCTACACCAAGGAGACATGGTTCGACCAAGCTTGACCAAGAGCTTAGATTTTGAAGAGTTGCGTCGAGAGACCCCCTTCTCACCCATTCTCTTCGTTTAAGTTGTTTTTGTTTTTATTTAAGATGACAATGTTGAGATACGATTATGGTTTTTGGTACCCTTACCATAAACTAATTTAATAGTTGGTGATGGATGGTTGCGTTGAACGTTATTTACTATGCTTAGCTTTTAATAATTGGAAATGTGATGGCATTGTTTTTCCTATCTGACATGATCTTACTTGTTTTCACAAATACAATGCCAAGCGAGAGCTGACTTTGTTGGCTTATTGAACCTTAATATCTTAACCGACTTAGGGAACAACGAATTAATGCTAGATACTAAGGCGAGATGCTTCGAGAGAAGATGTTCAAGTAGATGAACTCACTTCGGAGTGAAATCTACCCCTTAGGAGAAAACGATTGGGACTTAATCAAATTAATTTATGAAAAAACCAATTTATAGAGATATAAAAGTTTTTGCATAGTTAATTCAGGGCATTACCATCAAGAAAGGCAATGCCAACTTTGAATCTGCTTGGCAAACAATGCCAAGACAGGATTTACTAAAAGCTGGCATGATATGAATAGTATGAAAACCAGAAATCCCTTGCCAACACTCATCATACATTTTTAAAACTCTTTTCCAACACTATTGTCTTTTATTTCTTTCTTTTAAACTATTTTCAAAACTAACTTCAAAACAAACAAACTTTTCTTTGACAAGTAAAACTAGTTAGCAATTAAACTCTTGACCAATCCTTGTGGGATCGATAACTCAGCTTATTGTTGTACTACTTGGAATACCGTGTATATGTGTACGCAAAAGACTCTTTCTTGGCATTGTTTATTCATTATCAACGCTCTTATACCCCTTTTTCCAAGCACTCTCACGAGTCCAACAAGTTTTTGGCGCCATTGCTGGGGATTGCAATGGAGTTTTACTGTTTTTGTTTTATTTTACTTATATGTTTTGCTTGGTGTATGACTAAGAACCGCCTTACGGACTATCAACCATTTGACCTTGAAATTGAACGAACCTACCACAAATTGAAGAAAAAAATCAGAGAGATGGCTCAAACGGTAACAGAGGAGTAGAAGGTGTCCTACAGAATTAAGGGAATCCACCTATACACGGAGGGAATCCTGTCGCACCCGTAGTGGACGATGCTATAGAGAGACCAATACGAGAACACTCGGCACCAAATATTATTAACCCGATGCCAAGAGTGATTGGCGCCAAGGTAAATGCATCAAATTTTGAACTTAAGAAAGTAATGATCTAAACACTTTTGAATGTAGGCTAATTTGATGGAGCACTTACTGGAGAACCAAGGCAACACTTGAAGCAATTCATGGAGATTTGCCAGCTATTTCTACAGCCTGGAGTATCAGAGGATACTATGAAGCTAAAATTATTCACTTTTTCCTTGAGAGATAGAGCCAAGACTTGGCTCAATTCGTTGCCACCTGGTTCAATCCCATAATGGAGGGACCTATGCCAGAAGTTTCCACCGCGTTTCCAGCTGCGAAGATGAAACCTTATATGATGCTTGGGAAAGATTTAAAGATATGTTGAGAAGGTGTCCCATGCATAGATTTCCAAATTGGACTCAAATACAAACTTTTTACAACAGACTAAATGTACAAACAGGGATTGTTGTTGATGCTTCGGTAGCCGGTTCATTGCTTGACAAGAACTATACGAAGGTTGCGGGTATCCTTGAGAGAATTTCAGTTAATGATTTTGAGTATCACGTTGCCAGGTTAGGTACCAAAAATAAAACCAGTGGGAAGTTGAAGGTTGATGAACTAAAGACCATCTATGCTGAGATTTCTAACCTCACTAGTATGGTGAGAAAATTGCAAAATAACAATGAGCCTCAATAAGTGAAGGCATTAGAACCATTCTGCACTGTCTGTTGAGAGAGCCGCCATGTGGATGATTCCCTACCAACCCTGAATCGGTAAATTATGTTGGCAACATAAATCGCAATTTTAATCCTAACTCAAATACTTATAATGCAAGATGGAGGTAGCACTCTGACCTTGCTTGGGGAAATCAAGAATCCAACCAATACAATGCCATAACAACAATGCCCATCGTCAATATAATGCCTAGCGTTAGAACAATGGCATGCCAAGAGTCAATAAGAATGTTGTGCAATGGGCATAAAATAATTTTCATGCAGGGGAACGAAACAACCAAAGGAATTTGTCAGAATACATAGAGAGGAATGATGCCACTGTCTAGAGTTTGGCAGCTTCGACGCGAAACTTGGAGGTCCAGATTGAGCAGATTTCCAATGCATTCAGCAACAGACCCCAAGGAGCTTTGCCAAGTGACAAAAAAGATGCCAAGCAGAGGAATAATGAACAATGCAAAGCCGTAACACTTCCGAGTGGTAAGAAGTGCGAGGCTGATACATCTAGCAACCAACCAGTTCATTGTTAAAAGGAAGAGAAAAGGCCAGTAGATGTACCACAAGAGTCAGAGAACAAAGAAGGGGATGGAAGCATTGTCAACCATCAGACTAATGTCAATCAGCAGACTGATGCCAGCGAGCAGAATAATGACAGACAACAGTTTGATGCTAACAAACTGTTGGCAAAGCCAACAGAACCATCATATGTTTATCCGCCTCCAACCTTTCCACAAAGTTTACAGAAGCATAAGTAGGATAAAAAATTTAAGCGTTTCTTGGAAGTGCTAAAACAATTGTAGATTAATATACCATTAGTGGAAGCACTCGAGCAAATGCCCAATTACGTGAAATTCATGAAAGACGCCTTGTCCAAAATAATAAAATTGAGAGACTTTGAGACTGTAGCTCTTACCGAAGGATGCAGTGCCAGGATACTCAATCGGTTGCCACCAAAATTGAAAGATCTAGGGAGTTTCAGTATCCCGTGCACTATTGGAAATAGATTCATGGGTATGGCACTGTGTGACCTAGGGGCTAGCATTAACTTTATGCCGATGTCAGTGTTCAAGAAGCTTGGCATTGAATCAAGGCCCACTACTGTGACACTTCAGTTGGCGGATCGATCTTTCGCACATTCTAAGGGTAAGATTGAGGATGTGTTGGTAAAGGTAGATAAATTCATATTTCCAGCCGACTTTATCGTTTTAGATTATGAAGCTGATACTAATATCCCAATTATATTGGGAAGACCTTTTCTTGCTATTGGTAGAGCTTTGATTGATGTACACAAAGGAGAATTAATAATGCGCATGAATGAGCAGCATGTTACATTTAATGTGTTTTAAGCTTTGAAATGTTCAGATGAATCAGAAGAATGCCAGGCATATGATAGGATAAAGTCCATTTTCAAGGTGGACATGGCACAAATGCGCCAAGACACAGATGATGATGCCAGCGAATTGGTTAGCAATGATGAGACGAGTGAAATTTCTGAAGAACCAGCCTTGGAGGCTGAAGAAGTGAGCTATTTTGAGCTACTAGAGTTGGCAGGTAGAGAGATTAAGACACCAAAGTTATCAATAGAGAAACCAACAGAATTGAAGTTGAAACCATTGCCCGACCACCTCAAATATGCATATCTAGGTAAGCACTCAACCTTGTCAGTAATCATTGCTGCTGATCTAACCAATGATAAACCAAGTAAACACAAGCAAGCGTTTGGTTGGACCTTAGCAGACATCTGAGGTATTAACCCAACTATATGCATGCACAAGATAAACCTAGAGGAGTATCATGGTAAGACAATTAAAGGACAAAGAAGGCTGAATCCAAGCATAAAAGAAGTAATAAAAAAGGAGATTATCAAGTGGCTGGATGCTGGAATAATCTCTGCCATATCCGATAGCTCGTGGGTTAGCCCAGTACAATGCGGGCCAAAGAAATGTGGCATGATCGTGGTTCACAATAGCAAGAACGAGTTAATACCTTCCAGAATTATCACCGAATGGAAAGTATGCATGGATTATAGGAAGCTAAACAATGCCACCAAGAAGGACCACTTCATGTTGCCCTTCATTGACCAAATGTTAGACAAACTTGTAGGTAAAGCTTTCTATTGCTTCTTAGATGGTTATTCAGGATATAATCAGATTGCCATAGATCCAGAGGACCAAGAGAAGACCACATTCACCTATCCATATGGGACATTTGCCTTTAGAAGGATGCTACTTGGTTTGTGCAATGTGTGAGAAAGGGGCCACGGTGGCCAGAGATGCAATGAATAATGGTGGTTTGTGTGTGATCGGCGGTTAAAGATTTGTTGTTTGAAGAAGGTGAACATGATATTTTTCAGAGAGAACAATGTGTTTCTCTGTATTTCTTATTATTCTTAAATATCAAATGTATATAGAGTAAGCCTTTAAATAGGCTGATATAGAGTTTTAATATAACTAAAACTATACTTTTATCTTTAATTTAAATAATACTTATTCCTAATTTAAATAAGACTTCTAGTAAATCTAAACTACTGATTAGAGATAAACTCTGATTACACGTTAAATAAAAACTCTAATTATACTCCCCCTCAAGTTCTAGCACTTCTCGGATAACTTACAATCCCCCTCAAGCTGGTGAGCAAACGTAAAAGAGCACCAGCTTGGATCTTGGATATGATGCCCTACTCATATTTCTTCTATTTTTCTTAGAGAAAAATGCTCCCCGTTCTTAGGAGTCTTTGATTTGAAGAGTGAGGACAGAACCATGATGTTCTTGCATAGAAATTGTTGATGCTATTCAACTTATGGTATGTGTTGCGTGTAAAAGTGTCTATCGCAATGTAGTGCAAGTGTACACGACGCAAGTAGTAAAGTGATACATAAGTATCGGATATCGTCTCCACAGGGACTGGGCTAATAGCTTCACCTTGGATTACTGCACGAGAGAAAAAGAAATAGTTAATTGTTTGTCACGAGAATAATAAGAATACTGATAATAAAAGAGTAAAGGATTCATGATAGAGAGAATGGGCTGGTATTGAATTGCTCAGTAGTGTAGGTGTTGCAAAGTCTAGTAATATCTGTTCTATCGTTGCGCCTGTCGCGGCAGCGGTCTGTTGTTAGTCGCGGCAGCGATCACACAACTATGTACTTCAAGCTTGGCAAGAATCCCTGCTATGCCTTGGCCTATCCCTAGGTCCAAGTCTGTCGATGAACACGTCTTTGATGATACCTCCCGGCGTGAATCGAAGGATGAACACCGATGTTGTTGAATTCTTCCTTAGCCACTTAACCTTGTTCTATCCCTAGGTCCGAGATAGTTCAACCATAAATTGCAGAACCCGTACTTATTCCTTTCGTATACTTAACTCTCCCGATATTAAGTAAATAGATAATCTTACAATGCTCTCTCGATACTCTTGCAAGATGTTGAAAACCAGAATAAGCAAACTTGAAGTCTATTTTATTGAACAGAAAAATTCCTAAAACAAATGCAATCCTTGCAACTACTTTACAAATCAACTCGTAGCCCTAGGGGAAGTTTAAAACATGATGAGAAGGGGAAAACGGCTAGGGTTTTGGGAAGAAGGCTAGAGAATAATATGATCTCCCTCCCTAGGTCGAATTACATGCCTTTATATAGGCCTTGGGTTCAAGTTTTCTAATATGGCAAGAATACAAGTTTAAACTAAAGTTCAACTCTATTAAAGACTAAATCTTCAGAGCATATATCTTTAATTCGTCCTTCCTTCTTGCTTGGAAATTCTTCCTTGAACTTTGGGCTTGGCCTTCATTCTGATCTAGGGCTTGGAAAAATATAAGGGTGCTCCACGACAGATCGACTTAATTTTCTCTTTCTGTCGAGGCCCACTTTGCTTCTTCTCTTCACCATTGCTGTCGTCCTTGGCTGCCACGGCAGCGGCCGTGGCAGCATCGTTCTCCTCGTCTGCATATCCAGTTCCAGCTCTGCTTCTTTACTGCCCAGCGTCTGCTTCTCCACTGCCCTCCATCTACTATAACAACTACCTGCAAAAGCAACCAATTTCAGTAGAAACTGTGCCTTTTGATATATTAATGATGTATAATTGAAATCTAACCTAAATGCAATGAATTATGCTTGAATGCAGCAGAAATAGGGGTTAAATAGGGGGTAAATTATAGAACTTTTACACACTCAACAGTACGCTTGAGATGGTTGATGCATCAGTTGGAATACAAAGACTGCTCCACAAGATGCCCTAGCAAGTAGTTCCTGACTTGCAGGTAAAGCTTTCTATTGCTTCTTAGATGGTTATTCAGGATATAATCAGATTGTCATAGATCCAGGGGACCAAGAGAAGACCACATTCACATGTCCATATGGGACATTTTCCTTTAGGAGGATGCTGCTCGGTTTGTGCAATGCACCGGTAACATTTCAACGTTGCATGATGTTTATCTTTTCATACATGATTGAACAAAAGTTGGAAGTTTTCATGGTGAAATAAGGCATAGTTCTAGGTCATAAAGTGACCAAGCGAGGTTTGGAAGTCGACAAGGCAAAAGTGGAGGTAATTAAACAGTTGCCACCATCTATGAGTATCAAAGGTATAAGAAGTTTTTTAGGTCATGCATGTTTTTTATCACCGATTTATTAAAGACTTTTCTTAAATTTCTAAACCTTTGTGCTTACTATTAGAACATAGTGCCACTTTTATGTTTGATGATGCTTGTTTGAGAGCTTTTCAAGAACTTAAGGAGAGACTAATCAACGCCCCTATAGTCGTAGCACTAGATTGGAGTAAGCCATTTGAACTCATGTGTGATGCCAGCGACTATGCCGTCGGAGCAGTACTGGGACAACGACATGGCAAGGTTTTTCATGCCATATAATATGCCAACTGAACTTTGAGTGTAGCACAACTCAATTACACCAACGGAGAGAGAATTTCTAGTTGTTGTATTTGCTTTTGACAAATTTAGATCTTATCTGGTTGGTAATAAGGTTGTTGTGTATACAAATCACTTGGAACAAAAGTACCTTTTGGAAAAGAAGGATGTCAAACCCAGATTGATCTGGTGGATGCTTCTTCTACAGGAATTTGACCTCGAGATTCGAGACAAGAAGGGCTGTGAAAATTTGGTTGCTGACCACCTATCACGCTTGGAGCATCATCTTGATGATGGTAAGGCCACTTCCATAAGAGATGAATTTCCTGACGGGTATTTGCTTGCAGTTAATGTCATGTCATGGTACGCAGACATAGTCAACTACTTGTTAAGCAACATTCTGCCACCAGACTTGGCATACAATGCCAAGAAAAGATTTCTTCGAGAAGTTAGGCATTACTACTGGACGAGTCGATTCTGTTCAAACAGTATGTCGACCAAGTCATACGACGTTGTGTTCTTGAAGAGGAGTAGTATAATATCTTGCATTTATGCCACGCCGCTCCATATGGAGGACATTTTGTTGGAATGAAAACTGCTGCCAAAGTGTTACTGTCCGGATTCTTTTGGGCCACACTATACAAAGTCGCCCATAACTATGCCAAGGCATGTGATCAATGCCAACGGACGGGGAACATCTCTGGTAGACACCAATTGCCGCTCTAGAACATTATGCATATGGATTTATTTGATATATGAGGGATAGACTTCATGGGTCCATTTCCCCTCATCATTTGGTAACATGTATATTCTTGTAGTTGTGGATTACGTATCCAAATGGGTTGAGGCTGTGGCATTTCCAACAAGCGATGCCAAGGTCATTGGAAATTTTTTTCACAAACACATTTTTACTCGATTTGGTGCCCCTATAATGATTATTCATGATGAGGGTACCCATTTTAAGTGTAAACTAATCTTTAGAGCTTTGTGCAGATATGGAATTCAGCAAAGGATTGCCACGGCATACCATCCTCAAACAAACGGCCAAGCTAAGACTTCCAACAAGGCGATCAAGAATATCCTTGAAAAAACTGTGAATCCATCAAGGAATGACTGGTCTTTGAGACTAGATGAATCCTCGTGGGCTTACAGAACATCATTTAAAACTCCCTTGGGCACTTCACCATTTGAACTCGTGTTTAGAAAAGCATGCCATCTCCCGATAAAGATAGAGTACCGTGCATATTGAGCTATTAAAACGCTTGATATGGCATGAAGAGCTGCTGGAGAAAAGAGGCTACTAGACCTAAACGAATTGGAGTAGTTCAGATTACAAGCCTATGAGAATGCCAAACTATACAAAGAGAGAACAAAACGCTGGCATGACATGAGAATCATGCCAAGACAGTTTGAAGTAGGACAACATGTTCTGTTGTTTAACTTGAGGCTTAAATTATTTCCAGGTAAGCTTAATTCAAGATGGTCATGCCCATTCAAAGTTGTAAAGCCATATGTCCATAGAGCAGTGGACATAAAAAATTTGAAGACATGAGAAATTTTCAAGGTAAACGACCAGCGTTTAAAGCACTAATGAGAGGACATTCAGCAGAATGTCAAGGAGGTTATCCTCTTGGCAGAGATACCGTAACATCATCATGGTTTAGTTCATTTTGTAAATATTAGGATTAGAGGTTGTTCTTTTTCAGTATCTTTTTTATTTGTTTATTTGTCTTTTAGTGTTTAAATTTTCTTTTACTGCGTTGAAAGGTTTTCATTGAGTGGGTGCAGATTCAGAAATAATGCCAAAGCAGAAGAGAGCATGACACAAGTGCGTGTAAAGAGAATTTTGTGTGCCAGCAACGCTGTTAGTGCCCAGCTTGGCATACGGCAGAAGCAATTTGGGAAGAAGTGATTTACCCTAGCTTGCTCGCTAAGTAAGAGAGTGAAACCCTAGCCACCCAATTGATCGAATAAGTTGAATTTAAATTCAACTTAAACCCTTATCACTTTCCATCCTTATCTCTCTTACCCTTTCCTATCACCTATCACCTTATCAAATCACCTTTTTATCTTCACAAAACACGCTACTTACCATCATTACCCTATTTAATTCAAACATTCATTAAACCTCATTACACTCCCAAGCTTCACTTCATCTGCCCTAGCCGTTCATCACCCATTAACTTTCTTCTTTCTTTAGCCAAGTAAGAAACAAAGAAAACTCAATCTTCCCTCTCTTTTCTTCTCTTTTCAATAGTCGAACAAATATTTCAAGCTTTCATGGCTTCTTCATCGACCTCTTCCTAAACTTTCTTCAATAAGGAGATACGTGTTGAGTGCATAAAAGTTCTATATTTTACCCCTCATTTACCCATATTTTTGTTGCACTCAAGCATAATTCATTGCATTTAGGATAGATTTTTGCATATACATCACAATTAGATAAAATGGCACAGTTGCTATTGATTTTAATTACTTTTGCAGGCATCTACTGCGGCAGACCCAGGGCAGTAAAGGAGTAGAGGCGGATTGCAGAGCTGGAGTCGAGAAGCAAAGGCTGTCGTGACATCTGCCGTGGCAGCCATGACGACAGAGGAATGTTGAGGTGGAAAAGTGAAGTGGAGCTTGACAAATAGAGGATTTCAAGCCGGTTTGTCGTGGACCACTCCCATATTTTTCTGAAACCTGAGGCAGAATGAAGGTCAAGCCCAAAGTTCAAGGAAGAAACTCAAGGCAAGAAAAGAGGACGAATTCAAGGCATCTACTAAGAAGATTTAGTCTTTAATAGAGTTGCAATTTAATTCGAAATTGTATTCTTGCCATATTAGAAAACTTGAACCCAAGGCCTATATAAATGCATGTAATTCGACCTAGGGAAGGATATCTCATTCCTAGCCATCTCCCCTAAACCCTTGTCGTTTCCCTTCTCCACCATGTTCTAAACTCCCCTTAGGGCTAACGGTTGATTCTGTAAAGTATTTGCAAGGATTGTATTGTTTTAGGAATTTTCTGTCAAGTAATAAAAACTTCAAGTTTATTTACTCTAGTTTTTCATATCTCATAAGAGCATCGGGAGAGCATTGTGAGGTTATCCATTTGTTTGATATCGGGAGAGTCAAGCATAACGAAAAGAGTAGATATGTGTTTTCTAGTTTATGGTTAAACCATCTTGGCTTAGGGATAAGTATAAGGTTAAGTGGCTAAAAAAGAATTCAACAACTTTGGTGTTCACCCTTTGATTCACGCCGGGAGGTATCATCCAAGAAGTGTTCATCAACAGAACTTGGGCCTAGGGATAGGACAAGTCATAACAGGGATTCTTGCCAAGCTTGAAGTACAGAGTTGTTGATCGCTACCGCGACATCAGCAGACCTCTGTTGCGACAGGTGCTGCCGCGACAGGAACGACGACAGACAACAGAAGTTCCTCTAACAGTGCAACACCTGCACTACTGAGCAAATCAATACCAGCCTATTCTCTAAATTTGATTCTTTATTCTTTTTTTTAGTTGTTTCTCAAGATTACTTCACCAATTCAATTCAACTATTTCTTTCTCTTGTGCAGCAATTCAAGGATATAGTTATTTCCAGTCCATGTGGAGACAATATCCGATATTCTTGTATCACTTTACTACTTGCGTCGTGTACACTTGCACTATTTGCGATAGGACTCTTTTACACGCAACAAGTTTTTGGCGTCGTTGCCTGAGACTGGCAACATATCTTTACCCTTTTTATTACTGCACTTTTATTTTTGTTTTTCTGTTTTAAGTGGTGTTATTTACCCCGTGCTTTTCACAAGGTTTTCTATTTGCTTATGCGTAGATCTATACGAGGTAAAGAATCTGAGTACGAATTAGATCCAGAAATCGAACGCACATATCAACTCAGGAACCAAGCCTGACTCTTGATAGAAAGAAACAACTATCTTGAGGAGATACTAGAAGCAATGGTGAACGGAAGGCAAGGCAATGGGATAAATGACCCCAACAACAATGATCACAGGGTTATTGTTGATCCTTCTAACGATGCCCAGAAAGATCTGCTGCCACCCGCTGCCGCAGCTGCACGGTAGACCTGTCGAGACTACATGGACAATGACCATGTTGAACGAGAAACTACCCTGCCAGACATGGAAGCTGAAAACTTCGAACTGAAACCTATCATGTTCAGCATGATAAATTTCGCTGGACAGTTTAGTGGTTCTGCTACTGAGGATGCCCGAGAACATCTTAAAACGTTCCAAGAAATTTGTGGATCGTTCAGACTGCCAGGAATAAATCCAGAAGTATTGAGAGATATAGCTAAAACTTGGTGGAACAAATTAACGCCGGGTTCAATAAGAACTTGGGCAGATCTCTCTCGTGAATTCCTTTCTCGTTTTAATCCTTCTCATTTATCTGAAAGATTACGTAACGAGATTGCTACTTTTCAACAAGAAGATGACGAACCAATGCACGAAGCGTGAGGCAAATTTACAACTCTCTTACGGAACTGCCCAATGCATGAATTCCCCGTGTGGAATCAGGTTGTGAAATTCTACAACGCTGCCAATGCACACACTCAACTGAGAATAGATTCAGCAGCAAATGGGCTATTACTAGATAAGGAACCAGACGAGGCAATGGTTGTGTTGAAAAAGTTAGCGAAGAACGATGAGCAATTCCCTACAACTAGAAGAGAAGGCAAACGAGGAATATCTGTAAAGGATTACGAACCTGATAACTCGGTTAAATCATAGGTTGCATACCTCACAAAGATAGTCGAAAAGCAACAGCGGGACGATTCTAAAGCTGTATATTCTGCAAAAGAGGTGTGTGAAACTTGTAGTGGAAACCACAGTTCAGAAGATTGTCCTTTACAACTAGAAGAAGGGATGTATGTTGGGAACTATAACAAGCCGAGAAACTATGATTCCAACAACTACAATCTCAACTGAATGAAGGATCCCAAATTTTCCTGGAGCAATCCGAACAATGCACTGAATCCTCTAGTGCAGAACAACCAGAACCAAGGAGTACCCAGAATTCTGTCACGACAGCAGCCACAGCAGCAACAACCACAGCAGCCGGCAGCAACACCTTGTATACTGGAACAGACCTTGGCGACATTTATGTCACAGACTGGAGCATACATGGCAAACATGGATCATTTTGTCAAGAAAACTGAATCATTCATGGACAAAACAGAGATGAGGATGACAAACCATGAGGCTACCCTAAAATCTCTAGAGACACGGATGGGTCAAATTTCACACTATATCAAGCCGAGGCAGAACGGAGGAATCCCTAGTGATACTGAGGTCACTAGAAAACCCACACATGATGTAACCCCCTTAACCCGGTCTGGACGGTTGACCCGAATTAAGAAAGTCACACGGGGAAAACCAAAGTCAACCCGAAAGTCAACCTTGATTAACGACCCTTTTTTTTCTTTTCTTATCTTGTCTAGATGCACATTAGCCCTAATTGTGATCACACAAACATCATACTCAAAAATCACAAACATCAGAGATCAAACAGGGACCCAATTGAACAAATTACAACTTTAGGGACCAAATTGTAATTTCTGAAAACTTTAAGGACTTAACCAGATTTTAAGTTACCAACTTAAAATTAATCAGGTTTCATGCTTCCCTGCCAAATTTCAGCTCAAACGGACATCCCGAACTCATACAATTGCACAAACAAGATTCAGGACCAAAATGCAAACATTTTGAAACATTTAACCGCTCATGTCAGCCCCCAACGGTCACCCGTTCCGAAACAGGCAAAGCCCGTTTCGAAACACGGGGCCGTTCCGCAACGGGGGTCTGGCAGAAGCCATTCCATTTCGGAACGGTATCACCCGTTTCGGACGCCTGGGTTGGTTCAGGGCACCCATTCCGAAACGGTGTCAACTGTTCCGAAACACCCTGCACAAAATGCAGCATTTTGCATACTTAAACATGCAATCGATCCACCAAACATGCTCCAAAAGCCACCAAACTTTACCAACATGCAATTCAACATATATGAGACATTCTTGCATCAACAAATCAACAAAATATCCACACATATGAAAAGCCCCAATTCTATAGGCATGCTTCCTACACAAGCAACCATTTAAGCATAAACCTTCCAAATCAATCTCATTTAAGCCAATTCATGTTCCAACAACATTAGCAACAACATTAAAACATTCTTGATCAAACATATACGATCACATACACATAAACCCGAGAGATTCTACCCCATTGCCATTATTAACTATAGCTATTCACCGAGACATACATCTCCATTGGAGTCCACCTTGAATCCCTTGCTCCTTGCTGTCCAAACTTCAAGAATCTGCATTGATGGACAAAAAGGAGCGTAAGCACATAATGCTTAGTGAGGAATGCTCAAAACCAAAACACCATCAATGCAGCGGGTCATTAAGCACTTTTAAAACAAACCCGATTTGTTTACCAAAGCCATGTTTGGAAACCCCTTTTCAACATCAAGCTCAAAACCATGCATTGCACATACATGAAAACCAACCCTTAGCTTAGCAAGCTAAGAAAACCTATTCAAAGAACAACTCACAAAAACCAACCATTTAGCCAATCCATGCATAAACACCTTATGCAAAGCTTAAAACAAAACCATGGAAAACACTCCCATTTCACAACATACCTTTCTTAAACTTGAAAGCCATTTCAAGCAAGAAACCTTTTTAAAACCATAACTCAAATAATCCATCACATGCATTTAACCAAGGCAACATAAGAACCATAACATCATCTTCACATGCCTTTAAAAACAAGTCTTACAAGACTCCAATGCAATAAAGATATTTCATGCTCACATGCATCATTTACCAAATGATAATCAACACTTGTTCAACTTAACAAGTAAACATGCATTCACAAGCATTATACACTTTACATGCAACCATGCATCTTTTCCAAGCATCTCATGCCTCACATACAATTATGCATCATTTCAAGCATCCCATGCTTCTTTACAAACAAGAATATCATATTGGCCTTCAAGTGATCAACCACATCCACTTTTCAACTCAACATCCAATCGGATACGCGGATTCCGAGCGTTGTCCCTACGCTCCCTACACCCTACCAATCCAAGGTCTCCCAAATGGACTTTTAGCCACCATTTGACCTCAACATCCTAAGGTTCCCATGTATGGACTTTTAAACACCATACAACCTTAGCTTTTCCCCAAGGTTCCCATGTATGGACTTTTAACCACCATACAACCTTGACATGCACAAGATTCCCATGTATGGACTTTCAAACTCCATACAACCTTTGCATTCACCGATTGGTAGTTGTAGAACATCACTAACGAGATCCGGGACACCCTACACAAGATCCACACATGGACTTAACACTGCCATTGTGATCTCAACAAGCACAAGGTTCTCACATATGGACTTTTAACCACCATATAACCTTTGCTCAACCAAGGTCCTCGAATGGGCAACACCTCCATTATGACCTCAATCATCTCGTTAGGATACTTGAAGGGAGTTTCCCGGTCCACTCTTGACCACTCCACCTCCAAGGCGACTTAATTCACGGTGCACCCAATCCTATAGCCGGCTAACTATATCCGATCAACGAACCAAGAACCCCTTACATCACTTGCCAAAATAACCATCTTACCATGTTAATCCAATGTTCCACATGCATAAACATAATGCAAAACCATCACAACATTAGCCCAATGATTCACATGCATAACCAATATGCCAAAGGTAACATTTACCATCATCGATTCACTGTTTTAAAGCATCATACAAAGCCATTGATCAACATGCAACACTATGCAACAAAACCACAATTACCATGTGCAAAACCAAGGATCTCTTACCTTGAGCATCCTTCACAAATGGCTTTCAAAACCAGCATTAAACCATGCTTAAAAATATGCTTTCAAAACAGATTTAAACCATGCAAAACACATGCATATCAACCATCAATCACAATTGCTTTAAAAGCCAATTCACAACACAATTCAAGAGCGAAAACCATTTACTTACTCTTGAGCTTAGCAAAGTTGTTTAGACTTAAACTAAGCTCCCAAAACCTTCAAACCTTGGTTTTAAAGCTGAAACCCAACTTCACTCACCGATACACAAAACAAGGCTAGCTAACAAGCCTTCCAAGCATCCGAAACCTTCCGCAAACACCTCCAAAGCTCACGGATCAAACTCCCCTGTTTCAAGCACACATAAACAGAGCATTAATGCATCTTTATGCATTAAAACACCAGCAACAACAACACAACTCGCTGCTCATCACAAATCTAACAATTCGGCTACCAAACACAACCGAAATCACCTCCAAACACTTCCAAAACTTAACCCAGCCAAGATCCATCACTTCTAACCATTTTTAAACATCATTTAACATCCAAAATGATTACAAACACATCCTTATACCTCCAGGTATAACAGATCACCAAAAACACTCCAAAAACAACCAAAAACTCAAGCCAAACTTAGGAAATTCAACCTATCCGGGATTGCATTAGTTAAACCTCAACTTCTAATCAATTTAGCATTCATTTAACATCATTTTGACACTTCAAAACACTGCCCAAACAGATCACACGAAAATTTCACCAAAAATCACCAAATCTTGCATTTTAGCCAAAAATCAAGATTTCAATTGAAAAGCCATTAACAAAACATAAATCAAGGATTGAGAACTTAGGAATTTCAGTAAAGAACTGATAGTTTAGAGGAGAAGGACGTTCTTACCTCCAAACTTGAATTTCTCCTTTTTAGAGCCAAAAAGCTTGATGAAACAACTTGCAAATTGAGAGGTTTTGTTGATGAGATGATTAGGAATCAAATGAGAGTTGAAATGAGAGATTTAGATGCCAAAGTCAGAGAAAGAAATCTGGAGAATTGTGTTTGGGTTGAGAGAAAATGAGAGAAAAGGAAAATTGAGAGAAAATGGAAAGTTAGTTAAGAAATGGTAAAAATGATTTCCCTCCACTTTCAAAATCTTTAAAATCAGAATAAAGCCTTAAAATATCTTAGAAAAATCTGGAGAAATCCTTTTTGGAATAATAGCTCCTTAAAGATTCAAAGTTTCAATCCTTTATAAAACAGTCACCAAACTTTCAAAAATTACATTTTGGTCACTAGCCAAAATGTCAACCTTTCGAACCTCATTTTCCAAAATTGATTTCACAGTTCACTTATATATATTAAAAGATGATTTTAGAACATTTTCCATATTTTTAATGCAACCCGGACTAGGCTTTCCTAAATTCACTCTTATATATTCGATCAGCACTTTGACCGAACCGGTCAACGCCCAAAACTTCCAAGCCCAAAACCGGGGCGTTACAACTCTCCCCCCCCTTAAGAAATTTCGTCCTCGAAATTTCAACCGGCGAAAAGAGAACCACAACCTTCTCAAAGCAACACACAAGACAACACAACCGCCTCAACCTCACTGAACACATTCCACACAAACCTCCACCAAAACATAACACCACCATACACTGTTCACAAATCCAAACTCTCAAAGGTAACCACGACTTAACCTTCCACATAACCGGACTATACACAATCCCAACATCAACCTGAAGAACTTCAGCTCTTACAGCAGACAACACTGTAACACACAACTCCCAAGACTTGTCTACACAGAGACAACCACCAAACCAATTCAGCCACTAGGCAACTTCTCTGCTTCTAAAACTCTTGCGACTCCCAAACCTCTTCCAAAAATTTTCCCAACAAGCAAAAATCCTTAAACATCAACTGTTTACTCAAGCTCTTCAACGAAGCTGACAATCCTTCACATCCGCCACAAACATTACCATAACAGCTCACCAGGACTACTCACCCAGATACCAAAAATTACATCCCAACCCCAACTTGAATTCGTCAGCCGTTCCACACACCACCAACTGACTTCAAACAGAACTTTCTTAACCACAACCAGCCAACCACTTCTCACAAGAACCCAAACAACCAACGAAAGCCTTCGATCTTTCATTGTCCTTCCACTTCAAGCGTTGACACAACACTTGCCTTACTAGAACATCGCCCAGCTTAAACATACAGACCATCTTCTCAACTCTTCGAAGGTTGCTAAGAACCAACACTTACAAACACAACCCTTCCACAACAACTTAAAAGCTAAGCTACTTCAGCACTTGGGAACACAACCACTAAGCTGCAACATCACTTAGCACCAAGGAACTACCCCTTCCACTTAGCTATTCAAACCACCAAACCGATTCTAAACTCAACCGATACTCCTCACCACCAAACCACTAAACTCTCTTTAAGCAACAACACTATCCTTCTTCCAACAGGCTATACCACTCTCACTATCACTAGCAACTAGTTTAACAAACTCCAACACTTCTAACTCTCACTCAGCACCAAACAACCTCTAAAACCCATCATCCCACCTAATCCAACCACAACACTAACAGATTCGATTAGTTATTAGCGAGCGTGAACATCGTATGCATGATCACCTACATGCCCTATCAATGCCTGATGTACATGTATGCAAAACCTCTAGTGTCATGCCACATGTATGCATGGACCAACATATATAATATAGCATATAACAATGATTTTTAACTGTGCATGAATGCCAGTTCACACCCTCCAATAACATCCTCAAATCCGTCTAAGAACAACCTCCTACCTCCCTTCTAACTCATCCAACTCCATCATACCAACCACCATTAACCACAAGATACTCACCCAAGCCTTCTTCACACCAAAGATGTTTCCAAACCACAACTACCATTACCCCAAACATACTAGCAACAAGACTAAACTTACCACACAAGGAAAACCAACAGAAACCAAACTAAGGCAACTAGAGCAAGATTACTTAACAAGGTTACCTGAAAGCACAACACCACCCTGAAGCTTCATCAAACGAGCTCTCTTCCTTGCGGAACCATCATCCTCCTGCCGCACCATTGCAGCACCAGCTAACACACCAGGGTCACCACCAACTCCTTGCGGTAAAGAACCTAGGCTGTTCCGAGCCAACATCAAACAATCACGTCTCATGTGTCCAGCAGACCCACATTTCCAGCAATTCTCCTTTCCCACACTCTTCACAACTTCCTGCTCTTTCTGCCACCTCTGAACCTTGCCTCGGCCGTGCCCACGACCTTTCTGGGACCCTTTGGCTAACACCAAAGCTGACTTCACTCCATGTGGACAATCACGCTTAACATGCACTTTAGAACCACAATTCCAGCAAACACCTGCGCCCCAACAACCTCCAACATGGCGCCTTTCACAACGGTCACATACCGGTGGCTGAACTTCCACTCCTTGCCCAAGCAACACTTGCCCCACAACAGCACCACCCGCGCCTTGCTTAACCCTTGGAAATTCCCTTCCAAGATACCTCCCATAAAAGGCCGATACAAAGAAATCCCAATCAATATCAGGAATATGTGACGCCACAGCCACAGACGTCCACCAGGCACACGCATCCTCCAACATCAGAGAAACAACACTCCCCAGCTTACAGGCATAATCACAGCCTTCCCGATCCAAGATCAGAATCACACTGGCCAACCAGGCCTCAAACATCTCCGGTGTAGAACCATGATACTCCACCGCACCCAAATCAAGCAAACGCTGCTTCGGCAAACCCACACATCCCACAGCCAGCACATCCACTGACTTTACCTCTACCACAACCTGAGATGTTCCCAACACCTCCTGCTTAACAGATAATGAACTTTTCATCACAGAACCAGTTCTTTTCCCTTGCCTTACCACTTCAACACTAGGCACAGAAGGCTGAGACAAAACACCTCTACAAAAGGGTGAATTCCTTGCCTTAACAACCTGCCCCAAGGCAGCAACCATCTCACTCACCCGCCATTCTTTCATCGGCCTTGCCATACCACTAACAACAACAAACATACAATCACAACAAGCAAACAAACCAGTTAGACCAGCATTAAGCAAGGATTCAAACTCCAACTCCAAAATAACACAATAGCTATATTAGTAAGGCAATGGGTATCCCGAATCCTCCCCTTTACATGACATAACAGTCAACACAACATGGATATCACAACATCAAGCATATCAAACAACATACCTTGATCATGCTTACATCAAACAGCATCCATTTGCATCAGCATATTAGCAACATAACATACTCATAGCACTTTCATCATGCATAACACCAGCTTACAACATCAGAACATATCCACATAAACTCAACCAAGATTCATAACCATAAAACCTACTTGAAAACATCAACAACATGCTCAGAAACATCAGCAATTTACTCAGAAACACGTGTTTCAACCAACTTTCGACCAAACATCAAGGTAACATCATACACACATCACAACAACTTACCGTTTTCCCCAAGCATTCGCAACTCAGCTCTGATACCACCAAATGTAACCCCCTTAACCCGGTCTGGACGGTTGACCCGAATTAAGAAAGTCACACGGGGAAAACCAAAGTCAACCCGAAAGTCAACCTTGATTAACGACCCTTTTTTTTCTTTTCTTATCTTGTCTAGATGCACATTAGCCCTAATTGTGATCACACAAACATCATACTCAAAAATCACAAACATCAGAGATCAAACAGGGACCCAATTGAACAAATTACAACTTTAGGGACCAAATTGTAATTTCTGAAAACTTTAAGGACTTAACCAGATTTTAAGTTACCAACTTAAAATTAATCAGGTTTCATGCTTCCCTGCCAAATTTCAGCTCAAACGGACATCCCGAACTCATACAATTGCACAAACAAGATTCAGGACCAAAATGCAAACATTTTGAAACATTTAACCGCTCATGTCAGCCCCCAACGGTCACCCGTTCCGAAACAGGCAAAGCCCGTTTCGAAACACGGGGCCGTTCCGCAACGGGGGTCTGGCAGAAGCCATTCCGTTTCGGAACGGTATCACCCGTTTCGGACGCCTGGGTTGGTTCAGGGCACCCGTTCCGAAACGGTGTCAACTGTTCCGAAACACCCTGCACAAAATGCAGCATTTTGCATACTTAAACATGCAATCGATCCACCAAACATGCTCCAAAAGCCACCAAACTTTACCAACATGCAATTCAACATATATGAGACATTCTTGCATCAACAAATCAACAAAATATCCACACATATGAAAAGCCCCAATTCTATAGGCATGCTTCCTACACAAGCAACCATTTAAGCATAAACCTTCCAAATCAATCTCATTTAAGCCAATTCATGTTCCAACAACATTAGCAACAACATTAAAACATTCTTGATCAAACATATACGATCACATACACATAAACCCGAGAGATTCTACCCCATTGCCATTATTAACTATAGCTATTCACCGAGACATACATCTCCATTGGAGTCCACCTTGAATCCCTTGCTCCTTGCTGTCCAAACTTCAAGAATCTGCATTGATGGACAAAAAGGAGCGTAAGCACATAATGCTTAGTGAGGAATGCTCAAAACCAAAACACCATCAATGCAGCGGGTCATTAAGCACTTTTAAAACAAACCCGATTTGTTTACCAAAGCCATGTTTGGAAACCCCTTTTCAACATCAAGCTCAAAACCATGCATTGCACATACATGAAAACCAACCCTTAGCTTAGCAAGCTAAGAAAACCTATTCAAAGAACAACTCACAAAAACCAACCATTTAGCCAATCCATGCACAAACACCTTATGCAAAGCTTAAAACAAAACCATGGAAAACACTCCTATTTCACAACATACCTTTCTTAAACTTGAAAGCCATTTCAAGCAAGAAACCTTTTTAAAACCATAACTCAAATAATCCATCACATGCATTTAACCAAGGCAACATAAGAACCATAACATCATCTTCACATGCCTTTAAAAACAAGTCTTACAAGACTCCAATGCAATAAAGATATTTCATGCTCACATGCATCATTTACCAAATGATAATCAACACTTGTTCAACTTAACAAGTAAACATGCATTCACAAGCATTATACACTTTACATGCAACCATGCATCTTTTCCAAGCATCTCATGCCTCACATACAATTATGCATCATTTCAAGCATCCCATGCTTCTTTACAAACAAGAATATCATATTGGCCTTCAAGTGATCAACCACATCCACTTTTCAACTCAACATCCAATCAGATACGCGGATTCCGAGCGTTGTCCCTACGCTCCCTACACCCTACCAATCCAAGGTCTCCCAAATGGACTTTTAGCCACCATTTGACCTCAACATCCTAAGGTTCCCATGTATGGACTTTTAAACACCATACAACCTTAGCTTTTCCCCAAGGTTCCCATGTATGGACTTTTAACCACCATACAACCTTGACATGCACAAGATTCCCATGTATGGACTTTCAAACTCCATACAACCTTTGCATTCACCGATTGGTAGTTGTAGAACATCACTAACGAGATCCGGGACACCCTACACAAGATCCACACATGGACTTAACACTGCCATTGTGATCTCAACAAGCACAAGGTTCTCACATATGGACTTTTAACCACCATATAACCTTTGCTCAACCAAGGTCCTCGAATGGGCAACACCTCCATTATGACCTCAATCATCTCGTTAGGATACTTGAAGGGAGTTTCCCGGTCCACTCTTGACCACTCCACCTCCAAGGCGACTTAATTCACGGTGCACCCAATCCTATAGCCGGCTAACTATATCCGATCAACGAACCAAGAACCCCTTACATCACTTGCCAAAATAACCATCTTACCATGTTAATCCAATGTTCCACATGCATAAACATAATGCAAAACCATCACAACATTAGCCCAATGATTCACATGCATAACCAATATGCCAAAGGTAACATTTACCATCATCGATTCACTGTTTTAAAGCATCATACAAAGCCATTGATCAACATGCAACACTATGCAACAAAACCACAATTACCATGTGCAAAACCAAGGATCTCTTACCTTGAGCATCCTTCACAAATGGCTTTCAAAACCAATATTAAACCATGCTTAAAAATATGCTTTCAAAACAGATTTAAACCATGCAAAACACATGCATATCAACCATCAATCACAATTGCTTTAAAAGCCAATTCACAACACAATTCAAGAGCGAAAACCATTTACTTACTCTTGAGCTTAGCAAAGTTGTTTAGACTTAAACTAAGCTCCCAAAACCTTCAAACCTTGGTTTTAAAGCTGAAACCCAACTTCACTCACCGATACACAAAACAAGGCTAGCTAACAAGCCTTCCAAGCATCCGAAACCTTCCGCAAACACCTCCAAAGCTCACGGATCAAACTCCCCTGTTTCAAGCACACATAAACAGAGCATTAATGCATCTTTATGCATTAAAACACCAGCAACAACAACACAACTCGCTGCTCATCACAAATCTAACAATTCGGCTACCAAACACAACTGAAATCACCTCCAAACACTTCCAAAACTTAACCCAGCCAAGATCCATCACTTCTAACCATTTTTAAACATCATTTAACATCCAAAATGATTACAAACACATCCTTATACCTCCAGGTATAACAGATCACCAAAAACACTCCAAAAACAACCAAAAACTCAAGCCAAACTTAGGAAATTCAACCTATCCGGGATTGCATTAGTTAAACCTCAACTTCTAATCAATTTAGCATTCATTTAACATCATTTTGACACTTCAAAACACTGCCCAAACAGATCACACGAAAATTTCACCAAAAATCACCAAATCTTGCATTTTAGCCAAAAATCAAGATTTCAATTGAAAAGCCATTAACAAAACATAAATCAAGGATTGAGAACTTAGGAATTTCAGTAAAGAACTGATAGTTTAGAGGAGAAGGACGTTCTTACCTCCAAACTTGAATTTCTCCTTTTTAGAGCCAAAAAGCTTGATGAAACAACTTGCAAATTGAGAGGTTTTGTTGATGAGATGATTAGGAATCAAATGAGAGTTGAAATGAGAGATTTAGATGCCAAAATCAGAGAAAGAAATCTGGAGAATTGTGTTTGGGTTGAGAGAAAATGAGAGAAAAGGAAAATTGAGAGAAAATGGAAAGTTAGTTAAGAAATGGTAAAAATGATTTCCCTCCACTTTCAAAATCTTTAAAATCAGAATAAAGCCTTAAAATATCTTAGAAAAATCTGGAGAAATCCTTTTTGGAATAATAGCTCCTTAAAGATTCAAAGTTTCAATCCTTTATAAAACAGTCACCAAACTTTCAAAAATTACATTTTGGTCACTAGCCAAAATGTCAACCTTCCGAACCTCATTTTCCAAAATTGATTTCACTGTTCACTTATATATATTAAAAGATGATTTTAGAACATTTTCCCATATTTTTAATGCAACCCGAACTAGGCTTTCCTAAATTCACTCTTATATATTCGATCAGCACTTTGACCGAACCGGTCAACGCCCAAAACTTCCAAGCCCAAAACCGGGGCGTTACACATGAGCAGTGTAAAGAAATTACAACTAGGAGTGGGAAACAATTACAAGGGCCTGAAATAAAAGACATACCGAGTGTGGATCCGACCCTAGAGACACCTGTCGTGAACACTGCCCCAGTAGAGGAAAAACAACCTACTGTCGACACACTTGCCGCGACAGTAGAAGGGACAAAGGAGCAGACAGAAGATGTTGAAGAACTCAAGCCTCCTCAGATCCGAATTCTATGTGAAGGACGCCTTGAAGATTATCGTCCTCCACATCCTTTTCCACAGCGGTTACAGAAACAGAAACAGGAGTACCAACTTAAGAAAATTTGTGATATTTTTAAGCAAGTACACATTAACATACCGCTGCTAGAGGCCATCAAGCAGATGCACGGTTATGCTAAGTTTCTCAAGGACGCAATGTCAAAAAGGTCCAGACTTGGGGAATTTGAGACAGTGAAGATGACAGAAGGATGCATGACAATCTTGCATAAGCATCCACCCCAAAAGAAGAAGGACCCTAGGAGCTTCATCATACCATGCATAATTGGCGATAAGTTCATAGGTAAGGCACTTTGTGATCTTGGTGCTAACATAAATCTAATGCCCAAATCTGTATTTCAGAAATTAGGTATTGGACAAGCAAGGCCCACGACAGTCATGCTGCAGCTGGCAGACCGCTCTTACGTACAACCAGAAGGGAAGATCGAAGATATTCTGGTAAGAGTGGATAAATTCATTTTTCCTGCTGACTTTCTTGTTTTAAACTGTGAAGCAGATGAAAATGCACTAATCATCCTGGGGCGACCCTTCCTAGCCACAGGCAGAACTGTGATCGGTGTTGAGAAAGGAGAACTGAAGATGAGAGTAAATGATCAACAAATCAAACTAATGTTCTCCAAGCAACAAAACAGACTGATGCAAAAGAAGAGTGCAAGACAATCTCTGAAGTAGTCCTTGACCAACCCTGCATTAGGTCGAACTGCCATGACAGACAGTTTGGTCATTGCCACCGCAGTCACCCGGAAGACTGTCACGACAGCAATGACAATAGTGACTCCTCAGACACAGAAACATCTGACACTGAAGGTCCGGAGGAAGTAAATTGGATAGGCACACGTCCATGTAAGTTCTTCGAGCCTTAAATTATACATGGAATGAACATGTAATCCAGAAGCCTTCCATTGAACATCCACATGTTCTAGATCTTAAACCACTGCCAGGGCAGCTTAAATATGTTTTTCTTGGTTTAAATGATATGTTGCCCATAATCATCTCTTCCAAGTTAATGCAGGAACAAGAGGAGTGGCTAATCAAAATGCTACAACAGCATAAGAAGGCTATTGGATGGACTATAGCTGAAATCCAAGGCATCGGTCTGGCGTTATGCATGCACAAGATACTCTTGGAAGATGATCATAAGCCGATCATTGATGCCCAAAGACGACTGGACGAGGCTATGAGAGAGGTGGTGCGGAAAGAAATTATCAAGTGGCTTGATGCCGGAATAATATACACCATCTCGGATAGTAAGTGGGTGAGCCCGGTGTAATGTGTGCCCAAAAAGGGAGGCATAACCGTAGTAACAAACGAAGAAAACAAACTAATCCCAACCAGGACTGTGACCGGTTGGAGGGTTTGTATGGACTACCGGAAGCTTAATAAAGCTACCCGGAAGGACCACTTCCCCTTACCTTTTTATTGATCAAATGCTAGATAGATTAGCAGGGAAACCTTACTATTGTTTTCTTGATGGTTACTTAGGTTATAATCAAATAGCAATCGCACCGGAGGACCAAGAGAAAACCACCTTCACATGCCCGTACGGAACCTATGCCTTCCGAAGAATGCCATTTGGGCTCTGCAATGCACCAGCAACCTTCCAACGGTGCATGATGGCAATATTCTCCGACATGGTGGAGGATTTCCTAGAGATTTTCATGGACGACTTTTCTGTCTTTGGAGATAACTTCGAGGATTGTTTAGGCAATTTACAAAAGGTTCTTGAGAGATGCGAAGAGGCGAACTTGGTTTTAAACTGGGAAAAATGCCACTTTATAGTGGATGAAGGTATAGTACTGGGCCACAAGGTGAGCTGCCGCGGCATAGAGGTGGACAGAGTCAAAATAGAGGTTATCGAAAAGCTGCCGCCACCCACCACAATCAAAGGGATTCGAAGTTTCTTAGGGCATGAACGGTTTTATCGACGATTTATAGCTAATTTTTCGAAGATTACCAAGCCCTTTTGCCACCTATTAGAGCAGAATGGCCCTTTTGACTTTAATACTAAATGTACTGAAGCATTCAGAATATTGAAGGAGAAGCTGGTAACAGCCCCGATCGTACAACCACCAGACTGGAGTTTGCCATTTGAGATAATGTGTGATGTCAGTGATTACGCTGTCGGGGCAGCATTAGGGCAGAGGAAGGATAAGCTCTTCCATGTGATTTACTATGCCAGTAAAACGCTGAATGATGCCCAAATCAACTACACCACGACAGAGAATGAGCTACTAGCAACTGTGTTTTCAATCGACAAGTTTCGTCCGTATATACTTGGAACGAAGGTGGTGGTCCATACAGACCATTCAGCACTAAAGTATCTGTTCACGAAAAAAGATGCAAAACCTAGATTGATACGTTGGATTCTGCTGCTACAAGAATTTGACATTGACATCAAGGATAAAAAGGGAACATAGAACCAAGTAGCAGACCACTTGTTAAGGCTGGAGATGGGAAGGAATCAATCAACAGGCAAGACCAACATACTGGAAACCTTCCAAGATGAGCAGTTGTTTGCTGCCACCAGCACTGCCGCGACAGCCATGGTGGCAAGTAAGCTTTCTGAAACCCCTTGGTATGCTAACATTGTTAATTACATTGTAAGTGGGTTATTACCTCCTAAGTTTAATTACCAAGCAAGGAAGAGGTTCCAAAATGATGCAAAACATTATTATTGGGACGAACCTCTTCTTTTCAAGCATTGTGTAGATCAGATTATCAGGAGATGCATACCATAGGACGAACAGAAAGCAGTGCTTCACCATTGCCATGTTGCCCCTTATGAAAGACACCTAGGGGAAATAAAATTGTTGCCAAGGTTCTGCAATCCGGTCTCTATTGGCCCACACTGTTCAACGATGCACAAGCTTTTTACAAGAGCTGTGACAAATGCCAAAGGACTGGAATATATCAAGAAGGCATGAGATGCCATTGCAGAACATACTGGAGGTCAAAATCTTTGATGTATGGGGAATCAACTTCATGGGGCCATTCCCAGCCTCTTGTGGGAATTTATACATCCTACTGGCAGTAGACTACGTGTCAAAGTGGGTAGAAGCGATCGCCACTCAAAAGAACGATGCCAAGACTGTGCAAAGATTCCTTCACAAGAATATCTTCTCAAGGTTTGGCATCCCAAGGGTGATAATTAGCGATGAGGGGAGACATTTCGACAATAGGGTAATTGCTGTTGCATTAAGGAAATATGGAGTGAAGCACCGAATTGCAACAGCGTACCACCCTCAAACCAATGGGCAGACCGAGATATCAAACAGAGAAGTAAATAACATCCTAGAGAAGATGGTCAAACACACTCGAAGGACTGGTCTCTACATCTCAATGATGCACTATGGGCCTACAGAACAGCGTTCAAGACACCATTGGGGATGTCACCTTATCGACTCATTTATAGGAAAACCTGTCATTTACCTATCGAGATAGAACACAAAGCTTACTGGGCTATCAAGGCAGTGAATATGAACTGGGTTAAGGCGTGACAGAAAAGGCTACTGGACTTGAATGAGATTGAGAAAATTCGAGCGATGGCCTACGACAACGCCAAGATCTACAAGGACAAAACCAAGAAGTGGCACGACAGGAAGCTGCTGCCACGACAGTTCTGCCCAGGGCAGCAGGTGTTGTTGTTTAACTCTAGGTTGAAGCTTTTTCCAGGAAAGCTTAAATCTAGGTGGTCTGGTCCTTTCCAAGTTGTCCAAGTTTTCCCCCATGGTGCCATTACAATCAAATCAATGAAGGATGGGCACCAATTCAAGGTCAATGGACAGAGGCTCAAGCATTATCAGGGGACTGAAGCCCCAAGGATACAGGAAGTAGTTACTTTAGGAGATGCCCCTCAAGGCATCCCTAATTTAACTTTATTTTATTTTATTTATTTATTAGGAATTAAGATTTTTATTTATTTATTTATTCTTAGGAAATAAGATTTTAATTTAGTTTATTTATTTATTTTTAGGAAATAAGGAAGCAAAGCAAAGAGAAGGAATGAACCAACCCACCGCATTCACAACAGCCCAAAAAGCCCAACGGACAAGCCTATTGTCACAGCCTGTCACGACAGACGCAGAAAAGACAGTCTGTCACAAAGCTGTCGCGACAGACACGCAAACGCGTAACAGACGTGCAGTAGACACGGAAACGCGTGACAGACGCGTTAGAAACCACATAACAGCTGGCCTTGTTATTTGCGCCTTCCGTTACAGTCTCAACGGGCAGAAAAACCTCGTTTTATATAAACCCCCACTCCATTTTCATTTTCATTTTTCATCTCATTTTCATTCTCTCAACTTGCTTCCCAGATTTTAGATCTCAGAAAATTTCTTTTTATTTTGCTACAGTTCCTTGAAATGGCCACCAGATCAACCCGACGCAGCGTTGCCTCCACCTTTGCCACGGCAGTGTCAACACCGAGCCACAACGGAATACCCAACCGTTTCGCATCCACAGACTCAGCAAAGAGGTATTACGGGTCTTTCCAGAAGAGAGAAATGTGGGAAGAAAGAGGGTTCATTTATACCCAAAAGACGGGAGAACTAGGGCTCAAAGGCTTCATCGTCAAGAAGATCCTCGCACTCAAGTGGCAGAAGTTTGTTGCCCAGCCAGAAGAGATGAACGTCACCCTAGTTCGAGAATTCTACGATGCCGTCATCGACAAGGATGCCACGATAGTGACTGTTCGAGGCAAAGAAATTCCCCTCGAGCCGGCATACATTAACACGTTGTATGAACTGTATGTGAGAAAGAAAGAAGACGCCCATCGGAGGTTCGTGAACAGTCTGTCACCGGCAGACTATGATGCTGTCATGGCAGAGTTGACGGAGGAGGGCACACAGTGGAACGATGATCTCAAGCACTAGTGGACCGTGTGGAGGACTCAGCTCACCCCACAAGCCAAGTTGTGGAACCATTTCGTAAAGAAGCGCCTCATGCTTACCTCACACAATACCACTATTGACCGGTAGAGATTAGCCCTCGTCCACTCCATTCTCAACGAAAGGCAAATCAATGTCGACCGATACATCTGAGACGGAATCCTCGAGTGTAATCTCCGACCTACACCCCCCTTGGTCTTCCTTTATCTCATCACCACGCTCTACCGAGGCAACAATGTGCCAGAAATCAACGAAGATGTCAAGGTCCGAGGGAAAGGATGGACGCAGCAGAATCTCTACAGTTTGATGAAATTAAAAGCTGCCACTCCTTTGTCGTATGTGGACCCCACTGCCGCGACATAACCGATGACAGACCCTGACTCCCTTGAACCTGTCGTAACAGAACTAGAGCAGACGACGGCAGCACCATCGCAGACACCTCCAGCCAGATCCTGAAGATGCTGAAAAAGATGGAAAAACGACAGCTCAACCTCATGGGTTTTATGAGGGATTTCACTGTCGCAACGATAAATTTTATTAAGAATGATTTAAATTTTATCAATGTGCAATTTCCCTCCTTCCCAGAATCTCTCTTTGCTGCCTCCACACCCACACCTGCCACGACCAGAGATGGCGGTAGAAAATCTGCCACTCCCGAGGAGAGAAAAGGAAGGACCCCCTACTGGAGATCGACCCAAAATATTTTGAAAGGTTCTCCTCCTCCTCCGTCTGGAAGGATTCTGATTCGGAGCCATCTATCGTCCGAGACATCTTCAAAGACTTCCCTCCAATGAAAAGGAAGAAACTGAACGAGACTATTGAAGGACCCTGCCACGGTAGATCAGACAGCAGCAACAACAGCGATGATGATCTCGAGGTCCTGGACCAGCCCCCACACATCTCACCTACCCGAGTCCAGCCACCTCGAGAGCCAAAGAAGAAGATGGCCTTCTTGTCTCCCAGCACCCAGCCAGCCCCTACCGTCAAAGTCACTACTCGCCGGCAGCTCCAAGTCAGCAGCAGCAGCAGCGACGACAGCTCATCAAATTAAGTGCGTTTCTTATATATTTGTTGTCTTTGCTGCTATTTTCTCTATTTTGTGATGTTATTTTCTGCTTTTTATTTTTAATTGTTGTCATGCATTGAGGGCAATGCAACCCTCGAGTTTGGGGGTGGGCATCCCTCCATTAATGAACTTGTTAGTTGTGTCTTCAATTTATGTCTCATTTTAAGTTTATTTTTGTGTCAAAAAAATGAAAATAAAAACAAAAATTTGGCTTAAGTCTTTGAACTGAACTTACATGTCGCGACATTCTCTGTCGTGACAGTGCCTCTAGGATGTTTTAGGAACTATTTAGAGCCTTGTTATAGTTCTGAACTTTAGAACATCCTTTGTGACTTTTATGATGTCTAGACTTCGGTAGTGAACTAGAATAGGAAGGTTTACCCACTTGAGTAGCCCCTAGAGGTGCCTAACACTGGCTCTAGGAAAGGAAAAAAAGGAAAAAAATTAGACTCACTTGCCCCCAAAACTGCCTTACAATAACTCTAGGAAAGATTTTTTGAGTTTAAGTCAGAAAAAACTAAAGGAGCCTAAGAATTGCCTCCATAAAAAATGAAGTCAAGTCTAAGGCCAGAAAAAACTAAAGGAGCCTAAGAATTGCCTCCATAAAAAATGAAGTCAAGTCTAAGGTCAGAAAAAAAAAACTAAAGAAGCCTAAGAATTGCCTCTAGAAAAAATGAAATTTGCATAAAACTCAAGTTTGTAAGCATAACTATTCTGGTAAGCTAAAGGAGTCTAGGTAGATATTTGTTAACAAAACATGCACACACTGCACAAGAACTATAGCATTGTTCTGGATAAATCCAGAAACACCCGACAAGGTATTGCTCTTGATAGTAAATGTGTGGTAGGTAATGAAAGTTCACTGAATTAAGTCAAGCCAAAAAGTTTTTATTTTTATTTCGGTCGTAGTTGCTTGAGGACAAGCAAGAATTTGAGTTTGGGGTGTGTTGAGTGCATAAAAGTTCTATATTTTACCCATCATTTGCCCATATTTTTGCTGCACTCAAGCATAATTCATTGCATTTATGATAGATTTTTGCATATACATCACAATTAGATAAAATGGCACAGTTGCTACTGATTTTGGTTACTTTTGCAGGCATCTGCTGCGGCAGACCCAGGGCAGCAAAGGAGCCGAGGCGGATTGTAGAGCTGGAGTCGAGAAGCAAAGGCTGTCGTGACATCTGCCGTGGCAGCCATGACGACAGAGGAATGTTGAGGTGGAAAAGTGAAGTGGAGCTTGACAAATAGAGGATTTCAAGCCGGTTTGTCGTGGACCACTCCCATATTTTTCTGAAACCTGAGGCAGAATGAAGGTCAAGCCCAAAGTTCAAGGAAGAAAGTCAAGGCAAGAAAAGAGGACGAATTCAAGGCATCTACTAAGAAGATTTAGTCTTTAATAGAGTTGCAATTTAATTCGAAATTTTATTCTTGCCATATTAGAAAACTTGAACCCAAGGCCTATATAAAGGCATGTAATTCGACCTAGGGAAGGATATCTCATTCCTAGCCATCTCCCCTAAACCCTTGTCGTTTCCCTTCTCCACCATGTTCTAAACTCCCCCTAGGGCTAAGGGTTGATTCTGTAAAGTATTTGCAAGGATTGTATTGTTTTAGGAATTTTCTGTCAAGTAATAAAAACTTCAAGTTTATTTACTCTAGTTTTTCATATCTCATAAGAGCATCGGGAGAGCATTGTGAGGTTATCCATTTGTTTGATATCGGGAGAGTCAAGCATAACGAAAAGAGTAGATATGTGTTTTCTAGTTTATGGTCAAACCATCTTGGCTTAGGGATAAGTATAAGGTTAAGTGGCTAAAAAAGAATTCAACAACTTTGGTGTTCACCCTTTGATTCACGCCGGGAGGTATCATCCAAGAAGTGTTCATCAACAGAACTTGGGCCTAGGGATAGGACAAGTCATAACATGGATTCTTGCCAAGCTTGAAGTACATAGTTTGTTGAGATTTTAGGGGCTCGATTAGATCAATCGTTCTTGCTCGCCAAGTGTGGAGAAGTTGGATAATTGGGTGTTTTAGTGGGAGGTGAAAATTGGCAATATGACACAAGGATTTATAGTGGTTCAACCTTCTAACCAAGGTCTACATCCACTACCTTAGCTCCCCACTAAGGATTTCCAACAAATTCACTAAGAATTTCGTCCCCTTTTCTAGGATTAGGAGGAAACCGTTACAACCCTCAAAGCTTTCTACCCAAAGCTTGAAGGAACACTCTCTTTACAAAGAAAGACTTAGCAAACTAGAAATCCCTCTAAAAGGTGTTTGTTTGCAATTCTAAGCTCTCACCCAAAACCTAAACACTTGAGCAAATTTAACAATGTAAGCTCACAAGTGTTGTCTAAGCAAGAAATGAACAATTAAAGCTCTAGACAAATTTTGACATCATAATGTTGTAACAATTGAAGTATTAACCATTACAAGATGCTTGGAGGTCCCTTTTATACTCCCAATTGAGTTTGTAGCCGTTACTAGCCGTTGGGGATGATTTGAAGCCATTGAGGACATTATTTCCCTTCATAAATGCTGTTCTGCAGCTATCCGTATCGATACGCGTGGAACCGTATCGGTACGGCCTTCATGAGAAACTAGCCGTTGGGATCTTGTCAGCCTGTGCGTATCGATACGCTTGAGGGCGTATCGGTACGGGTTCACATTTGAATGGCCGTTGGGAAATAGCCGTTGGGGTTGGTTGAAAGGGGATCGGTACGCTTACCAGGCGTACCGAAACGACCCCGATCCGTATCGAAACGGCCAAGCCTGTTTCGATATGGGTTTTGATAGTGACCAAACTGAGGCAAAAAGGTATCGGTACGGGTACAACCGTATTGATACGGGTACTTTGAAAACACAAGTTTGGCTATTAAAAACATGAAAAATCTTTGCCAAAAACCTCTTAAAATACCTCAAACATAATTCCAAGTTGTTTGGACTTTAAAACAAGTTTTAAATTCTTTTCAAATTTGTCCAAAACATTTTTCAATTATTATATCAAAACACTAGTTCTACAATCTCCCCCTTTTTGATATAATAAAAATAACTTGAAAATTTGTTTGGGATTTTCCCCTTTAACTTTAAAAATGTGAATAAGAGATTAAAGATATGAAATCAAATAAAGCTCCCCCTTATTCATTTGAAAATTTAATTTTTCAAACCATTTCTCCCCCTTTTTGTTATATCAAAAAGAATTTAAAACATCAAGTTCAAAATAACAATAGAGGTAAAAGAAATTTGACACACTTAAAATTTTTGGTTTAAAATTGGCTCCCCCTTACTCAAAGCATCATAAGAATGTTAGTTCAACATATATGATTATCTAGTTGACTTAAATGAAAAATAATCAAATAAAAGTAAAAGCAACTAGATTTTACCACACTTGAACTCAAGGGAGGATGTGAAGCCTTCCTTCTTCAAGTGTTCTTCCTATGTGTGCATGGAGCTCCCCCTCAATTTTTGACTTGTTGATCACTCTCCATCACACATAGCAAAAGAAAATCAAGTGATTTTTGGTATCCAAATTGCTTTGGATCCATAAACGTTAGTAGCACAAATTTTAGTCCCCTTGGGAATCCATTTTTCAATGTCATCCTTTTTAATTGAAGTGATTAGTCCTTTTGGGACCCAAACACTTCTAAAACATTTATCATTTATAAATCTAGGGGCACTAGATTGTCTTACATAAAAAATTGATTTCCAAAACTATTTTTCTTTTCAAGTTCATTGGAAATCAAATCTTTTTCTTTTTGAACTTTGAGAATCAAATTTTGTAAATCAAAACATTTTTGTTCAAAATCTTTCAATTTTGCTTCAAGTTCAAGATTTGTTTTGGAAAGCAAATCATTTTCAATTTTTATTTTTGAAATCAACTTTTTGTTCTTGGAAAATGATGCCTTGAATTCCAAAAGCAAATCATCATAGGCATCTTGTAACTCATCAAATGTATAAGAATTTGAAATAGATGAGTTAGAAGTTACCTCCCCCTCATTGAGGGCCATCAAGCATAGGTGGGCTACTTCATCATCGGTGGAGTCTTCATCACTCCATGTGGCCACATATGCTTGTTTTGAAGATGATCCCTTCTTTTTGGATTTGTGGGAGTCCTTCATCTTCTTCATCGATTCATGCTTGGATTTTTCCATTTTGCTCTTCATGAACCGGGCAAATTTGTTGAAGAGATAGGTCATCTCTTCATCTTCACTTTTTTCCTCACTTGAATCTACATGATGGCATGTGGAGGATTTGAGAGCTACGGCACTAGTATTGATTCCTAGCTCCATTATCTTCTTCTTCCCCATCGCTCTAATCTCTTCCTTCTTCTTCTCATCTTCTTTGTTTTTCTTCATTATTTGATGAGTGAGAAGAGACCCCATGAGTTCATCAAGCTTCAAGGTTTGAGATTCTTGGCTTCGATGATGGCGGTCCTCTTTGAGTCCCATGACTCGGGAAGGGAGTAGATGAGCTTTCAGACAAGCTTCTCTTCCGGGATGGATTCTCCATAACATTTAAAACTATTGGTGATAGTGGAGAACCTATCAAACATCTTCTCGATGTTCTCTTCCAGATCTATCTTGAAGTTCTCATACTCTAAGGTTAGGAGCCCAATCTTGGTCTCCTTGACTTTATTGGTTCCCTCGTATATGACTTCAAGCTTGTCCCATACTTTCTTGGCACTCTCACAAGAAGATATCTTCTCATAGATGGTTGGGCCAAATGCACAAAAGAGCATGTTCAAGGCTTTGCAATTTAGCTCCATCTTCTTGCGATCGTCGGCACTCCATTTCGCTTTGCTTCCTTGAGGCACGAACAGACCATCTTCAACTATGTCCCATAGCTTGTAATCACTTGACTTCAAGAAGAATTTCATCTTTGTCTTCCAATGGGCATAGTGATTTCCATCGAAGAAAGGCGGTTTGTCGATTGATTGTGCCATTGAGCCGGTTGGTGAAATGTTGATCGAGCTTGCCGGATCTTCTCAATAGGATGTGAATCCCCTTCGATTGAGCCAAGCTCTGATACCAATTGTTGAGATTTTAAGGGCTCGATTAGATCAACTGTTCTTGCTCGCCAAGTGTGGAGAAGTTGGATAATTGGGTGTTTTAGTGGGAGGTGAAAATTGGCAATATGACACAAGGATTTATAGTGGTTCAACCTTCTAACCAAGGTCTACATCCACTACCTTAGCTCCCCACTAAGGATTTCCAACAAATTCACTAAGAATTTCGTCCCCTTTTCTAGGATTAGGAGGAAACCGTTACAACCCTCAAAGCTTTCTACCCAAAGCTTGAAGGAACACTCTCTTTACAAAGAAAGACTTAGCAAACTAGAAATCCCTCTAAAAGGTGTTTGTTTGCAATTCTAAGCTCTCACCCAAAACCTAAACACTTGAGCAAATTTAACAATGTAAGCTCACAAGTGTTGTCTAAGCAAGAAATGAACAATTAAAGCTCTAGACAAATTTTGACATCATAATGTTGTAACAATTGAAGCATTAACCATTACAAGATGCTTGGAGGTCCCTTTTATACTCCCAATTGAGTTTGTAGCCGTTACTAGCCGTTGGGGATGATTTGGAGCCGTTGAGGACATTATTTCCCTTCATAAATGTTGTTCTGCAGCTATCCGTATCGATACGCGTGGAACCGTATCGGTACGGCCTTCATGAGAAACTGGCCGTTGGGCTCTTGTCAGCCTGGGCGTATCTATACGCTTGAGGGCGTATCGGTACGGGTTCACATTTGAATGGCCGTTGGGAAATAGTCGTTGGGGTTAGTTGAAAGGGGATCGGTACGCTTACCAGGCGTATTGAAACGACCCCGATCCGTATCGAAACGGCCAAGCCTGTTTCGATACGGGTTTTGACAGTGACCAAACTGAGGCAAAAAGGTATCGGTACGGGAACAACTGTATCGATACGGGAACTTTGAAAACACAAGTTTGGCTATTAAAAACATGAAAAATCTTTGCCAAAAACCTCTTAAAATACCTCAAACATAATTCTGAGTTGTTTGGACTTTAAAACAAGTTTTAAATTCTTTTCAAATTAGTCCAAAACATTTTTCAATTATTATATCAAAACACTAGTTCTACATAGTTGTTGATCGCTGCCGCGACATCAACAGACCTCTGCCGCGACAGGTGCTGCCGCGACAGGAACGACGACAGACAATAGAAGTTCCTCTAACAATGCAACACCTGCACTACTGAGCAAATCAATACCAGCATATTCTCTAAATTTGATTCTTTATTCTTTTACTTTAGTTGTTTCTCAAGATTACTTCACCAATTCAATTCAACTATTTCTTTCTCTTGTGCAGCAATTCAAGGATAGAGTTATTTCCAGTCCCTGTGGAGACGATATCTGATACTCTCATATCACTTTACTACTTGCGTCGTGTACACTTGCACTATTTGCGATAGGACTCTTTTACACGCAGCAATACACAAGAAATATGAAGAGCACTTTGCTTCAAATACATTTGTTCATGAGAAGAATTTCGACTTCAAGAACGAGAAAAATCTGAGCTTTACCCCAGAATTCATAGATGTTGTGACCAAGCACAAGTGGGAGTTGTTTTGCCAACAAAAGGGTGACATCTTTCTTAACAATGTTCGAGAGTTCTACACATATTTCACAGCCAAGGACAACTCGTTCTTGATGATTCGAGGGGCTTGCGTGAGGTTCTATGAAGGGTTCATCAACGCCATGTTCCAGTTGAAGGAGGAAAACGAGCATGAGAAATTTGTTGCCACCATGACTACTGCCAAGAGAAAGAAAATGTTGGCAGATCTTTTTGAAATGGGCACTGAGTGGATTGTGTCCTCGAAAGGGCACCAAACTATCAAGAGAGTGGCCCTCTCATCTCAAGTGAAGGGTTGGAATCATTTTCTTAAATCGAACATAATGTCGACGACACACAACGAGACGGTAAGCCAACTGGTGGATTGTTCTTTCAGTTGTTAATATATATATTTGTATGTAGCACAACGTGCCCAAAACCGATGAGGACATAATCATATTCGTCAAAGGCACCACCATCGCACCGGCCCCTTGGATGAACCTTATTGTCATTGACTCTAAGGACAAAAGTAAAGGCATGGTCGCCACGACAACACTTAAGCCTAAAGCATCTAAGGTTTAGTCTGGAGCTTTGATGCCAACAGATGCAATGGCATTGCTCGGCCAGATCTACCACCGTTAGGAGTTGATTCTACAAAAGTTGGAAAGGGATGAGGACCAGAGAAAGAAGCTACACCACTACACCCACACCAGGGATGTAGCCATCAAGGAGGCTCTTGTGACCATGTCTCCAGGTGTCATGCTCACATTCTATGCCTTCCCGACAGAGCTCTTTGTTGATGATAGTGCCATGTCAGCCAGTCCAGTCCATAACCTAGTTCACAGTCTAGTCAATAGCCCAGTTCATAGTCTTGTATCGTCTAATGCCACTGAACCTATTTCCCCTGTTCAAGTTGAATCTTCCAAGACTAGCACTACCATGGAATATGCTAAGGATGTTAAGAAGAAATCTGATGCCCTTGTTGAGTCTGCCGCCACTACTACCACATCGGAGCCGGTGAAAATTGTTAAGGAAATCCTTGCATCCACTGCCACCTCGAAGCCAACCATGATGAGAGTGAAACGCAAAGCCCCTGATCGTGGAAGCTTTGTTAAGAGGAAGACTCGCGTCCACGAGATGAAGCCTCCGAGGGGGAGTCCTCTTCTTCTCAAAACTCCTTTACATTGCATTTTCATGTTCATGCATTTTTCTGTTTTTAATTGTATATATGTGTTGTTTTCATGCATTGAGGATAATGCCCATCTTGGGTTTAGGGGTGTGCATTTCCTTACATTTATGCCATGCCATGCATTTCATGTTTCCATTTTTTCCATACCATGTATTCCATATAGATTAGCTTTGCATGTCGAACCATGAAAAAAGAAAAAGAAAATTTTGCCTTGGTTTACTTTTGAAGAATGTTAACACTTGTTAGGCAAGCTTAATTTGATCTAGGTTTCTGTCCAATTAGGAAAATTTAAAATATTTTGATGACTATGCTAGCAGAACAACAATGCCAAGTCGCTTGGCAATTGATTTCTAGTTTAGGGAAATGAACTTTCACTTAACACGTAGTATGCATCTAGTTCCCGAGAAAACTTAGAATTTTTGAAACTAAGCTCAGAATAAAAAAAAGATAAAGAAAAAAAATTGATGTCATGGTAAAAGGAAACTAATAAGGCAGCAATGTTATGCCAAGACAATGAAAAAAAACTCTCATCTATCTTAGGGATAATACGTTACTTGGGGCTTCGTGGTTTGCTCCCTCTTAGTTCTTAAGTCTAAAACTTTAGTGTATGAGTTAAAGAGAAAGCCTAGTGATATTTAGATTAACGTTGGGGTTCATGGTATGATCCCTCTAATTTCTCACACCAAACAATGTCACGAAGCAAGTGTAAATTAATGCCAATAAAAACCCCTTGGCAAGAAGAAAAAAGAAAGAAAATTTGAGTTTAGGTAGTAAAATTGACTAAGAGAGTAAAATGATATTTGATGCATTTTTCCTACACATCATGCACTCTCCATGCCCTTAGACTAAAGCTATACTGTTGCACTTGAATTTCCTATCTGCTTGGCATTATTGCACTGGGATACCTAAGGACAAAAATAGAGCCAACTTCTGCTTGCCAGCACTTGTTGGCATTCCAACCAAAACTTTGCTGGGGTACTATTTTCACAATTTTTGTTTTTCTTAGATTATTTGCATTACTTGAGGACAAACAATTATTTAGGTTTAGGGTAATGTTACCTCATCAAAAGTACTGATTTTTATGCCTATTTTACAGTATCTTTGCTTGTCTTTGAGCATATTTAGATGCATTTAGTTGTTAATTGCATGCATTTGCATAAGGAGTTCTGAATCTAGCTATGCCAATGTGAAGGGTGGTTTGTTGGCATGATTGCAAGCATGGTAGAGTAGATTAGCATAAGAAGAGAACGATGAGAATGCTGGTAGTTGTTGTCAGTGAAGGACCAAAAAATTTCCTAAGCACCGGTTGGCAGAGAAGAGATGTTTGATGCCAGGTCGAGTGGACGGTGAACCAATGACGACGTCAGTCCTAGGATTCAAACGAGGGATAAGATGAGCACATCCCCTATCCTCGAGCATTCAAATTCAAATACAAAGCTTATCCTAGGTCATTCTCATGTGCCTATTTAAAGGAACTCAAGCAAACACTTGAGGGGAGTTCGACAATTAGATTTAGAAGGCTACACCAAGGATACATGGTTCGGCCAAGCTTGATCGAGAGCCTGGATTTTGAAGGGTTGCATCGAGAGACCCCCTTCTCACCCATTCTCTTCGTTTAAGTTGTTTTTATTTTTATTTAAGATGATGATGTTGAGATACAATTATGGTTTTTGGTTGGAAACCCTCACTATGAACTAATTTAATAGTTGGTGAGGGATGGTTACGTTGAACGCTATTTACTATGCTTAGCTTTTAATAATTGGAAATGTGATGACATTGTTTTTCTATCTGGCATGATCTTACTTGTTTTCACAAATACAATGTCAATCGAGAGCTGGCTTTGTTGGCTTATTGAACCTTAATATCTTAACCGACTTAGGGAACATCGAATTAATGTTAGATACTAAGGCGAGATGTTTCGAGAGAAGATGTTCAAGTAGATGAACTCACTTCGGGAGTGAAATCTACCCCTTAGGAGTAAAAGATTAAGACTTAATCAAATTAATTTATAGAGATATAAAAGTTTTTGCATAGTTAATTTAGGGCATTGCCATCAAGAGAGGTAATGCCAACTTTGAATCTGCCCGGCAAACAATGCCAAGACATGATTTACTAAAATCTGGCATGACATGAATAGTATAAAAACCAGACATCCCTTACCAATACTCATCATATATTTTAAAACTCTCCTTGCCAACGCTGTTGTCTTTTATTTCTTTCTTTTAAACTGTTTTCAAAACCAACTTCAAAACAAACAAACTTTTCTTTGACAAGTAAAATGAGTAGGCAATTAAACTCTTGACCAATCCTTGTGGGATCGATAATTCAGCTTACTGTTGTATTACTTGAAAGACCGTGTATACTTGCAATTAAATTGTTTCTTGGCACTCTTTATTCATTACCAACGCTCTTATACCCCTTTTGCCAAGCACTCTCAGGAGTCCAACAGAATGTTGAACAGAGTCATTGATATTGAGAGATGCAGTGACAAGTCAGGTTAACAAGTTATTACAACTAGAGTTGAATGAGGATACAATGAGAGTTGATCCACTTGTTCAAGGAGTTGTAGTTTTGATTTGACAATGAGAGTTGTAATCAACTTACGTCATTGCCTCAACAGTTGAAGATTGAATGGAAGTTAGTAGCTAGAGATAGCCATGGGTTGGGTTGGGTCGGGTTTATGGTCGATCCGCACCCAACCTAAATATTTAACACCTCCATCCAAACCCGACCTGACATTTTATGATGTTCCACCCGACCCAAACCCGAACTCGAATTCTAGAGTAAAAACCCGAATCCAACCCGACATGACTCGTCATAAATAAAAATGATCATTTTTCATTATTATTCGATAAAATAAAGAGCTAATTGAAAAAATACAAATAAAGAGGAAACATTATAATAACTATTCCATTTTTATTAGACAAAATAGGGAGATAATTGATATATATATAGGGGCATTGTAGGTCGGGTAGGGTATTTTTCACCATAAGCCCAAATCCGACCTGACCTGACCTTATCCTTAAAAAATCAAACCTAAACCTGAACCCGAATTTTTTTTAAAAAACTCGACCTTATAAGATCGGGTCGGGTCAAAACCCATCAGATATGGGTTAAATGGCCACCCCTAATAGTAGCGGAGCTTAACCATTGTTTTATGTGTTAAATGAGCCATCGTACTTCCTTGAGAATACTTGATTTTTTGCCGAGCTAAACCTAGGGTATCCAAACTATATCTAAATATTCCTTTACTCTCTTATTTTTGTTGATTTTGTCACCACAATTGATCTTATATTTGTACTTCATTTTCTTTATTGCAACCACTATTACACTCACAATATTTTCATTTACATAATTGCTTGTGGCCACATACTATTTTAGCTAAATACACATCCTTCTGGGATCGATATCAAACAGGTTTCTCATGTTTCTATACTTACATCAGTAGTGTTTGCTTGCACTTAGTGTGCGATGTTTTACCACCGATCAGGGTCGCCCAATTATTAAAGGTTACACTTGAGTCACTCAATTATGGGTAAGATTACATTTGGGTCACTCTTCATAGTTCATACATACATACATATATATATATATATATATATATATATATATATATATATATATATATATATATATATATATCAATTTGTGTATTAGATTAATTAATGATTTCAAATAAAGTACTCTAGTGTTAACAAGGATATACAAGTGATTTGGAAGAAAAAATGACTAAGTTGTTGTATTCTTTTAAATATGAAGGGTGACCAAAATGTAATCTTACCCATAGTTGAGTGACTCATGTGTAACATTTAATAATTGGGTGACCTAAATGTAACTTTAGCCATAATAGAGTGACCCGAATGTAATTTTTAATAATTGGGCGACCCAAATGTAACCTTACTCATAATTGAGTGACCTTCGTTGTAGTTTACCCATAATAAAAATATATGACTTAACTACAAAATAAGTATTAAAATTATACATATTTTTTACATTAGGTACCTAACGTTTTTTGGTCTAAATAAGTGTGTAACGTTTGTATTGTTATCCTTTTAGGTTTTGACCTTTAAAACGTGTTACCTAATAAAAATGTAACGACCATGGTTTTTAATTTTTTTTTAAATTTTCACTATTTTTAAAAGAAAAATCAGAAAATTTTAATTCTTTTATTAAAATACCCTTAAATTCCGTAATTTTTTAAATTTACGTAAATTCATAACCTTAAATCGCTAAATATATTCATCCGACCACCGATTCAACCGTCATCAATTACATGAGCCTTCGTTGGACAACTATGACTGAAAATCTCATTCTCTCATCGTCAAAAACTGAACGAATGAACCATCGATTGCATTGTCTTCGAACATCAAACAATTAAGAAAAAAGAGTTCGATTGGGTTTTAGATCAATAACTAGAGGCTGAGGGATGCCGAATGGTGGGGCACGCGATGCTTACGCGGTGAACGACTGGCACGTGAGGGATGTCAGACGATGAGAGAGATGAGATTTGAGGGTTTGCTCGAAAGAAATTAGAATTTTGGGTTAAAAAAATTAGATTTTTAAAGGAAATCAGAAATTATAAAAAAGGCCACGTGTAAGGTTATAATTGGCTAACAATTTTTTTAATAGTCGTTAACGACCCACCTAGAATGATAACAATATAAACGTTAGACATTTATTTCGGCCGAAAATATATCTGTGATGTAAGGGTAAAGCATCTGTTCAAACTTTCTTAGTTTTTCTTTAAGAAGGCACATATAACATGGCAACACTAGTGCTCGAACCCGGTTCACCAATATAATAAACATCATCTTTTTGTCACTGGGACACAAAGAGTTAAAGCAAAACTAAACACATACTTAAATGTTATATTTTAACCAATTATATATGTTTCCTTTGTGTTTATCAATTATCTAAATTCCATTTCTTAATTTTTTTATATTGTTATTATTATTTTTCTATTTAGTTTGTTGGAATTGTAATGATGATATGGATTACTTACAATCAACTCAACATACATTTACAGTCTTACAAAAGAGAAAAAAAAAACTCAATTCTTTTAACCTTTTAATAAAGCACACACTGTACACATATAATATTTAAATTTGGATCGCCTAAATTAAGTATCTCTTTCTTTATTATCAGGATCACTTTATATGTTCGAAACTCAACCTTTATTAAATTTAAAAGAACCTAACTTTTTTTTTAATTTAAGTGAAAGAACCTAACTTCTAGTTTTAAGTAATTAGGATGGAAATTTGTTGCACTCCTTAAAATTAAAAACCGAATATTGTTTAATTAAGAGAGAGAGGCTTAAACGATATTCCAAAATTTCCAAATCGTTATATTTTTCATTTCGATATTAGCAGAGATCTAGCTCCTTACCACTTCCTTATTTCAACGCCGTAGCTCGCCGACATTTTCTCAAGTATATCAGTCGCCGCCGGTGCATATAAACTCCGTGGATCCATCATCAGGGCACGATTTTCTCATAGGATTCATAACTCATGGCTTCGTGGCTCAAAGCTGCCGAAGGTCTGGCTCCTCACAACCTACATTTTCTTTTGCTTTTAGACTTTAAATTATTTAATTCAGTTTTGAAGGTTTGATCTAATGCTTTGAATCATTCAATCCTTTAAGTGGGTAAAAACCTGAGATTTTACTGAACTGACTCAAGAGCAAGGGGATTTTAGGTTTTCGCCTCTTAAAATTATGAGATCTAATTTTAATTTTGCAATTGATAGAGTTCGAAGTAAATTGTGAATCGCGATTAAGCTTTCTCTAGATACGTGATGAGGGGCCATGACATGTTTATTCATTCCAAGAAATTTAGAATATCTAGTTGCCTGTGTGGAAGGGAACTTGCTTTCGCTAGATTTTCATTTGGAGATTTGAATTCTAGTTTTTTCTTAATTACTGGCTACTCTCGGTAGTGCCTATGTCAAGGAATCCACATACAGTAAGAACGAGTTTAAGTGATGTTATTTGGTCTTATAACTGAAAATTGGTCGGCAGAAAGAGTTATTGGGTGAAATTGGCATTGTGGTATGAGTGTTGAAATTATTATTGTTATCGGTTCCATTTTGGTTGTTAAATGTTATGAAATTCTGAGCCCAGAATGCGCTTTATTTTCCATTTTATTATTACAATCATATATAGTTGAGAAAATTTGATGAAGACTTTTTATCAGATGTCTAGTATTAAGTAAGAAGTAGAGCTGTAGGTAATTGATAACTTTTAGATATTGTGATTGTTAAGATACTATATCAGGGGTGTTGGAAACGTAGAGTGGGCACTCGATATAATTTATAACTCACACAATATATTAATGCGAACCAATATACGAGTACAAATATTTTTGACACTGTACTATCTGCTGCTAGTTTGCAAACAGCACTCACAAAGCTTTGCTAAGCTTTACCGGACACACTTACAAACTTCTTTGTTTTTCTCTTGACTCACATACATACATAGTTACATTGTAGTCCTATATATATAGTGCCAACTAAGACCCTAATTAAATATTATTATTTCATAATTATCTAGATTTGCAGCCATACTCTACTGCCACGTCATTTTGCTTTGCTACCACACATTTTCCTTAATCCTTGTGTGCCGCCATCATCAATGCTTAAATGCTACGGATTTCATTTATTGCTACCACGTTTTGCTGCAATGTTCTTCTAGTACTTTCTACATGGATCCATGCTATCTTCTCTTGCCACCTTGCACCTTTTTAATTAAGTTCTCAATGTTGCCAAGTGCCAACTTAAGAAGTAAAAATCATGTTTGAATTCTAACAAGGGGCAGACTTTGTTGCTGTTTGTTTAGTTTTTAATATTGTCATAGAATCTATCCAAAAATAAAAATTGTCATGGAAGATTGTGCATCCATGTTTGAGAATTTCATTGTTCCTTGGAAGTATCGATGTTCTTTCCATAGAAAAAAAAACTAAAGTGTTTGGTTTTTGTTCGATTCCCATGGTGTCCTCTAGAGTGAGTATGAGAAAGATCCATGCATTTGTTGGTTGGCAGTGGTTCTTCATCTATTTTCTCCCCTGCATGTTGATTTTTCAAATATTGCCCATTTCTTTTTTGTTAAGTATTCTCTATAAGCAGTCCATATGAAGGCATGCAAGGGGTGACATCGCTATGGTCTGAACCATTAGTACTTTTGGAAAATCTCTAAAGACTTATCATGTGCTTTTGCACCTCATTGTTGCTCCAAACTAGCCATCAGTAAAGATAGCATTCACATTTCTTATTACTGATTTGATAGTAATTGACGGTAAAATTTTTATTTTGGACCAGATTTATTTGAAGTTGTAGATCGAAGAGCAAAGCTAGTTGCTAGTGAACTGTCGGAGGAGCAATCTGATTCTCAGTCACAAGGTAAGGATTTCAAAATCTTGGGGTTATACGCGTGCAGAAATCAATGTGAAAAATGTGGTTTGGTGTCTTTTTGTACTTGCAATTTCCTTTTCATGGTTACATCCGAGGGTGTTAGCCTAATTTAGAGACCAAGTTTATGAAAGCTTGTGTCTATTATGGTATTATGCCTTTGTAGCCATTCAAATGGCCCTCTCATATGGGACTGTACTTAGTAAGATAAAATCAATATATAGATATTCCTTTTAATATCATCTTGACATAAAACGCAGTTTAACGATCTTTATTAGCCGTAATTATTAACAATTGTTGTACCAATATATTTATTGTCTCTGAAGTTACAATCTGGCTTCTCATAAAAATAATATGCAAGATCTTTAATGCTTCCTTTTCCCCTTCTTAAATTAGTGTGTAACTCTTCTTTGAAAGCTTGATCCATGAGAATTCAAACTTAAGTTTTCTTTCCTGAGATGAGAAAGTTAGATATGTCAACCTTAATAGTAACCATGCTTTGATAATTTCATTGAATTTAAATATTAAAAGCCAAAAACTAAAACCTAGAATATCCGCTTGAATTATGAGCTGATAAATAAAATCATAATTTGATCTAATATTCTATATTTTAGAAGTCTATTGTCATAATACCACTATCTTCTTTTTCATTTTCTGAATTACAATATCTGCTGCTTCTCTCCCTCTTGCCCTATCCGTGTTTCTATCTCTCACCCTATCTCACTCTCATAGACATACACCAACACACAGACACACATATATTTCTCCTCTTTTAATTGTAAAGCTTCTAATGTGCAAGGTTCTTCAGCAGAAAAGACAAAGCCAAGGGCAAAGGTATTACAAATAATCAACCATGATTCGTGAATTAGCTTTAAGTTTATATTTCAACTAAACATGTTCATAAAGACAGTTTTAATCAGATGGTTTTTCTTCTTTTCAGGCACAACAGAGACTTTCTACAAAAAAGTCTCCCAAAACTAGTGGTACTGTAAACAAGCAAACAAGTTCAGAAGTATTACAATCTGATGTAACACCTGATAAAGAGAAGGGTACTTTTTCTACTGACAATGAGGGAAGCTCTAGTGTTAATTCTATGGTCCAGGCAAGTCCTGAGCTGTATAGCAACAGTGAGAAAGATAGCCCTAAAGTTCCTTCATCTGATCCGTTGGATACCGATGTGGTTAAACATGGTGTTGATCAGGAAGAAGTCTCTGCAATTGTCAGCAATGCAGAAGCTTCGTTGTCAACTTCAAATGGGGAGCTTCTCAATGAGAATGCTTCTGATGTTCATGTTGAGCACCCTCCATCATCATTTGCTGCCAAAGATATTGAGGTAGTCAGTGAAAATCATTTAACTGATGGTGGCCAAGATTCTGAATCTCAAACTGCAGATGTCCCTTCAAAGACTGAACAAGAGAAGCCACAGCATGTAGTTGCTAGTTCTCATGTTAACTCTGAAGCTAAGTTAAAAGAAGATGATGTTAAAATTGAAACTCCTGTGAATCAAAAGAAACCACAAGAGCAAAAGTCTGGGAGTCCTAAAATGGTCCAGGACCAACTTGATGAGGTGACAAATACACTCACACCTGAAATTGTAGTTGATGCTTGAATCTTCTCATGTTGCATCCATTTAGAAGTCTTTTTCACTAGTCCTTTGGTTTTCGTCCAGGCTCAAGGACTGCTTAAAACCACCAATTCTACTGGTCAATCAAAGGAGGCAAGACTAGCTCGGGTAAGCTCCCTGAATTTAATGGTTTTCCTTTTTGTGACAAATATTGAGACTAACTTGTATTCAAGGAATTGGATGTCACTCCTATGTACTACCTATAGAAAATAAGAGTTCAGTAGCTGGCCATAATGAATATGTGAGTGGGATGGTAAATGGAGTGTCCTCAACATAATTTTATTATGAATCAGAATAAGCTGCACCTTTGGGATAAAGTCACCATATCTGTTTCTTTTCCTTGAATGTGGTAATGGGTTCGATAAGCATCTAATTTGTTATCAACATTCTTTTAGTGCATCATATTTGCGGTCATCCATCTTTTAGGCAAAAACTTGAGAATATTTCTGTTAAATTGCTCTTAGTTTTTAGGCGCGCTTAAAGCGCAGGGTGCATATAGGCGCCGGAAAAATCGCCTGAGGAGGAGGAGGCGGAGCGAGATACCAGAGGCGAAGCAAGGCACGCACTTCTGAGGGCTTTTTGGCTAGGCGCAAGCCTTATGCGCTTCTAGGGAGTTAAAAGAAAACCCAATCTGCTGCAATGAAATACAGTAGAGAGAGAGAGTTGTTTGGCGGTTTGATAGTGGCAGAGGTTAAATACGGGAAAAGTAGAGAAAAAAAAAGCTGTAAAAGGAAAGTGAAAGATAAGATGGAAAAGATTCCACAGCCTTTTAGGTCAGATAAAACACTAAAGAGCTAACTTAAAAATAATTTTTTAAAATTTATTGATGTGACAATATTTAAAATATTTATCTGGTTGAAATTTATTTTTTAAAAACAATATAAAAAATATTTGAAAAATCTAAAAATAAAATCTTTTCAATAATTTTAATAATAAAAAATGGTAACAAATTCTTAAGAATTATAAAAAATTGTAAAAATTAATAATTTAGTTAGTCTTATTTAGAAAAAAAACTTTATTGCATAATTACTATAACACCCTTCAAGAATTTTGTCTAATATATATTAACCGACCAAATAATTATACTTTTTTTGTTCCCTAATTAATAATGTATATGATTAAATGTGAATATTCATTATTATATATTATATGGCTTTGGTAGAAAAAATTATATTCTATGAATCTATGGTGTGCATGGATTGACATTTACCCAAAACACAAAACAATTGACATCTAACTATATATATATAAACAATAAATTGCATTGCGCCTCACCTACGAAAGGCGCGCGCTTGCGCCTTTTAAAACTAAGTTGCTTGGAAAAATGTTCTCGTTTAAATTTTTTCTCATGAAAAGAATAGCCTTTAAAAAGAAACCAACCTAACTTGCAAATGAGTGGGAATGTTTTTGTGCTTCCTTCTAAGTAGCCACTCACAGATAAGATATTTTAGTGCTTCTTTATTTTGCCTTGTCTTTCTCTTTGTTTTCTGATTTTGTAATTTGGCTTTTGTAATAAATTGTTCTACACTGATTCCTAGGTTTGCGCTGGACTTTCATCCCGTCTTCAAGAGTACAAATCTGAGAATGCACAACTTGAGGAGCTTCTAATTGCTGAGGTAATTTGTTCCATCCTTTTTCTACTTTTGGGTATATTTTCAAGTTATAGTCATGTTTGTTACACATGTAACTTAAGGAATAATATTTAGGACTAAATTGCTTCCTTGACAGAGGGAGCTGAGTAAATCGTATGAAGCTCGTATAAAACAACTGCAGCAAGATTTATCTGTATCTAAGAGTGAAGTAACAAGGATAGAGTCAAATATGGTTGAGGCTTTGACAGCAAAGAACTCTGAGATAGAGGCACTTGTCAATTCCATGGATACACTTAAGAAACAAGCTGCTTCATCTGAAGGAAATCTGGCTTCACTTCAGGTTTGAATCCAAACTATAGTTAGTTATCATTAGCTTAAAAGAAACATTTCCTACCACCGCAGATTCTGTATATCAGACTATTAATAGCTTTATAAGCTAAATAAAACGATATAGATCCCGACGCTTCTTTTAGTCATGCTTTGTCATGAAAGATAACCCTAAAGAGCTTATTTCATGTCCCTTATAACTAAAAATCATCCCATTTAATAAGTTTCTCTTAACCCGCTAAGTGATCCATAGTATGCATATCTGCCTCTTCTCCTACCAAATTTTTGTTCCTTTATTTTGCTTCTACATTTAGACATTGTCTCTTTCATCAATGGGCTATCATTTTGTCCTCTTGGCTTGCACCTTTTAACCATGCAATGTTTGTTAACACTTTTGATTGTGTTCCACCAGGCAAACATGGAGTCTATCATGAGAAACAGAGAATTAACAGAGACGAGGATGATGCAGGTAGACTTGGTTCTTTCTTGCTTGCATATGTGCATGTGTATTCACACACACGCACACATGTTTCATTCTGAACTTGTTAATCTATTAGCATGCCTCTTTGTTAGGCCCTACGCGAGGAGCTGTCTTCTGCAGAGAGGAGAGCAGAAGAAGAACGTGCAGCACATAATGCTACCAAAATGGTCCGTCTTTGAAACATTGATTTATTTACTCTTTGCTGTTATCTTGCTTAAACTCTATAATATATATTTTTTGGAATAGGCTGCCATGGAAAGGGAAGTGGAATTGGAACATCGAGCTGTTGAGGCATCCACAGCTCTTGCTAGGATCCAGGTAATGTAAGGAGTTTATTTCAAATTCCATTGTGAAACAGCACCTCATGCTTTTTAAGTTGATAACAGTTTCAAGTTACCGCCTTGATGTGGTGGAAATTTGCATCAAAATTTGCTTGGTGAAGTTATTTTGACTTTTGGGATTTTCTTAATATGTTATTCTGGAAAAAAATATCATTTACAACATATTCACATTTATATTAACTAATGGTTTTAGTTTGGCACTTCTTTCGTGGTAAAGCAAGATTACTGAGATAAATATTGTGTAACGTAGTATACCCCCGATCTAACTTTCCACATCTCTTCTCCAACCAAAAAGCATAAATTAACATTTAATTGATCTGCACAAATACCAAATGCTGAAGTTGCCAAAAAAAAAGCAATCTACATGAGTTTAATGATCAGGATAAAGTGATCTCAAGGGCACTTCCTGAAATTGCTAATCTAATGTATTATGCCGTATTTATGCATTTCCTGAAATAAGTTTTACCATTAGGATGTTAGTCCTAGTTTAATCTAGTTTCTGTAAAATTTTCTTTTCAATTAAGAAACTGACAGTCTATCTTCTAATAGTATGTAATCTACTGTTTGAACATCAAAATATCACTATTTGTGTTTTTTTTTTTGTTGGTGAATATGGTGCCTCTTGTTCAGCTGCGAAGCTGTACATTGATTATTTGACATCTATATATATTTCAACAAGCATTTTAAATTTCTGCCTGTTTCTTTGATCAGAGGGTTGCTGATGAGAGGACAGCAAAAGCTTCCGAGCTTGAGCAGAAGTTGGCACTTCTTGAGGTAAGACAAAAATGATAACAGTGCTTTTATATGAAAGTTTGTCTTTCTGGCTGAGCTAAATATGAAGTCAAAATGCTCTTGAGATTAAGTGATCAACATATCAGGTTGAGTGCGCATCTCTAAATCAAGAGTTGCAAGACATGGAAGCTCGTGCTCGTCGACAAAAGAAGGCCCCAGAAGAAGCAAGCCAAATGGTTCAGGTAAATATGACGAGGATACAACTATCTGAACTCTTCCTTGCTAATGTTATTTTTGGACCATTTTCATATTGCCAGAGTCTAGAAATCAAAATCATCCTACTTATATGATCTGAATGCATCAAGTAATCTACTGGAGTGTGGGTTTCTATGACATTCATAACATTCTGAAGTTCAACAGTTCAAAAGACATTTAATATCTAGATATAGGCATAATCTGTGGCCATTAGTTGTTGCACCAACTGTGATTAATGTATTAGGCAGTGGCTTAAAGGTTATGAAATTAGATACAGGCATGGCAGGAAGAAGTGGAGCGTGCACGCCAGGGTCAAAGAGATGCTGAGAGTAAGCTCTCTTCATTAGAGGCAAGTATCAGATGTCTTTTCTTTTCCAAATACAATTACCATTATACAATTATAGCAAGATTATTCTGGTTTCTTTTTCTGGCTGATGAATTTGTTTTCTTGGGGTAATTTGTCTGGCTGCAGACTGAAGTGCAGAAAATGAGGGTTGAAATGGCCGCCATGAAGAGAGATGCTGAGCATTATTCACGTCAGGTAACTGTTAAAATTTATTCATCTTTTCTTCTTTCTTTAATCAAACAAATACATGCATACACCTTGATTGATGTGCAGCAATTAAAAGAAGTGTAGATGTCTATTGTATTGATGATGTATAAACTGAAAGTATTTATTTTTAGCTACTGTTGAACTTAGTGGAGCCGGAAATTTTATGATCTAAATCCAACCAATCATCACCTTATTTATGTTGTTGCCTTCTCTCAGGAGCATATGGAACTAGAGAAACGCTACCGTGAACTAACTGACCTATTGGTAACTGAAACTGAGATTTTTGTTTTTCTCTTGTCCTTAAAACATCTATTTCCTTGTGTTGACTTCTTGTGGCTACACCATTATTCAGTACTACAAGCAAACACAGTTAGAAACTATGGCGAGTGAAAAAGCTGCAGCTGAGTTTCAGTTGGAGAAGGAAATAAAGCGTCTTCAAGAAGCACAGGTTTATTGATATCTGTGCTGCAAGATTGATTATGTATTTCTTGTCATAACTTATGGTATTCAATATCCTTGTTTTCTGCGATGTACCATTATAATCGACAGGTTGAAGTAGAAAGAAGTAGAGTTCCTCGGCGTGCATCATCTTCCTGGGAGGAAGACAATGAAATCAAAGCGCTTGAGTATGTTATGCTTTTTCATTTTATTAGATTGCAATCCTCACACCCTGCAAGTTTTTTGCATCTTATTGTGAATGTTAAAATATGTGGTCTTTATTAGCGTAGCTATTAAGAAATTATATTTCCTTCTCTTTGAGATATGATTTTCTTTCTAGGAAATGTGATTTGTAAATTGCAGTTGTATTTGATTGAATTTGGATCTATAATAACTTTTATGATCTGCCAAACTATCTAGTATTTCAAGTCTTCAGTCGCTGCGGCTGTTTACACTTTACATACATATCTCCTTTGGATAAAAGAAAGAAATATTCTGGCTGAAGTTAGCACCATGTTTGGAATCAAATGCTGTTGTTGCAGCTAAAAGAGAAAAAGGTGGTAAAAAACAGCTAAGTCATCCATTTATTAACCATAGCGGCTCATTTTTTGTTGATATGGCCCATTTTTCTTGCATTGCTTCTTGGGCTAATTCCTTCAAATTAGAGCAACACACTATTCATGAAATTGTACTCAGACTTTGACACTTGTAATCGAATTATCCTGTTTGGCTTTCCCTCAGCCTATATTTCTCCTAGCCCTTTTCCGAATTAAATAAATAATTGCAAAACAGCAATGAAAGAGATATTATTGAACCAAAGAAAAAACAATGAATGAGATATTACTACCTGTCCATCCTACTTTTTCATTGGCTGCCCTTCAAGAAAGTTCTGCATCCTCTAAATTTACTACGCGGTTACTTTTGATATTTCCCAAATTTCCTTATCTAGTTAATAACTGCAGGCCTCTTCCTGTGTATCACCGGCACATGGCTGCTGCAAGCATACAGGTATTCCCACATTTATATTCCGGAACTAACTTACAATCCTATTTGCTTACTCTGATTTGTGTTTCAACCTGCCTCATGCAGTTACAAAAGGCTGTAAAATTTCTGGATTCAGGAGCAGTCAGGGCCACCAGATTTCTGTGGCGATATCCAACAGCTCGAATAATCTTGTTATGCTATCTTGTAAGAGCAGTTTCACCATCTCTTTGTGAAATGTGTTATAGAAGTTTTACGTTTACGATAACCTTGTGGAAAATATTAATGCAGGTGTTTGTACATCTGTTCTTGATGTATTTGTTGCATCGCCTTCAGGTATAGCTATCCGATCATTTGCACAGTTACCTCATGATTTAGTTGATTGTGGGATTCCTCCAATAAAAAGAGAAAGTATGACAATCTGTATGAAAACTTTATTTCCCATACACCACTAATCATTGTGTTAAATGTGGTGTGTAGGAACAAGCGGACGTTTTAGCTGCTAATGAACTCGCAAAATCTATGGGTCTTGCCAACTCTAACTTACCATAATCGGGCAAAATGCCCAAGGTCAGAAGTTAGTGCCGACCGAGTTCTCGAAAAATGTATGATTTGATATCTGCAAGGTTGTATATTCCATTTCCTTTTGCAGGCATACATGGAATGATCCAAGAACACGTGAAAGTTATGAAACTGTAGAAGTTACATACATGCACCGGTCGTGGTCATTCTGAATATGCAAATACACTAGGAAAATGATTGTGACTTTGGTATCAAATACTGCAGATTGGAACTCTACTATACAGTTTTGAGGGTTCAGATGAATCATTCTGGGGCTGCAACTATTGTGTACCAATATAGCCATATTTACATGAACTGAGAACTCCGTTTACAGAGATGAGAATGACAGAATCGGAAATGAGAAGGCAACATGTAGATCCAAAGTCATATTCTCGTGTTGATGAAACATTCTTTTTTACATAGAGCGAACTCTTTGTAACTTCACTTCTGATTTGTGCTCAACATCGTAAAATGGATGTCATTGTAAGTAATATATATTTTAATGTTGTATTGACTTTTGCTCTTATGATGAGCAGAATTAACAGAAACATCAAAATTGAAAAAGAAAGGAGAAGAGTTGTTGAAAAGTTTAATTTAAGATTGAATTGTTTAATGTTGTAAGGAACATGAAGTCAGTGATGGCCAATCTATTTTTTTCTGGGCCGATATCTGAATCAATGAAGTTCCTTTGAAATTAAAGTTTCCACGTATTTTTGCACTAGTTTTGAATAAAAGGAGAAGAATAGCATATTACGTTTGGATGGGTGGTCTTGGAATACCTGGTTTAGAAGAAGGCCATTTCACGGTGGAATGAACTCCAACAGATCTTGTCTGGTTTCTAAATCTGGAAGAAGCTGGTGTGGTTGGGGTTAGCGTCACCTAAACTCGAGGCTTTCATTTGATTAGTTTAAGTGCAACTGGCGTGTTCAGCTTCGAATATTATGTCCTTCATGGAGTCGATTGAACATCTATTTTTGTCTTACAATGTAGCGTGGAATACTTGATCGTATTTTGTAGGGTGTTGGGGACTTTCCTCAAGATCCTATATCATTCTTCATGGCGTGGAATGCTACTCATGTTGGTAGGAGTGTTGAGCCGTTTTGACTGCTTATTTCGTTCGATATTTGGTTGACGTGGTGGTTCTAAGCTAAATTAGCATAATGAGACGAGCAATCATATTTAGCTAGTTGACCAAGTTGTTCATCTTTGTTTTCTCAAATTTTTTTAGGCAAGTGAGAGTTTTGGATGTGTGAGAGAAGCCACCGCATAGAACCCTAAAAAAGAGCGGCCCAAATGAGTTCATTTAAAAATTTATAAGGAAAACAAAAGATTTTAGTTTAATAAATTACAAAAAAATGACTTGAAGACCCATATAATATAATTTTTACTAAGATAAAAATATTTTTTTTAAAAAAATCTTATATCTTTGAGATTATAAATTAAAGGGTCTCGTAGACCTTTGAACCGTCTCTGCCTTAGATAATGGGTTCTAGACCCACTAAACGCACCCTTTCCCCTCCTCTCTAAGTAAGATTAGAATTATGATTTATAAAAAACAATATTATGATGAGGTGTAAAATTTTAAAACTGGCAAACAATTTATTATACATATAATTATATCTTAATAAAAATATCATTGTAAAATAACCACACCATGAATGACAAATGAATGCTAAAACAATAATTTTGACTAATTTTTTTTACAAATGCAAACCTGAAATTTTTAGCATGTACACTTGGATTAAAAGCATGCTTTTCAAACACATTTCTCTTCAAAAGTTATTTAGTATTGTTTATAGTTTCAAAAGTAGTTTTGGTTCCAAAAATACATTCAAAAGTAAAAAAACATAAAAGAAAAGAATTTATGAAAAGTGTTGTCAAAAAGTATTTTTAAAAAGTTAACTGTGTATAATATTATTGTTAAAAAATAGTTTTGATAAGATAAATAATTTTATTTTAGAATGATGTTGTAAAGTAAAAATAAATTTTTTTTATGAAAGCTAAAGTGATTACAAGTAGTATCTGTTCTAAATATACTCTCAACCATTTGACAATGAACGCTCAATCACCCTGCTGCAGTTGCTGGTGCTCGAACCCGTGAGCTTTAGAAACAACAACCGTTCCCTTAACCACTGAGCCAAATTGGTTTGTGCTAAAGTAAAAATAAATTAAGCGGTGTTCAAATTCATTAACATTATGAAATATGGGACAAATCAACTTAAATTATAGTAAAAAGATATAAAAAATAACTGATGATAATACTTTAATATATAAAATATAAACTTAAATATTTCTAAGTATTTAACATAAATTGTTTGTAAAATTTAATTTGGTATACCCAAACTTCAAACCTTCGTATAGATCCCATAATTCGGCATCCAAGTACCACATACTCCTTGAAAAATGGTAAAGCCATTGTATATTATTATCAAAATCAATTAGGAGTATTTAATAATGGCGGGAGTTTTGGTTCCGGCCAACATCATACTTTTATTATCTTTTACTCTTCATTTCATCAATTTTATTTTGATTTTTATCAAAGACTTGAGCAACACCGGCATTCAAGTAAAGGGATGGGAATGAATAAAAATACTTCAAAATGACGTGTACAACGTAACGTCGTTGTCATCTGACCGCAAAGTCAGTTGGAGCTGATAGGGCTGTGGCCGTGCCGTGTCGTCTGGAGAAATAAACGTGCTTCACCGCTCACCATGATCCTGCCTCTATTAAACTACTACTGTTATTATTGCTGCCGCTGCCGTTCAAGTTGAATTGATACTGTATTTTATACAAGTAATAGAAAGTACTGAAATATTTTTTATATTGATTTCGCCAACACAACTTTATAAATATAAAACAAATATGCTTATATCTATCAGCCGGAGATTCCATGGCGGCAGAGAGGGCAAGAATTGCTGTTCCCGTTCAACAGCCAACCGGTAATACAGTTATGATGATACACATGGCCGCACGAAACTTGTCTAGCAGGCGCAGCCTCCTCGGATTTCTCAAAACTTTCCATGCAAACCGAACAGCAACCTGCGGCGTGATTAACCGCCGGCATGTCGGAAACCAGACCAGCGACTTCTTGTTGCCTGGATTGAGGGTTTTCTGTCACCGTGATTGCTTCGACGAGGTCGAATTGCTGAGTGAAACAAGGGTTCATTACAGAGGGGTTTTCCGGCATCGTGATTGCGTCGTCCAGGTCGAATTGCTGAGTGGGATAAGGGGTGAGCACAGAATTATTGTTGCCTGAAACGAGAACGTGGAACATAGCCGAGCCGCTGTCCATGGATATTAGAATACAAGTGGATGTTTGGTTTGGGTTGAGGCGGCCGTTTTCACTGTCGTGTTTTAGAGATTAGTTTAAGGAACAAGAATGATTAATCTCCTTTGTCTGAAAGACTAATCTTTAAATAAGGGACTGATTTAGTGTAAATTGCACTAGAAATGACTTAGTTATAAGTTTATTAACAAACATGTCACTCTTCTTTTAAAAGTAACAATAGAATCACTCAAATATAGGTTTAGGAACAAACATGTATTTTTTCTTCTAAAAGTAACAATTCAGTCAACCAATTATAGTTTTAGGAACAAACAAGTCTATTAAAATTTTGTAACTAACAAGTCACTCTATCATTAAAATTTAAACATGAGTTTGGTATAATAACAATTTTAGTGTTCAGAACTTATGTATTCTATTAATTTGATCATAATTTGAAATAGTTTAATAAATTTAATCTTTTATATTTAAAAATTTTCATTTAGTGAAGTGATTGTGTCTACTTGCAAGCGACGTTAAGGTCATAATGTGTATGATCCATTAGTTTGTCGATTGTTTAGTAGTGAAGTGACTGTTTATGTCGAGCTATCATATTTATTGATTATCAGACTAATGGAAAATAGTATGGAGTGTGATAAGTGGTCGAAGGGTGTGTCAGAATGATGCGATGTTGAAATTTTTAAATAAGAAATGTTAAGTTTATTGAATTATTTTGAATTAGGACCAAAGTAATAAAATACATAAATTTTGGGGGACTAAAGTTATTATTATACCATATCATTCTTTCAATTTTAATGATAGAGTGACTTGTTTGTCACAAAATTTTAATTAAGTGTCATGTTTGTTCTTAAACTTATAATTAAGTGATCTAATTGTTACTTTTAAAATAAAAGTGACATATTTTAAAAAAAGAATGATATGTTTGTTCTTAAACAATAACAGTGATTTAATTGTCATTTTAAAAAAAAAGAGTAATATGTTTGTTCCTAAACATATAATTAAGTGACTCAATTATTATATTTAAAAAATAATATATTTATTACTAAATTTACAATTAAATAATTTTTACTGTATTTTATCCTGAGTTTTTATCATCTCTAAGAAGCTTGCCTATTTTTATAACTAGACCACCGATTGGGCCCCTTTGAATATTTTTTTAAAAAATATTCATTTTACTAGGCTAGCTTAATATATAGTAGTTATCCGAATCAAATTAATTTAAATTTGTAAAATATGTTTTTGAAAGCTAATAAATAATAATTATATTGTGTCATATTCAATGCATGGATGCAAAAAATATTTTTTAATATAGTATATCTAAAAAATCAGACTAAACACACATATGGTCAAATGAAGAATAACTTTATATTTTTAACTTATCTTGTATATATCAACATCAAGTTCATCGGTAAATAATTAACTTATTAAATTAAGGTAAATTATATCTTAAATTCTTGTATTATGAATAAGTTTGTAATTGAGTTATGATATTTTAAGAAGTCAAAATCTAATCACTTATTTTATTGATTGTGAAAAATCAAATCACTTTGTTGTTACGCGTATGTCTATAAATTGAAGTAAATTTAATGTTTAAATATGTTTGATTTTACGTTCACTTGTGTGTTATAGTGACGACAATCCCGAATAAGCTAAGCTCAATCGGCTAACATAATGGCTTTTATGTAATTTGAACTTAAATTAATTTAAGCAGTGGTTGCTTCGATAATAAAGAATATAAGCAATTGCCGATGATTGAATAACATAAAATGATTATAAAATAGTATATGTTCATATATATTCTTAACCCTTGTAGATAAAACGATTTGAAGCCGTGTCTTCTAAGATGAACATTATCCGCTTTTTCTAACTATTACATGTATTAATATTTAACACAAATATTTAAAGGATGTTGGTGTAACGTATACATATTTTAGCAGCGGGAATCATAAGAGCAGTTGAAAGTGTTAATAAGATTTCCTGGTGCTGTTGTACTTGGCGGCATTGTTCAATAACCCCGAAGTGGCCGTGGACGACGGAGTGAACGCCTTCCTTATTTTGAAGATATTCCAAGCAGTGTTTGCGCAGTGCCCCGCCGTTGCTATCACATCCTCAGTCGCCTCCCCTGCTCTTTCCCCGTACCTGCACGTATCAAATCCATATTTAAAGGATGTTGAGAGCAGCATAACTAATAACTATACGGCGTCATATTACCTTTCGGTCATCATTCTGGTTGCTGCAGTAGATGTTGCAGATAATGCTTGCTTTTCAGCAACTTCAGCAGCGTCAAGAACCTTGTCTGCCAAACCCCAAATCCAAAATATTAGCATTATCGTAACGTGTACAATCCCGAAACGCAAACCTTAGATACTCACTAACAGCATCAAGCGACGCCAGAAGGACTTGTCCAGGAACCATGGAGAGCAAAGCTTTCCCAGGTTTGGAATTAACCAGAGGACCCATCACTGTTCCACTAGCCACACCAACCATATCCAGCATTGTTTTGCTCATCTTTTCAGTCATTTTCGACAGATTTCTCACACTACATCACACCCAATTATAACATTAACACTCATCTGCTGTCTGCTGTCTTTTATTGGAATGTTCACACAATATTATTAATCGACAAGAACTACCGTTTAAGGTTATTGTTGGCTCCCATGTTTTTGTTGCCCTTACTCGCTGTGATCCCATAAGTCTTTGCTGGAGGTTTATTTAGAATGATTTCTCCTCCTTTCTGAACCTGTTTTTTTTTTAAATAAAACCAGACCCAATAACAACCCTACTAGATATGCAGAGGCTAGATTGAAGATTAGATTACAAGTTTCCGAACCAAACCTGGCTAGTATAAGCGTTACTGCATTTGAAAATTCCCTTAACAATCTGTCCCGTGCCTCCAGCAATGGCCTTCGCCAAAACATTGTTGTAATCCTCGATTCTCGGAGCATACGCCTCCCAATCGACATGTTTATCCCCGGTCGAAGCCGCGCCGGAGAAGCACGAGTGCTCTTTCAGAAACGAATCCAAGGAGGCCAAGCTTTTCCCATGGCCGTACAGCTCGAAGGTCACTCCGTAGCTCAGTGGCTTCCCATCTTTCACCGGCAAGGAGAACAGGTAGTGAAACGAATCGAGTTTGACCACCGGCTCGTCGTTCGTCAACGGCCATTGAAGATCGTCGGTGACTTTAACGATGGTGGCGAGCGGAACGTCGTCGTCGGATATCCGTACCAGTTTGAACTCACCTCTGGCGAGTTCCAAGGCTTCTCCTTGGTCCATTAGATAGACCGTGCATCGTGGAATCTGCAGAAGAACCTCTTGTTTGAGGTTCTTGGTCGGTGGTTCAGTCGAGAAGCGTCGCATTGGGGCGGAGGTTTTGGAAGTTTTAGGCTTGAAACAACCCATTCTTCCTGTTTTGTGCTTATGGTATTGCTATCGTTTTCATGAAGGGAACCGAGTTCGGATATAAAGAAAGATAGTGGAAGGATTGATTCTCTGTTTTTGTAACTTTATTCTAATTCTCATTTCAGGTGTTGCTTAAGGTGGAAGCCATTATTGAACTTGAAATGCAATTAATCCCGTTCATATATCAATACTCTTTATATGTTTAGTAGTATTGTAAACAATAAAATTTATCCCAATGTGTGTTAACTAAGATGGTAGCACTTAACAAGTGGTCCGGTGGAAAAGCAGGTGATCTTCTTAGAAGACTCAAGTTCAGTAGTTTTGTTTATAAGGTGTGTACATTATCAAATGGTTAAAAATATGTATAAACAGATACTATCTTATAATCACTTTTAAAAAAATTGTGTCAACGTCATTACCACATCATCAGATAACATAAATCTTTCTCTACATCATTACACATTAACAATTAACGACATAATGATATAATTAAACTCAAAATATAAATTTAATGTTATAATTGAACAAATTTAAAATTTAATAGTATAAATGATACAACATATATAATTCAATGATATCTAACGTGGTTTACCTTAAAAATAAAACAATAAAAATATTATAGATAAATTACGTAAATCATCACTAAACTATACTTTTTGACCTATTTTAGTCACTAAAGTTTAAAACGTTCAATTTATTCACTGAAATTTAGACATTAAACGTTTGTAGTCAATCAACCATTAAATAATTAACGACATTATTACCTGGCATACGACACCGAAACGGCATAGTTTTAAAAATATCAAATTCACACCTATAATCATTAATTTTGTCTGGGGTAACTTTATTGTATTTCTTATAAATAATGAGCTTTTTGTTATATGTTATCACTATTTATAAATAAAGGTACATGTGTGTAGTGGGCTTTGTTTAACTTAAATTAGTTTATGTATGAATAATATACTATTTTATTAAAACCCAAAAAATAAAAGTGATATATATAGGTGTGTGTTATTATTACGTTATTGTTGTATTATGTTATTATACATTTGAAAACCCTAACTATTATTTTGCTTTGTTACTATATGTTATCATTATAAGTTGTCATAAATATTATTATTATTATTATTATTATTATTATTATTATTATTATTATTATTATTATTATTATTATTATTATTATTATTATTATTATTATTATTATTATTATTGTTTTAGAACAAGTTTGAAAATACAAAAAACTAATATATATATATATATATATATATATATATATATGCCTAATTAAATAAAGCTCAATATGTATATATGACGGTTAATAATAATTAAAGCCCAAGTTTATTAATAAAGTCCATTTAAAAAAACCAAAAATTACATGGCCCGTTTGGCCCAAGCCTTAAAACCATAATCTGAAACCCTAATGCCATTGTTCACTTGCGCAGCCCATCCTCCACTGTCAGATCTAATCTAGATCTGACGGTCCAGATTGAGTCTCAGATGAAACCCTTGGAGCCTCTCAAGCCTTTCAGCGCCGTATCCATCTCGTCCGTGCGATCGAAGCCACATCAACGGCCCAGGATCGAGACAGGGCAACCTTCCAGATGTACCATGCGCCTACGCGCGACGTCTGAGATCATTCACGCGCAAGTTCAAACCGCATGCATGACACTCTAGCTCCTCCACGCGCGCGTGCATCTTACCTGATCACCCTTTCGACTCCCCTAGAACCAGTGGCTTGACGCCACGTCGCCGTTTTGGTGCGGCAACAGCCACGTCCGAGGCTGACTCAGCATCAACGCCCGCCTCTCGTCTCCGCCGTACGAGCCACACATGCAAAGAAAAAACAAAAGTCAGAGTGAATACAAGGCAGAAACAAAAATGGAAAATTGATAGGGAATAACAGAAAAAATCAGAGCAGAGCCACGCATGATTCCAGCCAAAACTTGCACGAACCAATAGTGTATTTTCATGTAATTGATAAATCGTGTAATTCTGTCTATAAAGCCGAATTGAAACCAAAATATAAGGGGGCTTTTTGGAATGCGAAAAGAAATACAACCAGAGAGCATTTTCAGAGGTAATCCATTTTATCATCTTCATCATCGCATAGCATAAAAAAGACAAAGGTTTTCCTTTTTTACCTTTTCATGTATCTTCTCAAATCGTTTCTGCTCTCTTGTCGACAACAATCCTTTCGGTCCTTAGTGGCTTCGCATGGTGAGTCGGTTGAGGGGGAGGCACATAGTTTTTTCTTTCCTATTTTGCTTATGTGTTGTTTTCAATTCTAAAAAGGGGTGTCTTTTGGGTTTCTGGTTTTCTTAAAACAAAGGTGAAGGAGTTTTTTCTGGGTAGTTATCGTCGTCTAGGGTTCCAAAACACGAAAAAGGGGGGTTTTGGGTCGATTTCGAATTCATCGGATGACGTTTAGCACTGGCCGACGTTTAGGGAGTTTAGGTTATAGAGGTTTTAGGGCCTGAGTTTTCGAGAATCAAAAGGAGTCTGAGGTGGTAAAGGGGGGAATTTTATAGTATTTTTAGGTTTTAGGTTAGGGGTTAATCAATCTTTAGTCCCTCCATGTCGCGCCTTTCACGCATTAGGTGCCTCCGCGTCTTCAAATTGCGTCTTAGGTCCTTAGGATTTTGTTTTTCTTTGCAATTTCTTCCCGAGTCCAATCTTGCAGACGTCCAATTGTCCGTCCCCTCCCCCGTAGTTTGCGCCTGTTTCAAATTGGTCCTTATCGTGGTATTTCATGTTTTTCATGCATTTTAATTTTGCCACTGTTTTTTATTTTCTTCAGTTTCAGTCATGTTTTTGATCTTATTTATGTGGAATGTGTATTATGTGTGGTTATAGTTTTGTTTAATGATGATGATTGTATGTTGTAATGTATGTGGAATGAGTTTTAAGTTTTTATATAATGTAAATTTTGTATAACTTAAAATGTATAGTTTAGGGTTTTTCGTTATAAAATATGGCATGACATTATATGGTAACGTTTAGTCTAAAAATGTGAAACTTAATGTTTCAATGGAACGTTTTTTTAGCATAATGTATGTTTTTGTATAAGGATACGTTTTATGAAAAATGCAACAAAACAACAATATGTTTTTTTATAAAATGTATATGCATATGTCTTGGGTTTTCTTAAAACAAGTTGGTGAGTAAATGGCATGTTAATGTGGTTTTATTAATGTGGGGTGTTTTTATATCCTTTTAGTTTGGGCTTTGGGGCTTTAGGTTGCTAGAGTTAGGTTTGTGGCCTTACTTAGTTTAGGTGGGCTTGGTATAGTTAATGTGGTTCTTTAAGTTCTTTGTTTAACCGATTTATTTGTTTCGAATCGTGTGCCCGTCTCATAGGGGCACAGTTCATACAATTAAGTCGGTTTAGGTTTAGAGCTTAAATCAAGTTTAGGGGTTTAATCGATTTAATTCGCTTAAATTCATCCTTGCCTTATTAGGGTAGATATTAAGCACATTAAATCGGTTAAGCCATTCTTAATCTTTTTAAGATAAAATTAACATTAAATTTAGATGGGCAAAGTGCAAGATAATTCATAATTTATTAGAGCCTCCTAGTTTTTAGGACATAAATAATTTAGGGTAATACTAGAATCATCTAATCTAATTAGATCACCAATCGGCCTATCATAATGCGAAGCTTTTAGGATAGGACCTTGGGTGGGATTTTATGTGTTTACTTTCAAGCTTTTCCGTGACACGCATCTTACATTTGCCATTCATGAAACCAGTGATGATTTGGTATGATAATTAATTAATTTAAAATATACAAAAGAGAGATATCTATTAACCCCGATATTTGTGTCAAAACAGTCCAAGCTTAATGGATGTCGACTAAATATTTGGGTTAATTCTCACCCTCTCTAAGTAAATAATAATTAAAAATGGAAATATCATGTCATCATTCCTAAATGCTTGCATCATGCATAAAGGTGATGTACATGATTCGAACCCTAAACTAACACGGCAGTCAGACTTATATGATGTTGGTTTAGTCTATGGTCCGGTGTACCGTCATCCTTTTTAATTAAATGCTCAATTAATTCCAAAGCCACGATTTGATTAAGCATGTACTGTTTAAGTCAAAATTTCACTTAAAAACATCTAATTAAATTCAATTTAAATTTTAAATAATCTTTATCGATTAAAGGCAACGAATGTTTTGGTACCGATTTTCGGGCGTGATGGGGGTGCTAACCCTTCCCCACACGTAACCAACTCCCGAGCCTTTTTTAAATTGAATCTCTAGTTTTTATGGTGTCCGACCTACCTTAGTGGCCGGTGGCGACTCCAAATTTTCCACTGTTTTTCAAAAAACGAATTTTTAAAAGAAAATTCCCTTTTAAAAAATCTCTTTCAAAAAGTAGGACACCTAAAAGTTTTTTCAAAAAACGTTATTACAGTTTGGCGACTCCGCTAGGGCCAATTTTTTTGTTTTTTTTACAAAAAAAGTGAGTTAAGCCAATAAAACACTTGTTGCCTTTAATCGATAGAAACTATTTAAAGTTCAAAGTGAAGTTAATAAGTTTGTTCTTCCTTGAAAATATGACTTAAATTGTACAGGCTTTGAAAATTTGTGGCATTCGAATTAATTCCTCATTTAATTTCTAAGGAGTCACCGACATGGGTTGCATCATGATCATTAAGCTCTATACCCGAGCTATACCCCTTAAGTGGGAGTGAAACGCGTATACCCACGTGAGTATCCCTCCACGGGTCGGTAATTCACTTCCGGAACCCATACCTTTGACACATGAGCAGCCCTCCACGTCATTAGGTCGTGCTTTCCCTCGAACCGAAACCAATTCGCAAGCTTGTAATGGGCCAGAATTGGGGTTCTTGTTGCCTTAGTAAGTGATGAGATAGGTTCGGGTACCCTTGTTAGAACCAAACTCATGAGTGAGAATATAAGAAGCCCACCCCATTAGAGCCATGCGGATAACCATAGAGCTTAGAATGGCTAAGGTCGTCTTGTTAATTGTTTGCATTCTTTATTTGTTTATACTTAATTTTTCTTGCCTTCTAATTTATGTTTATCGTGTAACTAACGCATTTTCTTTTCTTTTCTTTTCTTGTTCTTTCCCCTTTATTTTGCATATTTCATCATGACATAAAGAGCACATTGAGTTGAAAATAGTCTGAAATTAAAGGCAAAATCAATGGGGGACATGGTCAGAAGTAATGATGAGAAGATTTCTGATGTGCAAGTATGGTCCGAAGGGGAGCAACAGCATGAGGGAGACATTGTTTCAGCCGGGTTCAGATCAGAAATGTCAAATGAGACCTTCATGAATACGAAGTTTAATGATGTGACTGAATTAAAACATGTTTGGAATAGTTGGGATTTTGAGACAAGGAACGCATTTAAAAGCGAATATGGTGACATTGCATATCTATTATATGTTCCGGTCGATCAATCACTACTTCAGGCTTTGGTAGGTTTTTGGAATTTGGTTTATAGTTGTTTCACGATTGGCGACTTGGATTTAACCCTGACGATTGAAGAGTATTAGGATCTTGTGAATTGTAAGAAGATTACGGTGAATCGTGTCTACTCTAAAATTAGCAAGAACAAGCTCTTCTGGGCGAAGCTTCAGAAATTCTCAAACACTTTGATGTCATGGGTCGATCATCAGGTAACAACTTGGAACAAAAATGAGTATCTTAAGGTGGAAGGGATTTTGGCTTTAGCATTAGTACATCCCGCGGGGTGAGTTCAGCGTAATATTTTCGCACTCTTGATTTACGGATTAGTGCTTTTCCCTAAGGCTTTAGGCCTCATTCACCCAGCAATTTTGGATTTATTTGACCGTTTGGTTGAAGGGGGCCCAGTGCTTGTGATCTTGTCAGAAACTTTCCAATCTTTGAGGTTTTATAGGAAGCACGATGGGGTCATTTCTTAGGGTGTCCCCAGCTCTTGACTGTTTGGTTCTATAGCCATCTTTGGGCCGATGTCAACTTCTCAAGACCCGTCTACGATTGTAAATTTTCACCCTTGGAGGAGTTCTTGCGAAAAAATGATTGGCCAACGAAAAGATCCGAGGAGGTTTAGCTAGATGTTCTCTAGAATTTGAGTGACAAAGACATAGTTTGGAGGGCTCTATGGCTGTCAGCAGGGAACATCCTTTATAGGTGTGAGATGTACTCCTGGGTACCGTTACTTGGCCTTTGGGGGCGTACAACGTACGCACCCCTCTTGGTTTTGAGACAATATGGATCGAAACAATTTGTACCAGCCACAAATGGTCTAAAGGAATTCAACATAGACTATAAGAGACAAAAGGGTTATAAAGGAATGGCGTATAATGCTTCCTAGGCTTGGAACAACACAAGACGGGTTAGGATTCTGAATGCTCCTCACATGGTTACTCCTGAATATGAGGTATGGAGGTTTAACCGCATTGACGATAATGTTCCTCAACTGAACCCGGATGGGAAGAGAACCATCAGAGAAAGGTTAGCCTCGCTTCCCACCGAAGCAGATCTGATGAGAAGGCAACTTGAAGAAGAGAAAAAGAAGTATGAAAAACTCGAGGAGAGGGCCAAGAGGGAAAGGTTCGAATTCGAGTTGGAAAAGGTGCGATTTGAGGGAGATATCAAAGGCTTGCAAGGAAAAAACGAGGAGTTGGAACTTGAACTCAGGTTAGAGAAAGAGGAGATTCGAAAGCTCCAAAGACTAAACAAGGGTAAGAGAGTTGCGGAAGGTGGACCGAGCCAAGGACTAGAGCTTTGCCTCAGGGAAGAAAGAGCAAGAGCCGAGAATTATAAAAGGGGGTACCATGAGTATAAGGACCAAGTGCTTGCTTTAACGCGATAAATGAAGAAATTACGGACCGAGTATTCTGGACAGCTTGAGAGGGAACAACACCAAAACGGGACCTTGAAGGATCAAGTGAAGAATTTGGAAAGGTCTCTTTTCAAACACAAGGGATCTACCACTAAACTAAAGGCCAATTGGTTAGAAAACCAAGCTTTGAAGGGTCGTATTGATAAATTGGAAACCGAATTCCAACAGCTCAAGGACCATATCGAGAGCCTTAGAGGGCCGGTCCAAGTGCGTCCAATGCTGACTTTAGAACAACTGTATTTTGCCGCCTATACTATTTGGAGGCAAGAACAAGAATTAGCACAGTGGACTACTTGGATGCAAGAGGTTGCCGGGACGATACAGTTTTTGGCCGAGGACACTACCGAGATTGATGATTGTGTGGATGACTTGAACGAGGCGGGAGAGAAGGTTGTTTGGATTTTAAGGGAGGTCGTTGACTTAGGCGCCAAGTTGGACCAGTATGTGTAAATGGGAAGGCGATGCATTCAAGAAAAGAAGAAGGAGCATTAGGGTTTTGAGGGAGATCCTCAACGTACATGATAGTTTAGGACCGTATGAGTAGCTAGTTTTCTTCAACCATTGTAACAAGACAATGTTCCAATTAATGCAAGTCGCTTAACGATGATATTTGCCAAACTCAGTGTTGCTCTTTACATTCATGCATCATACATTTATTTGCATATTTTGTTTAATTACTTGAATTTAATTAAAAGGCTTTTATTTTCATAGAAAATACATTTTAGTTCTTTAAATTTTCAACCATTCCTCATTCGTACGAAACCCGATCACGGTCTCGAGTTGTGGAGGATAGACTAGCTAAGGTGAAGCAAGTTCAGAAAGACCTTGAAAATTGTTTGGACGGGGTCAATAAGAGTATCAGTGACTAGATTGCACAGTCACAAGTGTCTATCATCGCCCAAATGACCAGATTCATAGCAAAAATGGAGGGAAAAGAAGGAGTCTCTATGGACAGTTCAAATGTGGAAGAACATGAGGGTGTTGCGTCTCACACAAAGGTTCACCCAGATGTGCCAGAGCAAGGGAAAAAAGTCTTTATCAATCACGCAGGGGTTGCCGCCAATCATAATGCGGGGGCATATGCTATCCGTCCTGGGGGAGCCTCAACGAATCAACCCATTGATTTAAGGACCGGTCAAGAAAATGAAGTACCAGACCTAAGTATGATAGAGGGAGTTGAAAAGACCAGGGCAGAAAAATAAAGAAAGTACGAAGAGAAGTTTCGGTCTTTTGAGGAAAAACTAAAAACCATACAAGAGGTAGATGAGCAAGATAACAAGCAAGTGACCTAAGTTTGGTGGCAGACTTGGTGCTCCCGCCCAAGTTCAAGGTGCCTGATTTTGACAAGTACGATGGTACTACTTGCCCGTCGTCTCACATCACTATGTACTGCCGAAAATGGCCGCCTTTGTGAAGGATGAGAAGCTGCTTATCCACTGTTTCCAAGACAGCCTGACTAGTTCTACAACTCGGTGGTACACCATGCTTAGCCGAGCAAATGTCAAGTCATGGAAAGACCTTTTGAGAGCTTTTATAGAACACTACAAGTATTTAACCGACATGACTCCCAACCGAATTATGTTAAAAGGAATGGAACAAAGGGAAAATGAGAGCTTGCGTCAGTATGCTCAAAGGTGGCGTGATGTAGCTGCTCAAATTCAACCCCCGATCCCGGAGCATGAAATCACTTTGATGTTCATCAATACGTTGATGGGAGCGTTCTTTGATCGTTTGATAAACAACACCACCCAAAATTTCGTGGACATGGTAAAGATCGGAGAATCCATTGAGGTAGCCATATAGAGTGGGAGAATTGACAGTGAGGAGAACACTCGGAAGAATTACAAGAGAAAGGACAATGAGGTGAATACAGTGAACACTTATACGGCCCTGAAGAGTTTTACTCTTTCAGCACCACAAGCCACGTCCGGAGGAGGACAAAGCTCGAACAAAAATGAGACTAGGGCCCCGAAGAAAGAAAATGAGAAGATGACTTTCACCCCTATCCCAGTATCGTATGTTGATCTGTATTCTTACTTGCATGAGGCGGACTTGGTCCGACCTTATTATGTCACTCTTTTTAAGCCGTCGTTCCCAGCTTGGTATGATGAGAATGCAAATTGCGATTATCATAGCGATGTTCTTGGACACTCAATTGAGAATTGCATTGCATTTATGAAGTTTGTGCAGAATCTGATAAAGAACGGGGTGTTGCAATTAGATGAGCCGAATACCGCTACTAACTCGCTACCAAATCACGTGGGTCGAAATGTGAACGCGATCGAGGAAGAGTATACTAGGAGGGCTAAAGTAAGTGTGTCTGAAGTCAAGTCTCCCCTAAGGTGGGTGTTTCAACAGTTGTGTATGGCACGCCTGATTGACCAGGGCATGGAAATGGTGTTAGAAGGTTGTGGACCGTATTGTAAATACCACCAGCGAGAGGGACATGATATTTAGTGTTGTGAAGAGTTTAAGCGAGTGGTCCAAGGGATGATGGAGAATAAAGAGATCGAGTTCTTTGAGAAAGACGAGGGGAAGAAAGAGTTAGACATGTGTGCATCTGACGGCTCCAAAGTTAAGTGTGGGTTGGACAGACTGTTTGTTTTATCGCGTAAGACGAAGGAAGAAGGCTTACCCGAAGGACAAAGTTCGAAGTTGACTTCGAAGCTTAGAATATCTCCTTCGACTTCCTTTCAAGGATGAACGAAAAGTTTCGTGGAACTATGCCACCCATATCTCAATGCCAGGAAATACGGACCCGATGAAAAAAGACAAGCTACCCAACGAGAAAGAGTCTGAGAAAGAGGAGAGTCCGATGGAATCAGAGACTGAGGCAGTGAATGAAGTGGGAAATTTCACGAGAAGCGTGAGGTGTTATTCCCCGAAAACTCCAAAGGGGGTGGAGCCGAAGGGTAAAGAGAAACCTGCCGAATCTGAAGCTGAAAAGATGTTTGGTGAGGAACCTCCTCCGAAGATTAATGAGCCAGTAACAGAGGCACGAGCGCAAGAGTTCTTAAGGTTCTTGAAACACAGTGAGTACAGTATTGTCGAACAGCTCCGAAAACAGCAACCCCAGATTTTGGTGTTAGAGTTGTTGTTGAGCTCCGAGAAACATCGTGATGCACTGTTAAATGTGTTGAATCAGACATTTGTCCCAGATGACATCTCAGTTAGCAAGTTAGACCGGATAGTGGGCCACATTGTTGCCGATAATTTTATCACCTTTAGTGATGACGAGATTCCAGACGGGGGTATGGGATCGACCAAGGCCTTGAACATAACTACCCATTGTAAGGGATATGTCTTACCAGGAGTGCTTGTTGATAATGGGTCAACTTTGAATGTGATGCCAATGGCGACTTTGCAAAGGTTGCCCATAGACAATTCGCATATGAAGCCATGCCAGAACTCTGTCAGAGCATTTGATGGGACTCAGAGAGACGTCATCAGAAGAATTGAAGTATCGCTGTTAATTGGGCCTACTAAGTATGTGGTTGATTTTGTAGTGATGGTTATCGGGCCAACTTACAACTGCTTGTTGGGAAGGCCTTGGATCCATTCAGCGGGGGCTGTACCTTCAACACTGCACCAAAAATTGAAGTTTGTTATTGAAGGGAAATTAGTGAGCGTGGCCGCTGAGCAAGACATCATAACTTTCGTGATTACTGATGCTCCATATGTCTAGGCCGATGATGAGGTAGTTGAGTGTTCCTTTAGGGGTTTAGAATTTGTGAATGCTACGTTTGTGGCGGAAGGAAGCAAAATCCCGTGCCCAAAGTTATCAAATTGCGCCAAGATGCAAGTTTGGCAGACCTTGGGACGGGGAGCCAAGAAAGAGAAGTGGCTTGGAAGAAACTTATAGGGGTGACTGCATGTCAAGGGTGTCATCAACAAGAAAAACTGATTTGGGCTCGGCCATAAGCCCACTTTTCAGCAAAGGAAGTCTGAATGGAAGAAAAGGGCAGAACGAAGGAAAACTAGGCTCAGGGGTGAGGACATGATATGGGAACCCATTGTTTATTCCGACATGAGGGACATCTTTGTGTCGAGTGGGGTAATCGATCTCGAACAGATGGTGCACGAGGCTAATATGGAGAACGCTAGGCTCAATGAGGAGGAAAAGCTCAGTGAAGCACTAAAAGGGATGGATGTTAACATGATAACTAAGAATGTTGAAGGCGCCAGCTTTTTGGCAGGAATCCGCCCTTGTCTCCCGGGAGAAGTGCTTGACATTTGGACTAGTTTAGATTTGCATGTAGACTTTAGACCTGAATCAGAGTAATGCTCAGAACCCACCCTATTCGCTTTTGTCCGTGAGCAATAGGGATCTTTTGTAAATGGCTTCTATGTTAATCTGCTCGCTTTTAATTCAACAAAAAGACGCTTTCCAAAATCGCAAACATCATATTCACTTGCATTCATTTATTCATCATTCATTTATTATTTATTATTCTATCCACTTCTTAATAATATATATATGTCATTCTTCCCAATAGACGTTCATTTCATAAATGTTGCAGGGTCCCTATTATTAACTCTGTGAATGATTCTAAATCTAATCCTGAGGTGCATTTTGAGCAATCCTTGTATTTGGCTGAAATTGATGAAGAAGAAAGTGATGGGGAAGAGCATGAGCACCCAGAGGAATTGCTCAGATTAATGGAAAGTGAGGATAAACATATAGTACCCCATCAAGAAGAGATTGAGGTTCTTAACTTGGGAAATAATGAGGAACGAAGGGAGGTGAAGATTGGCACAACTCTCTCATTTAAGACCAGGCTTGAGTTGGTGAATATGTTGTTAGAGTTTAGGGACATTTTCGCATGGACTTATCAGGATATGTCGTGTATAGACACAAGTATTGTAATGCACAAGTTACCTATTAGGCCAAAATGTAAGCCAATCCAACAGAAATTGAGGAGAATGAGGACAGACACGTTGTTGAAAATTCGGGATGAAGTAAGGAAGCAGTACCAGGTTGGGTTCTTAAAAGTTGTTGAATATTCGGAGTGAGTAGCAAACATAGTCTCAGTCCCGAAAAAAAGACGGAAAGGTCCGCATGTGTGTGGACTACATAGACCTTAATAAGGCAAGCCCCAAAGATAAATTTGCTTTACCCCATATTGATACCCTAGTCGGCAACAATGTCGGACACTCATGGTTTTCCTTCATGGATGGCTTCTCGGGGTATAATCAGATAAAGATGGATCCTGATGACATGACAAAAACAACGTTCATAAAAATGTGGGTAACGTTCTGTTACAAAGTGATGCCCTTCGGTTTGAAGAATGCTGGGGCAACTTATGAAAGAGCCATGGTAACACTCTTTCATGACATGATGCGCAAGGAGATCGAGGTATACGTAGATGATATGATAGCCAAGTCCCAGACTGAGGAGGAGCAAATTTAAAAATCTAAGAGAGTTGTTCCTATAATAAGGTTTTTCCTTGAAACCCTAAAGTGTCCCATATTTTTAGAAAATCAATTAAAAAGGGGAAAAATTCGGGTTTTGGAAAAACCTTACAATTTTTTTTTGGAGTCGCCACCGGCCACTAAGGTAGGCCAGACACCATAAAAAACTAAACCAGAGATTCATTTGAAAGAGTTCGGGAGTTGGTTACGCGTGGGGAAGGGTTAGCACCCCCAGCACGCCCGGAAATAGGTACCAAAATAATTGTTGCTTTTAATCGATGAAAAATTTTAAAATGAATTTAATTAGGGGTTCTTAATTGAAAATTGAACTTTAATCGTACGAGCTTTATCAAATTGGCGGTTTCAAATTAATTAGACATTTAATTAAAAAGGATAACGATACACCGGACCAAAGACTAAACCGATATCATATAAGTTTGATTGCCGTGTTAGTTTAGGGTTCGAATCCCGTACATCACCTTTATGCGTGATGCAAGCAGGTAAGGTATGATGTCATGGTCTTGTTTGTTTTACTTACGAATTTTACCTTTAAACAATGCAAATTAATCCGAATATTCGAGATATATCCAATAAGCTAGGATATTTCGACCCGAATACGCGAATTAATAAGTATCTGCTTTTTATAATTAAAATTAATAATTATGCAACTTAGGATGTTGAAAGTCATATGAAATGACATTTAAGATGCATGCCACAAAAAAACATATTCAAGCAATAAAAGAAACTAAGCAGTGTACGCATTTAAACCATATATACATACATAATAAAACTATATTATATGTAAAATCTACACATATAAGCATACGATCATATAATATATCACATACCATGTATCATATATATCTATCAACATAAACATTACATCAACATGGCAAAAAAAAGCATGAATAATGAAACATAAAATAACAAAAATAAAAAGTAGAGTAAATATTTAAAATGCATGATGACAAAGACTAAAACTGTAAATAAACCACTAAAAAGATTAAAACACAAATCAAGGACCAAATTGAAAGGACACAAAAATTTAAAAGGGCCAAAAGAGGAATTAAACCACTCGAAAATCAATTAAAATAAAAATCGGGAAGAGATTAAAAGCATTTAAAAAACTACAGGGACTGTGGGCGTAGTTTTAGAAAGCGGAAGCCCTCGCGGCGCGATTATGAAAACGCATGGGGATTAAAACGCGATTAACCCATTTTTGACCAGAATCACTATAAAAACGCATTTCAAAAACATTTTAAACCTTTTTCGTCATTTTTGAGAAAGCTCTACCGAAACCCTACCCCTCTCTCTCGTTTTTCCTAACGCCAGAATGTCGACCGACGCTAATCAGCGGTCGGCGTTCCCCTAAACGAACCAAAAAACACCCCATTCTTCGAGACCTTTCAAAACCAAAAATGAACCCTTTCCCACTTTTGCTTGAGAAATCAGAAACCCGAAACGGAATTTTTGAACCCCTTTTAAAAACCCTAAATCTGATACTTACCCTTGACGTTGGCTCACCCAACACAACCGATGAAGTCGAAAAGTTTATCACCAGCGAAGGGAAAGAAAATAGACGCGGAGAAAGCGAACCGACCACGAAGGTAAAATCCAGAAACCCTAGCCCCTTTTTTATTCTTATGTGCATGCTTTGAAACGAAGAAGAAATAATTTACCTCTGAACTTTCTCTTTGTATTGATCTTCGAAAATTCCCCTGTTCGAAAACTTCAGGTTTGCAGTGTGTGTTTCAGCTTTTATATGCCCGAAAAATTACATTTTTTGAATTAGTAAAAACCGAACAAAAATGTTATTGGATGCCTCTGATTTTTGTTTGCATTCATCTTGCCACAGTGATTTTTGTTGTTTGCTTCTCTCTAATTTTGGTTATTTGTTGCATTCTTCTGACATTTTTTGTTTGCATGAATGTGAGAACGGCTGGAGAGGGGATTAGAGGAGACAGAAAGACCGACGTGGTTGCACGGATCGCGCGCGGGAGCCGAATGGGCAAGCGGTGGGTTGCACGCGCGCGTGGGAGCTGAAGAGGCACGAGCGTGTAGCACGGATGTGCGTGGAGAGCTAAAATGACAGACGCGCGGGCGCGTGGGAGCTTTGGAAGCTTCTCTGCGTTGATCTCAACCGTTCGATGCGCCCCCGATCCAACGGTTTAGAGGGATGTGGCGCTAGGGCAAAGGATGGGATTTTGGGCTTCTTTCATTCGGGATCATCTGGACCGTTCGATCAGTTGCCCTTGTTCTGACGGACCAGATGCGGCTGAGCACAAAAATAAGATATAGCAATTAGGGTTTTGATGTAATTAGGCTTAAGGTTTACTCTATGGGCCTAAAACGGGTCGAATGTAATATTTTTGGGCTTTATGATTGTAAATGGACTCTATTATTAACTTGGGCTTGTTTTTAATTATATATATATTTTAATCGGGCATGTATTATGATAATAATATAACTATAATAATAATAATAATAATAATAATAATAATAATAATAATAATAATAATAATAATAATAATAATAATAATAATAATAATAATATAGTTACAATGGTAAGGTGATATAACAAAGTATATTAGCAATCTTTAGAGTTTTTCAATCGAATAATAATCAAATATGAAAATAAATGGTATCACACACATATATATACAACTAATAATAATACTAATAATATATTTGTTTTTTTAGTCTTTTTAATCATATTATGAACAAAGGTAAACAAAGCCCATTATTACAAAAAATAAAAATGGGTTAACACCTCAGACAAAATTAGTGATTACAACTGCCCCCCCTTTGCTTATACTTGTAAAACAAGAATAAAGCAAAGGTCATAAGCACTAATTTTGTCTAACTTTTCTGTTTGGATCCCGGATCACCATGCACTTGAACTACTGGCGGTCTGAAGGTCGATACAGAAAACGCTTGGTCGCGAAGGCTTGAAGCTGCTCTTCTCATCTCGACATTCTACAACCCTTCGAGGTTCGAACGGATTGACAATTGGTGGAAAATAAAAGCTCCATTCTCTTTGCGCCCGAACGGATAGGCGAGTTCCATTCTTCTCATGCCTGAACGGATAGTCCGGTTTCCATTCTCAAAGTGCCTAAACGGATAGGTGAGTTCCATTCTCCTCATGCCTGAACGGATAGGCAGGTTCCATTCTTAAGATGCCCGAACAAATAGGCGGGTTCCATTCTCCTCATGCTTGAACGGATAAGCGGGTTCCATTCTCCTCACGCATGAACGGATAGGCGGGTTCCTTTCTCCTCATACATGAACAGATAGGCGGGTTTCATTCTCCTCATACCTGAATGGATAGGCGGGTTCCATTCTCCTCATGCCTGAACGGATAGGCTGGTTCCATTCTTCTCATGCCTAAATGGATAGGCGGGTTCCATTCTCCTCATGCCTAAACGGATAGTCCTGTTTCCATTCTCAAAGTGACTGAACGGATAGGCGGATTCCTTTACTGGAAAAGCTTTAATATACCTATAAAAATAGGAAAAAATGATTTGATGATGCAGGTTAGCATGCCCCTAACCTAGGGATATCTAACTACAAATGATGCATGAATTATGACATCAAAATTGACCGAACGCTTTCATCTCTCGGATCGGTCAATCTTGACCTTCTTCTTCTTTTTTCTTCTTCTCAATCTTTCTGGATTTCTCACCCTTGCCAAATCTCCACCATTGTCTCGTCTTGAAAGAAGACTGCTGACTTTCACTGGTCAGAATAGACATACCACTTCTCGTAGTGCTCATTCTTGTAATCTTGCCCCTCATTCAACCTGGGTGTTCCAACTATTCTCTTTGTCTTAACTCACCACGATAACTTTTCTCTTATCACAACATTAGGGGGAAGGCACATGCCCCCAAGTCCCTAAACTTTTCTCTTAAGTTCATTATGGTCCGTTTTCATTTTCTGAAGCAATCAAAGAAGAAACTCACTTCAAGTCCCTGAACAATAGCATGTAGAACCTTACTACTATTCTTACCATGGCCACTAGCGGGCTATCATTGGTATTCATGGCATCACATCCTAAACTTTATCCTCGAAGCATTAGAAAGAAATATTTTTGTGTCCTTTTAGATGGCATCTTCTAATTTCAAAATGAGATGCATTTTCAAAAACTAGACTTTCTTTTCAAATTATGGATATATCAAGCTAGATTAAATACCCCGAATATCAAGTGTACGAACGACACTAAAATGGCTTACCAAGGATTGCCTTAAGCATCACGTGTCTAGGAGACCTCGAAAGCTGAGCTGATGTCTGAAGATGTAAAATACCCTCTAAGTTATTTTCATTTTTTAATCAATTAGACTTATCTTCTGTAGGCTTCGCCTTTATCATTATTTCTTTGTCTCATTTCTTTATGGTTTTGGGGAAGTCAACTCATCACATTCCTTTGGCTCGAAGTAAATGATGGAGCAAACAACAAAACCCCTAGCTACTCGGCGTTGTCATGATTTGAAAATATTACCATCACTCATGAAGCAAAAGCTTTTGATTCGAATGGTGCATAGCAACCTTATTGGTCTTTTTGCTACAGTGGAGTGCCCCAAAAATTCTACACTCTTATCCGAAAATGCCTATTACCAGGCTTCGAACATTGGAGTGTTTTTGTTATGCCTTTTTATTCTCGATTTTTTCTTTTTCTTTTTCTTTTTCTTTCTTTTCTTTTCTTTTTTCTTTTTTTCTTTTTTTAGTGCGGAAGATTTACTATTGTTCTCCCGAATGCTTTTGATGCCACATGTACTCAATAAATGACCAAATTGAGTTGGAGTGTAGGTCACATATTCATCATCTTCGCAGATTTCGATTTCCACTAGACAAAGGTTGCTCAAAATCAACCTTTTGGTTAGGGTCAATGTCCCTTGTGCAATTGATATATGGGGACTCAATAGACAAATATACACACAAAATGAAGAAACGATTGAAACACAAAATATGATGCACCCCTTTATTAAAACTTAGAAACATGCAGTCTTAGGCCCTTACAAAAAGATCTTTGCTACCTTCGGGCAAAGGGTAGCAAAGTTGATTCCACACATTACTTCAAGGAAAAGATTACAATGCAATGAAATGAAAACAAGCCAGCACTGAACAGAAAGCAAACTAGGATGCATTTAAACTCATGACCATCGCTAGACTGGCCACTCATTACAACCCTTAAGCTTCCTTGAGGAACACAATCTTCCTATTGTTCATCAGTTCCTGAACCAACTGCTTGAACTCTGGACAACTCTGAATCTCATGCCCCGCGGTCTGATGGTACTCACAAAATAGTCCATGGCCATCATACACTCCCTTCGCACCATTCTCAATCAAGCCCGCCGTGCATAGCTGTTCGTACACCCAACTCAGAGGGGACTTGATTTCCGACACTTTCATCCTTACTTTCTTCGCATCTACCTCTTCGAGGGCATTCACGCCTCGACCTCTATGGTTTGAAAATGGGTTGGCCGCCACATTTGGCCCCTCTAATTCGATAACCCCAGTGTTGATCATGTTTTGCATGAGCTTCTTGAATGCTGTGCAATTTTCTATCGTGTGCCCCGGTACTCCACCGTGGTACTCACAATATGCTTTCTCGTCATACCATGAAGAATAAGGCGGCTAGAAGGGGGTAACATGATACGAGCGGACCAAATCGGCCTCGTATAGGTGTTTGTACACCTCCTTGTATGGGATAGGTAGGGGTGAAAGACATATTCTCCTTTTCCCTCTTGGAGCCCTATTTTATCTTCAGTTCGAGCTTTGCTCTTTCCCGGTTGCGACTTGAGGCGGTGAGATTGTGAGGTGCTTAGGAGCCTCGTAGGTACTAGTGTTGTTCACCTCATGATCCTTCTTCTTGAATTGCTTCCGAGCATTTTCTCCTCCATCAATTCTACCGCTCTTGATAGCTACATCAATACGTTCACCGGTCATAACCATATCTGATAAATTACCGATAGGGTTACTTATCATGCGGTCATAGAGGGTTCCCTTCAAAGTATCGACAAGTATAAGAGAGATCTCATTCTCGCTGAGTGGAGGTTAGACCTGTGCCGCCACAGCTCGCCAACGCTGGGCGTATTCACGGAGGCTCTCATTGTGCATCTGCTCCAAACCTTGCAGCATAAGTCGGTTCAGGACCATATCTATTATGTGCTTATACTGATCTGTGAAAGCCTTGGCCAAATCCTTTCATGACCTAATCTGAGTACGGGTTAACTGATTGTACCACCTCATTGTGGGCCCTGCTAAGCTATCTTGAAAGCAGTGAATTAGAAATCTCTCATTGTCGATGAAACCCGTCATTTTTCTGTAGAACATGGTTATGTGGGCAGTAGGTCAAGTTGTCCCGTCAAAATTTTCAAACTCCGGCGTCTTGAACTTAGGTGGAATTACCAAGTATGGGACCAAACTGAGATCTCTAGCATTCATCCCATATGACCCTTCTTCTTCCTCCTTTGTTCGGAATTTCTCCTCGAGGTCCTTCCGTGTCTCTTCTAGTTGCTTCGAGAACTCTGCTTTGAGCTTGTTAAAATTCTCAATCTCATCCAAATCCGAGACACTATCCCCGACATTCTCCACATAATTAAAAACCAGACTTGATGGAGCATGGGTAGAGGCGCCTGCCTGATGCGATGTTGTACCATCTCCTTGAGTAGCCGCTCCTTGCGAGGGCTTAGGGGTATCAGTGACAAAACCAGGGGAATACGAGGGGTCTCCCGTCCCTTGACTAGGGTTTCCAACAGTACCCTTCCCTCTTAGATTGGCTTGTAGCTAGGGGTGAGCGTTCGATCGAGTCGAGTCGAGTAAAAAAAAATTCGAGTTATTCAAGTTGACGAGTCATATTTTACAACTCAAACTTTATTTGAAATTTTTTCGATTTGAGTCGAGTTTAAGAAATTCGAGTCGAGTCGAGTCGAGTTTTCGAGTTCCTATAAAAATTTAACTGTAATTATTTATCATGTTATAATAGGGTTTGATTCCAATTTAAACTCATTTCTCTAATCATATAAGATATGCACATGTATATTTTTTCACATGTGACAATATATCTTCATATTTTTATATATCAGTATGTATATATCATAAAAAATAGAGGGACTCGTCTCGAACTTAAAAATAAATCCACCAATTACTAAAAATTTCGAGTTATTCGAATTTCCATTTTACAACTCAAATTTTATATGAAATTTTTTCGAGTTATTCGAGTTTATGAAATTTCGAGTCGAGTCAAGACGAGTCGAGTATTTTTGCCTCGAGTCAAGTCGAGTTATTCGATTTTTTCGAGTCGAGTCGAGTTTTGCTCACCCCTACTTGTAGTAACTGAGATATCTCTTTCATCACATCTTGTTGGGACTTGATGATGGTGTCCCTCAATTCTAGCTGAGCTCGCTCCAACTGACCCCTCAAATCGGCTTCCAACTTATCAAAACTCTCCTCCATTTGCTTCTTTTAATGGCGAGTAAAGTGTGGATGCGGAATCTTCGATGGTCAAGAATCCTGCCATGACCCCCAACAATTAATTTTATGTGTCTCATGATTTAATGTATGCAATGTGTTGTATGCATGATAGAAACAGATGATTAAAGGCAATAAATTACAAAAAAAAAAACACAATCGAATGCAAGGAAATGTTGATTCGACGAACATCCTCAGTAAACAACTTTTCATAACGGAGATAAAGTCTTATTACAACGAGATAAGAAAATAAATACATAGGGTACGATCTTCAATAAGTTTTGCTCATCCCCTCCCTTTAAATTAGCGCGTTTCGGAAACTCTGTTGCCAAGGACTCTTTCTCCCGTTATGGCAGTTTTCAATTTTAGACTGTTCTCGAATCAACACTTCGTATGAAAATGCGATGAATATGCACAAAAAATAATCAAACAAAACATGACAAAAAGGCAAATGGATTAGTAACAAATATAATGAATGCTGAATAAAAAACGAATGAAAACACACCAAAGCAGATTAACAATGCAAGACCTATTCGCATGAATTCTAACTCTACGGTTATCCACATGGCTCTAATGGGGTGGGCTTCTTAAATTCTCACACATGTGGGTTCGGTTCTAATAAAGGGTACCCGAGCCTATCTTATCACCTATTGAGGCAACAAGAACCCCAATTCGGGCCCATTACAAGCTTGCGAATTGGTTTCGGTCCGAGGGAAAGCACGATATAGTGACGTGGACGGCTGCTCATGTGTCAAAGGCATGGATTTTGGAAGTGAATTACGGACCCGTGCAGGGATGCTCACGTGGGTATGGGCATTTCACTCCCACTTAAGGGACACAGCTCGGGCATAGAGCTTAATGATCATGATGCAACACATGGCGGTGATTCCTTTGAAATTAAATGAAAAATTAATTCAAAGACCACAAATTATCAAAGCTCGTATGATTTAGGTCCCAATTTCAAAAAAGAACCGCCTCATCAAAATCAAATTAAATTTCAAAAATTTCCATCATTAAAAGCAACAATTATTTTTTTGGCTTAACTCTCTTTGTGTATTGTAAAACAAAATTTGGTCCCAAGCGGAATCGCCATGCTTTAATAAGGTTTTTCCCTTGAAACCTTGAAGTGTCCCACATTTTTAGAAAATTAATTAAAAAATGGAAAATCCGAGTTTTGGAAAAACCTGACAAATTTTTTTTGGAGTCGCCACCGGCCACTAAGGTAGGCCGGACACCATAAAAAACTAAACCACGGATTCATTTGAAAGGGTTCAAGAGTTGGTTACGTGTGGGGAAGTGTTAGCACCCCCAGCACGCCCGAAAATCGGTACAAAAATAATTGTTGCTTTTAATCGATGGAAATTATTTAAAATTTAAAATGAGTTTAATTAGGGGTTCTTAATTAAAAATTAAACTTTAATCGTATGAGTTTTATCAAATTGGCGGTTTTGAATTAATTAGATATTTAATTAAAAAGGATGACGGTACACCGGACCAAAGACTAAACCAACATTATATAAGTCTGACTGTCGTGTTAGTTTAGGGTTTGGATCCCGTACATCACCTTTATGCATGATGCAAGCAGGTAAAGTATGATGACATGGTCTTGTTCGTTTTACTTACGAATTTTACCTTTAGACGATGCAAATTAATCCGAATATTCTGGGTATATCCAATAAGCTAGGATATTTCGACCCGAATACGCGAATTAATAAGTATCTCCTTTTTATAATTAAAATTAATAATTATGCAAATTAGGATGTTTAAAGTCACATGAAATGACATTTAAGATGCATACCACAAAAAAACATATTAGAGCAATAAAAGAAAATAAGCCGTGTACGCATTTAAACCATATATACATACATAATAAAACTATATTATATGTAAAAGCTACACATATATCAAAAAACACATAAGCATACGATCATATAATATATCACATACCACGTATCATATATATCTATCAACACAAACATTATATCAACATGGCAAAAAAAAGCATGAATAACGAAACATAAAATAACAAAAATAAAAAGCAGAGTAAATATTTAAAATGCATGATGATAGGGACTAAAACAGTAAATAAACCACTAAAAAGATTAAAACGCAAATCAAGGAACGAATTGAAAGGACACCAAAATTTAAAAGGGCCAAAAGGGGAATTAAACCACTCGAAAATCAATTAAAATTAAAACATGGACGAGATTAAAAACATTTAAAAAACTGTAGGGACTGTGGGCGTAGTTTTAGAAAGTAGAAGCCCTTGCGACACGATTATGAAAACGCGGGGGGATTCAAACGTGATTAACCCATTTTTGAAAACCAGAATCGCTATAAAACACATTTAAAAACATTTTAAACCTTTTTCGTCATTTTTGAGAAAGCTCTTCCAAAACCCTACCCCTCTCTCTTATTTCTCCTGATGTCAGAACATCGGTCGATGCTGATCGGTGGCCGGCGTTCCCCTAAACGAACCAAAAAACACCCTCTTCTCCGAGACCTTTCAAAACCAAAGAAGAACCCTTTCTCTCTTTTGCTTGAGAAATCAGAAACCCGAAACGGAATTTTTGAACCCCTCTTAAAAACCCTAATTCAACTACTTACCCTTGCTATTGGCTCACCCAACACGACCGATGAAGTCGAATAGTTTATTGTCGGAGAAGGGGAAGCAAACAGACGCGGAGAAGGCTAGCTGACCCCGAAGGTAAAATCCAGAAACCCTAGCCCCTCTTTTATTCTTATGCGTATGCTTTGAAACGAAGAAGAAACATTATACCTCTGAACTTTCTCTTTATATTGATATCCGAAAATTCCCCCATTTGAAAACTTCCAGTTTACAGTGTGTGTTTCATCTTTTATAAGCCCGAAAAATTACATTTTTTGAATTAGTAAAAACCTAACAAAAATACTATTGGACGCCTCTGATTTTTGTTTGCATTCATCTTACTGCTGTAATTTCTGTTGTTTGCTTCTCTCAAATTTCGGTTATTTGTTACATTCTTCTGACATTTTTTGTTTGCATGCATGTGAGGACGGCTAGAGAGGGGACCAGAGGAGACGGAACGGCCGACGTGGTTGCACGGATCGCGCACGAGAGCCGAATGGGCAAGAGATGGGTTGCACGCGCGCATGGGAGCTAAAGAGGCGCGAGCGTGTAGCACAGACACACTTGGAGAGACAAAACGACGGATACGCGGGCGCATGGGAGCTCTGGAAGCTTCTCCGCGTTGATCTTAGTCGTTCGATGCGTCCCCGATCCAACAGTTCAGAGGGATGCGACGCTAGGGCAAAGGATGGGATTTAGGGCTTCTTCCATCCGGGACCATCTGGACTGTTCAATCAGCTGCCCTTGATCTAACGGTCCAGATGCGACTGCGCACAAAAAACAAGTTAGAGCATTTAGGGTTTTGATGTAATTAGGTTTAGGGTTTACTCTTTGGGCCTAAAACGGGCCGAATGTAATATTTTTGGGCTTTATGATTGTAAATGGACTCTATTATTTACTTGGGCTTATTTTTAATTATATATATATATATTAATCGAGCATGTATTATGATAATAATAAAATAATAATAATAATATAGTTATAATGGTAAGGTGATATAACAAAGTATATTCGTAATCTTTAGGGTTTTTCAATCGAATAATAATCAGATATGAAATTAAATAGTATCACAAATATATATATACCACTAATAATAATGCTAATAATATATTTGTTTTTTAGTCTTTTTAATCATATTATGAACAAAGGTAAACAAAGCCCATTATTACGAAAAATAAAAACGGATTAACACCCCGGACAAAATTAGTGATTACAGCTCTAAAGATTGAGGAAATATCAGTTAAAGCTTAATCTGACAAAATGCACCTTCGCCGTGACGTCCGGTAAACTTCTAGGCTTTGTGGTTAGCTGAAGAGGAATTGAAATCGACCCCGATAAAGTGAAAGCTATCCAGAATCTGCCGCCACCTCAAACCCAGAAAAAAGTTCGCGGTTTCTTAGAAAGGCTAAATTACATATCTCGCTTTATTTCTCAGCTGACCGACAAATGCGATCTTGTTTTTAGATCACTTCGAAAAAACAACCATGGGGTTTGGGATGAATAGTATCAAGAAGCCCTAGATAAAATTAAGAAGTATTTGACTAATGCTCCGATCTTAGTAACTCCGATACCAGGCAGACAGTTGATCCTATACTTGACAGTCTTTGAGAACTCGATGGGATGTGTTCTAGGGCAACATGACGACACCAGAAAGAAGGAAAGAGCTGTTTACTAATTGAGTAAGAAGTTTACCGAATGCGAAACCCGGTACCCCCAGATCCAGAAATTGTGTTGTGCCCTAGTGTGGTCTACAAAGAGGCTCAGGCAGTATATGTTATATCATACCACATGGTTGATATCCAAGTTGGATCCGTTAAAGTTCTTGATGGAGGCACCAACGCTCACCGGAAAGATGGCCCGTTGTCAAATGTTGTTGTCTGAATTTGACATCTTGTATGCGAATCAGAAGGCTATGAAAGGGAGCGTTATAGCGGATTTCCTAGCAAATCGAGCTTCAGACGATTATGAGTCATTGGACTTCAATTTTCCTGATGAAGACTTAATGTGTATAACTATGGGGGAGGGGATACTCCCGAAGATGAGTCGTGGAAGCTGTACTTCGATGGGGCATCTAATACCCTAGGCCACGGGATTGGGGCAGTGCTAATCTCTCCGGATGGGGTTTATTACCCTTTCACCAGTAGGTTGGAATTCTTCTGCACCAACAACATAGCTGAGTATGAAGCTTGTATTATGGGGTTGCGCGCAGCCATTGGAAGAAAGATCAAGAAACTGCAAATTTCTAGAGATTCTTCTTTGGTGATATACCAGCTCAGAGATGAATAGAAGACAAGAGACCCGAAGCTGGTCAAGTATTATGACATGGTCCAAAAACTAATCAAGAATTTTGAAAAGATTAGTTTTACTCATCACCCTAGAGAAGATAACCAGATGGCAAATGCTCTAGCGACTTTGGTTGCTACATTCAAAGCAAGCTTAGAAGCAGAGATGAGACCGGTTAAGATGCAAACGTTTGAAGTACCAGCTCATTGTTATAACCTAGAGGAAGAGATAGATGGCAACCCGTGGTATCATGAAATCTTACAGTACATTAAGTTCCAAGCATACCCCAATGATGCTAACGAAAATGACAAAAGAACCATAAGAAGAATGGCAGCATGATACGTCCTAGATGGGGAGATCTTGTATAAAAGAAGAAAAGACCAGATACTCTTGAGGTGTGTTAACTCTCGAGAAGCCAAGAGTATTTTAGTAAAAGTTCATGATGGGTTGTGCGAAACACATGCCAACAGTTTCTCGATGGCCTGGAAAATCATGAGATACGAGTACTTTTGGTCAACCATGGAGAGAGATCGCATTAATTATGCCAAGAAATGTCACAAATGTTAGATATATACCGACAAGATATATTCTCCACCATTACCGTTACATACCATGAATTCACCTTGGCCCTTTGTCGTGTGGGGAATGGATGTTATTGGTCAGATCCACCCTAAGGCATCCAATGGACACCGTTTTATCCTTGTTGTCATTGACTACTTCACTAAATGGATGGAAGCCGCCTTTTATGCCAATGTTACAAGGGCAACAGTGTGCAAGTTCTTGAAAAAGGAGATTATTTGTCGTTACGAGTTGCCGGAGAGAATTATTACTGACAGTGCTTCCAATTTGAATAATGCAATGATGGATGAGGTATGCGGGCAATTCAAAGTAAAGCATCATAACTCCACTTCTTATCGCCCAAAGATGAATGAGGCAGTAGAAGTAGCAAACAAGAACATCAAGAAGATTATAGCCAAGACTACAGATACGTTCAGAGATTGGCATGAGAAGTTGTCGTTTGCCCTTTTCACCTACCGAACGTCTATAGGTACCTCAGCTGGAGCAACACCATACTCTTTGGTTCATGGCACGGAAGCAGTACTGCCTATAGAAGTGGAAATCCCGTCACTTAGAATCCTAAACGAAGTGAAGTTAGAAGAGGCTGAATGGGTACATGCTCGGTTTGATCAGTTGAACCTCATTGAGGAAAAATTATTAAAAGCCATTTTTCAAGGTCAGATGTATCAGAAGAGAATGATGCAAGCTTATGACAAGAAAGTCCATCTAAGAGAGTTCCGGGAATAAGATTTAGTGCTTCGAAGGGTTTTGACCACCCAAAGAGATTTTCATGGAAAGTGGATGCCGAATTGGGAAGGACCTTACGTGGTTAAAAAGGCCTTTTCCGGAGGAGCATTAATCCTAACAGAGATGGATGGGAAGGAGCTGAACAATCCAATGAATTCAGATTCGGTCAAGAGATACTACGTGTAAAAAAATGGGGTGAAAACCCGAAAGGGCGCTTCACAAGAAATAAATACCCGAAGTGAAAACCCAAAAAAGGCACTTTAGGTATCAAAAAAGGAAGAGAAGAAAAAGGGGGTCTTAAGATGAAAACCCGAAAAAGGTGTCCTGAAACCAAAGGGGGAGTTGAGAACCGAAGAAGAGTGACCTGGAGGAATAATGGTAACTACACGATTGGTGAAGGGGTACTCTCGGAATTCAAGAATACTAGTGGGGCACTTTTAGCAAAGGATTCACCTTGGGCGATGGATTTTCACATCATTCACATAGCAGATGCTTCGGACATTGCATCATTTTCCTTTCTTTTCTTTCCTTTCATGTTTTCCGCGAGTTTTAATTTTTCATGAATTTCAAAATATATATTAATAAGTACTATTTGGCGTCTTCATTCATCTCTTTCGACAAAGAATTATGCGAGCAGTTTAATACATAATTATTAAAAACAAAAGATTTCTCAACATTTCTATGGTTTGATCTCTTGAGTGCAGTTACCTGAAAAGCGGACCACGTCCCGATACAGAAGATCGTTACAAGGACACATTTCAAGAGCCCAAAAGAGAAGGATTTCAGGCGACAAATCATGGCCATACATGGAGAAGAAGATATGAGCATTGCTCACATTAAAATTCGAATCCATCGGCAAATAAAAGGATTACGAAAACGAGAGCAGTTACAAAAAAAGAAAAGAGAAAAAAAGAAAAAAAAGAAAGAAAGAAAAAAGAAGAAAAAAGAAAGAAAAAGGAAAAAGAAAGAAGAATGAAGAATGAAGAAAAAGAAAGAAAACCAAAGTGAAAACCTGAAAGGGAACTTTGGAGGGGGGGGAGCTCAAGGCTAGAATCTGCGGAGGACATCTCAGAAGATCTGATGGTTGAACCCGAGTGTGAGACAAGCATCAACATTGAAAAGAAGAAGGAAACAGATAAAGGATCAAGAGAGATCAACAAAAAGAGCCGTGGCGTTGGACCTATATTTGGCATTCTCATTCATGCATCATGTTTAGCTAAGCATACTTATGTTAGGATCATGCTAACTCATAGAATCATAGCATTGTTTTTACAGATATATGAAATTGTTTGCTCCTAAGAAGAGAAACGAACAATAGAATGAAAAACAGACTCCGGGCGAAGGATTTCAGACTCGTCATATCAGATTTTTCGAGCAAGAGAGGCAGATACTCATGGCTCAAGGTGAAGAATTACAGACTCACCATAATCAAGACTTCCGAGCAAAGAGGCAGATATTCATAGCTCAAGGTGAAGAATTACAGACTCACCATGATCAGGACTTCCGAGCAAAAAAAGACAGATACTCGTAGCTCAAGGTGAAGAGTTTCAGACTCACCATAATCAGGACTTCCGAGAAAAAGAGACAGATACTCATAGCTTAAGGAGAAGATTTCAAATTCGCCACGTCAAGTTTTTAAAGCAAAGAAGACAGATACTCAAAGCTTAAGGACTCCGGGCGAAGGATTTTGAACTCGCCGCACCAGGATTTACGAGCGAAAGAGCTCAAGGTTTTTCGTGCAAGAAACCAGAAGATCTACCCAATTTATTTCTGTCGTTTCAGGAAAACAAATTGTTTGTTCACTGCCGCTTCGGAGGAGCAAATCACCCAAACGAAAAAGTTGGACAAAATTAGTGCTTATGGTCTTTGCTTTATTCTTGTTACACAAGGATAAGAAAAGATGGGCAACTGTAATCACTAATTTTGTCCGGGGTAGATTTATTTTAATTTTTATAAATAATGGGCTTTTTGTTATATGTTATCACTATTTATAAATAAAGGTACATGTGTGTAGTGGGCTTTGTTTAACTTAAATTAGTTTATATATGAATGCTATATTATTTTATTAAAACTGTAACACCCCAATTTTGGGCTTGGAAGTTTAGGGTCTGAACCGGACCGGTCTGATTTTCGGTTCGAATATAAAGATGGTTTTAGGGAAAGCCTAGTTCGGGATGCATTAAAAATATGGAAAAATATCTAAAAACCCTCTTTTAATATATATAAGAGAGTGGTGAAATCAATTTTACAAAATAAGGTTTGGAAGTGTGACATTTCGAAATAGTGACTAAAATGTAATTTTTGAAAAGTTCAGTGGTGACTGTTTTATAAGGATTGAAACTTTGAATCTTTAAGGAGCTAATTTACCCAAGGAAGGATTTCTCCAGATTTTTCTTAATTTTAATGACTCATTTAATGTTTAATTAATTAAAAGAAAAGAGAGAAATCATATTTTAGTTTTTCATAACTAACTTTTGCTAAAACTTTCTCATCTCATTTTCTCTCAAAATTTCCTCAGCCAAACACATTTCCACAACAACATTTCTTTTGATTTTCACACTAAATGATGAGGTTTCAAACATCAAATGATTCCTAATCCTTTCTACATCAAATCCTCTTCATTTGCTTATTGGATTTTCAAGGATTTTGGCTCTAAACAAGGAGAAATCTACATTTAGAGGTAAGGATGTCCTCCTCTAAATACTCAGTTCTTTACTAAAATTCCCAAGTTCTCAATCCTTAAATTGAGTTTTATAAAAGGTTTTAATGTTGTGATCTTGATTTTGGCTTAAAACTTGAGATTTTGATTAAATCTTGAAGAAATTCGTGATGAATGTTTGGGCTCTAATTTGAGATGTCTTTTTAATGTATTTTGGATGTTTAATGATGTGTAATTGAGGTTTAATCAATGCAATCCCGAATAGGTTGATTTTCCTAAGTTTTTACTTGTGAAAATGGTGGTTTTTGGGGTGATCTTGGTGTTCTGTTATAGCTGGGGCTATAAGGACGAGTTTAGGATCTTTTTGGATGTTAATTGATGTTTAAGAATGTTTAGAAGTGATGGATCTTGGCTGGGTAATGTTGTGGATGAGTTTGGATGTGATTTCGGTTGTGTTTGGTAGCCGAAATATTAGATTTGGTGAGAACAGCGAGTTTAGGTGTAATGGCTGAAGATTTTAATGCATGATGATGCATTAATCCTCTGCTTTGATGTGTTTAAAATAGGGGAGACATCTTCGGATCCTTGTGGTGTTGATCCGGAGGCTTGAACGGCGTTTCGACAAGCTTGCAAAACGGAGTTGGTGAGTGAAGTTGGGTTTACAGCTTTGTAACCAATGTTTGAAGGTTTTGGGAGCTTAGTTTAAGTCTAAGCAACTTAACTAAGCTCAAGAGTAAGTTTTTGGAGAAACTCTCTCTTTGATGAACCATGAGGTGGTTGGATGCAATGTGTTTAATTTGCATGTTTAAATTCTATTTTGAAAGCATGTTTTGGCATGGTTAATGCTGGTTTTGAAAGCCATATATGGAAGGATGCTCAAGGTAAGAGATCCTTGGTTTAATATGTTGAAAATGTGGATTTGATGCATAGTGATGCATGTTGTTAAATGGCTTGATTAAATGCTTTAAAACAGTGAATTGTTGATGATTAAAGATGTATATTGGCAAGTGATGTGTTGGTTTTAAAGTACTTGAATCGGATATAGTTAGCCGGCTATAGGATTGGGTGCACCGTTAATGAAGTCACCTTGGATGTTGAGGGGTTGCAATTGTACCGTAAACTCCATCCAAGTACACTAACGAGATGTTTAAGGTCACAATGGTGGTTAAAATTCCATGTGTGGATCTTGTGTTGAGTGTCCCGTGTTCTCGTTAGTGATGTTATACAACTACCAATGAGTGATGTGGAGGGGTTGTGATTGTACCGTTAAACTCCATCATGGGTGTTGAGGGGTTGTGATTGTACCGGTAAACTCCACCTTGTGTGTTTGGTAGTGTATATGAAGCGTATGGGACAACGCTTGTAATCCGCGTATCCGATTGTGTTTTATATTGTAAACGGTTATGGATATCACTTGGAAGCCAATATGACATGTTGATGTTATCTAAGCATGAGATGCTTGTTGTATATGCATTGTTGTATGAGAATTGATGTTATGTGTTGAAAAGGCCTTGTGAAAGGTGTTTTATAAAATGCATTATTGTGTTGTTTCTTTAGAGCATGCCTCACTAAGCAATTGTGCTTACGCTCTCTTTCTTGAACCAATAATGCAGAGAATTGAGGTGTTTGTGGGCAGCAAGGAGGCTAAGAATCCAAGGGAAGGCTAAGCTCACGTATGGTGACTATTTTTACTACATTATTAGCTTTTGGTATATGGCAATGGGAACCTAGGTTGTGTTGTTGGGAGATGTTTTGGACTCCCTAAGTTTGGCATGATGCCTATGATGTTTTGGACATGTAAATGGCCTTTTGGTGTTTGCTTTGATGATTTGATGATTGGTTGGTTTCCAATATTAGGATGCATGCCTATAGACTTGTGGTTTTTCCTCATTGATGCCATGAATGAGTTTTGATGATGCAAATGTGTACCTTATATGTATGATGACTTGTTGGCATGATTAGGAGGTCATAGGGATGTGTTTGAATGGTTAATTGTATGTTAAACCAGCAGAATCTGCACATTCTGGGCAATCCGTATCGGAACGGGCACCCGCGTTTCGAAACGGGGGCCTGTAATGGCGTTCGTGTTTCGAAACGGGTAGACGCCGTTCCGAAACGAATTGGCCACTGCCAAGCCCTGTTTCGATACTGGTCTCGAAACGAACCCGCGTTTCGGAACAATCAACCCCCGTTCCGAAACACTAGACCGTTGGGCACTGATTTGAATGGTTAAAGGTTTGCAAGCTTTACGTTTCAGTCCCGAATTTTGTATTTGCAATTGCTTGAGTTTGAGATGTCTGTTTGAGGTGAAATTTGACAGGGAAGCATGTAATATGATTAATTTGATATTGGTAATTTAAAAATCAGCTGAGTCCTTCATCTTTTCAGAATTTACAATTTGGTCCCTAACTTTGTATGTGGTGCAATTGAGTCCCTTATTGTTTTCCGATCGCTGTGCTTTCCAAGTATGCTTTTCTCAAGGGTACGCTTAAGGTTAATGTGCATCTAGGTAAGATTAAAAAGAAAAAAAATGGTCGTTAATCAAGGTTGACTTTTGGGTTGACTTTGGTTTTCCCCGTGTAATCTTCGTAGTTCGGGTCAACCGTCTAGGTCGGGCTAAGGGGGTTACAAAAACCCAAAAAATAAAAGTGATATATATAGGTGTGTGTTATTGTTGTATTATGTTATTATACATTTGAAACCCCTAAATATTATTTTGCTTTGTTACTATATGTTATCATTATAAGTTGTCATAAATATTATTATTATTATTATTATTATTATTATTATTATTATTATTATTATTATTAGTGTTTTGGAACAAGTCTGAACATACAAAAAAAACTAATATATGTATACATGCCCAACTAAATAAAGCCCAATATGTATATATGACGGTTAATAATAATTAAAGCCCAAGTTTATTAATAAAGACCATTTACAAAAACCAAAAATTATATGGCACATTTGGCCCAAACCTTAAAACCATAATCTGAAACCCTAATGCCCTTGTTCACTTGCGCAGCCCGTCCTCCACCGTCAGATCTAATCTAGATCTGATGGTCCAAATTGAGTCTCGGATGAAACCTTAGGAGCCTCTCAAGCCTTTCAGAGCCGCATCCATCTCGTTCGTGCGATCGAAGCCACATCAACGGCCCAAGATCGAGGCATGGAAACCTTCCAGATCTACCACGCGCGATGTCTGTGATCACTCACGCGCAACTTCAAACCGCACGCACGACACTCCAGCTCCTTCACGCGCACGTGCAGCTTACCCAATCACCCTTTCGACTCCCCCAGAACCAGTGGCTTGAGGCCACGTCGCTGTTTTAGTGTGACAACAGCCACGTTCGAGGCCGACTTAGCATCAATGCCCGCCCCTCGTCTCCGTCGTACGAGCCACGCATGCAAAGAAAAAACAAAAGTTAGAGTGAATACAAGGCAGAAACAAAAACAGAAAATTGACAGGGAATAACAGAAAAAATCAGAGCAGAGCCGCACATGAATCCGACCAAAAATTGCACGAACCAATATTGTATTTTCATTTCATTTTCATGTAATTGATAAATCGTGTAATTCCAGCTATAAAGCCGAATCGAAACCAAAATGTAATGGGCTTTTTGGAATGCTAAAAGAAATACAAGCAAAGAGCATTTTCAGAGGTAATCCATTTTGTCATCTTCATCATCGCATAACATAAAAAAGGCAAAGGTTTTCCTTTTTTACCTTTTCATTTGTCTTCTTGAATCGTTTCGGCTCTTTCACCGACGAAAATCCTTCTGGCCCTTAGTGGCTTCGCATGGTGAGTCGGTTGAGGGAGAGGCACATAGTTTTTTCTTCCGTATTTTGCTTCTGTGTTGTTTCCAATTCTAAAAAATGGTGTCTTTTGAATTTATGGTTTTCTCAAAACAAAAGTGAAGGAGTTTTTTCTGGGTAGTTGTCGTCGTTTAGGATTTCAAAACATGAAAAAGGGTGTTTTGGGTCGATTTCGAGTTTACCGGACGACGATTAGCGCCAGCTGGCGTTTAGGGAGTTTAGGTCAGAGAGGTTTTAGGGTCTGAGTTTTTTAGAAGCAAAAAGGGTCTGAGGTGGTAAAGGAGGGAATTTTATAGTGTTTTTAGGTTTTAGGTTAGGGGTTAATCAGTCTTTAGTCCCCTCCGTGTCGTTCCTTCCGCGCATTAGGGGCCTCCGCGTCTTCAAATTGTGTCTTAGGTCCTTAGGATTTTTTTTTGCTATTTCGTCCCGAGTCCAGTCTTGCAGTGGTCCAATTGCCCGTCCCTTCCCCCGTAGTTTGTGTATGTTTCAATTTGGTCCTTATCGTGGTATTTCATATTTTTCATGCATTTTAATTCTGCCACTGTTTTTTATTTTCTTCAATTTCAGTCCTGTTTTTGCTCTTATTTATGTGATGTATGTGGAATGTGTATTATGTGTGGTTATGGTTTTGTTTAATGATGAGGATGGTGTGTTGTCATGTATGCGGAATGAGTTTGAAGTTTTTATATAATGTAAAATTTTTATAACTTAAAATGTATAGTTTATGGTTCTTCATTATAAAATATGGCATGACATTATATGGTAACGTTTAGTCTAAAAATGTGAAACTTAATGTTTCAATGGAACGTTTTTTTAGCATAATATATGTTTTTGTATAAGGATACATTTTATGAAAAATGCAACAAAACAACAATATGTTTTTTATAAAATGTATATGCATATGTCTTGGGTTTTCTTAAAACAAGTTGGTGAGTAAATGGCATGTTAATGTGGTTTTATTAATGTGAGATGTTTTTATATCTTTTTAGTTTGGGCTTCAGGGCTTTAGGTTGCTAGAGTTAGGTTTGTGGCCTTGCTTAGCTTAGGTGGGCTTGGGCTAGTTAATGTGGTTTTTTAGTGCTTTGTTTAATCGATTTATTTGTTTCGAATCATGTGGCCGTCTCATAGGGGCACGGTTCGTACTATTAAGTCGGTTTAGGTTTAGAGCTTAAATCAAGTTTAAGGTTTTAACCGGTTTAATTCGCTTAAATTCATCATTGCCTTATTAGAGTGGATATTAAGCCCATTAAATCGGTTAAGCCATTCTTAATCATTTTTAAGATAAAATTAACATTAAATTTAGATGGGCAAAGTGCAAGATAATTCATAATTTATTAGGACCTCCCAGTTTTTAGGACGTATATAATTTAGGGTAATACTAGAATCACCTAATCTAATTAGATCACTAATCGGCCTCCCATAATGCGAACCTTTTAGGATAGGACCTTGGGTGGGCTTTTATGTGTTTACTTTCAAGCTTTTCCGTGACACACATCTTACATTTGTCATTCATGAAACCGATGATGATTTGGTATGATAATTAATTAATTTAAAATATACAAAATAGATGTATCTATTAATCCCAGTATTTGTGTCAAAACAGTCCAAGCTTAATGGATGTCGACTAAATATTTGGGTTAATTCTCACCGTCTCTAAGTAAATAATAATTAAAAATGGAAATATCATGTCATCATTCCTAAATGCTTGCATCATGCATAAAGGTGACGTACGGGATTCGAACCCTAAACTAACACGACGGTCAGACTTATATGATGTCGGTTTAGTTTATGGTCTGGTGTACCGTCATCCTTTTTAATTAAATGCTCAATTAATTCCAAAGTCACGATTTGATTAAGCTCGTACTATTTAAGTCAAATTTTCACTTAAGAACATCTAATTAAATTCACTTGAAATTTTAAACAATCTCTATCGATTAAAGGCAACGAATGTTTTGGTACCGAATTTCGGGCGTGATGGGGGTGATAACCCTTCCCCACACGTAACTAACTCTCGAACCCCTTTTGAATTGAATCTCTGGTCTTTATGGTGTCTGGTCTACCTTAGTGGCCGATGGCGACTCCAAATATTCTACCGTTTTTCAAAACACGAATTTTTAAAAAAAAATCTCCTTTTTAGCAAATCTCTTTCAAAAAGGACACCTAATTTTTTTTCTTCAAAAAAATATTATTACAACACCAAAACGACGTAGTTTGAAATTCATATAAAAATTAAATTTTCCCTCACTATCTTCTTCTTTGAAGTTACTTTTTGTTTTCATCCCAGCATTGTTGTTGAGCGTGAATCTCTGTTTCAAACCCATATCTTCTTGCTCGCAGAGAGACTTTCCATGATCATGGTTTGTCTGCGATTTCTCTTCCTTTAATTTGACTATTTGAAGAAAGCATTCAAAAGGATCCCAATTGAGATCAATATGCTTAAAATCAGCATGCCTTAGTCCTGCCATTTTTTTTCTATGTAATTGCAATTCAAAAGCACAAATTCTTTTTTCTTTTCTGTGTGATTGCAACTCGAAAATCAGAACAAAAATAGACTTTTGATTTGTTTTAATATGGAAGAACTTTCTTGAGATAAAAGTGAAGTTAAAACCCATTTCTTGAGATAAAAAGTAATGGTGTTTTTGAATTCTGACCTTCGGCCAAGGTGCGTATTGAGACTCAGTAATTCTAGCAAAGAAATAACCTGATTAACGGCAAAAGGGCGGGCAGAGAAAGGGATGAAACTGCGTTATTAGGGTTAGGGATTTTAATTCCATAAAATAAAAAATTTTATCTATAAATTTAATTTTTATTTATTAACTTTTTAAATGACTAAATTCCTATGTGGCTGAAAAAACCATTGAAAAATTTCATGTCATCCTACAGTAACAGAATTAATGGAAAAATTATGGGTTAATTACACCGCATACAACTCATTTATGACAATTAATTCGAAAATGACACCGAACTTTAAAAAAGTACAAGTTTAACACTGAACTTTGGTTTTTGACTCGAAAATGACACTATGTCGTTAACTCTTAACGTCCTGTTAAATCAAAACGATACCATTTTGGTGCGACTGTTTTGAAGCCTATTTTATGCCAAAACGACGTCGTTTAGCTAGATGAAAAATATTAAAAACATGCCTTTGGAATGATTTGATCCCAAGACCTCTAGATACAAAGATTAAACTTTAACCATTAAACCAACATGACATTACATAATATTTTACTACAAATATTATATATCTCAAACCACTTGAGATTGATTCAAATTATTTTATAAAATAAATAATATTAATATATACAATATAAAATATATTATTTGTATATATATATCAATATATAAATAAAAGTGTATTATTTTTATATTTTTATATATTATTTAAAATGCCCAAAATATTTATAAAAATGATATATTTATATTATAAATAATATATAAAAACCCTAAACCTCAAAGTCCACCAAAAATCCTAAACCTTAGCCCAAATATATTTTTTATGCATATTTTTGGTTTTCCTAAAAAAATAATATATTTATATTATAAATAATATATAAAAAATAAAAAATATTTTATTTATATATCTTGATATATAAATATGTGAGTGTAAATAATATATTTTATATTATTTATATAATAATATTATTTATAGTATTATTTTATTTATAAAATAATTTTGTTCAATCAAATAGAAATTTTTATATAATTTAAATAAAAATATATTATTTTATTTTTTATATATTGTTCATAATACAAATATATTATTTAAAAAACCTAAAATATTTATAAAAATAATATATAGAACCTCTAAACCCTAATTCCTAACTCTAAGGTTTAGGGTTGGATTTTGTGGGTTGATAGTTTAGGGTTTAGGGTTTTTACATATTATTAATAATATAGATATATTTTTATGAATATTTGGGGGGTTTAAAAATATTATATTTATTTTATTAATAAAATATAAAAAATAATATATATATATATATATTTATATATCTATATATATATATTGATATATATATGTAAATAATATATTTTATATTTTTATATATTGATATTATTTATAGTATTATTTATTTTATAAAATAATTTGAATTAATCTCAAGTGGTTTGAGATTAATAATTTTTAAACGTTTTGCGCTAAATTAGGCTTCAAAACATTTACACCAAAATGACGTCGTTTTGACTTTACGGGAAGGATAAGAGTTAACGACGAAGTGACATTTTCGAGTGTAAAACTAAAATTCAGTGTTAGATTTACACTTTTTTAAAGTTCGATGGCATTTTCAAGTCAATGACTATAGTTGAGTGGTATGTGGTGTAGTTAACCCAAACATTATTATATGGTCTGGGCTACCACGTCATCCATGGTCCCATCCACTAGAAATTAGCCAACTAATTTCTTTGTTTTTCATGTCATATCTTCCAAAGATGAATCTTCACCCTTTTTTCTCATGTAAATAGGTAGTGGGTGGTTACATAGAAGTTAATTATGAATGGATTAGTGACATGAAAAGAAAGAAAAATTAATTGGCTGAATTTTAGTGGATGGGAACCATAGATGACGTGGTGAGCCGGGTCTATATAATAATTTCTTGAAATAAGGAGGAGTGACCAAAAAATTTAATGTATAAAATTTAATGGGTAAATTAAATAATTTGAAATTTAAATGACCAAAATAGGTCAAAGAATAAAGTTCAATACGTAGTTTACCAACATTTTATTAAGATCATATGTTGTACTCCGTTACCTTATAAAAGAAAAGGAACATATGCTGTATCATATTTAAAATCATATATTCTTCGAATTATAAAAGTTAAAGTTAACATTTAGATAAGTTTTCATCAGATTTTAAAATGTTCGTATCTATCATAAGTGTTGGAGTAGTGATAAACTATATTACAATTTTAAGAAAAGAATCAAAATTCGAATTTCAAAATACATGGAAAAGTTACTTAAAAATATATATGAAATAGAAAAAAAGTTAGTATTTATATCAATTTTTATTAGAGTTAATACTTGAATGGTCACTTGTGTTTCTCCCAGTATAGAGTTGGTCATCGATTCTGAAAAACGACAAGTGAGGTCACTTACGTTTTCGGGGCGTAAACTTTTGGTCACTCAGCCGTTTATTGCCGTTAAAAGTTGACGGCTTGCTGATCTGGCAGCGAAAAAAATAAGGGTAAACTACTGCAATGGCCACTTACGTTTATCCTATGTACATTTTTGGTCCCCGGTTTTAAAAATTAAACGTTATGGTCACTACTGAAAAGGTTTATTTCTAATTTCACCATCGAATTTAAAAAAAATCATTTTTGCAGCCAATTGGTTTGGTATCTCACTGATTTCATTCACCGAAAGGGTATTGTTGCCAAGAGAGAGAACTTTGAAGATGAAATCGAAGAGTCTCGAAGTAGTTTCGAGCTCCGGGTCGAAAAAGATCCCACTAAAAAATGGGTCTAAAAATCTTCTGATCATTGAATCGAAAAATCCAATACTCTTCAACAACTGAATCATCGAAAATTTGTCGGCTTTCAAAATTTCCTCGTCGGATTTACTCAAAACCCGAGCCCTCGTCAAAGCAATAAGCAGCTTATCAAAAACGAATCTAATGGGGTTTCCAAGGGACAAAGGAGGTCCAAAAAATGGCGCAAAGGATCGACGACCGTGTGGAAATCACCTTCGTAGTGAACTTTTACGCCAGAGTAAAACTTATGGAGATTCAAATCATCGTAATTTAATAGGTTTTGAGCTTCTGGTAGGAAATGATGAAGATTTGGAAGTCACAGTCAAAGAGAAAGCCGTCAACGACATCGGTTTGAATGCGATCATCGACCCTATAAAACCAAAATTAATTTTGATATAACAACATTTTTCAAGGACTTAATTGCAAAATGAAATAAATTTTTAAATACTTAAAAGACTCACAAAATGACAAGGATTCAAACTTTAAGTATTTCTAAATCAAAAGCCAAGTATCCCAAAAAATTTCTAAGTATTTTCAATCTAAATTTTTGAAGTTTAGTCCAGGCGTACCGATACGGTTACATCTGCATCGATACAGTTTCTGGCTACTAGAAACGAGTCAAGAAAAGTGTATTGATACGCTCCTTGCCGTATCGATACGGTTTTCAGACTCGATGTAATCCTGGAAACTAGAGACTACTTACCGTATCGATACGCTCCTTTCCGTACCGATACGAGTTGGTAAGATTTGAAAAATCTTAGCATTTAATTTTTGATCGTTGCCTTGTCAGATTTTTGGAACCAAACATTTTGAAAATTGGTTAATAGTACCGATACGCCTAACTACTGTACCGATACACTTTTTGGTTAACCAATTCTCTATATTCCAGTAAGCAAAATTAGTACCGGTACACACTATGTTGTACCGACCACCTTTGTAAAATATGGTTATCGTACCGATACGACTCTTTGCGTATCGATACGTTATTTGTATGCAACGACTCTTTCTTCTTTTGACAGGTACCGATACGGTGACGCAAGTATAGGTACGATTGGTTGCAGAACTTCATTTATGGTGGGAAAAAGAGAGCTCAATGACTCTATTGATGATGTCAACAACCCAAACAATTAGAATTCAATGAAGAGGTATAAAAGTAAGCCATTAAAGCTATAGCAACAACTATTCATCAAGTCAAGCACATTCATGCAAAAATCCAATCCATTTTGAGCCAAATAGAGTCGAACCCTTGTACCCATCTTGTGTAATCCACTTGTATTCTTTATTTCAAGATTGGGGAGAGTGTTCTTGTAATTAGGGTAAATTATTTTACCTTTGTGAGGTGTACTTTCATTTGCCAACAACTTCTCTTGTTAAGAGTGATCTTTGATTAAGCTTTAGGTAGAAAGCTTAATCGGTTTGTAAGGTTTCCTCCTAATCCGAGAAAAGGGGAAGAATTTCTAGTGAAATTGGTTGAAAATCCTTAGTGAGAGCTAAGGTAGTGGATGTAGAGCTTGTTCTAAGCTTGAACCACTATAAATCTTTTGTGCCTTCAATTTTAGTTTACAAATTTCATCATTCAAATTTTTAAAAGTCAATTCACCCCCTCTTGGCCATTTATTCATTGATTGATCCACTCAACAAACTCCATCGGAGGCATCCAAGAGGAGAAAAGGGTCGTTATCGAAGTTCAGAAGGGTGGCGGCGGCGAGGTTGATCCCGACTATGATGACAAGTGTTGTTTTGGTGACGAACAGAGGTTTGGGGGCGAGTTGGGTAGAGGCGCGGGGAATGGTGAAGAAATGATATTTCAAGGCCATTGCCTTATCCATTTCATATTTCTTAGCAACATTCAATTGAGACGAGTAAAAAATAAGTTTATAAATTTGACGAGTTTTATTTTATAATTTAATTTTTATTTATAAAAATTTTGGAGTTGGTAAAATTGTTTGAATTTCTGTTCAAATTTGATTGTAAATATTTATAATATTATGGTACTAATTGATTGCAAAGTTTTTGGGTTGAAAATTGAATTTTTAAAAATTCAAGGGTGATATTAGAAATAAACCTTTTTAGTAGTGACCATAACGTTCATTTTTTAAAATCGGAGACCAGAAATGTATATGGGATAAACGTAAGTGGTCATTGCAATAGTTTACCCTTATTTTTTTTCACTGCTAGGTCAACAAGCCGTCAGCGTCTAACGACAACAAACGGCTAAGTGCCCAAAAGTTTACGCCCAAAAACGTAAGTGACCTTATGTTGAGTGGATCGAATGATCGAAAAGAACCAAGAGGGGGGTAAATTGGATTTTTAAGGTTCTAGGTGGTGGAAATTGCAATTTAAAAAAGTAGACAAGGAATTTTAGAGTGGTTCAAGTTCTAAATGAACTCTACATCCACTACCTTAGCTTCACTAAGGATTTGCAACAAATCCACTAATTGCTCTTCCCCTTTTCTAGGCTAAGGAGGTAACCCTTACAATTTTCGGTCAAATTTTCTACCAAAAATTTGACCCAATCCTCACACAAATAAAACAAAGAATTTGTTGGCTAAGGAAGTATCTCTCAATACAAATTGTAGCCCAATTACAAGCACTCAACCCAATTGAAATGATAAGAATGAAAAATACAATTGGGGTTTCTAGACAATAATGGGATTTAAGCACTAATGCTTGAATTTTATGTTTGGATGTTTGCTTTAGGATCAATAGTTGTTGCTGAGGCTTTTAGAGGTCCCTTTTATACCTTCTCATTGATTTCTAGCCGTTGTGGTTGTTGCATTCATCAATAGAGTCGTTGGGGGTGTTATCTTCCCTCCATAAATGCAGTCTGCAACCAACCGTTTCGAAACATCCGACCCTATTTCAAAACAGACCAAAATAGAAAGAGCCGTTGGGGTGCATTAAATAACCCGTATCGAAACGGCTAGACCAGTTTCGATACGCTAAGAGCCCGTTTCGAAACTTGTTTCGAAACATTTTGCCACTGTCAAGGGTCCTATCGAAACGGCTTGAGATCGTTTCGAAACGCCTTAACGGTTTGTTAAAAATCAGTTAAAAACTTTCAACGGTCATATTTTTCAAATCAATTTAAGAATCGTTTCGAAACACTTGATGTCGTTTCGGTACGGGGTCTCTTTGTTCTAAAGTCGTTACGAAACTTGTTTCGAAACATGGGTTGGTAGTGTTGAAATCATTTCGATGCCCGTTTCGAAACATGGGTTCACAGTTTCAGAACTGTTTCGAAACGCCTTAGGCCGTTTCGAAACAGGGACTCGAAAATTATTGTTTTGGCTTTAAGAACACTTAGAAAATATTTGATAAACTTAGTTTTTAACTTAGGCATATTCTTTAAATCATATAGGGATGTTTGAGACTTAAAAATTCGTTTTTACATTTTCAATTTAGTCCTTAGGTTCTTTAGTTATATCAAAATTAAAATATCGGTTTCACAATCTCCCCCTTTTTGATATAACAAAACCAAAGTTAGAATTTTTAAGAGTTTTGAAAATTTTGAACACATTCTAACTCCCCCTCAATTTAAGATAGGTTTTTAAGGTTTTAAAAAGATTTAAGGATTTAAATTCAAGGTTTAAAACTTAAAAACACTTAAAACATTTAAAAACGAATTTTGGCTCTTAGATTACTTCTCCCCCTTTTTGTTAGATCAAAAATAATAAACAAGGCTCATAGAGAAGAGATAGGGTTAATAGCAAAAAGCAATAAGCAATAAGCAACAATAATATTAATTCATAAAATTAAAATATCCAAAACATAAATCTTCAACAATAAGTTCAAAGCATAATCCCAAATGAAATCAAAAGCATAGGTTCATAAAACATAATGGAAATAAAGATGCAAACTTAAACCTAAAATGCATTGCTAATATGATATGTCATGAGAAACCTAGGCCTCGTCGTCACCATCATCATCTGAGGTCTCATCATCGCTCTTGACTTGAGAACGGGGAAACTTCATCCATTGGCCATAAAAGGTGGAGAAGGACATGTCCATGGCCGAGTGTTAATTCTCAAGGGATTGGAGTCGATCCTCTACATTTTGCAAGCGTGTATTGATAGCACCAAAGCCCGAAGCCATGTTAGTGTCCATGGCGTTGAACCGCTCGGTAAGGAAGGTCGTGAGAGCTTCATTGTTCGTAACTTGAGCTTGTGGTTGAGGTTCAACGGGAGGAGGAGGAGGAGGAGGTGCTTCCCTATCAACACGTTCCCAATGTTCATTGTTTACATAGCAAAAACCGGACTTACGAAGAGAGGACTCACCAATTTTTGACTTGCGGGGTTCCGGAGAGTCGTAGGTGCAATCAAGATTAAGCGTGCTAAAGATGTGACCTAAAACCGTTCCATAAGTGAAGGATTTCAGTGCATCAGTGTCACGAAGCTTAACATTGTTAACCATTTCGAAAAATATGATCTTAACTAGATTAGGGCGCTCACCACGACGGAAACACTCAAGCCAAAAATAGTCTACTTGACGAATGTGAGAATATTTACCTCCAGAGGGGCGAAAGAACCATGAGACCATCAAATGAAGGAATCTATCGTGCGCATCCAAGCTAAGCACCGAACCGGTGTGAGAACCAAAGTGACTTTCATTCTCAATTCCTTCGTTCTTAATAGAAAACGTAGACTCCAAGAGAGGGATGTTAATGACAATCCTTTTCCCTAAGATAAAAGACTCAAGGCCAACAACTTCGGAGTTGTCTTCATCATTGATAAATTGAGCATTGGAGTAAAAGAGAAGTACCATGTGTTTGTAGCAAATGTCCGGGATGCTCAAAAGACCAAGAAAACTCCATTCTCTCAAACGGTCGAGGTAACGAAAAAGAAAGCGTTCGGAGTCAAGAAACTCGAGATCAATAACACGCTCACAACGAACTTCGTACTCCTTGACATATTTGAAGCGATCCCTCATCTCTTGAGTTCGAAGATATTTTTGAAAGAGCATGGTGAAATTTGGATGAATACTCGAGTCACCGGATTGAACGGACTTACGCTTTTTGTTAACATTCTCCGTAGCCATCCTAAAAATATTAAGCAAGCAATTTAAAAAATTAAGTGTATGCATGAGTGTTCGTAATTCAATCCAATGGTGAATCCCACTTAGGTTTAAAAACAAGGATACAAAACAAAACAAAAATATTTTAAGAGAAAAACAGTAAATAAAATACGAGAGAAAAATTATATATTCGAATAAAAAAAATGAAGATTTTGAAAAAACTTTACAAGATTTGAAAAACCCAAGTATCAAAACATATAAACTATACAAAATTAAAATTTTCTAACCTAAGATTCGAATACAAATTGAAAGGAAAAGAAGATGAAAATTACCTTAAATTGGGATTTTGGATGAATGGATGAAATTCCTTGCACAAGATTGTTGAAGCTTGCTTAGACTTGTATTTAAGAGTAAAACCCCTCAAGATTTGGTGAAAAACAATGAGGTTTAGAGGGTTTTTATAGGAAAAAACGATTTTAGGGTTTTTAGGGTTTTGGGAGAGTTTTAGTTTGTGTTTAACTTTAACATTAAATCCTCTTTTAAAGCAGTCTACGAATCCGTTTCGGAACGGTGTAGACCGTTTTGAAACGCGGGCATGAAAGTTTGACCGATTTTTCAACTTCAGCTGACCGTTTCGATACGTGTTTGACCATATCGAATCCCTGTTGACCCGTATCGAAACTTGTTTCGATACACCCCTTGGCAGTAGCCAAAACGTTTCGAAACCCTGTTAAGGCGTTTCGAAACGCCCTTCTCTCAGATAGCAATTTAAAGCAACCGTATCGAAACAGGAGAACCCGTTTCGATACACCTGGGCCTGGAAGTGCATATGAGGCTCTAAAAGTGCAGAAAAATGAATTTTTCTAAGGCCTAACTTGCATGAATGACATAAATGAGCATGAAAAACATATGCAAACATAAACATACTCCCCCTAGCTATAGGCATGGATGAAATTAGGAGTAAAAACACATAAACATGGCATTTCACAAGATCAAGCAATTTTAAGCAAAAAAGAGGTCCTAAAAGGTCAAGATATGCTAGCTAGACCTAACTCTCTCCTAAGGGACCAAAAACGCTCTTTGTCTAAAGGTTTTGTAAATATGTCCGCTAATTGATTTAAGGTGTCAACATACTCTATAACCACATCTTCTTTAAGAACATGATCTCTAATGAAATGATGCCTTATTTCTATGTGTTTGGTTCTAGAGTGTTGGATGGGATTTTTTGTCAAACATATGGCACTAGTGTTATCACATTTAAGGGGTATGGTTTCAACTTTAATACCATAATCTAAGAGTTGTTGCTTCATCCAAAGGACTTGAGCACAACAACTCCATAAGGATATGTACTCGGCTTCGGTGGTAGATAAGGCTACACTATTTTGTTTCTTAGAGAACCAAGATATGAGCATACTACCTAGGAATTGACAAGTTCCCGAAGTACTCTTCCTATCGATTTTGCACCCCCATAATCCGCATCTGAATAAGCATGAAGGTTGAAGGTGGAGTCTCTAGGGTACCAAAGACCTAAACAATGAGTATCTCTAAGGTACCTAAAGATTCTTTTAGCGGCTATAAGGTGAGACTCTCTAGGACTAGCTTGAAACCTAGCACACAAGCAAACACTAAACAAGATATTCAGTCTACTTGCGGTAAGGTAAAGCAATGATCCAATCATAGAACGGTAAAGCATAGAGTCAACACACTTACCTCCTTCATCTTTGTCAAGCTTTGTAGATGAGCTCATAGGTGTGGCTTGAGGCTTTGCATTCTCCAAGCCAAACTTCTTGAACATGTCCTTTATGTACTTTGCTTGATTGATGAAGGTGCCATCCTTCTTTTGCTTGATTTGGAGTCCCAAAAAGAATGAGAGCTCCCCCATCATGCTCATCTCAAATTCACCTTGCATTAGCTTAGCAAACTCTTTGCAATGACATTCGTTAGTAGAACCAAAAATAATATCATCGACATAAATTTGTACTACTAAGATGTCATTTTTATACATTTTTATAAAAAGTGTAGTGTCCACCTTGCCTTTTTCAAAACCCTTTTCAATTAAAAAGTTTGAAAGCCTTTCATACCAAGCTCTAGGAGCTTTTTTTAAACCATAAAGAGCTTTAGTGAGTTTGAAAACATGATTTGGAAATTTTGAGTCTTCAAAACCCGGCGATTGTTCCACATACACTTCTTCATTTATAAAACCATTTAAAAACGCGCTTTTAACATCCATTTGAAAAAGCTTGAAGTCATGATAACATGCATATGCAAGCAACATCCTAATGGCTTCCATTCTAGCTACGGGTGCATAGGTTTCATCAAAATCTATTCCCTCTTCTTGAGTGTAACCTTGTGCTACTAGTCTAGCTTTATTTCTCACAATGTTACCACTCTCATCTAGCTTGTTCCTAAAGACCCATTTAGTTCCTATGGTAGATTGATTATTAGGCCTATCAACTAATGTCCAAACATTACTTCTCTCAAATTGATTTAACTCTTCTTGCATGGCCATAATCCAAAAATCATCTTCCAATGCTTCTTTTATATTCTTAGGCTCTATGCATGAGATAAATGCAACATGATTCATTAATCTAAGAGAAGATCGAGTGGTTACCCCCTTGGATGGATCACCCAAGATTTCACCATCTTTGACATAGTTGAACTCCCTTGGGTAGCTCACTTCCTTTTCCTCAAGAGCCAAGTCCTTCAAGGCTTCAAGAGGTGGATCTTGTGTGTCCTCTTCTTTTGTTGGAATCTCATCCTCCTTTGAAGTTTGTCCTCCATTAAAGGCATTTATGATTCCTACATCATCATCATCACAAGAATCCTTCCTTGGAAGGAGGTTATCACCGAATACAACATGTATAGATTCTTCTACTACTAAAGTTCTCTTGTTAAATACTCGATATGTTTTAGAGGTTAAAGAGTATCCTATGAAAATAGCTTCATCACTTTTTGCATCAAATTTACCTAAGTTGTCTTTTCCATTATTTAAAACAAAACACTTGCAACCAAAATGGTGAAAATAGCTAATGTTAGGCTTTTTAGATCTTAAAATCTCATAAGGTGTTTTCTTTAAAATTAGCCTAATCATTACTCGGTTAACAATATAGCAAGCGGTGTTTGTGGCTTCCGCCCAAAAATATTTAGGTAAATTATTTTCACAAAGCATGGTTCTAGCCATTTCTTACAAAGTTCATTTTTCCTCTCAACTACCCCATTTTGTTGAGGAGTTCGAGGAGCTGAAAAATTGTGGCTAATACCATTTTCATTCAAAAATTCTTCAAACCCTAAATTTTGAAACTCGGTTCCATGATCACTTCTAATATGTGAAATTCTAAGTTCAAGATCATTTTGGGTTAGTTTTGAAAATGTGATGAATTTTTCTAAAGCATCATCTTTAGTATTTAAAAATAGAACCCAAGTAAATCTAGAAAAATCATCAACAAGTACAAATGCATAAGATTTACCACCCAAGCTCATAGTCCTAATTGGCCCAAATAAATCCATATGGATAAGTTGTAAACATCTACTTGTAGAAACATCATTAATGGATTTAAAGGAAGACCTATGTTGTTTACCCTTAGAGCATGCATCACAAATTTTATCGTTTGAAAATTTAATCTTGGGTAAACCTCTAACTAGATCAAGGGAAACTAGTTTTTCTAAAACACTAATGCTAGCATGTCCTAGTTTCCAATGCCACAACCATGCATCATTTTCATTTTGTGCTACTAAGCATGCATGAGATGTATGTATGTCATCTAGATGCACCATGTATATGTTCCCTATGCGATGACCTATGAGCATAATATTATTAGATTTAATGTCAACAATTTTGCACCCATTTTTATCAAATAAAACATTAAATCCTTTATCACACAATTGACTTATGCTCAATAAGTTATGTTTAAGACCATCAACATACAAGACATTTTCAATGAGAATAGTAGAGTGATTACCTATGGAGCCAATACCTTTAATGTGGCCTTTGGAGTTGTCACCAAATGTTACTACTCCTCCACTTTTTGGCTTTAGATCCATGAATCTACTCTTGTCTCCGGTCATATGCCTTGAGCATCCACTATCAAGGTACCATGAGTTTTGACTTTGTGCTTTGGCCTTGTAGCAATGCTCCCCCTACAAACAAAGATATTAAGCTTTTGTTTTTGGTACCCAAATCATTTTGGGTCCATGAGTGTTAGCTCCAAAAACCTTGGTTCCCTTAGGAATCCAAGATGACATAGCAACAATGTTATTAGATTTTACAAGTTCCTTAGGAACCCATACACTTCTAATCCTTTTAGTTCTAGTATGTCTAGGAAAGCTACCTTGTTTGTAGTAATTAGTCTTTTTCTTAGGTTGGTTTGTTTTTGAAGATTAACCTATTTCATGCTTCACACTACCAACATTTTTAAAAGACTCTTTGATCTTATTTAGCTCATCTAACATCTTTTGGTGTTCAGTATTACATTGAGATAAAAGATTATTAAGATCAATATTTTCATCTTGAAAAAATTTTAGTTCATCTTTCAACCCTAATATCTTTTTCTCAAATTTTAAATTAGCTTGAGAGAGTAAGTCATTTTTATCATTTAGTTCCAAAATGATTTTCTTATTCCTAATGACCGACTCCTTATATTTCTCAACTAATTCATCATAGACCTCTTGCAACTCATCATATGCATCATTTAATTCATCATATGTAAAATCTAAAGATGATGAGTTAGAGGTTACCATAGAGGAATCTTCCTCAAGTGCCATGAGGCAAAGGTTGGCCACTTCTTGTTCATCATTCTCGGATGACTCCTCATCACTCCAAGTAGCAAGCTTGGCTTTGAGCTTCTTCTTCTTCTTCTCAAAGCCCTTCTTCTTGAGTTGAGGGCACTCCGAACGTATGTGGCCGGGTTTATTGCACTCGAAGCAAATGATTTGATCTCTTGCTTCTTCTTTGTTCTTACCTTTGAAGTCCATCTTTCTTTGGATTTTTCTTCCCTAGTTGGACCTCATAAAGCGTGAGAATCGTTTGGCTATCATAGCCAATTCTTCTAGCTCAACCTCCTCACTAGAAAAGCTCTCCTCAAGTAATGAAGCTTTGAGAGCTATTCTCATCTTCTTCTTCTTTTCTACCTCTAGCTTTTCTACTCTCTTCTCTTCTTTCTTCTTCTCTTCTTCCCTTCCTTGCTTCATAATCTCATGATTAAGGAGAGAACCCATTAGCTCATCAAGCTTTAAAGTCTTCAAATTTTTAGCTTCTATAATGGCGGTTCTCTTCCCATCCCAAGATTCGGGAAGTGAATAGAGTAGCTTCCGGACAAGTTTATCTTCCGGTATTATCTCTCCAAATCCTTTGAGCCCATTGACTATGGTGGAGAACCGATCAAACATCTTGGACACCGTCTCATCGGGCTCTATCTTGAAATTTTCATAACTAAGATTGAGAATTCCAATCTTAGTTTCCTTGACATCATTGGTTCTCTCATAGGTAGTCTCAAGAGTGTCTCACACTTCTTTGGCACTCTCAATGGATGATACTTTGGAGTAGATGTCCGAACCGAATGAACAAAAGAGCATGTGGAGAGCTTTGTCATTTATTTGGATCTTTCTCTTTTCTTCTTCACTCATCTCCACCTTTTTCTTCAAAACCATCTTCCCTTCACTATCTTGCTTCAACAGAATGTAGGGGTCATCTTCAATTACATCACAAACCAAGTAGTCATTGGACTTGATGAAGAGGCGCATTCTATTCTTCCAAAACGGATAGTTGTCACCATTGAAGAATGGTGGTTTTGTAGTGGATTGAGACTCATACATGCTCGAACCGGAGGTATAAGCCATCTCTTGATTTTTGGATGATCACACTCTTCCTAGGAACTCCTCTTGTGGTTGTTAATCCTCAAAGAGGTAGGCTTTGATACCAATTGTTGAGTGGATCGAATGATCGAAAAGAACCAAGAGGGGGTGAATTGGATTTTTAAGGTTCTAGGTGGTGGAAATTGCAAATTAAAAAAGTAGACAAGGAATTTTAGAGTGGTTCAAGTTCTAAATGAACTCTACATCCACTACCTTAGCTTCACTAAGGATTTGCAACAATTCCACTAATTGCTCTTCCCCTTTTCTAGGCTAAAGAGGTAACCCTTACAATTTTCGGTCAAATTTTCTACCCAAAATTTGACCCAATCCTCACACAAATAAAACAAAGAATTTGTTGGCTAAGGAAGTATCTCTCAGTACAAATTGTAGCCCAATTACAAGCACTCAACCCAATTGAAATGATAAGAATGAAAAATATAATTGGGGTTTCTAGACAATAATGGGATTTAGGCACTAATGCTTGAATTTTATGTTTGGATGTTTGCTTTAGGATCAATAGTTGTTGCTGAGGCTTTTAGAGGTCCCTTTTATACCTTCTCATTGATTTCTAGCCATTGTGGTTGTTGCATTCATCAATAGAGCCGTTGGGGGTGTTATCTTCCCTCCATAAATGCAGTCTGCAACCAACCGTTTCGAAACGCCCGACCCTGTTTCGAAACAGAACAAAATAGAAAGAGCTATTGGGGTGCATTAAATAGCCCGTATCAAAACGGCTAGACCAGTTTCGATACGCTAAGAGCCCGTTTTGAAACTTTTTTCGAAACATTTTGCCACTGTCAAGGGTCGTATCGAAACGGCTTGAGATCGTTTCGAAACGTCTTAACGGTTTGTTAAAAATCAGTTAAAAAGTTTCAACGATCATATTTTTCAAATCAATTTAAGAACCGTTTCGAAACATTTGATGTCGTTTCGATACGGGGTCTCTTTGTTCTAAAGCCGTTTCGAAACTTGTTTCGAAACATGGGTTGGTAGTGTTGAAATCATTTCGATACCCGTTTCGAAACATGGGTTCACAGTTTCAAAACTGATTCGAAACGCCTTAGGTCGTTTCGAAACAAAGACTCGAGAATCACTGTTTTGACTTTAAGAACACTTAGAAAATATTTGATAAACTTAGTGTTAGGCGTATTCTTTAAATCATATAGGGATGTTTGAGGAATTAAATTTTTTTTTTACATTTTCAATTTAGTCCTTAGGTTCTTTAGTTATATCAAAATTAAAATATCAGTTTCACACCTTAATAGTCGTTTTTCAGAATCGGTGACCAACTTTGTACTGAGTGAAAACGAAAGTGACCATTTCGGTAGTTAACCTTTTTTATTATTATGTTTTTTTATAAATTCTAATTCTAATTTTGAACAACTTGACTAACCGACCAAATGTAGTTGCTCTATCTGTTTTTATCATTGTTTTCGTCGGATTTCAAAAGTTGGAATATAATCTTGATGTTTTGTTAAAAGTAACAAGGCATTTAAATTTTATTAATAAATCTCGTTAATAGAAGTGTTATATTCCTCGAGTCTGTCCTGTTATTGAATTGTAATTTCTTTTTAATTCATAAAAACTTTTAGATTATATTTTTGTTACTAGACCACTAAATTAACAACATGAAAAAAATATTAGATGGACCTGACTGACCACGTCGTTCGTGGTCCTAGCCAATAAAATGCATTCATGTCATTTTTTTTCAAGGTGAATTTTCACCTCTTTCTTACATGTTAGTAAAGAGTAGATAATTATTGGGTAGTTATGTTAAGGTGGATGGATCTTATTGACTAAGACTACAGATGACGTGGTAAGTCAGGTTCATCTAATGATTTTTCTAATAACAGATAGATAATATGATACTTTTGTGCTTTCGTAGAAGTAAAAATATACATTTTTCTATTCATTTTGTGCTAACATGAATTTTTTTTTCATTTTTCACCTCATCATCTTCTTCATCAAAATCTTGAATTTTTCATCCATTTTCAGTTGCGATCAAAGTTCATCGTTCTTTAACATTTTTTGTGGTCGCCATAGACATTAGACATTGAAGATTTTGCCTCATCATCTTCTATCATTTTATCGATTTAGATTGTCTAAAACCTCTTTTAAACTTAAAAAATAAAATATAATAAATTTATATTTTTGGGTTTTTTTTGGGGATTTTAAAAACATTTTTTTTGGGATGTTCGTTTAAGAATCCAAAGAGTGAAAACATTCTTTTAAAAACACAAACAACATACCTTACAACTAGCGCTAGTTGTAGAATATTCGGAGAAATGCCAACGACCTTGAGTTTTTTCTGCTTTTATGTATTCAATGTTGATCACGTAATTTCTTATCCAGTGGTTATACGTTTTTGCCCTCACCTTCATTTGCATGTGAAAATCTTGTCATAACTCGACTATTTGTATTTGATACATTAAAAATTAACGATTAATTGTATTATGGCATTCCATTAAAAATAATTAGACATAAGTCATACAGTGTGGTTTGATGATTATTCACCTTATTTATTAGAATTCAATTTTCACTTATGAGAATAAAGTATATTTCGTAGTGAGTCGTTTGTCTTCTCAAAAAAATATCCGGTCAAAAAAATCACCAATACTATTTACTTTAGATAACCATTACTTAGGGGGAAGGTCGTGGATGATAAGAAATGGCGTGAGACCAGTAAAAAAAATTCAAATTTAGTTTAGGGATGTTTTAGCTGACATGAAAGGGTTTCTGTTTTTGTTTTCTTGGTTCGTTAGTTTTATTCGAACTCATCTATCTCCGTTCTACGGCCCTTTAAGGACTACGATATCTAAATATTATATTTCTTAATTTCTATTTATGTCTCGATAATGTAGTTAAACTATTAAAGTTGGGGGACAGTTGCTCTCCCACCTTCCACTTACATTTGTCCTTGATTACAATAAAATGCTCGAGCTAACAAGTTTAGGGACGATTGTAAGTGGAGGTGGGAGGGGTAATTGTCCCTGAACTTTGATGGTTTAACTACATTTTAGGTCATTGATAGTTTTGAAATAATTTTAATTAAGTCTTTGCCCCTTTTGAAATTGTCTGGTTTAATTTATTTTTAGGACTTTATTAGTTTTAAAATTAATTAAATTAAGTATTGACTCCTCAATTTTCCTAATTTAATTACTTTTTAAGACCTTTTAATTTTAAAAGTAGTGAAATTAAATCATAATTCCTTTAATTTTATTATTTAATTATTTTTTAAGATTTCAATCGTTCCAAAATTAAACAACTTGCTCCATACGATTCAATCCTGACACTATACCTGAGCAGGTTGGACATGCATCCAATTCCATGGGAAACAATAGAGACAAATGACTCTAGCCACCCAATCAACAACTTTATTACATTCTCTAGGAATGAAAGAAAAGAACATAAATTTGACAAAGGACAAAAGTTCTCGTTCAGCGGTAAAACTTTCCTACCAAGAATGGTCTTTCTCTACGAGTCTATTAACAAGAACACAGTTATCCGATTCAAAAATTACATGGGAGAAACCTTGTCCCACAAAAAAAATAAAAAGGGGAGGACAAGCCAAATGAACGTGCCTTACGCGTCATCTCCCTCTTCCCCCAAACTTCAGCTTTCTTCGTTTCCAACCCGATGCCGCGATTTCCACATCCAACTGGCGTTGTTGCTTGGCGATGCTCTCAGGCTGCTGGATTCCCGACTGAAGCGAGCCATCGTCACCAGCTAAGGTGTAGTTTCACGGTGAGTGCGTGTCTACGGAACGAGGTGCTAGAATCAAAACATAATAGATATGAAATATAAACCCCAAGATCTATCATGTCAAATCATCAAGAACAATAAACCAAAATAATCTGAATGCAGAAGCGTACCTGAATTCATTGATAGATTGAAAATCTTGAATCTTGATGTGGAAATCCCAAGAACTTTGGTATTGATCTTCCAAGAAGATAGGTTATCTCTTGAAGTAAAACTCTCTGACGGGGAAGGAGAGAAAAACAAGTTAACCTATTTCTTGGGGACCACTACCTCTTTATATAGTTGATTTATTAAATCAACTATTAAATATTTATAACTCTGTCCCTCATTGAATTATAAATATATCTTACGGTATCTACACTTTTATTTCCATAACATTTTAATACCTATAACACGCTTAACTTAATTGGTCACTTTATTTTGTGTCATACTTTATAATAGCAACATACATTTTTACATATGTGCCCACAATTGCGGATTTGAATCCAACAATCTCCCACTTGGGCAACATATGTTTCTTGATAAATGTACAACCTTATGAGCTCAAAAAATTTGCTATTATATAATAGGTATTCTATAACAATCTCGTCCATCAACTATATTCATATAGGATCAAAGCGGTCTTCGCCATATCAATCATGACTGGACCCATCAATGGTCACGTATACAAACATAATCAAATGACATAGATCAATCATGGATGCGTAGCATGGAAAATTACATGAAATGTGAACCGAACATGTCTATTTCCAACTGGTCCTACTAAACCTTAGTGAGATCAACTTTATTGAATTCAGAGTGTGCATAAACCAAAAAAACTTTATTTCTACAGAAAATAATCTTAAATAACTTTAAACTGAAGTAACCGAAATTGTGTCTAAACCAAATGAGCATTTTTCAAAATTACAAAACTCCCACTAAAACCGAATATCCTTAAATAACATTGCACCCACATGAGTAGTGTGCTCATGAAAGACCTTGGGTGACAATTTCTTAATATGCGCGCAATTATGGAGTTTGTACCATCATGCTCTATAAACACACAACCACTCTGAATTTTCTTTAACAACTAGGAACGTAATATTTATGTCCTTCAAGTTTGAAGTGTTCCTATTGTGTATAGAATAAATGAATGCATACTTATTGTCACAAAATAACTAAAGTGGTCTTTTTATTCAATCTAAAATTATCAGTCCATGTGACAAAATTCTTTTGCATCAATATTCTATTAGAATCGAAGTCTATAAACCTAATGATCTCTAACTTACCAGAACTCCGACATGTGAGCAAGTAATTTTTGTTCTCTGAAGATATCTCATAACCCCATTGGCTGCTATCCAATGGTCCATAATATGATTCCTCAAATATCTGTTTAACATTCCAACAATGTACACAATTTCCGAACGCATACATACTTAAGCATAAATTAGATTCTCAATAGCTTATGTATAGAGAATCTTTTGGATTTTTTAAATTTCAAGGTTACTTTTAAGGCATTGAGTAAGATAATACTTATCTTTTTTTTAGCAATATGAGTGTCACTTGGTTTACTCCCACTGGACTTGTAGTATATACAAGTGTCAACTAAATTTATCTCAAAACCAAATGAGATAATCAAAATGAAATTTATATTTTCATTACTGAGAGTCTTACTTAAGCTCACAGATGAATTTCTTTAATTTACATATCATTGATATTGTATCATAAGACACAACTCTATGATTGTACCATATAAATATTTTCTTCAATGTTGCCATTGAAAAACACAAGCTTAACATTCATCTTATGTAGCTTAAGATTAACATAAGCAACAAGCGTCGTGATTATCCTGAAAGAATTTTTCAATAAAACTTGAGAGAAAGTCTCTACAAAATCAATGTCTTCTTTTAGAGCATATCCTTTAGATACAAGACGTGCTTTATACTTATCGACATTACCATTTCAACCCCTATTGGTTTTAAATATTTATTTACAACCAATTGGTTTGCACCTTAAGATAATGAGACAAGTTCCTTAACTTTATTGTCTTGCATAAAATTATACTATTCTTGAATGACATCAATCCACTTTTGAGAGTTAAAACTTTTATGGTCTGATAAAAACGATTGAGTCATTTTCTATCATTCCATTGTTACCTTATTTTCTTGAAGAAATACAACATAATAATTCGGAATAGTATTTCATCTTCCTCTCGTGGACATCTTTAATGACACTTATTTTTTTAAGGTTGTTGAGTTTGTTCTTCTGAAACAATTACCTTATCTTGAATGAGAGTTGTTCAACATTGTTTTGTTGAGGTACTTAATTCACTTCTTGATTAATGATAGGTGTGAAAACCTAAACATCATCAAAAGTGATAGTATGAATTAAATTATAATTCAATTCCTCCTCAATAACAATGCATCTTACCTTATTTCTCCCTCCAAACTCAACATCTTAAAAAAAGTTATAAATATCTCCTTAAAGTAATCTTCATTGTGGGATCATAAAATTTACAGCACATAGATCACTCGAAATAACCGAAGTAGTTGCTCGCTTTTAAACTTGAATTACTTCATATGTGTCCTAACTTGTTACAAAAGAAATCAACCCTTTGTAACTTATTGTTGTTTCTTTTGAGTAGGACCCTTAGCAACTTTATTCTAATATTGTTTTTTGCCCTTATTCTTAGAGACACTAACTAAATGAGCACTAATTAAATTAATACTTTTACACTTATAATGCTTCAACTTTTCTTCATCTTGAACATAATGAGAAATGAGCCCAATTAGAGTTTATTTCTCCTTTTGGCAGTTACAACTGAATCTGAATTGGTTAAATTGTATAGGAAGCGGTACCAAAATCATAAGAACAAATAATTGTTAGAGAGTTTGATCTTAAGTGCCTTAGATTTTGAAGCAATATTAAGAATTTTCATAATCTACTCCCTCACATTTCCTTGACCCTTATACTTCATAGACATCAAAGAAAGCATAAGTGATGTCATCTTAACCTTAATGTTTTGGATAAAACATTTCTTAATTTCGTCAAGGAAACCTGAATAATCTCTTTATATTTGTGCTCCTAAGGATATCTAGAATGTTGTGTTTTATGATCATTAGACTCATGCGATTCGAACGATCTCACCTCTCAAAACACCTTTTATGGGTGCTTACTGTAGTGAGAGGTGCAAGTTGTTCATTCCTTAGTGCAAAGTCTATGTTCATACATTAAAATACTATATGTAAGTGTCCTTTTTATTCCTTGAAATTAGTTTCACTAAACATGAGTGTAGAATGTATTTAATAGATATTGTGACAACAAAAATAAATTACCTAAATATAGAACAAAAATAAGTAAATAAAATAGAAACAAGCTCACATAAATATTCATAAGTAAACAAATAAATTCAAAATAATGGCTAGTTCCCCTCAAGATACCAAGCACAACATTAATATCAAGTCTTTGGACGGTAATATTAACTGTAAGCGGTACTCTTGTTGTAGCAATCAAACATTGACAATAAACTATGTCAAACAATAGGCTAATCTTTGGACTAACGTATTGCTCACATAAAATATCTTATAATCGTCACACATTTATCGCCACAGTTGTCGTTGTAATTCTGTCAAATATTAACTTTCCTTTGGGTCAATTAATAAATGCATGAATTACAAAAACCCATAATTATCTTAATATTTTAAATAAACTAATCTACACAAAAGCGGTCACTTTGGTGACATTATGTTTCAATTAATCCATTAAAATATTAGACATCCGAAGCCAAAATATGAATTTATTTGTTTCAAAATATTTGTCTTAATTTTATCTTTCAATCAAATTAAAAGATAACCAAAATAATAATAAATTTGAATAAAGGTAAACCTCATATCAAGATACCGGACACTCTATTAATATTTCATCTTTGGACAAAATATTAACTTGTAAGTAATATCCTGGTATAGTAATCAAACACTGATAATAAGAACATGTCAAATAGAAATCTTCCTTTGGGCCGATTTATTACTGACACGTAAAACTGAATAATTATCACATTTTTATTACCACAGTTGCACATGTAATAATGTTAATTATTAACCTTCCTTTGGGCCGATTAATACTAACATAATCCGACTTACATGCACAAAACCTTCTATATTTTAAAATAAAATAATTTCCACAATAGAGGTCACTTTGGTGACTTAATGCTTCAATTAATTTATCTCAAAATATATAATATAAATATATCGATATTCAAATTTAAAATTTTGTAACAGTTAAAACTGAAATTTCTGATAACACTTGAGTTTTCCGAAATAACCTAAAGTAAGGTTGTCTGAATGGGGCTATCAGAAATCGAAAAACCTAAATCTTTGATTGTTTCTTTAAAGGGTAATGTTCACGAATAGTCCCTTTCGTTTGGTGTTTGTTTTAGTTTGGTCACCAGATTTCAAAACAGCGTATTGTGGTCCCTTACGTTAATAATGTGTTTTATTTTAGTCACTCTTCCGTCATTCTCCGTTAAAGGAGTAACGGACGGCTGACATGGAATTTTGAAAATTAAAAAATTCCACGTGTATAATACACGTGTATTATATTTATACACATGGCCATCCCCTCTCTTTCCCTCCGCTTCTCCATTCTTCTTTCCCTTTCTTTCGCCGCCTCTTCATCTCCCCCCTTCTTCTTCTCCAATCTCCAATCACCACCATCAATCCCCAAAGCTACGCCATCCGATTTGCTCTCGTTTAACCCTTTGGTCGCAGGTTAACCCTTTGGTCTCCGGTCAACCTTGCTCCTACTGCACCGTTATTTCGGCAAACTTTTACGAGTTCCTCCAACTCCGGACAGCTAGTTACATAAAGAAGGAAAGATAATCATGTGTGGGCTTGCCATCATAACAAAGTACAATCACAGTACTCTGAAAATATTGACACTCTAAAGTCTAAACATATTGTGATAAGTGTACCTGCATTCATAGAGAAGACTACAGCTGTGGTGACTTTCGTTCATCAAATCGCCGAGCTTCTTCAGCTTTTCCTCCTCGCTACAAAATGAATTATGAAATTATTAAAAATAGCAAAACGAGTTTAGTTGGACAGGAGAATGATCTATAAATTTTCAGGCCTAAATCATGTTCCACAAGAACTCCAATCAGCTGAGATTGAATCTCCAGGCACATCAATATAGCTCCATTGCACCAGTAAAAAATCACCATAGGGAAATTTTAAAGAGTTGTATTCCTTGAAAAATTATAGCTATTAAAGTTACCTCAAGTTCGATGTCACAGTGTCTTTGAACGCATAAACCCGGTTAGCTTCAGAGTACACATGAGCAGCTCTCTGGAAATTAGGACCAAGTGATAAATGAATACACTAACATAAACAAATCAAATCTTACTTGTAGTTAATTATGATATTGATTCAAAAATCAATTTTATTCAACTTCAGCCTATGAGAAGTACCTGATGCAACTTGAAGTGCTTGGCTGCTTTTAGCACATCCAGAGAAGTTGGGTTATCACCCAAGATTGATGGAAGATCCTTCTCGGTGATTTTCTCGATTTCTTCAGAGGTATATGGCTCCTCCTTCAAATATTCCTGCAGCAAAAGGTAAAAATATAGTTTCAAATTATGGGAGATAAAAATATAGAAACCTTGTGGAGGAAGAAAAATAAATGATAGAAACCTTGACAGCAAGCAGAGGATCATTAGAACTGCGGCCTTTGGCAAATTGAACACACAACCCACACGACGCTTAATCTTAGGTTGAGTTCACCGGCGACCAAAGGGTTAACCGGCGACCAAAGGGTTAAACGAGAGCAAATCGGACGGCGTAGCTTTGGGGATTGATGGTGGTGATTGGAGATTGGAGAAGAAGAAGGGGGTAGATGAAGAGGCGGCGAAAGAAAGGGAAAGAAGAAGCGGAGGGAAAGAGAGGGGATGGCCATGTGTATAAATATAATACACGTGTATTATACACGTGGAATTTTTTAATTTTCAAAATTCCATGTCAGCCGTCCGTTACTCCTTTAACGGAGAATGACAGAAGAGTGACTAAAATAAAACACATTATTAACGTAAGGGACCACAATACGCTGTTTTGAAATCTGGTGACCAAACTAGAACAAACACCAAACGAAAGGGACTATTCGTGAACATTACCCTTCTTTAAAAAAATTCCTTAAGCATGTGTTTCCCAAAAACGAAGTCGAATTCAAAACATTCAATCTTTAACTAAAAGCTAAAATCAAAAGTATTATACAAATGAGTAATTCATATAATAATCACATAAAAACTTTAATATTACTATATGTTTTGCCAAAGATCAAAATCAAATACATAATCAAAAGCCTTATTATAACTTTATGTCATTATACCAAATATATATCAATCCAATCCATAGATGTATTAAGCAAAACATAACGAAAATTAAAGTCTTATGGCATAACGACTAATTTGAATGAAATCGAAACATGGAATCAAAGACCATTATTGTTCCAGTTTTCTAGCTGTTTGACCTAATCGATAGCTCGGCATGAAACCAAGCCTTCCACTGTGTTAAAAGCAAAATATTCTGCATGCCAATCAAACTCCCAAAAGGGTCAAACATGGACAGATATATCTCAATCAAATTAATTATGTAATAACCAATTTTATTTGTAAACTGTGAATAGAACTTTTGGCATTGGTATAGGTAGGCATGAGTTATTAAAAAAAATTATAATCGATATAAAATATATCCGAATTATACCAAAATTGTATATGAGAATTTTAATCTCATACGCCGTAAACCTTAAAACTCGATAAAGGAAATATAATATTCTTAATTGATTTCAAATATCAAGTTTTGCTAAAATTAAAACTCAAATTTTGATAAACAATAGAATCTTGAAGCACTGAATTCTTTAACGTTTTGAGTAACTTAGTAATTCATATTGAATTGGGGGCATGCAATAAACAAGTATTCTGACAAAATTCTGCTATAATATTGAAATATGTTGTGCGCAAAACCATAAGTAATAGCCCAAAGCTATATAAAAAATTGAATCTATATGCGCAAACCACGAATCCATTCAACATAGATTTATAATCAAAAAATCAGATGAAAATTAAAACCCATAAAAATTTAGCATCGAATTCACAAATAAACCAATTGATTCTCAACGATTCAACATGATGAGGCTCTGATGCCACTTGTTAGAATCAAAACATAATAGATATGAAATATAAACCCCAAGATCTATCATGTCAAATCATCAAGAACAATAAACCGAAATAGTCTGAATGCAGAAGCGTACCTGAATTCATTGATAGATTGAAAATCTTGAATCTTGATGTGGAAATCCCAAGAACTTTGGTATTGATCTTCCAAGAAGATAGGTTATCTCTTGAAGTAAAACTCTCTGACGGGGAAGGAGAGAAAAACAAGTTAACCTATTTCTTGGGGACCACTACCTCTTTATATAGTTGATTTATTAAATCAACTATTAAATATTTATAACTCTGCCCCTCATTGAATTATAAATATATCTTATGGTATCTACACTTTTATTTCCATAACATTTTAATACCTATAACACGCTTAACTTAATTGGTCACTTTATTTTGTGTCATACTTTATAATAGCAACATACATTTTTACATATGTGCCCACAATTGCGGATTTGAATCCAACACGAGGAACTGTTGTTTGGGCTAAACTGGACAGTGGTGTTGTTCGGAGGCTCGAAGGAGCTGGGCAGGATTATCCGACGGAAGCCTTGTTGCGGAGTTGTCACTGGAAAGGTCGCCGGAAACCCCAAGGGAGAAGAGCGTTGGTGCAGTAACCACTTTTGGAACGGGGGTAAGGGATTGGGCGGCGGTGAGATCGCGAGCGTAGGTGCTGTTTTGAAGGGTTTGGCTTTCGACTACTTTTCGCAATTCTTCAGACTTTGGTTTGGAGCTTCCTGGTTTGCCGGAAAAGTGGTCGGAGCTTCACTGGTGAAGATTCTCGGCCTGTGCAGGGTGAAGGGCTTGATGTTGAGGGCTTTTTGGTCCTTTCCATTTCCGTTTTGTCTTTTCCTACTAGGAGGTCAAATGAACCCTTATGGTTTTTGTCCTTTTTTGTTGTTTAGGACCGGATTTCAAGGGATTTCTTATCCCATTCTACAGATTAAAACTGGATTTTATATCCTTTTCAGCTTGCTGGACATATTCCCCTTACCAAGCTCAAGGCTTTCCATTATGGGATTGTATCCTCTTTTGTGCTTTCCTATGCAATTCCCTCGACCCTTTTAAGGAAAGTTTTTGTCCCTTTGTGTTGTGTCTTGGTCCACCTCTCCCAAGCAAAGTCAGTCAGCTTTTCGTGCAAATCTTTGGATTTTTCAAAAGATATAGCTGAATTTTCCACCTGGGGCAGAGTGTTTGTGGGGGAGCCGGATAAGGTTTTGTGCTGCCTTTTATTCGTGTTTGAATGATGTGATGGTGCCTTTTTATCAGAATTGTTTGATGGGGCTGGAACCACAGAGCTAGGGATCGATCCATTTGGTAAGATAATTACCAAGGTCGCGTCATTGTTCGTGGACGACAATTGCAGGCTTAACAAGGAAGTTGCGCTAAGTGATGAAGAAGGCTCTCGCAATCATGGGCATGAGTCTTTACCGATAAACGAGAGCTCTACCATAAACAGGCCAGCGGATAACTCCCCTAGGGAATATCCGCATCAGAAATGATCGAATCTGGCATCACCTTTCTCGATAGGGAGGGTTGAAAGATGGTGGCTTACATGAAACCTTCCCCTTGGATCATCAGGTGATCTTGTTTCACGAGTGACCCAGGGCTTCTTACGGTCCTTTCCAGCTCAGGAATGAAGGCCTTTTTCGATGCTGGTTGTCATAACCTTTTCAAGCCAATCTCAAAGTCAGGTTTTTCGATCATAGCTTTCCAGTTGACAAGACCCATGTCTACCGACAAGGGAGCCTGCCTCCAGAATGAGCTCTCACTCGAATGCTTCGATTGAATCTCAAGATCGACTCCAAGATTGGGAAGGGTATATGTGATGTTTTCTACTCTTTTTTTCTGTTTAGGGATGATCCTATGGTATGGGACCACCCTCGTTTGCTTGTGGCCTACATGCCTGGTCTTTGGCGTTGTTTGTTTTTGTTCGTGTCTTTCATTGTTTTCCCCAGGGTTGATCCCGGTTGGGTGTTTTGTTTTCGATGCTGGTGTCCCGGTTTGCATGCTTTTGCCTGGCTTTTGGTTTCTACTCGTGGGACATGGCATCTGGTCTTGTATCTTCTTTTTATGTTAATACAATCTCTCTTTCTTTTGAATAAAAAAACCTTGTTGCACAAAAGCAACAACACCCAATCCACACATCAACAACAAAAACAGCATACAATTCATACTGATACTAGTACTTGTCAACATAGCAACTCTAGACTCTAGAGTGAAGCCTGAGATCTCTTCAAATCATCTAGACGAAAACACACATCAACAACAACAACAACTCTAGAGTGAGGTCGGGTCACGTAGCATTGGAACATAGACTCTGGATGAGACCGGGTCACGTAGCATCGAAACATACACTCATGCTCGAAATACCCCATCGAGCATCTAAACTCTGGGTGAGGCCGGGTCACCTAGCATTGGAACATACACCTATACTCAGAATCCATCATCGAGTGGAGCCCGGGTCACATAGCATCGGTAACCTCCATTGGTATCTCTAACCATGGTGTTGCAACACTCTTTCCTCTAGGTATCCGGATCCCATTAATCAAGAAGACTCAACCAATCAAATGCCTACTCGGCATGCAAGCAACGCGATCCCAAGGATCCCCTATTGCTGCTAATCATCATCACATTATTTATTTTACATTACCAACTTGTTAATACATTACGGAGAAGTATACAATTAATCTCATTTATTGCCTCCATTAATCATCATTATCTCATTTATCAAGGCATAATCCCATTATTAATATACACATCAATTTCCACCCTTAAATTACATTTATTGATTATTTAGCATATCAGGTATCAGTACTCGAACACGAGTATCAATACGGTACCCTTAGGTATCGGTACTCACACACGTATCGATACAGAAACTGCTTACTAGAAATCCTAGATTTCCACTAGTACGGGTACGGCCAAAACTCGTACTAATACCCTATTCACGGGTTCTCACCATTCCTTTGAACTACAATATTAGCATGTTTTACTCAATCCCTAAAGCTTATGGAAGTCATTAGATTTGTTTACTAACGCATTTAATTAATTAATATTAATTATCGACTTCATAATTATTAAATTGAGTATTTATCGACATTATCTCTTAAGAATGATTTCTATCAAATCACGTCAATCCATTCTAACAAGCATACAAAGCATCACAATTTATCAATCAATCAATCAATCATCAAATAATCATACGGGCATCTCAAACGACCTTAAACAGTCTTTATATCCTTGGAATGGCAACGGGGTGGGGCAAGTTTTTGGCCTCCCCGAACTCGACCCAAAAATTTAAAAGTTTAACCTGACCCGACCCGAGTACAATATATTTTTATCCCCGATCCGATATAATCAAAGTATAAACCCGACTCCGACTCGACCCCAAAATTTTAGTAAAAACCCGATTAAACCCGACCCGCCCCAAAAAAATTAATAAATTATTAAATATAATATATATATATAAACCGTGTCGGGGAATTTTCACCCTAAACTCGACTCGACCCGAATCGTCTCAAACCTTTTAAAAACAATCCGTCCTAAAAATTGAAAATTCAAAAGAAAAAATCGACCCTATCGGATTGGGTTGGAACCCGCCGAATTCGGGTTTTTTTTTCCATTCTTACTAAATCCTTCTCGAGTCTCATCATATTCGCAAAATCATCATACATCTTGTAAATATGAAGTCTCATACCATCGGTCTCCAAACATGCATATTCATCGTCTAACTATTTAGCAGATACTAACACGCAAAACAATTACATTTATGATGCTCATGAAGAAATAGGAGTTTGAGGTGTACTAACATTAAGCCAAAGCTATAAATCCCCATCTAAGCTCTTCCAAACATCACTTTAATTCTCATATTCGAGTCCACCAAATCCTCGGATAAAACAAATACAACTACATAAGTTGTTTCACACTATTGTGCTACTTTAAGGGATAAAATGCGTAAAAACAACTTATTGGGTTTGAATTAGGCAAAACACAATGCGCCAACGAACTCAGAACGTCGAGAAACCCCCACATAGGGTCCCTAAAAAAAGTTAACGGCGACTGGCGGCATCGCTTGGCGGCGGGAAGACTGACTTGGGCTCAGCTGGTGGCTCGGGCTCGTCTGGCAGGCCGGCTCCGCAGCTGGCCCAACCGCTTAGCACAGCAGCTGGTATAGCTGCTTCCTCGGTCGAACGACACCCACGCGCATGCGGCGGCTTTCATTGGCTGGACAGTGAACACCTAGATTGACTCTCTCGATGCCAGTGAGCACGAGGCAGCCTCGATTTTGTGTTCGGAGCACTCTGACCCTTTCAACTAGAAAATCCAAAAAAAAAAATTCTCTCACTCCCTCTGACAGCGGCTCCGACGGCGGCGCTATTGGTATCAGCGAACTCGTCTCGACAAGGTGAACACAATAACGGTGGATGTGTCGAAAACAGACGGTTGAATCTCCATAGATCGAAGATTAACTCACTCCCCCTTAATTTTTTTCTCTCCTTTCCTCTTCCTTCTTTCTCCCACTATCCACTTTTTTATTTTTCCTTCTTCTCTCTCCTCATCGTATCTTTCTCACTTTTTCAACCACACATACCTATTTAAAATTCAAAGCTTCTCTTCCAAATTAATGGGCCCAACCTAAAATCCCTTAACTTATTCTTCCAAGATAAATGGCCATAACTTGGGTCTGATACCCGATTCACTAACTCAAAAATTGGATCTTTACATGGATCACCTAGGAGAAATAATATTATCCTTTATTACTAGGACCATTAATCCTTGAATCTTTACCCTATCGATTTAGTTTGAATAGTTTTGTTAAGCGTATTTCTAACTGGTCGAATAATGTCTAAAATGTGATAACAACAATCTTAATCAAACTAAAAATCAATAAATTATTTTTTAAAATAAATAATTGTCATGATCGAGACACTCTTTTACTATTCAAACGAGTAGAATTAACTTGTTAATGATCATGGCACATAGTACTAGCTAGATACATTAATTCTTAGTTTTAGAAACCAAAAGTCAAATCCTATAAAAATGGATTGTGAAGCAATATTATTATTTTTCCCTTATCTCTAATCGGCAATCATATCTTAGAAAATATAGAAATGCATGCATATCTATGAATTTTTCATATATCAGTGGTAATGTTTTAGCGAATGTTAAGAATTACCCTGTCATATTCAAACAAACCCTTTTCCTGTTCAAGTACATGGCTGCTTTTGGTATGGTTATGGAAGCGTTTTTAGTTTACTTTTCAGCCTTAGATGAGCAATGGCGTTGGTAGAGATATTTTAGAAGATAAGAGTAAGACGGGCGTGGTTGCCATTCCTTTCCAAGCAAATACTAGTAGTTTTTAAAAAGGCCGACAGCATCATGCTTCCCACATGGCTACTCCATTTCCTTTGCTTTCAATTCATACATTATATGTCTCTTTCTTTGTCTCCTTATATATCTCTCTCCATGTATTATTTCATGGGCTCCAAACACATCTAGACCCCCACTATGGCTTGAAACAACTTAAGTAAATGTGCAAGTGTCGAGTACTTATTCAAGGATTTTGTTTTTATCTATTTAACGAATCTTTGAAGGTATATATGCTAGCATGTTTGTCTAAATATTTGGTTATGAACCTGAACAAAAATACTATATGTCTCAATAATAAAAAAATTAAATTTTAAGCTCTAACTTTAAATTTTATATCCCGACTCTAAACCCTTAATCCTAAAATATATATTATACTCTTAATTCCCTATACCTTAATCTTAATTCATTAACCCTAAACTTAATATTTTAGCATGAGGCATCGATAGAGACAAATAAAAGACATAGAATTTTTATTCGATGAATCTAGTGTAGGTCTCAATGTCTTACCACTTAAAATTGGCGATAGGAGTCGTCTAATATTACATAACTAGGAAGTCCACGTTAGAGCTATAATGGGAAATCTTTATTGAAATCTTTAAATAAAGTTTAAAACGGCTTTCTATAACTATGTACGATACATATAATATGTCTCTATATTTTTTATATGCAATATAAATATATTAGTCAATAATGAAGGACTCAATTCGAACTTGAAAATTAATTTACCGATTATTAAAAAAATCGAATTATTTAAGCTTTATTTTATAACTTAAATTTTATTTAAAAATTTTCAAGTTAAATTTATGAAGTTACGATTTGAGTTTTTTTTTCATGACTTGTGGGTTCGATATGCACTTTTCCCCATATGACAATCTTAAGAATTTGGCGGCCGAATGGGCTTACGGAGCTCCATAAGTTATGGAAATTGATCCAATTTGTACTGACTAGACTGCTATTAAATCGAGCTTTAAGTATTTATCTTCCATGGCCCAATTTTGTGTAGTGCGAGCAAAATCAAGGAAAATCAACTATATCGATCGAACCAATCCAGTTTAACTTTTTGGGTTTGATTTGATTGGTTTTAATTTTAAATAGATTTTAAAGTTTAATTATACCAGTTTGATTTTGGTTTATTATTATTATTATTATTATTATTATTATTATTATTATTATTATTATTATTATTATTATTATTATTATTATTATTATTTAGCATGCATGAGGAGCGCTTCCATCTCAAGTTTTCTCTTCATTTAAAGTATTTTATAGGCATTGAAGTGTTAAGGTCCAATGAAGGGATAGTTTTGAATCAAAGGAAGTATGCACTGGAACTTATAGTAGATTCAAGGTTAGGGGAAATACGTTTTGCATCAACTTCTCTTGAACAGTAGAGTATGATGTGAGCTTAAAAGAATCGAAAGAAGACGAGCTATTAGAGGATGCTGGTGAGTTTCAAAAGTTGATTGGAAGATTGTTATATCCAACACATATGAGACCAAACATCGCTTATGCAGTGCAATGCTTGAGCTAGTTCATACAGCTTCCAAAGAAGGTACACTTTGAAGCATTAACACGAGTTGTGAGATACATTTAGAAAAATCCTGGGCAAAGCATTTTATTGTCAGCGAACATCAAACTAAGTCTGAGTGGGCATCTTGCCTGTTGAAACCTTAGGGTTTCTTAATTTTAGAATTAGGAACACGTGAGAGAACGCGAGAGGAAGAGAGAGAAAGAAAATCGAGAGAATTTTATTAATAATAAGAAAGTTAAAAATCAATAATAGTTTATGCAATATAAAATAACACTTATATAATACTAACTAAACATTAAATTGTTTCTTTAACTTCTTTAATAACTAACTAAGCTAAGCTCTACTAGCCCCCTTCAAGTTGGAGCATATATATCATGTATGCCCAACTTGGATATGGCATGATTAAAAGGAGAAGGTTGCAACGCCTTTGTGAAGCAACCTGCCAACTCGTGATGTGTAGAAACATGAAGTAGAGTGATCAACCCTTGATGAAGCTTTTCCCGAATGAGATGGCAATCAATCTCAATATGTTTGGTTCGTTCATGATGGACGGGATTTTCTGCAATGCGAATAGCAGACGTATTATCACAATAAAGGTTTGCGGGAGTAATTATATGAAGCTGTAAATCAGAAAGTAAATAGCTCAACCATTGAATCTCGCAAGAGACAGATGCTAGTGCCCTGTATTCAGCCTCACTAGACGAACGAGAGATTGTTTGTTGTTTCTTTGAGCGCCAAGATACGAGAGCTGAACCAAGAAAAACACAAAATCCAATAACTGATTTCCTTGAATCAGGGCAGGAAGCCCAATCAGAATCACAAAAGGCATTAATTTTTATACGGTTATTAGCAGGAAAGAAAATCCCTTGTCCAGGGGTGCCCTTAAGATATCTAAGAATTCTATGGGCAGCTTGCATATGAATATCAGTAGGGGCTGAAATAAATTGAGAAAGTTGATGAACAACAAAGCAAATATCAGGTCTCGTGTTTGTCAAATACAATAACTTTTCTGTTAATTAATCTCCTATAAGAAGTAATGTTTGATAAGGGAATTCCTTCATGTTTAGAAAGTTTAGTCTTGGCAAGTAAAGGAGTCGAAACAGGTTTTGAATTTAAAAAATCAATTTCTCCAAACAAGTCTAGAGTATACTTTCTTTGGCACAAATTAATACCCTTTTCAAACCTAGCTACCTCTAGCCCCAGAAAATAATTTAACTTCCCTAAATTTTTAATTTTAAAACAATCATGCAAATAATCTTTAATAGTAGCTATTTCATGCTCATTGGGACTAGCTAAGACTATGTCATCAACATAAACTACAAAAGCAATGAAAGTGTTACCTGATCCTTTTACAAAAAGATAAGTGTCTGCAGAAGCTTGCTTAAACCCTTGGTGAATAAGGGCTGAGATGAGCCTCTCATTCCACTGCCTACTGGCTTGCTTAAGACTATATAGGCTCTTTGTTAATTTGCAAACAAGATCAGGTTTATCAAGTTTAAAATCAGGAGGTAAATCCATATAGACTTCCTCATCCAAAAAAACCATGCAAGAATGCATTATTAATGTCCAACTGATGCAGAAACCAATTTTTAGAAGATGCAACAGCAAGTAATGTCCTAATAGTTGTTATTCGAGCAACTGGACTAAAAGTATCTAAAAAGTCTACCCCCAGACTGTTGTGTGTAGCCTTTTGCTACAAGACAGGCTTTGTATCTTTCTAAAGTGCCATCAGACTTCAATTTGGTCTTAAAAATTTATTTACAGCCTATTATTTTCTTTCCTGGAGGGAGAGGGACAAGTTCCCATGTTTTGTTAATTTCCAAAGCTTTAATTTCATCAGCCATTGCATTTCTCCAACACTCATGTTTTATGGCTTGAGTATAAGAGTTAGGTTCAGCAAGAATATCAATGTTATTAACATATGTATTATGAGTGTTAGACAAAGCATTATAGCAAAAAAATATTATTAATGTTATATGGTGATGTTCTAGATCCTGGAATAGTAACCTCATAATCTCTAAACTTAGAAGGTAAACAAACAGTCCTTCGTGGCCTTAAAACAGAAGGAATAATAGGCTGCTGGGCTAATTGAGAATGAACAGATTGCTGAACATGTTGCAAATCTGAATCCTGGTTAACAAATTCAGGAGAATTTGCAGTTTGAACAGGTTCAGAACTAACACAAATATGTTGAATGGGATGAGAAACAGAATTGTCTCGAAGACTATTAAAATGAGTATCATCCATGAACACTTCATCAGTAGAAATATCATTATCATAGGTGGGAAGAACAATTTGATTGACAATTCTGGTAGATTTAAAAGGAAAGTCAGATTCTGAAAAAACAACATCTCTAGATATGAAAATAGAGTTAGTATTTATATCATAGAGTTTATAACCTTTTATATGTTTAGGAAAACCTATAAAAACACATTTAACAGTTTTTGGATCCATTTTGGTTCTAGGCTTAGGCAACACTGAAGCAAAAGTAGTGCATCCAAAAATCTTTAAATGTCCTAATTTAGGAGATGTACTATATAGAATCTCATGAGGAGTTTTATTATTTAAAATTAGAGTGGGTGTAACATTTATCAAATATGCAGCATGTACAACACAATTAATCCGGAAGAATAAAGGTAAAGCAGCTTGTATTCTTAATGTTCAAGCAACTAACAAAAGATGTTGATGTTTTCTCTCCACAACACTATTTTTTGTGGAGTATATGTACATGAATTTTGATGCACAATGCCCTTAGAATTAAAAAAAAATCAGTAAGTTCAAACTCCTTTGCATTATCAGACCGAATACATTTTATTTTCTTTGAAAATTGTGTTTCTACAAGATTATAAAAACTAACAAGTATGTTCCTAACTTCGGACTTTATTTTCATTGGATGAATCCAAATATACCTACTTTTGTCATCTATAATTGTTAAGAAATATAGGTGGTCATAGATGCTCTTAATCGAGAAAGGGCCCCACACATCAATATGAATTAGATTAAAATAGATTTAGAGACAGTATGACTTACAAGAAAGGGTAAACGTTTCTGCTTAGCTAGGTGACAAACATCACATTCAAAAGCATTAGGAAAAGAAGAAAAATATTTATTTATATCAACAAAATACCTCATTCTTTTCATTGAAGGATGGGCTAACTTAGAATGTCAAAGCCTAAAGAATTCAGAAGATGAAATACAAACAGTAGATGAAGAAACAAAATTACTTGAAGTAGAAGATGCTGAAATACAACTTGAAACAGGATTACTTGAAGTAGAAACAACAAATTGATACAAACCATTGCCATTTTTAGCTAAACCAATCATCCTCAGGTGGACATGTCCTGGATAGAAAAAAAAAATCAAATGAAAGTAGAAAAGCAACAGAATTTCTAGTTAGTTGAGATATGGAAATAATAATAAATGCAAAACCAAAAATATAAAACACATTATTTAAAACTAAAGAATTATTTATCCTAACAGTACCCACATGACTCACTCTAATTAAAGAATTATTAGGCAACCTAATAAATTTATCTGTTACAGGATAATAAGAGCTAAAACATTTTAGATCATTACAAATGTGATCCGTTACTCTCGAATCTAATATCCAAGACACATTAGAATAAGAAATAAAACTTGAACAACAGACAGAGAAAGATTGAATATTACCAAAACTATTACCTCTATCAACAACAGGAACATCAAATGCAGAGGAAAGGGCATTGACCTTGGAATCAGTATTACCAGTGGAATTTTGAATACCAGGAGGATTTTGGACTGAAACATTCCTTTCTTGCAATATTTTCAGCAGATTATCATACTGTTGTTTAGTAAAGACAACAAGAGAATCATATTCTTGGGCATTCTTGTTAACATCATGAGATCCTTCAAAAGACAGACCTTGATTTTCTACTTGGTTAACTCTAGGCTGAGTACGATTCTTATACCCTGGTGGAAACTCGTGTTTCCTATAACACTTCTCAACTGTATGACCATACAGACCACAAAAAACACACAAGGGCCTTTTGGCAGAGTTTGAATTATTAAACTTCCTACTAATATTTTTATTATCAGATTTAGTGTTTTCAAAAACTTTCCCAGAAATCCTATCTGCTAAGAAAATATTCGATTCAGGCAGAATAGCAGACACAGGGGACCTCTCATGTTGAATAACAACAGTAAAAGCATCACTAATAGAAGGGGTAGGTTTCATCATCAACAATTGAGACTTAGGCACAAAAAAATTTTCGTTTAACCCTCGAAGAAACCGAATCCAGAAATCTTGATTACGGTAATTTATAGTAGAACAAGCACAGGATTTCAAAAGCCTAAAGTTACAAATTTCGTCCCAAAGAACTTTCAATTGCGTATAATATGTTGTGACATGAGCATTACCTTGCTGACAAGAATAAAATTCTTGAAGTAGATCCGAAACGCGTATCATATCTCCCTGGTTGAATCGATCAAACAGATCATTCCACAAATCATATGCAGTGTCGAACCACAATACACTCTGAGCAATCTCCGGTGTTAGGGCTCGTTGTAACCAGGAAAGTACAAAATTATTGCACTTGAGCCAAGCCTTGTACTTGGGCGAGTCTGTCCCGAGTTCTTCAATGGAGCCATCGACTAAACTTCATTTATTTTTAGAGATGAGAGACATCTTCATACTCTGAGTCCAACTGTGGTAGTCCGCACCGTCAGGAAGAGAGGAAGTGATGACTAAAGCTGAATTTTCGTTGGGATGGATATAATATTCTTCGAAGGGATCGTCGTTGCGGAAGGAGTAACCGTCGGTAGAAGAAGAACGATCGGCGGACAAAGAGTCGACTGATACCATGTTGAAACCTTAGGGTTTCTTGATTTTAGAATTGAGAACGCGTGAGAGAACGCGAAAGGAAGAGAGCGAAATAAAATCGGGAGAATTTTATTAATAATAGGAAAGTTAAAAATTAATAATAGTTTATACAATATAAAATAACACTTATATAATACTAACTAAACATTAAACTGTTTCTTTAACTTCTTTAATAACTAACTAAGCTAAGCTTTATTACTACCCCATGACAAAGAAATCAGTAGCATGCTATTGTGTCAATTTGAGAGGATCTTTGATTTGATGGAAATCGAAGAAGCATAATACAATTTTCAGGTCAACAGCTAAAGTTGAATATCAGAGTATGGCCTCGATAGTGGCAGAACTGGTTTGGTTGAAAGGGTTGCTAAGTGAGTTAGTTGCTGCTCATAATGAATCAACAACATTGTTTTGCGATAGCCAAAGAACATTCTAGATAGCAGTAAATACGACCTTTCATGAATAATCTAAACACATCAAAGTTGATTGTCATTTTTTGCAAAAAAAAATTCAAATGGGTGTAGTTCAAACTCACCATATTTCAATAAAGTAACAACAAGCAGACATACTAACAAAAGGGTTGAAAATTAATCAACATAAATATATGTTAGCGGAGGTGGTTCAAAGATTTAAGGGGTCATGTGCAATTTAATAAAATGTGGCCATTAATTTATAGTATTTTTTATCAAATAAAGTTTCATTAATAAAAAGATGTTGGATTACACTCCTAAACAACATAAAAACTACTTACAAACATCTAAAAGTCTAACATTTTCGTCAACAATTTCTAGAGCAAGTGGTTAAAAGCTCTTATTTGACACCTCCCCTCTCCCTGGGTTGTGGGTTCTAGACCCATTAGGAGCAAATTTTCCCTTCCCCCTCCCCTAGGTAAGAATTGTTCAAAAAAAAAAAAGTCTAAAATTTTCACTCTCAACAAATAACTCATTTACATCTACATCAGATAACACATCTTCCCTAAAAGTATTGTCAAAATTACTGCAATAAGACTTGAGATTAACGTCATCCAATAAATGTAATTTATCACAATGAAACAAGAAGTCATCAAATAATGTCATTTTATTTTAAAAAAAATTACTACCAATCGAAAAATAAGAAATTAAGGGAAATTACATGCATGCGCACGCGCACACATACAAGCTTTTAGAAAATAGAAAATTAAGGAACCATTTTATTAATTTTCCAATTGCCACCATATATATATATATATTGACACACATCTTATTCATTTTATTAATTTTCTAAAATACCTATTTTTTAAATAAAATTTACTGATAATTTTTTTAGAAAATAATTATATGTATATAAAAAAAAATCGGAAGCCATGTATAGTCGCACATCTCGACCTCGTACATACCCCAGAACCACCTCTGTGTGTTAGGCAAGCTGGGAGTAAAACTGTAAAAGACGTGTACCACTCACCAACTGGAGGGGAGTTTTAAAGATTGGTTAGTTACACGGTTAAGCAGTTAGTAGTTAGCAACAGATAACAAGTAGTTGGCCAATAAATTTGTATGTAAAGCCATGCAGGCTTTCAGTTTGTATGTACGTGAAATACAATGAATATTTTTTTATAGAGTCGTAAATGAACTAAACGTTCAGCGAACAGTTCGTGAATCGTTCGGCGGAAAGTACATTGAATAAGATTTTTTGTTCGTTTAATTAAATGAACGGACATGCATAAAGGGCTCGTTCGTTCATTTACGTTCGTGAACATTCATTTATGTTCGTTTAAATTTATTCACATATATTCATTTATATTTATTATTTTTCATAAAAAGTATTATAATTCTTTTAAAAAATAAATTTATTCACATATGTTCGTTCGTTTATGTTCGTTTAAATTTATTCACACATATCCTTTTATGTTCATTCGTTTACGTTCGTTTATCATTTAAACAAACGAACATTAACAAGCTACATTCCTTAACAAACGAACATGAACAAGAAATTATGTTCATTTAGTTGTTCGTGTTTATTCATTTGTTCGGTTAAAATTAAATGAACGAACGTGAACATACACTCATTCATGTTCGTTTGATTCGTTTACATGCCTATTTTTTCGCTTCATCTTGTTAATTCAAGCTCAGCCTTGTTGTCACTGATCAGAGTTTAACATGATTGTTCAGCCATCAAACCAGGCTCAATATCGCCTGCACCACCAACACTCGTCACTGCCGATGATGGTGGTGGAAGGTAATAATCTATGTTGCACTGATACAGATATAAATACGAGTACGAAAATATAACGAAAAATGATAATTTTAAAAAATATAAGGTAGGGAATTGTAAGGGTACGACAAATATAAAATATATAGTATAGTATATTCTAAAAATGTAAAAATAAAATGTCATGAAAAATCATGTGAACATGGCATCACACGCACATATATATTTATAGTTGAATCATGTGAACAAGAGAAAGTAAAAAAAAAACAAGGAAAAGATACAAAAACAGTGCGAAAGAATAAAAGAATGAGATCAAATACTGGGGAGTACCTAAACCGTACCTAATATGTCTATGATACGGGACGTATCGAATTTGTGGTACGACATTAGATTGAAGTAACCATGCTTCATAGCCGATAATTATGATGAGTTTCACTAGTGATAATTCCAGCTTGCTGATGAGTCTGTGGCTGCAAAACAGTTGATTAATACATAAAGGAAAAGATCAAATAAATAGTATGTGTAAGTGAAGATCATAAAAAGGGTAAGAATATTACTTATATATTTTTTTGGAGAAGAAGCTAGCCAAGAAAATCTGGGTTTGAAAAAGAAAAGAAAATTTTACCTGTTTCCAATTGGGGGATCTTGATAGACTGGAACAGAAGAGAAAACCATGGTGTTTATTGAGCTTAAGCTTGCAATCCTTTTGTAAAGGATTGTTGGTGATATGGCGGAAAATCACATCAAAAAACAAACGAGAGTTGTAGAGAGTAAGAAAAAGAAAAATAGAAGGAAAAAATCTTTAATTTTAATTTAAAACTAATACTCTTTGGGTGAATTTGTACGCTATATATACATCCAACCAACAAATTACTACAAGAGATAATTACAAAAGAATCGATATATATATATACATCCAGCCCCATCCAATACAATTGAAAGTTTAGGGATCAAAATGAGTATTTTATCACAGTTTTAGTGATCATTTGTGAAATTTATCTATTGTTAGAGTATTTAAACCTTATTTAAAATTTTATCATTTATTTAAACCTTATTAAATCACTTTTAATTGGATCAAATCTTTTATACGATCATGAAAATTATTTATTTTTATCATTGTTATTATTATATACAAACACGTCCAAAATCTAACGTTTGAATCTTTGGATGGCATCTTTGTATCATGTACTGTAGTTTCTCCACAACGCCATGACAGTTTATTATTTTCTTATTTATTTATTTCTGTATAGTAATTATTTTTTAATGAGTTTATTATATATGTTATGCGTATACTTTTAATTTTTAAGAAAATATATGTACCCAACGTCCATTTTCAACATTATTTTTCTTATATAAATAATGAAATCCTAATATGTATTATTACTATCCTATTCCAGTTTCGAAGCCTTCTTGGACTTTCTTACTCTTTCAACTCAGTGCACTGAGGAAAAAACAGAAATGGGAAAAGCTATAAGGTGGCTGAAGAGCTTATTTGGGATGAAGAACAACAAAGATTACTCGAATTCCGGTGACTGGAAAGGCAGGAAACGTTGTAGCATTGGCCATTCAAGGAGGGATTCGAGCGGCGGATTGTGTCACTACACTACAACCATACCACCAAACATGTCACCAGCAGAGGCGTGGTTAAGATCATACTCTGATGAAACAGAGAAGGAGCAAAACATGCACGCGATTGCCGTAGCAGCTGCCACAGCAGCGGCTGCTGATGCCGCAGTAGCAGCTGCGAAGGCCGCCGTGGCAGTTGTGAGGCTGACAAGTCAGGGGAGAGGAGCCCTGTTCAGCGAACATGAAAGATGGGCTGCCGTTAAAATTCAAACCGTGTTTCGAGGTTATCTGGTAAGTACATTTTCAAAAGTTTATGCGATTTTCGATTACGTTGCGTTTAATCTCGGATTTTGGACTCAAAACAGGCTAGAAGAGCACTTCGAGCTTTAAAAGGATTGGTTAAGATACAAGCGCTAGTTAGGGGATATTTGATGCGGAAACAAGCTACCATTATTCCCCTGAAAGCTGGTGGACTTATTAACCATGATGCCAACAGATTCGACATCCGAGCACTAAAATCAATGGTGAAATTCATTTAAATTAAGTGATTTCTACTCTATTTAGGCTTAAATTCGGGCTGATCTATGAACTGTTTAAAACTCAATTTGTAGGAGAGATTGTATACTTTTGACACTGCAGATGGCAATGATGAAAGTTCCAAAATTGTGGAGGTTGACATCGGTAGGCCTAAATCAAGATCTGGCAGAAACAATGCTTCCGAATCGGATTTCCACGATGACCAGCCGCTTCATCGGACGTTGTCATCTCCATTTCTATGTCGAGTTCCCGCACCCCGAGTATCCATACAAGAAAGCCGACACTTTGAGGACAGTGATTGGGATTTAAGTGGTTATGAATGCAGGTTTCCTACGGCACAAAATACACCACGGGTCATCAGTTCATGTGGGTCTAGTGCCTCGGTTGCACCTCCGAAGAGTGTGTGTGCTGATAACTGGTTTAGGCATCACGGGAATGCCCCAAATTACATGGCGAGAACACAATCATTCAAGGCTAAATTGAGGTCACATAGTGCCCCAAAGCAAAGGCCGGAGGCAGGGCCGAAAAAGCGACGTTCTGTCGATGAAATGGGGGAATGCGGAGGTGGCTTGAGTGGGATTGGGATGCAGAGATGGTGCTCACAAGTTGAGGGTGGACCGATTGGGAAACCCTGATACAGTAGGTCTGATTGATTGGTTGTAAGTGCAACACTCTCAATCCCATATTAAGTTCGTATTTTACTGTTTTAATATTTATGATTTTTTGTTATTAAATTATAATTTTTATTTTTTTTATTTCTGACAAAAATTTAAGATCCGATGTTAATTTTGATACGATCTCCAATCAATCATAGAATTGATCTGATGAGTGACTGGCCCTGCATCAATGATTTCATTTTCACATTAAAGATTTAATGACAGTGGCTGCGATTCAAATTTTTTTAAACTTTCTGTAAATCATATAAGTTAAGATGTACAAAATAACATCAAACTTTAGTTTCTGACTGAATTATACTACTAAGTACTGAACTAAAGAACGATATTAAATATAACTAAATTTTAGTAATAAATAATCTATACTACTGAACTTTAGTGAAATGCTCAATTATACCACTTGACCGTTACCGAGTTAACGACTTGCTAATATGGACAATTGTGTTTTGATATAGCTGTTTTGATGTCTAAGATAGTCTAAAATGAGTCGTTTTGTTGAAAAAAAATTAAAAAAAAAACATTAAACTTAAAGAGTTTTTAACCAAAGTCCTTTGGGGTGAAAGATTAGTGCCCAACCATCAGAATTATTTAAAATTTTGTAATAATTTCAACACAAATAATATATATAACTGGAGTTGAACTTAATCATTTATTTCATAACATATATATTATTTGTAATTTATATTATAAATAATTATTCCAACATAAATATTATCTATAATTTATTATATATATTTATTTTTATAAAAATATATAAGTATTAATTTTATAAATATTATTTATGATTTATGTTTCAAAAATAAAAGATTATTTATAATATAAATATATTATCTTATATATTTTTTTATAATATTTGTAAGTATTAATTTTTATGGAGATTATATATATATATATATATATATTAATTTTATAAGCATTATTTAGATTATAAATACTATTTTATAAACAATTATTTATATATTTTGGTCTCTTAATTATACCCCAACAGCTATTTTTATTTTGGTCTGTTTCGAAATAGGTACAAGTGTTTCGAAACGGGTAGTTGCAGAAGTGCATTTATGGTGGGAAGATTGCATCCCAATGGCTATATTTATGATGGCAACCACCCCAACGACTAGAATTGAATGAGAAAGTATAAAAAGGAGTCCAAAAACAACCAGCAACAACTATTGATACTAAAAGAAACAATCCTACATCAAATCCAAGCTCAAGTGCTTAATTTCAATATCCTTGTAAAACCTCAATTGTCTTTCTTTGTAATTTTTTATTATTTTAGATTCAATTGAGTTGAGTGCTTGTAATTTGGGCAATATTTGTCTTAAGAGATTCATTGTAATTGCCACATTCTTCTTTGTATACTTGTGAGAGGGTTTGGTCAATTTTCTAAAATTGACCATTTGTGTAAAGGTTTCCTCCTAAGCCTAGAAAAGGAGAAGATCAACTAATGAAGTTGTTTGGAAAATCCTTAGTGGGAGCTAAGGTAGTGGATGTAGAGTTCATTTAGAACTTGAACCACTATAAGTGTCTTGTCTTCAATTTTTATTTTACCACTTCACTACCAATCAATTTAAAAATTCAATTCACCCCCCTCTTGGCATTTATCGATTCAACGGTCCACTCAACATAAAAGTTGTTGCTGAATTTGGGGATTTATTCTAGTTCGTGTTTTGACAACTCCTCATGGACCCTTCCTACAATGGACCGTACGGATTTTTTTTGTGCAAAGAGGAAGTGTCTAAAACCTCTATTTTATTTATATTTTGATTTTATTTTATTTATCAATAAAGTTGTTGGTTAATGTGTCAAAAAAATTATTAACATTAAGCTTTTAATTAATTAAAAATTAATCTTGTGGGTGAAATGTTGGTCCTTTTAGTAAGGTGAGAGATTTAAATCTTGATGTAGTAAATGAAACAAATTAAATTAAAAAAGTATCAAGCTTAGCGATCTAAGAAGTCTTTGAGCTTTTGGGGGAATCAATTAAGACCTCTTTTTTCATTCAATTAAGTCATTGAACCAAGAATTTGAATTAAGTAAGCTTTTGTACCAATAAATTGAATCAATTAAGTCATTTGACCAATTTTGACCATTAAATCTTGACAATTTTTTTGGATCTATTAGTACAGTGTGTCGTATCATGATGTTTTCACCTGACATTTCATAATTTTGTATTAACAAAAATCTTTAAAAATTTTAAGAAATCTAAAAATTTCATTAAAAAAATTCAAAAAAAATTATAAATGTAACATGATAATATTGTAATGTATCTTATGCTTTTAAAATTTAAAGAAAAATATAAAAAATTATTAATTAAAATTGATATAGAAAAAGATAATGAAGTGTAAAATAAATTCAAAGACATAATTAATTTTTACACCCTCAAACTAAAATATTATGAGTTGTGGTCCGAGCTTCATATACTACTGATTATAAATAAAAAAAAATCTAATCTCTTCATCATATTTAACGCCATACAATTCCCGAAAGTGCATATTTTTTCCAACTAATTATTATTTTAATACTTATTTAATATGAACTGACAAATTTAACATTTTCTTTATATTCTATTAGATAATATCATCCTATCAGTCTAACTGATCAAATTAGTGATCCAAAGGTAAAACTAATTTAACCTCCACTAATTGACTAAATAGATAAGAAAATTTCACGTTGTTGTATAAGAATTCAAATCTTAACATCAATCTTAAAAATTAATTATTTTTATATTTAATTAAAAATTATATTTAAACCTGTCTGTATTAGGTTTATTATATTTTATATGTATTGAATATATTTTTATCAAATACATGTATTGAATATATTATCAATCCATTTATGAAAGAGAATAAAACAATATGGGACAGTTTAGGCGGTGCGAATGTTTTGAGATGAATATTTCGTGAAGCGTGTCGGAGGGTTTGTCGAGATGGGAGAGAGGTGTGTCAAGTAAATGGAGCACCATCTCTATGAGAATATAATACGTCCATTTCAACCTTAATTTAATTTTGTTTTCTAATTTATTAAGAACCCACAATTATTTTAGGGATGGTGCCTTGTTCGACCAATCGTTGGCTAAAAGGTGTTTAAAAAATTAGTAGTCTAAGTAGTAAGTAGTTTGGTATCGTTTAAGCAAGTTTTGAATATGATACCTTATGTGTACAGAAAATTCTTGCTAAGAGACTCACCCCCAAAATCAGATATATGATGTGGGGCGGTCCGAATTAGTCAAGACAGGCTCTGAATAATTTACATGGCAACAAAAAAAGTGTTTAGTAGTGAAGATAAACGGTTTAAAATAATAATAAAAATGTATTTGGAAAGTTCTAAGGTGGTAGAGAGATTGTAATATTTAATTGATATTTTAATATAATTTTATTAGTTGAAGATTTTTTGTTAGCTAAGTTTATTTAATGTAGAAATTATTTGTGAATAAAACTTCTTAGTAATTAATTATTCTTGGTGATTCTTAAGATCAAGTAATATGCTCTATGAATAGGGGTTGAGAAGAAAGGCATTCGCGAGAGAGATTTTTATGTGAAAGAGTAATTTTCAAAAAAAAAGAACTATGTGAAGAGATTTTTGTTATAAACAAAATAATGAAGAACAACGAACAAGTATAAAAGAATAAAGAGATGAGAGAAAGAGGGAGAATTGTATTATTTTCAAATATAGACTTGTGTACAATGCCTTCAATGAATCATCTATTTATAGGCATAAGAAGTACATAATACATTAAACTCTAATTAATAGAGATAATATTCCTAATAATAAATAAATCAAACTCCTTAGATAAAGTTCTAATCATGATAGACATCCACATAGATAAATATTCATAACACTCCCTCTTGGATGTCTATGAAGAATGTGCCTCGTTAAACCTTACTAAGATAAAAAAAAACAGTGGGAAAAAATTTTCATTAGTGAAGGAAAAAGAGTACACACATCTTTAATACGCATAACATGTTGCCTCATTAAAAACCTTACCAGGAAAACCCATTGGGACAAAACCTCGGTTAAGGGAAAAAGAGTGCAACGCGTATTTACTCCCCCTCATAAAATATCACATAAGATCTTTGAATCTTCATAATTCAATCTTGAATATAATCTTCAAATGTTGAAATAGAGTATGCACTAGTGGATAATCTTCTAAATCATTGCTTGAAATGATTCATCAAATACTATTCTTCTGAAGATCATGAGGGACGAAACTTTAAAGAGATATGTTTCGTTTTATCACATTTGATGTATCCACCTTGAGATATAAATTCTGCATTATCTCTACATAAAATAGCTTACATCTTATCTTGTGAAAACAATTCACATATCTTCTAGATATGTTTAGCCAAACACATATTTCGATTTTGCCTCATGCATAGCAATTATTTAAAGGCAATGGTCTCATAGCACTTAGATAGTATTTCTGGACTAGCTAAGATATGATGCTTCCAGATCAAGTAATGTATATATATGGTGCTTTTAGGCCAAGAATATCATCACCTTTTTCTCGATGGTGGAATGGATCTTTGTTTACATTAAGAGACCTAGCAACCAAATAGTGGTCAACAAATATGCATTATGCATGTAAAGTCTCTTTAAACATTTTTCTGTGTATGCCGATTGTTGCACAAGAATTTCATTGTTAAGGAGATCTCTTCATGAGTCTCAATGAATCGCCAACATACAGAATAAAAATAAAGACAAATCCAGAGCTAAACCTCTTAATAAAATGCTCCGAAAATTAAATCATTCTTATAGTCTTCCGCTAATAAGTATTCAATGAGGCGATTATACTAAATGTGCCCAAAATGTTTTAATCCATAAAAAGATATATTCAATATAATTGAATAATGTTCTCGAGAACTTGAATTAACTGCTTCTGGCAATCTAAATCCTTCCAGAAGCTTCAAGTAAATGTTGTTATCAAGAGACTCATACAAATAAGATGTATCAACATTCATTAGGCGGAAACTGAGTTATTTCATTTATTTTCAAACTATCTAAAAGTAAATGCATCCACCACCGAGGAATATATTTTCCTCATAATCAATTTCATGTCTTTGTGAGAATCTTTGCAACCAAACGAGCTTATATCTCGTGATTTCTCCTTTTGAATTCTCTTTCTCACAAATGCTCATTAATGTCCACGTGCTTTACACATTTCAATATACGGGCTATAGGCCCAAATACTTCTCTTTTCGAAAGAGTTCTTAGTTTTGCCTCAATTGCCTCTTTCCATATTGGCCAATCATTTCTTTGTTTACATTGTCCAATTGACAATGATTCATGATCCACATCATCAAATAAAATCTCTAGTGCTATATTGCATGCAAATGTATTATCGACGTTGATTTGATTTCAGTTCCACTTATTACTAGACATGACATAATCTATTGAGATCTCTTTATTATCAGGTACCTGAGTCAAGTTAATGCCTTTATTGGAGACCTTTTAATCTCTTCTTGAGATTTTCATAATTCATTGATTCCTCGATCAGACCATCATAACTATATCTCCCTTCTTTTTTTCGAGGATTTTTATCTTTAGAACCTACTTGTCTACCACGCTACAAGTGTAAGTTAGACTCATTAGCAACTAGAGTTTGTCCTTCTAGGACATCAAATTTAAACGGAGCATTCATAGCTGGTATATGTGACTTAGTCACTCTATTAGGGTCAGCAAAATCATCTGGCAATTGATTTGCTAAATGAATTATCTTTTGAGCTTATAGTTCACATTGTTGAGCACGTGGATCAAAAAATATAATGATAATTCATTCCAATTTATTTCTTTTCTCAGCTATTTTATTTTCTCCCTGTAAAACCTATGTTTGATTTTGATATAATTAAATTATTGAGGATTATTTTGTAAAACTTAAAATTAGTTTTTAAGTCCCTTAATAAGTTTTTAAAAACACCAACACTTTGAAACTGATTTATAAAACTCAAACTCAAAATATTTTCTAAGTGTTCCAAGGCAAAACCACTCAAAAACGTCCAGGCGTATCGATACAGCACCTAGCGTATCGATACCATTTTGCCAAACTTGGTCACTGCCAAACCCTGGTATCGATACCCCAAACCCTAGTATCGATACTCCCCTATGTTAAAATTCAATGAGTTTGAATACGGTACCGATACGGCTAACCCCGTATCGATACGTGCTTTATAATTTTTTAAAATAAGTCGGTTTAAAAAATATGACCGTTGGTGTCAGTTGGTTGGTAACCAATCTTTAAAAGTTAGTTGACCCGTATCGATACGCCTAAATTCCGTACCGATACGGAGGTTGGACAGTAAGCTAAGTTCACAAAATAGTATCGATACGGCCCTTGCTGTTTCGATACCCCGTACCGATACGCTTACGTGCGTATCGATACCCCTGTATTAAATGCACACAACGGCTCTTTCTTTTCTGAGACAGGTACCGATACTCCTTCCCGCGTACCGATACCGGTAGCTGCAGAAGTGCATTTATGGTGGTAAGAGAGGGTTCCAACGGCTCTAATTAAGTCCCCAACCACCCAAACGGCTAGAATTCAATGAGAAGGTATAAAAGGGACATCTAAAAGCATCAGCAACAACTATTGAACTTAAAGCAAACATCCAAGCATCAAATTCAAGCATTAGAGCAAAAATCCCAAATTAGTGTAAAATCCCAATTTGTGTTCTTCATTCTTATTTTGTAAAATTGGGTTGAGTGCTTGTATTGGGGCTATCATTTGTATTGAGAGATACCTAATTAGCCTACAAATTCCTTTGTTTTCTTGTGTGAGGGTTGGGTTGATTTTTGGGTAGAAAAATCAACCGATATTGTAAAGGGTTGCCTCCTTGTCCTAGAAAAGGGGAAGATCAATTTAGTGAAATTGTTGCAAATCCTTAGTGAGACTAAGGTAGTGGATGTAGAGTTCATTTGGAACTTGAACCACTCTAAATTCCTTGTCCTTCAATTTTAATTTGCCAATTTCCACTACAATCCTTAAAATTTCCAATTCACCCCCCCTCTTGGTAAATATCGATCCTTCGATCCACTCAACAATTGGTATCAGAGCTTAACTCTTTGAGGATTAACAACCACAAGAGGAGATCCTTGGAAGAGTGTGATCATCAAAATATCAAGAGATGGCTTCAACCTCCGGTTCCGGCATGTACGAGTCACAATCAACCACCAAGCCTCCTTTCTTCAATGGTGACAACTACTCCTTTTGGAAGAACAAAATGAGGCTATTCATCAAGTCAAGTGACTACCTTGTATGGGATGTCATTGAGGATGGGCCATACATTCCATTGAAGCAAGATGGTGAAGGCAAGATGGTGTTGAAGAAGAAAGCCGAAATGAGTGAAGAGGAGAGGAAGAAGATTCAAGTCAACGATAAAGCTCTCCACATGCTTTTTTGTGCTTTCGGTCCGGACATCTATTCAAAGGTCTCTTCCATTGAAAATGCCAAAGAAGTGTGGGACACACTTGAGACTACTTATGAAGGCACCAATGATGTCAAGGAAACTAAGATTGGTCTTCTCAATCTTAGTTATGAAAATTTCAAGATGGAGCCCGATGAGACGGTGTCAAAGATGTTTGATCGATTCTCCACAATTGTCAACGGGCTAAAGGGCTATGGAGAGATCATACCGGAAGACAAGCTTGTCCGGAAGCTACTCTATTCACTTCCCGAAGCTTGGGATGGGAAGAGAACCGCCATCATCGAAGCAAAGAACTTGAAGACATTAAAGCTTGATGAGCTTGTGGGTTCTCTCCTTACTCATGAGATCATGAAGCAAGGAAGGGAAGATGAGAAAAAGAAAGAAGAGAAAAGAGTAGAGAAACTTGAAGTTGAAAAGAAGAAGAAGATGGGAATAGCTCTCAAGGCTAAAGCTTCACAACTTGATGAGAGCTCATCTAGTGATGAGGACGAACTTGAAGAATTGGCTATGATAGCCAAACGATTCTCACGATTCATGAGGTCCAACCGGGGTAGAAAAATCCAAAGAAAAATGGACTTCAAGAGCAAGAGCAAAGAAGAAGGAAAGGATCCCATCATTTGCTATGAGTGCAAACAACCCGGCCACATCCGTTCGGAGTGCCCTCAACTCAAGAAGAAGAGTTTTGAGAAGAAGAAGAAACTCAAAGCCAAACTTGCTACTTGGAGTGATGAGGAGTCATCGGAGGATGACGAACAAGAAGTGGCCAACCTTTGTCTCATGGCACTTGAGGAAGATTCCTCCTTGGTAACCTCTAACTCATCTACTTTAGATTTTTCATATGAAGAATTAAATGATGCATATGATGAGTTGCAAGAGGTATATGATGAATTAGTTGAGAAGTTTAAAGAGTCGGTCATTAAAAACAAGAAAATCATTTTAGAGCTAAATGAGAAAAATGACTCACTCACTCAAGCTAATTCTAAATTTGAGAAAAAGATTTTAGGATTAAAAGATGAACTTAAATTCTTTCAAGATGAAAATGTTGATCTTAATAATCTTTTGTCTCAATGCAATAGTGAACACCAAAAGGTGTTAGGTGAGCTAAATGAGCTCAAAAAGTCCTTAAAAAATGTTGGTAGTGTCAAACATGAAGTAGGAGAATCCTCTAGAACACACCAACCTAAGAAAAGGACTAATTACTACAAACAAAGTAGCTACCCTAGACATAGTAGAGCTAAAAGAATTAGAAGTGTATGGGTTCCTAAGGAACTTGTAAAATCTAATAATATTATTGCTATGTCATCTTGGATTCCTAAGGGAACCAAGGTTTTGGGAGCTAACACTCATGGACCCAAAATGATTTGGGTACCAAAAATCAAGGTTTAATATCTTTGTTTGTAGGGGGAGCATTGCTACAAGGCCAAAGCACAAAGTCAAAACTCATGGTACCTTGATAGTGGATGCTCGAGACACATGACCGGAGACAAGAGTCGATTCATGGATTTAAAGCCAAAAAGTGGAGGAGTAGTAACATTTGGTGACAACTCCAAAGGCCACATTAAAGGTATTGGCTCCATAGGTAATCACTCTACCATTCTCATTGAAAATGTCTTATATGTCGATGGTCTTAAACATAATTTATTGAGCATAAGTCAATTGTGTGATAAAGGATTTAATGTTTTATTTGATAAAAATGGATGCAAAATTGTTGACATTAAATCTAATAATATTATGCTCATAGGTCATCGCATAGGAAACATATACATGGTGCATTTAGATGACATACATACATCTCATGCATGTTTAGTTGCTCAAAATGAAAATGATGCATGGTTGTGGCATAGGAAGCTAGGACATGCTAGCATTAGTGTCTTGGAAAAACTAGTCTCTCTAAATCTAGTTAGAGGTTTGCCCAAAATTAAATTTTCAAATGACAAAATTTGTGATGCATGCTCTAAGGGTAAACAACATAAGTCTTCCTTTAAATCCATTAATGATGTTTCTACTAGTAGATGCTTACAATTAATTCACATGGATTTATTTGGGCCAATTAGGACTATGAGCTTGGGTGGTAAATCTTATGCATTCGTGTTAGTTGATGATTTCTCTAGATTTACTTGGGTTCTCTTTTTAAGTACTAAAGATGAGGCTTTGGAAAAATTCATCACATTTTCAAAATTAACCCAAAATGATCTTGAACTTAGAATTTCACACATTAGAAGTGATCATGGAACCGAGTTTCAAAATTTAGGGTTTGAAGAATTTTTGAATGAAAATGGTATTAGCCATAATTTTTCGGCTCCTCGAACTCCTCAACAAAATGGGGTAGTTGAGAGGAAAAATAGAACTTTACAAGAAATGGCTAGAACTATGCTTTGTGAAAATAATTTACCTAAATATTTTTGGGCGGAAGCCACAAACACCGCTTGTTATATTGTAAATCGAGTAATGATTAGGCCAATTTTAAAGAAAACACCTTATGAGATTTTAAAATCTAAAAAGCCTAACATTAGCTATTTTCACCCTTTTGGGTGTAAGTGTTTTGTTTTAAATAATGGAAAAGATAACTTAGGTAAATTTGATGCAAAAAGTGATGAAGCTATTTTTATAGGTTACTCTTTAACCTCTAAAGCCTATCGAGTATTTAACAAAAGAACTTTAGTAGTAGAAGAATCCATTCATGTTGTATTCGATGATAACCTCCTTCCTAGGAAGGATTCTTGTGATGATGATGATGTAGGAATCATAAATGCCTTTGATGGAGGTCAAACTTCAAAGGAGGATGAGATTCAACCAAAAGAAGAAGACACACAAGATCCACCTCTTGAAGCCTTGAAGGACTTGGCTATTGAGGAAAAGGAAGTGAGCTACCCAAGGGAGTTGAACTATGTCAAAGATGGTGAAATCTTGGGTGATCCATCCAAGGGGGTAACCACTCGTTCTTCTCTTAAATTAATGAACCATGTTGCATTTATCTCATGCATAGAGCCTAAAAACATAAAAGAAGCATTGAAAGATGACTTTTGGATTATGGCTATGCAAGAAGAGTTAAATCAATTTGAGAGAAGTAATGTATGGACATTAGTTGATAGGCCTAGAAATCAATCTACAATAGGAACTAAATGGGTCTTTAGGAACAAACTAGATGAGAGTGGTAACATTGTGAGAAATAAAGCTAGACTTGTAGCACAAGGTTACACTCAAGAAGAGGGAAGAGATTTTGATGAAACCTATGCACCCGTAGCTAGAATGGAAGCCATTAGGATGTTGCTTGCATATGCATGTTATCATAATTTCAAGCTTTTTCAAATGGATGTTAAAAGCGCATTTTTAAATGGTTTTATAAATGAAGAAGTGTATGTGGAACAACCACCGGGTTTTGAAGATTCAAAATTTCCAAATCATGTTTTCAAACTTACCAAAGCTCTTTATGGTTTAAAACAAGCTCCTAGAGCTTGGTATGAAAGGCTTTCAAACTTTTTAATTGAAAAAGGTTTTGAAAAAGGCAAGGTGGACACTACACTTTTCATAAAAATGTATAAAAATGACATTTTAGTAGTTCAAATTTATGTTGATGATATAATTTTTGGTTCTACTAATGAATGTCATTGTCAAGAGTTTGCTAAGCTAATGCAAGGTGAATTTGAGATGAGCATGATGGGGGAGCTCTCATTCTTTTTGGGACTCCAAATCAAGCAAAAGAAGGATGGCACCTTCATCAACCAAGCAAAATACATAAAGGATATGCTCAAGAAGTTTGGCTTGGAGAATGCAAAGCCTCAAGCCACTCCTATGAGCTCATCTACAAAGCTTGACAAAGATGAAGGAGGTAAGTGTGTTGACTCTAAACTTTATCGTTCTATGATTGGATCCTTGCTTTACCTTACCGCAAGTAGACCGGATATCTTGTTTAGTGTTTGCTTGTGTGCTAGGTTTCAAGCTAGTCCTAGAGAGTCTCACCTTATAGCCGTTAAGAGAATCTTTAGATACCTTAGAGACACTCCTTGTTTAGGCCTTTGGTATTCTAGAGACTCTACCTTCAACCTACATGCTTATTCGGATGCGGATTATGGGGGTTGCAAAATTGATAGGAAAAGTACTTCGGGAACTTGCCAATTCTTAGGTAGTATGCTCATATCTTGGTTCTCTAAGAAACAAAATAGTGTAGCCTTATCTACCACCGAAGCCGAGTACATATCCTTAGGGAGTTGTTGTGCTCAAGTCCTTTGGATGAAGCAACAACTCTTAGATTATGGAATTAAAGTTGGAACCATACCCCTAAAATGTGACAACACTAGTGCAATCTGCTTAACTAAAAATCCCATCCAACACTCTAGAACCAAACATATAGAAATAAGGCATCATTTCATTAGAGATCATGTCCTTAAGGAAGATGTGGTTATAGAGTATGTAGACACCTTGAATCAATTAGCGGACATTTTTACAAAACCTTTAGACAAAGAGCGTTTTTGGTCCCTTAGGAGAGAGTTAGGTCTAGCTAGCCTATCTTGACCCTTTAGGACCTCTTTTGTGCTTAAATATGCTTGATCTTGTGAAATGTCATGTTTGTATGCTTAGACTCTAAAATTCTTCCATGCCTATAGTTAGGGGGAGTATGTTTCTGTCAAAATATGTTTAGAACTGCTCATACATCATTTGCATACTCATAGGAGAGATTAGGTTCGAGCTTTTGGTTGTTCTTTGTACCAAATATGCATTTCTGGGCTTGTAGAATCGATACAGGTATACGCGTATCGATACCTGTTCTTCATTTCGTTTCCCAGAATTCTTTTCGCTTCACGCGTATCGATACGGTTCATCCCGTATCGATACAGGTCGTTTCGATACGGACCCCTCCGTTTCGATACGACTGTTCCAACGGGCATATTTGCAAAAAGACATCTTTACCCCCGTATCGATACACCATCGGGCGTATCGATACCCGACTGCGCTGATGGCTTTAATTAGCCTTTAATGAGTTCACCTTTTACCTAAATTCAAACTTTTCAAAACCTAATTAACCCTAGCCGTTTTTGCCTATAAAAAGGCACTTCCTCCTTCATATTTTTCACATCTCAACTCAAACCTAAAAGAGTTTTTCAAATCAAGCAAGGCTTTGTGCTCTCTTTCTCATCTTTGTTCAAGTTTTCTTCAACTCTTCAAGTTTCTATCAAGATCATGGCACCAAAAGAGCCATCGAGGAAGCGACAAAGGGCTAATCAAGCCGGTGAATCCTCCAACCTTGGAGTGATTGCTCGTCCTAACTACTCGACTATCTACGAGCAATCCTTTGAAAGCAATTCGGGTCTCAATCACTTTCGTCAGTATGAGAATTACAAGATCCGTGCCGAAAGGGTAATATCCATCCCTTTTCTCAATTCGGAGCGTTTCAAGTTTGAATATCTCCCCTTGCTTCATCGTTGGAATTTCATCCATTTTCTCTCTATTCCCGGTATTTTTTATCGTCTCTTGGTTTTGATTTTCTATGCTAATGCGAGATGTGTTAGTCGAAATGGGGAAGTCGTTGCAATTAACTCCTATCTTATGGGGAAGAAAATAACCCTTGATGTCGAGTCTATTTGTGAGGTTTTCAAGTTGGATGATGAAGGCCTCGATGATGAGCACCATGGGGGGCATGTTCTAAGTGGATCCGTTACCGCCCTAAATGCTCATGACCGAATTCTACATTTGATGGTATCGTGGTGGTTTCGCCCCTCCGGAGGAAAATATTCCACCATCCGTCAAGTGGATGACTTTTGGATTCGGTGTTTCCGTGAAGCCAAACGACCAAATCTTGCTCGTCTTATGTTTGCGGAGATAGTCTATCTCGTTCAACATCGTCACACTCCTCATGTCACCTCCTTCACATACGGTACGGCTTTGAGCTATTTCTTTGTTAAAAAGGGAATTGATTGCTCATATGACATTGCAACTCCACTCACCGATCCTATTGATGAGCACTCCCTTGCTCGGGCAAAATTCTCTTTTGTTAATGGTGAATGGGTACGTCTTGCCGAGTTACCACCGGAAGTTGCCGCAATGCATGAAGCGGCTCAAGCGGCTCAAGCTCCTCAAGCCCCTCAAGTCCAACAACCCAATATGGATGCTCTCATGACCTATCTTAATGAGCAATTCACCGGATTACGTACGGACATGAATACTCGTCTCACATCCATGGAAACTACTTTTGACACGAGGATGACGGGTTTTGAGAATCGCCTCACATCTCTTGAAAGTGGGCAAAATTCCTTGAATATCTCCATTGCCGCTTTCCATGATGAGTGGCGTAATAGTATGCGCACCAATGAGCCTTTAGGAGATGATGATGAAGAAGATGAAGACGACGAAGACGATGCTTAGACGTTTTTCTTGTTTGTCATGCATATCATTTAGGACTTTATATTATTTTGCACCTATGCTTTATGTTTTTAGGATTAAGTTTGCCTTAGGATTAAAACCTATGCTTTGATTTCTATTTTTGCCTTTGTTTGGATTTTAAGTATGTTGCTTTAATGAATAAATACCTATGTTGCTTATTATACCTTTGATTTCTTTATGCACTTAATTGTCTCAAAGATTTTTTGCTATAACAAAAAGGGGGAGAAGAAACTAGCTTACACTTTAAAATATTTTGATTTAAATTCAAAGGTTACCAAGCTTATATTAAGGGGGAGTTCTTCATGAAGATTTTTCAAAAATTTTAAGTTTTAGTTTTGTTATATCAAAAAGGGGGAGATTGTAAAACCTATGTTTGATTTTGATATAATTAAATTATTGAGGATTATTTTGTAAAACTTAAAATTAGTTTTTAAGTCCCTTAATAAGTTTTTAAAAACACCAACACTTTGAAACTGATTTATAAAACTCAAACTCAAAATATTTTCTAAGTGTTCCAAGGCAAAACCACTCAAAAACGTCCAGGCGTATCGATACAGCACCTAGCGTATCAATACCATTTTGCCAAACTTGGTCACTGCCAAACCCTGGTATCGATACCCCAAACCCTAGTATCGATACTCCTCTGTGTTAAAATTCAATGAGTTTGAATACGGTACCGATACGGCTAACCCCGTATCGATACGTGCTTTATAATTTTTTAAAATAAGTCGGTTTAAAAAATATGACCGTTGGTGTCAGTTGGTTGGTAACCAATCTTTAAAAGTTAGTTGACCCGTATCGATAGCCTAAATTCCGTACCGATACGGAGGTTGGACAGTAAGCTAAGTTCACAAAATAGTATCGATACGGCCCTTGCTGTTTCGATACCCCGTACCGATACGCTTACGTGCGTATCGATACCCCTGTATTAAATGCACACAACGGCTCTTTCTTTTCTGAGACAGGTACCGATACTCCTTCCCGCGTACCGATATCGGTAGCTGCAGAAGTGCATTTATGGTGGTAAGAGAGGGTTCCAACGGCTCTAATTAAGTCCCCAACCACCCAAACGGCTAGAATTCAATGAGAAGGTATAAAAGGGACATCCAAAAGCATCAGCAACAACTATTGAACTTAAAGCAAACATCCAAGCATCAAATTCAAGCATTAGAGCAAAAATCCCAAATTAGTGTAAAATCCCAATTTGTGTTCTTCATTCTTATTTTGTAAAATTGGGTTGAGTGCTTGTATTGGGGCTATCATTTGTATTGAGAGATACCTAATTAGCCTACAAATTCCTTTGTTTTCTTGTGTGAGGGTTGGGTTGGTTTTTGGGTAGAAAAATCAACCGATATTGTAAAGGGTTGCCTCCTTGTCCTAGAAAAGGGGAAGATCAATTTAGTGAAATTGTTGCAAATCCTTAGTGAGACTAAGGTAGTGGATGTAGAGTTCATTTGGAACTTGAACCACTCTAAATTCCTTGTCCTTCAATTTTAATTTGCCAATTTCCACTACAATCCTTAAAATTTCCAATTCACCCCCCCTCTTGGTAAATATCGATCCTTCGATCCACTCAACACTCCCCCTAATGTTGGGAAAACTGACTCATTAAAATGATAGTAGTAAATCGAGCCGTAAATAAATTCCCTATCAGAAGCTCAAGATATTTAATTATCAAGGGAAATTTGAATCTACATATATTCCCAACCTCCTTTGAGAACTCATCTTTGTGCGTTGTGGTGGAGGAATCAGAACATATACCACACACAAGAAAAAAAATCTAAGATGAGAAATGTTTGGTTTTGACCAAAAACCATTTGTAATGGGAAGAACTTACGATAATTTGTTGGCTTGATGCGAATTAGTGATACTACATGTAAAATGACATGTCACCAGCATTATGAAGACTGGTTGTCTTTATAAGGTAATCTGGAAAATGTGCTCATAATTTTAGCAATTGAGCAAGTATCCTAGCAAACACCAAATTACGGGTTGATAAAAGGATACATATGACCATCTATTCGATGCATCGATTAAAATTGTAAAATATTTAGATGGACTGTAAGAAAGGTGTATGGTCCCACATATATCACCTTGTATCCGTTCCAGAAATTAATAGATTCACAATCTATCTTAGCTGATGATGATTGAATAATCGATTTGCTTTGATAGCAAGTATCACATGAAAAACATTACCTTGAAGAAAATTTTAGTTCTTCAATAATGACCACATGAAAGTGTCAACAATTTTTTTTGCATCATAATTGAACTGGGATGGCCTAACCGATCATGCCAAATAATAAAGTTATCAGTAAACTTCTGATTTACAATAGCATGAGCTTCAATTTGTACTAATTCTTGTGTAGTACAATATGGATGACAGTGCATATATTTTTTCAAGATTTTATTATTGCCTTGAGTTATACTCGTAATATTGAGATAGTCGGCACCCCTCGACTAATATTCTCAATATATTTCTGCAAATATCTTTAAAATTTAATAAGTCTCTTTGCGTCCTTGACGAGTATAATGCACTATAAAAATGGAATAGAGTTCCATTTGGAAATAACATATTTGCTCAGTCGAAGCCTTCTGTAATATTGGTACTTCCGAATATAATACTCACATTGTTCCCTTGCATTTTAAATGGGAAAATATGCATAATTATGCACCTTTCAAAAATGTGCTTTGTTTCATTCACTACGGGGAATGAAAAATATTAAATATAACACATCATATCAAATCGGTTATCTATCATAACCCTCAAGAACGTATTGCTCTTACGAAGCATTGATATTTTAGTACTTTGGGAAATAGTACTCATATTTTTCCCTTGCATTTAAATGGGAAAATATTTCTTACGCTTAAGTATAGTATGAGTACTTGCATTGTCTGCTAGACATAAATAGCCACAATTCATTGTATATTTTATTCCGAAAGTAATCATATTCTTCAAAGAATAAATTAACATAAAGCATAAATAAATAAAATGTAAAACAAGTTAATATAAAGTAAATTAACATGAATAAATAATAAAATTAACATAAAACAAAATAAAATAAAAGATCAATTATTCCCTTTAGAGGTTATAAGGGAAATAAAATAAATGGTGAATTATTCCCTTCCAGGGTTATGAAGAACAATATCCAATTGAGTTGGACTAACAACGCCATAATTATTTTCGCCATAAACAAAACTTGTTTATATTTTCTTTCATTTATCATTCATGTTTATGGATAAAGTCCATAATACTTTGGCGTTTGACAAGTACGAGACCAATAGTTTGTACCATCGTATTGATAACATAAAGATTTTGATATGATATCTATCATTCTTGTCATCCTTATAATCTCACTTTCGGTGGATATAAACATTCTCAAAATGGTCATCTTAACCATGTCTATTTTTTATGGCCTCAATCACGACCACAATTGCTAATGTGGCATTTATTTTTTTTCGCTATAAAAGTATCACATTCACTTCAGGGAATGTAGCGGAGGCTAATAGGTTTTTAAAATCTCATCAGTGATACTCTGGCACATAACTGAGTTTTATTCACTAACCATATAGTGAATTATTATGTTTGCAATCACATCAAGAAATGAAACAAATCTAATAATCGCATGGAATAAACATCATGTTTGCATTCACTTCAAGGAATGACATAAGTCCAATAATCGCATGGAATGAACATCATGCTTGCATTCACTTCAGGGAATGAAACAGTTCCAATAATTGCATGGAATAAACATCATGCTTGTATTCACTTCAGGGAATGCCACATCATTGATAATCGCATGGAATAAACATCGTGCTTTGCATTCACTTCAGGAAATGCCTCCCATAAAATTTTTTGGATCAAGTCGAATTTTCGTAACTTGAAATTGGGAGAAGTCTATGGTCGAGTTTTTCGACAAAGAAGAAATATTGCTTTCGAGCAAATATAGACTTTATAATAATCTTCTTGTAAATTCAAAATCATCACGATTTATCGCACTTTAAAACCATATTTTAAAGGATAATAATAAAAAAATAGAGTTTACCAATATTGTGTTTCCTCTCGAGGACGATGGAGACATATAGAACGGCTAAGGCAGCTTCTCATAATCTCTTTATATCACACTACTTTCCAACTCATTTAAGCATATCATATAAAACTCAAAACACAGTTAAAAATATTATATTTCATCAATAGAATAACATAAACGATATTGATCTTTAATATAATCTAATGTAAATATAACAATGAAGGAGCATATAAAAAAAATCTTATTCACTTCAAAAATATTAACATTAGTAGT